>CM031233.1:418877323-420191718 GCA_018340775.1 Taxus wallichiana var. yunnanensis
GTGTGCTTTGGGTGAGTGCTCAGTCTAGGTTGGGTGATGTGCAAGTGCACCGGGGTTATTCTTGGTAAATTATAGGTTGCATCAAGCCATATATTTCTAGGTTTATCATTTTTTCCTAAATTTTGTTCCTCTACATCTCTTGAAGATAACATGTGTCTATTAACAATGCGGTGTGCATTATCAAAGTTTGGATTTAATACAACCAAACCTCTTGGGATAGTATTAGTTTTCAATTGAATAATACCCTTACCAAATAAGGTATCTTTACCCTCATTAACACAAATCATTGGCTCCCTGTCCATATTTTGATTTGTAAATTCTCCTTTATTTTACAAAAACCTCTGAATCTGGACATCATCTTCAAAAACCTACCAGTGTTTGACATTGTCAGCGACATATGGTCTTGTTAATATTTCAATGTCATACTCACAATAATTGGACACCATACAATTTTCAAATATGGATCCCAATACTACCAATCATCTGCTATAATATTCTTCTTTATATCATGGGGTATTATGTTGAAAGAGTCAAAGATTTCAACAAAATCCCAAATTACATGTTTATATTGTTTCATTCTTTTGTTTTTGGTTGCATATAATTTCCTAACTTGTTTGACTAATAATTTTGAATCCCCTTAATGATAATGTCCCTAATACCATATCTCCAAGCAATCCTTAAACCCAAAAGCAATGCTTCATATTCTGTAATATTATTTGTGCATTCAAAATTGACTTTAAAAGAAAAATGGAACTTGTCCTTATTTAAAGACATTAGGACAAAATTAGCACCATTTCCAAATTTTGAAAAATCTCCATCAAACATCAAAATATAAGGGGAACCAACTTTCTCTTGACATTTACATTTGTCAATTTAATGCTCATTAAAATTTGCATAACAAACAAAATTATCAACATCCACATCTCGTATATAGTACTTCATAAGAAGCATTATTCGGGTCATTAATCAAATGTAAACACTTCTTCTCACCATATAATTTCATGATATTTCCTTCTACTGGTATGGTTGCATATAACATATCCATCTATACACTTCCTCCCACACTAGTAGCCCATTTTCTTGACAATAACATTCCCCATTTGGTGGGCAATCCACAATGACCACATTCATGGTTAAACATTTTCTCGGGTAAGCTGCCAACCGCACTACTATTGCTTTAACATATCCAATCATCGGAACATACCTTGAATCAATATTAGTGCACTTTCCAAAAGATGTTGTTATTTTTATATTTAATTCATTCATTACCTCAAGAGTCACTACATTACATGAGGCTCCGAGAATCAAACATGTAGTTATGCACTAATCTATCTTTGATGATCAAGGTAGTATAAAAAGGATCAACATCAAGTTGAGACTCAACAAGATAAGTACCCAAATATACCTAAGGTGATTCTCCCAACTCTTCCATTGTTTGTGGCACTTCCAACTCCACAATGATAGGGGAACATCCACACTATTTACATTTTTTCCTTGGTTTACCACTTCCTCTTTAAATCCCAAATATTCAAATTCCCTTTTTCTATGTTCAGGGATACTAAGAAATTTTACAATAGGTACAATAAATTTGATTTGACTCAAAATATGGGCTATATCACAAGGAACATATTTGGGTAAGACTGTGTTGGGAGGGAGATTTATGGCTCCTTCTAGTGGTATGAGAGTCTTTATAGTTTGTGTGTGAGTTGGGGTACAAGTTTAATTTGGATTGATGGAACCCTTACTAAATGTATCCTTCATAGAAGGTTCCTTTGGGATATTAGTGAAAAGTTGAGTTTTTGACTTGGCCTATGGCCCTCCCCCTTTTTTCAATTTTACTTCTAGTATTGTACTCCTTTTTCTGAGTAACTACTGCATTCATCAAAAGTTACCTATGTTCTTCCAAAGGAATTCCTCCATCATATTTCTTAATCATTATTACTCTCAAGTATTCAAAATCATTGTTAGGTAAGTGAAACTCTTGTACCATATATCAATTTCATCATCATCCTTAGAAGGAATAAGTAGTACTTAGTGAATACAATCCCAAAAGCCTTTAGCAGTTTTGACACTTATCGATTCGGTTAAAGTAGATCCTTGTGTGAATTTTTAGGGAATTCCATCATACATACATCACCATAATCTTCGTCATTTTTTTCTTCAATTTTCTCATTCAAATCACAAGGGAATGTGGCAAGAAACACTTTTCACACCAATTACTAACATGGGATTCTTCCACTGTGACAACCCTATAAGTCAAAGGATCAAGGACCAAACCACTCTTTTTAGGTTGTGGTTTTTATTTCCTAATCCCATGGGTCGTTTTACTCTTTCATTTATTCTATGATCACCCTTAAGATGACTTCCAAATATATCCTAGCCTTGAGAACTTTTCCTATTCCCTTCTCTGGTCTAGCCAACTTGACTTGTAGGATATTTCTTTAACTTCTCCACCATAATTTTCACAACCTCCTCTAGATCCACCACATTTCTTGATTAAGGTCTATCACGATTAACCAATTTGAAATCCTCCCTCTTGTGAGGTTTTCTAACTTTCTTGATATTAGTTTCGATTGGGAATGTTGTTGTGAAATTCTTCCTTAAAGTTACATGATTCTAATTTCTCGATAATAAGAATTTTTTTGTCAAAGGCATCGTAATACTTAATTAGGAAAGACTCATCACTAGGCCTCAATATTATAGGTAATATATTCAAAGTATTATTAAATCTTATATTGAAATCATGGACACACTCATTGGGATTTTTTTATACTCTCAAACTCAAATAAGAGGAACCTTGGGTTAGTCTTATCACCATATTGTAATCCAAAAGAATTTTTCATCTCGATCTAAGAATCTATTGAGTTATTTAGTAATTATTTGTACCAATCACGTGAATTTTCCTCAAGAGTGTGGATGAATAAATTTATATACACATATTCATGTTCAATTTCCAAATCTTCCATCATATTAACAAAAATCCTTAGATGTTGATCACCAAAGTGATGTAATTATTGCCTTCAAATTTTGGCAACCTATTTCTGACATCTTGTGGGACAACATTAGGATACCCAACCATGCCTCTAAAATTTATTTTCCCAAATGTGTTGACAACAAAAAGAGGCCTAGGTGGAGACTGGGCCATGTTACCTTGAGGAGGTAATTTTATAGGATGAAGAGGAAAGTGTGGGACCAGGGGTCATTGAGATATAAGTGTATGATTTTCAAAACAAATATTCTCCAGTAACTCAGTTTCACCAATAACCCTATCAATCTTGGGTGAAAAAGGAAAGAAATGAGGAACACTTATTTCATATACAAATGATGGCCCTTCACCGGTTGGGGTATTTAAATCTCTACAATGACTATTTGATTCATAACTATTTGAAACATACGATAATCCTCAACAATAAGTTGATCATTTTCTATAGCTTTGGTATTACTTTGTCTCCAAATTCTTTATCCCCTAATGCTTTCCAGAATTATTTCCTTTTTAATTTTTTTCTCCCAAGCTCTGGAAACATTATTCTAGTAGGATATTTGTTAAAGAAATATGTTCTTCCTTCTAGCTTTACAAATATTAATGACAAATCTCACTCGATAAGAATTAAGACATTGGTTTTTAACAAATATTTCAAATCAAAATGTAGTCTCCACCAAGGATTTTCACCTTAGATGTATTAAATCACTATAAGTTACTCGTCAAGTGTCTATCAATACTTAATTTCTACAAAGATCGATAAATATGGTTACCCTTTATTAATAATTTATACTAACAATACAATTTTAGTTCCCTTATTTGATTAAAACATGAAATATCACACAATGAACTTCAAATCTCACACAATATTTAGAAGTATTAGCAAAGGATAATGTTTAAACAACGTATTTTCATTAAATCATGAAAAAATCATTACCATAGGTCAATATGTGTATGTATTTACATAAATAGTTCCCAGCAATAGCACTGGATCGGTGTTGGTACCCAAATTGATTCTCCTTTTAAAATTTGAGCAATATCAAGAGGTTGAGCATGATGCTTAGATATAGATAGATCAACATATGAGTCATTCTGTAGCTAGGAAGGACTTAAATGACTCTTGGTCACTTGGGCTCAAGAAATGGATAGCACTGTGCTAAGGGTTTGACCTACCCTTACTATTAGGAAATCAATCTATTAGTGCTCCATTGGTAAATAATAATTACGTTAGTAATTATTATCATGTAATATTGTGTTTGTAAATATGTTAGTATTTTGTTATATAGTTGTTATATAAAACAACTTATAACAAATACAGGTGAATGAGTTTTAACAACTCACGTAGGTTAGATTTTTGTTATAGCTGCCTCCTAAATCATAGGAGAGCTATATTCCTATTTATATGGGTTCTTGTAATATGATGGATATGCTGAATAGAATATCTTTCTGTGTTGATTTAATTAAATATGGTGTTGTGCTTTCATTTGGCATCAGAGCGATGTTACGGTCCCTGCTATAGAGCTGAAGGCATATGTGTATAGGCCATTGTTGATCCGTGCATCGTGGACTTGAAAATCTGAGTAACCCATATATCAATATATGCAGTTCTAGCACCTAATCATTCTTCAAAATTTATGCATCAGCTGTCACTTCATGCGCTGCCTATATATTCTTCTTTTAATTACTTTTCCTCACGGTTCTATAGCTTCATACATGGAATTCACTGATTGGTGAACAGTTTTTGAGATCCACATCCGCCTGCTCCACTTGGCACTCTACTGCCGACTAGCTACCACAAACAGAAAGAGGTTTTTGTGCTCTTGTAGATCTTGTAAGAGAGAAGAAAACAATCATGAACATGTTGTACGCATCCAGAGAAAAATATTTATAAGATGCAAGGGAAAATCTGATGAAAAATGCTGCTTGGAAAAAGTGTTAAAACCCAGGGCATGAGCCTCATTAAAGAACGCATATGGAGATCCTCATCTGATAGTGCATCAACAGTGAGTACCAGAGCAAATGGGTTCCTGGGATTTCTTCGGGTAGAACCATTTCTATTCATACGGTGATATCTAATCAATTAAGATCGTGTAAGTATCAAGCATTGAATTTGGTTCCTGTGCATATGCGTTTTGGTCAAATATACAAGATTTGTAAATAATTCTACATCTGCCAAGAGTTTTTAAGTACGTCATCTTCACCAAGCATCATGGTCACCTCAATTCGAATGCCTCTTCTTAATTGTGACCTGTCTTGTTGATGAGAATTTACAATCGGTGAAGAAAACAAAGATCTTCCCAAATAGAACACTTTCTCGGTGGGAGATGCTTCAGAATATTCTCAATCAGAAAAACTGATGTTTGCACATGTTCTGACTTGAGTTGAAACATCATTTGAATCTCTAGAATCATGTTCAATGTGTTGGTTAATCCTCCCTTTTTGTAGTCTAATGTTGTGTGTGTTTTGGGGAATTTCGCGAATATGCATGGAATGGTTCCTTTGAAAGTAAAATGCATGGTTCGTGATTTAAGGTTGTCCATTAAATGACATTTTTTTATAGTTATTATCAATCAATAATAAGTCATTACGGAAGTCTTATTTTATATAGTCTAGATTATATTGTCTTTGTACCACGGTGAAGTTTTACTATATGGTGGACCATTATTCGTCAATAGAATTTTTATTGTTAAGTGTTTTGTGTGTCAAGTTAAAAATTCATAGTCAAATTTATTGTCAAGTTTACATATTGCATTTCCAGTCAAGTCCTCTAGTCTTAGTCAAAAGTATGTCCGTCAAGTCTTCTTGGGTCCATAGTCAAAAAGTTGTATTGTCAACATTGTTATATTGTGTTTAGGTGAATATAGGTAGTCAATGTTAAATAGGTGATTTTAGGATTATTGTCTTGTCAAGTGTTAAAGTCGTGTCATTGTATTAAGTCTGAAAAATAAAAAATAAATTTGCCTTACAAACGCATTTTCGGTGGAATCCGATGTTCGGGTAAGGTGTGTAATTTTTGAGCCTCAAATTCCAAATCTACTAAGTTAAGTAGCATATTACCGGAGGCAGGAGGCATCGAAGGTTGGAGGTCATTCAGCAACCTTTCGTTAGTCACCAACGATGGGGCCGCATGATGGTTTGGTGACATGTGTGTGTGTGTGTGTGTGTAATTTGATTTTAGTGCTTCTAGTGTGGTACAGTTTGTAGTTTTCAATAAGTGGAAATTTCACATTGAGGGGGGGAACATGATCCAATGTTCCATTTCCATTATGTCAGCTTTTTCTATGTATGTATGAGCAACAAATTTCAGCAGAATTCCTATGTTATTCCCTGTAGTGAGATGTGATGAGGGCTGATAATAGTACTTGGAACATCATGATGTGGTTGTAGGTAAACCACTTGAAAACCTTCATTTGTGGTTTATGGTAAACCAATAGCAAAACCACCATTCTTGGTTGTTGGTAATCCATTTACAAAACCATCACTTTGTGGTTTGTGGTAAACCAATTGCAAAACCACCATTCTTGGTTTTTGGTCAACCATTTGCAAAACCATCCCTGAGGTTTGTGATCATCCTGTGAAAATCACCAGATCATGAGTAGGTGCAAGTACAAAGGCAGGTTTTCCCCATGTTCACACTAAGGGGGGGAATGTTAGGAAATCAATCTATTAGTGCTCCATTGGTAAATAATAATTACATTAGTAATTATTATCATGTAATATTGTGTTTATAAATATGTTAGTATTTTGTTATATAAAACAACTTATAAAAAATATAGGTGAATGAGTTTTAACAACTCACGTAGGTTAGATTTTTGTTATAGCTGCCTCCTAAATCATAGGAAAGCTATATTCCTATTTATATGGATTCTTGTAATATGATGGATATGCTAAATAAAATATCTTTCTATGTTGATTTAATTAAATCCAGTGTCTTTGTGCTTTCACTTTCTACTTTAGGTTGTAACTTGAACCAGGGTGAGAGGATCTATTTTGTAACCTTGTGTTGGTGAAGAATACCAATAGATCAATAATATTTGAATCTATTTCTACAATATTAAAAAAACCTTGGAAAAACATGATCAATGCAACATAATCTACCTCTCATGAGTTGTCACTCTAGATAATGAATATTCCTTCTAGAAAAGGTCCAGTGACTAAAGACAACAATAAAACTTGATTGTTCTTCTATATTTCGTAAGGGATGAATAAATTCCGTAGATTTCCTCAACATTTATTAGTACACGGTGTAAGTAGGGTTAGTTATTGTAGGATTCATCACTTAATATCAAATTTGTGGTTGGGAAATTAAGAAGGATAAATTAAAAAAATTCTTTGTAACTTTCAACAAGTGTTAGAACATGTGCTAATAAAAATGACAAAAATATTCAAATAGTTAATAATGAACCTTTAACTTAAGATGTGCAACCATGCAAGCCCTAAGATACATGGTTTTACACATTATTCAAGGGTTTAACACAAAATATCATGTTAAAGACTCAATTAAACATTATAAATCCCTAATTCCTCATGCCTAATATACACTCATAGACTAACAAAAAATATTTATCGGTGTAGTGAAAGTAGAGTGAATTTAAATTGTTTATTAAACCATGAAATGAAAAATATCTTCACGATGTAATTGCAAATACCACAATACTATCACAAGGTGGATCTTGTGTGACTTAGAGGAATTTATAACATAAGATTGCAATAGTAACATGGATAACTACTGGAATATATCTCAAAATGAAAGCAGATATAACTTTGTTCATGATTAATATAATTTACTCAAGGTTCTTCAAATCAATTAGCAAGGGAATGTCTTGGTCACGAGTCTTGTAGCTTTTCAATGGATGGACACTTGCAACCATCTTGACATGATAAAATTAAAAGATACACAAGAAATAATAGGTTTCTCATCTAAATTCTTTGGAAAAGTGGATTTTCTCAAAAATTTCTCTCTCTCTTTTTCTTTAAATAATTCTAAGAAAAATTAACCCCCTTTTTCGCGATCATGTTTTTTATTTTTATATCATTCAACCCACTAATTAACCCTAACGTTCTCCCCAAAAGTATGAATATTCCATGGAATATACACCTTTACAATAAAATTTTTAAATCATGCTACTTCTCTAAAAATTCTTTACCTCTTACTACCAAGTGTAGGAATATGAGTCTTTTCAAACTAACTTTATTTATGAGTGAATGGGATATCGGATCATTAGTTTTGGCAAATTACTTTAGTAATTATTTTCACATAGTGATTAGGTAATCACATTTGATGAATTTTGATCACTTCCAAGTAATTCTGATTTAACTTGTACCTTAATATACTTCCCAATAATTTATCTTGGCTATTGCACGTTTAATTTCAATGTATTATTGGTTTAATTACCACACATGATTTTTGTAAAATCATATTGATTTACCAGCCCTGAAATTCCTAATCCCTTCCAACTCTTAAATCTTACTTGTAAAAGATGAGTAAAAGATGATTTCATCTTATGAGAAGTATTTCTTTTAATTAGAACAATATGCACCCATTCAACTATAAAACTCAGTTCTACCTTTTCATATCTTGTATTTTCCTCATTATTATGAATATAAAGAATTTTACAAGAAAAACAGACAAGGTACTTAGAACACATAGTCTAAAGAAATTTCCTAAAAATAATTGAATACATTTTTTGATCTAAGTGGTCTAAATGAAGCCTTCATTAGGGCTCTGTAGAGACATAGACTATGTGGGAGATACAGAGGACCTTTGACATATCGACAAGTCTAATTAACACTTCTTATAAGGATTATTAGGATTAATCCTATTTTTGCAACCTTTCAATTTATGTATTTTGACCTCTTCAGATGGGAACATTGGAAATCTCCTGAAGACTTAAAGAAGTACTGGGTGGAAAGAAGGCCCCAAGTGACTAGTTGAACCGATTTTCAATGTCCATTTTTATGTGATGATGGATTTGTATCAAAGGAGATTCCCATGGAATATGAGAAATCCTCCATTGAAACCATTCCTACCATCTCTCACAAGGTGGATTAGTTATAGTGGAGGATCAAATCTCTAGAGAAAAGACAAGCGAGGCTATACCCTCACAACCAATTTTAGTGCCAAAGATCATCTTTGGGAAAAATAAAAAGTGAATCAATCATCAACTTCCAATAATTATCTCAGATGGAGAAGAAGATGAATCATTATCTTCTCATCATTAAATAGAAGCAATCTCCTCTACTTGGGACAATAGGAGGATATTTACAATTTGGTCATCCACTCATTTAATTCATCATGATCCTAAGTCTGAGCATGAGTTTTGAGACCCCATCCTATTTCCTCTCCAAGAGAAAATCCACCCCACACAAGGAAGTGGGAAACTGGGTCAAGCTCAAGACCTCATAATGCATGCAGTCAAAAATTTAGTACTTTCCTTTTGATTACCCTAGATGTATCCTCTCAAATTGATCCTAGTAAGTCAACCTTTCGAAGGGGAAAGGGAAAACAACATTATTCACAAGAAGTTTGGTTCTTCTTGACTAGGTATCATCACAATGAAGAAAATCGAGCTCAAACAAATCTTGAGTCATCCTAGAATTAACTGAATCATTGATGGACATGGGAATGTCCTGGGACTTATAAAGGTCAATAATATTTGTCCGAAAACATAGATATCAAGTGAATTCTTACTGAGAAATAATAAGCTCTTGAATAAGCTTTCCTAATGGGAGGAAAATTTCAAGGACTAAAAAATGTTTGACTATTTCCCCTTTCTTCTCTATTGTTCTTACTTTTGTCAAGTGTATAATTTTATTTATCATGGGAAGGGGCCCCTATAGAACCCCATTTTGTTCCTTTTTCAAATGCATGAAGCAAAAATATCAATAGTTTACATGATTGTCTAAATGTATGTAAACTTTTATCTAAGTTAATATAAAACTACTCCATTATTCCACTTTACAATTGATATAAGGAAAAAATAAAATTCAAAATAAAAATTATATCCAATGTAACAAAAATATCAGTTTAAAGCATTAGTTTAGAGAAGAGGTATGAAAAGAAAATATAGCTTAAGGAACAACATGCGTAATATTTTTCATCATCTTTTATATCTAGATTATTTTCCTCCTCAACTTCAATTTCCGTATCTTGTTCCTCCTGGAAACCTTTCCACATATGCATCATATATTTCAAAAAAATCATTTATCCCATCCTCATCTGGTCCACTTTGTGGTGCTAGAAAATTAGTGTTTGTCTAGTTATTGCATATATGCAATTACCCATCTTCTTTGTAATCCAATGGCCTAGTTTTAATTACGTAATTCTATTTTAAATTTTCTTCATTTTTTTGATGACTTTATAAGAAAAAATAATCCTTTTGAATATTTTTATCAAAACAAATAAGCAATAAATCTATCTTCAAATCACCATAACTCTTTTGAACTTATCAAACACCATATCTCCTAATTTCACATCAATGGCATTGAGAGTGTCATCAACCCAATTTCTTTTGATTTCAAGCTTTTCCTTGATCCCATTCAAAGTTTCCACTCTGATTTTTGATAAATCTTCTATGGCATGTTGAATTCCTTTGAATTACACTGAACAATGTTTTCCTACTCAACTGATTCATGATTGAGCTGAGTTATGCGGTCCAGTTGTGAAATATTACCTCAAAGTAAAAGATGTCGTTGTCACATTGTTCAAT
Organism: Taxus wallichiana var. yunnanensis; assembly: GCA_018340775.1. Taxonomy (NCBI): domain Eukaryota; kingdom Viridiplantae; phylum Streptophyta; class Pinopsida; order Cupressales; family Taxaceae; genus Taxus; species Taxus wallichiana. The sequence continues at coordinate 418,888,013 of CM031233.1, forward strand.
TATCTCATTCATCTCATTGATTATATTCTTGATATCTTCCTACTTTGATCTATCTTATTCAATTGATTCTTTTCCCTTTTTGGTTAATTTTGTAATCCATGTATCCACCACTTGGACCTTCTTGACATTTTTATTGATATTTTCCAGTCCCTCAAGGGTATCTATAGAGGTAGTTGCCTGAGTATGACTAGGCTACCCAATAAACTACTGAAAACTAGAACTCAAGGATTTAAGTTGTTATTTTAACTACTTTTTCATCACCCTATCTTCATCCACCTTTTGCAAAAGGTCATTCACTACCTCACATACTCCTTGTTTTAGTTTGTCTCTTGAGGGATTATGTAAAGGAATTATTTGAACATTATAATCATTAGTTGTCATATATTCTCTAGTTTTTCCCGAAAGGGATTTTTATTTCCATAGTTTTGGATCTTAATTAATAAATGTGAGTTTTGGTGATAATCCGGCCCTTTTTAAGGCTCTTTCCTCCTTTGGAATAGACAAAGCAGTAAGGTTAATGGCTTGAATAAGGAGGACCTCCTTTTCCTCATTCAAAATTAATTCACCAATCCAACCTTTTTCCAAACTTGTTCTAGTATTTGCTTCTTGTGATTCATGTTGGGGTTTCTCGAGGACAACCACCACTTTTTTGAGTACCCTTTGTTTGTCCTAAGCCATTGATTTTTCCGCTCTTTATCATTTTTTTCAAAAACTTTTCTACTCTCACTTTGGTCTTGACAATTATTTAAATTATCCTTATCTTTTGTCTAGAACCTAGGAGTGATCATTATTTTATTGATTTATATCAGTAATTAAGGGATATTCCTTATTTCTCCAATTGATGCCACATTAGACTCAATTTCTCCCCTGACATTTTCTTGTACCATTGACTAGGCTTACAGGCTCTATTAGGATTAATATTGTTTACATTATTAATCATGATTATTATTTGTAATATAATATGAGTTGGTTAACAACTCATATTATTAGTTATATGTTTTGTTATAACTATTATTTATTATGTGAGTTTAACCAAACTCGTGTAAATAGGTTGTACGGGTATGTTATTGTTTTCTATACTTCTTATTTTATAGGAAGTTGTTCAACTACATTCATGGCTATTTAATAGCCATTGTATTAGCATGATTATATACTGTGTGAAGAATATTATTCAATGAAGTTTATTATGTAAATCTAGTCTTAAGCTTTCATTTTGTATCGGAGCACTATTTTTCTTGTGCATGTATATTATGGCTGTCTGACACGTATTGATTTAGGAGGAGAGATGTGGCTTCGGCTTCCATTTCAGAGTAGACTTGATGTTGGAGAAACTGCAAGCATGACGTTGGTGTCTATTTCCTTCTTGACATACCTGAGATCAATGATCGATCCAATTGCCATTCATTTTTTCTAGTTTTACAGCTATGTGAGAAACACAATATTGTCCGAGTCCCTGACACATCTGTCAAGGCAATATTTAGTAAAGAATTTTTTAATTTGTTTGCATTCAGGTTTTAGTTGGCATTTCAACTGTACCATTCTACCCACTGCGCCATTGTTATTGTTGCATAGTCTTTTCTGATTGCGTTTGCATTGAATCCTTTTGCATTACTTTGGTATCCGTCACTTTTTTTGTCCATCTGTACCTCACCATTGTGTAGATATCCTTGTATATTGAGTATTGGTCCTTGCATTTGGACTCAAAATTTACCAAACAAGCGTAGCTATTACAAAGAAAACAAAACACATGTTTTATGACAACAGTAACATAGATATGTGGTATTGGAGCTGAATGGTGATCACAATCCATCTCATGCATTGGAAGGGTGTATGCGAGAGATTGGCATTGTGGGTGCTTCTATATTTCTATGTGCATCCATTCACTTGGTGGGCCATTGTGCGTGATATCTTGTTATTTGATCTATTTCAAACTAGATCTTAGATGCTATAATCATTCCGCCAATCATCATTAGTTGTAGATTCAGTCAAATCTTTGTGCAGAAAAAGTAGTCAAAATTCATTCGTTGAGCATAGAATAGCTTGACACGGTCTTGAAAGTGGTCATGCCTTACGTGTGGAGGTAACTATCACTATTTGTATTCTATTTTGTATGGCTATGATCACACTGTGCATCAGAGTTGGATCAATTTACATTACTCATAATTCTTCCCACGTGTTCGTCCTCTATAAGATGCCAGCTATGCAGGAATATTAAATATTGAAGTGCATGTCTCATACTAACAACTATTAGTTTGATTAACATAACTATTGAGAGCTCCTTCCACATGATGTAGTGAAAAACTTCAACTTTGGACTCCACCAATTAAGGTATTATGTAATTTGATATTCACTTGATAGTCATTTCTATATATTTCAATATTTTGTTTTGATTTATACCATAGAAATATCCATGTAAAATTTAAAAAGTAATTTGTTCTTATTACTTTTTAAATATATAGTGTAAATCAGGAGCAATATCGGTTGAAGGTTACTCCCTAAGAGTGTATTTTTGTTGAAACCGACACTCTAAGGTATAATGGATATTCCACTAGAAAAATTCAATGCTCTCAATTTTCACACATGGAAAGTTAAGATCCAGTGCAGTTGATGAACAAAAATCTTTGGAGGATTGTAGATGGAAAATAACCAGCACCTTCAGATCTGACTAGATTGGCAGAATAGGAAATACAAGATGATAAATCCAAAGCCATTATTGGCTTTGCCCTTTCAGATTCTAAATTACATTATGTTGATCTAGATAAAAACTCAAAGGACATCTGGGATAATTTGAGCAAATTATTTGGTTCAAAAGTAGTCAATGCAAATTTTTCCCTGAAACTTCAACTGTTCAAGCTCAAATTGAGTGATGGAGATACAATGTCTAGTCACATCAACAATTTACAATCTCTTCCGAGACAACTTGCAGAAGTAAAAGCTCTAATAGACAAAGAGGATGCAAAAGCTATTTTTTTGAATAGTTTACCACCCAAATATAGTAATGTTGTTTTCACTCTTGGTCAGATGCCTTCCAACTCATTGGAAGATATGATATCAGCTCTTCTATCTAAAGAAAAAAGGACTAAAGAAGATATAGAAGAAGAAACAACAATGTATGTGAAAAAGAAATATAAAACGTGCTTTAAAAAGGACTTAGAATGCTTTTATTGCAAGAAAAAATGACATATGTCTAAATTTTACATAGCTCGAGCCAAATATCTTCTCAGTGGAAAATTGAAGCCACATGAAGCAAATATAGTTGTAGAAGAATCTTCTGAATCAGAAGATGAATGAGTGACTGATGAACCTGATTATAATTTTGAAGACTACTTGTTTTGAGTTCAAAAATCAGAGGATGGCGGAAAATAGAGGAAGGAAGTCAGTTAGTGACCTCTCATTAGTCACCAATGATGGGGCTACAGATGGTTTGGTGACATGTGTGTAGTGTGGTTTCTTTTTTCAGTTCATTTTCAGTGTTCCTGTTTGCAGTGTGATGGTTTGTTGAATAAACCCTTTCTGAAATTTTTGGAGGAGTCATGTTTTGAGTACTCACTTTTGGGAGTAGGATAAGATTTTGAGGTAGACTCGAGGATGGGTATCCAGCTAGTGTGAATCTTTTGGATCTTGGAGATTCAAAATTCGGGCTCCTAGGGAGGAAGGGAAAGTCTCACAGGAACCCAAAGAGGAAGGGAGCATTCCTACATAATTCAGCTTGACACTACACCTTTACGAGGGTAAAGAGATAATATATGGAGTTTTACCTGGTCTAAGAAGTGCTTTCAGGAGGTGGTTCAACTTCTTCAAATATGGTTCTTTGCCATGTTCACATTAAGGGGGTGAAGATTAGTGATTAATAATGTTCACACTAAGGGGGTGAATGTTAGGATTAATATTGTTTACATTATTAATCATGATTATTATTTGTAATATAATATGAGTTGGTTAACAACTCATATTATTAGTTATATGTTTTGTTATAACTATTATTTGTTATGTGAGTTTAACCAAACTCACGTAAATAGGTTGTACGGGTATGTTATTGTTTTGTATACTTCCTATTTTATAGGAAGTTGTTCAACTACATTCATGGCTATTTAATAGCCATTGTATTAGCATGATTATATACTTGTGTGAAAATAATTATTCGGTGATTTTATTATGCAAATCTGGTCTCAAGCTTTCGGATTTTCCTTCCCAAAAATCTATTGAGTTGACATCCTACTACCCTCGTGTTACGATGACACATTAGGTAATGTCATGATGGGTTGTTCTTATGATGCCAACTTCATATTCACCTCTAGAGGTTGTATATCCATATCGAAATGATTTTCTCTCTAGCAATTGCATCTTGTGCCACTTCTATTTTCTCTTCAAAGATAGACTTTCCTACTTAACAAAGCTCATCAACTTTGGTAACTTTAACAAAATATGAAACAAACTCTTCCACTAATATCTTTTCATTAATGTCCTCTCTGCTAAGCAACTCCAGGTTTTCCGATTCCGAGAACACATGTCCTGTAGAACAAATTCATGTTGCTTGGATTTTATTTTCACTTCTTGGTATATGAGTAATTTCTTCCAACTCCTTATTTGTTTGAAAATCACTTATTGGTTTCACTATTTGTTTCCTCATAGATAACTCAAGTGCATATAAAATAGAAAAATTTCACCAAAGTCAACATCTATCACATTTTCTTGGGCCCTTGCATTCTTGAAGTGTTTCAACCGAAGGCACATTTTCATCCTTAGTGAGCAAGGTCTAATATGTTTTCATACCTATATTTAATAATTTCTTTTCTCTTTGGAATAGTTATAACATTTCCTTGAGTCACTTGACCTTGAGTACTTATATTTGTAATTTTCTATAAATAAATAGGTTGGAAAAAGGATCGATTGTTCCATTTGTGGCGGTGGTGTACCATGTTGTGTCTAAAAACATCATTCCTCTCAAACTCGGGGGATCAATTACCACATATCTATGTTTATGTTTTTTGGGCATATGGGCACCTACCATTACAAAAACTGGTTCATAGACAACCTTATGTCTCTTATGCACCCTTTCAAAAATTTTGAGCTCTAGTGTTACCCTACATTCCTCCTTTCGTAGCCTTGATTGATAATGGTTACTCACTATTTCCCCACTCATTAATTTTTCTACAATATAAGGATTTGGAAATTTACTTGGTGAAATAACATGAGATTCCAAACCTTTCCCCTTTTTTTGAAGTGGTATTAAAAAAGCAATGAGAGAATTTTCCATAGATTTGATGAGCATTTCCTCAATCTTTTCTTCAAAGCTGATATAGAGGTACCATTCCCACTTTGGTAGATGAGGTCCATTCATCTATCAGCTAAGAAGTGGGTCTCTTTGATGGTAAATGAGGAAATTTTCCTCCCAATGGATCAATTCTATCTGCACCTTCTCTTAAGGGAGGAAGATCATCGAATAAGCAACCCAAGTCTCTCAAATTATTTAGAAATCTTGTATTTTGGATTGACAAATCAATATTATTTTGGGATAACCAATTTACAGTCCTCCTCATTACATAAGTTATCCGTATGTAAGAATCATCAGATTCTATTTCATTCTAATTTAGAGGGGCTATAGGTTGTCCTTCCACCTTTTGATCAATGTAATACTTACTCACTATGTGAGTGGATCATCCATAATTCCCTCTGGGATAACTATAACTTTGAATTCTATGATTTGTGTAAGGGTCATCCTAGATAAATCTCTCAACCTAACCTCTTCTTCATCTCTAAAATTCATCCAATAGTCTTCAAAATGAGGCTCATGCTCAAAAGTATTGGAAATATTATTGAATACCCATCTGATATCATAATTGGCTCTCACCTCAAACTTTTCCATATCAAAATTCTTCATTTCATCTTCAATTAGTATGGCCTTTATGATCGATGGGAATGAATATCTTCTAATTCTGACAGGGAACTTGATATTGGTCTTATATCTCCTAGCAATCAATTTATGAACATGTGTTAGTTTCCTTGCTAATTCACATAAAGTAATTTTGTCATCAAAATATCTGGGTAAATTTCATAGTTTACCTTCAAAACCACTAACCTTTATGTATGTAAATTTCTTGTATTGAATTAAGTAACACTCATACTCCAAAATTACTTCCTGGCCTACTCATAAATTCTATAGTGTCCCCACTCTAGTTTTAATAGATAAATAATTGGGGCAAAGAAAGCATCATTGACCAACCTCACATTACTAATCTAATTGACCAGCTGCATCGAGGAAAAATATCATGCATTTGGCATTGCTTAAAGTCGCATGTGCTAACCACTGGGAAACGTTTATGCCATCCAACATTGTAAATCGGTAAGTCATCATTTATAATTCTAGATCTAAAGTGTCATCCATATGAATTTTTTTCTCTAAAGTGACCATGTGGCCATGGAGTGCTTCTATAATAAAAGTATCCCAACAAATGCTCCATTTTATTTCCATAATTATCCACATGTAAGTACACATCCATTCCTTGAATTCATTTTTTCCAACCCCACTATTGGATTTAGCAAAACAATAATGTCTTCACTTCTTCCACAAGTTTTTCCATAACTATTTTTTTGGGAATTCGAGTTACTTGATTTTATCTCCATGAAGATTCATTTTGTATTTATGATCCTAGCATAGTATTTTTTCTTCTCTTCATAATCCCATAAGGCTAGTTTGATACCAATGGTGATTTGATTTTTGATTACGAGTAATTTTAACATAATCCTTATAGTTGCGGGTGTCAATGTTAACACTACATCACCACTTCTATCTAATACTTCCCTTTTTTGGGTCATAATTCATAGCACAATTCCATACCAATTCTGGGCATTGAACTGATGGTGGGATAACACCAGCTAAAGTGATGTGGCTATCCTTAATTGCTTTCAAAGACTCACTTTGATTGGGGCCATTTAATCGCTGAAGAAATTCATCTAAGTCAACATTCATAAGGTCTATGTCTATAATTTTTCTAAATCACTTGTAATCCCATACAAAACTGAGAATGAAGAAGGCATGGTTTTCATATTTAAAAACCCTAGTTTTACTTCACACTTTCTTGCTAATAATTTGAAAATTACATGATTTTTTAGTTCTTTCTTTTTTATGTGAATCCTTAAACCATTCAACTTTAATTTGAATGCCTTTTGTTCTTTGATTGTCAAATCAAGCTCCACAATCAAACCTTGCATTATTGCACAATGCAAATATCAACAATGACACTCAGATCTTGACAAATTTGATAATAAAGGATTAAAGAAATTGGAATCTTTTGAAAATTTTCCTTGATATTTACAAAATGCATTGATGGTGGAAGAAATAAATGCAATGCATCGTGGCCATTCATTCCATTTTTTTAACTTTAAAAATGAGTCGTCCACATGGAGAGTCTTTCATCAATGTAGGATTGGGAGATTCCTTACATTTTAACTATATTTTGAAACTCATATACTTTCGTCCATTTGACCTACCCATTCACTTTTGAATTTCAACACAGGATTGACACACAATCATATTTAAGTGATAGCAAAACTGCATGGTGCTATCTGTAATTGTATTCCCTTTCCAAGTTAAAACTGAAAGTATCAAAGTGCTTTGATGACCCGCTTCCCCACTCCTTACATAAAAAGAGCCATGTGTCCTTTGCGGGCATCGGGAACATCTTTGCATCTTTACACCTTATGACTCAATGTGCAAAAATACAAGTATACCCCAATGCCCCTTGTTTGTTCTACTCACGATAAGTGTGCACCTTCAGAGGTAGAATAGAATTTTTCTTGTACACTTTTCTGACTATGAATATTCGAGGGAATATTTTTCAGGCCACGGGATGTAATTTTCATATTATGAATATTATATAAAGTTACAAAGTTTCAAGTTAGACCCGCAATACCGCATTCAACCGGAAAGGCCACATATAAGTAAGTAATGGAACATAATACAAAACTTTCCAAATGATCAAGGAATACTTACACACGTGAATTTTTGTGAACTTCAAATTGACTCATGATTGGTTTTTGCAACAATTTTGAAAAATAATATAGACCCAAACATGATCCTTAACCAAAAAAAAAAAAACTACCAACTCACAAGGGGAACAAAAGGATCGAATCAAAGACTGCATGATTTTCAAACCTACACTCCCCATGAGAAAGTAAGAGACATAGAAATCACCAAAATAAAATTTCAAACAAAATGGTGAGATAAATTCAAGCACTAACACATCTTCCTTGGAGGATACACACATGTTCAAAAGGCTACATATAGCCTTTCTAAGTCTACCAAATATTCCACCACTAAAAGGAGTACACTGAAATAAGTGAATCCCCATATTTTGTGATTATAAAACTAAGTCTAAAAAAATCATATGAGGACACTCAAGGGTTAAGATAGAAATAGCATATAGGGCATACTAATTTGGAGAGAGGGTTCAAGAGGGTTTATAAGAAAACATTTCAACACTAGTGTATAGTTCTCATGTTTTCAAATTGTATTTTTCCCAAAAAAACACATTAAAATGGATGTCTCTAGCTTGGGGACATGTTCTAGATAGTGTAATGAGGAAAGATCAACAAAGAACCCTAAGATATCGATAAAAATGTGGATCAAAGGTGCCTTATCCATTGGGCTTGAGGGAGTCACTAAAAATATCTACTACACAACCTCTTTTATTGAACACACACACAGGACACAAAAAAATCTGAAGATGACAAAGGAAAAACACAACATAGAGGAAACATCCTAAATAACCTATGTACATGTAGGGGAAAAATCTCTTTCATTGAATCATGAACTTGAACCGAGGGATTACTCGTAACATTTTATCACCGAATTTCCTTCTTTCATAAATCTATTGAGAGGTTCACGAAAGTACGAATACCTCCTTTGTTTCTTGAGAAATATATCAAAATTTATAGTATAAATGATGATCAAATTATTCATTCCATCACCTTTTTTCCTTTGACACGTTATTTTTGGATTCTTTTTTATTCTTTAGTTCACCATTTTATGATTTCTAATCGCTTCCCAAGATATGGTTCTTTATTACAATTATCTTTTCATTTTAATAACAAGACTATCACTTCATGTTTTTCAATGCATCTACTTCATGAACACTACTTCCATGGGTTGATTCTCATAACATATATCGAAACTTTGGCATTAATACCCACCTATTGAACTCTATGTCGCGTGAACAAGATTTTTTTGAAACTGTTTGGGAGGGAAAGTGATGGAAGGGAAATCCCACCTAGACCAGAGGAACAAGATGCAATGCGGGAGGAAGGAGAAATAGAAGTTTCAGTTATCAGTGAAAGGAATATAGTTTCAAAACCCAAAGAAACTTGGTCTAATGTAGTCAAAAATGATGATTCGTCTCTGAAAAACAAAAGGTTTTTTCTTCAAGCGACCAAGGAAAGCTCTGGTTACATTCTTGAAATTCCTAACCAGCTTTTGCATTCTACATCAAAAAACTTGAATAAGGCTTTAGTTGGGAAGTTGATGGGAGGGAGGCCTAATATTGACGCAGTCAGAAGATGGACCAAACTGAAGTGGTCCCCTAAAGGGCATCTAGAGGTATGTGCTCTTTCGAATGGTTTTTTCCTTTTTTGTTTTAACCTTCAAGAAGATATGCAAAAGGATTTAGAAGAAGGTCCCTGGTTTTGGGGAAAGTCAAGCTGGTATTTACGGAAATGGGAACCCTCTTTCAATCCAAAAAGAAAATTTGAACCAATTCTCGGTTTGGATCTGCCTTCCAAACCTCCCTCTGGAATTCTGGCATGAGGATATTGTGAAATGTATAGCTAATACGCTAGGTACCTTGGTTATTATTAATGCCATCGATAAATGTCTCACCTTATTTGTGCTCATTTTTACATCTACACTATTGCGGATAGAGAAATCCTGAGTAGTATTAAACTCAAATCTAAACTTGGGATATGGGATCAAAGGATTGAAATGGAAAGCTCTCCAGCTAAATGCTCTAAATGCAATGGATGGGGCCACTCCTCTTAGAGCTGTAAGTTTAAAGTTTCTAAAGTGTTTATCCTGGTCACCGCTAAGGAGGGTAATGAGGAAAAGGGGAAAGGCATTATGCAAAGTGTGGAGGATCATAGGAAAGATTTTTCAAATCCATGCCAGAAGTTTTCTCTCCTCTTCGCATAAAGGAAAATACGGTGGAAGAAAGCCCTTGTTCAAAAGAAGCAAAGGAAAAGGATGAGGATGGTTTCACTTTGGTGACCAATAGAAGGAAATCTAAATTTTTGTCAAAGTTAGAATCTAAGGTAAAAGAAAAAGAGGAGAAAATTTGATGGATCTTATGAAAGGTAGGAAGATTGAGATTGGTAATTTTAACTTGAAAGAAGGGATTTGCAACGAATCTGTCAGGAATGATCTAATCTCAAAGGTAGTAAAGGAAAAGGAGGTTAATAAGTGATTGGAAATGGCTGGAAAAATAGATTTAGATGCTTCCAAGGACCAGAATATGGATCTGAATTTCATCAAAGGGATGGAGGTTTTTCCCTCTATTGAGGATCTCTTGACCCCAATCAAGGAGCCTGAGGATAAGAAAGAAGGCCCTAGTTCTGGATTAAAAACCCCTCTGGGGAAAAATTAATATCTGGAAAAAAAGAAAATAGATCCAAAAGGAAAAAAGGGGGACTCTTCATGTTCAACACCTCTCTTAGAGGAAGAAAACCCTATTAATGTGGAAGCTATAAATAGCAAACAGGGTAGACTAAATAAATTGGAATCAAGGAAAAAAACAACCCAAAAGGAGATAGATTCAGGGAAACAGATGTGCTTGGACCAGAAGGTCTTTAGGAAAAATAAACCCAACCTAAGAAAATGAACTGCATATCTTGGAATGGGAGAGGACTGAATAGTCCTGTGAAATGGAGAATCCTAAAGGATATGATTGAAAGACAAAAATTGATTTGCTTCTTGTGCAAGAAACTAAAATGAAAGAAGAATCCTTCATATCCTATTGTAAATTATGCTGGAAGAATTTTAAAGCCTTTGTTAGGAGATCAAAAGGAGCATCCAGAGGTTTAGCTATGGTTTAGAACCCGAATAAGTTTGAGGGTACTCTATTGGTTAAGAGAGATAACCATATGGCTATGATGATGAAAGATCTTGAAAATAGAAGTATATGGGTTATTTCAAATATTTATGCTCCTACCCATCACAAAGAAAGGAAACAACTTTGGCACCATCTCCTTTCCTTCAATTACTCTATCAAAGGTTCTAGCTGGATTTTTATGGGGGACTTCAATACCCCAAGGACTCCAGGGAAAAAAAAGGAGGTTCTAAGGAGTTCTCTATTGGCATGGAGGATTTTAACATGTTCATATCTTCTTCCCAACTCCATGACATAGATCTAAAAGGTAGCAACTTTACTTGGTCAAATAGAAGATCTGGCTCTCAACATATTCAAGTTAGATTGGATAGGGCTATGGTTTCAGAGGAATGGTTAAACCAAGACTTATCCCTTTTTTCACTTCCTCGGATTGGATCCGACCATAACCCCATTCTCCTTCAAATCAAGAATCCTTCTTGAAGAAGAACTCCCTTTCATTTTGAGAAGATGTGGCTCCAAAATGAGGAGTTGAATGATCTCATCAAAGAATGGTGGAAACTAAAGGTTAAAGGAACAATGATGTTTAGACTTTCTAAAAAACTTCAGAATGTAAAAGTTCACCTTAAAGAATGGAATAAAAAAATCTTTGGGAATATTTTCCAAAAGAAGGTGGAAATCAGAGAGGAACTTCAGCTTATCCAAAGAAGTACTGAAATTTAGGTTATTGAGAGTGATCATGCGAGACCATGTAAATGAAATATCTCTCTAGCGGACTACCACAATATCCTGGGAAAAGAGGAAATATTTTGGAGGCAAAAATCCAGAATCACTTGGTTAAAGGAAGGAGACAAAAACACTAGATTCTTTCACTTATCCACCTTAAAGAAAAGAAGCTCTAACAGAATCAACAAAATTAGAAAGGAGGAAGGTGTCATGATAGAGGAACAAGAAGATATTGAAAAAGTGACTATCTCTTTCTTTCAAAATTTACTCTCAAATAGTCAGGATCATAATCTCTTGAAAGAAGAGGTATTCCTTAATTTTATCCCTAAGTTAGTATTGGTAGAAGATAATGCCATGCTTTTAGAGATTCCTTCCATGGAGGAAGTGGAATTTGCTGTCAAAATCCTCAGCCCGGACAAGGCTCCTGGACCAGATGGTTTTCCCGCCTTTTTCTTTCAAACTTTCTGGGACATTATCAAAAAAGAGGTTTTTGATGCAAAGAGAGAATTATTCAAGAAGAAGGTCATGTTAAAGGATATTAAATGCAACTTTATGATTCTAGTTTTGAAGTGTAGTAATGCTATAGAACTTACAGACTTCAGACCTATAAGTCTTTATAACACCTCCTATAAAATATGTATAAAAATTTTGGCACTCAGGCTTCAGATGATCCTACCTAATATCATTTCGGAACAGCAAGGGGGCTTTGTTATAGGTAGACAAATACAGGATGGGATAATCACTATCAAAGAGACTATTCATACGACAAAAATTAGTAAGAAGTCGGCTTTATTCTTAAAACTGGATATGGCAAAAGCTTATGACAGGGTTTCGTGGAGCTTTCTAGACAAAATCCTTGAAAGGTTTGGCTTTGACATTGATTTGAGACATATGGTTCAGGCTTGCATTTCCAATGTTTGGTTTTCTATTCTCATGAATGGTAGTCCTATTGGGTTCTTTCCTAGCACACAAGGATTAAGGCAAGGGGATCCCCTCTCCCCTTTCCTCTTTATTTTAATGGTAGAAGCTCTCAGTAGAAGACTCAATGTTGAAACAGAAAAGGGCTTCATCAAAGGGATTTCTCCGGCACTTGAGATGGATAAAGTTTCTCATCAACACTTTGTTGATGACACTTTTGTGGTGGGGGAAGCTACTATTCTAGAAGCTAGAAAACTCAAAAGCATTCTAGATGATTATATGGATGTCTCAGGACAACTGATTAACTTAAAAAAATTCTCTTTTTTTCCTGAACACTATGGACAACCGCTGCAAGAAGATTGCTGAAATTTTTGAATGTACCTACAAACCCTTTCCCACCTTATATTTAGGCATTCCTCTTGGAGATAGGAGGCCCTCATATTCTGAGTGGAACTTTCTAATTGAAAGGTTTGAAAGGAAATTAGCAGGTTGGAAAGCTAATCTTTTATCCCAAGCTGGAAAAATTACTCTTCTGATCAGCTCTCTCCAGAGCCTCCCTGTGTATGCCATGTCAATATACCAACTTCTGTCATAATTGGGGAAAGATTAGAAAAGATCCAAAAAAGGTTTTTATGGAGTGGTACAGAAAGTAAGGATAGAATTCCTTTAGTAGCATGGAGCAGAGTGTGCAGACCCAAGAAGCTTGGGGGACTTGGTCTCAGAGACTGGTCCAAAATGAATAAATCTCTACTTGCCAAGATTGGTTGGAGACTAACTAAGGAAAATGGAGTTTGGGCTAGAATCCTTAAGAGAAAATATTGGCAAGATAATAATGACAAAATATGGATGTTTAAACAGAAACTTTCAATGGCTCATGCGTATGGAAATCCATTAACTGGGCCAAATAAATTTTGAACAAGGGCAGCAGATGGAAACTAGGAAGAGGCAATGAGATAGATTTTTGGAAAGACAAATGGGCAGGGGATTTTACCCTCCAAGATAAATTTCCACAAATCTCTGCATTAATGGAAGCTAAATATGGAGTAAAGGTGAACAACTACATGGCTAAGGAAGAGAGTTTTCAGACATGGAAAACTTTGGAAATGGATAGACATGATCTAAATGATCAAATGAGAGGGATCAATGAGTTTTTACAAAATTATGTATCATATAATAGCAAAGACCAAGATAGAATCATCTAGGATAAGGAACCTTGTGGAAATTTTACTGTCAAATCAGCCTATGGTCTCTTTTTTGAGGGTCAAACTGGAGAAGAAGATTTAATGGCTGGGAAGATTTGGAACAAGAATATAACACCTAAGGTAAATGTGTTCAGCTGGCTCACTTTTGGAAACAAAATTCTCACGGTTGATAATATGGAAAAAAGAGGCTTCCAATGGGTTAATAGATGTGTGCTATGCAAAAGAAAAATGGAATCTATAAATCATATGTTTCTGGAATGCACGTATGCACATCAACTATTCTCCTCTATTTTGATTGGCTTCTCGTTAATTGGGTTATCCCCAAAGATATAAAGGAAGCTTGGAACCAATGGGTATGCCCTTTTCATAGTCAAGGGCTAAAAAATCTATGGATCATAAGCTTAAGCCATCTTTGGTGGGAAATCTGGAAGGAAAGAAACAGAAGGATTTTCAAGGACAAGAGTATCCCTATCAAACTGTCAATAAAAAATCTTTTTCAGGTAGTTAGAAACAATTTCTCAATCCTCCGAAAAAAGAATTGGAAATTTTGGATTATGAACAACATTTCTTAGAGAATTGGCATGTCTCAGGGATTCCTCAATCTAATAGTCCTAATCCTAGATTGGGGATTAAGTGGAATCCTCCTTGTGAAGGCTCTCTAAAACTTAAATTTGATGGTGCAGCAAAAGGGAACCCGGGAAAGTAGGGGAGGAGGAGTCATAAGGGACTCTTTAGGTCAATTTATTCTTGCTTACTTCTTTGACCTTGGAAAACAATCTAACAATGTGGCGGAGGTAGCTGCTTTCTGTTTGGGGGTGAAGATTGCAAAGGAAAAAGGTTTCAATCTCCTAGAAGTGGAAGGAGACTCACTGTACATTATTTCTTGTATGAGGGGTTCTTCCAATCCATCCATATTTATTGAAGATTTTATCTGTAAAACTAAATCTTTTTAAAATTATTTTCTGAATATTTCTTTTAACCATGTGTATAGGGAAGGCAATAATGGTGCTGATTTTGTTGCTAATCTTGGGGTTATCTTGAAGGGTCTCCATATATTTGAGCAACTTGTTGGAATGAATGTAAATTTCATTGAAATCATGAAAAGGGAGGGATCCTTTAATAATGTTGCTAACTCTCCCGCTCGTGCCAGTAACCTTTCATGATTTTATCTTACTTGTGTGAGTTGAATTCTTTTGTTCACATGGGCAGTCGGACCTTTTTGTTTTTGGAGAAGCTAGAAATAGAAACAACTAATTTTCAGGCCATTTTGATTTGTAAGAGATTTTCTGCACACAGAAGGATGGGAGGAGACTTGGTACACACGGAACCTTCAAGGTGTCCAGAGATATCCAAGGAGGCCGAAGTTCTCCTCGAGAATGTGGGATTGTTGTTTTTTTCAAAACTTTCGAGGGCTATGATGAAAGCCTGAGCGAAGTGGTTGCTAAAACGTTGAACGAGGAAAAATCCAGGTCGGCAATTGTTCCCTTACTATTTCTCCCAAGCTTATTGCTAAGGTGATTGGTCTTACGCTTGAAGGTAGAAGCATTTTTAAACCCAAATCTGATTACAGTCTTGAGATTGACTATTTTTTCCAAGGAAAAGGGGAACCTATTTCTCTTCATAATGGCTATGCTAGGTGTAAGCTGCCCTCTCCATTTGATGAAATTGCCAAACTACTCATGTCTTATATCACATTGGAAGGTAGATATAAAGTAATATATGGTTACCATTTTCCAATGTTAAACCATATTCACAATGCCAAACCGTATAAATTTCCTTTCTACTTATTCTCTTCTCTGGAAAAATCTATAACTATGGTGAAGAAAGGAACTTTCATTATCCCCTTACACCAGGGTCTGATAAAAACTATCATTTGGCTGAGCACTCCCTATTGGGAAAAATGACAAATTTGGGGCTTCACCTTCAAACATTGCATTGGGTAAAAGGTCTGGGAGTATGGAACCTAAGGAGGATAGTTGTGATGAAACTAGTCAGGGGAATCCAGTGGCCAAATGTACCAGATCTAGCATGGGTAAAGGGGGAGACATGTCTCAGTTCAGGAAAGTTTAGTTTTCGGGTTGGGCTGAGGAGGATAACATCACCTATGTTTCTGATGAAGGCCCTGGTGAAACCCCTTCACAGAAGGAATCCTCTCAAGAGAAAGTGGAAGGGGAAGCAACGAGTAGTGAGGATGTTGATAGCTTAAAAGAATAGGAGTCTTCCAAGAATACTGAGGAAGCTATCCACTGTCTTCACAATCTAAAAATGGCCCAGATGGAGCTTTTCTTGGCCTAGGAAACTACTTTGTCAAAACTCATGCCTTCATGAGATATTTTGAGAACTACAAACTAAACAATGACATCAACAGGCACAAAATCAGTTTGCTCACCATGGACATTAAGGAGCTGCAAGAAAAAGTTGATAAAATGTCTACCATCATCCTCAGTGAAAATTTCAAAAATGCAAATGCCAATAGAATGGAAATGGAGAAAGAGACACTAAAAATGAAAGGAATCATCATGAAAATCAGAGACACCGATGTTCTTAATGTAAAGAGTACTATTTTCCATCTCAAATTATTAGCTAAGATGATACAGTCAATGGAATTGGCTAAAGAAAAAGAATTGGATGGCATAGGCCCGAAGGTGGTGATCAAAGAACCCAACTACAAGTATTGGAAGGAGACCATCGCAACACTGGTCAAAGAATGGAATGGATGCATGGAGAGTGTGGACAATCTGGTTAAAGATAAATGAAATGTTATGGTTTGGAATCTGCTGCTTGTTTACTTTTTGTTGTTAGTATTATCCTTGGGACTACTATATAATGTATATCATATATAATGGATATCATATAATGGTTTTTTGTTTTTGATATTTTGGATCATGACTGGCCCTTAAAGATAAATACTTTGGCCAATATGTAAGTAAACGGTAACTCTTTGTAAGGGGGTAGAGTCCCCTCAACCCTAACTTTTACCTCTAATAAAAAAAAACCCACCTATTGATTCTCTTAATTTTTCAATCGAGATAGAGAAACCATCTTTCTTGGACTCTTTCTCTTTCACCACATGCTTCCCTATACAATGTGACATGTTCTTTACATCATCATCTTGGAAAGATAATGAGCTCAATTTTGGGCATACAACATCTAAACTTTCCATCTTCTTCAACTTCTCCATTTTGGGATTCTTACTACCTTTATTTAGGGAATCCTTATCCCGAGAAATGTGAGCACTTAAAGGTTATCTACTTTATGACCAAGAAACATTCCATTTATCCATTTTTTGTTTCATAATGTTTCCATCCTCATGAAAGGGATATTAACACAACATTGGATCTAAAATGTTGTCAATATCATATTCCCATTCTTGGTCACCAAGAAATAAGAAATCCATTTCCGTGATGAAATCATCACTCCTTGAATAGGTTCAAGGTAAAGAGGTGGAGATATGGTTCCATTCTTGCACTTCTTGTTATATTCATCTAATGAGAAAGATAATATATCAAGTTCACCCATACACTCATCATACGAAACTCACTATGAGCATCAATATTAGAAACATTGATCTTACATGTCGAGAATTTGTCGAGTATCACTCCTTGATCTACATTTCTCTTTACTTCATAAATACTTGGTTTCAAGTCAAGGTTATCATCACCATCATCAATATTAGGTGGAAAAACTTTGTTTAGACTCTCATCCTATGATAAGTACATACTCTCAAGTTATGATTTTATCAAATCATTAGGATGTTCATTGACTAGCTCTGTGATGCCTAGGAATTAATCTACTAACATGGGTAGCTCAAGATCATCCTTAAATGTCATGAAATGTTTTCAAGATTTAGAAAATTAACATGATATATTTGTTGTTGGTTCATTATTCCTTTGAATAGTATACTTCATCTTCCTAATATGAAGAATTTTATTTATCTTACCATTGACCAAGATGGTGGGGTGAGACTAATCTAGTTGTATATCCCATTTGACATCTCAACAGAAGATTCATCCCAAAAACATACCATACGAGGTAGGAATGTATGCTACAAGGATTCTCATTGTATTATTTTTGTAAGGGAAGTCTTGCAATGATACCTCAACATTTTTTATATGGCCAATGAGAGGAACTTGTTTCATTTCAATGGAAAAATAGGGAAAGGGAGAGGTCGAGTGGTTTAGAAAATTTTACAAGAATGATGTGGTCCGAGGCACTCGATTTAATTATGAAATTGTTTATCTTATACCTATTGATTCACAAGGCTATGTAGAAAAGTTACACCTTATTATAGGTGGAGGGTATGGAGGAAAGAATTTTTATATATGGAGTGAATTGAGATGTATGAGGTGGTTCTTCGGTGTTAACATCTTTAGGATATGAGACAGGGCTACTTCCTTTGATATGCTAAACAAGTTTCTCAAGTTTCTTAGGATGAGTTCTCAAGTACTCAAATTCAGAAATTTGGACTTTGGATATTTTGAAATGGTCAATGATATCAAAGGATGAAGATGTGGTGGGAACATCATGGGTTATGGTAGCTTTGACATGGACATTCTTAGTGCTTAGAAATTGATTTTTCAAGAGAGGTTGAAGGAGACTTACTTGAAGGGGTAGAAGGATTCATGGTTGGAGTGGTTTCATACTTCTTCTTGTATGAACCTATAGAAATGAAATTTGATGATCCTCCTTTTGTTGTTGTTTTTATCATATTCACCATTTGAGGATTCAATTTCTTATCTTGGGAAGCAAAAGAAGATCCTTATTTCTCCTTTTACGATCGAGTGAACACCACATATGAGTAACTATATGTGGATTCTTCATCACCAAATATGCATTCAAAAACCTGATCCAATCACTTTCACATTCTCTTCATCTTCAAATTATGATTCATAATTTTCTTCTTCTTCATATTCATTTCTCTTATACATTGCATTAACTAGTGGAGCCTCCAAGGCAAGCCTTTAAGGTTCTCATGCAATCTAATATCTCTCTTGGTTTGGATGAGGTGTTTATTGAATAACCTCCATTTTTAGCATGGTCAATTCATTTTCCAAGTTATACAACATTGGATTGGTTCTCTCATCCTTAGAAATTTGAGTTTTATCTATCATTTAAGTATTCTTTATCTTACCCGACAAGATGAGGTCATCTTCCACTTCAACAAAAATATCTTGAGCATTATCCAAATATCTTGGTTGAACTCTCCATAGTATAAATCTTAATTCAGGTAATTGATAATTCATAAAGAAAATATATAGATTATCTGTAGTGGGAAGATAAATGACGGGAATTTTTGTGCTTATCTTATTTATTTTTACCACAATGTCTCTCATGGAATCTTGCAGCTCTTTATTCATCTAAGTGATTTGAGTAAGTTGAGCATGAACATATTTGGTAGTATTGAAATTTTTATGAAAATTTTCTTAATATCACCTTAATTAGATATTGAACAATAAGAAAGTAGTAGAACTAGTCTATCACTCCATCTTGCAACGTTTCGAGAAAAATAACACAATAAATGTTAGTGTTGTACTCCAAGGATGTCACAAGCTACAATAAACACTATGGTGTGATTCTCAAGAAATTGTTTTCCATCTCCATATAAATTTATAAATTCATTTATTGATCTGTTTGAAATCTCATGAAGTAGTGGAGTCAAATCCATTAGACCAATGTTTTATCCCCATGGTACAAGTGCTTGTGCTTCCATTTCCTCTTCTCTTTCTTCTTCTTGTGGAATGAAGACTAATGGTTTTGTAATTGGTTCTTTAGTATGAATTTCAAGAGGATTTTCAGTAACTTGTCTTCTTTCTACTAAAAGGGGAATTATGAAATTATCTCTTCATTATTCCTTAAATGTGGGTTCAACACCACCACCTTCATGATCAGCTCGAGTGTACTCTCTTTTTCCATATTTTCTTAAATGATTTGAAAAAAGTCTTTTAGATCATTCAAGTATTTTTTTAATTTATATATATCTAATTAAGTTAATGAGGTTAGATATCTCCCCAATATAGTCACCAAAAATTATTGGTGAAATAATTTTTGATATAGAAAATTATGTGTTTCCACAAAATCTCATGAGCCTATACACCTCTACATTGAATGCTGCAATTCCCAGTATTGAATATAAACTAATCTACTCCTATATAATTATTTTTGGTTGGTCAAATAGGTTAGGGGTCACATAGGATCACTTCTTTGAACCTGTGATAAAGTGCATGTATCGGGTGCAAGGGAGGAAATTACAATGATGAGGGGAGAAGGAGAGAAAATAGGAAAGAAATGATATTGATGTGAGTAACCCAATTGTAAGGATCACACCCAATAATTTTAGTATATAAACATTCAATTAGAAGAAAGAAACAAAGAATCCATTATTTTGAAAAAAATCCTCACATACACATAGTCCTTTAAAACCCATTCATCGGAGATATAAAGATCTTTTTTACCACTATGCTTGCAAAGTGCATAAAAGAAAGAAAGAAAATAATAGATAAGAAAAGGGGAATTGAATAAAGGTAGCCTTTATTCCTTGTGTAGTGATGAAATACAAATCATCAATCAATTTACTACAATTAATAATTGCTACCAAGAATTAAAATTCAGTATTTTTAGGATCTTTTAAACTGGATAGGCCATCTCAATTTATAACCTTGTTAATTGACCTTTTTCTTCCCACACTTCATGTTCCTATTCCACTTGTGACAATTAAATTTCCTTTAAAATATACAAATTTAAAATCTCTCTTATAAGTTTGAGATAATACTTTTACAAATTACAAATATTGTCACTTAAGTGAATAGATCATAATATAATGATTGTGTATAATGTAGAATTAGAAAGAAGCGATAGAAGAGAAGAAGTGAAGGGGATTGATCAAAATTTTTGAAGGAATTCCTTATGATGGAGAAATTACCAATGATGATTAAAATATCCTCATGTTTTATGATGTATTAATACCTCAGGCTATCGAATGAGTGTTTAGAAACACTGTTGAAAGATTCCATTATGTGAGGTCAAGATGACCACATTTACTACTCATAATGATCCTCTTAATGATTGATTGATAAAATCCCGTATCTCACTAATCTCACTAAAACTAAATAGTTTCAAACCACCTAGCTTACTAGATCACCCATCTCACTAGCTCACCCTTACTGAGATCGAGAAGATGCTTCCAAGACCCTGATGGAAGTTTAATTTCTCTGTTTGAGCTATGAGATCATCATACAACCATATTTTCATTCCCTGACATTTCCTTCCTATGTAGAGGACCATAAATGTCATGAATTAAAATTATTAAACTATTTACTATTTTTTATCCATGCCACACTAAGGACACATGTTATTTTTAACAATTACAATGTATGTTTAAGATTGCAACGAAAAGGTCTTGAACTTTTAAGTTTAATTGCAGGGTTCCACATTAAATTTTTGGATGAATCCTTTATATGAAAAAGTGGGAAAATGGGGTATAATATTGAAATATATTATTCCTCCATATCTTGAGTAATTGAAAACTTCATTGCATAAAATATAGTTTGGATGAAAATAGATTTTTACACACTTTCCTCCTATTTTTGGATGATTTTTCCTACCGATATTCAGAATTTAAGGATTTATTCAAAGTAAGAATATTTTTTTAAAAATTATAGTTTTCCATATCCCTAAAAATTGGGGCTTCATGGCACAAAAACTGGTTCATGTGAAACTATATTTTTAAGGATTATTTCCTTCAATTTTCACACGATTCCGCCCACTAGAACCTTGGGAAATGAAGAGGTACCTTGCTTCCTTTAACTTCTATGTCATGAAATACATTAATGGATTTACTAAGCTTCATATATAATATAAAAAATTTCAAATAATAAAAATTACCACAAGCCCTTAGTACGATCATTTTCTTGGTTCACTACCACTAAGAAAACTTTGTTTATTGCACTCAAGAATTCCTTGGGACAATTTTATCAGAATGGTATTGCTTATATAATTAATTTTAAATTTTTATGGAGGTTTTACAACATAATTCATTGATCCATGGATAGAAAATTGGAAACAAGTTCTATAATTTCTAGGTAGCATCTCTAGTTCATGGGAAAGAGAGAAGAGAGAAACATTGTATAAATAGTTAGGAAAATTTTTGATTTATAAATGATGAGGTAGAATTTTTATGTCCCAAATACCCCCTTGGGATGGGATGGAAGGGAGAAAAATTATTTCTTAGCCTTATGATGATAAGTGGCAAGCTAAGGTTTCATGAGGAAGGGGATCTAATAACTTAGAAAAATGATTATTGAGGATTCCTAGGGTCATGTGATGAGTCTGGGGCTTAACTCAACATGGGTCAAATTTTATGTCCCCATTTTCCCGTTAGGACTATACATAAGGGATAATAAAGTACATATCAACCTCATTCCGACACAAGTTACATGAGAAAATGTCTAAGTATAAAAATCTTACTTTATAAAGGACCTTGAAGATGAAGTTTTCGAGCTCTAAGACATAATTTTTGATGAAACCATATGTGATTTTGAATCATAAGAGAATTTTTAAGGTAATGGGATGGATCTAAAGATCTAATTATTCTTACACCCCCTCAAATTACTTTATCTTTCTTTTAACAACAAGGTGTGCTTGTTAAAAGTGAGATGTAGAAAGAAGCACCAACATCTTGTTAAGTATTTGAAAATTTCGTCATCCGGAGAATTCTCCAAGATTTTAAATGAGTATTTTTTTCCATCTTAAATCCTTATAGAGCTCTTAGAATCATCCACAAAAAAATAGGTACTTGTTTTTATTTCATCTCCTTACACTATAGGAACTTGGGGATGAGACTAGTTCATATGAGAAACCTTGGGGATTATATTGGATTGGGAACATTTTTTTGTCCCAAATATCCTAAGGGTATGTGACAGATATGACATTAAATTTTTCCTTGTCCTCATGTTTACATGTGTTGACTCGTGAAAATGATTTTCCCAAAAGCTTACCTTAAAGAGAACCTTGAAGATGAAGTTACCAGAGATCTAGGAGGACTAAGTTGGCACTTTTATGTATTAAATTAAATCCAAATATAATTTTTATATGAATGATATGGGTCCCATGATCTAATTCTACCTAAAACCCCCTCAAAAATATCCATTTTTCTTAGTCTTTGTAGGGTATATCTCATAAAATTGGGTTGTGGGAAGAAGCACGTAGATATTTTGTAAAATATAAAAGAAAAATAATATATTAAACATTTAATTATATTTCTAATGATATTTTTTTACTACTAAATCTTAGGAAGCACGTAGAATCATCTTCTAAAGCTAAGACACTATTTTGAATTGCAAGCTCCTTCACCTTCAAAAACCTACTTTCACTTAAATTACCCTTAAAACCTCAAAACATCCAATAATCTTCCTAAATAATTTGTAATATATTATTATCTAATTCAAACTTCTCTTGAATTATTTTAATATTTACATATACTTTGGAGGATGCACGCCTTTCTGAAAAGGCTAGATATTGCCTTTCTAGGTCTACTAGATATTCCACTACTTAAACATCTTCACTTTGAAAGAAGTGAACCACCATGTTTCGACACTTCCAACATTAAGGAAATTATAAACAAAACATATGAGGACTCTCAAGGGTTAGGATAGGTATGGTATAGAGGGTATATTAAACTAGAGAAAGGGTTTCCTAGAAAACATTTTAACACTAGAGTACAGTTGTCATATTTTAAAATTGAAAATTTCCCTTGTAGAAACACATGAAAATGGGACTAAGTGAGACCGGATGGTGAGGACTGACTCATCTATGTATTTTTGCTAATTCATTTTTTTTCATTCAAGAATATTTACCCTATATTCTTTCTATTGGGGGAGAGGGATATTATCTAATATCTAGAGTAGAGTACACTCTCGATAGAGGAGACATATAAAACTAACTATAGGGCTATTATTTGGATCTGGGGGATGTCCAACTCTCTCTATATATGTCTTTCTTAGGACCCCTATCTGACCCATATAAATAGTATAGAGGGCGGCTCTCCTACTAGGAATAATGAGAACTACATTATCTATATAATCTCCTTATCATACATTCCTTGAAAAGGGAATGACAACTCAATTGATGGGGGATCGACCCACCTATATAGATATGAATCCCTATATATATATATATGGTAGGTTTTATTATTTTATAAGATATGAGGTATCCTATATGAACTATTTTCAAAGGGCAGCATCTATATCCCATAAATATTTGGTGGGGGTGATCTCCCACAGCCGCTTCACGGAGACAAACAGTGCCATATATGGATATAGAGACTACGTATCGACTATATATATATAGTGAGTAAGTAGAGCATACTCTCCCTTGCTCCCCTATTTATATAGGGATAGTTCATGGTCACCATATAGAGAAAGGGACCCTAGCTTAGTTGTCCATATTTCTCTATAGAATGTCATTGAACCCCTATATATGGGCATTATCCATGGCCCAATATAGAGATAGGTGAAATATCCTTTCCTACCCTTCTTTATATATGGTGATGCTCGAACATTGATGATTTTTATATAGGGTGATCTGAATAGAATAGTTAGTAGAATTTTTTTCTAGTTGGAGTTGGAGTTATGGAGAATACACTACAATCAATGAGGCTTTCTCTTGAGCCCCTCTTTATATATGGGGTGAAATGACCAATGTATGTAATTTTGGGCTCGAATTTCCATCTATCTATACCTATATGTAAATGAGACTATTTGAACCTTCAATGATACTATCTATAACTATAGATATGGGTTTAGATTATATACATGATATCGATGTGTATATAGGAAATTGTAAATCTTCCCTCTCCCCGAAATATAGATATGGGATATGGATCCCCCATAAAGAGTTCCTTAGAACTAGGGATCTCTATTATCAAATAGATCGAAATGAGAAATAGATAGAATAACACATCACTTAACATAATAACACTCACTTAATAAGGCAAGTGACACACTCACTATCATATGTCCCATATATTCACTCTCCCTATCATCTATCTATATATAGAGGAACATAAATCTACATAGTCCCCTACCAATTTTCCATTTATCTATATTTTCGATTTCCCCAGGAAATATATATAGGGTATAAGGGACTCATGACTGGAGATGGGGGTAGACCCATCAATACCGCATATAGTTCTATCTAGGTGTTGGGGCTATGTACTGGAGATGGGAGTTATAAGTCATATATAGATTATAGATGAGGGAACTATCTATATCTCTCTGGAGATGGGAATTTAGGACTAGATTCAAATATTGGTTCCATGTATCTTGGAGTTATAACTATATTTTTATATCTAGGGAAAGGGAAAGGAGAGGATGAGACTCAATACAAGGGATGAAATATTCATATCGAGTATTCATTATTCATTTCCCTCTCTATATGGTAATTATATCTTGTTCATACTCTTCATATCCCATATAGAGTTTAGGGCCAAGCCTAAATGAGACATGAAGAGTATGAAGAAGATAAATCCATATTTTTTTATATACGCAATAGGACCCTATATATCTATCTAGCACAAAATGGACATGATAGCACAAGATAGATTACATAATAGACCAATATAAAATGGAAGAACTATATTTGTATTGGATCAAAACACAAAACATACACAACATTTATTTCTTAATTAATTTCATAGGAAACCACATACAAATATATAGGACAACCTTTTCCTATTATGTAGGAAACCTCCTATAACAACTCTAGATATTGTTGATGAGTTGTTAAAACAACTCTCAACACACTCCCGTAATTACATTGATTGTTATATAACTCACAACAACTCATTTACATTTACACTTACATTTACCACTACAATGTAAGCACTAATATATATTCTGAACATTACCTCCCTTAGTTTGTACATGTGAAAAACCTCCATACTACATTGCACCTTATTTCACAATCATTTGATTTTCCTTTGGATTATCACAAACCACAAGATGGATTTCCATCGATTAACCAAAAACCGAGAAATACGGTCGTTTTTAGTTGTTGACCACAAACCACAAAGGGGTGAAGGTTTTTAAATAGTTTACCTACAACCATATCCAGATGTGCTAGGGAATTCTTCGGCCCTCATCATATATTCACCTTTAACAAATTACTTCAAAATCCATGATAGTGGAAAAAATATCATTTGACTCACATAAACTGAAGTATTGCATAACACAATTATTTTCAAAACACCACACACTCACACGTGTCACCAAATCAGTATGTGCGACCTCATTTGTGTTGAATGACGAGAGGTTGTTGATTGAACTCCAACCTATGATGCCTTCATCCTCTAGTCATGTTGCTAGCTCAGTAATTTTTTCTTTGAGGCTCAATAATTACATACCTGACCTGAACGTTGTATTCCACCAAAAATGTGTTCGTAAGGAATTTTTTTCTTATTTTTAAGAATTTGAAAAATATGACACATAACTACAACTCAATTTAAAATTTACTTAATACAAATTGACTTGACAAGATAATGATGAAAATTTGAACAAAGTAATGCTTATAATGACCAATAGACTCAAATTTAATGGAAGTGTATTGAAACACTATACAAACCCCATTAAAATGTGAATCCTATAGACCTAATAAAAATTATGGTAATAAGCCACATACAACCTATCGACCATATAGTAATAATAGGTATTAATTAGACCATCTATTAATCTATGTACAAAGTTTCACCTTATGAAGGTTATTGAATGCCAAGTGTTTGTTGGTCCAATGGTAACTATGATTACCGAGAAATGGATTAGAAGAAATAAAAGTAAATCACACATTCCTTTTGCTAAAAGTTTGAATTGTATGGTCAAATATGTCAAAAAGAGAGGTGAATGGAAAAAAACAAATATGAGTTATAATACGACTTATCGGATGAATGTGGTTGCCTCACCATCAAAATCTCAGATGTAGTTTGAGTACAACTAGGAAATTGGAAAATTTAGTCCATGTGCCTCTCCATGTAAGTATTTTAAGATTAATTTCCTCATGCACGGATGGGAAGGATGGATACAAATAGTTGTATAGACAAATGCAAACTAAATTGATGCTTTTACTCCTCCGTAATGCACAACAATAAACCGGGATGCCCAATATGCACAAAATAGAAGTTCTCTATATTATTTCAATTGAGATCAATCAAAATGAAGCTAACATGCTTGATCCCAATATGAAATTAGTGCACAATTATTGATAAGAAAACTAAAGGGAAAAGAGTTGTAGGCATGTGCAAGCTGGAATTTTGGCAAATTCTATTAGATTTTTCTTATCAATCTGATCTAGATTACTCGTAATGAACAAAAATTATCCTCTCCATTCACATGAAAACAAAGAATACTAGTTTTCCTAAGGAAAAATCAACTCTTTCATCTCAATGATATTTCTCTAATACAAAATAAAGTAGTAAAATTGTATTTGCATAGGATAAAAAAAAACATACCCAACCTCCATTGCTTTATTGATTTCATAGGAAACCACATACAAATATATTGGACAACCTTTTCTATTATCTAGAAACATCCTATAACAACTCTAGCTATTGTTAATGAGTTGTTAAAATAACTCTCAACTCACTCCCTGTAATTACATTGATTGTTACATCTACACTTACATTTACAACTTAATGTAAGCACTAATATAGACTCCTAACATGATATGTTGTTCCACTTATTATAAAGAGAATAATAAGATGATTTAATTCATGTCTAATATATATATCTATGATTGTTTTAAGGGTGATTATCAAATAACAAGATGATTATAAGATGATTTTACTCTTTGTTAGGGGGACAAGATGATTCTAGACAAATGAAATAAATTTATGCCAGATCGGACATCTAGAGTAGGCCTAGAAATAGATATAATATTAAGATTGGCCATAACCCAAGCTCAAAAATCTAACTAGATTAATGGGGGTCCCATCTACTAGAGTTACGTATTCTATTCTATATTCCCTTTATACTGATATGGAAAACATATATCTCTCTATATCACCCCCACTAGAATGGATATGGTGAGGGGGAAGATAGCTAGATAGTGGCCTGCAAGAATAAAGGACATAGATCGAGCCTAGATGAGATGAGTATAGAGAGAGAGAAGAGCCATATTCAAGCCCAATATTTATATGGTTAGGGGAGGAATATCCTAGGCATTCATATATATATAGACATATATATATATAGGGACCTTGGGTTAGTCATGTGTCTATCTAGATTACATAGAAATTGCTTAGTCATTGTATCGAGATAGGAAATATATAGAGTATATATGCTCTTATCCTCTCTATTATATTCAATACACAACCCCACATATAGGAGCTATGGGAGGAAGAGATTGGAAAATAGGCCTCTAATGACCACACTTGACCCAAGAGAATATAGATCCGCCATCTATACAAAATAGGGATGTATAGAATACATATGGATATAACTATGGATATGAATATAGACATAGATATTGATCTGAATATCGATGTATACAAAATAGATCCAATGACCCAATTAATATAGATATGGATAGAATCTGATTATATGGACTAGATGGTTCTCATTGGCCTTGGTGATGCCCTATATATCTCCAAAATACTCGTCAAGAAACTAAAGGCCCCTTAGAATAAGATATATTTATCTATTCTATATATAGTAGGATGTTTTGGCCCCTACTTTATACATGGTAGAAATCATCAAACCAAAAATTAGTATAGGGAACCTATTCCATATACAAACATTATCTAGATATAGAGAGAAAACAGTCATCACCAAGTCCATATAGAATATTTTACATACAATAGTCTATAAATAGATAAATATAGGTTGAGTCTCCATAACCATATAGAGTTATATAGGCCATATATATATATATATATATATATATATATATATAGGGATATATATATATAACCTAATATATATAGAACCTAAACATATACACAGCCAAAAACACTCTTTGGTTCTCCCCCCTGGTTTCAACCCATGTAGAGAGTATGTCATCTTCCTACCTCGCCAACATTTATATCATTCCATATCAAGGATAAATTTTATATTAGGGAATCATTCATATACAACATGAAATAATTTTTCATAGTTCGATAAGTGCCCCTAGTCTCATAGTTTAGTTCTCCCCATCCCCAACTATAGAAAGGCCTCTCCATATATGAATGATCCCGAGGAAAATTTAGTAGACAAAAGTTTAAAAAACCTCCCAGGATCACTAAAGTATAGAAGTAAACTCGATAGATTTATGTTGACTACAAGAACGTTAAAAATAGAGCTTGTGCCTAGTCAAAATTTGGACTTAGTAGGGTCAACTTCCCAATTAGAAAGAAACATGAGGTAAAAGGGAAATCGAGCGGAGGTAAAAATCTATTTTGTGACTCCATTCTTTGATGCTTGGTTATAGAAGCTTTAATTTTCATTTTCACCAACATGATTACAAAAATGTCACATAGTGGGTCAACAAGTCACCATGTGTCCTACCACCATTAGTCAACGCGTTGCATCTAGTCATGATTTCCAACTTGGCGAAGTAAGAGACTAAGCATCTTGATCGAGATAGAAATGACAAAGGAAATCTATACAATGAGAAAGCCAACCATGCTACAAAATTATTAAATCCACATAGCCTGTGAGCCAACTCAACGAACCAAATACTTAATACATGGCTAAAGACATGGTGGGAATAATAGTCTTTATGCTATATTAATCCCAGTGGATCCCCTATCCCCACACATGTGGTATTAAAATGGTCACCCAAATGGATGTGTCGGGATTTGACAATAGGTGATCACATGGAAGGGACACAAGAGAAACATTCAATAGTTGTAGTCAACACACAGATGACACGTGGAAGAAAATTATAATTCGACAACAGTCAATAGTTAACATAGTGCATTAGTCATAAAATAATAGCAAATTCGATGGTTTGAACCCCAAACCTACCTCGAGAGATCTCGGTGATCCAACTAACTAGGACAACAGAGTTGGTTAGGATACAATTTGGTGATAAGGCATATGTGCAAGAGTTGTATGCCAAGCTAGGATATAAAATGCCTACCCTCCTACATTACATACACAATCCCTCTCAATCCAAGGAAAAGGAGAATTATCGGATGTGAAGAATTATGAGGCATTAGGAAATTAAGAAGGCCATATATGAAGAATAATAATCCCTATTATAATTTTAATAGGCATCAAGTAAGAAAATATAAAGACCTATTATTATTTTTTAAGCATAGATGATATAGAAAACATACATTATTATTTTTATATGCATTAATTGATAAGTAAGACCTATTATTATTTTTAATAGGAATAATGATGATCCAAGTCATATCATTATAGGAACATTGTAAAAAAATAAGAGTTATTATTGTTAACTCACCATTATTGTTAAGGGTGATTTGAGGTAGAGTAATCTCATACAGGGATCCTAGACATGTCATGGAGATGAGGCATATGAAAAAGCATGAGAGAAATGTATACTCACACTAGAGCTTTAATACTTTGATGCTATGCGTATCACCAATTTATTTTCTTAGAGGTAGTGAAGGAGGGTCGTAATCATTATTGAGCTTGTTAATAGAACATCAGGTCAGATATTTGTTCTATATAGAGGATGATTGAGGTTGTACAAAAAGTAGTACCTGGTCATCATCAACACCGGACAACTTGGGTAATTCTTAGCTTTGTGTAGAGGCTTGAGGGCCATGTAAAATATTAGAGGATTATCATGGTTTTCATAGATATAGAGACATACTACCATATAAAGGTTATTTTACTAAGCAACAAAGGTGTCGAGGTCTTCTAGAGGTGTCAAACCCATGGAGGTGTGTTAACGTATAAATATTTCTAAGACCAATTCGGATTCGAGAATCAACTACACCAAGTTTGGTTGAATGTCCACTATAGTAATATGAGTTTATTTGTACTAATATTTGAATCATTATAATGGATTTATTCATCTATTTTGTGAACTTAGAGATGTAGGCATTTTGTTGAACTCTATTTCTTAACTCATTTGCAATGTGGTTCTTATTATTATGTTGAATTTCTTTGAAGTTGAATTATTTCAAGGTTAGTTTATTAAAATAATGAAGTTCTTTATAAGGGTTGGTGGTCATAAATTTTTTTGGGTTGGTTTATGGATCAAGTTTTGTATCGAGACTGGATATAGCCTATAAGCTTGTTAATCTTTTAACAAGTTTTATATTGAGAATTGGGTGTACCATGCAAAGTAGTAATGAGATGGAATTAAACCAAAGGCACATTATGTCCCATTATACTCACTCTACAATGTACTATGCTACACATGGTGAATCAGTATCAACGAGAGAAGGCATGTCAGATTTTAAAATTAGATAGATCATGGAGCTCTTATAATCTTTAGTGTGAGAATAATTTCGTCACCTATGGACCTAAGAAGAATGGGATGGTCCTTAGGAATGTGCATAGTTCTCTAAGACTGGGCATGATAAGTACTAATGTTGGTATTTATTCCTACATTGAGCACTAAGGTATTTCTAACATCAAATGGTGGAATTAGAAAAGACAATGGAAAATACCAATATTAGTCACCCTAATGTAGCCACATGTTAATAGACAAATAAGGACTCTTAGTTCGAAACATCTACGGATAACAAAATTAGAGAATCAATAGTTGTAAGACAAGTTTAAGGATCGGAAGAATTACTTGGAGGAGTGATCAAAGAGTTATATCATGAACTAAAATTTAGGGAAGTAATCCTAGCCACATTATAAGATGGTGCAAAGGTAGACAAGAAAGTTACACTCAAAGATAATCACCATGTAAGTGATTGATTAAAATTACCTTCCCATGAAAATGTAAATTCTTATTTTGGTGAATTAAAAAATTACACTAGAGGTATAAGATCAAAATTACTATTTAAAATAGGATATAATGGAAAAGGCCTTGTTGTGAATAGCCAAGGTATAACTTACCCTATCCAGTGGAGGAAATACCTCATATGTGGGTATATGATATAAAAATTGTAATAATGAGGTAGTAAAAAGCTCCGAGATAACAAAGTGAGCATAGAGACCAAGCCACCAATCTTTCTCAAGTAGTCTTCAATAAGGAACATAGAAAAATCTAATAAAATTAATGAGAACAAAGGAAATTTTGAAATCTTGAAGAGGTATGATCATGCCTTCTTTGACTACAATAAAGATCTCATAATAACCTCGAGCTATTATGTACATATCCATGTGCTTATTGGGGTTCGAATAGTCATTGTGTGATCTATTGTAGGAATCAAAAGAAACACGCCAAGAGAGTTAAGGCCCACAAACAAAAGGGTAAAGCTACCTCATCTTGAGGAGAAGACATAGGGGACTAGAGCCACCAAGTAAGTAAGCACTTTCTAAATGGTTTTCATGTTTAGTGTTTGCTTATAACATTGGTAATCAAATCTCTATATGAACTCCTCAAAAACAGAAGATGGAGACTAGTCATCCGATTCATAATCAAAGTGGCGGCGAGAATCCGGTGAGACCAAGTGCCATAGGTCCCAAAGATAAAAATGATTGTATGAGTGGAGAAGGAATAGTTTACAATCTAATGTGTTAGCTACAAATATCTCTTCAAGAAAACATCGTGGGTTCTAGATCTAATGAATAGAGAAAACCAAATATTTATGGGATAACAATCCCTCTTAGTAGGGAGGTATGATCCAGAGGAAAAATAAGTATACAAAAGTTCCCAAAACATTTAAGTATCACTATAGCATAGAATTATACTTTTAGAAATTTCAGTTGACTATAAGAACGCTAAAAATGTATCCTATACAAAAAAATTACCGTTGGTCAAAATTTGGTCATAGTTTAGACTCAAGCAAGTTCAACTAGCCAATCATGTGACAACACATGGGAAAAGTGAAATAGAACGAAGGTAAGAATTTTGTTTTTGACTTCAATCTTTGATGCTTAGTTACTGAATCATTTAATCATCATTTTTTCCAATAGGATTAATATTATTTCCACATGGTGGGTCCTTAAACCACCATGTGGTCTGCTACCATTAGTTTACATTAAATCAAGTCATGGTTTCTAAATCGGAAATTCAAGAGATCAAGAAACTTGATTGAGCTACTAATAAGAGTGGCGAGTTACACATGTTTCACCGCAAATTAAATACAAAATATATAAGAGGTAAGGGTGAGGAGGAATACATGTGATAGTCAAAGAGGTTATTCACTCGGTGTATGTTGACCAAGTTGATTATGAAGAGCTTCTATTTGGCTAGGAGGAATGACCTAAAAGAGAAAACAAGACAACAAAATAGAATTAAAAGTATCAGTTGGTGGATTTCCTAGTGAAAGCTATATCAAGGAAGTTGGAAGCTTCCTAGAAGGTCATTAATCCACATTTTAAAACAATTTAATGTAAGGAAAGAACATAAACAAACGAATCCTACTGTGGTTAATATAATTTAGGAATCTCATATAAAACACAATAAGAAAATATAATATAATAAGCGAGTTATAATCAAATTTAGAGTGATTGTAGGTTGGTCTAGGCTCACAAGTCTAATAGAGGCAATAAATGAGGTATGGGTAAGATTTTGGGATATTTCAGGTTGTTTGGAAGAAGTTATTAGCTTTCTAGTTTGGAGGATTTTACCAGTCATAGAGACTGGTATCGATTAAGCGACCAATACCGATACTAGTAATGCATTGAAATTGGTTAGGTGACTGGTGTTGGTAGGGAAAATTGTTTAAAAAGGATTATAAGGTGTAGGTTTGGTGCTCTCTGTGATTGGAAAAATATTGATGGAGGCTTAATGAAGGTCATGGTATTTATATAAAGACTCGTAGATAATAAAATGGGTGTTTAGGTAAGGTATGAATGTTACTGTCGGTAGGTGGTTAGATGGGGGTGTTGTGGGAAAGATTCGGTATGTTAGAGGATGGAGTGAAATAGATATCTAATAAAATAACTAATCTATCATAACTAATGACTAATAAAGGAACGTACTTATAGAATGCGGGTAAAAGTAAGTGGTGGTGATGGTTGTAGGAGAAAGTGATTCGAATGAATGTAGTAGTAACAGGAGGGAACAATGCTTCTATGTGAGTGCATTGAAGCTTTAGATCAATAAATTCATGAATGTTGTGGTGTTTCAATGCTATTAGGGCCTCGGCATATCACAAGATTGCTGGAAAACTTGAGATTAAGGATACAAGGTTGTAAGATCTACGAAGTAAGATTCGAGATCCTAAAAAAGAGTTTGTAAATATTATTTAAGGTAATAAATGATGGTTAGGTAACTTACACCGACCTAGGAATAACTAACATCGTGTAGAGATAAAATTTCATATCTACTAATACTATCCTTATTCTTCCCAAATTTGACGTGATTGAGATTTTGGTTTTGGGTCAAAAGTGTGGAATGGAGCTAAATGCAGTAGGAGAGTAGTTAGAGGGATAATAAGCCATTAAGATTAGGTTTGGAATAAGTCATAGTTTGTTAAACAGAGTGGGGTCTTGGTCTTTGTTAATTAATGATCTTAGAATAGGTCTAGGATGAGGTGGCTAGGCGAGGTGGACATTTGAGGTGGAATGGATTAATTTAACTATGGGTAATTTAATTATTATTAATGTGTGGAAGGGGCCATGGTGAAAGGGGTATGCTCATTAATTAAATAGGATGGTTCTAGAGGTTTGTGACCTAATTTTAGTGTATACATTTTCCCCTTTTATTATGTTGCTTGTATTAATAAGCGATAATGACATAAACATGAGCTAGTTTCCCGGTATGGCGCAAATGAGGTGAGGTCACCCTAGGTATGGGTGGAGGTGACCCCCTTAAACCAAGAACCGATGAAGTAACATTCATAAGTGGTGATGGGTTTGATAAAGTGGTAGGTGATGAAAATGGAGGCAAGGTGTGACTGTAGGTAATGGTAATAGTGGTGTAGGTAATAAGTGGGGAATTAAAACACATACACTTATATAGGTTTGTCAAGATAAACATCACGAAATCAGGAAAGGAAAGTTTTGTAGGCTAAACAACACAAGTAGCGGTGTTGTAAGGTATAACGAGTGAGCTAATTTGTTTTTCAAATGGGTGAGGTCGGTTTGGGTGTATAGGTAACGTCGTGGGTAAGGATGAAGTATAGAAAACATATGCCCCAAAGTACACCGAGGTTGGAGGTTAGGTGTGAAGGATCTTAGGTGAACCTGGAGGGTTGGGGTAAGGTTAGGGTAGAAATAAAATGGCATCTTGCATCAAATATTTTGGGAAAGGAGGTATAATTGGGTTAGATAAAGTGACTAATCTTGGTTAAGGGTGAACTGATGCTAGTAAGGGTTAATGACACTAGTCACCTCGAGGATGATGTATATATGATTTTATTTCAATTATATTGATGTAATGGAAACTAGAATATTAGGTATGGTTTTGTTGATTATTGTGATATTGAGACGCGTTTGTTGTTTTTATTTAAAAAATAGTCATGTTATGGAGACTAGATTTTTAGGCATGGTTTGGTTTAATTTATAAGTTATTGATGTTATGGAAAATTGATGTTGTGTATGGGTGATGTTAGGTTTATTTCTAGCTTCTTGTTTTTATGGTAACTAACTAACTAACTAACTAGGTTTTTTATGGGGGAATGATGGTGGGGTAAGGAGTGGCCGAGCTAATCTCCAAGGTCCCCATTCCTTGAGTGCTACCTACATATCCCTTGTGAAAGGGGCCTCGGTTAATGTAGTTTTCCTATAGAATATGGAAGAATGAAATTAGGCTAGGTAGGTTTGTGGGTTTAGGTAGGGTAAATTAAGTAAGTCCGGTGAGTAGGGTTAATTAGGTCCATTTGATTATGTTTAAGTTGATTGGGTAAGGTTTTATTGAGTGACATTATTTGATGGAAGTAGGTGATGAATATAAGTGTGGGTAAGATGAGAAAATATCCCAAATATTAGGTGTCAAAGGTCTTGTCATGTTTTTAAGAATCAATAAGTAAGCAAAGGGGAAAACTGAAAGAGAAAGAAAATGCTCCAAAAGTGGAAAGGACATTAATGGGTCTACCAAATATAGGCTTATGAACATAATCCCCTAGAGGTATTGAATGATTGAAAGTTTTAAGGGTGAAATAAGTTGAATGATCATGGAGTGTCTAGTGTGTGACACTTCCCTTGTTAGGTAGAAGAAAATAAAAGAAGGTAAGGTGGAGTGATTTGTGTATCCTAACCTTGTTATGGGATGTCATGCCCCTTTTGCAAGATATCCAAAACCAGAATAGACAAGTCCATGACCAAAAGATTTTATTTGTCTTGATTTTTTATTTTAATTTGGCTTTCATAGAATGATCGATGCATGAAATCTATGTGGGATGAATAGAATATCTCCTTGAGTTGTTTGTGAATATGATCAATGTGGGAAGATCTAATATAGTTTGAATTTTTACAAATTATTCTTCTTGTTAGATAGACTAAATACATTATATGGCAATCTTTTAATAGATGTCCTTTGAGGAAGCAATCTATGTATAACAACAAGAGAGAGAGAGAGATAGACATCCTTTTGAGGGAGTCATCTATTTGCTAGAAGTTTGACTCAAGGAGTTGAATTTTTACTATCTCTTATATATATATATATATATATATATATATATATATATATATATATATATATATATATAACTATATATTGGTATTTTTTTAACTTTAGGTCATGAACAATACTATAAATGAGTATAGGCCTTGTTTATGAAGGAAAGACCATAACATGAAAATGTTATCTATGAAAGAGGGGTTTTAAGTGATGAAAAAACATGGGATTCCATCCTAAAAAGGAGGAAAAGTATCCATGAGAATTATGTCATGAGTAGAGTTGTGGTACTCATATTGGAGACAAGGTAGAATAATAACAGATAATCACACAATTCTTATTGTTTTGTTGGTCCTAAAAAGAGTTAGGTGGAGGTAGAATTTCACTCAAGGGACGAGTGTGTGGGAGACATAAAGTGATGTAGTATTTTATTCAATATTATAAGGGTCAAATATGTAAGGCATTAAATGGTATAAGTTTGGGTTTACATTTAAGAGAAGATAATTGATAATCTCCCATCCATAGGTATGGGTGACGATATAGGGTCCAAAGTAATTAGGAGAAAACTTACCTTATTTAATTTTCTTATCTTTGGTTACATGTTGATTTTCCTTCAGAAAAGTTCATTGATCTTGAAGGTTTTTTTCATGGAAGTGTTTTTCATAGACATGCTTGATGCAATTTTGCTAGATTTGAAGGTGGTCGAGAGCTTGTAAATGGCATTCTTTCAATAGCTCTAGTTGCACAAAATGTTCTTGGTGGAAATAGTCATCGAGAGAATAAATATTTGAGAGAGATATGAAGAGATGGAAATTATACTTCAAGAGGTTAGACAACCTCGATTACATAGACCAAAGAAAAAGGTTGAGTGGCTGTAAAAGTGTGAATGCTAGTGTGATAATCCCATAAGGAAAAAGGAATGTGTGTGTGGTAATCCTTACTAGCATTGTTGACTACCTTAATATGAATTTTGTTAAAGGGTTTGTTACTAGATTTAGCTTATTCCGTTGGTTTGTGGGTAGTATGGTGAAGAGAAACTGAGTTTGATGCCAAATTTGTCACTTAGTTTATGAAGGGTTTAATTTTTAATTGTTTTCCATTGTTAGAGGTCCCTAAGAAACAATGTTCATGAAAAAAAAGTTAGGAGGGATTGATTCTAGATCCATGGACTCCATGGGTGAAGGCGAGTGTGGTGGGTGTGTGAGGTGGGGATAGTTTATCCTATATGAGGATGATTTAGGCATTATTAGATGGAGGTTCCTTAGAAACTCCAAGACCATTGCATTATTTGGGTTTTTGGGTGGTGTAAGGTATGACTCTGTGATGACCCTACTCAAAAAGACCAAAGCCAAAACCATTCTAGGAACATCATATAAGAAAGGTGTGTGTGAAACAAATATTAGTGAGGTATTTTAAGTCGATGGGAATGGTTGGGTTTGAGTAGGTGGCTCAGGATAATATGAATATGTGTCAAGTCCCCCATATGTCAAGTTGGTGTGAAGGTGGGGTGGAATATAGGGAATAACCTCTCTTACATGATGGTCATAGTGTAGGTGCTTTTGAAGGCTTATGTACTCCTAAGGAGAATGAAAAGCGTCGATGTTGTAGAGGTGGTACTCCCCCAAGGTAAGGCATTGAAAAACACCTACAAAGGGATCGAGGTCGATGTCAAGGTTAGCGGGGATGGATGGTGCACTAGAATTTTGGGAAGATGTGACATCATTTTTAGGTGAAATAGATGAATAAGTAGATGGGCTAGCTGTAGAACCTACAATAGTGGTGGGGATAGATGGATTGGTTCTTGAAGTTGTAACGACAAAAAGAAAAGAGGAAGTAGTGGAAGAAGATGAAGCAACCTCGGTGGTAGGTTCTTTAACTATAATAAGGACATCATTGGGTTGGTACAACATGTTTCAAGTTTTAAATGGTGAGCGATCCACCAATGGTGTAGGAGTTCCCTTCATACTCAAAATTTAAGTAATGATGAAGGGTTGAAGGTATATACCCCATGGTGTAAATCCAAGGTTTTTAAGCATCATGTTATATTAAAACTCCCCCATAAGGACATAATTTTTTTAGGAATGGTACAGGGGCCCATGAAGATGTGGAGGATGACGGTGTCGAGGGAAGAGGTCATGGCATCATTACAAGAAAACAAAATAACTAGGTTATTGTGAATGTAGTTGGTGAGTGTGCACATTTGTTTGTATGCATGGGAAGAAATGATATTGATACTAGCACCTCCATCAATCATAACCCATCAAATGTTAATATCATCGATGTAGGTAGAGATGAAGAGGTTAGGATTTGGATCATCGGATTTTAAAGGAACAATTTGTTCATCGATAAACTAAGTGTAGAAACCTAAGGAGAGGTTATGGATGCAAAATTTTGAGGAAAAGCAATGAGGAGGCCACATGATGAGGGGTGATGATGGTAACAATGGATGTAGCATCATTCAGTTGAACCTCAATAGATTACATGACATCAATTAGGTCTTGATGATGAGACTTACAAATTTGTATCAAGTGGTACAGGGGACATATTCTAAGCAGATTGGTGAAGTTATTTTATCATAGTACAATGTGTAACTTTTTAAAAATGGGATATGCCTGAACATGGAAGGTTACCTTACGAGGCGGGTAGAGATGGAATGGTGGGTAGAATGGTACTAGATGGGTTACCAGTCTTCTCTTTTCCTTTGTATTTTTGTGATAGAGTGATAACTCAAATCATATTGATTTCGAAAATAAAAAGAAAAAAGGCTTGTGGACATGGAGGTGAAGGTTGCTGAATAGATATAGAGATGAGGTTATTTGGTGTAAAGAAAACAAGGATTCAAGTCTCCTCTAATAGGTTCTCTTTTGTCAAAGAGACGATATGAAGTGCAGATTTGTAGGAGAGTTTTTTTGAGGGCCTTCCACCCTTCAAAATCATGTCCAAGATAATGATGATATGCAAACATTTTAGTGTCTTCAAACCCTTCCGGTTTGGGTTTTAGTGGATCATAAGGCCTAAGAAGTTGTAGTGATATAGCTGAGGTTTCTAACAAATGAGTAAGGATGTTAGAATAGGACCCTACCAAGGAATCACAATGACAAGTCGAGTTAGCTTAGGAAAAGGTATGGGTGACCTCCATGAAAAAGAGTTGAAGCTGGTGGTTGGGTTAATTTAACTACCATTTTGGTGGGTAGGGTGGTTTTTGGTTTAGTTTTCACCTTCTTTGGTAAAGGTACTTGGGTAGTGCACAAAGAAGAAGGAGATGCGAAGGTGTAGGATTATGATTCAACCATGTTGAAAATGGAGGTGTGGGTAAGCTCATGGTTGATGGTAATGCATATGCTATTGGTAATTGAGAAGGTAAAGGTAGTAATGATGAAGAAGACATGAGTAGAATAGTAGATCGAGGTGAGGGTGTCGGTTTCTTTAGTTTAAGTTTTCCTTGGGGAGAGGTTGTATGACAAAGGTCGATAGATGTGTGCCTAAGATTGATGGAAAAGGTGAAGGTGAATAAGAGGGTGCTAGAGAAATTAGGGTGCAAGGCCTAGGAGGTTTGGTCTTCCTCTTAGGCATGGGAAAATACCTGGTGGTGGTTTGTGAAGGGGTGGTCAAATCTATCTTCACAGGTTGTGGACTAGACTAGGTATCGGTAAAGCCCCTAATGTAGCCATAGGTTTAGGTGTGGGTGAAGGTTTGGGTCTAGATTGAGGTTTGGGTGTAGGTGAAGGTTTGGATGAAGGTGAGGTTGATGAAGAAGAGGCTAATACAACCAACTTAGGTGTGATAGATATGGTTACCTTGAATATTTTAGGATAGATTATTGAAGTATCTGGAGACAACATCGTATTTTAAGGAAACCCCAGTGTGCGAGTACTCAACACATTATAAGTGATCAACCATGTGAGATAATGGCATAGAGGTAGAGGAAGATGATGAATTATTGGTGGTAATACACATGAAGAATTACAAGGTCTATGAGACAGGAAGTTTTACACTTTTGAATCGATAGGTAGAAGTGATGTAAGAAGATTGATGAGAAATTTGAAGGTTGTTAGAGAATTTTTCCAATGGGCTGAGAAGATGAAATTCACTCCTCTATGGGTTAAGGAGGGGGTAGGGTAGGTGGTGTATACTCGTCCATAGGTAGAAAAAGGATAACATAATATCTTCCTTGAGTAGAAGAATGGGTGCTTGAGGGATCCTTGATAGGTGGAGGGATAAGAGGGGTAAGCTCTTCTATAAATGAAGGAGTAGGTAAGGTAGGATTCTTTGTAGGTAAAAAAGTGGGTAATGTCAGCTCCTCCGTGGGTAGAGGAGTGGGTGAGGTATGCTCCTCTATGGGTAGAGGAGTAGGTGAAATAGGCTCCTCTATGGGTAGAGGAGCTCACGCAATAATTTCCTCAATAGATGGGATGGGAGGAAACTGAGTAGAAGGGATAGGTACTGTGTCAAAGATGGCATGAACCTTGTGAACATTGGTGTCATTGGTAGAGGTATCGTCGTTTGGTTTGATGAAGGGGTATGGTTTGGAAAAGGTTTCTTAAAGATATGAAGGTTTTGATTTTTTGGCGTGTTAGGGTTGTCCAGGACAAGATATCCATTATCTAACATTTCCTAGACAATGTTCTTGAATGTTTTATAATTTCCGTCACTATGTCCCCTAATGTGGTGATAGTTATAGTAGTCATTCTCCTTATACCATGTGGGTACAAGACAAGAAGGGTTGAAACCAATATGTGGTTTAACAGGTGGAAGGGTGATGACTCGACTTTTAATAGTATTTCCAACACAGAGGAGTAAGGCTCTCTTATGGGGGTATAACATCTTTGTTCATACTTATACTAGAAATTATGAATGGGGAATGATTAGGAGGAGGTTTTGGTTGGTTTGACAGATGAGAGGGGTTGGATTTTAGGACCACCATGTTGGAAGATTTTTCCTTTGAATGATTGTAATTTGGTTTAAAAGAAGACGATGAGTTGTTTGATTTAAAGGAGTGCTATTGTTTCACAACTCGAATCTTCTTCTCCTTAAAGGAATAGATTTATAGCTTCCAAAACATGGTGAATGCCTCGTCAAACATTTAGAATGTTTGTACCTAAAGATTTGGGGAAATGTGCTTAGCACAAGCCATAGTGAACAACTCTATCATCTCGGTTTGTGGAAGTTAAAAGGTGAGCTGATTAATGAGGCCCTGCCAATGTGTGAAAAAATAAATGATAGATTCATCATCATACTAGTGAATAGAATACATATCAGTCATGGAGACCTTCTTAATGATATTGATGGAGAAGTGGTCAAGGAAGGCTTGTGCTAATTTATTGAAGGAGAAGATTGAGTGCTTAAGTAGAGAATTATACTAATATAGAGTAGGTCATGTCAAGGACAAGGGAAAATTCCTAAGGAGCAAGGCATCATCGTGAGTGATTAAATAAAAAATGTGTTTAAATGATCATAAATGTTGTTGTGGATCTTCCTTTCTATTAAATTGATTGAACTTAGGCATCTCCCAA
Organism: Taxus wallichiana var. yunnanensis; assembly: GCA_018340775.1. Classification (NCBI taxonomy): domain Eukaryota; kingdom Viridiplantae; phylum Streptophyta; class Pinopsida; order Cupressales; family Taxaceae; genus Taxus; species Taxus wallichiana. The sequence goes on from CM031233.1 coordinate 418,930,088, forward strand.
TGTGTAGGATAAGGATGAATGGGTATGGATGGATGAATAGGATCATTACAAATTTCATTGTAAGTTAAAGCATTATGAGAGATGAAAATATATTCTTTAGGGTTTGCATCTTATCCATCATCATCTTTATAAGATCTATTGTAGGATTATACTGAGGAATTCCCCACATGGTATAAGAGAGTGGATGAGGTAGATAAGTCGTATATGGCACACCAATGTATGTGGGTGCCGAATAAGAAAATTATGATGGAGGTATGTAGAAGGGAATAGATTAAGAAGGGATATACCCTGAATAAGAAGTGGAGGCGATGGGAGGTTGTTGAGGTAGGGTATAGGTGGGAGAAATTTGTGTGAAGACCCTCTTAGCAATGGGTGGGAGAGTTTGGGGTATACAAAGGACTAGGTTTTGAAAGGAGGTATGAGATGTCGACACCATAGGTGGTTGATAAGTAATGCATATATGAGGTGTGGATGATGTGGTTATCCCTACACTAAGAGCCATAAATGATGGTGAGGAAAATGTCGAAGGTGTGATAGATGTTTTAGGTGTGACATATATCGAATATGTAGGGATGATATGAGAAATAATGATTTGTGAGGTGGGAGTGGATAATGCCACACTGGTGTTGGTTGAAACTGATGTGGGGAAAGATTAGGAGAAATGGAGGTATGCATTCCAAATAGGGGCTGATCTAATGAGTCATAGGTGGAAGAATGGGTGAGGTAATACCTGCAAGACTGCAATATTATGATCAAGGAATTTGACAAATTCTTCGTCACACCAGGGTATTATGGTAGAATAAGTGGTGTCCATGGGTGAAAAAATAAAAGGTGGTGAAGCGCTATGAGGTAGCGGCTGATAAATGGCATGAAAAAATAGGGTGTTGGCTTTCTTGAAAGTTGAAACTAGGTGAATGGTGAAAGAAAATAGGTGATTTGAGCTCTCTGAAATGCTACAAAAACACTTAAATGGAAGACTTGAAAAATCCGAAGATAGAAGTACGTCATTATTTTTCTTAACAATCAAAACAAAAAATACGATCATCGGTCAGAAACCGGTGTTAGTGAAGTCAAAAGACCGATGTCGGTTCTTTAGACTAATGCCGTTACTATGGATAAGAAATAATTTTTAAAATTTGAAGAATAAATGTGTACAATAGGTTAAATTGGGTTACATTAGTAGTGTGACAAAGACTCGAAATTGTTTATTAGAAGAAATAAGAACAGAAAAAAAGTGGTAAATGTGAACAAATGACATTTTTATAAGAGTGTAAAAATAGAAGTAGACTGACATCTTGGTTAGTTAACCAAAGTTGGTATAATGAAGGAGTTGATGCCGATGGAATTATGTGGCTTACTTGATATTTTTGAGAAGATGAATAAGTTTTTGTTTTGGAAAGAATTAAGCCAAAATAAAGCCAATGCAGAAGTTGTGTATGGCAACAAGATGTCCTATCACACTCAGAAAGAACCAGAATACACTAGTTGTGATTGTGGAGTGTGAAAGAAAAGAAAAAGTGATGAATCGTCCTCACAACTCAAAACATAATTCAATCGATAAAAAACTAGCAAAACAAGTAAATATTAGGTGTGATATTTTAGTCTTTAGTGACTTATATACTTTTTAAACTAACTGTGAATAAAATAGAGTTTTTATATAATGAAGGTGCCTTATAAGAAATATATGGCTAGTCTCAAGTTAGTATGACAAACTAACCGAACATCGATCAAGGCCCACAATCAATGGGTTTTTATATCCTTAACAACTTCTTCCTTGGTAGGGGAATGTTTAAGAAATGTTTAAATTATTTAAGTGATTTTTCCTAGGAGTGCATGTAAAAATGTGAGAAAAGCTTCATCCAAATCCAATCACTAAGTGGTTGTGACCTCCACTATGTGATTTCTAATTAAATCAATGTCATCTAATGCAACACTCAAAGGATGAAATACATAGATTTTAAACCCAAATCGAAAATTATATTTGATGTATCAAAAGGAGAATAGGAAGAGTAATGCTCTTTAACTAAATTTAGTACAAAAGAAAATAAGAAGTGTTATTTTTAAGCATCGGATGAGAGATTTATTTTAGAAAAATAGAAAGAAAAGAAGATTTATAAGAGAGAGAGAGAGAGAGATATTTAGTGTAAATTTTTAGGAAATAAAGAAACACACAAATGCAACATATATGAACAAATGCAAAGAACCAACAAGAGGGTCTCACTGGTGTGCAAAACAAATTTACCAAAAATTAGAGATAAATTAGATAAGAGTAAAGGGTGAGGAGGAATACCTATGATAGTCAACGAGGTCATGCGCACATTGAATGTTGACCAAGTTGATTGTGAAGAGATTCCTTTTTACTAGAAGGAATGACCTAAAAGAACATAAGACCAAAAATAGGATTATAAGTATTATTTAGTGGATTTCCTAACAAAAGGTAGATCCAAGATGTTGGATTTTTCATAGCAGTTTTCCATCCATGTTTTAAAATAATTTAATGCAAGGAAAGAGCATAAAAAAATTAATCCTACTATATTTAGTATGATTTAGGCATCTCATATAAAACAAAATAAGAGAATCTAATCTAAAAGGAAAGTTAGAATTAAATTTGGAGGGCTGGCAAGTTGGTCTATGCTTTTAGGTCCTGACAGGCTATAAATAAAGTATGTGAAAGATTTAGGAGATTCTAGGTTGTTCGAATAATTTATTAGCTTTATGGTTTGTAGGATTTTACTAGTCACAAAGACCGTATCGGTTTGGCGACTATTACAAGATCTTAGTAATGAACTAATGTCGGTTGGGTGACCGGTGTTGGTAGGGAAATTAATTAAAGAGGATTAAAATGGGGTGGTTCAATGCTCTCTTTTATTGCACAAAGAGTGATGGAGGCTTAGGGAAGGTTTTGGGATTTATATAAAGACTCGGAGATAATAATACATGTGTTTAAAGAAGGTATGAAGGTTATTTTGGGGATATGATTAGATGGGGGTGTTGTGGGAAAAATCCGGGTATGGTAGATGATGGAGTGAAACATATATCTAATAAAAAATAATCTATTAAAACCATTGATGAATAAAAGAATGTACTTACTTATAGAATGCAAGTAAAAGTATGTGGTGGTGATGGTTGATGGAAAAAGTCATTTCAAAACGAATGTAGGAACAACAAGAGGGCATGATGATTCCATGTGATTGCCTTTGCTCTAGATATAACTTTTGATGAATGTTGTGGTGTCTAAATGTTGTAAGGGCCTTTGGTATGTCAAAAGATCACTAGAAAACTTGAGAGTAAGGATGCAAGGTCGCAAGAGCCAGGAAGCAAGATTCATAACCTGAATAAAGAGTTTGGAAATCTTATTTAAGGTAACCAATGATAGTTAGGTAATCGGTGCTAGAAAAGGAATAACTGATGTTGATTAGGGAAAAAATGTCGATTTTCTAAAAATAGCTCGATTATTACCAAATTTAGTGTGATTGAAATTTCACGCTTGTTACCTATCCAAGTTAATGTACTAAACTAAACACAAAAACCCCGAAAACTCAAATGAAATTTGATACTGATTGATACAACAAGATCCGAAGATGTAGATGGAAAAGAAAACCGATGTAGACAAGATGGGTGCACACGAGCGATCCTGCAAAGTAGATCAAGGAAACCTGCAGAGACAGATGCTTGATAGAAAAAGACAACGTTAAAAGATATTTGGGTGGACTGCCCAAAAAGTGGGTCCGGGAAGCGATAAGCTCCCTCGGCGGATGTCAGTCCACATTTTTAATTAAGGAAAGAAGCATACATGATAAAAGATGTACGTAAATGACTAGATTTTTGATAAAAAATAATGAACTGAATCTAAACAGCAGACATAAAGTAGCAGGAAACAAGAAATTCTAAAAATAATGTTGGATTAATGTTACCTGAGTCCTTTTACCTATCTATAGGCTGATCGGCATTAGTTAGAAAATCGGCATCAATCGATTCAAATCGGCGTCAATCGATGTAGTCGTCGGCGTCGATCGATATAAATCGGCGTCGACTTGGGAAAATTTACAAGAAGATTGAGAAACAGAGATAGTGGAGGCTAGATCATTGATCTCCTGGATCTGCAAGTGTCGTAGGGATACTGACAAGGCTCCACCTGTGTTGGATGCAGGAATAGAGTCACCAAGAGATCGATGAAGACTCACGATGTCGATGTGGCAGGAGCAGAGTAATGGTACTCCTCTCAGGGATTGGTTTGGACAGGATTCGCTCTCACTTGATAGATAATGCTCAGACTTGATGCTCGAAACTCTCTCATTCTCTTTGTCTAACTCACTGTCTATCTCACCATCTAACTATCTAACCAGAACTGAGTTTTGGGCCTCTATTTGTAATCGGTGCCAACCGAGATGAAATCGGTGCCGTTCTGAAAAATCGGCATCGACCGAGTACCGGTCGGCGCCGATCAGGGAACAGACTCCCAAAATGGCCAAAAGGAGTGATTTCTGGAAAGATGAGAGTGATCCTTTCACCTCAAATACGGGAAATATCCCACTGCTCGGTTTGGGAGGAGGAGAAATAGGGGGGATATATGGATAGAATAGATATGGGGTAGATAAGTGGTTAGGATATATGTAAAAAGGTGTAATTGAATAGTTAATATTTAATTACTCATGGGTAAAACATAATGGGGTGAATTAAACCTAGGATAGGTGTTTAAATCACAAATTGAATAATACCCCAAGGGGGCAATGGTGATATGAACATGCCCCAGGTTACCCGAGAAGGTAAACGAATGTGAGGGACACTAAATTGGGTAACCAATTTTAGGTGTCTACATTTTGCCCTTTTTTCGAGTAACTTGTGATAAGAAAAGTTGCAAGACAAAAACAAGGAGGTGGAAGAAAGGAGGAAAAAGTGATGATGTGATCCCCCTCAAACTAGGGATGGGATGGGTGATAGAACAAACGATCCCAAGTTTGAAAAAGGTAGATGAAAATGCAGGATGCCCCAGCTAGATGTCTGGAGTAGATCTGATCATTAATGATGCACAAAAATAACATTAAGGTAGCTACCTAAGGAACTCACATTGGTAGGGCAAGTCTAGATGGTCTCCATAGGAGATGACATTAGTACCTACAGACCCGTGAGTGTAAGGAGGGCTGCAAAATAGTTAGCACCTAAAGAGAGATACATTGGTAGGGACAACCAAATGGTCTCATGAAGCAGATGACGTGAGTGCCTACAGACCCATTAACTCTAAGCTGCCAAAAATGTGAGTGCCCCATGTATAGGGGACAAGCTCGAAATGGAATGATAATATCGAAAGTATGTGCCAAAAGGCAACATTCAGGGCATAATAATGACCAGATAAATAAGCCAAGCATCAACACTATGGCAAGAAGATTTAGGAGATGGCAAGAAGCTACAGTGTAACCGATCGGCAACAATAGGTGTAAATCGGCGGTGATCCAGACTAATCGGCGCCGACCATAACAATCGGCATCGACCAAACAAATCGGCGCCGACTATACCAAGTGCATATAAATATGCGAAAGGAAAATGTGAATGATTTATTTAGACCATGACGATTGATTTAGAGAGAGTCAAAAATTGGATTTGAGCACCATGGAAGCTTCTGGGAGCAGTCAGAAGCGGAAGAGGACACGACCAGGGGTAAGTGAACCTAGCCAAACTTCCTTCTATAATTTTATCATAAAATAGCATATTAGGTTCCCAATTTTTAGAGAAAAAAGGAATAAATGAGGAGTAAGAGTGTTTTTGACACTCGTCCTCCCAGTCGGCGTCGATTGAAAAAATTGATGCCGATTATATGAGATCGGCACCGATTACCTTAAATCGACGTCGACTATTTGTGATCAACGCCGATTTAAGTAAATCGACGCCGATTTTACCATTAGACTGATAAGATGATAGAATGTATGTTTTTGATGTTCTGATTTGGATAAATGGGAAGCTAACATTGCTCTTGACGTTGTGGATGCAGGCACGAGAGGCATTACACATGTGGGATGCTATCCCCGAGCTTCTGGAGACCATTCTCCCTGATGTGACTGACGTAGATTGGTGCCACCTAGAGTTAGCTGGCTCGGGGGCTTTCGGTACTACCGACGAGTGCCATGCGAGATGTAGAGCTGATGAGCACTAGTATGGTGATGGGATAGCCAGACTTGCACATTTTTGTTCAGGGGGTGAGATGACTATCACCCACGAGGATATATACAGGATCCTGAGGCTGCCGATCACCGGGACCCTATTGAGATCACTCCACGAGAGCAGTAACAGAGGGCCCTAGGACGGTTATATGGGGACAGGGTGGATGAGTCAGAGATAGTGTCCGGGGCAGTGAGGATAGCCTCGCAGTACAGATAGGATGATGCTAGGAGTAGATGTATAGTGTTGATTCAGATGGCGATCTCCTACTTTTCTCTACCAGATTCAGGAGGTGGGAGATTCCCATTGTTATTACTAGATTGTGTTTGTGACATCCTGTAGTTTAGACAGGTGTTCACATTTGTTGATGCCCTGATAGCTCAGATATATTATGAGCTATGGATGTATACCACCGCAGAGGATAGGGATTGATGTTAGTTTTGTGCTCCATTACTGGGCATATGAGCACATAGCAGTGATCAGGCCATCCGGGCTTCCATGGATGCCAGCAGTAGTGGGGGCCATTGATTATGGATTTCGGTGATGGCGGGCCGACATGGCCCCGGAGATATAGGGAGATCCACAGATTGGTATGCCGAGTGCTTCAGGACGCTGACACCAGAGCAGGTCATCTGGAGACCATATCGGGTATTTCTGACATGGGCTGGTCAGGATGCTCACTGGTGGGGTTGAGATGGAGCAGGGTGGTTAGGGGCCACAGGCCTGATATGTGGGAGTGAGTCCCGTTTATATGGGTATTGAGACAGTTCGGCCTGGTGCAGATAGTGCCGACCACCTACAGGCCATATAGATGAGACAACAGAGAGACAGATTTTCCAATTTTGATCCCGACAGATCCATTGAGGGAGGCCCCACCTTCTGCAGACAGTGATGATGATGCCAGAGTGGATGATGGCTATGTGGCATGGTATTCGATAGAGCTTCCATGACACTTGCCAACATCCATAGATGCCGATGAGGAGGATATAGCCACAACGCTGGAGAGGCTAGAGGGAGAGCATTTTATGCTGATGCAGACACATCAGGTTTCCCTAGAGGAGATCAGAGCTCTGACAGAGGAGAGGGATGCCCTGATATTGGAGAGGGACATAGCTCACCAGGAGTGAGATACAATGATCCAGCAGAGGGATCACTACCATCGACATAGGGAGGCCCTCAGGGCCAAATATGGTGATACAGGTACCACGTCAGAGTCTGGGACATAGGGCATGACCATAGGAGGGCCACCACCAATAGCACCAACAGCAAACACTATGAGCACCTGGTACAGTGAGCCTGAGTACATATCAGTCTCTCCTCACTGAGGTGAGATACTATGAGGATGCCCTAGCACAACATGCCCCTGAGGTGCCTCATTATGGTGTGAGGAGGAGATCTACGATAGCCACAACTAGTGGTGCGTCAGAGGGAGGGAGCACCGGAGAGGGTGAGGTGGAGGCAGCCCCCAGCAGCAGGTGCTTCTAGTTCGATAGGTGGTGGCTAGGAGAGACAACCTGGTCCAGAGGAGGGTGGAGGAGATAGTGTCTTCCACCTATCGGATTTTATGATTTAGAGATTGATATATTTTTGTATCGATGTATTGATGTAGCCTCGATTTGAAGGAATTTTTGATGTATGATATAGATGGCTTGATTGAAAGCCACCCATTCTTTGTTGTACAGATACTCATGTATATATATAGAGATTCATCATTTTCTTTGTCAAATGATTGTACTCATGCTTTTAATTTCGATAGACATGGATAGATGTAACGTAATTGCGATGGATATAGACATATGCTGATAGATGATAAATAGGTGTGATCTGATATTCATAGAATAGATAGATGTGATGTTGATGTGATGTGATTGATATGTGGATTTAATTTTGATGAGAAATAGATATAGACAGATGTAGTGTAACTTGGATGGACATGTTTTTAGATGATAGATGGATAGATGTGATTGATAGATTTTGATATATTTAAGATGTTTTAATTGAATTTTGATGAAAAATAGATAGATAGATCCACATGTGTTGATAATACATGCTATGATATGTTTTCTTTTGGAAAAAGTAGATAAGATGAAATTAGATAGATGATAGATTTTGACTAAATTAACATGTTAAATGTCAATTTAACGAGATGAATAAGAAATGATAATGGGAAATAAAGGAAATACACCTAGATAAGAAAAATAATGATAAGCTAGGCCCCTAACCAACCATAAATAGATACTTTTGATAGGAAACCAAAAGACCATGCATACAAGGCCATATATGAGGTTAAAATAAACCTGACACTAGCTAGTCGCAAACCAGATCTAGAAGGTAAATGGAAGGAGAAGTAAGTATGTATCTTGTCAAAATTTACAAAAGGATAGAATACACACTCATATTGGGAAAATAGGGTTCTCCATATGATCGAAAAAAAGGTCTTATATCTCAGCTTCATGATGTTTGTTTTGACAAAAAAGCAAACTGATCAATGCGGGAAGTTTGCTAGATGTGGAAAGACTGATCGATATGAAGTCTTTCAGTGATGCTAAAAAGTGAACAAACTGGCCAAAGAGGAAGTCTGTTACTGAAAAGGATGATCAATGCGAGAAGCCTTGGGAATTCCATGAGAGAAACAACCATCCTTCAAGGGAACGGTCTATAGTTTGAATTTAATGATAGCCATCCTTCAAGGGTATGGTCTATATCTTTTGATTTGCTTAATAATGCATGGATAGCTGTCCTTCAAGGGATCAGTCTATCTTTTAGGAATTTTGGATAGCATCTTCTTTTTTTTTTTTTTTTGTTGGGAGGAAGCTGAGTTTAGACCAGATAGATCAGATAGAGGGAAAGAAAATGTATACAAATGCGTACTCATGCCCTAAGTAGATTTGATTAAGATAGACACTTGGGACAAATGAAGAAGTGATTAAGGTGTTCCTACCATGAGGAGGAACATATCCATAAGAAAAATGCCATGAGTAGAGCCGCGGTACTCATATTTTAAGGTAGAAAAAGACATAACATGGAGAACCACATAGTTCTAAATCACTACAAAAAGGTATGACTGGTTATAGATGGATGAAAGATCTATTTTGCGACTAAGAACATGTAAGATAGATTTTAACAGTAGAAGGGCCTTAGATGCAAGGCATTAATAGGTTCCATTTCAGGTACACCATCCATGGAAGATAGACAGTAAGCCCCAGATCCATATTTATGAGTAACCACGTATGGACCCATCCAGTTAGGAGCAAACTTACCACGCTGACTCCGTTCTAGTGTAGTGACATTTTGGTTTTCTTTAAGAACAAGATCACCAACTTTGAAGTCATGGTGCTGCAAGTGCTTGTTGTAAGCATGTTTGACACTGCTCAAGATAGACTTGATGATGTTCAAGAGCATTGAGATGCCACTCATCTAACAACTCAAGTTGTGCTAGACACTCTTGATGATAGTCCTCATCAGAGACAAATTCTCTAAGAGAAACACGAAGAGATGGGATCTGGACTTCCAAAGGAAGAACAACCTCAGACCCATAGATGAGAGAGAAGGGAGTAGCACCAGTAGGGAGTACGAATGCTAGTCCGATAAGCCCAGAGAGCAAAAGGGATATGTAAATGCCAATCCCTACCAGCTCGACTAGTTACCTTTGCGAGGATGTTACGCAAAGTTTTATTGGAAGCTTCGGCCTGGCCATTAGCTTGGGGATAGTATGGAGAAGAAAATCTGAGTTTGATATTGAAAGCATCACAGAGATTCTGTAAATCGACATTTTTGAAAGATTTACCATTGTCTGTGATGAGTTTGTGTGGAATACCAAAGTGACAAATGATGTGTTGATAGACAAAATCAACAATCGGTTTAGCTTTTGTTGAGGAAAGGGGAATAGCTTCCACCCACTTAGTAAAGTATTCTATGTGGCAGTAATGATAGAATGATGATGCTGTGAAGAGTGGGGATTGATAAGACCGATGAGATCAAGACCCCATTGCGAAAAAGGCCACAAATCTGTCGCAGGTTGCAAAGCTTGACTAGGGATATGCGTAAGATTGGAATGTTGTTGGCATTTGACACATTTCTTAGTGTATTCACAACAATCTCGATTAAGAGAAGGCCAATAATAGCCTAAGCGTAAGATGCGTTTAGCTATGGCCAAACCACTAAAATTTCCACCACAGATACCATCATGGACCTCCTAGATAGCCTTAGATGATTCAGGGGTTTTGAGGCACCGAAGCAAAATACCATCAAAACCACGTTTGTAGAGGATTCCACCTAGAATAGTATAGTGATTAGTGCATAGGATAAAATATCTTCTACCATTGGAAGTAAGATCTGGAGGAAGCACTGAATGGGATAGATAATCAACAATGTGTTGATACCACTCATCTTGAGTATTGGTTGTAACGACATTGATTGAAGTCAGTTGCCTGAGATGAGATGGTTGGTCTAATCATTGCACAACCACATAAAGTCACGAGTCTTCGGTAAAAGGTGAATAAGTGAGGCTAAAGAAGCCATCGTATCTATGAATTGATTCACAGTGTGAGGAATAGCTTGGATAGTGAATTTATCAAAGGATTGAAGTTGAAAGAGAACGATATCACGATATTTTTGAAGGATATCATTCTTGCATTGATAGACACCAGTGACTTGATTAACGATGAGTTCAGAGTCACCAAAGATGTCGATATGGCGGGTGCCAAGATTAATGGCATTTTGAAGACCTAAAACAAGAGCTTCATATTCAGCCATATTATTGGTACACTCAAAGTTAAGTTTGTGTGCAACTGGGATAGGTGCACCCCAAGGAGGAATCATAACGAAACCTGCACCTCCCCCTTGCTGGCATTTGGATCCATCAAAGAAGAGTTTTACTTTAAACGGAGAAAGACCAAAATCAATTTGTTGGATATACTCATCGGGAATTGAGCGAGAGGGTCTTGAGTGTCCGGAAGAGGAGCATCAACTAATTGATCTGCAATGACCTGACCCTTGATATATTTTTGTGGGATAAATTCGAGATCAAATTCTGTCATAAGCATGAGCCAACGAGTGATACGATCATTGTGATAAGGCTTCACATGCATTGTCTTGAGTGGATTGACACTTGTGACAATGTAAGTTTTATGATTGAGGAGGTAGTGACGAAGCTTAGAAGTTGCAAAGAAGAGAGCACAACATAGCTTTTCAGCTTCGAATAGCGTGTTTCATACTCATGGAGAGTACGGCTGATGTAATAGATGGCTTGTTCTTTACCACAAGCATCCCGATGTGAGATCATGGCTCCCAGAGCATGGTCAGTCACAGAGATATAAAGATAGAATGGCTCCCCCGCGTGGAGGTGTAAGCACAGGTGGAGAAAGAAGATAAGCTTTGAGATCATCAAAGGCTTTTTGGCAATGCTCATCCCATTCAAAATGAACATTCTTACGGAGGAGATGATGGAAAGGTTGACAACGGTCCGAAAATTGTGAGATAAAATGATGCACTGATTGAAGGTGTCCTTGAAGACTCATGGAGTTGCTTTAAGTTAGAAGGGGGAGGCATCTCAAGGATAGCTTTTATTTTTGTGGGGTCTACTTCAATACCCCTAATAGAAATGATAAAGCCTAAGAGTTTACCAGTGAGAATGCCAAACACGCACTTAGATGGATTTAGATGAAGACAAAAGTGAATAAGCCTCTCAAAGAGAGGTGCAAGAATGAAAAGATGATCCTGACGGCATTTGGATTTACCGAGGAGATCGTCGACGTAATCTTCCACAATTTTTGTAAAGAGATCATGGAAGATGTAGGTCATTGCTCACTAATAGGTTTCTCCTGCATTCTTAAGACCGAAAGGCATGACACGATAACAAAAAGTCCCCCAAGGAGTTATGAAGGAAGTCTTATGTTGGTCCTCTAGTGCGATGAGAATTTGATTATACCCAGAAACCATCCATAAGAGAAAGCATCTCGTGACCCGTAGTTAAATCCACTAGTTGGTCGATATTAGGTAGAGGAAAATCATCTTTTGGACAAGCAAGATTAAGATCCCAGAAGTCGGTACAAATTCAAATTTTTCTAGTAGCTTTAGTTACTGGTACTACATTTGAAACCCATTGTGGATAATCGATGGGTTGGATGAAGTTAGCCGAAAGCAAGCGCTGCAACTCTTCTTTAACAAGAAGGGCTACTCGAGGGTGCATTTTACGCAATTTTTGTTTAACCGGTTTGATGTCGGGAAGAGTAACGATATTGTGGACCATGATATCGGGATCGAGTCCTGCATATCCTCATATGACCAAGCAAAGGCTTGATGATGGTTGGAAAGAAAAGTGGTGAAGTCTCCTAACTCCTATGGATTAAGAGATTGGCCGACCTTAATGATGCGAGGGTCTTTAGAAGTCCCTATATTAAGGTCAACAAAGGGCTTCATTGAGAAGCGTAGACGTGTCAGAAGAAATGGTTTTAGGAAGATAGAATCCTCTCGCCCCATAGGTGAGGACAGAGTCATCATCTGCACAGTGGATAGTGTTGATAGTGGGAGAATCGTCTCCAACTATTCCAGGGAAGATTAATGGTATGGAAGTGGATTTTCATTAGTTTTGTAGGTCAGTGGTCCTAAGGAAATGGTATTGACTAAAAAAAAAAAGAATGGAATGGAAATGGCATCATCCTCATCAAATGATGTTTCGACTTGACATGAGAGAAGATGGTTCCTCAATGGAAAGAGGCTCATCGAGAATGGTGATGGTGGCCTTTGAGAGGGGTTTAAATCCTAAACCAAATTTTTGATGTGGTTTAAGAGTTGGAATGGATGCAAGGTCATGCACACCTTGTTCATATTTTCCCAGGCCAAAGCCCTTCCACGCGCATCGATATAAATACATTTTTGCAAACGTGGGATTCTGTAGACAATCAAACCCTGCTGAATAAGGTTTGGCCCTAGGGGGAGAATCTGGGTGATAGTGAGGTGTATCAAGACCACCATAAATGAAGTTAGTCTATTGATTGGGTAGACCAATGGTGATGATGCGACCAAGACCCGGCTGATATTCAGGTTGTTTGTCTGGTCTACCATACTCATTAGGCTTGAGATGGGCATCAAAAGAAAGAAGAGGAAGTTCTCCTAGCGAGAAACACTGCAATGTCTCTTCCAAATTTTGAAAATTTGGTAATTTAGTTGCAGGTAAGGAAGAGGATGAAGCCTCGCTAGGAGAACAAGCATCCTTCTTTAGAGGGGCAGACCCTGTTGTCATGTCGCATTGTGCAGAAGGAAAAGGATCTCCTGGATGAGTATAGATTTTTCCCTCATACTGATATTTTAAGCATCGATGGAGGGTTGATGGGATGTAATGCATTGTACAATCCAGGAGCATCCTAGATCATATTGTAGTGGAATTTTCCTCAACAATGTAAAAGAGCTTGTGAAGTAATTTTTTACCTACCCGAATGGGCAGGACCACAGTTCCTAAAGTAACTACCAGCTGATCGTTAAATGATCGAAGGGTGAAAGGTGGTGGTGACACTACATTCTTAGGTAATTTAAGTTGTTCAAATGTGTGGGAAGAAATGATGTTGAGTGCAGCACCACTGTCGATCATAGTGCATTTTAATGTAGTGTTGTTGATTTGAACCGATAAAAAGAGGAGCCTCTAAATCCTCGGCAGAAAGGGAGGTATTTTAGAATCCTCAAAAGAAATGGTGGTTGATGGTCTATTCAATCCAACAACCATCTCGAAAGGTTAGGGCTCATCTGAATTCACAGTGATGCGACACAGATTATCAATTAGAGCCTGGCGATGCTGGGGAGAAGATTGAATGAGGTCAAAAAGAGACATTTTGACCGAGCATGGGTGAGTTGTTTCATAACACTCTCCTCAACTGACACAGGAATTTGAGCCCGAGGTGAAGCACGAATAGAGACCCTGAGGTCTTGAGGCTGATGAGGAAGGAAGAGTTCCTTCGGGGGCTGCAGAAATGACAACCCGTGGTCGAGATGTTGTAGATGATGATGGATTATCATATTGTGGTTCTAGTGGCGATATGAATTGTGTCGATTTGAGAAGGTGGAAGATCATCCATAGTGGAATTAATAGAACTAGAGGTCTGAGTGGACTGTTGAGGCTCAGATGAAGTTGGGACAACAGTAGATACTTGTTCCTCCTCCTCTTCCAAAAGAAGATCACTTTCTTCCAAGAGGTTGTTAACGATAGATTGAAGAGCTTTACATCCCTCGTGTCATGACCCGAGTGCAATGGTAAGCACAAATCAAATTAGAGTTGAACCAGGAAGGTTTTACTCCTTTAGGATTATAGGGTTTGATCGGGGAAGGGATATGGATGAAGCTTGGATAAGTTGGCGAAGAATTTCAGTATAGAATCCGGTAGACAAAGATGAGGACAGAGATGATGAAGGTGCCTCTTTTACCTCAACATATTGCCGAGGTAAAAGAACCTGCATGTCTAGTTTAACAATATTTTTAGGGATCATCTTACCTTTCCAGACATCGAGAGGAGCAGCCTTGGGCACTTGAGATGGAAGTGAGTGATACTGGATTGATTTCGGTGGTGGAGGAGCTCCTAAGATAGATTTGGAAGATGATGGAGATGTAACAAGTGTTGTGGTCTTCAGAAATAAAGAAGGTTGCTTGATCAAAAGATGATGATTTAGATAATGCCGATTTAGATGAAGAGGAAGCTCCCAAAGTATGTCTGATCGGAGGAACAATAGGTGCCCTGTCTTTTGGGGATGAAGATGATGGTCCTGATAAGAGAGGTGATGCCTTTCTAGTAGGTAAGTCCACTTTACGAGGCATTGGTGAAGATGGTGTTGTAGAAGAAGATGATGGTTTTGATGGTGTTATAGAAGAAGATGCCTTCTCCGCAGACAAATCCAATCTTTTATGAGGCGTAGAGAGAGATTTTTGAGGGAAAGCACCAAGAGTCTTGATGGTTCGAAATATGGGTTTTCCTTTTTCAGGGATGGTGACAACTTCAACCGCATAAGGTGACTGTAACCTTTTTGGGGAAGAAAATGGGGAGATACGGATGATGTATCATTAGATCTTAGTTGTCTCGGTTTAAGTTCAGGAACCGAGAGTGTAGGTGCCATTACTATTTCTTTAGATTTCCCTTTAATAGGCAAAATAGTATCAATGACGGAAGAAGTGGATGATGAAGAAGTAGTTCCTTGTGAGGGAGATACTTCTGGTATAGTAATTGTGGGTGTAACTACTATGGGAAAGGAGACGGGAAGAGTTAAAATCGAAGACGCTTCCATCAAGTTGGTACAACTATAGGTATGTTTACCAATGGCATAGTTGCAGCGAAAATGGGAGAAACAAAAGTAGATGTAGATGTAGTGGAAACTCGAAGGGATGTAAATGTCTCGAGCATCAAAGGATGTCCGAATGATGAGACAGATGAGGATGACACTGTCTCAGGCATAGATGGAAGATTAGATAAAGAGGCAGAGGGAGGTGAATCTTGTCTCTAACAATGTGGGAATACTCAAAGATGGGTTGTCTGAAGATGGTGGAATCCCAGCGATTAGCGGAGCGGCAGGAGGTTCTGATTCTATCGATGTGCTCACAGATGGCTCAGGTTTAGAAGAAGATTCTTCAGTAGAAATGAAGCTGATAGTATGAGTGTTTGGTTTTTGAGACCCTGAAGCATCATGGTTTGGGGAATGATTGGGAAAAGGTTGTTTAAACACGTCAAGTGCTCTGATTTGGGGAGCATTTGGGTTATCCAAAATGAGCTCGCCTTTATCAATGAATTTCTGGACAAGATTCTTGAAGGTCTGACATCGTTCAATGTCATGACCTTTGGTTCTATGATAATGACAGAAGTCATTTTCCCTATACCAGAATGGACGTTCTTGGCTTTCATCAAAATTTCTAATAGGGGGAAGTTCGATCATGTGAACTTCCAACATTTTTTCCAAGATAGAGGCATATGATTCCCCCAACGAAGTAAAAGATCGAGATGACGAGGGTCCTTTTCGAGAAGATGAAGAGTCTTTCCATGGTGTTTGATTAGAAATGTTATCGCTCGTGGTGTTTTTAATACGATAGCATTGGTGGATCCCTGATTCTTGTCTTTAGAAGTGGAAGGGTTTGATTTTGTAAACCGAGAAAAATCTGGTTTAGATTTAGAACAAAGTTTTAACTTCCCTTGTTCAATGGCGCGAGATTCAAGTTTGCATGTGCCATCATAAAGGCTTCTTCAAATGTGTGAAAGGTCTAGATCCTTAAGGTGGAAGAAATATGATTAGCACAAGATCGAGTAAACAACTCGATCTGTTGAGATTGAGGAAGGGAGAAAGACAATTGGTTTATTATCCCTCTCCAATGAGCAACAAAGTCTCAATAGACTCATCATCAAATTGATGAATGTTATAAAGATCTGTAATCGAGATCTTATGTGTGATATTTATCAAAAAATTTCAACAAACATCTAGGCCAATTGAGAGAAAGAAAACAAGGAATGTTGGGGAATGTTATTATACCAGTCTAAAGCAGGTCCTGCGAGAGACATAGGGAAAGTATGGAGCATAAGCTCCTGATCCTGGACTATAAGGTAGCAAGCATGTTTGAATGCTCACAGATGCTGTTGAGGGTCCTCCCGACTATGAAATTTTGAAAATTTAGGAAGTTCCCATTGGGGAGGATAAGGCTTAAAAGCCACTGATGGATGAATCGGTTCATTGCATACTTCTTCAAAAGAGTATGAGGGACGAGCCCCTTTGGTGGATGCCTCCAGGTCTGATTTTCTTGAAAATAATTTGGACCACGTCAGATTGAGGAGGAGGTATGCTGGTATGCCCTACATAAGAAGCGAATGGTGGATTTTGTTGAGGTGTTAATGGGGGATTCATCTGTTGATTAACAGGATGGTAAGAGGAATAACCAGGTGTTCTGGGTGACGCCTGATGAGGTATTTTCTGTGAAGGAGCCTGTGTATAGATAGGCTGTGAGATGATAGGTGGTTGAGAAAAGGTGGTTGAATGAAAGACGAGCCTGTGATTGATGGGCTCCTACACTTGTTGATTGAATCGGAATGGATTGAGGAACATGGGTGTTGACTTGATTGGACATGGTGGGGAACAAAGTCTAAATGAGGCTTTTGATTGCCGATTGGTTATTAAGGGTGCCGATGCTAGAGGATGGGTAAAGGTCACTGTCGCTGGAGCATTGGAAGAAAGATGAGGTGGAGGATGAGAAGAAGGAACCAACTGACTCACGAAAGGGGGTTGATTCACCAAGAGATACTGACCCTGAGACGTAATAGATGACATAGAAGAATTAACAACAATCTGTGAGTGCGCAGATGAGCCCATTATAGCTAAGTAGAAGACTTCTCAGAAGTAGGTTGTGGGATAGCCGAGGTAACTGCGGCGCTAGGAATAGGAAAGACTATTTGAGAACTAGTCGTCATGGTTGGTGGAAGAGAAAAAGGAGGTACAGGTGCGCCACCCTCTTCCATGGTTCGAGGCAAGAAAAAGGAGGCCAACTATTCTACAAAATCCTGGGATGGTTCACGAGGATAATCATAAATTTGTTGGATTGGTGGTCCCTGATCAGATATTTGAATGGACTTATGTACTAGATAGTCCATAAGGGCTACTGGATTACGATCAAGGAGTGCCTGAAATTCAGGGTCCCCACGAGGAACATACTCTATGTCAGAAGCAGATGATATTTCTGAAGGACTGGGGGAAGCTGGACGTGAAGGGATTGCTTTAGGCTGATAGAAAGGATTATATGACCAAGATGGGGAACCAACTAACAACGGTCCCAAGGAAGATCTGGGGGGTGCCGAAACATCCATAGTAGTGGTGATCTCAGAGGAAGAAGGGGCCATTTGAGCCATTCTTCTAGATTGTAATCGAGTGATGACCATCATAAACAAGCAGAAATATAGTGAAAAAGAAGATTGACCTAACTAATGCACAAACAAATCAAGCAGCGTAGGTGATTATCTCTTTTAAATTTTTATGCTTTTAAGAAAGAAAATGTTAGGGAAGGCTTTTTAGAATAGGAACTACTCAGATAGCCAAACTAAGGATGGTTTGGGAATGTTGAGGAGTCCCAAGGCACTTCAGTAAAATACCAGTACGTGGCTTGATATAGGGGCCTACCCCCACACTTCACACACCACTGTGATAAGGGAGTCGGGTGCTTTGCCAATATATACCAGAACTTCCGTGAATTTATAGCGCGGCCCGAGTACCACGTAGGCTCTTCCTCTTGGATGTCACTTCCAAGTAGGCGAGGCCAGGGGAGGAATTCTTGTTTAAATGCTTTATACCTAGTGATTTTGGCTTTGTGTGCAAGGGTGAAAAATAAAAATCAAATAGTGTCACTACCGATTTTGATAAATTTTCCAACCTAATTAAAACTAGATGAAAAACACACAACAGAAATGATGAAGAAAGAGTTCCTTTTAAGCACTTAAAAGTGAAGTGTTTGTTTTCGATGAGGACAAGTCAAACAAATTCTTTCCCAAATGTGATTAAATTCTTTTTAAGCACCAAAATCGAAATGTTTGAATGTGACAGAAAACAAACAAACAAAGTCTTCATTTTTTTTTTTTTTTTTTTTTTTTAGTTCCTAAAAAGGAGAAAACACCGTAAAAGAGAAATACCTGTATATTTAGCTCTCCAAGGTATGTGGACTTCAAAAAGCGCATTGTTGAGCTCTTCCCCTAAACAATCCCATGAACAAGCAAAGCACTCCGCAAGAAAAGGTTAAGAAACACACAAACCAATCCAGAAAATATATATCCAGATGATAACAGAATGGAAATTTCTATTTCAAAGAACTTAAAAAAACCTTCAAGAAAATAACAACTCTTACATAAAGAGATGGATAAAAAAAATGCAATTTTGAAATCAAATGAAAAATGTGCTACTCTTTGAAAAACAAAAGCTCAAAACTAGAAAAGAAATGAACTTACCAATAAGGGACTTTGGTTAAGTCCCACCGAGTGTGCCAGAATGTAGATCAAGAATTTCACACTTGTTACCTATCCAAGTTAATGTACCAAACTAAACACAAAAACCCTGAAAAACTCAAATGAAATCGATACCTGATTGATATGACAAGATCCGAAGATGTAGATGGAAAAGAAAACCGATGTAGACAAGACAGGCGCACATGAGCAATCCTACAAAGTAGATCCAGAAACCTGCAAGACACAGATGCTTGATAGAAAAAGACAACGTTAAAAGATATTTGGGTGGACTACCTGAAAAGTGGGTCCGAGAAGCGATAAGCTCCCTCAGTGGATGTCAGTCCATGTTTTTAATTAAGGAAAGAAGCATACATGATAAAAGATGTACGTAAATGACTAGATTTTTGATCAAAAATAATGAACTGAATCTAAACAAAGGACGTAAAGTAGTAGAAAAACAGAAATTCTAAAAATAATGCTAGATTAATGTTACCTGAGTCCTTTTACCTATCTACAGGCTGATCGGCGTTGGTTAGGAAAATCGGCGTCGACTGATTCAAATCGGCGCCGATCGATCTGATGCGGTCGCTCATCAATATATAATCGGCATCGACTTGGGAAAATTTGCAAGAAGATTGAGAAACAGATAGTGGAGGCTAGATCGTCGATCTCCGCTAGATCTACAAGTGTCGTAGGGATACTGACAAGGCTCCACCTATGCTAGATGCAGGAACAAAGTCACCAAGAGATCGATGAAGACTCACGATGTCGATGTGGCAGAGCAGAGTAACAGTACTCTCTCTTAGGGATTGGTTTGGATAGGATTCACTCTCACTTGATAGATAATGCTCAGACTTGATGCTCAAAACTCTCTTATTCTCTTTGTCTAACTCACTGTCTATCTCACCATCTAATTGTCTAACTAGAACTGAGTTCTGGGCCTCTATTTGTAATCGGCGCCGACCGAGATGAAATCGGCACCATTCTAAAATTGGCATCGACCGAGTACCGGTCGGCGCCAATCAGGGAATAGACTCCTGAAATGGCCAAAAGGAGTGATTTCTGGAAAGATGAGAGTGATCCTTTCACCTCAAATACGGGAAATATCCTTCTACTCGGTTTGGGAGGAGGAGAAATAGGGGGGATATATGGATAGAATAGATATGGGGTAGATAAGTGGTTAGGATATATGTAAAAATGTGTAATTCAATAGTTAATATTTAATTACTCATGGGTAAAACATAATGGGGTGAATTAAACCTAGGATAGGTGTTTAAATCACAAATTGAATAATACCCCAAGGGGGAAATGGTGATATGAATGTGCCCTAGGTTACCCGAGAAGGTAAACGAATGTGAGGGACACTAAATTGGGTAACCAATTTTAGGTGTCTATAGTAATAGTGAGGGTGGAAAATAGTCATAATCCCTCTCAATCTGAGGCAAAGGAGAATGATGGTAGGTGAAGAATTGTTAGGCCTTAGGAAATTAAGAAGGCCATTCTTGAAGAATAATAAGCCTTGTTATTATTTTAATAGGTATTAATGGAGAATATATGAAGATCTATTATTATTGTTAATATGAAATGATGATATAAAGACCTATATTATTATTTTTATAGACATTAATTGAGAAGTAAAACCTATTATTATTTTTAATAAGCACATAGATGATATAGTTCTCATAATTATAAAAACATTGTAAATTTTCTTAGAGTTATTATTATTAACTCAAAAAAGTGTGAAGGATGATTTCAGCCAGAGTACTCTCATATGGCAGCCTGGAGATGTCTTTGTGGAGCCAAGGGATGTGACGAATCACTAGAGAAGTGTATAATCACATTGAGCTCAAATAAATTGATATTGGGAATATCACCAAGCTAGTTTTCTAGAGGAAAAAGTAGGTTCGTATTTATTGTTGATGGAACATTAGGTTGGATCTTCACTTTTCATATAGGTTGTTTAAGGTCCATTGGTGAGAAATTTTGTTTGGTGGAAAAAATTATGAATTTCTTGCCAACACTGGGAATCTAAGTCCCTCCACTTAACTAATCTAGCTACCATATATGCATGCACGAGAAAATGTGGATTTCTTGTGGGATTTTGATTGGGGATCCAATAGGGACACTCCAAAGTGACCTGCAAAAAAATCTTGCGAATACACTGTAAGAAAGGACTTTTTCTATAGAGAGGGAAAGGGGGTGCAAAATTAGATAGGAGAACTAATGTTCCAAGTAGAAAACATATTCCTACATACATCAATTAGAAGATTTATCACATGCATCAAAATTAGGAGGAAACATCTCTACACATAACAACAAGACCAAATGGAATTTATGATCACAAAGTCTCAATAAACACCTTAGTTAAACAGCTCGAAAATCCTTCTTCTTGTATTGATTTCTTAAACCAAGTTATACATAATATGAGAATGGAGGAAAAATAAAGAGTGGGTGAAAGGAAGAATTTTGCTACCTCCTTCGTTCTCTCAAGGTAGAATGCACTCTTGAGCTTACAAAATTAAT
The DNA here is from genome assembly GCA_018340775.1 of Taxus wallichiana var. yunnanensis. NCBI lineage: Eukaryota > Viridiplantae > Streptophyta > Pinopsida > Cupressales > Taxaceae > Taxus > Taxus wallichiana. The sequence goes on from CM031233.1 coordinate 418,951,707, forward strand.
GACTAACCCTTTGAAATGGGAATGTATTTATAATTTTTAGAATGAGAGATGACTTATCATCTACCCCCTAATGGCTTTTCATATGTCCTTGTCCAACTTAAAACTTTTCAACTTCCTAGGAGAATATTAAGTCCTTCTTTATAACATAAAGGTTACTTATTACATTAGGAACATTAGGACATACGAAAAGTGTAACCCCAATGCAAAATTAGAATATTGGAAAGTTAGAGAAAGTTGGGGAAGAGGAGAGATAAAGAGAGAGAGAAAAAGAAGAGATGTCCTTCCCGATGAATTCTATTGATATTTGTTGATGGAAAGCTCAAAATTTAGTGAAACTCTGAATCTTCAAACTCCTTGCACACTGTGAAACTCCTTCAAATTATCTCATGAACACTTGCTAAGTTGAGTGAATTGTTCCACTAATGACCATAACTCCCAACCTACGTATGATATACCTATGACCCGAACTATGTAGTGAGTGTCAAAAACATTGTCTAGTTCCCTGAGATGGTCATCCCTCTATGTCTCATTGTGTCAAACTTTCCCTTTGAGAACAATATGCTATTAATAGTAAGTTTCTAGATGGAAGGCTTACTATTTTTAGTGAGAGGTGATTTTTTCCTCTTCTCGACCATCGTGATGTGATGAACTCCCTCATTCAATCCTGTGCACACTACCCTTGCCTCACCACTTTTTGGGTTGACCTACTATTTTTAGTAAGCACCCATATAGGGAACTTACTATTTTTAGTAAGTGGTCATTTTAACTATTTTCTACTCCGGAAAATCATTTTGGCTTCCTGGTGACCTTGGGTACACACTGCTTTCACCACAACTGCTTTTGATGATGACTTTCCAAACATAACAAGTCTCAGATAGAAGTCTTACTATTTTTAGAAAGTGTTTTTCCAGTGCTAGATTTGTGATGGAAGATATTTTTCTATATTTGGCTCATCATCGCAGTCATATCCTCCAAATTTCACTTGATTTCACCAGCTAGAATGTTTGGAAATAATTTTGGAAATTTTAACTTGGCAGTGGCTTTGGTCATGAAGCTACCATGGTGGCCATTAATGGAGCTCAAAATTTCTAGTTCTATTTTTGTTTCAATTCGTCATGAAAAAAAATCCATTGAGATAAGTTTTTCATTTGGAGCTCGTGTGCAAGTTTTTAGCTCATTTCCATTGCCACAATAATGGGAAATCTGACAAATGTGAGCCGCGCATGAACCAAGATTTTTTGGAAAAAAATTATGAGCACCATTTGACCTCTAGTTTATTACATCTTTATCACCTTGAAAAATGAGGAAGTTTGAAAAAGACAACATCTCGATCTGACGTGTATTTTGTAAGATATGAGGTTTTTTCAATCCAGTGACTTCATACTTATCTGGTGAAAAATATCCATTTTCTCTTCATTCTTCATTGTTTTAATCCATTATTATTTGATATTATTGTGTTTTAATGGTGTGGAGAGTTTTTTTACCATGAAAAAGTTAGTTCGATTAGTAATGATAGACCAGTATCCGGATAAGCAAGAACAAGTCCATGGCATGGTGAGTAGTCATAAGGAGAAACGAGGGGGAAGAAATGACTAAGTGCAAGATTTGAATATTAAAAAAATGCTCATGTAAGGGTGGGGTGTATTTTTTCATGTCTGATGTCCCTTAACTTAGGGAAGTGAGGGTTATCAAATTCCATGGTGAGAAAGAGGACAAAATGTGTCCTTGATCCAACGGTTTAAGCCCAAAATTTACCCTGGGGCTGATCCACCACGTGGTGACCAAAAACTCCCCAGCGGATAGAACATTTTTCAAGGTATGATGTTCCTGAAATTAGGGACGTTGGGGAAATAAAATCCTTCTAGGCTCCTGGTGCTGACATGTGTCATCCTGAAAATTGACTAACTCCTAAATGGTATCCCAGAGGGTAACATGGAATGATGCTAACTTGAGCTCCCGGTGGAAATTTTTGGAAACATGCTATATGATCCTAATTGGAAAATTCCTTTTGAATCTAATGGTTGGGGTATCATTTCTTGATTCATCCATTTCATCCTTGAAAAATTGGAATTGTTATTTCATACTCTACAAGTGCTTGAGAAAACCCACATACGCAGACCTTATGCGATAAAGTGTTGTGAAAAGTATAATTTCACCATTATGTAGGTATTGAGTCCTATTTCTAAAGATGTTGGTTTTAATTCTAAATCCATCTAGAGCTCTTGGAATATTCTTCAAGCCCGAGAGTTTTTTAGGCTTGTGCACTACCTAGGCTTATGAACACTAATTTCGACGAAACTACCCTCACTTCTCTCGAACCCTTCCAAAACCTTACTTGAATAATCTCCATGATGTCCCAATACCTTTGAGTCACCTCAAAATCCACTTACAATCTTCTATTCTAATATTTGAGGTTTTCTCCAACTCCACAAAGGCTAGTGTTAACCTTTCCCATACCGCATGTAGTGTGCAAATGAACTCCTAAAATCACCTAGGAGGAATGAATAGACTTTCCTATATCATCTAGGGGGATGAAAAGAATCTCCTAAATCACATAGGGGGATGAGATAAAATTAATTGGGAGGTCACCGGGACTATTTTAATAGACTTGGGTTTCATGGAATGATAGGAATTGAAAACATTAACACTAGGTATAGTTTTTGTGCTTGGGAATTATCAATTGCCCTATTGCAATTTTGAATGAAAGCTATTGGTCCTAGATTGGAGACATGACATGGGCTGAGAATAGTGAATACATGGCATGAGAACACCCAAAATATCAACTTACAATGTATTAACTAGTGCCTTATCCATTGGGCCCTCATGAGTCATGTACAACTTACAACAAGAAAGAAACAAAGAGAAGAAGGAAAACACACACACAAAATGAAGGAAAATAAACACATGACTAACAAAATAAAGGGAAACACTCTAGTACAAAAAAAAAAATTCCTAGCAATCACCTATGGTACATGGTAGGGGACAACCCACTTTCACTAAATAACTTTTCATTTCTCAATTTAAGTTACCCCGAATAGGAAACACAAAATGATGATGTTCTATGAATTCATTGATGGGTTCAAGAAAGTAGCCTCCCCTCAATTGTTTATGGAAACCATGAGCTTTCAGGATTATCCTTTTAATTTTTAGGAGTGAGTCCATGTGAGCCTCTTGATGCTCGGTATTCGCTTGAAAATTTCATTTCCTTCATGTTCTTTTAAATTGGTTTCATAGTTCCAATTGCCTTCCATGCTTATCCATATGGTTGAGTCTCCATTGAGCATATCATATCTACCCTAGATCTGATTTTCATTCCAATTCCTTGTATATTCTAAGTTACTTTCTTTCCCGAGTCTATGCTCATTGACCTCTTTTCCATGCGAAACTCAAACTTATCCTTTTCCTTTTCTCCACAATGAGGTGTTTGAGTACCGACGAAAGGATTAGACACAACCTTATATTTGTCTTATATGTTCATGGCATAAGTGAAGATATCAAGAATCAGCTTGGAGTCTTCTTCAACTTCTACTGCATCCAATATTTCTTACATGGAGTTATGTTTCATCATTTCTTGCGGCTCCTCTTTATACACCTTTGAATAATATTTATTTTTCACCTCAAGGAAACTATCTAAAGGGATTACCTCGTCATATTTTGAATCACTACATTTTATCACTCCTTTGTCCAAAGGAGATTTAGCTTCAAAGTCCTCAGAAATTATTTCTTTAATTTTTTCATCATGGAAATATTCTTCCTCTTCAAATGGGAAATAAAATACCTCAATTTCATCATTGTATCCACCAACCATTGGCTCGAGAGGGACATCATGTTTCTAATATAGATTTATCTCAATATGGCCAACCTTCACATTTGTTACGGCTTCCAAATAAGCTTCACATTTGTTTTTCATAGTTTTGGCTTGCATCGAGCTCAATATTGAGCTCGGGATCTTCACTTCTTTTAGCTCTCTAAGCGGTTCTTGTATAGACATTTCTTTCAAACCTTTCACGAGCTCATCACAAGATGATTTTGTTTCTCCATAGATGGCCTCGAATGGATCATATTCATCCCCAAATGGGAATGATAATAACTCCTCATATTTGATAAGCATATAAGATGAATTTTCTTCTCGAAAATCATCAACAACCATCTCCTCTTACTCATGGTTTGCATCATCCAAAAACTCGAGCTAACATCTTGTAGCTTGAATCTCCTCATTTCTTATACAAATTCAAAATTGCTATAGGAAGGCATGTCTATACCTATCAATATGGGGATATCCTCTACCTCCTTGATTACCAAAAAGTTATTCATCTTCCCGCTACCTTGATACAATATGTTAGTTTCGAGATTTTGGAATTCAAGATGTATGGTGTACCTCATCTTATTCTTGGGAAGAAATATATCCATTTCTCCCTTCACTGGTATGGCTTCGATGACCAATTCATCTAAATTATCCCTCCCAATTTTTGGCGAAACTTCTACTCAAGAACATTTCGAATGAGGCTAGTACGTCTCTACTACCAAAATTATTGTTGAGACTTTCTTGTCTAGAAATATGGTAAGAACCACATATGCATATTTGATCTTCCCTACAAGTGGCACTTATTTTGAATCTAGAGAGGAAAAAGAGCCACCGAGTGGATCCATGATAATTTTGAATGCTTTGGAAACCTTCACGGAATGACATTATCCGAGGAACCCAAATCTATTACGCAATTGTTTAAAACATATTCTCCAACTATAAGGGAGACATAAAAACTTTCAACCTTATCAGCCTTTTTTTCACTCAAATAAAGAATGTTCTCGAGAGAGGTGTAGGTGGGATTGGCAACATTCCTTTAGAACTAGAAGTTACAACATTTGGTGTTAGAATACCACTTCGATATATCAAACAAACCTCTCAAATTGTTCAAGATGAGTCCGCAAATATTTAGTTTCGGTAATCTGCACTTTGACTTTGTTTGTATATTCTATGAATTCAAAGGGAGAAGATGCGGAAAATAGAGGTGAAGGGACTGATTTTGGATTCTGAATAGTCTTGGGAGTAGGATTTAATTTTGGGGGATGGAGGGTATTTTGAAAGGTACACTAGGAACTTTCAATGTACTAGATTCTACAGGATTATAATTATACTTAGACTTGGAAAAGAAATCGAAAGACTTACTTGGGATTGTGAAATCCTTCTTACTTCCTATAGGATCAAGCTCCAACAATGTATACTTCATGAAAGATGGAAGCATGGATCCTTGAATGATTTTTTTTTCGGAGTATCCATAGGAGGATGATAAACCTTATTTTCTTTTGTAAAAGTGGAGGGAGATGTTTTTTTGTTGGATTGAGAACAAGTAAATACCACACATGAGAAACCAAGTGCATATTCTTTGTCTTCTTCATCACCTATGGAATACTCACAAAATATGATATGGTCTATCATTCTCAAGTTCATCGATCTCTAGGAAGTTACCACCTTCACTTTCTTGTTCAAGCTCTTCTTCACTTTCTTGAAATCTGTAATTTACGTTCACGGGTGGGGCCTCCAAGGTGAGCCTTTGGGGTGCTCCTACAATTTGATTTGTGTTGATTCTTTGAGAAGATACTCATTCAAATAATTCCCTCTTCAAATATGCCATCTCATTTGCCAACTTTTTCAATGATGGATTGATTTTCTCATCTCCAGGATGTTGAGCTTTACCCTTTGAGGGATTCTTGATCTTTCTAGAGAGGATGAGATCATCATCAAGTTCAATGACCATCCTTTATGCTTCTACAATGTTCTTTGGTTAGGCTCTTCACAACAAAAATACTACTTCTGATTATTGAGAATTGATGGAGAATCTCTTGATATTATTTTTAGATGGAGAATCTTCTTCCAAAGATCATGTAAAGAAACCGTTCAAAGCAACCCATGAAGTATCTCATGGTTTCACTTTCTCTTTTCTTCATTTGAGCCAACTACACCAAGAGGTCTTAAAAGTATTTAGTTGATTTCAATCTTTCCTCAAGGGTAGCCTTGATGTCATTCCAACTAGTGATGGATCGGATGGGTAGGAAGTAGAACCATTCTATTTATTTTTCTTCAAGGGACTCCACGAACAGTCTTACAGCAACATCTTCATGTTGGACACCAAGAATTCCACGTGATGTTATGAAGGCAACAATGTGTTCTTCTAGATGTTGTGTTTTTTCACCTTTGAAATTTGGCAAGTTCTTGCAGGAAGTTATTGGTAGATCATGGAGGTGGTTCAAGATAAAGTGGGCATGTATTCCTTCCCGATGGAACAATAGGTTAAGGTATTTCTTCTTCCTCAACCATCATTGTTTATGTTTCAGCTTCAGCCCTTACTTCTACAAATTCTTTTTCAAAATTTTTCTTTTGTGAATTTTATGTTCAATGGTGGTTGAAAATGGGAGAAATTTAAGGGGGAGTATCAATAAGTGTTTGGATAGGATTTCTAGTGAACTTCTTGAAGAGCCAGATGAAAAGGAGGCTTGAGAGAAGAAGTATGGATTATCTCTAATTTGTTCTTGTTATTTTGTGAAGCCTCGAAATTAGAATGAACAACACCTCTCAACCTACTCAACCTGGTGTATCTTCCTTTAGCTAGCTTTTGGAAAATCTATAAGTGGGAATATGAAAAGATACTATGGAATATGAAAGGTCATGTGTAGAAATTGACATTATATTTTTCAACAATGAATCTTCATGAATTCTTTTTATTTATTTCTCTAAATTTCATTTTTTTGTATTTTAGGGACCTTGTGGTCATCTTTTGGGTGCAGATGCTACTAAATTTTCCCCATGGTGGATGCTAGAAAATATTGGTAGCACAAATTTTAGGGTGGAAAACTTGTGGATTTCTTACCAACCCTATGGGAATCTACTTAATCGGTGCAGCTATTATTATATTTTAATGTGTGAGAAAATGTGGATTTATGGGGTGTCATTTCGATACGGTATCAAATAGGGACACTCCAATGACCCTACGAGAAAAGCTTGCAGATACCTACAAGAGAGGACTTTGTCTATAGAGAGGGAAAGGGAGTGAGAAATTAGATAGGAGAACTAATGTTGTAGGTAGAAAATCATATTCCTACATACATCAATTATAATTTTTATCACATGCATCAAAATTAGGAGGAAAAAAATCTACGCATAACAACAAGACCAAATGGAATTTATGATCACAAAGTATCAATAAACCCCTTAGTCAAAAAAAGGCTCAAAACTCCTTCTTGTATTGATTGCTTAAACCAAGTTGTACATAGTATGAGAATGGAGGAAAAATAGAGAGTGGGGGAAAGGAAGAATTTGGCTATCTCCTTTGTTCTCTCAAGGTAGAATGCACTCTTGAGCTTACAAAATTAATGACCAACCCTTTGAAATGGGAATGACTTTACAATTTATAGAATGAGAGGTGATTTATCATCTACCCCACAATGGATATTCATGTCCTTTTACAAATTAAACCTTTTCACTTCCTAGAGAATACTAAGTCCCTTTTTATAACATAATGGTGACTTATTACATTGGGAACACTAGGACATATGAAAAGTGAAAATCCAACGTGAAATTAGAATATTGGAAAGTGAGAGAAAGATGGGGGAAGAAGAGAGAGAAAGAGAGAGAATAAGAAGAGAAGATGTCATTCCCAATGAAGTCTATTGATCCTCATTGATTGGAAAAATCCAAATGCAGTGAAAATATGAATCTTTGAACTCCTTGCACACTGTGAAACTCCTTCAAATTAGCTCACGAATGCTCGCCAAGTTTAGTAAAATATTTTGTTGATGACCATAACTATCATCCCAATATGATATACCTGTGACCCAAACTATGTAGTGAGTGTTGAAAAACATTGTCCAGCCCTTGAGATGATCATCCCTCTATGTCTCATTGTTCCTAAATTTCCCTTTGAGAACAACCTACTATTAATATTAAGTGTCTAGAGGGAATTCTTACTATTTTTAGTATGAGGTGATTTTTGCATGTTCTCAACCATCATGATGTGATGAACTTCCTCATTCGATCCTCGTGCACACTACCATTGCCTCACCACTTTTAGGGTTGACCCACTATTTTTAGTAAGAACCCATATCAGAACTTACTATTTTTAGTAAATGGTAATTTTAACTATTTTCTTCTCCTGGATAATCATTTTGACATTTGGTGACCTGTAGTACACACTAATTTCACCACAACTAATTCTCGATGATGAATTTCCAAACATAGCATGTTTTTATAGGAAAACTTACCATTTTTAGAAAGTGTGTTTTTAGTGCTCAATTTGGCTCATCTTCATCGTCATGTCCTCCGAATTTCACTTGATTTCACCCGCTAGAATTTTTGGAAATAAATTTTGAAATTTTAACCTGGCAGTGGCTTCGGGCATGAAGCTACCATGGCATCCATTAATGGAGCTCAAAATTTGTAGGTCTTGTTTTTGTCTCTATTTGTAATGAAAACAACTTCATTGTGATAGGTTTTTCATTTGGAGCTTGTGTGTAATTTTTGGCTCTGTTTCTATTGCTGAAATGATGGGAATTCGACGAATGTCACTAGTGCATGAACTAATGATTTATTACATCTTGATCACCTTGAAAAATAAGGAATTTTGCAAAATATGACATCTCAATCTGGCTTGTATTTTGTAAGATATGACATTTTTTCAATTTGGTGACTTCATAGTTATCTAGCAAAAATATCCATTTTTCTTAATTTTCATTGTTTCCATCCATTCTTCTCTCATATTGTTGAGTTTTCATGGTGTGGAGAGTTTAGTCACCACGATGGAGCTAATTCATATCATTAATGATGGACCGGGTGTCTGGACAAGCAAGAACAAGGCCATGGCATGGTGAGAAGTTGTGAAGAAGAAATGAGTTGGAAAAAATCTCATACACGGGTGGTTTGTATTTTTTATGTATGATATCCTGACCTTAGGGATTTGAGGGATATCAAATTCCACAAAGGAGCAAGAGAACAACACATGTCCTAAATCTGATGGTAGGGGATTTGAGCTCCAAAATGCACCCGGAGGCTAAAAGTATGTCACGTGGGTGACAAAAAGAATCCCCATAGGTGCTAGGCACATTTTTCAATGTATTATGTACCATAACTCAAGGATGTGGGGCACATAAAATCCCTCCTAGCTCTTGGTCCCGACACGTGTCCTCCTAAAAATTGACTAACTCATGAACAATCTCCAAGAGGGTAACTTGGAATGACGATAACTTGAGCTCTTGGTGGATTTATTTGAAAAATTTTATATGATAATGACTAGAATTTTTCTTTTTAATCTAATGATTGGTGTCTCATGTCTTGATTCATCCATTTGATTCCTGTAAAAATAGGAATTTTGATTTTATACTCTACATGTGCTTGACAAAACTACCTACACACCGATGCAACAAAGTGTTATGAAAAATATAATTTCACCATCATGGAGATATTGGAGTCCTATTTTTATGATTTTTGTTTTAGTTCTAACTCCATCAAGAGCTCCTAATCTTCTTCGAATCCCAATAATTGTTTTAGGCCTGTGCACTTTGCTTATGCTTGTGAATCCTAATTCGACAAAACTACCCTACTACTTCTCGAACCCTTCCAAAACTTTAATTAATCATCTCCATGATGTCCCAATATCTTTATTCACATGCACATCCATTTACACTCTTCTATTCTTCTCTCGTGAGGTTTCTCTAGCTCCAATAAGGCCATGATAGCCCTTCCCATAATCGCATGTAGCTTGCAAATGAACTTTTAAATCACCTAGGTGGAATGAATAGAATTTCCTAAATCACCTATGGAGAATGAATAGACTTTCCTAAATCACATAGGGGATGAGATAACATTAATTGGGAGGTATCTTGGACTGATTGGATAGACTTAGGTTGTCTTGGAATGATAGGACTTGAAAAACATAACACTTGGGTATAGTTGTCATACTCATGAATTTTTGATTTCCATGTTGTACTTTTACATGACAACAAGGTTATACAAAGATAGTGGTATCTCGATCATCATCAACACTTTGGACATTAGGTCAGTCTTAGATTTTTGTAGAGGCTTAAGGTTCTTGCAAAAGAGTGGAGGATGATCATGGTTTTCATACATTTGGTGACTTAACACTATGTAAAGGTTAGTTTTCCATACAACGGAGGCGTGCGGTCTTCTAGACATGTCAAACTTGGGGTGGTTTATTGATGCACCAAGATTTCCAAGATGATATTAGATTCGTAGAACTAACTAGCACCATGTTGGGTTGAATGTCCATTATATTAATATGATTTTATTTGTACTTATATTTGGATTGCTAAAATGGAATGGCTCAATTAGATCACGAACCTAAATATTAGGTATTCCACCAAAATCTATTATCAACTAATTTATAGTGTGGTTCTTATTATTTCATTGCATTTATTTAAAGTTGATTTATTTTGGGGTGAATTCGATAAAATAATTAATTTCCTATAAGGGTTTGTGCTCAAAAAATTGTTTTTCCTGGTTTATGGATCAATGTAGGGGCTTAGCTTACCCTTCACAATATATCTATGATCTATATAGTGAGGGAGGTTCTTGAGTTCGATGGTTTGGTTTACTATCTACCTTAGTTTCCCCATATCTATATAGAGATAGAGGATTCGAACACCATATAGAACTATAGGGGCCTAGTATCATCATCTATATGGGTCCCCTCCCCATTAGGCTTGAACTTTAAGTGTAGATATAGGGTCCTGGCCCCTCTCCCCTGAATAATCTATATGGTATCCCAACAAAGGACCTTCTCAAACTTGATAGTCCCCATCCCCATCCTGAACTATCTTATATTATTTTATCTTCCATCCTCCACTCAATAGATTGATTCCTTCATCCCTTGACCTATAGATCTATATGAAATTCCTTGATTCTAAATATTCCTACGATATCTATAGTTCAAGGTGTCCCAGGTAGAAAGTAAAATAGATCTATTTACTATGCAGGTTGATCAGAAAAAGCTATATATCTCTGTCGAGTGAGTGATCTTAATATCATATGTAATAACCATATGTTCTCATAGATGTTTATTAACAAATATATATGTGTTCAAAGATAATCTATAGTTGGTTATCCATATATGGAGTGAGATAATAGGTAGAGAGATAGGAACCACTCACCCCTATCTAAATATAGTCGACAACCTTGTTATATCTATATAAATAGGGGCATTAACACTTACTCATATTAGGGATATATAAATATTAAATTTTCATTCCATTATTATTAGATATCAAGTTATAAAACTCTATATAGAGTGGGGGAATCTCACATAAAATATAGGAGCTAAAAATAGAATAGAATAGAAACATAACTATATAGCGTAGGGTAGGTGCCAGAAAATTTTATTCGTAAATTTTTGTAAACTCGCAAATATTAGGGATTTTGGAAATTGTAAATGACAAATTTTAAGTACTTGGTTGCTTCCTACTTTGCCTAAAATTTCCACCGATAAGTCATTTGGATGGTTCAGTTCACCTACTATATATATCTAGACATTAACGTATGCATTTATCTACCGAGGTATAATACATACTAGGTTAGATGGAAGATAATAGACATCCGGGTTAGGCAATTTGGGTTATACTTGATGAAAATGGATAGCCACCCAGCCCAAGTTGGATAGAATCCATCATCTTCTATATAACCTAAGTTGGACTCCATCCAACCCAAGCTATACTGAGAAGACAATGGACATTCGTCCAACCTATGTTGTATGGCATATGATGGATGACCATCTAACCCGGGTTGGACATCTTTCTTTCATATTCTATACAACCTTGGTTTGACACCATCCAACCCTATGGAAGATTATGGATGGCCATCTAACCCAGTCATCTTTTCCATGAAATGGTTTTTCAAATTCTCCATCAATATGAAAGTTAATTTTTGATATTTTCAAACCATTCTAAACTAATTTTTCAGAGAGGGGGTCTTAAAATGAACCTTGGCAGGTACCATATAGATTATTTTCTTAGCATTATGGATCTCTCTTGCCTACGTACTCTATATTTGATCTTACCTATAGCCAAGACATAAATTTCTAGTTTTAGTTTTAGTAGGGGTTAACCCGAAACCATCTCACCCACATTTGTTACTCCCATTATAAATAGAGGGGTTCAAGCATACAAACCAAATCCCATCCCAACATCTTCCTATCCTAATATAAAATATAGAAGATATCCTCCTCACCTCAACATATGCATTCTATCATATCACCCTATATGTATAGCTAGATATTGTTATGAATGAAATTTGAATCGGGTTAGTTGATCTATAATGTTACGGATGAATTGATTCATTACATGGTCCTCAATTTCCTCTCTCGATAGAACCTTGTAGACACTATGTTTTTTTACCTTCCTACATCCTTATATGAAGACATTATTTAATTATAACCTATCATTATATAATCATCTTTACTCATTTTACCCCATTTCATAAAATCAATTTTTATGCCTTCATAAGTTACTATCTACTCATCTTAAATTACCTTAACTCCTTTATAACTACATAACCATCTCAAAATCACCTCACATATTTTATCCTAACACCCTAACCTCCCAAATCAACCTTAACCTCCTCCCAACCATTATCCCTCAAAAATTTACCCAAAAATCCTATTTAGGAAGTAGTTTCAACTATTTCCTAAATGTTTTCCCAAAATTTCTGGATCATCGACGATTTTAACAAATCACCAACAATTATGAAAGGAAGTTTTTATTCTTCATTTTGGAATCTTCATAAAAAAATTCATACTCTTACATTCTATTTTAAACCCAACAACGAATATCCATCATTCTAGAGATCATAAAAACCCAATATGAACCTCAAATCCTCTTGCAAGTGTTCATTTGGAAAATATTTTTGCTAATCATCTCCTCGATAATCTCAACAACTAGTCATCAACTTCAATAAGTTCCATGTAATGTTTGGAGACATATTTCATCTTATCTTGACATCACAAGGTACTCTTATATTTTGTTTCATCATTTTAATTTCATAAAGACATCAAAAGTAATCAAATACAACGATTTTGAATCTTTTTTAACAACTTATCATTTTTAGAAAAATTGATCCTTTTCATAGTAATTGTCAACTATTACCTAAATCACCCACAATTCCTTGAATCACCTATTATTTTAGAAAATATTCTACTATTTATTTGAATCACTTACGGTCTCTATTAATCAACATATTTCAATCAATTCATCAGTCTAGTATAATTTTTATCAATATTTTGGATTTAAATTCTCTTTTTCAATCATGGATCTAATTTTGATGGCAGTACCTTACTGGTCCCAACCTATTACAAATATGTATGACCTCCCAATAGTTCAAAAAACTTATTCTTGGAAGAGTACAATATCCTTCACATGCTTATGTTGTGTGCCATCAAATTTATACCCATAATTGATGATATACACTATCGAACAATTTCCTCCATGAGATCCAACAAGAAACATTGATATAACATAGAATCAACTATGAATAACCTAGACACGTGATGACACATCACTCATCCTAAGCTAAGAACTCACTTGAAGCATGCAAAGATACCATGACCCTCTTTAAAGTTGCTTGTGCCAAATGTTAGTGTGATGAGGTTAAGCATAATTATATTCATAACCAAACATAAACATTCCATAGTGTAGAAACCAGATCTAGATTACGATAAAGAGCTAAAAACAACTATAACAAGATTACACATACAAGAACCATATTCAGTTATGTTAACACCATTATTCATCCAATATTATCTATTGTATTAAACAATGTAAAACACAAAATATTCTTACACTTATAAGTATCTCCATGAGTCATGTGCGCATCAGTTCTAGTAGCATAAATCTACAATAATTCACCACCACCTAAAATACGCATCTTAATAAATATTTATAGAGGTGGGGACTTTCCCTTTCACAACCTACGCACTTCTCAAAATAGGTCGCATGTTGATAATATCCATGCTCCTTTACAATAGCATGCACAACATGCAAGTGTATAATAATAGATGTCTTATAGTTAAATAGAAGAAGAAATCCTATTATTATCCTAAACTATGCATGACGCTTATCATACGCTTGTTCCCAAAACACCTTTGCATATAGTACAAGTCTTCATCTCTATGTGTGCTCCAAAGGCTATCTCCAAAAATAACCCTTATCTATAAAAATTGCCAAGTCCTAAGCCAAAATGTTTTAGCACACATTTCCTTTGCTATCTTTACATGCCCTCAAATGCATCTTTTTCCCGTGAACACATCGTTTGTGTGTCTTCTCTTTTGAAAAAACATTTGTCTACTGAAAATTACCCCACACTAAAGTATATTATCATCCCAAAAATGGGAATTATTTCTAGTGTTCTCAATAATAAAGAATAAGTAATGAAATAATTAAGGAATCATTGTATGAAAGAATGAATTTTCACTTTGCAACATTTTCTTCTTTAACTAAGAGGATAAACTCTAGATATTGAATTTTGATTTCTTCCTCTAGTGTCTACCAATCACTTAGCATTGTCCTTGTCTTCTCTGGAATATCTGTGGCTATGGCATCTAGTTCATCCTAAGTGATATTTTCTTTCTCATTCTATAGTACCCAGACAACATTATCCATACCGACATCATTCCCTCCATTGCATCCATCTTTTGTAGTATAATCTTCCCACTCTCATCAATCCTCTCTTTGTGTGGGTCCTGACCTACTATGAGGGCCTCATGCTTTTGTTTCACTAGTGTCAATCTTTTTGTGTGCCCTAATGTATCATCTTTCATTACCTTCAGAACTTCATTATCTTCAACTAGAGTTCTAATCCTTATTACTGCTTCCGATGCTTTGCCTAATAATTGAGATCTTGGTCAGCTTTCTTCATTTCATTTTTCAACCTTTGGAGCAATGTTTTATACATTTAAATTTTCCTAACATAGAGGCCCTTGCTCTCTCTACTTCCTATTCAGGATATTTTTTTATGGGCATTCGAATTGGTCTATCCTCTAACACCAAATCGACCAAAGTGCGCACATAATGCATAGCATAAGGAAAAGTTTCTGAACTCCGAGATTTTAGATGAGGCCTTTTTTAAGGATTTGATCAAATTTTTCTTTAGCCATGCTAACGAATGCCTCATTATTTTTCCGTTCTAGTTCCTTATCTCCTTTTAAAAATGATATCTCTGAAGTTTTAGCCTTGTTATCTTTAATCAACACTTGAATGGTGGCAGCTTTATCAATTTTTATCCATGCCACCTTAGTAGATACTTTGACCAAGACATTGCTAACCTACACATCAGCCATTAGAGTAGGTTTTATTTTCATGTGCCTACTCTGGGGTGCCTTCTTCACTCTATCCGAGACATAATATCACTCACACACGTCAAAATTTGGTTCATCTATATGAGTCTACATGGACCATGATAATTGTTTTGTTGTACGCATAGTGGCCATATCTAGATCCATCATCTCTCACCCATATAACTTCTTTAAGGCCCACAAAGGTGCTCTTGAAATGGGTGCATATGATTTTTATTGTTTCCTCATTATAACCCATACTAGGGACAACATATTATTCACTTCTCTTTGTCCTTGGCCCCTTAGGAACCTGGGTGCCAAGGTCTGGAGTTGTCCCTTCTCCTACCCGAGATGTAATGGACACATTGGGTTGCTCTTACACAATTTATTTTTCTTCTTTCTCCCTGTTCTCGTCATCTTGTATTTCTTCATCTTGGGGTTCCTCCACATCTTCCAAATCGAACCGGGGTTCTTTCTATGCTCTCTTCAGACTCCTCCTCCTCCTTGTTAAGCTTCATCTTTCTTCTTCTCTTTCTCTCGGAAATTTTATCGAGGGGAGATTCTAGGTGACCTCCATAAAGTTTGTGATGTTCCGAGCTTTGGATTCTAGTTCTCCTTAACACCTTAAACTGACGCTACTCTTGGAATGTACCCATGTATAAGACTTCCTTTTCTCCTTGTTGTTGTGGGGCGGTATTCATGCGCCCACTCTCCACTTTGTCATTTAGTTGACTCTAGCCTCTATGTTCCAAGCATCCACTATCCTCATTAAGTTATTATTCCTCATCTCCTTCTACTATCGAGAAAGGATTTAAAGTTTCCACATTCTCAACCGTGTGTTCCCTTAGATGGCCCTATGAGCATAAACTCCTCTCCACATACTTTCCGTTTTCATCCTAGGATTGAGTAGAAGATAGAGAAGTATAACCCCACTATCGCTAATATCCAAACTTACTATATTCATACTTATAACATTTGAAATAAGCCTCTCAATGTAGGTAGATCAACCTAGATATACATAAGTTTTGTCTTAGAGTATGGTAGTCACAGCTACCTTTTCCTCATTGTAGTGCAAGTCGACACGGATTAGTAAACATGTGTACTACTAGGAAGTAGTGCATTGTGAAGGCATAGGGTATTTTACACTAGGGATTTCATCTCCCATCCATCATTATGAACCGTGTGAGGAAAAACTATTTATACACTCGCGAATTGCCTTTGCCTTGCCCACTACTTAGGGTAACTCCTTTGGTATGCACCATTCCTCCTTAAATGTCATGAGAAGTTGATCATACCATATTTATGCCCTTTTTTTTAATGGGCCACTCATTTTCCTTCACATAAATATTTCTCAAACCTCTCTGCAAGGAACTTCTTCTCTACGGGGTATTCTTAGATTTTGTTATCTATCCCATCGAGCACTCCAATTTATACAAGCATAAGAGATAATAGGATAGTGCCAAAGCTTATATTTTCACCTGTGCATGCTTCCTCAATAAATTTTTCTGCTATGTATCTTGTTAAATTATAGACTTCTCCTTGTGAAATATTCTTCACAATATGTATCCACATGTTATTTACTTATTACCATCTCTCCGATCATTCAAATTTAGTAAGTAGATGTGCAACCACCGCACCATAGGGTACTTCCTTAATTTGTAGGTGTCCATTACACAAAACCTTGGAGTATCCCATCCACTTTCTTGTCGCTATAATAGTTTCCTTATCCATTAGATCACTACTAACCTCTATCCTTGTGCCCTTCAATCCTATCAATGTAGCAATTAGGACCATTGTGATCCTTACCCATCGTCTCACCAAAAAGAAGAAGTCCTCATGGAATCTGCTCATAAGACATTGGTATAAATTTTCTATTTTTTAAAAATATGGGAGTTCATACAGCTAATACACCCCTACCTTCTTGAGAAACTTCTCCCATGCATCGTCATATATTGACATGTCATCCAACGTTCACTTGTTATTTATTTTTTACAAGATGCATCCAACTCCTCCTTTTTTTTGGTGGTGTGGTGGTTGTACTCACTTACTTTACATCTATGGATATGGGAGTCCCAATCCCATCTGATGATCCCTCCTTTTAGATACTAAATTTCTTAAAAACTACTCTTGGGAGCATCTTTGACCTTGATTTCCACCTTCTTCTTCCCCTTTGTTCCTTCTTTAGGTGCTTTCCTTGGTGCCATGATAAAATTAATATTGTTTTACTCTGTTGAGTAATCTCACATGCCCTTATTCAAAACCATGTACCCTAGCTCCTTCTCAATGCTTCTTCTTTGCTTAAACCATACTCCAATTAGGACACAAGACACTTCTATGCCAAAATTCACTCTCCACACCTGGTTTTGGAACTCTCCACGCCTCAACATATTTTGCTTGGTTTCGTGGTAACTAGCTCACTTGAATAATTGTGATCACAAAGGTAGAAATAAACCCACATCACACCTTTAAATAGAGTTGCTAAAATCTATATAATTTTTTGTTTCTTTACCTACAATCAATCCTCTCATTAATTGAACATTTTCCTAATTTATGTGTGATACAACTATGCACCACACTATTAATAACATTTTAACACTCCTTTCTACCTTCTAGACAAAAACCTCTTTCTACGCACTACCACATACCGAAGTACCTCACCATTGTGCCTTCCTCTAGTATTTTATAGGTCCACAACTTACCTTGCATTATACTTCTCATAACATTTTTTTCTAGATACGGTCTTCCTTAAGAACAATCTTATTTCTAACACTCACTTCCATGTTTTTAAATAACATACATAACAATATATTCTTGCATGTATCCATTTTTTTGAATAACAACCACCCCACACCAATGGTATGTGTAGTCCTCTACACATAAAAATACTTCAGTTTTTAATTAACTTCTAGCGCATAAATGCACTTATTACACAAAACACCAAACTAAATTGACAAAGCATAGTGACGAAGAAGGAAATACATTAAAAGAAATATAGAAAGGGAAATATAATCTAAATGGAAATACTACCTTATTAAAAATGCCAAGAAGATTTATTTATAATAGTGCTTCACCTTCTCCCATTGAAGTAATTCGGTAACCTTGTTCCATCAAGCACCTCTAACTAGTAAGCACCTGATTCAAGTATGTGAGTGATAACATACGGTCCCAACCAATGCATCTTAAGTTTTCTTGGATGGTGTAGAAAATTGGAATCATAAATAAGTACCATTTGTCCAACCTCAAGCTTCTTGTCCCTAATGTGTCGTGCATGCCATGCCTTCTATTTGGAATTTTCTTGCTTCTAACTCCAATGTGTTATGTTGTTCCTCTCATCCAACCGTATTAAATTGTAAATCATTTCTTCTAATTCCTTCTCATCAGCTAGACCTCCCGCACGTGTAATATTCAAAGAAGGTAACATGAATTCCATAGGAATAACTACTTCGATGTCAAACACAAACTGAAATGGTGTGGCCTTATTCAACCATTTTTAGGTTATTCTATATGCCCATAGTAAAACAAAAACTTTATCATCCCACATAATTTTTTGTTAAAGTTTGGCTCAATAACTTGTTGAAGGCCTCAACAGTGTCATTTTCTTAAGGGTGATAAGATGTAGTCTTGTTGTGCTCGACCATAAATTCATCCAACAATATCTTCATTATCTCATTCAAAAAGTGTGTGCACCTATCACTTGTCAAATGAAAGGACATCATCCATACCTAGTAAGAATATTTTCCCATAAGAACCTTGTTGTTGTAGTTTTTGTATAATCCTATATAGGTGTTGCTTATACCCATCTTCTAAGACAATTTATAAAAGTGATGATGTAGCATGATCCGGTTCTACATGGAGATGGGGAAATAGGACCCACAAATTATATTGACCATTTTTCAAATGGTTCTCCACTAGTAATAGGCCACAAAGAAATTTCATCTCTTTTCTAAGGTTTTTCAAGGCAATCGACAATGATCACATGCCTTACAATAATATTTATAATCCTTGTACAGGTTATCCCACCATAATCCAACGAGTAGAATCTTGTGCGTGGTGGCATCACCTGCATAATTTCCACCTGCAATACCATCATGATATTATTACATGATATATATGTGCTCATGTTCTGTAAACATTGGTGTAATACTTCATCTCTACCTAATTTTTATAATTCACCACTGATCAACATGAATTGAGAGGCACGAATTGCAAGTTGTTTCTTCTCTAAGGATTTCATTCCTTCTAGTGGCATACCTCTACATAAAAAGACAACAATATCATACAAATCTAAAGGTGTGTGATGTAACCTCTAAAACTATGCATCCGACATTGTATCTTCAATTGTCTGCTCATCCTCTCCTGATTGAATTCTTGATAAGTAGTCGGGCTAGATTTCCTTGTACTTAGTTTCATGAACACTGTAAATTCAAATTCTTAGAATAACCCATTGACATATGCACCCCTCTAAAATGGGATTATTTACCAAGTATTTTAATGCCATGTTATATTTATAAAACACAAAAGGTATTGCTAGTAAGTCTTGCTTAAACTTATGCAAAGATGTAGATCATCAACAAGGCCTCGCACTCTATAGTTGTATAATTTTACTATGGAGGAGTAAACTTTCTAATAGAAAAATAGATAGGATGATCTATAATTCCTTCTCTAGGATTATCTAACATTACACCAATGACCATGCTAGAGGTGTGCACATGTATGTGAAACTATTTTTTCCATGAGGGAAAACACATAATAGGTATTATATTAAGTCTCTCCTTTAATGCCTAAAATGTGCACTATTGTAGTTCTCCCCAATAGAAGGTCCCTTTTCCCTTTAGTAACTCCTCTAGGGGAATGGAAATATTAAAATATAATTTGATAAACTTTCTGTAATACCTTGTGTGGCCCAAGCATCTATGCACATCACTCTAACCGATAGGTTCCTCGAAGCCTATGATAACCTTAGTTAGATATACTAAACAACCTTCCTTATAGATGATATGCCCTAGAAGACTTCAAAAGGTGTATCAAATACACACTTCTTGATGTTTAAAGAGATTCTTAACTGTCTAGCATCTTTAAAACATTAAGCACAAGTTGTCACATTGATCTTTAACTAGCCCATATACGTCTAATCATCCAAGTAAACCTGTAAGAATTTGTGAACAAAATCTTAGAATGTTTGGACAACTATACATGAAAATATAGTAGGTGTATTCTTTAAACCAAAAGGCATCACCGTATATGCAAAACTTCCCCATTTAGTGGTGAAGGTTATCTTCTCTTGATCCTCTTATGAAATTCTTACTTGATGATACCCAAAGAATCACATCTATAAAAGCTTAAATTTCATGCCCTCTAATGCCTTCTAATATTTTCTCAATGAAAGGCATAGGAAAAGGATAAATCACACATGTAGCATTCAGCTCCCTATAATCCACACAAATCCTAATCCAACCATATTTATTTATGTTGATTTCTATGGGGATAACCCACTCTAATACTTTTAGGGGCTTGATGATGCCAGATTTCAACATTTTGTCGAGTTTCATCTTTAACTTTTACATGAAGGTTAGGGTTTATCCTATAAATTCTCTTCCCGATTTGAGCGTGCACATTCCTTTAGCTTAATATTCATCTCCCATAGTGAATCATGTACTCCTTTTAACTCATGATATCCCTTAGGAAATAAGTCTTAGAAATCATGTCGTAAGTCAATTATCTTTTTCACTTTAGAATCAAACCAATAATCCCCATATATGGCCTCCTTAGGTTCAACATTCATGCCAATATTCACTTTCTTACTTTTCATAGGTTCATGATAAGTGCATTCATTTTTATCCACACTGTCTTGAACCTCGCACATACCGTTTGAAATGATATATTTCAAAATTTTCCACTTCTTCAAAGATCAACAATTTTGACCATATTTCCTTTCTCCTTGTCAAAGCAAGAACACTTAAATATTTTGGCATCTATCTCATCTATTTTATCAAAACACGCTCTTGATTCTTATTCACCTAATAACTCCTGAATTAGTTATTCAAACCTTGACATTGTCTCCCATAGTCAAGTTCTTCATAACCCGTAATACCTCTTCCACTTTGGAGGCTTAGTAGAGAAGTAGTCAAAAGTAAGGATCATTCTTGCAATCAAGTATTTTCAAGTTCTAGTATCCTTATGCATTTCCACATAAAATTACCAAGTGTATACATAACCTTACAAAGTGGAATAAATTTTGTGCAACCAAAGTGAAGGTGGTAAGGCTTCCCGTCCTCTATCTAGAGTCTCTCTTATCATTGAATGTGGTGTTGAATAGGTTGATTACCATTATATATGGAGATTTGAGTAGGTGCATTTATTTTGATGAACCAAGTTGTTAGATAAATTCTAACTTACTTCCAATCTATGAGATTATCCTTATAAACCATTCACCAACACGTTTTCATCCCCACGGGGTATACACTAACATCTTTCTTCTTTCAACTTGATCCATCCACTACTCCTCCATGGCACTTAGGAATATGGTAGGATCTCCTTCCCCAGTGTACAGGGTACAAAGTTGTTACCTATCCTCCTAATACAATGAGGTTTACTCCTCCATGTAAATGAGATTCTTACTTTGTGCCCAACCATCTCATAGGTGCCATGTACCCAATTATCATAAGTAATAGTTGTAGTATCACTAATAGATTGTGAATCTTCCTAGTGTAGAAATCCTTCCTTATATGGTTCAAGTACTTCTAGATCTCGAATGACACACACATAAATTTTGTTTAAGTCTTCGTTACTCAAAGGTTCAACATAAGGTGTAGATTTCCCATCTATCAAAGGTATAATAACTTGTTCTTCCTTGTTCTTAAAACTTATATACCCCTTATTAAACCATAGATCAACATTAATTGTATAAAACCAAGGGTACCCAAGTAAATCAGGGAAGTTTTCTTCCTATGCAAGTGCTAAAACATCAAAGTTCCTAGTGAACTTTGCACCTTGTATAGTAATGGTGCATCCCTTAAAAATACAATTAGAGTGGCCTTATTTTGATTAGCCATAAAAAAACATTAGAGGATGGATTTAATGGAGTTCTACCCATCTGCATCCATGCATCTAAAGTAAGCACATTCACTTCCACACTGTATCAATCAACATATTTCTCAAAATCCACCCATCCACAAAAACATTTTGAGTGATATCCTTGTCATAATTGAAGCTATGATGGGGAATATTAGGATGCAAGATCTTTCATCCTTTCTCAATACCTACGCATAGAGTGTTTCCCTTTAACTAGTTCCCTAGTAATGGAATAATATTCTCCTGGCACAACATCTTACATACCTCTTTCAAATCATAAACATCTTATTTGACCATATCTATTGCCTTCTTTTGTTTGACCTTATGTGATTGTTCCTTTAAACATTATATTTCACCCTAAATAATTATGAGTACATCCACATTTTCCCGATAAACCTCCTTTTGATGTGATGCATCCGGGTATCTTACATGTAAAACCTCCTCCTTAGTAATGGTATGAATTTTTTTGACATTTCTCTAGCACTCGCAGCTTCAATACATGTAGTAATCTTCACATTCTTACTACCTCAAGTTCCAATGCCAACTTTGGAATCCACTGATTTAACATGGTACGTTATATTCTAATCATCCCTACACCCTTTTTCTCATATTTATGTTGCTTGATAAGATGCTCGTATAAGTCTATGTATTCCTCATAGCTATGATTATTCCTAGAAAAAGAACAATTAATATTCGAGGTCATTCTCACCTCCTTAACACTGAATCCACCATGGTATCCTTGACCTCTACCATGACTTCCTTCAAAGCACCCCTGATTCTGATCATAGCACCCTTGGGTGTGATCAAGTTCATGGTGCTCACTTTTACTTTTAGAGTTATCTGATACTCCTATCTGTCACACACCAATATCGATGGCATCATGGATCTAACCAATCAACATGTATTATTTTATATTATGAGTCTTGGACAAGAAAATATTACAATACCAAGATACATTCTTTATTATTGTGCGTTTCAAAATGGGTAGTGGCTTTCATCATGGTGTAAATGACATATATTGTAGTCTAGAAATAGTGAACGCAATGACTTATGGGGATAACTATCCTTAGTGTGCCCTTCTACTTCACAATCTGTATACTAAATCCCAAAGTGTGCATATCGTGTGATGAAATTGTAGATAGTTTCTCAAAATGCTTTGTCGAACTACAATTTGTGCTTCTAGGAATGGGATCACTCCAATGTCTACACTCTAGACTACCTTAGCATGGAATTCTTCTTAAAGTGTTTCACGTGGATCTATATATGTCTTATGTGAAAAATTCCTCCTCAAAGGTGTGATCAAGAACCCAATGAACCATTGTGTATACTTTGGCTCACATGGATATCATATGAAATTTTAGACAAGAGTGTTTTGAAATGGGAATCATACTCCCAAACACTCTTAGTAGTGCCCTACTTAATATCTTTGAGTGAGCTTATACTATTCTTATCAAACTCAAGAATATTAAATTCCTTAAGGAAAATGTCCATGAACGTTTGTATAATGTATGCAAGTCTCGATCAAGGTCAAACTTCCTATACCATTTTTTTTTTTACACACATCCCAAATTTAGTTACAAACTAACTTTCCTTATGTTTACAACCAATAATCCCTTTTGTGTGCCATAGTGTCTCACACATGTGCATGTGATCAGCAACATCTACTATTCCCTTACACTCTAGAAGATAAAGTGGGATCTCCATCTAAATATTATGGGGTTGGTGAGGACCATGCACACCGAGATCTATAACCTCTTATGTTACCTCCGCCTTGAAACCCACCAGATCCAATATAACTACAACCACATATTCCCCCTGATCCTCTACCTATAGATGGAAGTAGACCACTAGATGCACCGCCATGTGTCCCAACAGTGGTATTAAAATTAAATCCCATAGTCTGCGAGGTGGTACTACTCCCAGAAGTGAGATCAAAATTTTACGCGCTTAAGTTTTTTTCAAACAATGCACTTGAAAAGTTACCTCCAAATAAAAAAGAAGACATCATCCCAACCATAGATGTACTTTCTATTTAATTTACTCATGTTCTCCTACTACCCAAACTAGCTTGGTGACTACTATTTATACTAGATACTAAAAACAAAGCGTAAGGGATAGGTTGTCACTTAGATTCGGATGTGCACCTGCAGCCCATGTTGTCTCTGTTGGTGTGCTCTCATATGAGGCCGATGAGGGTTCCCTATCATGCTTTACCAAATGGGGGAGTTCCAAATTCTCTAGCTCTATTTATTCTCGCATGAGCTCTAAATCCTTCACAATCCATTTCTCTCGTCAATTCCATGTGTTCTAGGTCTCCTTTCTTCTCTTTTCCTTTCTTCTACTAGGTCTTCCATCCTTCACCAAACCTGCTCCTTCCTTGTGCATGGTGGGGTTTAGTTAATCATCATATTTTCTTCTAAATTTAGGGTTACCATCAATATTTTTATTGCTAGTGAAATGCCTTGCAATTTCTTCCCTTGGGATAACGTAAAAACTAGAACTCAAATACCTCCGGGATAGAATAAGATGAAATTGAGTACTCCAAAATATAGCTCTTTAGAACACCACAGTAACCAAGTGTCCACAACGCGTGTCAAAATAAGATTAGCATCATGGAGGGCCTAAAATTATTCCTACATCTAAAAAAATGTGTGATACTTCCAATTCCTTTTAGACGCATAAGTATCCACCACTCGTACAACTTTATTGGAAATATAACAAAGAAAATCTCATACACACGGTCATACAAGTTTTTCCCCACCCACGCCTCGTGCATCAAAATAAATTCCAGAGTTAAACCTTTGAGGATATTCTTCTTCTAGATCTACTATCCAGTCCTTAACACTTGATAGGGTCAACTGGTACATCTTCATCAAAAAACATTCTAAAAATAACTTAAATTGAGGTCCCTACAATGGAACCAATGATGAAACCTAAAATCTACTATGAATAACCCAGTGCATCGGCACATCACTCAACCCGAGTTGAGCGCTCACCCAAAGTGCATAAAGGTACTATGATCCTCTTTAGATTTTCTTGTGCAGGGATGTTAGTGTGACAAGGTTAAGCATATTTATATTTATAACCAAACATAAACATTCCATAATGTATAAAGTAGATCTAGATTATGATAATGAACTAAATAATAACTATAACAATATTAACCATACAAGAACCAGATTTAGTTATGTTAACACCATTATCCAACTAATATTCTTCATTGCATTAAACACTATAAAACAAAGAAGATTATTACACTTATAAGTATCTCCACCAGCATAACACTACAATAATTCACCACCACCTAAACTACACAGCTTAATACATATTTATAGAGGTGGGGACTTTCCCTTCACAACCTATGCACTTCTCAAAATAGATCGCATGCTCATAACAACCATGATCCTTTACAATAACATGCACAACATGTGAGTGTATAATAATAAATGTTTGATAATTAACTAGAAGAAGAAATCCTATTATCTATGCATGACACTTATCATCTTCTTGTTTCAAAAATACCATTGTGTGTAGTGCAAGTATTCGTCTCCATGTGTGCTCAGTACGATATCTCTAAAAATATCCCCTATCCATAAAAGTGGATAATTCCTAAGCCAATGTTCTAGTGCATGTTTCCTTTCCTATCTTTCTGTGCCTTCAAATGCACCTTGTTCCTACGTGAAAATCATTAGTGTGTATTCTCCTTAGAGAAACATTTTGTCTCTGAATAAACATAACATTATTAGTACAACTTTGAATCCTTCTTAATTGCTTCCAAATTCACTTGGGCCACTCAAAAATTTACACATGATCTTTCCTTTGAACTTGAATTCTAAAGCTCTTTATCCTTTCCATTTATCTATATCTATCATTATCATCAATCTACTTAATTATATTAAGAC
Organism: Taxus wallichiana var. yunnanensis; assembly: GCA_018340775.1. Lineage (NCBI taxonomy): Eukaryota > Viridiplantae > Streptophyta > Pinopsida > Cupressales > Taxaceae > Taxus > Taxus wallichiana. The sequence goes on from CM031233.1 coordinate 418,978,006, forward strand.
AAGCTTACATCCTCTAAGAAAGTCCCTTTAGATGCCTAGAATCAGCCTTTTCTTAGCATCTCATTATCACCATCTTATATAATCTATTTTGTTTAGTTGTCTTTGATTTTAGGTTTCTTCATTGGCAAAATAATAAGGATCTATATCTGAACACATCATAATTCATCCTTAAAGGTATCAATAAACCCTGCCATCTTCAAAATATAGTTTAATTCTTGTTATTTCATTTTATTAAGTTAAAATTGGCAAGGAAAAGCTGTTGGGTACATTATAGAACACCCGATAGAACCTCAAGTCCCTTTCATTTTCATTAAACTTAAATTTATATTCATATTTATGTTTTTTAATTTGTAATCATTAGTGATCTAGTTAAATTGCTAATGATTTTGTTGAATCACATATGATTCACTCTAATTTCCAATGATATTTATTGATTGTTTTAGATTACTTAGTCATCAACATTTAACATCTATTTTCTTATTGTATTTTATTTTCTTCTAATCCTTGTAGTTTTCTACTTTGGGATATTTTTTTCTATGTTATAGGTGCAATTAAAAATTTAAAAAATTATATAAAAATTAAAACAAGTGTTTACAAGTAGTCTTCTTCTTTTCTTTTTAAACATTGCATTTTTTTGTCCTCATCAACATCACATTTATTTTTGGATTTAAAACAAAACTTTTCATACCTTCTTAATCACATAGTCTAATTAGGAATTTAATATATTGCATTCACTTAACTTCCCCACACACAACCAAATAAATTTTAACAAAAACTTGCATCAAAAATCTTCCTACCTAGGTGAACCTACTTTAATTTCATCACTAAGAGGATAACCTTAGTAGGTGTTATGGCTAAGTATAAATAAGACATTGGGTGGTATATTAGCTAAGAACTTAACTCCCTTATCATTATGTGACCATGAAGTTTGGGGTAGGCCCCAATACCAAGCCTTGTATTGACACCATCACAAATTTTAGGCCTTTCATACCTTAGGGTATATCGAGGACTCTAGCATTTAACATCACCTAAAACAATCCATAGATGATCATTTCCTATGACCTTGTTAGCAATTTTTACATTTGACCTTTATTTTAATTAATAAAGATAATTAAAACTCTCCTCTTTAATTTATCTTCTGTTTATAAAAATAATCCAGATTCATTTTTATTTTAGGTGATTATTTATTTTCATGCTTCTTACTAGAAAAAATCCCATCTACAAAAATTCTTACAATATGACTCAAAACTTCCAAAGAACTATTGAAAACATTCAAAACCACATTGAGGATGCTACGTATTTAATCAATCAACACCGAACATCCATGTCACCCCGACCATATGATCGAAACCTCTAGATTCCCCTATTAGTTAGGTTGTCTCATCTCAAACATGTGATCCACCCATTGCATGTTTCTTTTATAATAGGGATCCAATATTTTCTAAGATATTAGATTCAAACCCCATTTCCCTAAAAACCTATCTTACCACTCGAGGTGTTCATTTTAAAAAATCACACCTAAACCATGATATCTTATGTCCAGAACTTCTTATGAATTATCTTGACTCATTGATCCTAACCATGAGCCCATCATCCAACAGTGAATCCCTACCCCATTGTTAGTGAGTAAGAAAAATCCAATGTCATGTCTTCACCTCATGTCATCAATTTTGATCTTAATGTGGTCTACTCATAAGACACTAATAATAAACAATCATCATCTTGGTAAAACCCTTCATCTAGTTCCACTTCATCCCAAAATAATACCTACTTATCGTCATATGTGTCAAGCCTTGTAGTCTCTTCTACCATTAAGACTACTCCTACAAGTTCAATATCCATCTCATTAAGCATATCTCATCCTATCTACTCTCAATTTACAACATCACTTATAAAAAAACTAGTTATGTCTATCCCGACATTGATACTACGCATTAATACTAGTTCTTTGTCTACATTTCATCCCTCCTCAAAACAATCTTCCACCATCCCTAGTTCCTCTCAATCCATACCTCACCAATCTCAACCACTCATCGATGCATCTACTCCACTACTACTTTTTAACATATACCACAACCATCTCAATAATTCATTTATGTATCCACCTCTTTTCAATACATATCTCAACCATCACAATCTGATATGAATACATTCACACCCATGAAGTATCAATATATCCAATGTTTGGCCCCTAAAATATTGGCTAAGTAAAAAAGGCACATAGGCATGCAAAGCTTAGTTGAAGAAAGGCAAGCAAGGATAAAGGGCATAGGGTAGTGTTTAAGGAAGGCTTTGATGAAACCTGTGGCACATGCGTGGATAGAACCAAGGGTTCAAGACTTAGCCATATTGGGATTTTTCAGAAAAACACGTGAAAATCATGACCCAATTGCGCATACGGAGTGGATAAGGTGTCACTGGTGAAAGGTTGTCCTAGGAAGGAGCATCCTTGCGGTAGAAGTTTCTAGAAGTACATCATGGTAAAAAGTGGAAATCTCGGGCCTGGAGGAACATGCTTGCATGGACGACCACATTCATACACTTGGCATCGGATCTGAGGCCACTGGAGGATGAGTTGGCAATCTAGAAAGCCTATATATACAAGCACCTGTAGAAGTAAAGAGAGAGAGAGAGAGAGAGAGAGAGAGAGAGAGAGAGAATAGATAGAGGGTGGAGCTCTATAGAAATACTGCAAGAACTCTTTTAGTTTGGGTAATTATGCTTAGGAAATGATGTAACAAGGGTATGGGGGTGGTATAAACCTTCTATTGAGATCCTAGCCACATAAGTCTAGTTATAATGCATGATTGCGGTCTGCTTCTCTATGACATTCATTAATGGCTCCATGAATGTAATGAGGTTACCAACTTACATGAATATTAAAATTGATGATTCTAATGCATGCATATTTCTCATCGTTCTGTTTTATTTATGTTTATGATTAAGTATGAATGCTTGTATAACTATATTTTGTTTTAGTATAAGTTATAAAATATATTAAGCTCTTTCAGTCTGAAATGACTGCAAGGATCTAGAATTCGTTCTGAAGCTCTATGGTGCTTGTATGTTTTACTTCCTTTCAAATCTCTTAAGCATGGATCATAGATGATGTTTCTCAATAAACTCACATAAAGAGAGACTCGCCACCCGTGCGTGCCTCGAGTGAGTTCCCAACGCCCATTGGGTGATAGGCCGGTGTGCATGGGGTTTGTCTCTTTTGTAATAGGGGTAAAAATGACTACATCCAGCCTTCATAACCCTTCTTTCATAACCCACCTATAACATCCCTATGATTGATCCTCTCTAACATAATATCCCGATATTATATCTGTCATATAAATAACCAAATCAATTCTCATAAAATCAACCTTTTCCTTCATTATCTAATATTTAACAACTATTAAAAACCAACACTTTATATGATTTAATGAGCATAATATATTACTAAACATAAGTAAGATCTATTGAAATACTACATGCTTTTTTGATTGCTTACCCTTATGAAATAAGTGAAATATGAACAAATATCTAAGTAACTTGGGTAGTGTGATAAGTGTAGGATTTTAGATAAAGTCCATTAGTTTGAATGGAATATGAAATGTACTATAATAAGTATGTGTATGTGAGATCAATTCCATCAACTTGAATGTGTTGAAATGTACTTATATGATTGACATGGTCTATATGTACTGATTCTAAAATATATTCTTACTGTTTAATTACTTAATATAGTTTTATAAATGGTGATCATAATGAAGTTATGAACAAGGAAATACTTGTAACTTTACCACTAAGTGATAAAAATATGTATGCTTATGGATGATGTGTTTGAAATATAGTTTTTTTCGTGTAAATGTGCAACAGTGAAATTAACAATTTCCAAACATGAAAACGATACCCTTGTAGAAAAAAATCTCATGTTTTACCCTTCTGAGGAACAATGGGTCTTCCTAGTAAGTCATGTAACCCCAAAATTGGTGTTAATTCATCACCCTAATTCAATTAGGAAATTCAAGTAAATCCCCTAGGTGATTTTAGGATTTGTTGAAATATGTTATCTCTGGGCGGTGTTGAGAAGGGCTATCACCGGCCTTCCAAGGATTGAGAAACCATTTGGAGAAGAATGGAGGATCCAAATCCAACATGGAGGTGAATTGAAGGCCTAGAAACAACATGGAAGTTATTTTGGAAGATTCAGGGAATATTTGGGGAGTTTGGAGCAATTTGATCAAAATCGGGTTATAGGCCTAGCAAAGAACATGCCAAAAAGAAATTGAGCTTCAGAAAGTAATTCCAAGAGATCTGAATATATTGAGGAGAAACTAAAATATTATCAAAAATGTAAATACAATCTCTACAAGATAGTGATATTATGTTTTTCAGACAATTGGGTGCAATGGTTTTGTAATCCATTTTTCTCATGCATAGGTGGAGTACTAGATCAAAAATCCAATCTTTTAGAGAATAAATGAATGAATCAATACCTGATACCCCCACCATTGGATTTAAAAGGACATTTACATTCCATATCATATAAAATTTCATCAAAAGCTGTCCATTGGAGCTCAAGATATTGTCCTTGCAAAATCTCCTTAAGGTTCGAGAGTTGGTCAAATTTTTAGTTCCGGGAGCTTGGCAGGATTTTGTATCCTCAAGTCACTCAAGGTCAAGGAAATAAAGGCTAGGAAAATTCTCTTACCCCCTTGAAGCCCTATAAACCCACATATGACCTCTAAGATGGCCACTTCATCCCCAGTGCTTGCGGGAGCTCAAATCCTTTGCCATTGGATTGATACCATGTGTCATCATCTAGAGTGCCGTGAAATTTGATATCCCTCATGTACCTTTGAGGTGACGGATATAAAATATGGAAAAATATTTCCAGCCCCAAATGACACTCCTGGTCACTCATATGACCTCTTCAAGAGTGAATTTCCAGTCCCCAAAGTGCTTGTCAAGCCTTCATTCTCAACCGTCAGATCTCTGCCACGTGTCATCACGTCGCTCAGTATGGAATTTGATGTCTCTCACCTCCCTTTGAGGTGAGGGACATCAAAATTAAAAAAATCACCTTACCCTAGGTGTTCTTTTTTTTGAGTAATTTAAATTTGACACTTAGCCATTATTTCCCCCCATTTCTTCTTCACAGTTCTCCTGCCATTACTTTGTAACTTGTCCACCATTGATGCTTTGAATAAGATCTACCAAAACAAATAAACACTCAAATACTTAAAAATACATAGGTATTAGGGGAAGGATTGATCAAAATTGTTGAATAAATGAAGAACAAGGAGAAAATGAATATTTTTTGCCAAATAACCATGAATTCACCTACCAAAAATCTTCATATCTCGTAAGATACAAGTCGATTGAGGTTTCATCTTTTGAAGACTTCCAAATATTTCAAGATGATCAAGATGTAATAAACAAGAGGTCAAATGGGGTCCTAAATGTTTTATTCCCATAAAAATCCCATTTCATGCCCTAGCTCACATTTGTTTAGTTTCCCAACAATTTGATGGTCCGATTTAGCTAAAAACTTGCCCACATACTCTAAATGAGAAACATATCACATTGGAATTTTTTTCATCACAAATGGAGACAAAAACCAGACCTCAAAATTTTGAGCTCCATTAATGACAACCATGGCAGCTCCGTGCTCGAATCCACTGCTAGGTGAAAATGTTAAATTTCATTTTTAGGCATTCTAGTGGGTAAAATTATGTGAAATTCGGAGGATGTGTTCATGACAATGAGGTGAGTCCAAAAATATTTTACATCGTAAATTGACATTGGATATCCACTTTCTAAAAATACTAAGTTTTCCTATACATACTTATTACATTTGGAAAGTCATCATCAAATGTAATTTTGGTGAAAGTAGTATGCACTGAAGGTCACCAAGAAGTCATAATGAGTGCTCAGAGAAGAAAACAATGAAAATGACCACTTAATAAGAATAGCAAGTTCCCTATATGGGTGCTTACTAAAAATAGTAAGTCAACCCAAGAAGCAGCTAAGGTGAAGGTAGTGTGCATAGGATTGAATGAAGAATTTCACCACATCAATATGGTCAAGAAGCAAGAATCACCTCTTACTATAAATAGTAAGCCATATGGGTACTCGCTATTAATGGTAAGTCATAATCAAGGGTAAATTTAAGAATAATGGGACATAGAAGGATGATCATTCAAGTCAACACCAACATTCAGGATCATCCATGGGCATTGCTCATAAGGAATTCAAAATTAGTCTCATATAATTCAATAGTGTCTCCCGACACTCACTTCATGGCTCGAGTTGCAGGTGTATCTTGTGTGGGGTGGAAGTTGCGGTCATTGATAGAACCATTCAACAATGTTTTTAAACACTCATTCCAAAGAATCTATGATCCAATTTGAAGGAGTTTCCCAAGAGTTTGAAGAGTTAGAGTTTCATCACATTGAATATTTCCATCAACGAGGATCATCGAAATTCATCAGGGGCAACATCTTCTCTTCCTACCCCAAATTTATCTTTCTTCTCAATGTTCTAATTTTTCATTAGGGTTGCACTTTTTCATATGTCTTGATGTTTCTAATGTAATAAGTCACTTTCTTTTATAAAAGGGGACTTAAAAGTTTCCTAGGAAGTTGAAAAGTTTTAAGTTGTGTGAGGCATATGAAAAGGCATTGGGGGTATATGATAAGTCACATCTCATTCTATAAATTGTAAAGTCATTCCCATTTAAATTGGTTGGTGATTAATTTTATGAACTCAAGAGTGTATTATACTTTAATAGAACAAAGGAGATATCAATTTTCTTCAATTTTCCCCTCACTAGTTTTCCTCCATTCTGCTATGCTATGTACCACTTCTGTTTAAGCAGTAAATCCAAGGAGTTTCTATATTTCTTTGATTAAGGGTTTTCTTAATACTTTGTGATCAATAAATTATATTTTTTCTTGTTGCTATCTGTAAATTTGTTTCTCCTCATAAATGCATGTGTTGAAATTTCTATCTAGTGTGTTTAGGAATCTGATTTTCTACCTGTAATGTTAATTCTCCCATATCATTTCTCACTCATCTTTCCATCTCTTCAGACAAAGTATTCCTTAGCAAGATATTGCTAGATTTTCCATAGGGTTAGTGGAGTGCCCCTCTTAGATCCTTTGGCCACCCAGAAAACTCACTTTCACTCACGCATCCATATACAAAGAGCTGACCGGTTAAGTAGAGCGACTTAGACTCCAAAAGTGTTGGGAAGAAACCCAAAAAAATTTCAACTAACAAATTTTATCGCCAACAACTTGATAGGTTATGTTACTTATAAATGTATGAAAATACCAAAACATATTATCGATGTATAAATGAGCTATTCCTATAGACACTAAAAATTGGGACGAATTCCCCTAACCCCGTCACTTAAATAAATTCATATTATACCCACTCATGTCCCTACTAGTGCACACATGTTAATTAATTTCATTGTAATAATAAAATTAATTAATTACCACACCCATCACCCTCACCTACAGCCAACTCACCTATCCACCTCACTCAAAGAACCATTCACCACCTATTAACTAATTAAGAATAATTCTATGCCAATCCTAACAAATGAAGACTTAGTCGAAACCTAGCATTAACTCCCACTACCTCTCCTAGAAGAACTCATACTTATTTAGGTGGACTCTATCACTTGAGACACGAATTAAGGATATCAATCACACCAAAAATAGCAAATATCAGGCCATTTTGGAAAACCTAGACTTACCTTTCTTAATCAATGTTGATTATTCCTCAACCAAAGTCAGTCACCTAACCACCATTAGTTACTTTATATATAATTTTACAACCTTTTACCTAGGTTGGTCATTTTTCAGTTTTGAGAGAAATATTAGCTTTAAGAATGAATCCAAATCCTCTAAGCATCAAGACAACACAAAATACTCAACCATAGGCCCAAGCAAGCATCTGCTTCTCCTTCCAGAGAGATTCGAATACTCATGAGAACATTGCAGGTGTATTGTCATGACACTCGACTCCAAATCTCTTCACGAATCATCTAACCTCCACCTTCACCTTCCATATCTATAAATGCAAGTAAGTATATGTGATTTCTACCATATTTTTCTTGCTTAAAGTATATATTCCTTACCTATTTCATCATACTTTATTTCTTCATGTATTCCTTTATCCCCACCTCCTCACTAATCTACCAACCCAACCACCTATAGCATTTTTTCCTTCCTTCAGAATCTTCCCGTCTATATCCCCGAGTCTTCCGAGTAATATAATGAACCCAACCACACCCTTCTTAATTTATTTTCAATCACAAAGAAGCCTCAAAAATGTTTTTATCAAATTATTGTCAATTTCTCCTACAAAAACTGGTTACCTAATTGTCATCGGTTTCACTCTATACCAATTTCAGGTCCGACTGATCGATATTGGTCTCTGTAATGTCATTTCATTCCTTTTAACCAGCAAGCCTCTTGGTCGACAAAAATAACCTAGATCTCACTCAAAGCATCCAAGACCACCACAAACCTACAAAACTTAGAAGAACCTACCAAACCTTTAGATTTAATGTCAACCTTACCTATTATATTAGAATTTCTTATTGTATTTGCATGAGATACCTAGATGGTATAAATATAATAGGATTTCCTTACTTCATGATATTTATATTAAATTGTAATTAAAAATGGGTTGACACCCTTCTAGAAAGCACCTCACTTCCCATATCTAGCACTTACTAGGCAATCCACTAACCTATATTATTAATACTATTTGGTGCTCTTTTGTGTTTCTTATAAAGGTCATTTATCCTAGCTAAAGGGAAGCTATTCAAGATCATATTCGATCAAAAATTTAGTAGTGTGCACATTATACCTTTGACCTACATCTCACAGGTATTCCTTCTAACCTATTTCCTATTCATTTTTAACCAAAAGCAACAAATTAGGTGAAACATCTTTTCACACCTAGTGGGACCCATCAGGGGTTATTTGCATTGTTCATTCCTAGGGAAAATTTTGTGTGTTTATTTTCATTTGAAACAAGTTCACATTAAGCTTCTTATTTAGAAATATTCTTTTCTTTTAATTGAATCAAGAAACTTGTTTTTGGGATTAAAAATAACTCTTCTTTCTTTTTCTTACATTAAATTTATTGAAAGTCATACTCTTAACCTCTTCATAGTTTGTTCTCATCGAATATAATTTGTGGATTTTGGTTTTAAAAATTATTTACTTGCATTGTTGAGTTTTTTGAATCATAGCTACTCTAAATTATGGGTAGGCTATATGTTGCAAGTCGGTCCCATCTAATGGTTGACGAATTAAACCATAGCTCACATTTTACAAACTCTCTATACCAATTCACTAAAAAAACTACACATTTATTAAACAACAACTTTCCTAGAAGAAATTTTCAACAATCACGCGATCATAGGATTGGTAGTGGGCTCTAGCTAGTTTCTCTCACAAGTCATCATCTTAGAGAAGGATCTCCCATACAAAAACCTACCTCAAACCAGCCATAGCTATCGCCTTTTATAGGGCACCCTTGTTAACAAAAAATATATTCTTCTTACATTCATTCCTAAATGGCATAAGCCACAACATAAAATCTATAGCTTAGGATTTCATGTTTGTTAGTTTTGTTTTCTCGCTTGCATTTTGAGGTGTGAGCTACATTTATTCATTATTTTTATCCTTTTATGCCCCACATAATGAATGGTGTATTCTAGTTTTATTCTCGGGTTTATTAGGATTCCTCATAGCCTTACTCGGTTTTTTGGGTTGGCCCTTTTATTTGATCTAAAATCACCAAAACTTCATTTTTATACTCTTCCCATATTTGATCGCAATTGATATTAGTCCAAAGTGATGACATCAGGTTGATCATCTTACTAGCATCAATTACTTATCAAATTGATTTATATGATTTTTGGTTATTTTAACTAAAATAGTATTATTCACCTTCCTATTATTTTCATGGTTTGTTCTAACATTTTTATCCTCGCTCTTGAATCTCTCATATCATTTTTAGGATCCAGTTTGACCCATTTTCACCTTTCATTTCCAAATAATTGAATCTCTTATTTTTCACAAGAGGTGACATCAGTCTTATCTGATCGAAATGGATACCCTCATACGGAATCAGCTTACTCCCAATATACATTGGCCTCTTTATTCTGAATTTCCAATCGGAACATTGACATAATCACTCATTTTGGAATGATTTTCTCCAATACTTTTGTGTTTCGCATCATCAACGAACATCGAATATAGTTACATGGTTTTGACTAATAAACAAGATAACACTCTCATTTTTAACACTATCTTCCATCTTCTCCCACCTATCCCATCACCCCCTTCAATTTCATCACCTATGGACTCTAATCAAGATTTTGTAATACCCACCTGATGAGGATTTTACGAGACTCCTTGATCACAACCATGTTTCTCTATAGTAATATCTCACTCAGTCATCTACCCATGATTGATCAAGGCAGCTTGTATATAGTATGTCTATATCTATTCCTTCTACCCTTGCATCCACTTCGCATCAACTACTACCAGCTTAGCCTCACCCTCTTCCACCTTAGCACTTATCATTTCCTATCTTTACCCTACATCATCGATATCAGCTACACCTATGGCATCTATCTCACCTTTTACATCTATCACTCCTATGATGTCAACCATGCCTTTATCAACCACCTTAAATGTAGGTCTATCTACACCCACCACCTCTCATATACCTATTACATCTCTGCGACCAATGGTATCGACAACCCATAATTCCTTCCAAAACATTGTCCTCTCCATCCCGCAATCTCTTCCTCCAATTTATGTGAGAGTATTTATGTCCACTCTTGACCTACCTACACTTATCACCAAAGAGCCCCCTATTTCATCTATTTCTTATTCAGAATACTTTCCATCCACATATATTATGACCTACATTCCTTCCTCAAAATTTTTGTACTGTACCACATATTGGGATGCTACCCATTTCATACCCTCCTCATCTACCTCCTTATTCTATAGAGGGTGCCCAATCATCACAACCTACTAATGATCTCATAAGAATGATGATGAATAATATGAAGACATTAGAAGCATCTCTCTCTGGCTCACATAACTCTCTAACATATGATGAGATTTGCAATGAGCCCATTCACCCATCCAGTCAAATTCTTCCATACCCTCCCCATTTGGTAATTCCTAAAATCAACCTATTTAACATCAAAGAAGACCCACAATATCACTTGCAATCTTGTAAGCATGTGTGTTATCTGATCACTCATGATGAAACTTTTCTCTTGTGAACATTCCCAATGTCATTGACAAGACATACTTTGGATTGGTATAGTTCTCTACCTAGGCATTCCATATTTTCATACAATCAGGTAGCTCAAGCCTTCGTACACCACTTTTCTATCCACATTGTCAATAAGGTCACCATGACGAACTTCTATGCCATACACCAATACGAAGATGAATTTATTATAGTTTTTTTGCTCGTTTGTGGAGCCTAATAAACTAGCTCACATTCCAACTTCCTCAAACCAAATTAATAGTGTTTTTCACTAGAGCTTGTGCTAGACACATCTCACCAAATCTCCAAGTTCAAACCTTCTGCATGTTTTACAAGGTGTTCACCATGGACCAAAAATTGAAATTTGTGCCATTGAAGAGAAGAAAATATAATTGCGTAACAAGAATGTTGCATTTAAATCAAACGATACATATTATTCTTCCAAACCAAAAATAATTAATATAAACTAAAATGATATGCCCACACAAAATTTTTGAAATCCACCCATCTCACCCATCCGACCAATTAAATATTTTTTCCAAGCTTTCTCTATTCAGCTTTCCATTTCAAGCCGAGAGAAATGAAAATACACTCCCATAGGAGAACCTACTCTTTTGTTTTATAAAAATTCTAGAATCTGGATCACTGGTCTTCCACCCATCATACCACATATTGGTTTTAACCTCTCATCTTGTCCCTACATGGTACAAAGAAAATGATTACTGAAACTATCATCACATTAGAGGTCATAGCAATGGTAATTGTATAACTATTAAAAATATTGTCTAAGAAATGTTAGATAAAGGAGATCTCATCTTGGGTAATCCTAATACATCAAGCTAATGAGAACCTTCACATCTTCAAGAATTCATTCCCAAATCAAACCCCATCATCTAACAAAATTGGTGAAACCTTGACTAATGACAACAACATTCATGACATTCATGCTATTTTACACATCATACCAACTCTTCCCCGCTCAATTTCCTCCTACTCCATTTATTGAGGAGATTATTAAATGAGGTCCTTCATCCATGAAGGAACTTGTTTCATCTTCTCCATTACGCACAGGGAATCTCCCTTTATTTCCTTCTTCACCCACAGAAGATTCTACCATATCCTACCCATGCATTTTCCCCACTCACCTCTCAACCTAACGAACAACCCACAATACTTACTCTTCTACCCACGGAGAGTCATGCTTACCTTTTTCTTCACCAAAATATGAACTTACCACATCTAACTTGTCATCTACCTTACCCATAGGGGATCCATTAGCAAAGGTGCTCTTCCTATTGGTGATAATTCTCCATAGGATTTTAGGGATCCTATTGGTTTTCTCTTGTCTCTTCTACCCACAGATTCTCAAGCCAACCATTTCCCTATCTCACATATATTATTGATGATGATTACTACCAAATCAACATCATCCCCCTATAACGGTTACATTTTCACGCTTTGGCCAACCACTTGGATTATGTTGACAATTCCATACTCTTGGGAGACCTTCGGCTGCCTTTCTCAACTCAAATGAAAATGTTTTCTATCGATAATTCCACGATCTATATAAAGGTGTTTCAAAAACCAAATCCACCATTCCTATGCTAGTTGTAGCCACCTCTTAGTCATATCCTCTCAAACCTAAACCTTTACAATCAAGTGAACTTGTTCCTATGCCTAAAACCTTACCTACACCTATATCTTCCTTTACGTCTAGACCCATTTCCACATTGGGAGTCATGCCAACATCAATCATAGTCCATCCTCCTATCAAAATGTATTTACCCACATCCTAAGAAGCTATCACAAAGAATATTTCACCACCTAAGAGGAATACCTAACATCTTCGTCTCCGCATACACTTACATCACCCATAACCCTCTCGTCACCTTTACTACTTCCATATATATTAGGTCCCTACCCATCAACCTTTGTCAAGAAGCCTTTTGCCCAAGGTAAACCAAAAACACAAAGTAGCTTACATCCTCATCAAAATTCTCTATTCCACCCAAATTACCTACACAACTTATGCCTTCTCCATCACCTACATCCTTTCTACCTCCTATACCTATACCACTTCTAGTATCCTCATCATTACCTATGAAATTCCCTTCTCTTCAACTAGTACCTTCCACATTTCCTCTTACTAAAACCTTCACCACACCTCCATTATCACCTTGGCTAACCCATCCCCTTCTACCATCTTTTGTCCCTTCTACATCACGCAATTCTTCTTCACCTTTACCTAATAAGGTGAAAACGAAGTCCAAGAACCCACTACCATCCAAAGAGGTAGTTAAACCTACACTACCTTCAAAAATTAGCTCACCTATTAGATATTTACCCAAGAAAGTGAAATCCAAACCTAAAACCATACTATATACCAAATAGGTGGTAAAACTTACTCAACCTCTGATTTCACCTTAGGTGGCACCTCCCCACAAAATTCACCCACACTTCCATCAAGAACCAAACTTACTTGACATAGTGATCCATTGGTAGGGTCTTACGTCAACATCTTAGCTAATCTTTTCAAACCTCTATTATCACATTGCCACCAGCTAGACCTTATGACCCACTCAAACCTAAACCAAAGGGTTAGACGATGCCAAAATTTATGATTAACATCATGTGCTAGGGCATGATGTGGAAAATAACAAGGCTATTAAGACTATTCTTCTCCAACTATATCGTCTCGAATAAAAATTTGACGATGATGATATTTTATATGAGGACCCTCTTCCACCTACACCTATGACCACACATCCCCACAAATCCTTGTCTGGTATCCATTTAACAACCTTCATATCCCCTCCACAACCCTTTTATCCTCATCCAAGATTTGAGATCAATATGGTTTGTATAAGAAAGCTAGTCAAACCTCTACCAAAATTCCAATGTGATGCATTAATTTCCCAAAACCAAAGATATTTCCTCACCATATTTTTCCCTAGCTTGTCATTACGCCTTTCATGAATCACTTTATCCTTTACCATAGATTAATATGGTTCAAATTTCCACTCAATCCCAAAAGGATAGAGGAAAGGATCAAGCAACCAGCTCATATGCTACGTTTTCATCCACTATTATGTCTACACCTACACCAAAATCATCATCTGTTGACCCACATGCCCTATTTTTGAAAGGGTTTTCCATCGTATAATGTTTAAATAGTTACCCCAGAGCCTCTTGAAATGTCTTTGTACAACCTAGTCTAAATCTCTCGACTCTCATCAACATGTCCTCATTGAAGTCTTGAAAACTATTAAGGCTCTACCTAATGACCCTACTCCTATTACATCCATTATCACTCCTCATTATGTAGCCTCTCTCACCAATTCACCCCCTTCCTTTGCACCCGCTACCAATCATTAAGTAGTCACTCTTAGTTTCTCATGATGAGATTATACCACTCCAATCAGATCATCCCGACACTACCCTATTTATTTCTATTTACATTAATAATATATTAGTTTGATGCATTAAGATTAATGGTGGTGCCAGATAACATAATTTCCTCCCATACATACAACCAAATATGCATCCTTTCCAATTACATGCATAATAACCCAATTATGTTGTGTTAATTCAACGATGTCATGACTTCCACCCTTGGCAACATCATTCTATACATTCTTTTGTGCCCTTGTACTATTCGTGAATTATTCTATGTCTGAGAGGGGGAATTATGGTTATAAAATCCTACTTGTTCGAACTTGGATCCATGTCATGGGTTGTGTTCCTTCAACCTTACACCACGCTTTAAAATTTTAACATGAGGGACATAACTATACCATTCCAAATTCCCGACCCTTCACCATTCGACACAGAACATGTTTTATCAACCCAATGATGTCCTTATACCATTTAAAGAATATACTATTACTACCACTTCTTCTTCAGCCACTTCCTCATCCACCAATGTTATCACTACATCTTCAGTAACTAACTCCTGTATTCCCACTACTGCTGTAGCTGACCCATCAGCCAACCAATCTACTTATGAAATAACTAATGATTTTTCTTCCCAACTGTCTAGTGATTCATCCATTCTTGCTACCCACATATCAACTACTGATCCCTTAGAAGGTGTTTTTTTAATACCTCAATCTATGGGAGTACCTCCTTTATAACATTGACACATTCCATACTCCTCAAGAGTATGCTAACCTTCACAAACATCCTCGCTATGATCACCGTATATGTGAGATTTTCCCCATGGTCCTCCCCACCTTTTCACTAACTTAACATATGGAGGACTTGATGCTTCTACCTACTCACATGAGCCACCTTCCCTAAATTTATGATTTTCCTCTAACGCTCAATCTCTCACCAACCACCGCTTCACCCATACCTTCCTCCATCAAGGTTCTTGAAAGGGATTTCAATTTTTTGTCTATGAATAAGGTAACCATATTATCATTCCTTACACCACTTGTAAGCATAAACACGATAGTGGTATTGGATTTTACGAACCACCTTCTAGAAAGGTCTAATTCAAACTCATTAAGGATGATAAACATTCCCCACCTCATTCACCAACTTCACCAACTGATTCTATGAACCCAAAATCTATTCCTCCTAACTTTTTTTTAGTGAACACCATTTCCTGGGAGCTCTAACTTATGAGGATGATGACAAGGCTCCCTCCTCTCTTCCCTTCCTATATCCTGACATGATCGATGACGATACCCCTTTTATTAAAATCATTCAATGTTAGGATGATGAGTCTATCCTCACTTACCTTGGTGTGGAAGATTATTATATTCACCAGTCATTACCTTTTGAGATGTAAACCATGTTGAATGAATCAACCATCGAAATCAATATTCACACTCACGATGACCTTCACATTCTAAAAATTGGCCAATCTTTAGATGTTGTGGAACATAAGCTTTCACTTCTTTCCTTTGGGATTATATGGGATCATAACACTTTTTCTTGGTCCTATGTTGATATGCTTGGTATTGACCCAAAATTGTGGTCCAAAATATCGTAACCATTCTTGATGCCAAACCCATGAAACAGAAGCTATGAAAAATGCATCCTCACATCCCTTGTTATCAAATAAGAAATCCAAAGGCCTTATTTTTTTCCCTTAACCTACCCATTAATTATCCCCAATGGATATCTAACATTGTTCATGTCACAAAAGTGACATGGGGACTCCACATTTACATGTATTTATGTGACCTTAACTTAGCTTGCCCCATAAAATACTTTCCTCTACCTAGTATTAACCAACTAGTTGATCGACACTTAGCCATGAGATTTTATCACTCGTGGATAGTTTCTCAAGTTATAACTAAATATTACTCACCCCAAAAGATCAACACAAAACCACCTTTATCACTCCTTGGGGACCTTCTATTATCCTTTCATTCCATTTGGCCTTAAAACAGTGGTGTTACATATAAGTAGGCTATGAATTATATTTCTCATGACATCATGCATAGCATATTGGAATATTATAGTGACAATATTATTACCAAATATAAACATCAAGACGAGCACCTTGTTGTGCTAAAAATTTTCTTTGACCATCTCATCAAATATTGTGTTTGCCTTCAACCTAAGAAGTGTGTCTTTGTTGTTCTCTTCGAAATATCCTTGGTTTTATTGTTTATTTGCATGGAATTGAAGTTGATCCTACTAAAATCAAGGCTATTCTCGAAATGCCTCCACCTACTAACCTTCGTCAACTTCATAGTTTGCAAGGCAAGTTGCAATCTATTCATCGCTTTATTTCTCGCTTTCTTCGAATGCTACCATTCATTTCATTATCTCATAAAAATAATTTCTCCTTCAAATGGGATGATGAATGCCATAAATCCTTTGATTCTTTAAAAATACCTCCTCCAACCACCTATGCTCATTCCACCTAAGGATGACCAACCATTTTACCTTTACATTTATGCTACTTGATCATTTCCTAGGTGCCATTCTCGCTCATCAGTGATAAGAAACATGGGGAGAAAGTGGTTTATTACATTAGCCATACATTTTTAGACTATGAAACTAGATATAATCATGCCAAAAAATATACTTAGCCTTATTTTTTATCACCACTAAACTTTTCCATTACCTACTCAACGAAAAAACCTTTATTGTCACCAACACTGACCCCTTATATTACATGTAAGCTAAGCCCTACCTAAATCAATGTGTTGCACATTGATTATGCTTCTTGCAAATCTAGATCTCAAATTCATCCATCAAAAATATGTCAAAGGAAAAAAATTGTTGAACAACTTGAAAATGCACCTCTCTCTGAAACCAATCTTCTAACATCGATTTCCCGGATGAATCCATTGATACCCTCTCCCTAAAATATTTTGTTTACTAAATGACCTTATTCTTCAATGGTTCCACATGTTAGTGTGGGGTGGTATCAAAGTTATCCTCATTCCTCTTAATGGTGATCTTATGCCATTATTTTTAAAATAGATTTTTATTGTACTAACAATATTGGAAAATATGAAGCACTCGTGATAGCTCTTCAAACTACCATATCCTTAGACGTTAAATCAATTACTATCTTTGGTGAATATCAACAGGATGTGAACCAATTTAATGGTATATATTGGTGTTATAATGACATAATTAAAAATTATAAGCATCAAGTTGACATATTTTTTACTACCTTTGACCATTATGAACTTCAAGCCACCCCGCATTCCATTAATAAATTTTTGGACACCATGGCATGTATTGCTTCTCAAATCCCTGCCTTACCCTCTGACTTGAAAATATTCATCACAATACAAAGGTTAGAATCACATTCTTATCTAATTCCAGACCTCAACCTTGTAGGAAACATTAAAACTGACCCACATGACCTTTGGTACAAGTAGTTTGTTGACTATCTTTCTCTTTCAATTACTCCTCTAGATCTTACTCGTAATGGACAATGAGATTTTATCAAAAGTCTCTCACTATGTCATCATGGGTGGTGTTCTCTATAAATGAAACTTTAATGTTATCCTCTTATGATGCCTTATGAGTTCTGAAATTCCATAAATCATCAAGGAATTTTGCAACGGGATTTTTAGGGGTCATTTCAGTGGCTTAGCTATCGCTAAGTAAATCCTTCTCATGGGATATTACTGGCCAACCCTAAACCATGATTATTGTGACCATGTCAAGTGTTGTGTGAAGTGTCAGAAACATGCTAATCTTCATCACACTCCTAGTCATGCATACAATTCACACGAGACCTTTAGCATTTCTCTTAATGGGGTTTGAATCTTGTCGAGAGTGATACCCTAGTTCTTCCCAATGCCATAAATGGATTATTATAGCTACCAAATATTACACTAAATAGGTGGAAGTCATAGCTCTTATTTCTACAAAATCTAAGAAAATATGTGAATTCATCAATTTTCACATCATTTGTCACATTTTTGTTCCTCACCGCCTCATCATTGATAACAAAAATAATTCAAAAACAAAACCCTAGAGAAAATTTGTGACACTTTTAACATTTAACTCAGCTTTTATTCACCTTATTATCCTCAAAAAAATGGCCAAGCTGAATCAAACAACAAAACCTTAAAAAGATTCTTATGAAAGTGGTTGACGATCTTCGGAAAGGATTGGCATATGCATATTCCTTTCACCTTATGGGCTTACCGCTCTAGTATTCATATGTTAACTACTGCCACACCTTTCTCTTTAGTCTATGGTACATAAGTTATCTTGCCTCTCGAAGTGTAAAGTGCATCTCTTTGTATCTCACTTAAAGATATTCTCAACAATTATGATTTTTTCTAGGAATGTTTGGAAAAACTTGAGTTATTACATGAATGTCATATAAATGCTCTCTCGATCACCTCCAAATATACCAAACATGTATCAAACGCTCCATGATAAACATGTCCAAGAAATAAAGTTCCGGGTTAGGAACCTCGTCCTAAAGGAAAATAAATATATAACAAAAGTGGAAAAAATTAAATGTGGCAAGTTCACTCCTAAATGGATTTGACCCTATATCGTTACTAATGTCTATAGATTGGGTGTTAATCATTTATCTTCACTCAAAGATAAACCCAAACTTGATCCCCTCAATGCCTTGCATCTTCGACCATTCTATTGTTGAATCAAGTCTTGGATATTATTTTGTCTATTCAATGCTTGTTCTTTGAGTAACATTCACCTTCCACTTACCTATTTTAAGGATCAATGGCTAAACAAGAATCATGTGATTGCCTATCACTTTTTAGCCTTATCTTCAATATGAGTACCTCTACTCTACTCATGGCATGATTCTCATGGATACTTTTCATCCTTTTCAAGATGGAATCCCATGGTCATTCGTCACCGTAAACCTCTATTTCCTAGCTAACCCCTATGTGTTATGGTTTTGTCTTCATAAAGGAAGCCTATACTTCTCTATAGTCTTTCCCATGACCTAAAAGTCCAAAAACAATTCAAAATTAATATATGGGATTTTCAAATTCAAACTTCTAGCAAATAGATGACTCCCTCAAAAGTAAATCTATCTTTCTATGTTGTTGTTATAAATAGACTACTCCTTGAAGGATAGATATACAATGATAGCCACGCCATACTTAGTCTATCCAAAAAGAAGACTAGTTCTATATAAATAGAATAAAAATATTTTGAAGCTTCCTACATCGATAAGCTTTGCGAAGAACAAAAGGAGATATTGTACTCATCGCACATATACTTCCCATATCGATTAATATATAAAACAAAAATAAAAATGAAAAAGATAACTTTTTCATGATTGACTCACCTATTTTGGTCTTGGGTATCTTGTTGAAGAGGCATGTTGTCTCACACTAGGTTACTCTAAAATAACCTCTTTCACCCCACCATATTTCCTTTCTAATCTTCTACCTACTCAAGGGATGTGTCACAAATATGAAATTTCATGATCATATTACCATCTCGCACCCTTAATATAGTCAATCATGCAACACCTTTATGGTTTTATGTTCATAAGCCAATATTTGGTATGATAGATGCATAATGGATCTTACCACTTACGAGGATTTTTTATCCTCTTACCATTAACCTCTATTTTTTCTTATTCCTCCTCCTTCATAGGACCAGACCTTCAACATATACATTCTAGGAATACCTCTTCCAC
Organism: Taxus wallichiana var. yunnanensis; assembly: GCA_018340775.1. NCBI lineage: Eukaryota > Viridiplantae > Streptophyta > Pinopsida > Cupressales > Taxaceae > Taxus > Taxus wallichiana. Next base: position 418,998,434 of record CM031233.1, read on the forward strand.
CAACATCACCCATATCTATTCAACCTAGACTTAACCATGCCTATTTAACCTAAATTCAGTCATTCCTATGACATAAACCCAACCATGCCTAAATGACCTAAACTCGACCATACCTAAATGACCTAAAATCAACCATGCCTATTCGACCTATACTCAACCATGCCTAAATGACCTCAACTCAATCATGCCTAAAACCTACCAACCCATTCATCTACCTCATCATATTCTTCCCTAGCTTATGGGAGAACAACATCGACTCCGAGGCCCCTTTTCATTGAGGCTATGTAGGTAGCACTGAGGGCATGAGGCCCTTAGAGGTTAGCTCGGACACTTTTTCCCCTACCAAATCTCCCCCTTTAATATTCACATTTTACCTTAGTTAGTTTCCATTCTACATAAAACTTGGAAATTAAAAATCATAAAAACATACATACCTACCATTTTATAAAATGAACTATATCATACGTTAATCATTTAGCATTTCCATGATCTCAAGTACTTTGAAATTTAACCACAACATACATACAATCCATTATTTTCCATAATAACATTAACTTGGAAATTAAATCAAATGCAAAAACATGACCAAAGCAAGCCTATACCTAGACTCCACCATGCCTATACCTGTACTCCACCATGCCTATACCTAATCAAACCATGCTTATACCTAAATCCACCATGCTATCATAAATCCCCATGCCTATACCTAAATCCATCATGCCTATATGAACTCGACTCCATCATGCCTAAATCACCTAAACTCCACCATGCTTATATGACCTCGACTCCTTCATGCCTAGATCACCTAAACTCCACCATCGCTATATAACCTCAACTAAATCTTGCCTAACTCAACTAGTTTCCATGATACACAATAACAATGGTAATTAAAGAAAGTACATCATCCATCCAGTAAACATCATAAAATATATAATGGGAGTGTCTGTGTATAAATACATATATACACATATATAAATAAATATTGTAGCTATAAACTCTCATATACAATCCCATTTCTTAGACATGTTGGCCGGTACATATATCAAAATTAACAATAATGGTACAATATCACATAGAGTGACCAATCACCCCAAATGATGCCCTCCTCTTTGGTATAACCTATCTCCTCCTCCCTACCAATCAACTTCGCTACCAACATCTCACCACCCTCTGCTAGTCCCTTCTTGACCTCCCACACCTCTGGCATCATGCTCATCCACATATTTACAAATAGAGGTCGTACTTTGTCTCTCATAGTTAGTTAATCTCTCACCCGCATCAACCAAACCAATCATGTCAAGTGAATACCTTCTCACATCACGTATTCCTCAAAACTCAACTAACCTTACACTTAGCCATTTTTTACCAAATCATACATAACACCATCAATCATACCTACCCTTCACCTGGTTTCCATACCTATCCTCGTACCTATTTCACCTAAAACGCTATTGTCTTCATTCTAACACTTACCCACTATCATTAAATATTTCACTTACTTACCTATCACACACCAAGACAATCATGCCCCCTAAAATAAATTTTCCCTCTTCCACCTATTTCATCTACCCCTACTTCACCTTTTTTTTAATTTCCTAACTAACTCCTTTTAACCCAGTCACTTTTTACAATGACCGACATCAATCTCCTTAACCATAATCCATCCTCTTGACGGTGTGTTGGTCACCCTTAACTAACTCGATGCCGAAAAAGGAAACCGATGTTAGCCAACCCATGATCGATGTCGGTCATCATTTTGATAAACCAAAACCCCACACCTCCCATTTTAAAAAATGACCAGAACTCACTAAAAACCTATCCTACCCCACCCAAATTTAGCCTAAAACCACCTGCCAACCTATTTAACCTATATTTTCCATTCCCTACCACAATTTCACCCATTTTCACCCATATTTCAAAAACAAAACTTCCCCCAAATTCATTCATTTTTACCCAAATTTATTTAAAATAGGGCCTGAGGGTTGATTCCTACCTCTACTCGGTGTCGTCTCCATGGTGGAACCTCTAGTCTCTGCACCGGTAGTCCTTCTACTACCTCTCTCAGCTCTTCTAGTACCATGAATCCACTCCTCCACTCAAAACCAATCAAATGGATCCACTCAATCTCATGGGCCCATCCACTAGATGTCAATCACCTCCTCACATACTATTGACTTTGCTCAAGACTTGCACTGTCATTTTCCACATTCACACCTCTCCCTTGTCATTTTCTATAAATGACTATCAACAAATGAATAAGTAAAAAGTGGATTTTTCCTTTTTTAGCCCCAAATTTACATGACCAACGTCGGTCAAGTTGTTCACTAGTCAATCGATGGTGGTTAACCTCTAACTGACATCGGTCACCTCAATTAATTATATGGCCTAAAAAATGCCTTTTTTTCCCAAAAATATGTCATTCTTGCATCATTTACCCTTAGCATTACCTATTAGGATCAATGACAAGCCTAGCTTATCTATTCCATTCCCCGAATTACATTTACGGACATGTATTTTGTCTATACCTCATGACCCCACCCATGACCCCATGACCCCACCTACACACTCGCACTAGACCCTCCAATTGGATGTTCAAATTTCTACACTCGTTATACCTTGCAATGTTTATACCTATGTTATTTGGCCTTATGACCTTACTTTGCCTAATGTTGTGATGTTAATCTCGACCATACCTTTGGTTCCCTAAAAAGAAATATTACCCATTCCTATACCTTTCCTAGTTGTGATTCAGACCATATCCTATAACTTGGATACCTAAACCACTTCAACCTCATTTGGATAAATCTATCAAGCTTTGACAAAGTAGAGTTTATAAGCTCTTCACACTCGGTACTTTATCGAAATCTATACATGTGTCTACATTTTATTGCCCTTACATATTACCCAACCCAACCATTACCCTTACCTACAACCCATCCACCCTTGTTTTTATTAACAACCTATTTATCAAACCACTCATCACTTCTTCCTACAACTTCAACAGTTCCTAGTTTGAGGGGGATCACCTTCACTCCTACCTAGGCCAACCCCACTCTCACCTATATTTGGGGCAACCACTTCTATTTTTTTCAGCATCGCTTACCAAATACAAGCTACGCGACAAAAAGGGGAAAATGTAGACACTAAAAATTAGGAAAAATTCCCTTAACCCCATCAATTAAATAAATTCATATTATACCCACTCATGTCCCTAGTGCACACATGTTAATTAATTTCATTACAATAATAAAATTAATTAATTACCTCACCCATCCACCTCACCTACAACCAACTCACCTATCCACCTCACTCAAAGACCCATTCATAGCCTATTAATTAATTAAGACTAATTCTATACCAATCCTAACCAACTAAGACTTAGTCTAAACCTAGCATTAACTCCCACTACCTCTCCAAGAAGAACTCATACTTACATGGGCGGCCCAATTACTTGAGACCCATATTAAAGATATCAATCACACCAAGAATAGAAAATATCAGAAATTTTAAGAAAACGTAAACCTATTCACCTTAACCAACGTTGTTTATTCCTCAACTAGTGTCAATCACCTTACTACCATTGGTTAATTTATATACAATTTTACAACCTTTTACCAAGGTTGGTCAGTTTTAAGTTTTGAGATAACTATCATATTCAAGTGTGAATTCAAATCCTCTCAAAGCATCCAAATGAAACAAAATACTCAACCACATGCCCAAGTAAACATATGGTTCTCCTTCTAGAGTATTGGAATACTCATGGGAACATTACGAGAGTAATCGCCATGGTAATGACTTTGGAATCTCTTCATAGATCAACTAACCTCACCCTTCACTTACAAGATCTATAAATGCAAGTAATTATATGTGATTTCAACCATATTATGCTTTCTTAAAGTATGTATTCCCTACCTCATTCATTATACTTTTTTTTTCCTATATTCCTTTATCTCCACCTCATTACCAATCTACCAACCCAACCACCTATAACCTTTTTTCCTTCCGTGACTTCCCCCTCTATATCCCTAAGTCTTCTTAGTAATATAACGAACCTAACCAAACCCTTCTTACTCTCTGTGAAATCACATAGAAGCCCTAAAACCATTTTTATCAAATTATTGTCAATTGCCCCTATCAACGTCGATTACGTAATCGCCATCAATTTCACCTCTATACCAATCTTGGTCACTGACCAATATTGGTATTCATTTCATTTCATTCCTTTTGACCAGCAAACCTCTCGAGCCACCAAAACTAACCAAGATCTCACTTGATCCATCCTGCACTCTATCGACATGTAAAACCTAGAATAACCTACCAAACCTCTAGATTTAATAATAACCTTTCCCGTATTTGTACGCCATACATAAATCATATAAATATAGTAAGATTTCCTTACTTCATGATATTTGCATTAAATTGTATTTGAAAGTGGATTAATAGCCTTCTAGGAAGCACTTCGCTTCTCGGATCTAGTATTCACTAGGAAGTCCACTAACCTATATTATTAATACTATTTGGTGGTCTTGTTGTGTTTCTTATACATGTCATTCCTCCTAGCCAAAGGGAAGCTCTTCACAATCATCTTGGATCAAAAAGTCAGTAACGCACACATTCAACCTTTGACCTACATCTCACATGTATTCCTCCTAACCTATTTCCTATTCAGTTTTAACCAAAAGCAACAAATTAGGTGAAATAATTCCTACTAATGTTCAATAAAATGATATTGTCTTAATGTTGTTCTATATTTAATACAAATGAATTAGGAGCATGAAATTTAACAAAATTAAGGGGAAAGTGTATGCTTAAATGATCAAGCATAATGCAGATTCAAATATGCAATTTCTACACTTAAGTGAATAAAAATTACTATACTTGCATAAAGGAATATTTTTTTGAACATTAGATGATCCCAAGGCTAGACACCTAGCAATGGGAATATTAATGGTTGTATTAACAATTTGTGAATTAAATGAATTAATGAACTTGTTAAGGTACAATGTTTCACTTAGTAGAACTCAACGGAATCGTGACAACATAGTTGCTACTACACAATAACCATTTAATGATGTCAATAATTAATTGGTTATTGTGGAGTAGCCACTATGGTGCAACTATCCTCCTATCTCCCTTGAGTATTTCTATCATAATCGTGGATACAACTCTCTATTATATATTAACTAGTGATAATAGTAAAGTATAGTGTCAATTACATCTTGTGATGACTACGAGTAATGAAGTTGATCCAAAGAGATGTAAGTTGATTTAGATGTGCTTGATTTCCCTTATTTTTCATAATCAAACATATCAGCACTATTTTATGCATGCTAGATCTACTTAGTATACAAGAAGGACATGGATATGATTGACATAAGTCAAGTTAGTATAATCTAGATAAAATTTTAGAGTATGGTGAAAGACATACTCCTTCCGATGAGTATTCCATATAGGAATAAAAGCACGACACACATTTCTTAAAATTTGGACAAATTATTCAAAAATACTAGTTTTGTTGTCTTGATTTTACCTGACTAAATATGTGTGATATTAGATGAGTATCGATAACAAATACACGAATAGTATCTATAGAAATTTACAATTGACCATTAATGAATTAAGGGAACCACATGTATACATAGTGTACACATTGATATAAAGAAACATGAGAGGTTGGTTTAATACTTGATTCATGGAATGAGAGATCGGTTTAATGCCGAGTCATTATAGCTGCATATGGTTTAATATTATGTGATGAATTAGCTAAATGGATGTGTGTTCCAAATTATGTGAATTTAGAATAGTAAGCATTATTAAGTAAAATAAATTACCTTATTATTGAAGTCTTAAAATGAGGATGTTATAGTATCAACATCATATTATCATACGCCTTTAATCAACTTCAATCATGTAATACCATTTTCTCTTAGACACTAGTTGTACTCTTTTATTTTAATTAAACCATTTCCCTTACATTGGGTAAAATCATCTTACCTCTTAAAGTCAACGTTAAAACTCTCGGTGAACTCTTATATCTTAGAGAAGGAAAGTTTCAGGTATAATGTGTTTCAAGGATGACCCTAGATATATACAATGTACTATATCCCATCAACACTCCATTGATGTATCAAGTACGAGAATTAAGGTAAGACCTTTACAATCCCTAAAAATCCAAATACCTTCAAATCCTATCACATGACGTATCTCCCAAACCACATACTCATTCCCAAACAAAAATATAGCTCTTCCGACAAAACCTCCACCATCTCATCCATCCCATCATCCAAATTACTAGATGATACTTCCTTTGATGAAATTATGAAACATATTTCATTAGGGGAGTATCATCTCATCACACTCAATTCACTTCCCACACCAAAGACACATGCTAGTACTGATAAATAACCCATGTATGAACCTAATGTTAGAGATGTTGTCTCCTATGGCATACCACATCTAAAAACAAATCTTTCCTATGGAAGTATCAACCACCCATCCACATAACATACCTATCAATGTCATGCCAAACCATTGATATTAGAATTTAAATTCTTATAGAACCAAGTCTTCAGACAAATCCGTCTCTATTATTGCAACTAGAAAGACTTTGGATTTAGAAATTCCCTCAAACCACATGAAATATATGGGCTAGGTTATGAGAAACCTACTTCGAATCCTCCACAATTACTACATTTTTACCCATCATAAAACCTAAACTATCCTCTGCATCTGCACACGATGATCCCATAGATACAGATGACACTATTTTCATCCCACCTAAATTTTTCTTATTCAATACTCTTAGATTAGGAATATTGACTTATCAAAATAAACAAGGTACTAAACCCTTCCTCTAATCTAGATTGAAATGATAAAAGAAGATTTACTCCGCCATTAACATTCTCCAATGTGAAGATGATCAAGCTATCCTCTCTCACATGTGGGTATAGGATCATTTCCTTGAGAAAACCTTACCACATGATACCTCGATACTTCTCAACAAATCCACTATCGAAATTAATATAGGGGATCCATAGTAACCTCATATAGTTAAGGTTGTTCAATCTCTAAATCTACATGAGTTAATAACATTCACCATTTTTCTATCTAAATAGAGTCATGCCTTTTATTGGTAATATAGTGGTATGCCATTTATTGATCCCAACATCATTACCCATAATATCCTCACTTATCCTAACACCGAACAAGTCAAACAAAATCAATGTAGGATGTACCATTAGGTAGCTCTTCTCTTAAAAGAAGAGTTATAATGTCTTCTCTCTTCTAATTTTATCATACCCATTGAATTTATATAATGGGTCTCTAATATTGTTCCCATAACCAAAGCATCGAAAATTTATGCATCTACACACACTTACGAGATCTCAATCTCACTTGTATTAAAGATGACTTCCCTCTCAAACATTTAACAACTCATCGACCTAACCATTATCCATAAGAGATGGGTGTAGGGTAGGTAAAATAGAATATTATAGGATTGATATGAGGCATGATGAAGTAGTTAGGTTATGGGTAAAATAGGTGAATTGTATAGATTGAACAATGTGAACATTGATAGCCTAGGAAAGGAATAAGGAAGGATTGGGTCGGGTTGGGTGTTGTTTAATAAAATACTATTATAATTGTTTGATTAACATGGTTGAGTAGTAATGTAGGAAAGGTAACAAATGAATATGCAAGATCAAGTGCCACTATTATTATAACATATACATCTCAGTGTCACGAAGGACGAGTGGGACCACATGAGAGATGTGGGACTTATGGGAGTGTGGAGATACAGGTGTATCATTCAAGATCATAGTCTGATGGTCATTCTCATCGATGGATGAGATGTAGTGAATAATACCTTCCATCTTCCCGCCAAGATGACTTTCATGATGCGGGATTTTTATCGGATTTAGCTACTACCGATTGTAGGAGAGCTCAGTATATCAGATTTCATCAGAGGTGACAATGGATCTGATGGTGGGAGTATTGTTTGAGGCATAAGGTGACTTGATAGAGCATACCGCCAATATTTTTATGGAGCCATGTACACTACACATCTATAGGAGACATGTTTGGTAGTATTGATGATGGTGGTATTTGGATGTTATGCAATTCCCGACTTAGAGGGAAGTTGATATCCTTGAGCATTGATGGGGATGTTACAAGATATGATTGAGTAGCTAATTTTTCCATGGCCATTGACATATTTGGTACAATTTATATGGATTTTTTGGTATATCATAGGATGTGATAGTATGACATCTTTTGTACATTCCTACTGCACTACTGAGCATATGAGCACATCATGATTGTGTGCCCAAAGGGACTTCCTATAGTGGATTGGAATCATGGTGGGATTAGAGTAAGCTACAAGAGATGGATGGAAGTAGGGGCACATCTATGAGTTGAGGAAGACACATATGATGTGACTGTTATGGGTGACAACTTGAGGGGCTATACACCATGGATATATTATGGTTGTCCTATATTGGTTTTCCTATTTACATAGGCATGACATAGGAGTTGTAGGGGCTACAACTACTTAAGTGGATACAAGGGAGACATGTCAAAAACATGAGATGATACTAGTGGACGAGTATGATGTCGGTTCAAACTACAACAAGGTGTTATTCCACCATTCCCTCGGTACTATAGAGATGATGTGGAAAGACCTTTGTCTCTACCACATCCAGTAGATCCCTCAGGCCGCAGTAGTAGTAGGTAGTAGACAAGAGGATATATGACACCATTGTTACAGATGGTTACAAGCGCCGGTGGGTAGCCCAGATTCTGAAGCATTACCATAGTGACTAGGTCATCTAGACTTGATGAATGTTATAGTGTAGAGGGATGTAATGAAAGGACAAGTTACTGATTTAGAGGTACAATTGATGGTAGTGCAAGCACATGGGGCCACTTTGACAGGGCATGTGATTACATTATAGGGCTAGTTAGCATAGGTGCATGCTTAGGTTCCTACACATGTACCCACAAGGGATGGATCATAGGTAGTGACTTTATAGGAACATGTCAATAGTTTAAAGGGTTAGATGAGCGTAGCCCACACATAAGTCACTACATTATAGGTGTAGGTTACTACCCTAGAGGGTTAGTTAGTAGTGCACAAGCTCATGTTCCTACACAAGTACATGTTTAGGAGTTGGGGCCACCTCCACAAGCGCCAAGAAATGGGTTACTACTTTTGGGATAGGGTGCACCACAAGATATGGAACCTCCTCAGGTTATAACCATGGCTACATATAGAGATGTATATTAGATTTGAGGTATTACAAGGACTAGTTTTTAGAGGTCAGGTATATAGGTTTTATCATATCCCGAGTACTTGGCTTAACAGTAGTGAGTGAGATTACCCAGTCCTTGACTCACGGTCTTGGTAGCATTGTGGGCATCGACCACATGGATAGGTTTAGGGTGAGATTACCAGTTCATGAAGGCTAGGACCAAATGAGGGTGGGGAGATTATGGTTGGGTAGAGGACTAGACCAGTTGAGGCTAGCAATGATAATGGAGATGAGGGATCAATACGGGGTGAGACCAACTGATATGTGATACTCCATTTTTATTTTTAATATATATACTGACCTATGTGCCACAAATGCAAGATTTTACATAAGAGTTTTGAGATACTAATATCAATTTATATCTCTGTATATATGTATTAATATATGACACTCCCATTATATAGTTCATGACAAGTTAGAATAATGATGTACTTGGGTTTATTTCCATTGGTTTTATATTTTTGGAAACAAGGTGAAGTTAGGTATGGTTGAGTTAGAGATAGTCATGATGGAGTCAAGTTGTATAGGCATGGTGGAGTCAGGTCATCTATGCATGGTGGAGTTGAGGTTTTATAGGTATGGTGGAGTCTAGGTTATTTGGGCATGGGGGACTTATGAATTTTTAAGTGTTTGTGTGATGGCATTTAGGTTGTGTTAGGTATGGTTGGGTCATAGGTGTAGGCATGGTTGAGTCAAAAATTTCCAAGTTATTGTTTTTATGGAAATTATGTGTTGTTGATATGGTGTGGTTTTAATTTCCAAGTAATTGATATTATGGAAATATAGATGACTTTGGTATGATGTGATGGATGTTTTTACTATGATAAGTATGATGAAATGATGTATGTGTAGGTTGATCATATGTGAATTTCCCAGTTAATGTGTAGATGGAAACTAACTAGATGATGATGTATGTGTAAAAGAGGGAAAAATTTTAGGGAAAAGAGTGGTGGAGCTAACCTCCAAGGGCCCCATGCCTTCGGAGTGTTTCCTACATAGCCCCAATGGAAAGGGTCCTAAGGTTGATGTATTTATCCTATAGGATAGGGAAGAATATAATGAGGTAGATGGGTAGGTTATCAATTAAGGAATGATTGAATCTAGGTTATGTAGGCATGGTTGAGTTAGGTATAGGCATGATTGAGTTTAGGTTTGTTAGGCATAGCCGAGGTATAGGCATGATGGGTTATTGAAAATGGGTTGATGAAAATATATGAAGAATGTTGAGGTATGTTAAAGGAGAAGAAATCCTAGAAAATAATACGCGAAGGTCATATCCTGCATAGGAGAATCAATAAGTAAGAAAATAAGCGAATGATAAAAGAATCAAAATTCTAAAGAGTTGATCAAGGATAATAATGAGTATATTGAGGATGGGTTTATAAACCTAAACCCCTAAAGGAAGTGCATGATTGACTATTCGAAGGGTGAAAGAAGGTACATGATCATGAAATGTCACATTTGAGGCATGTCCCTTGAGTAAAAAGAAGATAAGAAAGGAAGTAAAGCGAGGTGAAGTACGTTGTTTAGCATAAGCATGTTATGAGACAACATGCCTCTTCTACAAGCTACCCAAAACCAAAATCGGCAATTCCATGAGGAAAAAGTTGTATTTTTATTATTTTTTTGTATTTTCCTTTGTTTTTTTTATAGACTAATCTATGCAAGAAGTCTATGTGGGATAAATATAATGACTACTTGAGGTCTTCATGAAGCTAATCAACATAGGAAGCTTCAAAATATTTTAATTTCATTTTGAAAGAAATAGTCTTTTCTTTAGATAGACTATGTACAATAGGGCTAGATTTTTATAGATTTCCTTCGAGGGAGCAGTCTATTTATAACAACTAGAATGGAAGATAGATGTCATTTTTGAGGAATTCATCTATTTTTAGGAATTTTTACTTAGGGATTCAAATTGTTGGTTTATCCCATATATTATTTTTGAATTTTTTTGGAATTTTAGGTCATGTATAAGACTATAAAAGAACATAGGATTCTTTTATAAAGGAAAACCATAACACATAAAGGTTAACTATGAAAGAGAGGCTTTAAATTAAGAACTACCATGGGATTCCATACCTAAAAATATGAAGATTATACATGAGAATCATACCATGAGTAGAGCCATGGTAGTCATATTTAAGATAAGGATGAAAGGTGTTAGATAATAACATGATTCTTATTTAGTTGTTGGTCCTTAAAAGAGATATCTGAAAGGAAATGGTTGCTCAAGGGATTAGTGTGTAATAGAAAATAAGTGATATAATACTTGATTCAAAAAAGTATGGTTGAAGATGCAAGGCATTAAAGGTTTTAGGTTTGGGTTTACCTTTGAGAAAAGATAAACGATAAACACCTGATCCATAAGTATGAGTAATGATATATGGTCTAAGCCAATTGGGAAAAAACTTGCCATGTTTACTTTTCTCCTCTTTTATTACATGTTGATTTTCCCTTAGGAAAATGTCACTGACTTTGAAATTTTGTTCATGGACACATTTATCATAGCACGTTTGATATGTACTTGGTAGATTTAAAGGTGATTAAGAGAATTTAAACGATGTTCATCTAGAAGCTCAACCTATACCAAATGGTCTTGGTGAAATTCATCATTATTAAGCATATCTCTGAGTGATATACGAAGAGAGGGAATTTAGACTTTGAGAGGCAAGACATCCTTTGTACCGTAGACCAAAGAGAAAGGTGTATCAGTGGATCAAGTATGAATACTAGTGTGATAATCCCATAAGGTGAAAGGAATGTGCATGTGCCAATCCTTACCAGTATCATCAACCACTTTCATAAGATTTTTTTATAGGGTTTTATTAGTTGATTCAGATTAGCCATTTGTTTGAGGATAATAACGTGAAGAAAAAATGTGTTGAATGCCAAAGGTGTTGCATACTTTGTGTAGAGATTTATTTTTGAATTGTTTTTTATTATCGGTGATGAGACGGTGAGGAACATGGAAGATACAAATGATGTGATGACTGATAAATTCACATATTTTATTGGCTTTAGTATAAATGAGAGAGATGGCTTCCACCCATTTAGTGTAATATGTAACATTCCCAATTTAAGACTTTAGAAACAAGAAAAAAAAATTATATACATAATGTTCTCTATTCTAAATAATCATAACTTAGAACACACATTCCATGCCAATCAATCTCATAATAGATAACCATATGTAGTTGTAAATGACTCGGTGAGCTACCGATCTCTCATTTCATGACTCGATTAACAACCGATCTCTCATGTTACTTAAGTATTGAATACTTTATGTATACCAAGTATACTTGGTTCTCTTACCCTGTTCTGGGTATTGAGTGTTCTATTTAAGAAACCTATCTGAATATTTGTTACCAATATTCATTTGAAATCACATTCCTTAAACTAGGTGATATAGGACAACGCAACCAACAGCTTGTGATACTTTGGCCAAAGATTTCCAACATATTGTTCATGTTACTATTCCTAGACGACATACTCATCTAATCAAAATACGTCCTTCACCCCACTCCTCTATTATCTAGAATGGTCTTCACCGATGTCGACAGTCGGCTTGTCCAAGTTTTGACCCTAACACGGAGTTAGTGACATAATTTATAATAGGAGTCACTCACGATGACCTATGGCATATAGACATACCCTATCGACCTAATTTTATTAGATGTGCCTAGTTATCCCGAGTCATTATGAGTCACTTGCTATGCTAAATCATAACTCTAAACTAACCTAGAGAGAAACTAAGTTCAAGTCCAAGTTTGGGTTGGTCTAGGTGAACCAATGTTGAAAGTCATTGCAGAACAAGTCAATGTAACCATGTATCCTTGTGAAGACCCAAGTCTTCATGAAGGTGCTGAGCCCACGATTGGTGTGTGACAACATTCGACGAGAACTAATTAATCTTGACATACACACCTCAAAGAGGTCATTTCCACTTAATTATTTTAGGATTAAGATTCAGATTATAACAACCTTACATAACCCTAATTCCAACAACCTTTAAGGTTTCCATCCTTATTTGAGTTGGTTAACTAATATGGAACTTCATAGACTAATGATTGCTTTATGTTCAATTAACTTTTTGCTTAGCATTCAATTAATTGAAAACAGAATCAACATCTATCAAATGATTTAATTAATGTGCCTCAACCATTCAAGGAATGTATAAGAACCAAAATAGGTTATGATATAAAAGACTTCATAAATATGAAGTCTAAATGGTTATCGAACTCATATATCATTCGTTTATTTTGCATCCTTTTTAGAAGAGGAGAACCTTCCTCATTATGGTTAAGTATTAGGATTTATTATACCCATATCCAATTTACACATCCTGACATTATAACTACACATTCATAACATCATAATCAACCATTCAAGATTAAGTAAAGAACATCAATACATACAACTTAGTAAGTTGCATTAAAGTAAGGGAATTTTTACTAATTCCCATTTATCCAGACAATTTACTGACATCAAAAATAAGGATCCAATCAGATATGAATAACAACATCAAGGATATGATTACAAATTTTCCTTCTTATTATGAACAAGAGAATAGACTTAATCAATTTAAGTAACTTCAGTCTTTTCAATTCATCAAAATAAAATACACATCTTACAAAACTATGCATTACTGACATATTTCATGTCAACAACATCAAGATCATTTAGGAATACAACTTTTCTTCCTTCAATACATTTCAATAATAAATCAGAATTCTCTATAATGGTCTAGAATTTTAATTCAACCAAGATACATCATGAACGTTATTTCCTTCCTTTATCACTTACAAATTTCATCTGCAAAAAATTACTATTGAGCATGATAATAAACACTAAGCATTAAAATGAAATGCTTTCAACTAACTATTTCATTAAACCTGCTATGTTTGAATGAAAAAGTGAGGTCAAAAAAACAAATAAATCATAGTAATCACAACCATAAAAGAAGAACAATTAATCAATTTGAATAACATTCAAGGAAATGTCATGATGTAATCAACAATCTATAGCATGTTATCAAATAAATGCAGTTCCATCCAATACACTTAACCATATCAATAAAAGTACCATCCAATTATTTCCTTCATAAATCATCTTAATTAGAAATACAAATGCAAATAAGATTCTCACACATCAGATGTGGCATCCTAATCCCAAATGCAAGGCATAGCCTAATTTATCAAGTTAGACCATATATCAACATTAAGATAGAATTTACTCAATGTAAAACATTTGAAATTGGTCTTCTATTAAAAATATAAAAATCCTTAAAACAAGTCAAGAGAACAAGCAAGTAGTAATGACAACTACTCAAGGAATTAAGGATAGTAGTAGATTAAATCTACCCAGATTTACCCAAAAGAAGAAGAATGACTATGATGAAACAATAAGAGCTTCCTAAATAATTCGGTTAGCTCGAATCTTATACACAACTTTAGAGAAGAGTACACAACATATAACATCCTATTATTTCATAAGGTAGTGGTCAAGATTCACCGTAGAGACTGAAGAAGGAGTCTAATGCCATAATAAAAAGGAATGATCAAATTCAAACACACAGGTTGAAGGTCACAAAGGAAAATTCAGATCCTTCACTACTTCCCAAAATCCTTATAAAAGAAAAACACATAAAAGAAGAGATCAAATGAATGTGTGATTGATGTGGTTTAAACAAAATTAAAAATATTTTCCCATTATGCACAACAAATAATCATGATATTAAACCATATCAAAAAGGATATGCAATGAATTTTTTGTAAAATGTCATGTGGGTAATTACAGTCCCCAATAGTCACTCAAGGACGTTAAAGTTTCAGTCAAGATCCATAGACTGACCAATTCCTCCAATGATGGAAATAAAACAATCAACGAGATAGACTCTCAATTGAATCCTCATAGAGGTGAGAGAAATATATCTTATGAAAGGATAGAGAAGGTTCCTTCATGATTCGATTCCAAGAAGGTACAACCCAAGATTGACATAGCTTAGCTACAGGTGTATAACTATCAATAAAATTATTCCCTCCAATCTTGCTCAGAGATCAAAGAATGAAAGAGTCTAGAAAACCCCTTGTTTAGAACCAACTTGGATAGTTCAATAACAAGAAAATACATCCGCAAGTTCAAGGATCATTCTTAAATTTCACAATATCCCAATTAGGAGGGTTTTAACAAGTTTACTCCAGCAAGATACTCAAGAGATCAACCCAGTTCAAGGATAGTTAAACAAAAACCAACAACATCTACTTCGATAGGGAAGAAGACAACAAGAACAAAGAAAAGAAAGCTCAAACAGAGCTACAAGAATAACCCAACATCGACTTTAAAAATATGACCCTCATAATGTCCCCAACCAATAGGTTCTCACCTATGTAACCTTTAGTTCAGTACTCAATAACTTAAGAAACACAATATACATAAAATATTAGAAGAAAGACTTCAAACACCGGAATCCCCAAAGATAATTACCTCAAAATCAAAGTTCCCAAGAAACAAATAACCCCTAGTTTCCTTAAAGGAACCAAATTTTAGTTTATACAACTTTGAATCAATACCGCATATTCATAAAATTCCAACAGGAGTAACTTAACTTCCGAGAAACCAAGAAGCAACAACGAATGGTGTGCTTTTACATTCTCAACCCAAGCTACTTTGCTTGGTTCGAAACTTAAAGACACATATACAATTTTGATAACCCATTTTTGATCAAATAATAAGGATTCACACATGCACTTTGTTACTAAAATTACCCCAAGATTTAAGGTGAAGTTCAACAAAAAAACTAGGAAAGAAACTCAATGAATTCCTTTCTAACCAGAGATTCCTCAATCAGAGAATACAAAAATTATTCAAGAAAGGAAACCAAATAACCATCACAGAAATCAAAATCATTTATCTAAAGAGCCTATCATGCCTGATAGTGGTTCTATTTGTTCGAAGAAGATTTCCAGCCGATCCTTCACAAATCCTTCTTCTCCAAATGAAATCAATAACCAAAAACTTCTTCCTCAAATGCCTCGTATACTTCCATTGGATTGAAAATAGTCCAAGAGAGTTTAAAATTGCAAGAAACTTAAAATATAACTTTTGGTTAGAAGAACTAGATAGCTCTATGCAGAGAAAAACTCGGAATGCATGAAATATAAAATAACTCCCAACAAATCCACTTGCATGGTTTCCGAAGTGGTTTGATTGCCAAAAATGATGAAAATTAATGTCATTAATTCATAGTCTCCACATCACCGTCACTTGCCATCCAAAATTGGTGAGTCCAATTTCAAAAAGAACATGCATTGTTAAATTTAGAGATGGTGCCAACTAGGATCACCTCCAATTTCCATGCCCCTATCAAAATGACAGTACTTAATGATTTAAATTCGAAAATAAAATCAAATAAAATACTTAGGAACCATCACCATGCCTTCAACTTTCCATATGAACCCCCTTAGGTCCCCTTCTATCCTCACATTAGTTTAGGATAGATATCATTAGCTTAGGGTATGACCTTAGGTTAGTTTAGAAAATATTTACCTTAGGTAAATTTTCCACCTTAGGATAGGCTATTCTTTCTACTAATGTAGTATTAGGTAATAGGTTAGAAATATACCTATCATCACCTTAGGTTGTTTCCAAATCCCTAACTTAGAAAACATGCAACTTAGGTTAGGATGAACAAGATTAGAGTAGGCATAGATATATGGTAGATCCAGTTTACCTTAGGTTAGAATCCCGTTAGAATAGATTTTAAAGATTTAGAACTTAGGCTTTACCCTTAATAGTCCTCAAGTAGGCTTCTTTCTAACTTACTCCATTCAGCATTCTCGAGAATTTGAAAAGAAAATATGATCACGTGACTTACAATAGAATACACCGTATGAACTTCCAAGAAGATCAATAGAATTATAATCTTACAAAGGATCAGTCTTTTATTTCCTTCAACCTCGAATGTCGGTTTTTAATATAGATAAAGTAAGAAGAATTACAACATAACTTGGATCAATGAAATTGATTTAAGGTCTCATTATTATATAGAGATAAATTTACAAACAACTTTACCAGTTCACAACCTCAAAAAAATAGATTCCTTGCAAGAAACAATATTACAAAAATTGAATCCAAGAAAAGAAATAATTTATCCATGGCAAGCATGATTTCAACAAATCAAAAGAATACACCTTCAAGGACAAATCACTTGAAAAAACTTGCATTGCAAAGAGGAGAAGTTAATAGTTTATCATAGGTGTTACATAGTTCCCTCCTAAAAAATCATTATCTAGATGATTGACTTCTTTAAACAAATTTGCATCAAGGACAATCCATTTATTAACTTTGTTTTCACATGTTCATAACATTTTGGATTTAATTTTTTTCCAAAATCAGCATTTACGTAGCTATTTATTTAAAACAATGAAATATCTATCCAAAATTGGAAGATTTATTGTCATAAAACAATAAAATCAAAATTTTTATCATTCAACAGAATCAATTTTGTCCAAATAAATATGGAAAAGTAGTTTTCATATCTTCCTGATTTTCCCAGTTGCATTATCATCGTTAAACTAGTCCCACTAGACTTTACATTGACTTATTTCATGATTTCTTAAGTGCAACTGCAAGTTTCCAAGCACTCAAATAGGCTTAACCATGATTATTCCCGGGTCTTGGACATGCAAGGAATTCTAATTTTACACATGTGATAAATATGAAACATATTTCTTAAGAAAATAAATATGTAAAACATCATACATTCATGAAAAAGTAGGGGTATGCTAAACGATAAGCTATAGAGTTGATTAATTCAACAATTTCAAAAGGTCCCACATAATAAGGTGATAACTTGGCATCCTTTCCAAAAGTTATATAACTCTTTTTGGTTTAACCCAAAGAAATACCTTCTCACCAAGTTTGAATTTCTTATCAACCCGCTTCAAGTCAACATAACTCTTATTCCTATTTCTTACTTCTTTCAAGATTTCATGAATCATTTTAACTTGCTATTCTATTTCCATAAGGATTTTAGCTCCAATAACCTCTCTATCCTCAATGTTGTCCCAAATAATAGGGGTTTTGTATTTCTTCCCATATAATGCTTCAAAAGTTGTCATCTTTAGAGAGGCATGATATGTGTTATTGTATGCAAACTCAACTAATGGAAGGTTCTCTTCCCATTTATACTATTGATCCATATAATACATTCTTAACATATATTCTAAAACTTGATTAACTCTTTCAATTTGTCCATCTGTTTCTAGATGATACGCAGAACTGAAATTCAACTTAGTTCCTAAAGTTATGTTAAGTGTTTTCCAAAACCTTGAAGTCATTCTTGGATATCTATCAGATATGATTAATTCAAGTACTCCATGTTATCTGAAAATATCATGAACAATTTTTTTTGTAAAATTGGTGAATCATCCCTAAGATTACCAGTAATAAAGTGTGTTACTTTGGTTAGCTTATCAACAACAACTAGAATAACATCATGTTTATTTCTTGACATAGACAACCCTTATACAAAATCCATTCTTATTACTTGCCATTTATATTGTGGTATGTTATGAGGGTACAATAAACTAGTTGGATGCATATGTTCAACTTTAACACATTGACATTCTAAGAAATGTGTCACAAACTCAATTACGTCCTTTTTCATCCCCTTCCAGAAATATTGTTGTTTTATATCAGCAAGCATCTTTGTAATACCAGGGTGTCTAGAAAAAGGTGAATTGTGAAATTCAACTAATAATTTCTTTCTTAAATCCTTTAGCAAAGGTACGTAAACCCTATTTTCAAATCATAAGATTCCTTCATTATCAAAGTGAAAACCTTTATATCTCTCATCATTTGGATCTATAGCAAGTGTTGTTCTTACTTGCTGAAAATAAGAATCAAATTCCATAACACTCTTTACTTCATCTTTGAACTGAGTTCTCAATGTTATAAGAGAAAAAAATTCTTCCTATAACTTAGAGCATCATCTACCCTATTCTCCTTGCCTTTAATGTAACTTTCGTTAAATTCATATTGAGATAAAAAAAATTTAACCATCTTTGTTGTCTTGCATTCAGCTTTGGCTGAGTAAAAATATACTTTAGTCCTAGATGATCAATTTTTAATTCAAAAGGTTTACCAAGAAGGTAATGCCTCCAAACTTGAAGTGCATTAACAATGACAGCAAGCTCTAGATCATGTGGAGCATAATTCAGCTAGTGTAACTTAATTTTTCTACTTTTGTAAGCTATAATATGATCATTTTGTAATAGAATACCTCCAAGACCTTCCTCGGACACATCCGTTACAACAATAAAGTCTCCATTATGTTCAAATACAACCAAAATAGTTGTTGAAGTTAATTCATCCTTTAAAGTTTGAAATGCAGATTGACATTTCTCATTCTACACAAATTTCATATCCTTTTTCTGCAATGAAGTTATTGGTGCAGTAACTTTAGAAAAATCTTTAACAAATTTCCTATAGTAACCAACAAGATCCATGAAGCTTCTAACTTCATGTACATTATTTGGTGCAAGCCACTTAGTTATAGCTAAAATTTTAGAAGGATCTATAGCTATTCCATCTTTTCTTATAACATGACCCAAATAGTGCACTTTCATTTCGTAGAAAGAACATTTAGACAACTTACCAAATAACCGTCCTTTCTTAATATTTCTAAAAATATCTTCAAATTCTCATGGTGTTCTTCCATACTTTTAGAATATATGAGAATTTTGTCCAAGAATAGAAGCACAAATTTTTCTAAGTATTCTTGAAAAATATTATTCATTAAATTCATAAAAGTTACAGGTGTATTTGGTAATCTAAAAGGTAAAATTGTGAACTCATAATGTCCATACCTTATTCTAAAAGTTTTTTTGTGAATTTCCTCATCTTTAATTCATAATCGATGATATTTTGATCGAAGATCTATCTTAGAATATACCGATGCTCCATGGATCTCGATCAAATATATAATCAATTATAGGAAGTGTATATCTATTATTAATTTTTGCCTTATTTAACATTATCTAATCAATACACAATCTAAGTGTTCCATCTTTCTTTTTCACAAAAATTATCGGTGCTCCCCAAGGTGAAACACTTGATCTAATCAAACCCTTAGAAAAAAATTCTTGTAATCGTGCCTTAATTCTACTAATTCAATAGTAGTCATTTGATCCTTAGAAATAGGTTTAGTTCCAAGTTTGATTTCGTAGGTCATCTAAACAACTAATATGTTTTTCAAAACAATCCACTTTTTATTTATGCTCACTAGCCAATTAACACCTAGGATTACATCATAAGACCCCAAGGGAGCAAGATAAATATCAACTTCTATGGAAAAACTAGGTAAGTCAAGGATTACTCTAAAAAGACACATACTAAATGTATGAACAACATTCTTACCATAATGTAAAGTCCATGATTTATCCATTTTTCCAACTTTTCTTTTTAATTTTGATGCTAATTTACTAGAAATAAAACATTCAGTAGCTCTCATATCAAAAATAATAGTTACATGTATGTTAAATAACTTACGTGGAACTTCTATGGGTGTGTCTTACTTTTCATCTTATTTGTCACCATAGCAGTGTGCATCTTGTGTTGTTGATTATGGTCATTCATTTTCGTGAGGAAATTGTTTCATGTAATGATCCTTTCCACAATTGTAATAGCCTCATATAGGTCCCTTTTTAGGCTCAAATTTATTCCCAGCCTTAAAGTTATCATTCTGACCTCCATAGGACTTCATGCATTATTATTGTTCTTGACAATGTTATTGCATACATTAGCAGCAATATTATTTGTTCCTATTTTCTTATTATTGTAAGCAAAGAACTTACTTTTCATACCAAACTTCTTCCATGGTCCTTTCTTAGGTGCTAGAGATGATGAAGAGGAGTTTGGAACTTTCTTTCTTACTTCCTCCTTATGAGAAAAAATTGCCTTTAATTTTTGTTCCTGCCTTATGGATTTTTCAACAACCCCTTCCATAGTGTTTGGGTTGTGAACATATACCTATCCCCCTATAATGGGATTCAGTCCCATGAAAAACTTATGTATCCTAAACTTCTCATCGGTTTGATATCGAGGTACATACTTAATTAAGGATTTTAGTAAACCGCTTCCAATACTCTATCAAGTTATTTTCTTTGGGTTAAGTTTTGAAACTCAGTCATCTTCTGATCATAGTAAAGTTGTGGTAGCCATCATTGCCTAAAATAACTTTTAAATTGATCCCAAGTAATATTAGTTTCATCAATGTTTAACTCAGCCTTACGGTTGTCCCACCATGAAGATGCTTCATGGGAAAGCTGATATGCTCCCCATATTGCCTTTGTTTCCTCTTAGAATTTCCTTGCTGAAAATTACTTCTCCACTTTGTTGAGAAAATTCTCAAATCCATTTCCTAATGTGGTGCCATCAAACTTAGGTGGACTTATCCTTTTTATATCATTAGTGAGTTCAGCTGTTAGTCTTGCCTTTTTATTTTCTGGCTGATCCGACATGTTTACATTGTTATTATCAACACCACAATTTAGCAAATTGGAATTTTCCACAAGAGGTGGATGATTATCATTACCAGGATCTTTTTCCTCCCATTTCCAATTAATTTTTGTTCAACTACAGTCAAACAATCTCTTGTGTCCAACAGGGAAGCAAGGATCTCATCGAGGTTTTAGGTAGTTGTTGCTTCTCCACTAGGTGGTGGGTTGTTTGTAACATTTTCTCTTGTCCTAACCATTTTCAGTTGACAAGAAAATTTAAGTTTTATCAAATTATGGACACAATAGGTCTAAGAGTCAGTAAACCTTCAGCTTTGATACCAAGATGTAACATTCCCATTTTAAGACTTTAGAAACAAGGGAATTTTTTTATACATAATGTTCTCTGTTCTAAATAATCATAACTTAGAACACACATTCCATGCCAATCAATCTCATAACAAATAACCATATGCAACTATAAATGACTCGATGAGCTACCGATCTCTCATTTCATGACTTGATTAACAACCAATCTCTCATGTTACTTAAGTATTGAATACTTTATGTATACCAAGTATACTTGGTTCTCTTACCCTGTTCTAGGTACTAAGTGTTCTATTTAAGAAACCTATCTAAATATTTGTTACCAATATTCATCTGAAATCACATTCCTTAAACTAGGTGACATAGGACAATGTAACCAGTAGCTTGCGATACTTTGGCCAAATATTTCCAACATACTATTCATGTTACTATTCCTAGACGACATACTCATCTAATCGAATATGTCTATCACCTCACCCTCTCATTATCTAGAATGGTCTTCCTTGACTTTAGTTAGTCCACTTATACAAGGTTTGAACCTAACGCAAGTGAGTGACATAATTTAGAATAGGGATTCACTCACGATGACCTAGGGTATATAGACATACCCTATCGACCTAAGTTGATTGGATGTGCCTAGTTATCCTAAGTCATTGTGAGTCACTTCCTATGCTAAATCATAACTCTAAACTGACCTAGAGAGAAACTAAGTTCAAGTCCAAGTTTGGGTAGGTCTAGATGAACCAATGCTTAAGGGTATTTCAACATGTCAAATGCAACCATGTATCCTTGTGAAGACCTAAGTCTTCACAAAGGTATAGTTCCACAGTTGGCATTTGCCAACATCTGACATAACTACTTGATCTTGACGTAGACACCTAAAAGAGGTCATTTCACTTAATTAGTTTAGGATTAATAATAAGATAAAAACAACCTTACTTAACCCTAATGCCAACAACCTTTAAGGTTTCCATCCTTATTTGAGTTGGTTAACTAAAAAGGAACTTCATATACTAATGACTCGCTTTATATTCAATTATCATTTTATTTAACATTCAATTAATTGAAAATAGAATCAACATCTATCAAATGATTTAATTAATGTGCCTCAACCATTCAAGGAATGTATAAGAACCAAAATAGGTTATGATATAAAATAATTCATAAATATGAAGTCTAAATGGTTATCGAACTCATATATCATTTGTTTATTTTTCATCCTTTTTAGAAGATGATAACCTTCCTCATTATGGTTAAGTATTAGGATTTATTATACCCATATCCAATTTACACATCTAAACATTATAACTACATGTTCATATAATCATCATCAAACATTCAAGATTAAGTAAAGAACATCAATACATACAACTTAGTAAGTTCCATTAAAGTAAGGGAATTTGTACTAATTCATATTTATCCATACAATTTACTAACATCGATATGAAAAACAACATCAAGGGTATGATTACAAATTTTCCTTCTTATTATGAAAAAGAGAATGGACTTTATCAATTTAAGTAACTTCATTCTTTTCAATTCATCAAAATAAATTACACATCTTACAAAACTATGCATTACTGACATATTGCATGTCAACAACATCAAGATCATTTAGGAATACAAATTTTCTTCCTTAAATATATTTCAATCCTAAATCTAAATTCTCTACAATGGTATATACTTTTAATTCAAATAATACATCATAAAATTTATTGCCTTCCTTTATCACTTATGAAGTCCATCTGAAAAAATTGCTAGCACAGTCGGTTCATTGAACTCGAGCATGGTAAGCACTAAGCATTACAATGAAATAATTTCAACTAACTTTTTCATTAAACCAACTCTACTTTGATGAAATAGTGAGGTCAAGAAGACAAATAAATCATAGTAATAACAACAATAAAAGAAGAAAAAATAATCAAGTCGAATAACATTCAAGGAAATGTCGTGATGTAATCAAAAATCTACAACATGTTATCAAATAAGTACAGCCCATCCAATACACTTATCCATATCAATAAAATTACCTTCTAATTATTTCCTTCACAAATCATCTTAATTAGAAATACAAATGCAAATAAGAGTCTCACACATCGATGTGGCATCCTAATCCCAAATGCAAGGCATAGCCTAATTTATCAAGTTAGACCATATATCAACATTAAGGTAGAATTTACTTAATGTACAACAACCCACATTGGTCTTCTATCACAAATATAAAAATCCTTAACACAAGTCAAGAGAAAAAGCAAGTAGTAATGACGACTACTCAAGGCATTAAGGATAGTAGTGTAATTGATCCAATTAAATCTAATGACCAGATTTACCCAAAAGAAGAAGAATGACTATGATGAAATAGTAAGAGCTTCCTAAATAATTTAGTTAGCCTAAATCCCATACACAACTTTAGAGAAGAGAACACAACCCATAACATCCTATTATTTCCAAAGGCAGTGGTCAGGCTTCACCTTAGAGACTAAAGAAGAAGAAGTCAAATGCCATGATCAAAAGGGAATTCCAACATTCTAACACATGAGAAGAAGGTTGCAAAGGACAATGTAGACCCTTCACTACTTCCCAAACTCCTTATAAAATAAAACACATAAAAGAAGAGATCAACAGAATGTGTGACTGTTGTGTTTGAAACAGAATTAAACATGTTTTCCCATCATGGAAAACCAATGACTGTGATATTAAACCATATCAAAAAGGAGATGCAATGAAAAAGTTAGAAAATTCCATGTGGGTAATTACAGTCCCAACAGTCACTCAAGGACGTTAAAGTTTCAGTCAAGATCCATAGACTGACCAATTCCTCCAATGATGGAAATAAAACAATCAGTGAGACAAACTCTCAATCGAATCCTCACAGAGGTGAGAGAAATATATATTATGAAAGGACAGAGAAGGTTCCTTCATGATTCGATTCCAAGAAGGTATAGCCCAAGATCGACATAGCTTAGCTACAGGCATACAACTATCAACAAATTTATTCCCTCAAATATTGCTCAAAGATCAAAGAATGAAAGAGTCTAGAAAACACCTTATTCAGAACCGGTTTCGATAGTTCAAAAACAAGAAACGACAACCACAAGTTCAAGGATCATCCTTAAAGTTCACGATATCCCAATCAAGAGGGTTTTAACAAGTTTACTCCAGCAAGATACTCAAGAGATCAACCCAGTTCAATGATAATTAAACAAACAAACCATCAAAATCTACTTCGATAGGGAAGAAGACAACAATAAAAAGAAAAGAAAGCTCAAATAGAGCTACAAGAATAACCCAACATTGACTCTGACAAAGCCAACCCTCATAATGTCCCCAACCAATAGGGTCTCACCTATGTAACCTTTAGTTTAGTACTCAAGAACTTAAGAAACACATTATACATAAAATATTAGAAGAAAGACTTCAAACACAGGAATCCCAAAGACGATTACCTCAAAATCAAAGTTTTCAAGAAACGAATAACCCCTAGTTTCCTTAAAAGAAAAAAATTGAGTTTATACAACTTTGAATCAATGCATGCATATTCATAAAATTCCAACAGGAGTAACATAACTTCCACAAAACCAAGAAGTGACAATAAAGGGTATGCTTTTACATTCTACAACCCAAGCTACAGCTTGGTTCAAAACTTAAAGACACATATATCATTTCCATAACCCATTTTTTATCAAATAAGAAGGATTCACGCATGCACCTCGTTACTCAAATTACCACAAGATTTAAGGTGAAGTTCAACAACAAATAACTAGGAAAGCAACTCAATGACTTCCTTTCCAAGCAGAGATTCCTCAATCAGAGAATACAGAAATTATTCAAGAAAGGAAACCAAATAACCATCATAGAAATAAAAACTCATTTATCTTAAGAGAGAAATGTTGTTTTAATGAAGAAACTTAGAGAAAGTAGAGCATTAATGTATAGAGCCTATCATGCCTGATAGTGCTTCTATTTTCTCAAAGAATATTTCCATCCGAGCTTTCACAACTCCTCCAAATGAAATCAACAACCAAAAACTTCTTCCTCAAATGCCTCATATACTTCCATTGGATTGAAAATAGTCCAAGTGAGTTAAAAATAACAACAATATGAAAATAGAACTACTGGTTCAAGAACCAGATAGATCCATGCAGAGCAAAAATCGAAATGCATGAAAGACCAACAACTCCAAACAAATCCACTCGCATGGTTTCCAAGGTGGTTTGATTTCGAAAAATGATGAAAATTAATGTCATTAATTCCCGCCTCTCCGAATCTCCACGCCAATGCCATCCAAAATTGGTGATTCCAATTTCAAAAAGAACATGCATTATTAAATTTAGAGATGGTGCCAGCTAGGATCACCTTCAATTTCCATGCCCCTATCAAAATTACAATACTTAATGATTTAAATTCAAAAATAAAATCAAATAAAAGACTTAGGAATTGTCTTGATGCCTTCAACTTGCCATACGAAACCCCCTTAGGTCCCTTTCTATCATCACATTATTTTAGGATAGATATCATTACCTTAGGGTATGACCTTAGGTTAGTTTAGAAAATATTTACCTTAGGTAAATTTTCCACCTTAGGATAGGCTATTATTTCTACTAATGTAGTATTAGGTATTAGGTTAGAAATATGTCTATCATCACCGTAGGTTGTTTCCAAATCCCTAACTTATAAAACATGTAACTTAGGTTAGGATGAACAAGATTAGAGTACGCATAGATATATGGTAGATCTAATTTACCTTACGTTACAATCCGGTTAGAATAGATCTTAAAGATCTAGAACTTATGCTTTACCCTCAATAGTCCTGAAGTAGGCCTCTTTCCAACTTACGCCATTCAACATTCTGGAGAAGTTGACAAGAAGATCTAAGCACATGACTTACATCAAAATGCATGGCATGAACTTCCAAGAAGATCAATGAAATTGTAATCTTACAAAGGCTCGGTATTTTATTTCCTTCAACCTCTGAATGTTAGTTTACCATACAAATTAGGTAAGAAGAATTAAAACATACATTGGATTAATGGAATTGATTCAAGGTCTCATTATTATATAGAGATAAATTTACAAACAACTTTACCAGTTTACAACCTCAACAAAATGGATTCCTTGCAAGAAACAATATTACAACAATTAAATCCAAGAAAAGAAATAATTTATCCATGGTAAGCATGATTTCAACAAATAACAAATCCACCTTCTTAGGACAAATCAAATGTCCATGCTTGCATTGCAAAGAGGAGAAGTTAATAGTTTATCATAGGTTTTACATAATATTCCATTGTGGTGATGATGCATTGGTGACGTTGAAAGGAATGAGGGTTAATATAATGAGATCCAAACCCCATTGAGAGACATGCCAAAGGTCCCTAGTGACTGTAAGGCATGACGAGGGGTATGATGAAGGTTAGCATGTTGTTGGCATTTCACGTAATATTCTATATAGTCACAAAAATATTGATTTAGGGTTGGTCAAGAATAGCCAAGTTGAAGGATGTGTTTAGCAATGACGAGGCTAGTGAAATGACCTCCATAAATCCCATCATGAACTTCCTTAATGGTGTATGGTATTTCAATTCTTGTAAGGCATCGTAGGAGGATACTTGTTAAAGATGATTTTATAGAGAAAGCCTTCCCCGATAACATAGCGAGAGACACTTATGAGAAATTCTCTTTTCCATTGTGAGTAAGATCGGGAGGTAGAATTGAAAGGGAAAGGTATTCAATGAAATGCTTATACCAAAGGTCACGTAGGTCAATTTAATTTTTCTTATGAAGTTAATGTCTCAAAATAAATAAGAGGTTGATTTTATCCTTTGTAATGTGACAAATATTTTTGAGTCTCAAGGCTAAGTGGGTATTTGTGAGGTGAGGAAAGCCATGGTATCTACATTTTTATTATTAGATCATGAAATAATTTGAATGTCATAATTATCAAAGGTTTTCAAAAGCATGTCAATTTGATGTTTATACTTTTGAAGGATTACATCATGAAATTGGTATACACCATTGACTTGGCTCACAACCAATTGAGAATCAAAAAATAATTTAATGGTCTTAACATCTAAGGCTATGGAAGTTTGAAAATCTAACACAAGTTCTTTATATTCCTAAATGTTGTTAGTGTAGTTAAAATCTAGTTTGAAATATAAAGGCATAGGTTTGTCATCAAGACGAAAGAGAATAACTTGTACATCACCCCCATGTTGAAATTTAGAACCATAAAATAATAAGATCATCTCGATAAATAGTGTAATCAATAGAAAGGGTAGTAATAGATTCATAAGGAAAATTGAAGTTATAAGATTGAGTTTTGGAAAGAGGTGTGTCCACAAGTTGGTTGGAAATGGTTTATCCTTTGACATAATTTTTATGGATGAATTCGAGATATAGGTATGCCAGCATGAGCCAATGTTCGACACATTGGTTTTGATAAGGTTTGCATACATATAATAAAAGGGGTCAGTGTTGGTGATGATGAAGGTTTTGTGATTGATTAGGTAATCGTGAATTTTGGTGGTGACAAAAAATAGAGATAGGAAAAGTTTTTCGGCATGGGTATATCTAATTTTGTAGTCCAAAGGGGTAAGAATTACACTACTTTCTCCCTATGTTTCTCATCATAATGAGTGAGCATGGCACCCAAGGAATGGTCTCTAGCTAAAATATAGAGGTAATAGGGTTCCTCATATTTAGGTTGAATGAGCACAAGTGGTTGTAGGAGGTATTATTTTAAGACATTGAAAGCTTTATGAATTCATCATCTCATTGTAAGGAGACATCCTTTTTGAGAAGATGATGAAATTGATGGTAGCAATCGAAAGCTAATAAATAAAGTGACGAATAGATTGTAACTTTCCCTACAAACTACGAAGTTGACAAAGGTTAGTAGGTAGAGGCATCTTCTGAATATCCTTTATTTTAGTTGGATCAACTTCAATGTCATGCAAAGAAACAATGAAACTAGGAATATTTCTTGAGAGAACAGTGAAGACACACTTCTTTAGCTGAAGGTGATGTAGTATTGGATGAGGCAAGTAAAGACAACCTTAAGCGATGGAAGGTGCTTGGCCTAATGTTTGGATTTGGCAAGAATATCATCGACATAATCTTCCAATATGTTATGCATAGTTTATAGCCAACCGATAGGTAAGTCCATTTTGTTTAAGGCCAAAAGGTATAACACGATAGTATAAGGTCCCCAAGGGGTGATGAATGTGGTTTTGTGTTCATCTTTTGGTGTGATTAATATTTGGTTATAACGTGAGAAACTATCCATGAGTGATAGCATCTCATGACCGATGGTGAGATCAACTAGTTGGACTAAAATAGGTAGAGGAAAATCATCCTTAGGGCATGTTCAATCCCCTCACTTTAGTGATAGAAAAAAATTTAGAAATCCATTGGGGATAATCGATAGGAAGAATGAAGGAAACCTAAGGAGGTGTTGAAGTTATTTTTTCACAACAAGGGAAATGCAAGGATGTATTTTTCACAACTGCTTTCACGGGTATGGCATCGGGAATAGTAACAATATTGTGGACCATGATATTTGGGTCAATAAAAGGCATATCGGCATACAACCAAGAAAAAGTGTTGTTGTGATCTCGGAGGAAAGTGGTGAAAGCTTCATGTTCAACATTATATAAAGATTGGCCTATCATTAAAATGTGTGGGTCATCCTAAGTGTGAATGTTGATTTCAATATTCAATGCATTCAACAGGGTTTGTGACTCGGAAGGTAACAACTCATGGATATAAGAATGTTTTACACCTAAATAATTGAAAACGGAATCATCATATTGATATTAAATGACATTGATAGAAGGAAGGTCATCATCTATCATGTCGGGTATAGCAAGGGAAGATAAGAGGGAGTATCACCATCACAATGATTGGTCGAGGTCCTAAGGAAATAGTGTTCATGAAAAAAGTTAGGAGGAATGGATTTTTGATCCATAGACTCTATATGTGAAGGTGGTGACATGGGTGAAGGAGGTTCTTAAGTTGTATCTTCCTCTATGAGATTGATACGGGATTTCTTAGAGGAAGGATCCCCAAAAATATAAGACCGCGACGGTCCTTATATTTCTAGGTGGTACAGAGGAATGACTGTGTAAACGTATTTATTCATAGAGACCAAATTGAAATCCTTTCCATACATATCGATGGAGGAATGTGTGGGTAAGCATAGATTAGTGAGGTAATTCAAATCAATGAGAATGGATGGGTTTGAGTAGGTGGTTTTAGAGTGTGTGAAGAAGTATTAAGTCCCCCATATGTCAAATTAGTGTGAAGATGAGGTAGAATGTATGGAAATATCTCACCTACCTAATGATTGTAATGTGGGTGTTGATGGAGGCTTCCGTACTCTTGAGGGGTAAGGAAGGTGTTGACATTATAGAGACAATAGTCCCCCAAAGTGAGGCATTGAAAAACACTTACTAAGGGATCAAAAGTTAGAATTTTTGTAGTGAGAATGGAAGAATCATCAGAAGGTTCAGGTGAAGAAACATCAAGTGTTGGAAAAGGATATGGGTTGGTTGATGGGATAGCTATGGAATTTGTGACAGTATTAGGAATATAAGAGGTTGTTGTGGAAGATGTAGTAGAAGAATTGGTAGATGAAGTGGAGGCTGAAGAAGAAGAAGTTGTAATGGTGGTAGATAGGATTTTGGCTAAAGAAGAAGTGAGAGTGGTTGTAGATAGCTTAACCGATAAAGGACATTGTTAGGTTGATATAGCATGTTATAGGTTTTGAAGGGTGAAAGATCTCGCTAGAATGGTGTAGTTGTCCTTCATATTAGAAATTTAAATAATAATGCAATGTTGAAGGAACACACCCCATGGCATGGAACTAGGGTTGGCTAAGAAGAAAATTATATTGAATTTCCCCCTCTATGACATAGAATAATTCTAGAATGGTATGGTGGCCCACACAGATATGGAGAATGATTGTGCCGAGGGTGGAAGTTATGGTATCATTAAATGATCAAATCATAACTAGGTTATTATGCATCTAATTGGTAGTGATGCGCATTTGTTTTTAGGCACGGAATAAATAATGTTTATACTAGCACCCCTATCAACTATAACACATCTAATGTTAGTATTATCAATCTAAATGAAGATGAATAGGGTAGGGTCGGGATATTCTAATTCGAGAGGGACAATACCATTATTAAAGAAAATGAGAGAAACTAGTTGATGAGTGGTAGTATGAGTAGAAGAAGGGTGCAAAGTGGTGAGAGAGGCCACATGGTGAGGAGTGATAATGGTGGAAACAGGTGTGGGGTCATTAGGTGTAACCTCAATAGATTACATAAACTCAATGAGGGCCTCGAGTATGAGAATTAAAGGTTTGGATAAGGTCATATAGAGACATTTTTAAGGGTGATTTTGAAGTTAATTGATCATTGTATGATGGCAAACCCCATCGAAATGGGGTATGCAGTCCATAGGTGGTGATTTTGGGTCCAAGTGTAGATTGAATGTTGGGTAAAGGTGCAACGGATGGGATGGTTATTTTATCCTTAACTTTTTCTTTCTACGCTCGAGTGAAAAATTCAACCACATTGATCTAAGGTGAAGAAGAAGTTTTTTCATTAAAGGTGTAACAACAGGATGGGAAAAAAAGTGGAGGAAAAGAGTCTTCTGAAGGAGTATGCCACATTGGCATTTTGGAGGAGTTTGGGTTAGTTGTCTAATACGGACCATGTTGATCTCAAATTTTTGAGGTGGGTAAAGGGGTGTGGAGGTGGAGTTAGAGGTCACTCAAGAGGTATGGGGCAAGGCCGTGTGGGTGATAGGAAAAGGTGGAATGTGAGCTTCATCCAAAATATCATCTTCTTCTAAGATTTCTTCCTGGAGAACATAGTTAAAGAAAATATTCTTAAGGGTCTTACAATTTTCAACATCATGTCCTAGCACATGATTATATGTACAAATATCAGTATCATAAAACCCTTTTGGTTTAGGTTTGAGTGGGTTGTAAGGCTTAAGTTGTGGCAATGTGATGAGAGAGGATTCTAAAAGATTAGCAAATACATTAGCATAAGACCATGCCAAGGATCACCGTCGATGTTAGTGTGGGTTTGGAGGGAGGTTTGGTGACCTCTCGTGAAAGAGGTGTGAGTGGAGGTGGAATTGGAGGTTTGTTAAGGTTGACTACCTATTTTGTAGATAGTATGGTTTTGGATTTTGTTTGAACCTTTCGGTAAAGGTATAACTATTAAGGTGATTATTGAAGGCAAGTGTAGGTTTAACTACCTCGTTGGAAAGTAGTGAGGCTTTAGGTTTGGATTACACCTTCTTTGGTAAAGTTTTAGAAGTATTATGTGATGTAGAAGGGAAGGTAGACACCGAAAGGGGATGGGTTAGCCAAGGTGATAATGGAGGTGTAGTGAAGACGGTGGTAGGAATCAATGTAGAAGGGACTGTTGAAGAGAATGAAATGGCATGAGTAATGATGAGGATATATGAAGTAGTGTAGGTATGGGAGGTAGAGAAGATGTAGGAAACAACAATGGCGTAGGTTATTTAGGAAATTAGGTTGGAAAAAATATCATGACAAGGAGGTGGGCTGTTGTGTTTTTTTGTTTACCTTGGGTAAGAAGATGCTTGACCAAGGTTGATGGGTGTAAACCTAGGATAGATGGATGTGGTGAATGTGACAGAGGGGTAGTGGGTGAATCTGGTGTATGTGGACTAAGAGGTTTTGTCTTCCTCTTAGGTGGGGGATATTTTTAGTGATGACTTGAGAGAATGTGGGTAAATACGGTTTGACAGGAGGATGGACTAGGCTAGATGTTGATATAACTCCCAATGTGGTGATGGATTTCGGAAAAAGGGAATGTATTGGTGCAAGAAGGGGTTTAGGCACGGTGAGATTTTTTTAGATGGTAATGTCCTAGGTCCGGTGGGGGTAAAGAAGAAGAGGTGACAACATTTGGCATGGGCATGGTGGGTTTGGTTATCTTAAACACCTTTGGATATATCGTGGAAGTGATAGCATAAAACATTTAAATTTGAGTTGAGATGGGGAGTCAAAGCCTTCCCAAAGAATGGAATTATCACAATAATCCAAGTGGTAGGAAAAATGTGAGAATGAAACTGAAGTGGGGGAGGATTTTTTTTATTTCCTAGTGATCCTGTAAAGAATGTTTGTGAGATATGGAAATGGTTGGCTTGCACTGTTAGTAAAATAAATGATAACAAATAAGCGGGGTCTTTAAAATCCAATTAGGAATTGTTTCCAACATGAAGAGATGCCATGAGAGGATCCTCTGTGGGGAGAGGATCCTCTGTGGGAAGAGGAGGAGGAAAGGTTCATTGTATAGGCCCATCCTTTGGTGAAGCGAAAGGTAAGTTAGGTTCTTCCATTTGTAGAAGAGTAAGTAATGCAAGTTACTCGACCGGTAGGAAGGTGAGTGGGGTATATACATATATAGATGAGATCAAATCCTCTATGGGTAGAGGAAAGGATAAGGTGGAATCCTTCATGGGTAGAGGAGTGGATGAAATAGGTCCTTCTATGGATGAAGGATCTTGTGCAATAATTTCCTTGATAGTTGAGATGGAAGGAAACTGAGTGGAAGGGTCCGGTATGATATCAGAAACAAAATGAACCTCATGAACATTGTTATCATTTTTGGAGGTTTCTTTGAATTGGTTAGATGAAGGGGTATGATTCGGAAATGGTTTCTTGAAGATGTGGAGGTTTCAGTTAGTTGATGCATTGGGGTTATCTAAGACAAGATCTCTATTATCTAACATTTCTTGGATGATGTTTTTGAAAGTTATACAATTGCCATTACTATGACCTCTAACATGGTGATAATTGCAATAATCGTTCTCCTTGTACCATGCAGGCATAGGATGGGAAGGGTCAAAACTAGTATGTGGTTTGATGGGTGGAAGAGTTATGGCTCCAGAGTTTAAAATATTTTCCAAAACTGAGGAGTAAGGTTCTCCGATGGGAGTATATTTTCGTTGTTCCCACTTAAATTGGAAATTCTAAACAGGAGAAATATTAGAAGAAGGCTTTGATTGGTTGGATGGATGAGAAGGGTTGACATTTAAAACTAATACATTGGTAGATCCTTTTTCTTTAGAATAATTATTTTGTGGTTTTGATGGAGAAGAAGAATCGTTGGTTTTTAAAGGAGTTTTTGTTACACAATTACAACTTTTTCTCCTTAATAGCACAAATTTCAAGTTTTGAGACATTATGAATGCCTCGTAATATGTGTAGAAATTTTGGACATATAGATATGGAAATATTTCTCTAGCACAAGCTCAGGTAAAAAAACCTATTAACTTTGTTTGAGGCAGTTGGAATGTGAGTTGATTAATCAGGACGTGAAAATGAGTGAAAAAGTTTGCGATAGACTCATCCTCATATTGGCATGTCACGTACAAGTCGGTCATTATGACCTTCTTGAAAATTTTCATAAAAATTCTTGTAGAAAATCCCGAGCTACCCGATTAAGTGAAACCATGGAGTGCCTGGGTAAAGCACTATACCAATCTAAAGTGGGTCCCATCAGGGACATTGGGAATGTTCACAAGAGAAAAGCATCATCATGAGAGATGAGATAACACACATGTGTAAAAGACCAAAAATGATGTTGTGGGTCTTCTTTTCTATTAAACTGATTGAATTTTGGAATTTCCCAATGCGTAGGGTATGGAAAAATCAGAATGGAAAAGTGAATAGGCTCGTTATAAATCTTTTTGTATGTTAGAGTGTTACGCGAGCCGAGAGAGATTCTTCTAATGTATGAATCTTCTTATCCATCATCATTTTATAATATCATTTGTATTATTTGATGATGTATCACCCTTGCAGATAAGTGGGGAGATAATATGAGTATGACATTGAAAAACTCTAGTATGTGGTGGTGCCGAGTATAAAAACTATGATGAGGGAATATAAGATGCAATGGATGTCATAGAAAAAAACTTAGAATAAGAGGTAGATGAAATAGATAGTTGTTGATGATAGGTGTAGGTGGATGTAAAGACTCTCATGGAAATTGGTGGAAGAGAATGTGGGATGAAGAGGACAAGGGAGTATAGGTTTCGACACTAGAGGTGACTGGGATGAAAAAGGCACATGTGAAGTGGATAATGGTATGGTAGATGTCATAGGGAAATGGAAACTAAGGGAACAATAGTTTTCATAGGTACGATAGATACCAATAATGTGGGGTCAAGTTGAGAAACCACATGAGATGAGGTAGGAGTGGGTAATGATGTACTAGTAGTAGCTGATGTAGAACTAGGTGCCGAGC
This sequence comes from Taxus wallichiana var. yunnanensis, assembly GCA_018340775.1. Lineage (NCBI taxonomy): Eukaryota > Viridiplantae > Streptophyta > Pinopsida > Cupressales > Taxaceae > Taxus > Taxus wallichiana. The sequence continues at coordinate 419,033,873 of CM031233.1, forward strand.
GGGGTGATGGATACATGCATGCCATAGATAAGCTACCCTATGGAGTCTCAAGTGGATGAGTGAGCTAGGTAATGTTGTAAGGTGGTGGGGTTTTGATCAAGGAGTCTTGTGAACTCCTTGTCACCGGTACTGATGGTAATAGGCTAGTTGGGGTCCATAGGTGATAAAATGGAAGGTGGTGATGGGATAGGTGAGAGTAGCTAGCGTAAAACATGAGAGTTATGTCTTATCTATGAGTCAAAACCATGTGAATGATAGTAGAACTAGTAATTTGGTTGTTGTTGGTGATACGAAACAAAAAAATGGAACAAAATGGACCTAGGTGGAAGTCATTCTTTTTATTGAAAAACCAAAACATAGATACTAACACCGATTATGTTGCCAATTCCAATATAGAATGAAAAATGATGTCACGATAAAATGATGTCAATTACTATGGAAAAATGAAAGGTTTGAAAATTTGGCAATAAATGGTGAATATTAGGTGAAACTGGGTTCTGAAGGTGATATCAAAGACCCATAAATGTAGTGGAGTGATAAAGGAAGTCACAGCAAGTGATGGAAGTGATTTGAACATTTTTTTAGTTAAGTGACCAAAATAGAAAGGAACCAATCATGGTCAAGAAACCGATGGCAATATTATGATGTAATTGATGTCGATCACTAGACGACATCTTGGTTCTTGTGAAATATGTGAAGAAATGAAAATGTATTTTGATAATTTAGATCAAATAAAAGGATAACCCATAATTCTGAGTATAGTAATGATAGATCCTAACAAACTCAAAAATAGTCAAAATACACCAACTCTTATTGTGAATTATATAGGGAGAAAAATATGGAGAAAATGAACTCACACTGCAAATAAAAAAATCAAGAAAAATATAATAAAAATGTAATCCTATGTTGTGGCTTATACCATTTAGGATTGACTTGTGAATAAAATAGATTTTTTGGTTAATGAAGGTTCCCTACGAAATTGACAATCGTGGCTATTTTTAGGTAAATTTTGGCTTAGTTTCCTCAATATATACTTTTACATTACACGACATGCTACTCGATATGATGACTAGTTAGAACACCACTTGGCTCTACAATTAATCTAATTATTAGTTGTTAACGGTAAATACCGGGAGGGAAGATATATAAGCAATGAGCTATGTGTTTAAGTGATTTATTTTGGGAGTGTGTACACAAAGTGAACTATGATTCAATTAGTCAACCATCACTGGTCAAGAATTCCAAAGCATACAGTTTTGCCACAATGTAAATGAGATAAAATACAACAAGAAAAAATGAGATGCAAAGATTTTAAACCCAATTCCAGAATGAAATTTGATGAGAGATGATGAATAGGTAAGACTCGTTGTATTTCACTAGTGCAATACATAATAAAAAGAAGTGTTCTTTTTAGTCCAAAATATGAGTTTCAACTGCGACAAGTAGAAGAAGAAGAATGTTACCCAGTACAAAATTTAGTGTGAACAATTTCAAAATGAAATAAACACACAATAATTCCTTGAGAATGAATTAATCCAATATAAACCTAAAGAAGGGTCCCATCAGCGTGCTAAAAATTTTCAACAATAAGTTTATGCTTTCTAGGATGAAACCGATAGAAGGTAAATCATTAAGGAGGAATACATGTAAAGTGAAGTGGAAGGTAGAATGCATGTGTTGTTGAGGTTTTCCAAGCTGATTATAGAGAGATCCTTTTTGTCTCTGGGAAGGAATACTTGTAAATGTAAAACAAGACCACAAGAGGAGTATTAAATAGCATATGATAGTGTAGTTCCTTGCATATGCTCGATCTAGCAAGCGTGGTGCTTCCTAGAATGGTTGTAAATCCACTGTTGGATAAACATTTAATGTAAATACTTAAACCGAAATAAATTTTTCCTACTACAATGTAATGGTTTGCATTTCTCATACACTAAATACACTAGGTTCAATGTTAAATATGAAATGTAACACTAAATATAACTAGAATCAAGGTTTTTAGGTTAGGAAAGTCCGAAAGAGGTTTGGTGAGGGTTTGGGGCTAATTAGTTGAGATTTTGGGTCTATTTTTGGTGAGTGGGAAGCTTGTTGGTATGACAATATTAAATGACATAGAGACCGATATTGGTCAGTGACCGATGTCGGTGTGAGGATGAAATTGAAGGTGGTTAAGGAACTATGTCAAGAGAGGAAATGTGTGATAAACTATTAAATTTGGGATTTTTATGCTCTCTGTGATTACACAAAGAGTGAGGGTGATATAGTCGGGGTCGTAATATCGGTGATAAGACTCGGAATAATAAAAAGGAGGTTCAGAAGGATGAAAATACTTGGGGTGGTTGAATAGTTTGTTGGTGGGAAGAGTGTGGTATACGGGTAATGAAGAAATGAAATATGACAAAAAGTGAGATATCTACAATGGAATAAGAATAAATTTTTAAAATCATAGTACTTGGTGTTTTGCAGATCCTACGAGTGGAGATGGTTTATTGGTGATTGGAGAAGAGGTTCTTGAGTCTAGTGCCATGGCAGTACAACCTGTGTGGTCTTATGAGTATTCCAATGCTCTAGAAGGAGAACTAGCTACTTGGCTTGCACCGTGGTTGTGAGTGTTCATTGTCTTGATACATGAAGGCTTAAAGATTTGAGCTTGATTATAATAGAACTCTAATAACTAAATGAGCAACCCTTGTGAAGAGTTGTAAAATTTTATATAAAGGAACTAGTGGTGGATAGGTGATTGGCTCTAGGTGAGGGTAAACTAGTGTTGGTTAGTGTGAAATGGTCCTTTTACCAAAACTAAGCGATCTTCTCAGATTTTCCATGTTTCCCAAGTTAAATCTGCTTAAAGAAGAGGATTTCACGTTAGAAAAGGTGGGAATATCATAGAATAAGTCCAGTTAGGTTAGGAATAAGTCTTAGTTAGTTGGTTCAAGTGGTAACTAAGAACCGGAGGTGATGAATCAATGTTGAGAGTGATGACTTGGTCATTATGAGTTAAATGCCCCTAGAATTGGTCTAGGGTGAGGTAGTCTTTTGACATGGAGGTGTGAGGATTAAATTAACTTAATTAAAATAATTAAATTAAGCAATAGTGTGAGGATGAATATTAATTTGATTATAAGTGAATAAATAATATTAATATGGGGTAAGGGGTCATGGCTAGGTAAATACATTATGTTGATTAATCAAAGAGGAAGAAGGGGATTATGACCCAAAGTTGGTGTCTACATAAGGATTTAATGTATACTATTATATTGATGTGGTAATGAAGGGATACTAGTAGATGTAGATACGAGAAACTAACGATACTAATTTTAGGTGTCTATATTTTCCCCTTTTTGTTGAGTGTTTTATACAAGATGTGAGACAAAATTGAGGTGTGATAGATGAATGATGTAGAATTATATGATGAGGTATTCCCTTTCAAACTTAGGATTTATGACCTAAAAATGAGCACAAGTTTCAAAGAGATAGAGTGAAAGATATAACAATAGAAAGATGAGAGATGATGCCCCGAATGAGGTATACAAACAAGATGGGTGCCATCAAAAATCAATTGATATTGAAACCAAGGGTTTGTGTCCTATAGATGTATGACTTAGCGACATTTATGAGAAATAAATGGGATGTTTTGATGAGGTCAAAGGATTGGAGATTTTTGTTGCCACAAAAGTGGGCTTACAAGGCCAAGAAGTCAAGTGATAGGGAATGAAAGGGTTCATGTCCTAGAGACATATGAATTTAATGATGGCAAGATGATGGTTTTGCTAGGTCAAAGGACCTAAATTAATTTTTTCATAAAGGTGGGATTATGAGGCTAAGAAGTGAAGTAATACGGGAACCAAAGGGTTTGCTTCCTATAGACATAGTAATCTATGGTGATCAAGGATGAAATGACAATTTTATGAGGTCAAAGGGATGTAATTTTATGTTACCACAAAGGTAGACTTACAAGGATGAAATGGGGTCTAGAAAATGATCAGGGCGTAACACTTGAGGAAAAAGTTGGTTGAAAAATGTTGTTTTTTTGTGGAGATGTATGTGGTCCTTTGTGCGGTGTACTTTTGATGTAGACTCGTGATACAAAGAGTTTTTGAAAATTTAGATGATGTGTAATGATACAATAATATGATACATTTATGATTGAATGATACAAGAATAAAATATGGAAATATTAATTTATCTTGGATTTGATACATATGTGATGTGAATAACAATAGAGTGAAGGATTTTTCATTCTTGGCCTTATGACAAGTGTTAACATATGAATAACAAGGGTAGTTTCATGTAGGATCTTGGATATATATGGAATTGAAATGTATACCTTCCTAAGATGTGGGAAGGGTTGACATATGTAGGTTGTGTGGAATATTAGGTTCTCCTTTCCATGGTTTCATAGGGAAATCCTCCAGTTGTACATATTAATTTTTGACACAAAGAGATCGATCCGGAAGTTTTCTTTGATGGGAAAGTTGATTGATACAAGAAGATTTCCTAAGATACTTTCATATCTTATTTTTTGAATGATGATCGATGCATGGAGCCTTTTTACATGAGTATTCATCCTTTGAGGGAGTGGTCTACATTTTGAGTTTGAAATTTTGATTTTAATTTTAATAGATATTAGTTCTTCAAGAGATCGGTCTACTTTGAACATGTAGCTATCCTTCGAGGGATTAGTCTACTTTTATTTTTGATAATATGATTTTGACTTTTTTAATACCTTTGATTTGAGGGATTTGTTTATTTATTTTGATAAGAAGCATCCATGGATATTTTTACTTTATTTGAGCTAAGGTAAAAACCCTAAGAATACCATTTCAAGGAGTGGAGAAGAAATGTGTACAGAACCTACAAAAATGTTCCCCATGACATGTATTTTGTAAGTAGAAAAGATAGATGGATGTAATGATTTATAGGGTTCCTATTTAGGAAGAACTTATCCAATTGAAAAATGCAATGAACATAGTTATGGTGCTCATCTTTAAGGATTTATGGATAGTGATGGAAAACCACATACTTTCAAATTGTTACAATGAGAAGACGATTGGTTGATGGTGGACTAAGATTTTTGATGTGACTATTGTCATGACGTTTGATGTGTTAATAGTAGAAAGGCTGCAATTACAAGGCATTTAGAGGTTCCTTTTTAGGTGTACCATCAAGGAGGTTAGATGAAAAATATCGACCCATGAAGTGATCCAGTCAAGGGTCACTCTAGTCGGGGAAAAAATTCCATGTTTACTCCTTTCCAAAGTAGTGAAATTTTTATTGGATTGAGACTATAGGTTTGGTGAGGATTAAATATGGGGAGTTATGCAAGGTAAGATTTTTGAAGTCATAGTAGAGAGGATACCCCGAACATGATGATGTGGATAGAGATAATTTATCTTGAAAGGAACAATGTCTTTTAGGTCAAGATGATGAAAGTTTCGTTGTTGATTGATTGAGTATAGAATAAATAAATGAAGATAAGGGGGCTTTGAAAAAGGATTTGTTGAAAATTTTAATAGGATGTGAGAGAATGATTTGATAATGAGGGTTATTTGACTGAATCTTTTTTTTTATCTTTTCTTCATATATGATGATTTTTTTTCACCCAGTGTGTGAGCCATACATATTCGAGACAAGGACCTTCAAATGAAGGTGATGAAAAGACATGAAATATATTTGTTGATTTTTTATTGAGAATGGCTCTCTTATCTTGCAAATTTTGCTGAAGATGCTATAAGTGATTTGGGTGTAGATGTTGATGAGATATAGGTACCTTTAATGGAAAATGTTAAAGAGATGTGCGAAAGAGGTTTTTTAATACTAGATTGAGGATGTACCCCTTGACCTACAGATTTTATTATAGATACTAACAATAGTGGAGGTCTAGATAATATTAATGATGGCTTAATATAGTCTTATTATGGGAGAATATCATTGATGAGGAAAATTCATTGAATTATGGCTTTAAGAACTTTACAAATTTTCGTGTTATGACTTGGTCTTTGATGGTAGGAATAGATTTTTTTTGGTCATTTCCAGGTATGTGGATTGGGTCTTTTGATGGGTGATAATGTAATAAGATAATCCTACATGAGCCTCTCAAGGATTTTAATGTAAGTATATTTTAAGGTATTTGGATAAATGGATTTTTATTTTGATTTAGCAAAATCCTTAGTATGACACATCTTATTTTTGGATGTGGGTGGATGCACATATGTCATATGATGTTGAAACATCATAGGGGTGTTCTAAGGTTGATAAGGGAGAGGATATGATAAAAGGGTGGGATTGGATGTAGGATTGATAAAATTTGATGAAAAATGAGGTCCCAAAATAGAAAAAGGGGATTATTTATGGATGATAAGGGGTTTGACTATTTGATATGATATTGAGATAATGGATGGGGTCTAGAATGGATGATGACGGGGAGTTGTAGATGTGATGGATTTGGATTTTGATAAAGTATGAGGTTCAAGAATAGATAGTAAGGGTGGAACCCTATATCGTGTGCATTATGATTTTTATTGTTTTTTTAGATAGAGGAGAGGGTATTATGAAAGATGATGAGGAAGAGAATGTGAATATTGTAAGATTTTATTTGTATATTTTTTGAATTGGGACAACGTTCTAGACTAGATGGTAAGTGACGAGATGATAGGATTGGGTTTTACTCGGATGAGGGAGATGTTTTTTATAGGCATTATTGAAGTGGGTTAGTTTCATGTGACATTCCCAATAATTATATTGGTTCAAAAGATGGTTGTATATCTATATCTTTAATTATAGGTGCCTCATTTTTAATGGTATCTTAAGTGCAGTCTATGGGTTATAAGGAGGTAGTAGGTGATTGAATAGTAATAAAAGGTGATCTTCATGGGTGAGGATTATCAAAAAGAGGATTGAGGGGATCTAAGACATCAAGGGAAAGCATTGGTGATGAAAGGATCTCCTCATGGGGAATATCATATGTAATAGTGTTGATGATGTGTCTCGAAGGATGTACAATATCTATATGGATTGACTCTATCGGGGTGTTGGGTCAGGAAGACAAGTAATGGCATCATTATGGGGATTTTGATCTATATCATAGAAGACCTAAGGGAATCAGAGGGGATATTTGTAGATTTTGAATTGAAATGTCCTTCTTCTAGGGATTTGATTTCTAACATTCTAGCCATGGTGAAGGATTTTTCAAATGTCGAATGTGTGGATCTCAAGAGTAGATGAGATATGATGGGAACATGATTGAGAAAAAAAATTGATCAATTCTAATTGAGGAAGTGAGAAGGTCAATTGATTGATAATTCTCTACAACTTAGTGAGGAATTCAAAAATGGATTCATTTTCAGATTTTTGATTCGTAGAGAGGTCAAAAATGGTGATTTTACGAGTACTATTGATAGTGAAGTGATCAAGAAATAACAGGGCTAGCTACGTGAAAGAGAATAAAGAGTTTCAAGGGAGGGATTTTTACCAATCAAAGGAAATTCCTTTTAGGGACATATGAATGGTTCTAAACATGAGATCTTGATAACAGATAATGAGATAATTCAAATTTCTAAAGGCTATTATGTGTTTTTAAGAAACATGTTTGATGTGGAACATAGTAGATTTAGTAAATTGCTAATGTGAAGGAAAGCATTTATATGGTACTAACAGATGTATGGGTTCATTATAAAACTTACCATAAGTGAGAATGCTTTTGGGTCACTTGTAACGGATTCCAAAGTAGTAAATATATTTTATATAGCTTGTGTGGAATAATTTTTAGGATTAAGCATGAGGTAATTAACATTTGAGTGTGGCGAGAGAATGTGGTTGATTTGATTGTTGATAGTGGAGAATACAAGGGTTCTATTGTATATGGGCTTGATGTGGAGGTTAATAAGGGGTAGCTTGAGAAGATATCATTTGTAAAGTAGGTTGTGATAAATGTATATTGGGAAACATGTAGGGATGTTGGATATGTTGTTGTTAGATGAAAGGCGTTGATTGGGCCTAAGTAGGTATTTATGTATAGGTTTGGGATGTCTAAGGTATTGAGAAAGGTATTGAAGTTGAGATAGGTTGATTGGATAAAAGATGGGGGATGTTAAGATTCTAATGAGATTTTGATGAAGGAGGGGATGTGGAAAAGATCGATATGTGGGGGTACACTTGACATCAATTGAGAGGTGATAGTTTGTAAGTACTATAGATGTGAATGATTCTGGTAGGGTCATTGATTAGTGTTGTTATAGGAATGGATGAAAGGTAGAGGTTCTATGTGGAAACAATGATGGTCCAAATGGGTCCGGGAGCATGTTAGAGCTAAATTAAGATGTGTGATACATGATTGGTTTATGAGATTGATAAGGATTAGGTCATACGTAGGGGATGTTTTGAAATTGATTGGGTTGAAAAGTTGTAGACAAATAAATTGAAGATGATTATAAAAATGGCGCAAAAGGGGTAAAAGAATGTGTTGATGGGTAAGTGCACCAAGTTGGGGGGCCAAAAAGTGGACAAAAACCTAAAAATTAATGAAACATGATTTTTTTACAATAACACAATCACTTTATGTTTTCTTAGGCTTAGAAATTCACTAACATAATATGCATATGTGTTATAACACGTACGCATTTCTATGAAGACAAAACACGTACACATTTTTCTTTATATGAGTTTTTAGGGGTGGAAGGAGCCATATTTAGTAAAATAAATTTTAAGTATAAGAATTATTTTATTATTTATTTATACTTAAATAAATAATAAAATAATTCTTATACTTAAAATTTACTTTACTAAATATAAGAAATTAGGGTCAATCTACATCCGATGGAAGTGGTCCCGTAGTTCGATAGTGATAATCTAGAAGATAGGTTTTCAAAATCTAATTTGATGAGTACTTACTCATTTTAAGAATTTTAGCAATGACCTAAACATTTCAAGCCATATATTGTAGTTGGACTATATTTTGTGAAAACATATAGTCATTTTATAGGTTTCTTGACCTTATAGATTGGATTTTGACCCTACCACTAATTGAATTGGTACTAATTTTGAAATTTGGAGCATAATTCACTTTGGTGACCATGAATCAACTTTATGGTTCTTGTATACTTCTTACTAAAATGAGATCCTTACTAAAATGATGTTTAGGGTTTAGGGTTTAGGGTTTAAGGTTTTTTTAGGGATTTTGTGTTTAGGGTTTAAGGTTTAGGTTTTAGGGCTCAATATTTAAGGTTTTTTTAGGATTTAGGGTTTAGGGTTTAGGGATTAGGGCTCGTGGTTCAGGGAATAGGGTTTAAAGCTCAAGGTTAAGGTTTTAGGGTTTAGGGTTTATGGTTCAGGATAAAGATATAGGATTTAGGTATTAGGGTTTAGGATTTATGTTTTTATCTCACAGTTTGGGTTTATAGTTTAGGGTTTAGGTTCGTGGGTTTAGGGTTTATGGTTTAGGGCTCGCGGTTTAGGATTTAGGGATCAGGGATGAGGTTTTATGGGTTAAGGTTTAGGTTTTATGGGTTAAGGTTGAGAATTTAGGGATCAATATTGAGGGCTTAGTGTTTAGGGTTTGTGGTTTCAGGATAAGGGTTCAAGGTTTAGGTTTTATAGTTTAGGGTTTAGGGTTTTGTGTTTATAATTTAAGGCTTAGGGTTTATGTATTATGTGTTTAGGGTTTAGGGTTTAAGGTTTAGGTTTTAGGGATTAGTATTTAAGGTTTAAGTTTTAGGTTTTAGGATTATGGATCATGGTTTAGGGTTTAGGGTTCAAGGATTAGGAGCTAAGGGTTTAGGGTAATGGGTTTAGTGTGTATGGTTTAGGGTTTAGGGCTTAGTGTTTCGGGTTCGAGAGGTCATTTTTAAGGGTTTTGGGTTTACTGACTCATAGTTCGGGTTTAGCTGTTAGGGTTCGTGGTTTATGGGTATGTTTTTAGAGTTTAAGAATTAGGGTTTACGGTTTTGGGCTCGGGGTTTAGGGTTTAGGTTTCATTGTTTAGGTTTTAGGGTTTAGTGTTTATAATTTAAGCATTAGGGTTTAAAGTTTAAGGTTTAGGTTTTATGGTTTAGTATTTAGGGTTTGGGTTTTAGTTTTCAATGTTATGGGTTTAGGGGTTAGGATTTAGGACTCAAGGTTTAGGATTTAGGTTTTAGGGCTTGCGACTTAGGGCTCTAGATAAAGAAATATTACCCAAGATAGCTATTTTATTTTTCCCATCACATGGGAAATATTTTACTCATTGTAATGTTATGTGTCTTACCCATCCTTATTAGTATTTAACATAGAGTATTCACCTGAAAAGGGTTCATTGAACTTGTAGGAAAAAATTCAAAGAGAGTCATCAGAATTTGATATCTTTCATCTGTTGATATTTTTTAGGACAATGTCAGATTCTTGAATGTCTAATCCTTCCACAGACACCGGTAGTCATCGATCCTTGAATATAAAGGAAAAAAAATTACTTAGATTCCATTTATAATGATAGAGATGTTTGTAAATTCATGTTATGATCTCTAAATCTATATGAATTTCAAGTTTCTTAGAAATCACATCACATCTTTCACTAGGATTGATGACTACCCCTATCTTTTTGAAAGTGTTTTTGAAAAAACCCATGGTTTTATCATATAAGAAATTATCAATGAATGGAAGGTCACTAATTCATAGGCCAAGTGACTCCCATTTAGACCTAAACAAGAAATATTTACTAGGTAATTGATAACCCCTTTGTGTTCTTATCCATTCCCTATTTCTATGCTTATTTTGAACACTTCAGAAGTTCTCACAAATTTACTATCCATTCCATTACAAAATAAATTTCTCTTTCTTTGGAGGAGAGGATACTATGGGAAATTGAATTATGATCCTACACCTCTGCATTGGTATATTCTCTATGTTTCTTTTGTGTCATTTAAGATTAATTTTTGTGTTGTGATGGTCATTTTTTCCAGCTTCCAATGGGTCGTTCTCGCTTGCATAATAACATACATGGAAATATGAGAAATATGAAATTTGTTTAAGAGTGTGAATAAATTTAGATTCAATAATGCAAGTATATGTGGGGAGAAACAAGTTTGGAAGATATGTGTAATAAGCATTGCATGGCACAAGGTAGATGTCATATCCATTTAGTTATTTATCGCACCACTCATAAACCCCGGTACTTATATAGGAAGAATCAATGATGGTTCTAGGCACAAGAATAGGAAATATTGATTAAATATAGTTTGGGGTTTAGGGTTTAGGGTTTAGGGCTCATGGTTCATGGTTTAAGGTGTAGGGTTTAGGGTTTAGAGCTCATGTTTTAGGGTTTAGGGTTTTACGGCTCACGCTAAGGTTTTAGGTGTTAGGGTTTAGGGTTTAGGGTTCGTGGTTTAGGGCTCAAGGTTTATGGTTCGGTGTTTAGGGTTTAGGGTTTAGGGTTTAGGTTTAGGTTTCATAGATTAGGTTTTAGGGTTTAATGTTTAGAATTTAAGGATTGGGGTTTAAGGTTTAGGATTTAGGGTTTTGAGTTTAAGGTTTAGGTTTTAGGGTTTAGTATTCAATTTTTGTGGTTTTAGGGTTTATGGTTTAGGGCTAAAGGTTTAGGGGTTAGGGCTTAGTGCTCAAGGTTTAGGGTTTAGGGTTTAGGGCTTGGGGCTTAGGGCTCTCAATAAAGAAATATTACCCAATATAGCTATCTTCTTTTTCCCATCACATGGGAAATATTTTACTCATTGTAATGTTATGTGTCTTACCCATCCTTATTAGTATTTAACATAGAGTATTCAATGAAAAGGGTTCATTGACCTTGTAGGAAAAAAATTCAAAGAGAGTCATCATAATTTGATGTCTTTCATTTGTTGATATTTTTAGGACAATGTGATATTCTTGAATGTCTAATCCTTCCAAAGACCCTAGTAGTCGTCAATCCTTGAATATAAGGAGATAAAATTACTTAGATTCCATTTATAATGATAGAGATATTTGTAAATTCGTGTTATGACCTCTAAATCTATATGAATTTCAAGTTTCTTAGAAATCACATCACATCTTTCACTAGGATTGATGACTACCCCTATCTTTCTCGAAAGTGTTTTTGAAAAAAACCATGGTTTTATCATATAAGAAATTATCAATGAATGGAAGGTCACTAATTCATAGGCCAAGTGAGTCCCATTTAGAACTAAACAAGAAATATTTACTAGGCAATTGATAACCCCTTTGTGTTCTTATCCATTCCCTATGTTGTATGCTTATTTTGAACACTTCAGAAGTTCTGTCAAATTTACTATCCATTCCATTAGAAAAATAAATTTCTCTTTCTTTGGAGGAGAGGATACTATAGGAAATTCAATTATGATCCTACACCTCTGCATTGGTATATTCTCTATGTTTCTTTTGTGTCCTTTTTGATTAATTTTTGAGTTGTGATGGTCATTTTTTCCAACTTCCAATGGGTCATTCTTTCTTGCATAATACCATACATGGAAATATGAGAAATATGAAATTTGTTTAAGAGTGTGAATAAATTTATATTCAAGAATGCAAGTATATGTGGGGAGAAACAAGTTTGGAAGATATGTGTAATAATAATTACATGGCACAAGGTAGATGTCATATCCATTTAGTTATTTATCCCACCACTCATAAACCCCGGTACTTATATAGGAAGAATCAATTATGGTTCTAGGCACAAGAATAGGAAATATTGATTAAATATAGATTGGGGTTTAGGGTTTAGCATTTAGGGCTCATGGTTCATGGTTTAAGGTTTAGGGTTTAGGGTTCGTAACTCATGTTTCAGGGGTTTAGGGTTTACGTCTCATGGTTAAGGGTTTAGGTGTTAGGGTTTAGGGTTTAGGGTTTAGGGCTCAAGGTTTAGGGTTTGGTGTTTAGGGTTTAAGAATGAGGGTTTATGGTTTTGGGCTTAGGGTTCAGGGGTTTACGTTTCATAGATTAGGTTTTAGGGTTTAGTTTTTAGAATTTAAGGATTAGGGTCTAAGCTTTAGGATTTAGGGTTTACGGTTTAAGGTTTAGGTTTTAGGGTTCAATATTCAGTTTTAGGGTTTTAGGGTTTATGGTTTAGGGCTAAAGGTTTAGGGTTTAGGGTTTAGTTCTCAAGGTTTAGGGTTTAGGGTTTAGTGCTTGGGGCTTAGGGTGTCAAGCCGATAAAGGAATATTACCCAATATAGCTATTTTCTTTTTCCCATCGCATGGGAAATATTTTACTCATTGTAATGTTATGTGTCTTACCCATCCTTATTAGTATTTAACAAAGAGTATTCAAATGAAAAGGGTTCATTGACCTTGTAGGAAAAAATTCAAAGAGAGTCATCATAATTTGATGTCTTTCATTTGTTGATATTTTTAGGACAATGTGATATTCTTGAATGTCTAATCCTTCCAAAGACCCAAAGTAGTCCTCGACCCTTGAATATAAGGAGACAAAATTACTTAGATTCCATTTATAATGATAGAGATATTTGTAAATTCGTGTTATGACCTCTAAATCTATATGAATTTCAAGTTTCTTAGAAATCACATCACATCTTTCACTAGGATTGATGACTACCCCTATCTTTCGTAAGTGTTTTTGAAAAAAACCATGGTTTTATCATATAAGAAATTATCAATGAATGAAAGGTCACTAATTAATAGGCCAAGTGAGTCCCATTTAGAACTAAACAAGAAATATTTACTAGGCAATTGATAACCCCTTTGTGTTCTTATCCATTACCCTATTTGTATGCTTATTTTGAACACTTCAGAAGTTCTCAAATTTACTATCCATTCCATTAGAAAAATAAATTTCTCTTTGTTTGGAGGAGAGGATACTATAGGAAATTCAATTATGATCCTACACCTCTGCATTGGTATATTCTCTATGTTTCTTTTGTGTCCTTTAAGATTAATTTTTGAGTTGTGATGGTCATTTTTCCAACTTCCAATGGGTCATTCTTTCTTGCATAATACCATACATTGAAATATGAGAAATATGAAATTTGTTTAAGAGTGTGAATAAATTTATATTCAAGAATATAAGTATATGTGGGGAGAAACAAGTTTGGAAGATATGTGTAATAAGAATTACATGGCACAAGGTAGATGTCATATCCATTTAGTTATTTATCCCACCACTCATAAACCCCGGTACTTATATAGGAAGAATCTATTACGGTTCTAGGCACAAGAATAGGAAATATTGGTTAAATATAGACTGGGGTTTAGGGTTTAGGGTTTAGGGCTCATGGTTCATGGTTTAAGGTTTAGGGTTTAGGGTTCAGAGCTCATGTTTCAGGGTTTAGGGTTTACGTCTCATGGTTAAGGGTTTAGGTGTTAGGGTTTAGGGTTTAGGGCTCAAGGTTTAGGGTTTGGTGTTTAGGGTTTAAGATTTAGGGTTTAGGGTTTTGGGCTTAGGGTTCAGGGTTTAGGTTTCATAGTTTAGGTTTTAGGGTTTAGTGTTTAGAATTTAAGGATTAGGGTTTAAGCTTTAGGTTTTAGGGTTTACAGGTTTAAGGTTTAGGTTTTAGGGTTTAATATTTAGGGTTTTAGGGTTTATGGTTTAGTGCTCAAGGTTTAGGGTTTAGGGTTTAGGGCTCAAGGTTTAGGGTTTAGGGTTTAGGGCTTGGGGCTTAGGGCTCTCGATAAAGAAATATTACCCAATATAGCTATCTTCTTTTCCCATCGCATGGGAAATATTTTACTTATCAGAATGTTATGTGTCTTACCCATCCTTATTAGTATTTAACATAGAGTATTCACCTGAAAAGGGTTTATTGACCTTGTAGGGAAAACATTCAAAGAGAGTCATCACAATTTGATGTCTTTCATCTGTTGATATTTTTAGGACAATGTCAAATTCTTGAATTTCTAATCCTTCCACAGACCCCAAGTAGTCCTCGATCCTTGAATATAAGGAGACAAAATTACTTAGATTCCATTTATAATGATAGAGATATTTGTAAATTCGTGTTATGACCTCTAAATCTATATGAATTTCAAGTTTCTTAGAAATCACATCACATCTTTCACTAGGATTGATGACTACCCCTATCTTTCTGAAAGTGTTTTTGAAAAAAACCATGGTTTTAATCATATAAGAAATCATCAATGAATGGAATGTCACTAATTGATAGGCCAAGTGACTCTCATTTAGAACTAAAAAAGAAATATTTACTAGGCAATTGATAACCCCTTTGTGTTCTTATCCATTCCCCTATTTATATGCTTATTTTGAACACTTCAAGAAGTTCTGTCAAATTTACTATCCATTCCATTAGAAAAATAAATTTCTCTTTGTTTGGAGGAGAGGATACTATAGAAAATTCAATTATGATCCTACACCTCTGCATTGGTATATTCTCTATGTTTCTTTTGTGTCCTTTAAGATTAATTTTTGAGTTGTGATGGTCATTTTTTCCAACTTCCAATGGGTCATTCTTGCTTGCATAATACCATACATGGAAATATGAGAAATATGAAATTTGTTTAAGAGTGTGAATAAATTTATATTCAAGAATGCAAGTATATGTGGGGAGAAACAAGTTTGGAAGATATGTGTAATAAGCATTGCATGGCACAAGGTAGATGTCATATCCATTTAGTTATTTATCCCACCACTCATAAACCCCAGGTACTTATATAGGAAGAATCAATGATGATTCTAGGCACAAGAATAGGAAATATTGATTAAATATAGATTAGGGTTTAGGGTTTAGGGTTTAGGGCTCATGGTTCATGGTTTAAGGTTTAGGGTTTAGGGTTCGAGCTCATGTTTTAGGGTTTAGGTTTTATGGCTCACTTAAGGGTTTAGGTGTTAGGGTTTAGGGTTTAGGGTTCATGGTTTAGGGCTCAAGGTTTAGGGTTTAGTGTTTAGGTTTTAAGAATTAGGGTTTACGGTTTTGGGCTTAGTGTTTTGGGTTTAGGTTTCATAGATTAGGTTTTAGGGTTTAGTGTTTAGAATTTAAGGATTATGGTTTAAGATTTACTATTTAGGGTTTACAGTTTAAGGTTTAGGTTTTAGGGTTCGTATTCAATTTTTGGGTTTTAGGGTTTATGGTTTAGGGCTTGGGGCTTAGGGCTCTGAAAATAAATATTACCCAATATAGCTATCTTCTTTTTCCCATCGCATGGGAAATTTTTTACTCATTGTTATGTTATGTGTCTTACTCATTCTTATTAGTAATCGATATAGAGTATTTAACTAAAAAGGGTTTATTGACCTTGAGGCAAAACATTCAAAGAGGGTCATCACAATTTGATGTCTTTCATCTGTTGATATTTTGGAGGAAAATGTCTGATTCCTGAATGTCTAATCCTACCACATACCCCAGTAGTCCTTGATCCTTGGATATAAGGAGATATCATTACTTGGATTCCATTTATAATGATAGAGATATTTGTAAATTCATGTTATGGCCTCTAAATCTATATGAATTTTAAGGTTTTGGAGATCACATCACACCTTTCACTAGTATTGATGATTACCCCTATCTTTCTAAAGGTGATTTTGAAAAAACCTATGGGTTTATCATATAAGCAATTATCAATGAATGGAAGGTCACTAATTCATAGGCCAAGTGACTCCAATTTAAAACTAAACGGGAAATATTTACTAGGCATTTAATAACCCTTTTATGTTCTTATCCATTCCCTATTTCTATGCTTATTTTGAATACTTCAAGAAGTTATATCAAATTTACTATCCATTCCATTACAAAATAAAATTTCTCTTTCTCTAGAGGAGAGGATACTGTAGGAAATTCAATTATTATCCTACACCTCTGCATCGGTATAGTCTATATGTTTCTTTTGTGTCCTTTAAGATTAATTTTTGTTTTGTGATGGTCATTTTTTCAAGCTTCCAATGGGTCATTCTGCTTGCATAATACCATACATGGAAATATGAGAAATATGAAAATATTTTAAGAGAGTGAATAAATTTACATTCAAGAGTGAAATTATATGTGGGGAGAAATAATTTTGGAAGAGATGTGTAATATGCATTACATGACATAAGGTAGATGTCATATCCATTTAGTTATTTATCCCACCGCTCATAAACAAAATACTTCTATAGGAAGACTCAATGATGGTTCTAAGCACAAGACTAGGAAATATTGATTAAATATAGTTCAGGGGTTTAGGGTTTAGGGTTTATGGTTTAGGACTCATGGTTCATTGTTTTAGGGTTTAGGGTTATGGTTTAGGATTTAGGGTTTTGGTTTAGGGTTTTGGTTTAGGGTTTAATATTTAGGGTTTAGGTTTTAGTGTTTATGGTAATGGTTTACGGATCGAGGTTAAGGAGTTAGGGTTTAAGGTTTAGGGTTTAGGGTTTAGTGTTAAGGATTTAGTGTTCGGGATTAGGGCTTATGGTTTACTTTCATATTTTAGGGTTTATGGTTTAGGGTTTATGGTTTATGGTTTAGGATTTAACATTTAGGACTTAAGGTTTAGGGCTCGGGGTTTAGGGTTTTGGGCTTAGGGTATATGGTCTAGGGTGTATGGTTTAGATTTTAGGGCTTAGGGCCAAGGGTGTAGGGTTTAAGGCTTAGGGTTTAGGGTTTATAATTTGGTGTTTTAGGTTTAGGGTTTATGGGTCGGGGTTTAGGGTTTAGGATTTAGTTTTTACGGTTCAGGGTTTAGGGTTTAGGGTTTAGGGTATAGGGCTTACAGGTTTAGGAATTAAGGCTAAGGGTTTAGGGCTAATGGGTAACTATTGAATGTTTAAGGTTTAGGGCATGTGGATTATGGTTTAGGGTTTAGGTTTTAGTGTCTATGGATCATGGTTCAAGTTTTAGGGTTTAGGGCTCAAGGTTTATAGTTTAGGGTTTAGTTTTATGGCCTAGGGTTTAGGGTTTTGATTGTAGAAGCTAAATGATAAAATATTTAAAATTACCTATGTACTTAGAAGATTATACTATAAAAACTATCTCGTAAGCATGACTCATGGAGTTGTGAGACTAATTTCATAAGGAGCAGAGTGACCCTAATTTCTTATCTTTACATAAATAAATTTAAAGGATAATTTATTCATTTACTAATTACATAAATCAATTTAAAGGATAATTTATTCATTTACTATTATTAAGAAATAATAAAATATAAATAATAATAAATGAAAACTTATACTTAAACATTAATGTTTGTAAATAGAAACATGCCAAAAGCATACACAATGTTTGTACTATAAAGAATGCATGCACGTTATAGTGTGTACGTGTTATAATGTGAATGTGTTTTGTGTTTTCACTTTTTCAAGCCATGCCTCAAGAGTTGGGATCTGGTTTAGATATCCAAGCCTGAGGCATGGACCTACACAAACACAACAAACAATGTGTTTTTGTAGGAAAATGTAAAAATTCCACTTCCTCCATGATAAATCAACATAAAATAATCGATTCATTTTAAAAAATTATACCATGACGTAAAGTAGAGTTTCTTCTTTCTAAAAATATAATTATTCAAATTTTCTAACTAATATAAGGTTTCCATATTATTTGTTTTCTAACTATGCCTTCTTATAGCTATTTTTGAATTTAAATATGTCTATATTTCATTGTGTATCTTTTTTGGATCATCAAAATTAAAAAATATATATACTAGCACAAACTAGGCCAAATTCTATACATATTCAACTAAAAAAATTTTTGATATTTTTGAGGTAGTTAGGGAGTGGGCACGGTCGGAGCACCATTATTTTTCAAAACATAAAAGTTTTGTACTAGAAAAATCATAAAAAAATAAATACTTAGTAAAAAAATCTAAATCAATTTCTAGCACAAACTAGATGATCCTAGCTTATCTTTCCACCAAAGGGTTTTCAAAATTAATAAATTGTGCTAAAAAATGGTGGGGGCACAAAATTTAATTTGTTTTTTTTTTTTTTAAATATGAGAACTTGTTGGTATTTTAGTTATTTGACCCACTTAAACTTATCCATTTTCAATAAAATTTAGTAGCTTAGAAACTAGACTCAAAATTCTATGATTCATGTTTATACAACATCTTCCAATTTTTAGTGTAACTATTTCAAAAACTCATACAAGTTGAATTTTTTTATTTTTAGAAAAATGTGTCCACATAAGACCCCGCTTTGGCCTCCCAACTTGGTGAACTTTCCTTGATGTAGAAGTTTGATCCATATTAAATGATATTTAAGTGAAGAAGATATAAAAATCCATAAGAGAGCTACAAATATAATAGACAAGTAAGAAGAATAATTTTAAATATTTTGATAAAAGTTTATATGTGGAGGAAGAGGCTCGGAAGAAACCTAATGATATGGTTGTTTTAAGGATGGTATCATGTTTTTTTAAGGATGGAGTCCTTGATATACCTAAAGGTACGTGAGGCCCAAAATTGTGTTGATTCCACAATTTATGGCCTCACTTTATGGTACCACAACAATAAGGGAGTTGGGTGCTTGGCCAATATACCGACAACCAATTGTTTTTTCTCATCCGAACATTGAGTTAGCTTGCATAGTTGATGATGAAATCTCAAAAGTTTCACCTAGGCAGAATGTTTTGATGTGATTTGGTTTTGTGTGAGGGAGATTAATGTGATGTAACTTCTTAACCTCATAAATAAAATATGTGACCAAGAAAAAAAAAGATGTTTTTTTAAGCCCAAAAGAAAGACTGATTTTGATGAGAACAATAGACAAGAATCCAATATTTTGAAAGAAAAAGAAAGAAAAGATAATTATCAGTAAAATTATTCCTTTTTTAACTTTTAAATACCAAATTTATAGTTAGCAATGCAATATCGCAGCAAGAAAAAACCTCAAAAGTAGAAACCTGTAAAAGGTTAGCAGAGGATAGAAACAACAAGATTAAATTTGTGTTAGATGATGATTAGATGAGTAATAAAAATCACTCAAAATATCGTTGGCAATTGACAAGAATCACTGGAGATTCACCAAATCATTGGTGATTTGAATGGATCATTTGTAATTACAAAGCAAAAAACTAGACAATGATTTTTTAATAATAAAAAAATGAAATGAAAGAAACGGACCGGGTCCCACAAGGTGTGCTAGAATTTTGAGAGATGTTTTTAATTTTTTACTTTAAATTAATGAAGTGAAATAATAAAAACAAAACTGACTTTAGAAAACAATGAGGTTTACCGATACCCATAATAATGGCTATTAATAATGATGGTTGATACTTGATGGGTGATTGACATTGACAGTCCAAGCGTGCACATGAATCCTTCTTTCTAATGGGATAAGATACTTGTAATGCATAGAAACTCGAAAAAATATAGGATTAGATAGGTATATGGTGGATTACAAAAGAAAATTCAGTCCCCAAAAGTCAAAGTGAACTTAAAAGGATGTTAATCCATGTTTAATAAATTAATCTAATAACGATAAGATAAGATGATAAGACAAATGATATAACCAACAATGCAAAGGAAAATAGACTAACGTGGTCCATGGCTACATGATGGTTTGATGGTGATTCATTCATCATCAGACCATCATGTAGCCATGGACCACGTTAGTCTACGAATCACAAAATGGCTCAAACGAAATGATGTAGATATATATGTGTTCTCAAAGACAAGTTAAGTGATAGGTTTGGCTGAGATAATTGATAAAATGTTACAGATGGATCAAAGGAGCTTGATAGGGTTTTACAAGAACCTTCAAAGGGAGAGTAGTGAGATATGATGGGATATGAATGTCTCAAGGATGGGATTTGAGCTTAAATGATATAAAGACAAGGATCACAGGTTGATTAAGGTTAATTACGGGTGATTGGTGTCGATCATTTGTGATTAGAGGAACCACCAAAGGTGATTTCTATAGAAATGTGTAGGCTCAAGAAATAAGGTACATACATGTTTTTAAATGATGAATAAAAGAGATAATAATGAAAGAGGGGAGGTGATTACCTTATCCAAGTTGATAGATCAAATCTAGGAGACGATGTTACCCAAGAGACCGAGGTTGTAGATGTTGAAAGATCGTTTGATTTTATTGTTGGATGTTGGAATGACCTCCATAGGTATAATAAGAGATATTTTATGTGTTAGATATTGCTATTACGTTCTTCAAGAATTATGGTATAGCTATGGTATAGGAAATACGTAACATAAGGTCTCCAACAGTGAGTAGTATGAGATAGTTTCCTAGCTAACCTGGAATGAAGGGACATAACTCATTTATATAGGATTTATGTTAATAAAGGAGAATTTCGAATGGTTGGTTAGAATCGTTGGTGATCAAGGAAATATGGGAAAAGGTTGTGACACCTTCCCAAATCAATGTTTTTTTAATTTTAACTAAGGGTTTGTGTTGAAAAGAGGTTATGTGGGTCAAGGAGGTTGTGAAATAGTTAAAGAGTTGTTGATTTTGTTTCATTTTTATTATTTTTGTTTGTAAGTGGTTTTTGTTGGTTTTAAGATGAATTAAATAGGATTTAATAGTTTTAGAATGATATTTATGGGGAGTAAGTATAATGGGGAGAAATAAGAGTCGGGATAAGGATTTAAGGAATAATATGATAGTGATTTTTATGAAGGGATGCTAGTGTTTGGGAAAAATCTTACTAGTCTTAAACTTGTGTGCACAAGAAAGATAATATGACTTTCCAAACCTCAGTATGGAATGGTTTCCATGATACCCGCAGATGTGGATTGTGTGATATTTTCTCTACAAAAGAATGTGAACAAGGATTCCTTTCCCTACAAGAAAGTCTACAAATCAAAAACACTCACAAAAGATGGAGTTAGTAAAGTATATGGCAGATTTCCTATCAAAGGCCACTCCACGATATTTTAAACTTCCTCAAGTGATGTCAACCTATGTTCAAGAAATTAATCTAGTGATGATAAACAGATGAATAAAAAGAAATGATTTAAGATATTAAATGATGAGTGATTAATATAATGATGTGAAGGAAAGGCACTTACCTGATTTCAACTGACTGATAAGACTGAAAATGTGATATTACCTGATTTGAGAAGGCCTTGGAATGATGATTTTGTTGATGGTGGAGCTTTGGATCTGATAAAACCACCCTATGATGTTTTGATCATAACTTTTGAACCGTAGATCTATTTTGTGAATTGAAAGAAGCACCGAAAGATGATGTCAAGGAATTTGTAGTCAAAAAGATAATCATTGGAGACTATATGTGAATAGCTAGAGATTTAAGTAAATCATTGGCTATTTTGGAAAATCACCAGGATTTCTATAAAATTGTACAATCCAAAAAATGGACAAAATTGGGACTTGAAACAAATGTTAGAAAGGTGGATTAAGCTTTGAAAGGATGAAAAATGATGTAATAAATAAAAGGAAACCGTTTACCTTGTATAATTTGAGAAAATAAGAACAAAATATGATGTTACCCAAGAGAGAAAGATTGTTGAAGAAAGAAGACTATTGGCATAATTTTGGGGCTATGAATGACATTCAAAGAAGATTTGGATGTTGTTGGAGGATATTTGGCTCTGTGAGAGGTTTGTAATGAAAGAAGAATGAAATTACAAAGTCATATCCACCCACCATTTTCCTTTAAAATGGAAGCCAAAAACCTCTATTTATAGTGAAAATGGGAGAGAATCATTGGTGATTGTGGCAATTGTTAACGATTGCGGTTAGTTCGAGTTTGGTTGATGATAAGGTTGATTTTCTTGCTATTTTGATTTTATTTTGTTGAATATTTAGGAGAATCATATCTAAATTTGTCGAGACGTTGAGTGGGAGACTAAATTTTTTATTTTGAACTTAATTGGTTAGTGATAAGTTAGATATTTTTGGAAGGTTGTTTTAAAGGAGTTTAAGTGGTTAGTGAGGTTTCCCGATTAGCATAGTGAGGTGTGAGGGTGAGGTGTGACAATATAATTAGTTATTTAATTGTTTAATTATTTAATTATATTTGATATGGGTAATGTAAATTTAAGGAATGTGAGACTATTAATTAATTAAAGGGGACATGTGGGTGAAAATAATTAATTAGCTAATTAATTAATTATTTACGTATAGGAGGGGTGATATGACCTAGGAAATGTGAGGTGAGAGATTAATTAATAAATGGGGGGTTTGGTTTGATTAATGATGGATGTGTACTTAGTTTGGTGATGATGTTAATGTGAAATAAATATGAGGGTGTAATTTGAAAATGAAGGGGACCTAATAAACACCTGAAACTAGGATTAGTGGTGCTAATTTTAGGTGTCTACATTTTTACCCTTTTTGTTTAGTGGTTTTAAGACAAGATGCAAGACAAAAATGAGATGTGACATATAAATGTTGAATAATTACATGATGAGATGCTCATACTCAAATTCAGGATTTATGAAAAATGGAATTGATCACGAGATTGAATGAGATAGATAGAAATATACAAGGATAGAAATATGATAAAGTGATGCCCCATGACAAGGTAAAAAAATGGGATGGGTGTCATCATAAAATTAAGTGATAGGTAAACCAAAGGGTTCATTTCTAATAGGCATTTTAATTTTAATGATAGAGAATATGTTTTGACAAGGTCAAAGGACAAAACATTGATGTTTCCATAAAGGTGGGCTTACAAGGAAAAGAATTCAAGTGATAGGGGAACCAAAGGGTTCATTCACTATTTATAAATGACTTAACGGAAGATAAGATGTTCTTACGAGGTCAAATGACTAAGAATTCAAGTTTCCACAAAGGTGGGCTTATGATTGATAGGGGAACCAAAGGGTTCGTGTCCTATGGTGATAAGAGATGATAATCATAATAATTTGATGGGGTCAAGGGACAAAAATTTATTGATGCTACAAGGGTAGGATTTTGAGGACTAGATGGGGGTCCTGACAGTAATCGAGGCATAATGTTGGAGGAGACATCTGATTGACAAGTTTCGACTTTAATGAGTGAATGTGATGTTTTAGAAACAACAATATAATGTTGAGATATGCTCAATATTGTTTTGATGTATGATGTTGATGTGATTAATAGATTTTGGTATATGTTTTGATAGATGTTGAAGTGGAAGGGTTGAAAAATGTTAAATTTATGTTTTATGCATGATGAGTATTTGATATTGATGTTAAAGTGATTTATTGTTTTTTCAAAAACCATGGTCAAGAATGAAACATGGATTTATTTCTTTGTATTGTATTTGATACATATATGATGGGAAACAAAAAGGTGAATGAGTTTGTACTTTTGGATTTTAAAATGAATGTTACCAAATAAATAACAATGAGTAGTCACAATTAGGATCTTGGATATAAATTAAAGTGATAGTGTGTAACTTCTTAGGACATGAGAAGGGTTGACATATGTGTAGGTTGGATGGGAAAAAGAGGGTTCTCCTTTTAACGGTTTCATATGGAAATGCACCAACTTTACTTTTTTATTCTCGATACAAACCGATCGGTGTAGAAGTTTTCTATAATGGGAAAGTTAATCAATGTAGGAAGCTTTCCTAGGATGATTTGAATTTTGGATTTTTTAAGGCTGGTCAATTTGGGAATCCTTTTTACATGTGTAGCCATCATTCAAGGGTATGGTTTACATATTTTATTTTGATAGATATTCATCCTTCGAGGGATCGATATATAATTTTGACTAGTAGCTGTCCTTTAAGGGATCAATCTACTTTAATTTTTGATAATATGATGTTTGAATAGATGTCCTTCAAGGGTTCAGAATATTACATTTCACTTTAATGGGAAACATCCATAGGTTTTTTTGAATTTATGTTGAGCTAAGGAAATAACCTAATAATCTATTTCAAGGAGGGGAAAACAAATGTTTACACACACTACACATGTGTGCCCCATGACATTTCTTTTTAGGTAGGTAAGGTGGATGGATGTAATTATAATAGGGTTCCTACTAGAGACAAACTTTCCATGTGAAAGATGCAATGGATAGAGCCGTGGTGCTCATATTTAAGGTGTATTAAGGATAGTGATGGAAAAACACATGCTTTAAAATAATCACGATGATAGAATGGTTGGATAATGATGGAATAAGATCTTTGGCCTGAATATTGTCATGACAATCAATCTATTAATAGTAGAAAGGACACAAGTGCAATATATTCAAAGGTTTCCACATGCTATATGGACCAATCCAATTAAGGAGAACATTCCACATTTATTCTGAAGTAATGATATTTTTATTAGATTGATAGGTTGGTGATGAAGTGGGAAGGGATGTAAAGTAGGAATTTCAAAGTCTCAGTAGATAGGAGCCTTCCTAACATAATGTTGCAAATAGAAATGACATGTGTTAAGAGGAATGATGTTCTCGGGATGATACAAGTTTTGGTC
This sequence comes from Taxus wallichiana var. yunnanensis, assembly GCA_018340775.1. Classification (NCBI taxonomy): domain Eukaryota; kingdom Viridiplantae; phylum Streptophyta; class Pinopsida; order Cupressales; family Taxaceae; genus Taxus; species Taxus wallichiana. The sequence goes on from CM031233.1 coordinate 419,059,124, forward strand.
TTGATTAAGGAAGTGTATGGTGAATCAAGGATCCCTTGACAAAGGATCTATGGGAGATTTTGATGGGGTATGAGAAGACAACTGTAAAAGTGGTTCATATAACATAGGATTAGTTTTTTCTTTTCTTTGTGTATGTTGATTTTGGGTTTTTATAGGTGGGTTAGTTAAAAATTTTTTGAGATAAGGGACCTTCACTATAAGGTGATGGAAAAATCAATGAGGAAGGTTTTTCGAGATATAGTTGAGGATGACCCCTTACTTATACACATTTCGGTGAAGACATTGTTAGTGGCTTCAAAGCATAAATTTTGATGAGGTTATTATACCTTCAAGGGAAGGTGTGGAAATTGATGAGGTTGAGAGACCTTTAATAGAAGGTGTTGATGAGATTGAGGACCTTCACCAAAGGTGTTAACGATATTGTTGGACCTTTAAAGGAATTTGATGATGATATTGTTGGACCTTCAAAGGAAGGTGTTAATGAGGATAATGGTCCTTCAAAGGAAAGTACTGATGACATTGATGAACCTTTAAAGGAGGTTTTAAGCTATTAATGGGCCTTGAAGGGAAGGTTCTAATGAGATTGATGGTCCTTGAAAGGAATTTGTTGATGAGGTGGATGGAACTTTAAAACAAGGTGCTAACGAAGTTGATGGACCTTCAAGGAAGGTGCTAATGAAGTTGATGGAACTTCAAAGGAAGCTTTGATGAGGATAATGGTCCTTCAAAAGAAGGAGCTGATGATATTGATCAAAATTCAAGGGAAGGTGCTAACGAGGATGAAGATCCTTCAAAGGAAGGAGATATAATATTTATGGAACTTCAATGAAAGGTGCTAATGAGATTTCGATGAAGGCTTGTTGATGATAGAATAAGGATGCTTTCCTTGTCTTACAGATGTTGGTAAGGACATTGAAAAGGGTGATGATATCGATGATGGATTAGGATGTTCATCTTTTGGAGGAAGATCATCGATAAGGAAGAGTTTTTGGATTATTAGATTAAGTGCTTTACAACTCTCTATGCTATACCCTGAGAAACTATGTTATGCACATGTTATGTCTTGATCTTGGGTAGGTTTTCAAGTATGTGGATGGATTTTTTTATTGATGATAATGTGATAAGAGAGGCTTGCATGAGTCTATTGAGGATATCAATGTAAGTCCATTTTGGGGGATTTGGATTAATATATTTTGATATTGATTTTGATTTTGATTCATAAGAGAACTTGGTAGGACATGTATTATTTTTGGATGGGAGTGGATTCGTAGATGTTATATGGTGTTGGAACATCACAAAAATTTGTGATGTTGATAAGAGGGAGAATATGACCTGAAAAAGGGATAACATGTCTCATCGCTAAGATTAGATGATGGGTGATGTACCAAAATAGAGGAGGAAGGATAGTTGGTGGATGAGATAGGGTTTGATTGTGAGTCATGATATTGAGATAAAGGATGGGGTCCTAAAATTGATGGTAATTGTAGACCCATACACTTTTTAGACTTAGATTTTGATAAAGGATGAGGTCCCAAAATGGATTGTGAAGTTGAGGCCTTAGATGGTGTGTGCTTCTATTTTATAGTATTGGTGATGAGGATGAGCCGGTACATGTTACAAGTTTTGATTATGTAATATTTGTGTTAGATAGAGAAGACGGAATCATGCCAAATGAAAAGGGTAAGGCTATGAGTGTGATGGTATTTGACTGTGTAATGTTTGATTTAGGACACGGTTCTAGGATGGAAGGTAAGTGAGTATCTAGGGATATGATTTGATTTGATTTAGATGAGGGAGGTGTTATTTCTACACATGATTGAAGTGTATTACATGATTTTTATAGTTTGTTGATTAATTCAATAAGTGGTTGAATATCAATATATTTAATTACAAAGGATTCTTTAGTAATGATATCCAAAGTGGAATCGACGGGTTATGAAGAGGCAATGCATTACTAGATAGTGGACATGGGTGATATCGATTTGTAAGAATCATTGAAAAGAGGATCTATTGATTCTAGATTTTCAAGAGGAAGAATTGGGGATGGAAATGTTTTATTATAGGGAAGATCACATGTAATGTTGTTAATAATGTAGCTCGAGGGATACACATTATCTATATGGAAAAAATTCTATCAAGGGTGTTAAGTTAGGAAGATAGGTAATGTCATTCATTATATGTGGTGGTTTCATATGAGTCATGGGAAGACCTAGGGAATCAAATGAAATATATGTAGTTTCATTTGAATCATAATAAGACCTAGGGGAATTAGATAAAACGTGTGTAGATCTATCTAAATCTTATAAATATCTATGGGAATCGGATGAGACATGTGGATATTTGGGATCAAGAAGGTATTTTTGAGGGCTTGGATTTCTAATTTCCTATCCTTGACAAAAGCTTTGTTGAAGGTGCATAATGTATGGATTTGAAGGGTGGATGATATGTGATGGGAACATGATCTAGTAAACAACTAGATCAATTTTGACTTGTGGAAGTTGAAAGGACAATTGAATAATTGTGCTCTTCCATCTAGTAACAAAGTCTCTAAGAGAATAATTTTTGGATTGTTTGATGGTAACAAGGTTAGAAATGGTGATTTTTTGAGTGACATTTATAGTAAAGTGATTGAGAAAAAATAGGTATTTTTGAGCGAAAGAGAGAAAGGAGTGTTGAGAGAGGGAGTTATACCAATCCAAGGAAAGTACTTGTTAATGACACAAGAAAGGTTCCGAGAAGAAGATCTTGATCGTGGATGATGAGATAACATGAATGTCTAAAGGAGAGTATGTGTTGCTATGGATCCTCGTGGCCATCAAATATGGTGAACTCAAGAAATTCCCAATGCAAAGGATAGGGTTTATATGGTATGCTTGACAGATGGATGGGTTCATTATAAACCCAATAGTAAGTGAGGACTTGTTTAGATCCTTTGGTAGTGGTTTCTTGTTGGACATAATGATTAAATGGTTTGGCCAACCCTTAATGTATATGGGTCCATCACTAATATATAGGTTAATATTTAATAATATGAAATACTTATATTTCTATTATTAAATATGCTAACCTAGGTATATACTTTAAGTTAAATATTTAATATCATGAAATGATTACATTTCTAATATTAAATATTATAAACTTAGGTGTATGTGTGAACCATTTTAGGTTGAAAAGGTGTGTCGGAGACATAATCGGATCACCGTATATAAAAAGGACTTTAGGTCATTATTTGATACATTCGAAAATATATCAAAGGTGTGAAAATCAAGTGATTTGGTTTTACCCTTGGTAAATAGGGTTTTAAAGGACGAGGTGATCTTACTGGATGTAAAATAAGTTCTCTGAAGTAAAAGGTTATTTTCAAAGTAGTTTTTACCCTATTTGGGTTTTCCACTATAAATACTATGTCACCTGTATTATTTATTTCATGTAATTATTTCTTTATTTACTTATGTTATGATGTAATTTTTATTTAAATATTTATTGTAACATTATGTAATATATAAGTTGATTAAATCTGTATTTATTAGAATTCTCAAATTCTAACATGGTAACAAGCGAGGTAAATTAAATAAATTAAGATCAAATGTTGTGTATTTTATTTATTTAATTTGTACGGGTTTTTTTAACCAACCCGAAAGGGTATTTAAAAGTATCATGTCCCCTTTTTTCCCCAATTTATTTTGGCATTACATTTGTGTAATTAAACTCTCAGTAAATTTTTTAGGGTTTTCAATTTTAAATCCCTAATTTTTTTGGGGGGAGATGTAATATGATATGATTCTTACTTTCATTTACATTTTGTAAATTATATGGAATTAATGTTTTTTTGGAGATTGATATGTGCACAGTGAAAAGGGGCTTCAAATATTTACCTACGTGAAAATCACATACAAAAAAAGAAAGGATTTATTACTATATGAAATAATTTTCATGTTTTCTATAATTTCAAATGTTTGCAGGTTAAATATTTCGAAAGGTAAATTCATACCCGTATTCTTTGGTCCCCTCTAACAGATTCAATTTGAAAAAATTAGTTTATAGTTAATCTATAACTATATCCTATATAATTTGAAAATTATATTATTATTTTTAAATAAAAATATATATAATATAGAATAAGGTTTATATAATAATTTATATAAACATCATATTAAAATTTATATAGTTTTAGAAAAAAAAACTATATATTAAAAGTCTTTAACCATATTAAAATTACATGGGATTGAGGGAAGAGTCAATAGACCATATTCTAAGCCTAAGTTTAAATCATATTTAAACTTAACTTATAAATCTAGGCATATATAGTTTTTAAAAAAAAATAAACAAACCTAAGTTTAAATTATATTTTATATATATGGTTAGTTTAAACCACTTAAAATATAAATTTTATTAGATTTAGTTTATATATGTTTTTAAAAAATCAAAGTGCTTACTTTTTTAGTAAGGGGGCCATGTTTATTTCTTGGCCATGAAGGGATTACTTTTTAAATATTAATACTTATTAAATAAAACCTAACATGTGTCCCTAACCATTTATATTATCCATGTAAGGGGCGGCCCCATTCATTTAGATCTTATAGTTTATAAAAACTATATAAATAAACCTATTTAAAAGTTTTCTTTTATATAAGAGTGGGAGTGGAGAATAAAATGAGATAATATCTCAGGTATAAATGTGGAACTCTCAAGTATAAATGGAGAATTAAAAAAGGGGATAGTTTATTGGTGGCCCACGTGAAGTGTGGTAAATATTTATTAAAATATTGATAGTTATAGCCACATAAAAGTTTTAAAGTTTTTAGCTTGCAGAGAATTATATAAAATATTTTACAATATTTCCATACTTTTAAATGTGTGTGGGGTAAAATTAAGAGTAAATGAAGGAAAGAGACAAGGTTCATGAAAATAGGAATTTCAATTTATTTCATTGGTCGTGTGAAATTAATCGTCCCCTCTCAAAATATGCAGTTTAATCTATACTCTTCTAAATCTACTTGCACTGCAAAATTCTTTTACTGTCTATGTTCTTTAAACCCCTTTAATAAGGGTTATGTGTTTTTAATATAAAAACAATATACTATTTATAAACTATATGTTTTTTATTTTCATTCTATAAAATCTATACATTTTTTTAATAAACAAGTGTATATATTTTTACATTATAAATTATAATAGGTTATTATAATATGTTATAATATAACCTCCCTAATATTATACAAAAAAAGAAATTCTGAAATTTCACATTCTGGAAATACACAACAAGTTTTAGCTTCATTAAATTTGACGGTCAAATGACCGTCATGGTAGACCAAACATAAGACAATATGACAGATCATTTAGACGTCAAATTTAAGCTCGTAGGTTCTAAGAAACTTTAATTGTGTTAAAATTAATGGTCAAATGATCGTCATGATAGACCAAAAATAAGCCATTATGACAGTCATTTAGACGTCAAATTTAAGTTGGCTAGATTTTTGTCTACATTAATTTTTTTAGAAATTTGAAGTTGTTATTCATTCTTAGGGGTCTCTTCTTCACTTCTCTATAGTCGAAATATTTTTATATAGATCTAGGGTATAATGCTTGAGCCCTTTATATTGTGAGTTATTTTTTGATCATGACAGGTTAATTAATATGCATTATAATGACAAAATTTATTACTATCAAATAGTTTCTTTAGATCTATAAAATTTAGATATGATTCTATTAAAAGTATTGTTTTTATTATCGATAAATATGTATCTAACTCTATGGTACATTGTATATTATAATGGGGTGTGTTTTACAAGTTTAAGAAAATAATGACATCCAACTATTTTTGTCTTGACAAAATCTAAATCTTGAATGAAACCAACTACAACATTTAGGTCAAAACAAAATTTATGTCAAAAATAACTCTGGACGATTGTTTCTGGATTTGAGGTTGCTCCCACCGGTTTTCAAGCAACTATAGATAATATGAATACATTCTTGCAACGAATGTAGGAGGCTCTTTCTATGATTCTACGTAATGTGAACGATGAGTACCTTCTACACATTGATAATATCAAACATCTGAAATAGGTATGGACACACCTAGAATGCATGCATGAAGGATACTTGGTATATCAAGGATAATAATGAGAGTATAATAGCTGAAGGAATTCAAAGAAATAGTCTATATATTTTTATGATTTCTCTTCGCATCTTTATTTTATATCTAAAAGTTTGAATAATTAAAAACTATGGCATGAAAGGTTATGACATGTTAATTATCAAAGCTTATATGAAATTTCTAGATAAAATCTAGTGAAAGGTTTACATGTGTTGTCTTCTTCTCTTGAAGTTACTTCATTAAATGCTTATAAATGATGGTTTTGATTCTGATTTAGTAAATGGTCATGATGATGTTTTGATATTATAAATGTTTCTAAAACTCTTATCTTCCTAGATAAGAAATTAAATTGGGCTCAATCTATGTTATAAAGCTCAAATCCTATTAACATTAGGAAAATGACCATAAGCCATCATATGTACCATGCATTAAAATTACCTTGTATGAACCTGAGCTGTGAAGTATTATAGGGTCTATGTGAATATATAAAGTAAAATATAATGTTGATGATAGTATTAATAAACATAAAGCTAGACTTTTTGTTAGAGGTTTCACTCAGAAACCTGGTATTGATTATGTTGAGACATTTCTTGTAGCTAAAATGAGTACTGTTAGGGCTTTATTTGCAATTTTCTCTCAATTTGGGTAGGAAATTCACCAAATGGATAAGAAAAATACTTTTTTGAATTGTGATTTCAAAGAAGAACTTTACATATTTCAACCTAAAGGATTTGAATAAACTGGTAAAGAAAACTATGTTTGTAAGTTGAGAAGTCCTTATATCGTTTAAAACAAGCTCTTAGAGCTTGGTATGCGAAAAAATTTCTTTCGTAAACTGTTAGGTTTTGTTAATTTTTCTTTTAACAATGATATATTCATCAAGCAATAAGGCTCGCATATTATCATTATATATATATATATATATATATATATATATGTTGATGATTTTCTTATGTCTAATGAAAACTTTGATTTAATTCATAGGATTAAAGAGAAATTGAAGAAATACTTTGAAATGATTGAGTTAGATATCTCACATCATGTTATTTGTATGACTCGTATTTCATTCTATTGTTATTTTAAAAAACACATTATGTAACCATTGTATTGAAAAAGTTTCTTATGATTGATTGTAAACCATTTTATACTTCTATAGAAGTTGGAATAAATATTGATCCTAAATCTACATATGAAAAAAATTTGATCCTATTTTATATACATTGTTAGTTGATAGTTTGATTTATCTAACTATAACGAGATCGATATTTCCTATACAATAGGAATTACTTCAAGTTTTATGTAGGAACCTTTTTAGAGATCATTGGAATCTTGCAAAAAAATTTAGATAATTGAAAGAAACAATCAATTATGGGTTGCATTATAATGAGAATGAAAATGCTATCTTATATAGATTTTGTGATTCTAACCATACTAATGTTGTGTTATAAAATATACTAGATATGTGTTCAAGTTTTTTGGTGTAGGATCCATTACTTGGAACAAAAATATAATCATCACTCTTCATTTCTTCTACTGAGGTAGAGAAGTACGATAGAAGAAATACATAAGCCATGTGGCTACAACGACTTTTGGTAGAGATACACATGGAAGCTATAGGAAGTATTTCTCTTCTATGTGGTGGTCTTGCTGATCTGAGTTTTATTACTCTTGATTAAGAATCTAGTTCAACATCAGAGGACGAAGAATATTGAGATACATATACGCTTACCCATGAGAAGGTGTAAAGTGATGAGATAAATCTCAAGTTCATGTTGATTGAAGAGCAGGTTGATGACATCTTCAAAAAGTCCTTAAGTGCTGCAAAGTTTTGTGACTTTCATGAAAAACTTGGATTGCTGAGTTACCATTAACAGGAGTGTGCATGACAATGTCACCTCCTAATGGAACTTGGTTTTTGTAAAAATACCTTCAGAGCATATGTAAAAGACCTTCGGGTAAGTGTAAAAAAAGACCTTCGGGAAAGTGTAAAAAGACCTTCGGGCATGTATACCTCCTTAGCTTATTTTTTTAGAAAGAAGTGTAGAAATATCTTAAAGGTAGTCTTCAGTAAACTCTTTAGTGCTATTGAGTTTATTGGTAAACATCCAATACAAGTATATTGTTAAGGAGGTCCTTGGTTGTAAAAGTCTCCTATATGCTTGGGTTCAATAACCTTTTATGAGAACCTGTGAGAACATGTAAAACTCACAAATCATACTTAGCCACTGATCATGGGATGATCTTTGGGATTCTAAATCCTTTTGTACCAAAAGGTAATTTGAGTATGATGAAGGTGTTATAATTCCTTCAACTGATATGCTAGCCTAAAACCTTTATGGTTTAAGGATTATAAATCCTGTAGTGTACCATGGGTAGGTAATTTATTGACATATGTTATGTTATCCCACTTAACATTAAGGGGAGTGTTGGAACATAATGATTAAGTGGTCTGGCCAACCCTTAATGTATATGGGTCCATCACTAATATATAGGTTAATATATAATAATATGAAATATTTATATTTCTATTATTAAATATGATAACTTAGGTATATACTATAGGTTAAATATTAAATATCATGAAATGATTATATTTATAATATTAAATATTATAAACCTAGGTGTATGTGTTAACCATTTTAGGTTGAAAAGGTGGGTCGGAGACATACCCGATCACCTTATATAAAAGGACTTTAGGTCCTCATTTGATACATTCGGGAAATATATCAAGGTTGTGTGCAAATCAAGTGATTTAGTTTTACCATTGGTAAATAGGGTTTCAAAGAAGGAGGTGATCTTACTAGATGTAAAATAAGTTCTCTGAAGTAAAAAGTTATTTTCAAAGTTGTTTTTACCCTATTGGGGTTTTCTACTATATAAATATTATGTCACCCGTGTTATTTATTTCATGTAAGTATTTCTATATTTACTTATGTTATGATGTAATCTTTATTTAAATATTTATTGTAACATTATGTAATATGTAAGTTGATTAAATATGTATTTATTAGAATCCTAAAATTCTAACATTTCCAAATTATCTAATATATTAGATAAGTCTTGCAAAAGAATCATTTGTAGGGTTGTATGTGAAATAGTTAGAGTGTGGAGGATAATGTGGCTGATTTGATTGTGAATTAGGGTAATTAATATGTAGAGGATTTTTATGGGGATGTTGATAAGGGGTGGCATGACGAGGTATAGATTATAAAACAAGTGGCGATGAAGGAATATGAGAAAATGTGAATTGATATTGAGTAGATTGTTATTGTTGAATGAAAGGAGTTGATTGGGCCTGAGTAGGGATATGTATTTAGGATGTTTGTGGTGGTGAAAAATGGGATTGAAGAAGAGATGGGTTGATTATATGAAGGATGGGGATATTAAAATTTTGATGAGATTGCAAAAATGAAATGATGTGGAAAAGACCACCGATGTAGAGCACTTTCCATAGGCTGAGAAATAATAGTTTGGGGAAAGAAGGATGTGAAGTATATCCATAGGAATGCTCAATAGTTTGGAGAAAATATGTTTTTGGATTGGCTGACATGTAGATGGTACATAAGAGGCATAAGATGTCGTAAATTGTTGCGGGATGTGCTAGAGCTAAATGAGGTTGACTAGGATGTGATAGGATAAATTTTTGGTAAGAACTAGATCCTAGGTAAGGAATATTTTACAAATGATTATGATATAATGATGTTGAAGCATCTGAGGTGGGTTGCAAATATGTTGCATAGTTATTTGAGGGATATACCGATGTACATAACTCGATCTATGATAAAATTATTGTCAATAATAAAAAAATTACATAAGAGATTTATTAATTTAACACATAAGTCAAAAAGAAGAATATTTCAATTATCTTTAATTAGTTAAGAAAAATTTAAGTGTTTAAAATGGATAATGAGTGTCCTATGAAATGGTCATCTAAATCTAGTTTATGGATTGTTTATGGGCGGCATCCTCGATATATCCGAAGGTACGTGAGGCACAAATTTATACTATTATCGGTACGGGTGTGTATATTGGGGCCTACCCCTCACTTCATGGTCCCACTATAATAAGGGAGTCAGGTGTTGAGCCAAAATATACTAAAAAATAGGATATTATACTCAACCAGAACACTAAGTCAGTTTCCCTATTGCATGATGAGATCCCAATCAGTTTCACCTGTGTGGGAAATTTTTTGAATGTTTTTTTATTTATAAGTGGTTTGGTTATGTGTGGGGGAGAGTAAGTGAATGCAAAAAAAATCATCCTAATTAGACTATGTGAAACAAGAAGTATGCTTTTTTTCATTTTAATCCCAAAATGAAAGATCACTTTCGATGAGTAAAAACAAAAAAAATGTAAAACAGAAAGAAAAGAGGAAGGTGTTCAGGACTTACCTTGAGAGAGCTCCTATTTTATTTTTTAGATTTTTTTAGCAATTTCTAAGATTTTTTCTTAACAACTCCCAAAAGCACAATTTCAGAGGAAAATAACTTTCTAATTGAATAAAAATAGTATTAAAAAGTATAAAAATCACTATACATTAATGATGGAATGTTATAAAAAAAAGATAAATCACTAGTGATTGAGGAAAATCATAGGTGATTAAGCCAATCATTGGTGATTGACAAATAATGGAAAAAAGTGAATATATATTATTAATTGAAGTGAAATAACAAATGAAGGGATAAAGGGGTGTCCCACCGAGAATTCCAAAATGTTTGGGATAAATCTTACCAGTGTTTAACATGTGTGCACAAGCAAGCTGATACAACCTTTCAAACCTTGGTATGGTAGGCTTTCCATGATACCCACAGATGTAGATTACGTCATATTATGCTATGTGGAAGAATGTGAACAACGATTCATTTCCACAAAATCAAGCCTACAAATCAAAAACACTCACAAAAGATGGTGTTCGTAAAATATATGACATATTTCTTGGAAAAAGCCACTACACTAGTCGGTGGACTTCCTCAAAAGGATGTCAATCTGCATTCAGGAAAATAATCTGGTGATGATAAACAAATGAATAAGAAGAAATGATTTAAGCTATTGAATGATGAGTGATGTAGATAATGATGTGAAGGAAAGGCACTTACCATATTTAAGCTAAGTGATGAGACTGAATATGTGATATTACCTAATTTGGGAAGGCCTTGGAATGAGGATTTTTTTGATGGCAAAGCTCTGGATCTGATAAAAACCACCCTTTGATGTTTTGATCATAACTTTTAAAACCTAGCTCCATTTTACAAACCAAAAGGAGTGTCGGAAAATTGATTTCAAGATATTTACATTTAAAAAGAGAATTACTAGTGATTGTATGTGAATCACTTTGGATGTTTGGGTAAATCGTTGGATATTTGGGTAAATCATTGGTGATTTTGGTGAATCGCCAATGATTATTTTAAAAATGTACAATTGCAAAAATGGATGAAAATGAGACTTGAAAAAAAATTAGATAGGTGGATTAAGCTTTAAAATGATGTAATAAATAAAAGGAAACCAATTACCTTGCATAATTTGGGAAAATGAGTCAAAAATATGATGTTACCTGTGAGAGAAAGATTGTTGAAGCAAGAAGACCGCCGGGCGTGATTATGGGGCTATGAATCACATTCGAAGAAGCTTTGGATGTTGTTGGATGATCTATGGCTCTATGAGAGTTCTATGATGAAAGAATAATTAATTTACAAAGTCATATCCACCCACCATTATCCCTTCAAATGGAAGCCAATAACCTCCATTTATATTGAAAATGGGAGAGTATCACCGATGATTGGGGAAATCACCGACAATTGCGGTTAGTTTGAGTTTGGTTGATGAAAAGGATGGTTTTATTATTATTTTGATTTTATTTTTTTAATATTTAGGAGAATCGTATATAATTTTTTTTTGAGAGGTTGAGTGGGAGGTTAAATTTTCTATTTTGAACTTAGTTGGTTAGTGATAAGTTAGAGATTTTTAGAAGGTTGTTTTAGAGGAGGTTAGGTGGTTAACGAGGTGTCCCAGTTAGCATAGTGAGGTGTGAGGATATAATTAATTATTTAATTATTTTTGATATGGGTAATGTAACTTTAAGGAATGTGAGATTATTAATTAATTAAAAGGGTATGGGATGTGGTGACATAGTTATTAAATTACTTTAATTAAAGGGGACAAGTGGGTGAAAATAATTAATTATCTAACTATGGGAGGGGTGATATGACCTAGGAAATGTGAGGTGATGGATTAATTAATAAATGGCAGGTTCGGTTTGATTAATGATGGATGTGTACTTAGTTTGGAGATGATGTTAATGTTAAATAAATATGAGGGTGTAATGTGATAATGACATGAACCTAACAAATGCTTGACACTTTGGATTAACATTGTTAATTTTAGTTATCTATAGCTAGTATATGTGGATATAGGAAATTAGCGGTGTTAATTTTAGGTGTCTACACTAATATCTCCCTTCACCCCCTCCCACAACAGAAACCCAATATATGGTCTTCACCGATATTTACACCCTAAAAATTTGAGAGGAGCTTCCTATAATAAACATCTCCCTACCGGTCGAGAATCCCCTACATAACACATAAAATAAATATAGTATATCTTGCTAAAAACTCAACGTATTCCCATGGAAAACCTATAGGATGGGAAATTGTAATATGCTCAAAATCCCAACACCGTAGTGGAAAAGCGATATCGATCCTTAACCTCTTCCGAATACTCCATGAAAAAATCTCCCGTAAGTCTTTGCTAATAATACGAGGGGCCTATATAAATACAACCCTCTTCTCAATCTTGTCATTCATTGCACCTGAAATCTTCAAAGGAAACCCACCTCCTCTAGATTCCAAAAATGAAAAACATGTAATCTAAATCGTCATAAGGATCATTAAAATATAAACCTTTGTCTCGGGGAATATAAATCCCGGTAGTAGAACCTATTAGATGTAAACTCCATACCATCTACATCAACACCATATAATCTCCCCATCATATCAACCCTCTATCTATCCTCAATCAACTTTGTATTCCATCTCCATGAATGTGAAATCTCGTAATCATGTGTACATCCTCCACGGTGATCATATCAACCCTCATATCAACCCTCTATCTATCATATCAATGTATCATGTGTACATCCTCCACAGTGATCATATCAACCCTCATATCAACCCTCATATCAACCCTCATATCAACCCTCATATCAACCTCTCATCTATCTATCATAAGGATCATTAAAATATAAACCTTTGTCTCGGGGAATATAAATCCAGTAGTAGAACCTATTAGCTGTAAACTCCATACCATCTACATCAACACCATATAATCTCCCCATCATATCAACCCTCTATCTATCCTCAATCAATCAATTCCATCTCCATGAATGTGAAATCTCGTAATCATGTGTACATCCTCCATTTCCATTCACATGCCATCAAAGTTGTTTCCTAACCTTTCCATCATGAAATATAAATATAGAGGTTATGAACACATTTCATTCCTCAAAACATCAAGACCCAATATTGGGGATAATTATAGTTGGCATATTTATTTTAATGAATTATGGTTCCATATTTCTAATGCAATCTCGTAATCATGTGTACATCCTCCATACCATCTACATCAACACCATATAATCTCCCCATCATATCAACCCTCTATCTATCCTCAATCAACCGTCTCCATGAATGTGAAATCTCGTAATCATGTGTACATCCTCCACAGATGATCATCATCTCACCCATGTACAACAAAAAGTGCAAGTAGCAGGATCCCACCTCTCCACAAAAGTTAACAACAACCCTCTAATGTATGGATATGTGACGTATATATAGTTATGAATCACCCCAAACCCTCATGATTTAAATGTAACCAATCCTTTACTTGATAAATAGGTCATCACATCCTCTAAAATCATTGGAATCCTATTGCTGATAATCAATTTATATCTCACTTGCATACACAAGACATGAAAAACATGGATTAGAACAATTTTTGATCACAATTTTATCAAACTTATACAAAATAATCGCAATTGCCAATGATTTAATAAAATATCCATTGATTCTAGAAAGATTCCCCCGTATGGGAAATAAAAACAAAAAAATAAAAACTAACTTAAAGAAGAAAAACAACGAAAAAGGGTACTTACCTTCACCCGAGTTGTCCTCCCCTTCATTCTAGATGTTTCCATACCCTCCACTTCTGAAATATCACTCTCCAATCACTCAATTAGAATTCTCATCTTGTAACTCACATAATGGAAATTAATTTTTTCATAACCAAATCAACTAGTTATAATCACTCGTGATTCATAAAAATAATCTGTTAATTCCCCTTTGTCATAAAAAAAAAACATTTTTTCAATATAAAAATATGTTATTAAATAACACTATCACACTTTTATAACACCATCTACAAGTGTGCCTCATTTTGAGAATCTTGAATATCTTTGCAACTAGAAAATCCATTATAGATTCATTTTACAACCTCAACACCAAGTAATCCATACGTCTATAGAAAATGAACCCTTTGCTTCTCTTATCACTTGGCTCTTTAGTCTTTATAAATTCTATCATCGATCCATACTATTTTCACTTAACTAAAAATGTGTGAAATTTTTTGAATTTATTAAAAAAATTCATAAAATTTCTTCTTTAAAAAATTTGTTTGCCTTTGTGATGTCTTGTGGAAGAGAAATTGTCCTAACAATTTGTCATTTTGAGTACTTTGAGTGCTTGGGAATTTTCCTTTGCATTGCAGCAATCTCAGGTTTTATGGGAACTCATATCCCTTGTTCTTTTGGACCTCGGGTTATCTACGTCTCCACCTTTCTTAGACTTCGTTAAGTCTTTTGGTTATGGGTTTTCTTGTTTGTTGGTGAATTTTTTTGTCGATTATTGGCTCCCCACATCCTTCATCCCCCACAACTACCTTTCTTTTGTAATATTTTCACTCATCCTTAATATTGTAGAATTTATGGGTTTTTAGAGAGCTCTCATTCTCAAGTCCCATGGGCCTTGTGTTCTCCACTGGTCCGACTATCTCGCACTTGCACGGGTTCCTTTGTATTCTGATATTTTTAGGTGTTCAAATAAATTTTGTCCCATATGCATCCCGGCTTACTATTCCCCACAATCCCACCTTTTCGCACACTAAATCCTTTACTATATGCTTTGAGGATATTTCATAGATCCGAGCCCCTCATGTCCCTAGTTCTTTTGTGCTTTCATTTCCCTCAAATTTCTATCATAACCACAATGTACAAGAAAATTTGGTAAAATGTTCCACATACCCTCCTCTTTCTGCAATACACTTCAATTTCTTAATTAAACATTTATACACATCCTTTTTCAAACGAAAAATCATAAAAGAGGTAAATTAAGCCATTTTTACCATCGTAAGTCATGAATTATAGCTAATTCTGTCCATTTCCATTCACATGCCATCAAAGTTGTTTCCTAACCTTTCCATCATGAAATATAAATATAGAGGTTATGAAGACATTTCATTCCTCAAAACATCGTACTCAATATTGGGGATAATTATAGTTGGCATATTTATTTTAATGAATTATGGTTCCATATTTCTAATGCAAACCCCACTCTCATGGCTAAATGCATTAAAGATATTGGGATTTATCATCTCAATGGTTTCCTATCTTAGTATAATGTGAAAACACCATTTTAGCTTATCCTTCTTGTTTTTTCTAGATTCAAAATAAATAAAAGACCCTCAACGCTAATTGATTGCTAAACTAGATGTTAATTACATAAATGCTACCTTTGGAATCCTTGTTATTGAAAATGCCAATAATCTCACTAGGGCATAGGCTCAAGGAATTTTTGAAAAAGTTAAGGAGAAGTATAAAACAATGATAGAAAAGTATTGGTTCAAGGTTCGAATGAAAGGAGCATCCAGATTGCCTAAGGTTATGTACAAGGCTAATTTAAAAGAAGAATTTTCTGATATAATAAATATGTTAACTAGAATCATGAGACTTCCATCAACTAATGATTTTTAGTTTTGGATGTGTCCTTATATAAACATTAATTGTGAAGGAAGCAAATCTGAACCAGAAAAGATGATTTGTGAAAACCTCAATGAAAAATTGGTCAATGTGCAATAGAGAAAATCTTTCTACATGACCTCATATTTGATGTACACCATTACAACATACAAATTATAGTTAGGTATTACACTATTAGATGACAAGAAGAATGAACCAATGTTTGATTATGACCCACAACAAACTCTTGAAAATAGAAAACATTTGTAGACACCTAAATTCCGCTTTTGCAACCTTATTTCTAAAAGTAAACAAATCACTCTCATTATTACGATTTCCATTATAATTAGTGATTTCTTATAATTAACTAACGTTTCATACCATTTTGGTCAATTAACAATAG
Organism: Taxus wallichiana var. yunnanensis; assembly: GCA_018340775.1. NCBI lineage: Eukaryota > Viridiplantae > Streptophyta > Pinopsida > Cupressales > Taxaceae > Taxus > Taxus wallichiana. The sequence goes on from CM031233.1 coordinate 419,075,627, forward strand.
TTTTTTTATTACCTAACAAATTTCACATTTAGGATACAACTTTACGACACATCATAAGTCAAAATCCTCTTCTAAATAGACAATTAGTAATTATTAGCGATATTAGCTAATTAAGCCTTAATCATGATTAAAAATCCTTTATCTACTTTGTACTTTTAGTCCCACGTACCAAGATGCAAGTTTTCCACAAATGGAAAACTATAAAAAGGATTAACCACATACCTTAAAACTTTACGCTATGCTTTCAATTGCATATCATATAAGAAATATAATTAAGAGCCTAGCTCAATCTTTGCCTCCAATCTTCACATTAGCTAGTAGAGGGGTACCCAACTTGGTCTTGTAGAAATTTTTGGAGAGACCTTCTCACCTCTTGTGATGTAGCAACAAACCCAAATTTTATTTCTCTCAAATATCTATTTAGGTCTATGTCGGTTAGAAAATCATACTAAGTATGCATGCTCTAGCTAAGATTGATTGATATACCATGTCAGTTCTTTCAAGCATTACCTTCAACTTTTATCATTGATGTAAATATTGTTAGATTCATAAAGCATTTGATAATATACTATTTAGTGCTATTATTATTAGTGTATATTTGATTTGAACTTTTAGTAGTCTTCATTTGGCATGCCCTGGGAGCTTACCCCATTGCATTCATGTTTAAGCTTATTAAATTAGTTTCAAAGTTTTTAGTTTAATGCTTTCTAGATTCACTTCAAGTTTTCTAGATTAGTTTCAAGTTTTTTAGATTAGTTTCATGTTTTCTAGATTAATTTCAAGTTTTCTAAATTAGTTTCAAGCTTTCTAGATTAGCCCCTCAAGCTTTTTAGATTAGTTTCAATATTTTTAGAGTAAATCTCAAAGTTTTGAAAATTAATTTTTCAATTTTCATAGTTTTAACTAGATTAGTAGTATATGTTTCATTTTCATGTCCTTTGCAATATCTAACAAGGTAAAGTGTTGTCAAAATTCTAGCAAAAGTCAAATATTTGATATTTTTCATGTTTTTGTTGTCAAATCCCATGTTTTGACTACCTACAAGAAATGTGCATGCCCACATCTTCAATGTTGTGCCCACATTCATAAAGGAATGTTCACGTATCCAAAGAAATGCTCTACTCTACTAGCCACACCCATGCTTCACTAGATGTTCTTGCATTCTATTGAGTTTTCATCCTTTGTGTGTTGGTCACGCTGATGCTTCAAAGTGCGCACCAACATCTCTTGGGCTGCGCCCACGTAAATTGACTATGTAAATTTTACATATTAATGTTGATGCTCATAAGGTCAAGCCCATGTTATATGAGATGTTCTAATTCTAAAAATATCACGCTACATTGCTAAGGGGCGCATTGGTGTGCTAAGGTAAAGTTGGTTCAAATTTCAAATTTTCAACTTTTGGTTTTTGGTGCTTCTATCATTTTCTAGGGATTTTTAGCTAGTGTTACTATATATTTTTTCTAATCCATAAGAGGTTTTCTAAAAAAATGGCTTAAGGTTTGATGAGTGATTTTTCTCTCATTATTTTTATGAGTTTGGAATAGGGATATGTATGCTCTTCTCTTGCACTTTGTGTGATCTTGAGAATAAAAATCACCTCTAAACCTTCTTTTGCTAATTTTAGAGTAAGTAGGAAAAATCATCATTCATTTTTATGCTTAAGGGAATAAACTTTCATTTTGGCATGTATATGATCTTTTAGTTTAAGAGATTTTCATTTGATAAATAACTAAGGCTAAGGCTTGTGTATGCTCTTCTCTTGCACCTAGTGTGATCTTGAGAACCAAAAACAACCTTAGTTTTCATTAAAAAACACTTGGATTAATTGGGAATAAACCTTGATTTACAAATTTTTATGGTGGTTATTTGATTTACAAGATTTTCATTACTATCTAGTTGGGTTACTTGTTGTGTATGCTCTTCTCTCACATCCTTGGATGATCTTGAGAACCAAAAAAAACATTTAATCCTCTTTCTATGATATTTTAGATCTTTTTGCACTACTGAATATTTGTATGAAGGACCTAACACTAGCCAAAGAAAGGAGAATATATAAACAAAAATCTAATTTATAGGCATGTTATAGGTTTTTAACAATGGTCTAAACTAAATTTCCCAATCCAAAACATAAGAAAATACACCAACACATTATTCAATGCACTATATTCCAGGTTTATGTTAAGAGTTAGGGTTTGTCCACTTAAAACTAGGAGAAAATTCCTTTGGCATAATCCTTAAGATAACAAGAGGAATGCTCCTAGGAACCCGTATAGTCCATGCAAGAGGGGACCTTATGGATGAAATGGGAAAGTTCTCCAACAACTAATTGATTAATATGCCTTGGTGAGTTAGAGTCAAAGTTATCTTCATTGAGACCCAAGTGAAAATACAACTAAACACATTTATTTTCTCATTATATTGAAGGGGGTAAAAAAAATTATGGATAGTCGAAGGATCGCTCCTTGGAAAACCAATCTCGCAAAGGTAATTTATGACACCTAGAGAGAGAACACCTAGGAAAGATTATGTCTTAGAGCCAATTTAACTTAGATATCATGTTCTATAGATCTCTCACAAAGTTTCAAATCTTCTGGAGTCAAAACCTTATTATACGAACAAGGTGAGAGTCCATTTAAGTTGAGACATCATGATATTCATCATGAAATATACGATGTGTTACTCTAGACTAGTTTATCACTTGTCCTAAGACAAGGTGAAACTCTATCAAAGTTAAATTTAGTTTATTTCATCACCACTTGGTTTACACCTTTATTTTATTTTTTTCCCATTTTGGGAAAAAATATAACAACATACTGTAAATACCGCTTGACATAATTGTTTCCGCCACTTTTTTAGTCTACTTACATGACTTGGTTGCAATGCTGAAATGCAAGTGTTGAAGTGTGAATGGTACATCGTAATGATCTACTAGGCCCTTTTGTCTCAAACTACTATTAAGCCTTATTATCATTGTAGTTAGCTTGTCTTATCACTAAATTTTGTTGAGTTGTTATGTTGCCCACATTATATCCATACAATTGTGATATTTACATATTGTTTCCATTGTGAAACTTTTCCTGAATCTCTAAATTTTATTATTACATTGCTCACGTGCATAATAATTTCTTGATATACTTAGGCATAATTTTTACATCCTAACCTTGTCTTGGGTTTTTTTAGTGTTTAGGTTACATTTTTCACATCACCCTAATGCCATTTTGGTAATAAAATCTTTCTTTCTTGCAAATATTGATTAACATGTACGAATAGCATCATTATGTTTCTCACATTTATAACTTCCATTTTACAAGATTTAGAATTTGTTAGTGTCAAAAAAATTGTTTTAGTATACCTTGTTAGAGGAATGCATCAACACTTTCTTAACATTTAGGTTTTATTTGTTTCAAAATTGGCGTAACTAGTGATATTGTGTTGTCATTATTTGTTTCAAACCTATCTCAAAAAACCATAGGGAGTAAAAAAATTTTGTGATTGGATTAGAGTCTTTTCTTCATTGTATTTTTATAGATATATCTTGTAATATATTACCTTTCTAGGGTAGATAATTCTTTATTATTTTGTTTCCTTGACCCATTGGATTCATGAATGTTTAATAGTCATTGTTCTTTATGACGAATTAACATCGTTACACTACATAAAATTTCTTAGGGTCCCTATTGGTAAACCTTAGTAAAATATTTCATGTTATTCCCCTATTATAAGAATAGGGGTATCGGAAGTTAGGAAATGAGCCCTTTGGAAATGATAACCCAGCTTTTAGAGGATAAAATCATGATTGATCATAGTGGTGATGAGGACAATTATCCTTGTGCGAGATATAGAACGTCATCCACCCAAATTTTATGATTACTTTTTCAAAACAAGCATGAGGTCCTTTTACATGTCGTCAAATTAGGAGAAAAATTTCCTTTTACTATAGAACCTTCTCTTATTGTCGGCATGGTTTGCTAAGAATAATAAATAGACCGTCCTCTTTGTAATATCAATAATATATTAAACCCAAGTCATGCCTCTACTTTTGGAAGTTTACAATGATGAGTAAATACCTTTTCAAAATGATGGAGTCTATCGGATACCTATTATTAGAGTAGACTATGAAGACCGCGAGGAACATGCTCATCATGAGTAACCTCCTCTTAACGAAGATCATAACGAAGTACCTACTCAAGAAGTAACATTAGAATAACAAGCACAAGCTCTCACTCATCTTATGGAAATTTTTTTCTTCACATGTAAATAAGGAATAAAGATTTTTTTCAAACAAGCTATACCAAAGGCCAAACCTAAAGCTTCATATCGGGAGTTCTAAATAAATGCTCCTCAATGCAAGACACGAAAATACGCTTATGAGGAATTGTTTTTATAAAAAAAGGGTAGGAATACACCTAGATTCAACCCTTCGTATATGCCTATGCCATCTAAAAATACCAAATATTCAATCAAGATTGATCTGCGCCATGAAAAATGTCTTTCTAGATTTACAAAAAGGAAAAATTGGTAACAATAAGAAGTACCAGTTTAATGAGTTACGTGCTTATAATTTTGATAGAGCCATGTTATAGGTACCTTTCCCAAATCAAATTCATTGTAAAAATCTGTATAAGTAAAAGGGAAGATTTAACCCTCGAGATCATATCAAATATTTTTAAAACATGTCTCGTATAGCAAAAACTACCTTATTCACTTATTCCCATAAATTTTAGGAGGGAAAGAATTAGAATGGAATTTACACATCCCCAAGCGATCTATATCTACATATTTGGAATTAGTTAAAAATTGTGTACATCACTTTTATTTTAATATAGAGAGTGATGTTACGATGCTTTAGATCTTTACAATGTGAAACAATGAAACAATGATAAATTTGTTGCTTTCCTACAACGATGGAGAGGGTTAGCTAGTTTCTTTCCTTTTTCCAAGCTTAAAAATATATTATAAGTATATTTTTCCTAACCTCCACCCTAACATTACATTCTACTCATAATTATATTATGGTAACATGTTCAAGAGTTAATTGAAAAGGGGATTCAAATTGAAAAAGGTTTGTTAGCTCGAGGACCCTAAAACCCTTTTCACATGATCATAATGATTCTAAGCCTAATGAGAAATTTTTTTGGTGCATAATAATAACAAAAACAACATTGGTGATGGAATAGTAGAATCTAAGCAAGTATAATTTGTTCAAAACCACACACCTTTGAAGCTTGCAAAGGGAGCTCTACCTATGTAATACAAATGTCATACTTTCACCCCTCTATCTAAACCAATATCATCAGTTTTAAAATAGTTAGAATCCATTAACATGGCTTGATACCTGAAAAAAAACCATACAAGGAGGATACACCTAAACCATCATGGTTTAGGGAGAATGAATGTAGAGATTTTATCACATAGACAATCATAAAAATGATAAGTGTTTGAAATTAAAACACTACATTCATGATCTAATTGACAAAGTGGTGATATAGAAGTAGATTTTTCCACCTCTACCAAATATCCAAACAAAAACATGGATATATTCAAAGAACCTTTCCCCAAACACAAAGGAAAGGAAAAGTAGGATTAGGGATAGTCGTCTAAAAATAAGAGTACTAACTATGTGTCTAAATAGACCGCTTGGACAATTTTAATGCCTTAATAGGATGTGTCGATTCACCTATTGAGAAAATAAGCGTGATTAAAATTAAATCAAGGTGGCGTGTCATGTAAATGTAATGAGATCACCTTGTTATTTCATAACCTCCCCCTCCTCAAGAGATTCATTATGACATATTAGATCAATTGTAGAAAACAAAAACTAAGATTTTCATCTTAGACCTTCTCATAATTTCTAACATGCATAAGGATATCCTTTGTAAAACCTTTCGGGGATCAAGAGTTTTGTTGATATTGACCCAACACATTTACAAGCAATGGTAGCACAAATAAATCCTTTTAAACACATAGCATTTAGCCCCATAGAAATATTACAATAAAATCCCTCCCATAACTTTCCCTTACATATTGAAGTAAAAATCAAGTGTAAGAAAGTAAAAATACTACTTATGGACAATGGATTGGGTCTAAATATTTTTACTCTTAAAATAATTCATCAACTAGGATGCATATAAGTTGAGTTGGAGACAAAGGTCATCACCATAAATGAGTATCATGATGAAGAGTGACAGCCAGCCGATATGATCACTTTCTCACTAGAATTTGGTCCCATAAACCATGATATGAAGTTTCATGTATTAGACTGGGAGATCCTGAACCCTTACTCATTACAAATAATTATGAGGATATTTAACCACAATCTACAAGCATCCTTCTATGGAGATTACTATTCCTATTCAATCCAACTCCCTCGCTTCATGAGTGGATCTAGATACATTGTCTCCCAAGGAAAATGATGCTTCTACATCAAGATCTCCCGTTTCTATGTGGGAGATGAAAATTAGAGATAACATTTATGAGATTATAATCTTCAACAAGCCCTTCTAGTTCACAATATTCCCTATCAGCACAAGCACATGGTAAGTCATGTTACAAGTTCCAAAGAACTAGGGAGTGGTGCCCTTTCGATACTTCCACTCCGGATGGCTTACTAGAAGATGAAAGGATACTCAAAGATATCATGTTTTATCTTGAGGATGATGAAATGGATTTATGTTACCAGTTAGCTAAGTATGTTATTCCTAACTGAATAACTTTTACTATGGGATATAAAGGATGTGATTGTGACTCTCGAGAACAAGGTCCATTACAAATTCTTTCAAAACTTCATCATATAGAGGGTAAGCCTAATATTGGCATCTAACTATGTGGTTCTTCTCTTACAAAGCTAAATCACACCTCTTCTGAATGTGAAGATAGTTCATTGAAAAGTTAAAGTGAGACCGATTCCCGATGTAGTCTTCATAAAGAATTTTCCTCCATGAACCTATTTTTGACACAATTATTGTCACTATAACCCCTGTTACATTCCTTACCATTAAAAAATTAAACCTCATTTACCCATCACTCATGAATTGGGACAAACTATAACACGTACCCATCAACGTATTTTAGAACGATGAGGCTATTGGTGAGTTCCTTTGCATTCATGACAAAATTCTAAGAAATGACCATAAGACATGGTTTTCTATCTAACTCAACACATGTGTTTACAATGGGGTGGAAGCAAAGTTATGTGGTCATGTAAGTATTAAAATAAGTAAGGGAAAAATTCCTACATAAAAGACTTACGAAAGGAAAATTCCAACTCCTATAGCGAAAACCTCTTTGAGACACTTGTGGAAAAGCAGACAGAAAAACCCACGAACAAGATAATGGACCCACTTCAAGATGAAACTTTCTTGGAGCCACCTTTGGTAGAAGAGGATCTTAATTTTCCTCCTAGTCCTACATGTATGGAAGACGATTCCAAGCTACTGGTGAGGAGATAATAGATGTTAATATTGGCATAGAAGAGTTTCCTAGAATGGTTAAGTTGGGAGCTTTTCTCTCAGCCCAAGAACAAAAACTTTTACAACACTTTTGAGATAATTTGCAGATATTTTCTCTTGGTCTTATGCATACATTCTTGGAATTTATCATGTGTTAGTGGTGCACAATATTGTTGTATGCCCAGATGCCAAGCCCATTAAACAAAATCTATGAAAGATGCATCCTCATGTCGACTTGTTGGTTAAAGCAGAGTTAGAAAGGTTATTAGAAGTAGGCTTCATCAGGCCTATCAATTATTAAAATAAATTTCTAATGAGGTACCGATCAAAAAATTCTTGTTAGTATCAAAGTGTATACTGATTTCCAAGATATTAATAAATCTTGTCCTAAGGATGAATTTCCTCTTCCCAACATCGACATGATTGTTGATTCGATAACTGGTTATGAGATGCTATCACTCATGGATGGCTTCTCGGATATAATCAAATAAATATTATTGAGGAAGACCAACATAAGAAAATTTTTACTACCCCATGGGGGACATTCTGTTATCAATTCATGCCCTTCAGCCTCATGAATGCAGGCACTACCTATCAACGGGTAATGAATGTAATATTTTATGACATGTTCAGTGACATAATGGAATAATATGTGGATGAAATATTGGAAAAATCTAGGACTCGGGAAGAGCACCTAAAGAGTCTTTGACATGTTTTTCACCGTCTAAGGGACTTAAAGGTCCAACTTAACCTAAAGAAATTTTTCGTGGCATGTTATCTAAAAATTAATAGCATTCAATGTTTCAAGGAGAGGAATAGAAGTAGATCCTGTAAAGGTTGCTGCTATAACAAAAATTCCTCCTCTGAGGAATATAATACAATCATGAAGATTGCAAGGAAATATCCAAGCCATTAGATGGTTCAACTCTCAACTTGTAGATAATTGTCATACATTCATGTATCTTGTCAAGAAACAGAACAAAAGCAAGCTTTTTATTTACTTAGATACTATTTGGGTAAACCCCCTATTCTAATACCACCCATGGCGGTGAAACCTTGTTACTCTACATCTCTACGACACACTTTTTGTTTGGGGTGGTGTTGGCCCAATATGATAAGGAGAAGAGAGAAAAATTTGTGTACTACTTAAGTAGAATGTTGATAGCTTACGAGCTCACTATCCTCGGATCAAAATGATTATTTAGCCATAGTTTTTCCTTTAAAAACTACATCACTATTTTCTAAATAATAAGGTCAAGCTTATTTCAAAAGTTGATCCATTAAAATACTTATTGTCAAAATCCACACTCACAAGAAAGACGGTGAATTTCATCATCTTATTGAGTGAGTTTGACATTGAGTATGTACACTAGGAATTAGTGAAGGGATATGTTTTAGTAGACCAACTAGCTGAAGCTCATCTACCGAGTCCTAAAAATTTGAGTCTAGAGCTTCTACACACATCTAAAATGTACCTTGAGGAATCTATTGTATGGAAACTATACCTTGATGGCTCTTTTACCTTTCACGGTTTAGGTTTTGGATTTGTGTTGATAACTCCTATAGGAGACTTGATCCCTCAAGAATTTTGACTTCAGTTCCCATGCATAAATAATATAGCATATTATGAGGCCCTCATCATGGGGATAAAGCTAGATATTAATTAGGATACAAGGTGAGTAAATATAATTGATGATTTCATGCTGATTATAAAATAAGAGACAAATGAATAAAAACTTAAAATTGAGAAACTTCTTCCACACAAGAGAATGGTTGATTCTTTAAAGGAGTTCTTTAAGAAGATAACATTTGAACAAATACTAAGAGCACAAAAATAGAGTAGTGGATTCTATAGATATAGTGGGGTCCATGTTAATCACTCTACCTAAGAATAATGATATGTCATTCTTCATTGAGCATATAAGAATGCCAAAATATGACATTCCGAAATCCATTTTAGTATGAGAAGTTGTTGGTCCCTTTTCCCCATGGTATTGTGAAATATTTAATTACCTTCACAATGGAACCTTTCCCATACCAATAAACGAAACCTCATCCAGTGTATAGCCTGTTATACCCTACTTGGGGGCACCCTCTTCCATTGAGGCTATGACGGGAATTCATTACGCTATTTAAATTTAGACGTATCCATCCAAGAAATCAAATAGGTGTACAAAGGCATCTATGGGGATCATACTAATGGGATCATCCTATCAAAGAAGATACTAAGAGTAGGCTACATTTGGCCTACCATGGAGAATGACTATTGCAAACATGTGAAGAATTTATTTGATTGTCATAAGTACAACAATTTGATAGATGTGTTTCACTTGATTCTAGATCGTTTCTTCGAATGTTGATGAAACAGATAAGGGTAAAGGGCTAGGAGGAATACCTATTGAAATGTTGGTTTTAGGTTGTTACGCGCGTATGAATTCTTGATCCACAATTGATCATGAGAGATTCCTTTTTGCTTGGAGGAACTACCTGAAATGGAAACAAGACCACCAAATAAAAGTTAAATAGTATATATAGTGGACTACCTAGCATATGCTAGATCCGGGAAGTGTGATACTTCCTAGACGGTTGTCAATCCATTGTTTAAAACAAATTAATGCTAACAATAAAGGAAATCCTACTGTAGTTAAAATGATTTAGGTATCTCATTTGTCTACAATAAGAAAATTCATTCACAACAGGCTAAGATATGACTGAATCTGAAGGTCAAGGTCTCTGTCAGAATATAGGTACTGGTTAGGGTCAGGTTCTGGGCAATTTTGGGTATTAGGTAGAGAGTGGAAGCTCTATTCTTGGTTTCTGGTAAAAAAAAAAGAGACCGACGTTGGTCTAGTATGACTGATGTCAGTTTAGGTTAACCGGAAATGGTTCTAGGTAACCATCGTCTATATTGTCATGGTACAGGAAACTCAGTAAAAACTTGGTTGGGTGACAGATCTGAGGCTAGATGAAAGTGGAAGGCCAATGGAAAAGTTTGTGTGGGTCTCAGGTATGCACAGGAATGATTAAAATCTGGGTATGGGAAGTTCAAGGGTAGAGGTGAAGGGATTGTCAAGTTTACATGGAGGTAAATGGTGGTGGAATGGAAATGGGATCAAAAATTAATAACATAAGTAAAAGAATATACTAAATTATAAATGGGTAAGTGTTGGTTAACAAAGCACTTACTGTTTGTATGAGCTTGATGTCTAGTTGGAAATGGTGGGTGATCAAATGGAAGGAACTTGAAGTTGTGTTGACACTTCCCCAGATGCTCCCATGAAGGCAGATGGCTCTATGGGTGCTTATGATGCTAGCTATCGATGCTCGATGCATGTAACGGATTCTCGTTTTGATTGCATGCAGCTCTAGTTTCATCTCTTATTTTAAAAATATGTGTCCATCTCTCGAAAATGTGCCAACCTTGAAATAATATTGTTTTAGGGGTTAAATGGTAACCAAAGGCGTTTTGGGTTGACCAAAATGGTGGTTTAGGGTGACCGGTGGTGGTTAGGGTGGTATTTCCTAGGTTTACTAAACTAGGTAGATCCCCTTTATTTTCTGGGATCTCATTCATTTGCTCCATGGATTAGAATAGAAGCTTCCTTTCTAATGTGCAAGAATTTAGTTAGAGGGAATATAGGCTTTGATTTTTAGGGTTTAGGTAGGTCTTAGTTAGTTATGGCAACATACTAAGAATATGTCTTAGGGTGAGGTGGCTAGATTAGATATCTACGTGAGGTGGATATGTGGGCATTATCTCAATTAGGATATTAAAAAATAAATATTTTAAGATAATGAATTAATTTAATTTAATTAATTAAATTAATATTAGAGTGGGATGAAAGGGGCCATGGTTAAGTGAATGTGTTCAAGGTGTTTGTTTGACGAGGGAGCAAGGGGAGTGTGACCCAATTTTGGTGTCTACATTTTTCCCCTTTTTGCTGCGTAGCTTGTATTGATAAGCGACGCTAACAAAAATAAAAATAAGATGTGGTTGCCCCATGTGTGGGTGAAGGTGATCCCTCTCAAACAAGGAACCGATGAGGCGAGAAGCGAATCGATGAGTGGTTTGATAAAAGGTGAATGTGATGAAGAGGAAGGTGGGTAATGAGGGAAGAAAGGAAAAAGGTCTACGTGGGTAATCTAGGTAATGGGTCATGGCCAAAGGTAGTAATGTGATCAAACACACGCACACGTATAAACTACAGCATGGTACCATGTTGAAGAGTAGGAAAACTCTACATCATCTAAGGTTGATAGGTGTATCCAAACAAGGTTGAAGTGATTTTGGTATCCAAGGTATAGGATATGGTCGGGAACCATGACGCAGTCAGTGCGGAACGTGTAGGTATGTTCCCAGTACACCCAAGGGTTGGAGTCGATAAATGGTCACAACAAGAGGCTAGGTAAGGTCAGTATGTCCATCAACATAGTTAAAATTTCTGCAAGGTATAACAAACACATGAGGTCAAAGGTCACTAGCAACATTCCAGGTCCAAGTATCTAGGTCATGGCATGGGTAGGGCCGATGTATGGGTAAAATAATGAGTCCCAGAAGGAGGACAAGGTGAGGGGGTAAATGATAAGGTCAAGAGGGTCAAGTGAAGTGGCCAAGTGAGGTGTGGGTAAGATAAAAAAGGATTCAGGTCAAAAATTGGGGGTAGGGGGTAGAAAAAGACTAAGCAGGTAAACCGATGATGGTTGAAGGGAACCAATGCTAGTTAAGATTGACTGACACGGTAAGCTAGGGCACATGAACAATGTCGATTTAGGTAAAACCATCACCGGTCAAGTCAGGTAGGTTATAAAAATAAAAAATTACCATATTTTTCAAATCATTTGTCTTTTATCGAATTGGGGAAAATGAAAAGAGAGTGGAAAAGGTGGAAAGTGACAGATTGAGACTGAGGATTGAGTTAGCAAGCCACGTGGCAGGTGATAGTTGGTCGATAGGTGGATCCACAAGCTAGGTGGGATCGATTTGATTAGATTGATTGGTTGGATAGTGAGAGGTCATTTGGTGATGGCAGAGGTAGGAGAGGGATCGAGGGGACCACAAGTGCAACGATCGGAGGTGCCACCACATAGATGGCAATGCAAATGAGGTAAGATTCAATCCTATGCTTTGTTTTGTTTATTAGAATGAATTAGAGGTCGGGTGGGTGAAAACAAGTTTTGGGGGGAAATGAATTTTAAATTATGGGATGGAAATCAATGAAAATAGGAATGGGGAGGGAGGGGATTGGGTTAAGAAGGGGTGGGGAAGGGTGTAGGGGGAATTTGGGTAGGATTGGGTGGGTGGAAGGGAGAAAAAGGGGATTTGAAGGAAAAATGGGGTTTGGGCGTCGCGGTTTTTGACGTGACAGTGACCGGTGTGAGTTGAAGGTTAGCCAATGTCGGTGTTAGTGTGCTAGTATTGATCATGAAGTAGGTGACCGATGCCGATTGAAGGGGGACCAGGGGTTGGTTAGGGGTAACCAGTACCAATCATAATTGGAGGAAAAAGGGGCCAAAAAGGTGTCCGAGGTTGGGTGGGTGAGGTAGGTAGGGGTAAGAGAAGTGGGTTTGGTGAAAATCATAACATAGGTAAGGGGTAAAAATAGGTAAGGGTGGAGCTGTTAGAGAAAAATGTATAGATGTGTGGGAAAATAGGTAAGGTTGGGGAGTGGGTCAAAATGGAAGTAGGGGAGGGGTCGGGGTGGTGCAAATAGGTAAGGTGATATTGGGTTGGGTAGGTTTAGGGTGGGTAGGTCGGTGGGTTAGGGGTGGACTGGGTAAGTAGGTAGGTGAGGGTTGGGTTGGGGTGGAGGGGAAGCCATGGGATAAATGGGTAAGTAACGAAGTAAAAGAGGTAGGGTAATGGGTATGGGTGAATGTAGATATGGTCTTGTTTTAATAATGTGATTGTTTTGTTGGATGTAGGTGAGAGATTAGTTGTGGATGCGAGACAGGGTGCCACCCCTGCTCATGATAGTTCGTGGGTGATGACAGTCGAGGAGTGGAGACATGTCACAGATGTGGGCCTTATCGAGTCCGATGCTATCAACATGTAGTCTAACAAACAAGTTTGATGGTCGCTCTCATCGATAGATGGGATTCAGTGACCAACACATTCCACCTACCAACGGGGAGATGACAATCACCCTAGAGGACGTGTACAAGATCCTGCAGTTACCTATATTGGGTACGCAGTATATTTAATCTCCTCAGAGGCATCAGAGGAGTTGATGTTGATGGTATTTGGTAAGGGGATGGCAGAGCTAACATTCCATAACACCAACCTAAGCTATGGATAGATGTACGTAGCCTGCCTAGAGGAGATGAGGCTAGTAATATTACCGATGAAGGCCTTCGCTATTTTACACTACCGGATGTAGAGGGTGGTAGATTCCCATGATCACTGATGGGGGTACTACATGACATGATTATGGATAGGACCTACTTCTCATGGGTGCTAACATTCCTAGTGCAACTATACAGGGAGCTATGGGCATATGGGCAGCTTTAGAGGTTCAGTTTGTGTTGCACTTTCCTATTACATTGTTGGGATTATGAGCACATTGTGTGTGTGCACCTAGTTGGGATGCCCTAGGCTGACGCATTTGAGCCCGGGTTTGTTAGAGTGGGCTACAAGCGATGGGTGCCAGTTATTGGAGAGCATCGAGTGGGTAGGGTTACACATGATGTAGCCTATTATAGGTGGTTACTGGAGGGATTGTCTAGTGTGGACATTATTTAGAGACCGTATGTGGGCTATCCCTCATACAGATAAATGGCCGATGAGTTATATGGTTTGTAGATAGTTAGATGGATTGAGGGGCATCGTGTAGGGGAGCATGAGATGATCCTAGTAGATAGGGTCCGACGGTAGTTTGGATTACTATAGGATATACCACCACCCTTCCCACAGTACTAGAGAGATGATGTGGAGAGACCACTACCACTTCCATAACCGATAGTACCTACCAAGCGAGAAGAGGTGGTTTTAGACCGGTAGATTGATGATGTCAAGTGATAGACATGTATAGACAGTGGTGGGCAGCCCATCTACGAGTAGTACCTCCCAGGTCGGGGCAACCAAATTTAGCCACCATCACTATGTAGAGAGATGCCCTACGAGGTGGTGGCAACCTTGATTACCCATTTGGGGATGGTACAGGGGTAGTTAGCAGCTTCAGAGGTAGAGGTGGCCGCATTGCATACGCAGTGGCTAGTCTACATGCCTAGATGGCCTAGGGTGGAGACGGAGATGGAGATGAGGAGCAAGTAGCCACCCTACAGTGCAGGTTATGGGTTTATAGGGCCAGTTGGCCACTACACAGGTGTAGATTTAAGCATTATAGGCATAGGTACATGCAAAGGGTATGATGCCAATGGCACCTCCACAAGCACCGGGACAGGGTCCCAGTTCATAGGAAGGGGCAGGATAGGGTCCCATAAGATAGGTACAGGGGCTGAGAATGATGGGGCCACAAGAGATGGTACCCATATCTAGGTTATGGTATGCCTTAGGGAAGGCCAAATATTATCAAGATTAGTTGATGGTGGACGGGATAGATTTTCTATCATATGGAGAGCATAGTGCACAACAGGCCTCAAGTGAGAGGACCAGATCCCAGACTCACAACGTGGAGAGCATAGGGGGACCATTGAGCTTCAAGATAGGATTAGGGTGAGGCCAAGCAGTTCATAGAGGCCAAGTGCTGGTGATGTACTGAAAGAGGGACCCGCCACGACCCATGGCGGTGGTGAGATGTTATCAAGTTGTCATTGGACAGAGCCAAGGAGCATACATGAGAGACCGATATGAAGGATGTCCGATAAAGATGATGATAATGCAAATGTCTTAATTTTGATGTATTTTAGTCATTTTTGATATATATTGGCCTGCATGTGCCGAAGAGAGTGAGGATGTATGAGATTTTTGTATATTTTTTATCATATACCAGCATGTGTGCCAAAGATGGTGAGGCTGTATATGAGAGTTTTGAGAGATTTGATTATATATACTAGCCTACATGCTGAAGATATTTAAGAGTTATGTATATGGAGACACATGTTTGGATATTTTTATTTATAGAGATGATGATGATTATGGTCATTATGTGTATACATGGTTGTGGTTATCTTGTTATTTTGATGTGTATCTGTGATGGAAATCAAGTAGTGTAGGCATGATTGAGACTAGGTCCTTTAGGTATGGGTGAATTGAGTTAGGTTGTGGTCTAGGCATGGATTGAGTCACGTCATAGGCATGGTTGAGTTAGGTTTTAGGCATGGTGGAGTCTAAAGTGGTTGAGGTTGTAATTCATTAATTTGTGCAATGAATGATGACATGGGTCATGGTTAAGATGTTTTATAGTAACATGCATGATAACAGTAAAGAAATGGTAGACATAATAAATGTATGTTTGATGATGATAAAGGTGGAAAGCAATTTGTTGTTTGATGGGTTTAATTTCCAATTATTGATATGAAAAGAAACTAAATAGGGGAGAATGTGATTTAGGAAAATGAAAGATGAATAGGTTAGGGTAGAGAGTGGCCAAGCTAACCTCGAAGGGCCCCATGCCCTTGGAGTGTTGCCTACATAGGCATGGTGAAAAGGGACCTCAGGTCGATGTAGTTCTCTCATAAGCTAGGAAAATATGAGGAGGTATGAGTATGGGTGGGTATGTTTTAGGCATGATTGAGTCTACGTCTGTTAGGTATGGGTGAATTGTGGGCACATTTGTATAGGTGATTTTGAGTTGATTATGGTTAAGGAGGAGAAAATTACTCAAAAATAAGCGTTGAGGATCAAGTCCTGTATAAGGTAATCAATACGTAATGAAGAAGGTTTAAAATATAAGAGGAGGTATGAAAGTGACCTGACTTGTAAGGATCATAATGGGAAGATCATACCTTAGATGGGTTGATGAACGTAAGACCCTAAAAGCATTGCATGATTGATTATTCTAAAGGTGAAAAATTAGTCACATGATCACCAAATGTCATGGTCCAATAGGTCCCTTGAGTCGGTAGGAAATGAAAGTATGAATGGTGAGAGGGTGAAAAGTGATTATTTTTTATATGGTACTAGGTAGCATGCCTTTTTGGCAAGATATCCAAGGTCACAATGGGCAAGTCCATAACTAAAAGGATTTTTGTTTTGACTAATATTTGAGATATACTAATCGATGTGGGAATTCTATATGGGATGAGGAAATTAAATCCTTGAGGTCTTCATAAATCGATCAATCTTTGGAAGCTTCAAATTATCTCTCTTTCTTCTTATTGTTCATTTTTTTAAACAATCTTTTTATATAACATGCTGTTCGAGGGAGAAATATATTTATAACATAGATTTAGAGAGAAAGATGTCCTTTTTGAGGGATTCATATTTTTATTAGAAGTTTGACTCAAGGATTTTGATCCCATGTGAGGGCTTTTAATTCATGGACAAGATTAAGGTGAAGAATAGGATTCTTGTTCAGAAATCAAGGTGAAACAACCATGGGATCTCATCTAAAAGTAGACAAAAATTATCCATGAGAATCATGTTATGTGCAGTGTAATGGTACACATATTTAAGAGATGATAAAAGAGTGATAGGTATAGACATGATTCTTGTTTAATCATTCGTGATGGTGTAGGAAGTGGATAGCGGTCAAGGGATGAGCTTGGAAAGAGGCAGAAGGTGAGGTAGGACTAAAATTCCACAATAGAATGGTCGAAGATGTAAGGCGTTAAGGGGCTCAGGTTTGGTTTTACCATTGAGTGAAGATAAATGATAGGCACCTGATCCATAAGTATGAGTCACGATGTATGGTCGAAGCCAATTAAGAGAAAATTTTCTCCATTTACTTATTCTACTTTGGTTACATGTTGATTTTCTATTAGGACAAGGTCACCGACATGGAAGGTTCGTTTATGGACATGTTTTTCATAGGCACATTTGATACGTTTTTAGTAAACTTCGAGATGGTTAAGAGGATAGAGACGGTGTTTGTATAATAACTCAAGTTGTGCTAAACTATCCTAAATAAAGTCATCATCATTGAGCATGTCATGGAGAGAAATCAGAGTGAGGGAATATGGACTTCGAGAGGTAGAACAACCTATGTACCATAGACCAAAGAAATAGGTGTGGCAATAGTGGAAGTGTAGATACTAGTGCGGTACACCCATAGAGTGAAAGGAATGTGCATAAGCCAATCCTTCCAAGTATCGTTAACCACTTTCATGAGAATGTTTTTCAAGGTTTTATTGGTGGATTCAGCTTGGCAATTTTTCTGTGGGTAATAAGGTGACAAGAAACTTAGCTAAATGCCAAAGGCATCGTAAATTTTTTGCAAGGTTTTATTTTTAATTGTTTACCATTATCGGTGATGAGGCAATGTGGGACACCAAAGTGACAGAGATGATGTGATGATTGATGAACTCACATATTTTCTCAACTTTTGCAGAGATGAGAGGTATGGCTTCAAACCATTTTGTGTGGTATTCAAGACTGCAGTGATGATCCATTGATGTCATTGGGAAGAATGAGGATTGATGTCGTTGGGAAGAATGAGGATTTGGTAAGCATGTTCTTCTAGGGAAAGGGTCACAATTGACTCATCGGGAAGTCAAAGTTAGAAGGTTACTCCCCGGAAATAGGTGCGTTGACCAATTGGTCGGCGATGGCTTAGCCCTTGATGGACTTTTGATGGGTAAATTTGAGGTCAAGGTTGGCCAAATGAGCATGAGCCGTGTATCACGTTGATTTTGGTACGATTTGGAATACATGAAGTGTAAGGGGTCTATGTTTGTCACAACATAGGTTTTGTGGTTGAGTAGGTAATGGCGGAGTTTGGTGGCAATGAAAACTAAGGATAAAAAAGTTTTTGGCATGAGTGTACCGAGTTTCATAGTCTAGAAGAGTACGGATTATTTAGTAAACCACCTACTCCCTATGTTTTTCATCATGGTGGGCAAGCATGGCCCCCAAGGAGTGACTAGTAGCTGGGATTTATAGGTACAAGGGTTGATCATCTTTAGGTGGAATGAGTATGGGTGGTTACAGAAGGTATTATTTTAAGGCCTTAAAAGCTTTATGGTAGTCATCATCCCATTTAAATGAGACATCCTTCTTGAGAAGATGATGAAATGGTCAACACTGATCGAAAATTGTAAAATGAAGTGGTAAATAGACTGTAACTTGCCTTGCAGGCTACGGAGTTTCCTAAGATTAGTGGGTGGAGGCATTTCAAGAATGGCCTTGACTTTAGAAGGGTCAACCTCTATACCATGTAAGGAAATGATAAACCCCAAGAGTTTTCCCGAGAGAACCGTGAAGACACACTTCTTGGGCTGAAGGTGAATGTAATATTTAATGAGGTGGTCAAAGATGGTTTTCTAGGATGGTGAGGTTCTCGGAGCGGTGTTTGGATTTGGAAAGGAGTTATTCCACATAATATTCTAATATACGATGCATGATTTCATGTAAGATATAAGTCATAGCCCATTGATATGTGGCACAAGTATTTTTAATGCCGAATGCATGACTCGATAGCGAATGTCCCCAAGAGGTAATGAATGTAGTTTTATGCTGATCCTCCTGGGCAAGAAAGATCTGGTTATAACCATAGAAACCATCCATGAGTGATAGCATCTCATGACCAATAGTAAGGTCAACCAGTTGGTCAATACAAGGTAAGGAAAGTCATCTTATGGGAAAGCTAGATTGAGGTCACAAAAATCAATGTAAATGTGGAGTCCCCCTATCACCTTAGTCATAGGGAAAATGTTAGAAATCCAATGAGGATAATCAATGGGTATGATGAAGGAAACGAAAGGAGGCACTTTGAATTTCTTCTTTGACTAGAAGAGCAATGTGGGGTGCATTTTCCTCATCTTTTGTTTAACGGGTTTGGTGTCGGGAATGGTTACGATATTGTGGACCATTATAGTGGGGTAAATACCAGAATATCTACATAAGACCAAGCTGAAACATGGTATTGATTATCGATAAAACAAGTGATGGCTTCCTCTTTATTAGCATCTAAAGATTTTCTGATCTTTAGAATGTGTGGGTCATCCCGACTATGAATGTTGATCTCGATATTCAATTTATTCAACATGGTTTGCATCTCAAATGGTAACCACCGATCAATATATGAGTCTTCTACACTAAGGTAGGTGAGTATAGATTCATCATTCTCGGCATTAAACGACATTAAATGAAGGTGTATCGTCATCAATTATTTCAAGATACAGGAAGGGAAGAGAGGAAGGAGCCTAGCCCTTACATTGATAAGTCAGAGGCCCCAAGGAGACGGTGTTTATGAAAAAAAAAGATAGGAGGAATGGATTCTAGATCCATTGAATCTGTCGACGAAGGTGGTGAAGAACATGGAGCGGGTGAAGAAGGTGGAGAAGGGCTAATGTCCTCAATGAGTTGAATGCGGGCCTTCTTGGTAGGTGTTTTAGCAAATCTGATACCACTACAATCACTATGTTTACAGGTAGTGCATGGAATAACGATATGGTGGCCTTGCTCTTAAAATACAAAACCAAAACCTTTCCACACACATCGGTGTAGGAAGGTGTGGGTGAAAGGGTGATTGGTGAGTGATTGGAGGTCAACAGAAAATGGTCAAGTTTATGACAGTGGTTCAGGTGTGTAAGTGGTAGTATCAAGTTCCCCATAGGTGAGACTGGTATGAAGGTGAGGAGGACCATAAATGAGGTGCTCTACTATGCGGTGATCATAGTGAGGGTTTTGGTGAATACTTATGTACTCTTGTGGAATAAGGAATGTGTTGACACTATATAGGTGATACTACCCTAGAGTGAGGCATTGAAAAATGCCTTCCAAGGGATCAGTGGTTGGTAGGTGGGTATCTGGAATAGATGATGTGTTAGAGGTCAGCTTAGAGGTGGAGCTAACAAAGTGGGAGGTTGACATTTGGTTGCGGAGGTTTTGGCAAAGAGTGGGAATGGAGGATGTAGGTGCGATTGAAGTAGCGGCTACAATGGTCGATGGAGGTGTAGGTGAAGAGGTAGTATTCATGGAGGTAGACACTTTAATAGGTATGAGCATGTCATTGGGTCAATAAAGCATGTTGTAAGTTTTGAAAGGTGATGGGTCAGCCAGAATGGTATAGGTGTGTCCTTCATGCTCAAACTTTACACAGTGATGCAAAGTGGAAGAAACACAACCCATGACATGAATCTAGGGTCTGCCAAGCAACATGTTATATTGAAATCCCCCTCCAAGACTAAAATAACTTAGGGAGTAATCTGGGGCCCACGCAAACATGGAGGATGATCGTCTAAGTGTAGAGGTGATAGTGTCATTGAATGAACACACATTGACAAGATGTTTATGCATGTAATTGTCGGTATTGCATTTGAATGAATGTATGGGAGGAAATGATATTAATGCTAGCACCCCATTGATCATAACATGTCTTACACATCTATCATCAATGTGGACAGAGATGAAGACAAATTAGATCCGGTCATCGGTTTGGTGCGGTAAGATCTCTTCATCCAAGAAGCTAAGAGAGGTCACTTTGTGAGTAGGTGGAGGTGTAGATAAAGGTGGTAATTTGGTGAGAGAGGCTACATGATGGGGTGTAATAATGGAGGCTACGGGTGTAGGGTCATTGGGTAAAACCTTGATATATTAAAGGACCTCCATGAGTGCTTGATGATGGGATTCTCGAGATTTGGATGAGGTCATATAGAGACATTTTGAGGGGGATTGGTGTAGTTGTTTGAGCATCGTGTGGTGTAAACCCCATTAGAAATAGGATATGTGGGGCCACAAATAGTGATTTTAGGTGTAGGTGTAGATGGTATGTTTGGTATAAGATGGGTTGGTGGGTCGGTTTCCTTTTTCTTTCCTTTGTCCTTCTAAGCACAGGTAGTAATGTGGATCTTGTTGATTTGAGGTGGAGAGGTAGGTGGAGTGGGTGAGCTATGAAAATTATTGTGACAAGACAGGCAAAAGCCAAGTGGCGGGAAGGAACCTTATGAGATGAGTTGAGCACACCAGCATTTGGGTGGAGATTTTGTGAGTTCTCTGATGTGAACCATGTTAATTTTGAATCTTGGGAGTGGCTCTAGGAGTTATGGGCATGAAGTTATGGGTCGCCGAGTAGGAACTAAGGAGGGAACTATGGGAATGGGTGTTGGTGAAATGGAGTCCTCATTGATAAGGTCATCATTGTCAAAGTTTCCTTCAGGAGGACACAACTGGATAAGAATGGTTTTCAAATCCTTGCATTTCTCTACATCGTGCCCTGGCACACGATGGTAGGCACAAATTTTGGTGTCGTCAAACCCATTTGGTTTGGGTTTGAGAGGGTCATAAGGTCTGAGTGGTGGTAATGTGATGACAAAAGTCTCAAGGAGGTTGGTTAAGATTTTGGCATAGGATCCTGCTAGTGGATCACAATGGGAAGTGAAAGTGGGTTTGGGTGTAGGTGTGGCTGACTATTGAGGAAGGGTCTTTACATGAGGGGGAGTAGGTCAAGCTATGGTTTTAGGTGCTGGTGTGGTCTTGGGTGCTGGTCGTGTTTGCTTAGGTAGGGGTATGGTAGATGAACTGGCAGGAGAGTGTGTGGTTGTTTTGACTACCTTATTAGAGGGTAGCAGATTTTTCCCTTAGGTTGCACCTTCTTGGGTAAAGGTGATATGGGCACACGAGATCTAGAGGGAAAGGTAGATGGTGGAAGGGGGTGTGTTACCCATGGGGATAAAGGAGGTGCTATGAAGGTAGATGGCACGGTCGTGAAGGAGGTATGAGGAAAAGAGACCGAAATGTAATGGGTAATGCAGATGTTATTGATGGTATTAGAGGTATGGGTTGTAAATATATTGTAGGTGTGGACGAAGTCATGTCGGGTGCTTGTGTATGGTAGAGGTCCGTGAGGGTGGAATGGGTTGCTTTGACTTTTTGGTTTACTAGTAGGTGGAGGTTTCTTAACCATACTTGAAGAGTGAGTTCCTAAGAAGGATGAAAGGGGTGAAGGTGATGAAGGTGTAATCGGTGGTGTTGGGGTATGAGATCTATGGGATGGGTTCCTCTGTTTGGGTATTAGATTAAGCTTGGTGTCAGATTTGGAGGATGTAGCTAAATCTAATTTGATGGGTGGATGAGTAAGGTAGGTGGTTGTGATGACCCCTAAGGTAGTTATAGGTTTAGGCAAGGAAGATGATGTAGGTGTGGGTTTGGATGTAGATGCATGTTGGGTTATGGGTAGGGGTGTGAGTTGATCCATGAGTGGTATCATGGAATAATTTATGATAATTATGGTTATGTTAGGTTTGATTGGCTGAAATATTTTTGGGTAGATAGTGGAAGTGTCGCCAGTGACCTTTGTATTTGTGTTCGAGATAGAAGCGCAGAAGACGCCCCCAAAGTAAGGCTCTATCCACATAATCTAGGTGATCACTAAATGTGAGAATGACACTACTGTAGGTGAGGTTGATGAGGATCAAATGGTGATTCTCATAAAATGTGTCTTAGAGACGAGGAGTTTTCTAGCTTCATCTTCCGTGGGTAAGAGAGCTGAAAGTAAGTCCAGTAGGATCTCGGATAATCGATGGAGAATGGTAACCTAGAGGCAAAGGTATTTCTACTAGATCATTAATAGGTGGAAGAGAAATTTGGTGCTCCTCTTTGGGTGGAGGAGATAATGGGTTCTCCCCTGTGGGTGGAGGAGATAAACAAGTAACTTCTGTGGGTCGGAGGGGTACCATGGGTGATGGCTCTCTAGGTGGAGAAGCCATACGTGAAATGGTCTCGATTTCAATAGAGAGGCTCCTTCACAGGGTGAGGGAGGAGATAAAGGGTGTTTCTCTATGGTTGGATGAATAGGTGAAATTGGTTCAAGCATAGGTGGAGGAATTTGGGCTAGAATTTCTTCTATAGAAGGAATATGAGGTAATTGGGAAGCGACAGTGTGCATCATTGAAAATAGCATGAACCTCACGGGTATGGATATCATGAATTGAGGTCTCTCCGGTTTGATCAGAAGAAGGGGCATGATTAGAAAATGGTTTATTGAAGATGTGTAGGTTATGATTAGCAGTGTGTTAGGATTATCCAAGGTTAACTCACCTTTCTCGAGTATTTCTTGGATAATGTTTTTGAAAGTGATGCAATTGCTATCACTATGACCCTTTACTCAATGATAGTTGCAAAACATGTGCTCTTTGTACCATGCAGGTGTGGAGCGAGTAGGATTAAAATTAGTGTGTGGTTTATGGGAGGAAGGGTGATGGCCCAAAATTTAATGAGATTTTCTAAGACAGAAGAATAAGGTTCCCTAATTGGGGTGTATTTCTATTGGTCTTGTCTAAATTGAAAGGTCTGAACGAGTGAGAGATTAGATGAGGGGTTAGCCTAATTTGATGGATGAGTTGGGCTGACTTTTAGTACCATTGCATTAGCAGTTCCCTTGGCTTTTGAATAATTATTTTTTGGTTTCAAAGAAGAAGAGGTATTATTTGGCTTAAAAGGTGAGTTTTTATTTCGTAGTTGCATTTTATTTTCTTTGATGGACCGAATCTCTAGCTTTCATGCCATGGTAAATGCTTCATCAAAGTTTTGCAAGGTCTAGACCTATAGGGTCGGTAAGATATATCTATCACAAGCCCGTATGAAGAGCTCAATGAGTTTAGTTTGTGTTAGTTGGAATGTGAGTTGATTTATTAGGCTATGCTAACGAGCAATAAAATCATGATAGATTCGTCGTCATACTAATGTGTAGAGTAGAAGTTAGTCATGGTAACCTTCTTAACAACATTAATGGAGAAGTGATCCAAGAAGGCATGTGATACCCGATTAAATGAGAATATAGAGTGTCTAGGCAACCCATTATACCAATCTAATGTGGGTCCAATCAGAGTCATGGGAAATGTCTTCAGGAGTAAAGCATCATCATGGGTGATCAGATAACACCCGTGTTATAAATACCGCAAATGCTGTTGTGGGTCTTCTTTACTATTGAAACAGTTGAATTTAGGAATTTCCTAATGCATGGGATATGGAAAGATAGGAATGGATGGGTGTATAGGCTCATTACAAATATCATCGTAGGTGAGAGTGTTGCAGGAACCAGAAACCGATGCCTCTAACTTTTGCATCTTGTCCATCATTAACCTGATTAGGTCATTGGTAGGTTGTGATGGCTAGGTACCTCTTGTAGCATAAGGAGGTTGGTGTTAGACATATGATGGAGGTGGAATTCCTATATATGGTGATGTCGTATAGGTATATTGAGAAGGAGGAAGTGAAATAGGGGTACGTACCTAGAATGAATGATAGATGAAATGGGAGGCTGATGATAGTACATATATGGAGGTGGAAGGGTCGTGGTGATCCTAGTGACAATGGGGGCTAAATATTGTGGAATAGAAAGAACAACATTTTGAAAAGGGGTAGGGGTCACCGACACCGAGGGTGGTTGTGTAGTTATGGGTATATGTGAGATAATAGGCATGGATGAGGTTATGTTCTGGGTGGTTGGTGAAGGTATATTAGATGTGGCGGGTATAACGGATGTATGTACGTGGTATTCATAATAGGTATAGGGCCTAGCTATGAAACTACGGGGGCATGATAGATGCGGGTAGCGCGGAGATAGTGGAGGCTAGAGCAGAAGTAGTAGTGAGTGTCGAAGGGATAGATATGGGCATGTTGTATATCAACTAACCCGAGGCATCTCGAGTGGATGAGTGGGAAAGATAAAACTGTAAGGCGGTAGGGTTCTAGTCAAGGAGTCGTGTGAACTCCTTGTCCCTCGTGGCTATAGTGGTAAGTTGGATAAGATCAATGGGTGATAAAATAGAAGGTCACGAAGGGCTTGGTGGGAGTGGTTGGCGGTGACATGGAATATGAGGGTGTTTGCTTAGCTACGTGTCAACACCATGTGGACCATTACGACGTGGTAGGACTACTCTCTAAAATGCCCTAGAAATATAATAGAGATAGGAGAAATAGGTGGTATTAGGTGGATTGGGGTTAAAATGTTAGCTAGAGAATTACACAAAGCTAACAGTGTTGGTTAGGTAAACCAACGTCGATCCATGATTAACTGCTCGGTCATCATTGAAAATGGTCAGTTTGTCAAAACAAGGTAAAAGGCCAATAATTTGCCAAGTATGCAAGATGTTGATGGAATTTAGCTGGAAAGTGAATATAATGAGAGTGACAAAGGCTCTGAATAGAAAAATAAGGTGAAGTGGGTGATCTTTCGAGTAGGTTAACCAAAAGAATAGTAAACCGACGTTGGTTGGGTGAAACCAATGATGGTTAGAGGATAACTGATGATGGTTGCTGGACCGACACTAGTTACTTATGAAATTGAAATAACAATGAAGAAAATGTGGTTGTGATTTAAAATTAGATGTGGAATCAAACCCAAAATTCTAAGAATGATGAGAATATGGCCTAGGCACACTCAGATGAAGATAGAATACACCAACTATGATGTGGAGCATGCAAGGGGAAATAAGAAAATGAAGAATGAATCTTATCTCCTCAAAATGTAAGCCAAGCAGAAATAATAAGAAAAATATGATCCTAAGATTTTTTTTTCTATTATGTTTGTTTAGCTTATGCTATTTAAGGACTAACTCATGAACTTTAGAATAAATTTTTTGGTGAGGATGGCTTCCTACGAAGAAGGATATCTACAAGGAGAGGTTTCGGGTTATGTTATGGTGGGGGCAGTGTCGTCCTCTCGATGGGGTACTAGACCAAGATAACTAGCGGGGTGCCCACCGTACTCGTGATCTTGTGATCATGTACACCTTCTTTTGGGTGAGATGTTGCTTAAGAATATGTACATTTTTTATTTTGTGATGTTTGGTAAGACTCAGAGAGAGAAAGAGAAAGAATGTTCTTTTCTACAATTTGTTTTTCAACCATCAGCTGGGCATGACTTCCAACATATAGGTTGCCCTCATTTAATGTGAACTAATATAGTAAAGAAAAATGAAATGTAGTTAATCTTAAGCCCAAATCGAAATGTTGAATTTGATGACACAAAAAGATGAACAGGAGAAGGGATGTTCTTTCACTAATGCTATACTAATAAAAGGGAGAAATGTTCTTTATAAAGCACCAAAACACAATTTGTTTTAGACAATAGAAGAAGAGAAAGTTCTAGAGGAGAAATTTTAATGTAAGAACCTTTTCAAAGGAAATAAACATGCAACTTTTCACCTAGAAATTATAGAATGTAAAGAACCCCGAATGGGTCCCACTTTGGTGTTCCAAATGTTTCACTTGATTCTAGATCGTTTCTTCAAATGTTGAAAAAATAGATAAGGGTAAAGGGCTATGAGGAATACCGATCGAAATGATGGTTGTAGGTTGTTGCACGCGTATGAATTCTTGATCCATAGTTGATTGTGAGAGATTCCTTTTACCTTGGAGGAACTACCTAAAATGGAAACAAGACCACCAAATAAAAGTTAAATAGTATATGTAGTGGACTGCTTAGCAAGTGCTAGATCCAGGAAGTGTGATGCTTCCTAGATGGCTGTCAATCCACTGTTTAAAATAACTTAATGCCAACATTAAAGGAAATCCTACTATATTTAAAATGATTTAGGTATCTCATTCATCTACAATAAGCAAATTTGTTCACAACAGGCTAAGCTATGAATGAATGTGAAGGTCAAGGTCCCTGTCAAAATATAGGTATTAGTTAGGGTCAGGTTCTGGGCCATTTTGGGTATTGGGTAGAGAGTGGAAGCTTCGTTCTTGGTTTCCAATAAAAACACATAGAGACCAACGTCTGACTAGTATGAATAATGTTGGTTTTGGTTAACCAAAGATGGTCATAGTATGCTAGGCGCATCGGTATGGTCGTGGTACAGGAAACTCAATAAAAACTTGGTGGGGTGATAGATCTGAGGCTAGATGAAAATGGAAGGGCAATGGCAAGGTTCGTGTGGGTCTCAGGTATGCACATGAATGATTAAAATATGGGTATGGGAAGTTCAAGGGTATGGGTGAAGGGATGGTCAAGTTTGCATGGAGGTAAATGGTGGTGGAATGGAAATGGGAGTAGAAACTAATAACAAAAGTAAAAGAATCTACCAAATGATAAATGGGTAAGTGTTGGTTAACAAAGCACTTACTATTTGTATGAGCTTGATGTCTAGTTAGAAATGGTGGGTGATCAAATGGAAGGAACTTGATGTGGTGTTGACACTTCCCGGATTCTCTGTGAAGGAAGATGGCTCTGTGGGTGCTTTTGATGCTGGCTATGGGCACTCTAATGTGTGTACGAATGCTTGTTCTACTTACGTGTAGCTCTAGTTTTATTTCTTATTCTCAAAAGATTTTTCCATCTCTCATAAATGTGCCAAACTCAAAATAAGGTTTTTTTGGGTGTTAAATGGTAACTAATGGTGGTTTCAGGTTGACCGCGATGGTTTAGGGTGATTGGCGTCGATTAGGGTGGGATTTCTTAGGTTTAATAAACGCGGATCCCCTTAATTTTCTCGGATCTCATTTGTTTACTCCATGATTAGAATAGAAGCTTCCTTTCTAACGTGCGGGAATGTGGTTAGAGGGAATATAGGCTTTGATTTTTAGGGTTTAGGTAGGTCTTAGTTAGTTATGGAAACATACTAAGAATAGGTCTTAGGGTGAGGTGGCTAGATGAGGTGTCTAGGTGAGGTGGATATGTGGGCATTATCTCAATTAGGATATTAAAATAATAAATATTATGAGATAATGAATTAATTTAATTAAATTAATATTAGAGTGGGATGAAAGGGGCCATGGTTAGGTGAATGTGTTCAAGGTGTTTATTTGTGAGGAGCAAGGGGAGTGTGACCTAATTTTGGCTACAAGATGTGTCGGTGTAATCCTTATAACTTATCGAACACCTTAGCTATTCTTAAATTGGGCTCTTGATCTCATAGGAAATTCTTACCTTGTATCCTCCTATGGCCACTAGTTCATTATCATTGCCACTAAATACTTCAAGAAATGGGTAGAGTATATTCCTCTTACCTATGTTGAAGGTGCCTAGATATCTAAATTTTTAATGAACCATATCATTTTTGATATGGTATCCCCTCTACAATTATCATTGAAAATGGTAAGCCATTTAAAAATAAAACTAT
The DNA here is from genome assembly GCA_018340775.1 of Taxus wallichiana var. yunnanensis. Taxonomy (NCBI): domain Eukaryota; kingdom Viridiplantae; phylum Streptophyta; class Pinopsida; order Cupressales; family Taxaceae; genus Taxus; species Taxus wallichiana. The sequence continues at coordinate 419,104,204 of CM031233.1, forward strand.
GAAAGTGTTATGCAAATGTTTTGAAATATATCTCAAGTTTTAAACCCCTATTACCCTCAAGGTAATGGGAAGCCCAAAGCTTTAAATAAAACCCTCATCTAAATTATGGATAAGATGGTGAATACAACCATTCATAACTAGCATTTAAAACTTCACCCTACATTCAAAACATATATATGCATTCCTTCAAGTGTCACCATATTCCTTAGTATTCAACATAAAATCTATACCACCTCTAGAGATCAAGATCTCCTCTTTACGTATCAAGCTAAGATATTACCTAAATGAAGAAGAGTACTATAGAGTAGATCAACTCGAAGAGTTGGATCTATTAGATGAGAAACGGTTTCATGCCCTCAATCACCTTAAAGTGTCTTAGGATTTAGTGTGGAAAAGCTACAAAAACTAGTGATACCTCGTCAATTTGAGTTTATAATCTTTCCTATTTAGATAGCAAGGAGTTTAGGAACCCATGAATGCAATGCATATTACGGGTTTCTATGCTTAAAATACTGGGGTCTCTAAAAATTAGAAAACAACAAAAAATTATAAAAAGAGAAATAAACAAAAGTGCGTCCAAATAGTGAAAACCACGCAATGGTGGCACTTTGGAAAAGTCCTTTCGTGAAAATAGGTTTCCATTCATATTAGAGGGTCCATTGTTCACAAGCATTTCAGATTTAGGAGTATGATAGATTTTGTCCAAGTTGTTTTTTACCTTTATTTGCATCTCTTGTGTGCATGTCCCTCTTTCCCTAATCCAGGTGATCCTAATTTTGAATGCGAGAGAGTCTAACTTTGAATTTTCCCATATCACGCTAGGGGAGACTTCGTATTGTCACCTTCTTAAACATAAAACATGTCATTCTACCCTTTTACATCATATCTATCGTTGGGGGCATCCATGTTTCTTTGTTTCCTTACACGTTGCTTTGAAAAATTTATTAGAAAACATAAAAACATTCGTATGTTCCTTGAAAACTCAAAACATTCAAATAAGTTTCATAGAAAAATAAAAAACAATAGAAATTTATCTCGAGATAATACAAAAATATCAATAACGTCTCAAAATTATCCGACAAAAATAAATTAGTAATTTGATTACTTTTGTTTTTGATTTGTATAGTTTTAGTTGTATTGATTTTTTTTTCTTATATGCTTTAGATTGGGTTCATTTGATTACTTAGATTGAGTGTTACTTTAATCTATGGTGAATTGCGTTTATTTCATTTTATCTTGCATCCTTGTAAATAGTTGTGTTTCTTTGATTATATTTGATTAAATTGTTGTTTTCTTGTACACTTTGTTGTCATTTCATCATCATATCATCTATTATCACATCTATACATCTTATATCAATAACAACTAAGCTATATAATCATGAAGATGAAAATTAAACATTTATGCTAAGCTAACATCATATAATAGCACCAAGAGGGGAAAGAAGGAAACCTTTTGTCCCCCTCAAACATAGACCATAATAAAAATGTGGATTAAACATGCTATCTCATACACAAAATGTGATAGGTAAAACACAAAGTATCTCATCAACATGTAAAGTGATATCATCAAATGCTATATCATAATCTAACAACATGTGATACAAACATAAACATAAAGATTAAGCATGATATCTCATAAAAAAAATATGATACATCAGCAATCCATCAATCATCATACATCATTGTAAATATCAAATGTACATGTACAAAATCAATATGTCTCGATACAAATTAGATAAAAAAATGCCGTCATAGGCATGGGTCAAGATTGTTCTTTCATCGGGAGGCATAATAAAAAACAATACATAATGTATATCTATACAAAAATGTAACTTTATCATGAGGCATGAAAAAAATAGTATATATACATTCATATAAAAATATGTCTTCATATCGAGGAGATACAAGAATATACATCAATAAGAGAGTCAACAACAATTCTCACCCTTTCTAGAACTACTTGGTTTGGGTCTATAACTAGATGGGGGAATCTGATGTAATGGACATGTATAAGGTGTTGCGGCATGTTGTGTTGTCCCTTGCTCCTTGAGGCCTCTTGTCTGAAGGACCCGGTATAGATCAAGATGGCCTATGTGATTTAGTCTATGATATGCTACCAATTATCTAATCAGTAATCGGGAGCTCTTTTCTTGGCCGGATGGCCACATGATACTATATCTTGTAATAGGTAGCCTCACCTACAAAGAAGGAACTTTGACCAATCAAAAGCTAAACTCCTAAAGTGGTACCTTACTACTACCGAAGTGTGTCACACTCCACTCTCACACTCACTAGCTCTAATTGAAGCTAGGATCTATCTGATACAACCTAGTTCCTCTTTTCTTATAGATGTTCCCTCTCTGTAGCCACCTAATCCTACTCTATCTTTAACTTGTCTTGTTATGCGTAATCCGATCTCTCTCTGGAGCAATCTGATCTCTCTATGTAGTAATCTAAAGCTATAGGTCTATCACTGTTGTAGTTGTTGCTGAAAATTTACTAAAGCCCCACCACCCTAAACATCCTACTCCATCTTCTATCTATCTCCACCATCTCATCAACTTCCCGGTGGACTATGTGGTATAATCACATGCGGGGTGATGGAGGTACCTATAGTGGTGCCCATAGTTGAACATGAAGGGGAATCTATGGTGCCAACACCTATGGCTGCACTAGTACCTGATTCTCCACTAAACCTCGTAGCTCAACCAACACCTATTGTACTGCAGGTATCCGTCTATGCAATCCCGCATGTGGATCTACCTAAGCATGTGCATGTGCCTTAGGATCTCGGGCCTTATAAACTATGCATTGTTACATCTAGTACTTCATGTGGTATCGATAGTTATCACGGTAACATTGTAGCATAACATCCATGATAATATTGATTAGTCACTGGTTCCACTATCTATGTTTGTTCCACCCAATGTTGTAGAACCATCTGTAATAAGCTTATGTGAGCTCGTCTTAGCCTAATCTGGGGCCATATATTGAAGGTCTCTTTTTATTAACACCAATATCACATCTCATCACTTGGAATCCCTTGAATAAGTTTGAACTATTTCCAGATCCTATCAACTCTATACCACTCAAGGATATATCTCATGCTCCCGAAGATAAAGGGATCCATTGTAGTGGTGCTCAACTTAATTGTATCCTCTTCCCAATGATATAACCCGTAAGGCCACCATGTAATCATATGAGTTTGTAGCTCATCTAGAGCCCACTTATACTATGGTGTGTATCCCATGTGGCCATGAGTATTATCTCAATATTGATTCCAACCCATGATATATGGCTATCCTATGACCCAAGCTCATAATGCTCCTACAGGGCATCTTATCACGTTGTGGTCCCAAGCTCATAGCTATAAAAAAGTGGAAGGACCCATAGTATTTTGACTCTGGTAAGCTATCAAATTAAAATATAGGTATAAGTAAGCCAATATACACTATCCCTAATAGTAAACCTCTCCCTAAATGAGGTCGTGAATCACTCCAATAAGGCCAAAAGGAAACCGAGCACTAGTTTTATTGGGTAGCAATATGTTGATGAAAAGAGCTAATAAAAATGGGAACTGTCACAGGCAAATCTAACATACACTTACTAATGTCAATAGCCATACCCAGTGAGGTATGCCTACCACTCCAAACATCTTGGCTATGCACCACTGAATACGGTCTTAGAGACCTTGTAAGTAATTAACCAACCCCGGATGGGAACTCTCGAATCTGCCACACATCCTCTAGGGTAATACTCATCTCATTAGTAGGAAAGAAAAAATTCTCACTCTTTCTACACCATCTCTTAGATAAGGTTATGAGCAAGCTATGATCTAAAGTAATCTCTAGTGAATAGGATATGGGCCACGTGTAATAAACTAGTCATCTCCAAAGTGTAATCTCTAGAAAAATCTAGTCCCATTGCCTTAACGATGCCTTGTAGGCCCGTGATCTGCCCAAGCCACTCCCACATCTCCGATCACTCTAAATCCATCTATAGGGTTAGCCAAGTCATTTATTATGATCTTATTCATCTATTATATCACCTAATTCTTCTACTTTGATATCCAATTCTTCTATTCTACCATCTAAGTTTTTCTAAAAACTAATCTAAATTCTCTAAGGGATCATCTAACTATCCCCTATGCCAACATGCTCCATATAGTGCCAACGTGACCTATATAACACTAACTAATTCAAAATTATAGCACCCCCTTCTTCGTATCAATGCCCCCAAGGTCAAGAAAGTGTGCCCTATTCTTCCCACAATCCAAGTTTGTTCATGAGCATCCATGGTTGAGTACCAAAGCACCTACGTGCCTCTGTGATTTTCACCAAAGTATTCTTATGCCCACCATATTCCATGCTATCATGTCCTTAATCATGGTGGCATGCCCCAATGGCCATGATGGTGTTTTCAATTTGTATTTAAATCATAATTAATGTATTTAAATGATAAAAACTATGTTATAAAATACAAAGGTGAAAGTTTTAGCTTTGTGTACCTACGGGCCATCCCAAGGAAGTATCATATAGTCTCAAACACAATCCGCTTGGTGTTTCGGTTTTTCACCCGTGTCATTTCCTCTCATAGGTCATAGCTCAATCAACAAAAAAGGTTGATGGTTTTTATACCCATTTGTACCCTCTGCGAGGTGTTTCTCACTTTGCCAAAGTACCCTATAGCCATCTTCATTCTTCTAATTTCTTCTAGCACTCGCCATGATGATTATTTTTAATAAATAATTATTTTTCACCCATTTTTCTATGTTGGGGCATATTTTTGCTTCTTAACACCTTTTATACTATTTAGGGCATATTTTTTCTTACGGTGACTTTTGAAATGTCCCATGATTTTGACATTTATTCTACAATATTTTCTCCCTAAAAATTCAAATATTCAAAATATTATAAATTTTTTCAATAAACCCAAAAAAATTGGTAAAATCATTACAAATCCAAAAAATTTAAAAAAATCATTTTTTTCTAAAAAAATGGTAAATGGCATCCAGACGGTGAAATATTTTATCAAATGCATTGTCCTCAAACATTGAAATTTGTCATAAAACATCTTTCTTAGGTTCTTTTTTTTCTTGTCTCAAATGACTTGTGGATCATTGTGATCTACCTCCATTAACAAAGTTGGATTTCTTACTATGTCGGTACTCCCATGTAACAATGAATTACCAGAGATGTGTTGAAGTGCATGAATGATTTTCATGGGACTGATTGTTTCCTTTGTGTACGTTAAGTGTTTGAGACTTTTCCTTTGCATTGTAGAAATCTTTGGTTTTCAAGAAACTCATGTCCCAAGTTCTTTTGGGCCCCAGGTTCTCCACATCTCTTCCTTTTCCATACTTTGTTAAGTCTTAATGTTACGGGTTTTGTTGTTCATCGGTGAATTGTTCTCGTCCAATTATTTTTTCCCGCATCCTTTTGTCCCCGTAGTTTCCTTTCTTCCATAAAATTTGCACTCATCCTTTATATTGCGGACTTTACAAGTTTTTAGAAAAATCACATTCTCGTGTCCCATGGACCTTGTGTTCTCCACACCACCGACTATCCCACACTTTCTTATGTTCTTTTATATTGCATAATTTTTGGGTGTTCAAAGAACTTTTGTCCCATATGCATCTTGACTTACTATTCCCGTAAGCCTACCTTTTCTACACTTTTCTATATGTTGTGGAGATTTCGTAGATATGAGCCCTTTGTGTCCCTAGTTCTTTTTGATTTCATTTCCCTCCATTTTAATCATAACCACAATATAAAGGGAAATTTGGTAAATGTCCCACAAACCTTCCCATTTCCCACAATAGACTACAATTTCTTAATTAAACATTTATTAACATGATTTTTAAACGAAAAGTATAAAATAGGTAAAGTAAACCATTTTTTCCATCACAAGTCAAGAATTATAGCTATGTCATGTGTATTTTTATTCCCATGCCCTCAAAGCCATTTCCTAATCTTTCCATCATGAAATATTAATATGGAGGTTATAAACAAATTTCATCCTTGAAACATCAATACCCAATATTGGGGATAGTGATGTTTGGCATATTGATTTTGATGATTTCGGGTCTATATTTCTAATGCAAACACCACTCCCATGGCTAAATCCATTAAAGATAGTGGGATTTCTCATATTGGTTCTTTCCTATCTTAGTAGAATTTACAGATACCATTTTATCTTGTGCTTTTATTTTGATCTAGATTCAAAAGAAATCAAATATCCTCATGGCCAAGTGATTGTTAAACTGGATGTTAATTACATAAATTCATTTGGAATTATTTTTGTTGAAAATTCCAATAATCTCACTAGGAACATGCTCAACACCTTTTTGAAAAGATAATGAGATGTAAAAAAACAATGATAGCTAAGTCCTAGTTTAAGGTTCTAAAGAAAGGAGCATCGAAATTGTCTAAGGATATGTATAGGGCTAATTTCAAAGAAGAGTTATCTGATATAATCAATCTGTTGTCTAGAATCATGGGCATTCCCTCAACCAATGATTTTCAGTTTTGGTTGTGTCCCTATATAAACATTATTTGTGAATGAAGAAAATCCTAAACTAGGGAGAGATAATTCTGAAAACCTCAATGAAAAATTAGTCAATGAATAATAGAATAAATATTTATACATGACCTCATATTTGATGTACACCAATGCAACATACAGGTCTAGTTAAGTCTTACACCAAAGTGGATGACAAGAAGAATGAATCATTTTATGATTACTATCCACAATCAACTCTTGAAAACAAAAACATTTATAGACACATAAATTCCACTTTTGCAATCTTATTACTAAAAGCACACAAATCACTCACATTCTTACAATTTCCATTATAATTATTAATTTTAGCTAATTAACTAGCGTTTCTTACATTTTTTTCAATTACTAATGTTTTATTGATTACCTAACCCCTTTCTCATTCAGATTCCACTTTATGACACATTGTAAGTCAAAATCATTTTACAAACAAAAATTAGCGATTATTAGCTAATTAAGTCTATTTTACCCTTATTTTGGTCAATATACCCTATTATTGGCTCAAACCCCTCTTCCAACTATCAAAACTCGGCCCATTTTCCTCCACAACATCTCATAAGGATTCAAAACTTATCCTAGCCTCTTAATTGACCCTAAGTATTTGATTTAGGCTCCTTACATCCTAATGACTTGCTAATTCACTAATTTTCATTAGAAAGTCTTAATCATGATTAAAAATCCTTAATATAATTTGTGCATTTAGTCCCACATGCACCAAGATGCAAGTTTTCTCCAAATGGAAAACTATAAAAAGGATGAACCACATACCTTAAAACTTTACACCATGATTTGAATTACATATCATATAAGAAATATGATTAAGAGCCTAGCTCTATCTTTGCCTCCAATTTTCACATTGGTTAGTAGAGGATATCTAAATTTTTCTTATAGTCATTTGTTGGAGAGACTTTATCATCTCTTGTGAAGTAGAATAAACCATAATTTGATTTCCCTCTTACATCTATTTCCGTCTATGTTAGTTGGAAAATCATACTAAGTAAGCATGCTCTAGCTAAGATTTATTAATATATCACGTTAGTTATTTCAATCATTCCATTAAGATTTTATCATTGATGTTACTCTTGTTCGATTCATAAAGAATTTTTAATAGACTTGTTGGTGGTAGTATTGTTAGTATAGCTTTAATTTTAAATTTAAGTAGTCTTCAACATCATTTCGAAGAGTCAACGATGGCTTCACAATGTACATTTTCATACTCTTGGAAGGAAATATAGGCAAGAGGGTATCTGTTGAATCATAATTATTAATCTCAAACTATGGTAATTTTTCTGCTAGTTCAAAAGGTTCTCATATATCAGATTAGATGGTTTTGAAGGTGCACCTAATAATCTTCCGATGTACTTAGGAACAATGAACTTATTTTAGTGGAATTCTGTAGGCAAATTGATATGTTGCATAAAACATATAGGGAAAATAAAATATTAGGTATTAAATTGCCAATCACTTGGGAATTATACTTGTTAGAAAACATTACATTCTCATAATACGAATGGCCAATTCCTACATTTAATTTTTATACTTTTCATAAGAGGTCCTATTTCGATATTAAAGGTCTTATGTATAGTATCCTTAGAAGGAATTTCTATCACTTTCCTACCCTAGAAGATTATTGGGAAGATTGTTCAGATGAGTATGAGGTGAGAAGAAGATACTTTAGACAACTTTCATTGCATTAGATTAAATATTTCAGGATTTACAAAGTTCTATAAGACTTTCCAAATGATGATGAAGACTTGTATTGTATTGAATAAAATAAAAAAATTGTAATGCACCCCTTATTGCCATCAATTGGTTACAAAAGGAAAAGGATGATCTTAAGGAGATAATAAACCTAGTCTTGGTAAGGACCAAAGTTTGGTTTGATAGAAAGATGAAAGCATATAAAGTAGGTATGATTAAATATTTTTCTCAAGGAGCATCAACATCTCATAAGGAAGTGCCTCGCCACATACATGGAGGTGATAAATAAGACAACTTTTCATCCTCTACATGTAGAATCTTCAGTCTAGGTATATTCAAAGAAAGAGAAGAGTAAAGGAACTAATAAGATAGAAGAAACAATAAAAAAGAAGATAAATACTCTCTCTCTCTCTCTCAAGGCTAATAGAAAATGTTTTAAGGGTTGAACAAAATGTTGACCTTTTAGAGGAAGAAGAAAAAGGGACAAAGGAGCATGAAGAAAGTAACTATGAAGGGGGAATTATTGAGAAAGAAGAAGATGAAGGAGATAAATTGAAGGGTGTAAAGCCAGATTCTGAGGCATTGAGCATTCCTAAGCTCAAGTCACCAACTAAGGAAATATATTCTTCTAGTATTGAAGCACCCACTCTTGAGGTATCTACTACTCAGACCCTTGGTTCCCTCAACACACTTTCTCTGGGCCCTCTTGTTTCTCCACCTTCTAGTGACTCCTTTACATGGGTCCAACCCCTTGTTGATAATAAGAAAAGGAAGGAATCCTCCAAAATCATTAATCCTAAGTTTGATTTTATAACTACCCTCCTAGGTACAGCCCCCACTTCTCCTTTCAAAAATTCCAAGACTACTATAGGATTAGTATCGATTCAAAAATCCACCAATACTCGAGATATCAAATCAAATAGTGGAGAAATATTAAAAGAATATAACAATTGCTAACTTAGAAATGACAAGAATTACACTAGGTGAATGTACTCTTGAGGGGGAGGTTCATAAATTCAAATAGATGGTCTCTAAGGTCATTGAAAGTGTTGAAAAGGGAGAAAAACTAAGAAAAATTTGAAGAGAAGGTACAATTCCTCTCTAGTTTCATCAAATCCTTTATTGAAAGTAATAAAATCCTTGATCCCACCCCTCCGACTTCAATTCCTGCTCCGACTATGTTGTCTAATGAAGAAGTTCAAGATATCAAGGATATTCATGAGCATGTTGCTTATGGAAAGGTAATTGAAGAAATGGTTTAATGAATGTTCATGTCTCGGCTTGAATTTTGTTGATGAAGAAAAACAAATGACATGGTTATACATTTTATCAAATGTGATGATGAGGTTAATTATGTTGATGATTATATGATTTTGTATATGATGATGATGATTATGATGATTATTATTATTATTATGACTCTTTGTGAGTTGTTATTATTTTCGAAATACCCTATGTGTTGCATGAAATATTTATCAAATGTGTTTATGTTTTTTTATTATGTGATTATATTCTTAGAAAAATGTGAATCAAATTCAAAATATAATATTAAAAAATGTAAAATTTGAAAGGGAAATGCCCCATTGGATAATATATACGTAATGGGTTTTGATAATGGTTGCACTTTTATCCATTTAAAATGCTAAATGAGACTATCAATGGACAATCCATACTGATTATGGTGGATTTGTATAAATTGGATGAAAGGATGATATATATACATGATTTCTACAGGGAAAAATGGTTCTCCTTTTCAACAAATTTAAGGGCAATCAATGCCCTAGCTCTTTACAATAAGGTATTTTACAAAGCAAATTGATCAATGTAGGAATATTGCTTAAAGGAATGTTGATTGATGCATGAATCTTTCTAGGATGGTCTCATATTTTGATATATTTCTAGAATTTGATCAAAACAGGAAGCCTTTTTCATGGGTATCCATCCTTCGACGGTATGGTCTACATTTTATTTTTTATTTAAATGGCCATCCTTCAAGTGATCGGTCTATGAATTATAAAATAGTAGTTTTCCTTCAAGGGATCAGTCTACTTTTATTTTGACAATTCAAATAACCGTCCTTCATTGGATCAATCTATTTATTTATTTTATTTTAACAAGAAGCATCCGTATGTATATTTTGAATTTATTTTGAGCTAAGAGAAAGACCCCAATAAATCATCTATTTAAGGAGGGGATAGATATATAAGTGACACATATTCATATGCCCCATGTATAAATGCAAAGTGGTTCTAGAGGAATTTTTTTAAATGGCGTTTATTGTTTACGATGGAATGATAAGTTTAGACCAAATCTGTTGTCATGATAATCAATCACTAAATAGTAGAAAGGAAGCAAGTGCAAAGCATTTAGAGGCTCTTGTTCAGGTTCCCCATCAAGAGAAGAATATGATACACTCCTGACCCATATTTGTGAGTAATAACGTAGGGACCAATCCAATTAGGGGTGAACTTCCCATGTTTACTTCTTTCTAATTTAATCACATTTTGATTTGCACTAAGTACTAAGTCACCACTTTTAAAGTCACATTCTTCAACATGTTTTTTATATGCTCTACTAATGTGATGTTGATAAACTTGGTGGTATTCAAGGGCTATTAGGTGCTTTTCATCAAAAAATTCTAGTTGTGAAAGATGATTTTGGTTGTATTCTTCATCATGGATGAAATCTTTTAAAGATACTTGTTGTTGCAAATCAGCAGCACCCCTGGATGTAAATCATGTTTCTAAATTGATGTTTTAGGCATCCAGTGTGATTGCACAACATTGAAACCTCTCTCCAAGTGTGGGACTTGTAAAATGAGAGAGGAATCTCCAAATTAGAGGCTGGTTCCTCAAACTCCTCTGATTAGATCTATTATTTGCACAACTGCAGAGGTTCAAATCCTAATTTTATCCTAATTTGCAAGGAGACAGGGATAAGAAATGCAAAAATTGAAACTAAACTGATAAGGGTGATACACCAAAGGAGTGGTGAGCACTTCTTGTTCATGCAAATTGACACAAATCAGAAATTGTAACATAAAACATCATGCATAGGTTGATAACTATAATCAAAGGTCTGAAATGAAGCAAACAACACATGCAAAGGACTGAAAGCATTCACAGAGCCTGCATTGTGATTTTCAACATCAAAATCCTTGTATTCCAACACCAAAGAGGTAGAAAAACCTGTTACAATCCCTGGAAGGTCTGATCCTTCCAAAATCACTTGCTTAAGGTGAAAACAGAAGCTTGCTGTGCAAAAAGTGTTCTACCTTTGAAAAATGAGCCAAATCGCTTTACAAAGGTGCATGGGTCGAGCCTGTGAGAGAGAGAAAACATGAAAAAACATGGGAGTCATTCCTCATTGACCAAAATGTAGTAAAAAAGCATGAAGGTCCTTAAAAACCCATGCCCTGACATTATTGACCATACTGGAGAAGAATGCGACCCATTTCGCATTAAAATTGGTTGTTGAAACGTCAGTTTTGTCCATGGGCGCATACCAGAAGTGTTTTTGATTTTCTCCCAAAAACTAAACCAAAATTAAAAATTGACCATGGAATCATGTAGATAATTTTACCAGCTTTCCATTTATATAAAGAACGTGAAAATATGAGCTCTGGATCAAAAGTTATGGCCGTTTGAAGATTTAGGGCAAAAACAGGCCCAAAACGGATCGACGGGAAAAAATTTCGAATTTTACCTCTTTTTTTGCATTTGGAAATTTTTTTCAAAATCCCCATGCTCCGCCACTTGGATGACACATGGCAATGTATGATTGGTCATGGGCTCATCCTCTAAAATTTTCTCTTCGGGCCCTTCCTTAACATTTTTGCCACTTGGACACGTGGCACTTTTTCATTTGTTCGCAAAAGAGGGGCGGGCTATGCCTTTGGATTTTTGCTTTACATTTTCCCATTGGGAAAATTTCCCAAGTCCTCCCACACTCCACCCTACCGGGACACGTGTCATGCTTCCATTTGTTGATGGGGGCAGTGGGCCTAAACTTGCCCTTTTGGACTTTTGGCAAAACACTTTGCCAATTTTTTAAAAACTTCCCCGAGCTCCGAACTTCCCCGCCTCCCGACACGTGGCTCACTATCATTGGGCGCGGGCCCTCCATTGAAAATTTTCATTTTGAAAAACTCTACAAAACACTTAGCCAATTTTCCATTTCTCCCCCTGCCGCTCTGACTGATGAAGACACGTGGCGCAACCCAATTCGCCGCGGGCCATGCGGGCAAAAATTCACTTTTGAATTTTTCGGCAAAAACTTGGAAATTTTCTAACCTTTCCTCCGACGTCCACGACCCTCCTCTGGACACGTGGCGAGTTCCTATTGGCCCGGCCAAATTTCAAAAATTTTCCGCAAAAATCACTTAGCAAAATTTTCACTCCGCCTCCCCCTTTCGACACGTGTCACGTCCTGATTGGCTCGGCGGGCCCGCGGCAAAAATTTTCCTTTTGCAAATTTTGACCAAAACTTGAAAAAATTTCTAAGTTTTTTCTCCTCTCCGCCACCTCCTGGGACACGTGGCAGCTTCCTATTGGCTACGGGCTTCCAAGGGGAAAATTTCCCACAAAAACTCCGCCGAGCCATAACTTGAAAAATATGAGGAGTTAGGAGGAAAACTTTACCTTTCTGGAAAGCTGAGAGAGAGATCTATCCAATGGTGCCATTTCTAGAAAGATTTGAGTGCCTAAAAATAAAAAAATGGAGACTAAGGCACAAGAGAGGAAAGAACACAAGGAGTTAGCCACAAAAATGAGCAGGGGCACATTTGAGATAACAATTTTGGTGACTCAGAGGGGTCATCTGCCTGCTAGATGAAAATACCAGTTGCCTGAAGCAGTCCATTGGGCATGGAGTTATCAAATTTTCTATTTGGAACCCCAACTGACTTAGAATGTTGTAAGGAGGAAGATGGAATATCACCCGATGGAAGCAAGGACCGTAAAACATATCCAGGATAAAGCAAGCTATGCCAAAGCACTTAGGGAAAGAAAAACTAACCTATAGCAAAACAATGTGCACAAGCACTTGAAGGAATGGAAACCTAAGCTAATATTTACAAGGTGGAGAGTTTCCCTTTAGAAACAATGCTTGAGATAGATTCCATTGACTGGAATCTGCAGTTCTTCACCATCCAATGAAGCCAATTGGAAAGCATTGTTGTTCTTGCACTTCGTGACCATGTATGGGCCACTCCAAATGGCATCAAATTTTGAATGCCTTCCCGGTTTTTCTCTATCTGCATCCCATTTTAACACTAGATCTCCAACCTGGAAAGATCTACTCTTGGCCTTCCTATCAAAGGTCTTCTTGATCAAAGCTTGATCCTTCTCCATTGCTTGGGATGCCTAATCTCTAATCTCTTGAAGCTCCATCAACTCTACATATCTCACCTCCATGGCCTCAAACTCCAATAGCTCCAACTATTTCATGAGTTCCAATGTTGGCAACTCAAGAGACATGGGCAAAATTGCCTCTCTTCCATAAACAAGCCTGAATGGAGAGTTACCCATGGATCTCTTGGGAGTTATCCTATCAGCCCATAAGGCTGATTTTAGTTTGGTATGCCAAGACCTCTGATTCTCATCAAGAGTTCTCCTAATGATCCTCAACAAGTTCTTGTTTGTAGACTCAGCCTGGCCATTACCTTGAGGGTAATAGTTTGATGAAGTACTTAGGTAGATCCCGTTCTTGACAGCCCACTCAGTCACCTTGGATCCAATGAATGCCAATGCATTATCTAAGATTATTGTAGCAGGTATGCCAAATCTGGTTACTATGCCCTCATAGAAGTCTAAGATGCTAGACTCATTTGCCTCTTTGAGCGCTACTGCTTCAGTCCACTTGGTGAAGTAGTCTGTGGCTGTCAAAATCCATTTGTGCCCTTGGCTTGAATTGGGATTAATGACTCCAATGAATTCCAAACCCCATTGCATGAATGGCTGGTCAACTGAGATTGGATGCAATGGAAGGGCAGCAAGTCTCTCTTTTCCTATGAAGAATGCACAATTCTTACACCTCTTGATCCATGTAAAGCAATCACTAAAAATCTTGGGCCAATAATAACCAGCCTTCATAATTTTTAGAGCTATCACTCTTAGTGAAAAATGACCACCAGCTGGTCCACCATGGAACTTTTCCAACACCCTATGAATCAGATTTGTTCTAATGCATCTCAGAAGCACTCCATTCACATCTTTCTTGAACAAAACTCCATCAACAATGGCATATGGGACAACCTACAATCTGAAGTGTCTTCTTTGGGTCTTGTTCATCTCCGGAGGGCATAGGCCTATGCTTAGGAAGTGTATTATACCTTGGGTTTAGTAAGGAGTGGGGACAAAATTATTTTCTTCTTGAGTGCCACTTGGCTCATGGCTGTCTTGAACTGTTAAAACAGCCTCTTCTTCATTACATACTTCTTTTTGCCTCCCCAAAATCAGCTGCTCACACAATCTTTTTCCTCTTACCAACTTGGTGACCTTGATCTCAATGTCATACTCCATGACACGAGTGATCCAACCTACCCTTTTCTCATTCAAATCCTTGTTGAGGAGGAAGTCTTTAACCCCAACGATGAGAGACCAGCAACTGCACTTGTTGTTGTTTGAGACTAAATGATTGAATTTCTTCAAGCTTCGATTACTGCAAGTACATGCTTCTCAATAAAATAATACGTCACCTCATAGTCATCTAGGATCTGGCTGAAGAAAGAAATTGGTTGCTCATCGTTGTCCTTGTTCTGCTGTACCAAAATGGTAGAAATAGTATCATTACCTCCAAAGGCATAGAGGATGAAATCCTTGGTGAATTCTGGGTTGATGAGAGTTGGTGCTTGAGAGATGGCTTCTTTGATTGCTTCAAAACTCTCCTTGCCTTCTGCTGTCCACTTGAAAGCCATGCTTTTCTTTAACATTTTGGTGATAGGTTTGACAAGGGCTGCAAAATTTGGGACAAACCTCCGAAAAAAGTTTATCCTCCCCAAGAAACTTTGAAGGGCTTTCTTGTGGCTTGGCAATGGTAGTGCTCTTATGGCTTTAACCCTCTCTGGATCAATTGCTAATCCTTCTTTGGAGACAATATGGCCAAGGAGATTTCCTTCATGTGCAAGAAAGATACACTTCTTAGGATTCAAAGACACTCCAAATCTCATGCACCTCGTGAAGACTTGTCTCAAATGAGAGAGGTGGTCTGCTACTTTTTGGAAAAATAGTGATATCTTCAAGGTATATCAACACCATGTTGTTAATCAAACCTTTGAACGCCATGTCCATTGCTCTTTGGAAGGTAGCACCAACATTGGATAGCCCAAATGGCATTTTCCTATATGCATAAGTTCCCCATTTGGTTGTGAAGGCTATCTTGAACTGGTCTTCTTCCTTCACCATAATCTGATTGTAGCCTGAGTAGCCATCAAGTAGTGAAAACCTCTTGAGCCAGCCACAACTTGTAAGATTTGCTCCATGGAAGGGAGTGGGTAATGGTCCTTGAGAGATGCTCTATTCAAGTCTCTAAAGTCAACACACAATCTGATCTCTCCACTCTTCTTTCTGACTGGAACCAAGTTGGTAACCCAACTAGAATGCTTGATTGGGAATATGATCCTTGACTCAATCAGCTTGTTCAATTCTTTCCTCATGAGAGGCTCCATGTGTGGATTGACTGGTCTTTGTTTCTACCTGACAGGCTTAGTATTTGGATCCAATTCAATGGTATGCTGAGCTAAGTTGGGATTGAAACCTTTCAAGTCTTCATAGCTCCAAGAAAACACATCAGGGAACTCTTGACACAGCTGCATGAACTCATACCTTTCTTGTTCAGTTGTCATCTTTCCAATTTGCAATGGTTTGTTCTCTTCCACCAAGATGGATATTGAATCCTCTCTCTTGACCTGAATGTTTGCTTTCTCTTTCCTAAATTGATCATTGGGATTGAAAATGGACTCCAAAGTGATAAGTCCCTTGGGCAGCTTGTTAGTTCTCAGCTGTACCACTTGGTCACCATACTGCTGTTCCAATTTTTTTATTCTTAGTTGAGAACTCAGCTTCTTCTTGCAAGAAATGGATGATTTTCTAGTCATTCTCAAACACTTTCCAACTTACATTGTTATCCGACACTGAAGGCCTCAAAATCATGTGGATGTTTGGCTATACCTTGTCTTGTTGAATGATTTCCACAATGTCAAAGGCTGCCCCTCTTGCCGCAAGCATGTCAAAGAGCTTGGTTCTCTTTCCTAGGAATGGATTTGATGCCAAAACCTTTAAAATCTTCCATGAGGTCCCACACCCTGTTCTTGTAGCACTTAAGTAGTTCATTCTTGGTAGCATGTTGTCCCTTGACCTGATTTATAATCAATTCACTATCACCAAAGACTTGCAAGTTCTTTATTCCTCTCTTTATTACCCAATGCATACCTTGCACCAAGGCTTCATATTCAGCAGTGTTATTGGAGCATGCAAACTGAAATCTAAAAGCTGAATAGTACTTTACTCCTTGAGGTGAAACAAGCATGGCTCCACCTCCTGTACCTTGTCTACTCCTTGATCCATCAAAAAATAGCTTCCATACCTCATTGTCATCCTTATGGTTTGGCTTGGTGATGCTAGGAATGGGCTGATCTTCTTCATGTATGCAATAGACCCCTAGCTCAGATTCTTCTACTTCTTGATAAGGATCAAAAGCATGTACCTTATTTGCCCATTCATCAAGAGTTAGATCCAGGATGCTTCCAACCTTGGTGTCAGCTTCATCAGTGCTTGGGTGATCTTCTTGATCAAATGTTGAACAATTGGCATTGATCTGACTTGGAGTGTAGGGCTCAATGTGGAAGTTTGCAATAGGTTCAGACCTGATTATAGCTTTGGTTCCATACCTCGTTCTAAACAGCATGTGTGACCAATCAGCAGACAAATATCCTCCAATCTTGGTTGTGAAGTCCCTTGACAAGCATAGGGTAAAGAGTGGTGGAAGGTCTATAACTGATACATCTTGTAAAACAACAACATTTGGACATGCATGCAAGGTAAGACTCAATTTTCTAATCACTTCAACTATTGTTATTGTTGTCCCATCCAACTGCACTACCCCTTTGGATATGGTTTCATATTGAAGTCCTAGCTAATCAGCTATTTGCTTGGGCATCACTGAGCTACTTGCCCCGGAATCAACCATGTAATTGTGCACCAATTGGTTTCCAATGATTAATGAGACATAAAAAGGAGGGGGATTCAACATTTTACCTTGTTGTCCTCCATGATTCCCTTCAAACTGGGCAGGATTTGTGAGCACCTTCTCTTGCATTTGGACTTGTTGATTCGAAGTTGGCCAGTCCTTCATGGCAGCTTGTACTAAATCTCTCTGGCCTAGGATAGATAGGGATTCCCACATTGATATATTTACATTTGTCTTCTTCATCTGATCAATGATACTGAATGGTGATGAAGGATCTCTTTGTTGTCCCTTGGTTGGCACATTCACTCCTTGCATGTGGGCAGCAACAACTGGTATTTGAGTTGGTCTAGGAGTTGTTCTTGGCTGCCCTTGTGCATTTGAAATTGGATTTTTCTTGCCAACCATTTGTGGAGCCATGGAAGGTTGTGGATTGGTTGGAGCTAATGGCTGCTCTTCACCCAAATTCCTTCTTTTTGACCTTGTGTTGGCTGCAACACCTTGAGAGACTGTCTGATTCATGCCACAAAAATCCTCTGCCTGCCAGTTCACAAGTGTGGTGTCATTTGGGGCTGATTGCTTGTTGGAATGTTTCTTGTTGTTGGTTGTTTCCTTGACTGCCCTCACCCTCCACACCAGTAGTTGTCACCATTAATGCTTGATTCAAAGCACCATTGAAGCACATGTATTGGTTGTGAGGTTCGTTGCATGGAAAACACCAATCATACTCCTGAGCAACGTTGTTTTGTGTTGGCACCAATGCCTTGGAGGAAAATATGGCATTAGGATTATAGGGCTGAAATGGTCTATTGGAAGGAGGCCTTGTTTGATTTATATTTGCAGCTGGATTAGGTGGTCTTTGTGGTTGGTATGGCTGCCTATTAGGATGAGCTTGGGGCTGATAAGAAGGTCTAAAACCTTGGGCTTGTTGCCTCTTGAGAGTAACCAGCTCATTGCCTAGGTTTTACAATTGCTTCATGACTTCTTGAAGCTCATTTGGGGCACTTGGAGATGAAGTAGAAGCCTCATTTGAACTCTGATTTCTAGGAGTGGGAGAAGGAGCCAAATTAGGTGCTTGATTAGTGTTTGGGCTCTCTAAACTTGGAAACAATGGCATGGGAGGTCTAGGGGCTAGTTTGCCAGCTTGGATCAAACAATTTTCAGCCCTAATGGCAATGCTATAAGCCATAGGGATAGTTATGCCTCCCATGGAATGAATCAACATAGAAATATCATAATTTAGAGCTTTGAGGTAGTAGAGAAAAGCACCTTCTGCTGTTGGCCTGACTGCCACTAGAATTCTCTCCCAAGTCTTTTGAAATCTGAAGTTGAAATCAGTCAGCTTGCTCATTGGGAGCTCTCTTGATGGTTGTCAGCTGCTCCAAAAGAGACAAGTTGTCTCCCTTCTCTCCAAATTACTCATGAAGTGCTATACATAGCTTGGTTCCAATTCTAAATAGAACCTGAGGCAAGACTTCTAAACCATTGCAATGCTTTCCCCTTGAATGAAGATGCCAACAATTTGACAGCCACTTGCATCTCATTGATTTCATGAATTGCACAAAGGTTGGCAATGTCTTTAACATGATCACCTGGAGTAGTCTGATTCTCTCCAGTGAAGTATGGAATGTTCTTCAAGGCTGCAATTGGAATTGGATGTTGTGCATTGAGGGCAAGTGGGCTGCTACCTGTGAAATTGACATAGGGGTTGTTTTGTGCCATTCTAATTGGTCTTAAAACCCTTGTTGACTGAATGAAAGGCCTACCAGGTGGAGGAGTTGAGAGAGTTCTATTTGGTGGAGATGGAGACCTTTGAATCCTTCTTCCTCTTTGCCTTCTTCTTGGAGATAACTATAGGTATTCAAACAACACCTCTTCTTCTCCAACTCTTGACCTTGTGGTGATTCTTCTCATGAGTTTTCAGGCCTGCACTGCTGAAACCAGTTGATTCTTCCCTTTGGAGTCACCAGATGTGCAATTTATAGCTCTTTTGAAGCAAGAAAATTGCAGCAGATGCACATCAACTTTACTACAATAAAAATGAGACCTCTAAGGTCCCACCGGGCATGACAAAACTATTGTTGTAAATCAGCAAAGCACCCTCGGATGCAAATCAGGTTTCTAAATTGATGTTTTAGGCATCCAAAGCAGATTGCACAACATTGAAACCTCTCTCCAAGTGTGTGACTTATAAAAATGAGAGAGGAATCTCCAGATTAGAGGCTGGTTCCTTAAACTCCTCGATTAGATCTATTATTTGCACAATGTAGAGGTTCAAATCCTAATTTTATCATAATTTGCAAGGAGGCACGGATAAGAAATGCAAAAATGAAACTAAATTGATAAGGGTGATACACCAAAGGAGTGGTGAGCACTTCTTGTTCATGTAAATTGACACAAATCAAAAATTGTAACATAAAACATCATGCACAGGTTGATAACTGTAATCAAAGGTCTGAAATGAAGCAAACAACACATGCAAAGGACTGAAAGCATTCACAGAGCCTGCATTGTGATTTTCAACATCAAAATCCTTGTATTCCAACACCAAAGAGGCAGAAAAACCTGTTACAATCCCTGGAAGGTCTGATCCTTCCAAAATCACTTGCTTAAGGTGAAAACAGAAGCTTTCTGTGCAAAAAAGTGTTCTCCCTTTGAAAAATGAGCCAAATCTGGCTTTTACAGTGCATGGGTCGAGCCCAGGAGAGAGAAAATGTGAAAAAACATGGGAGCCATTCCTCACTAACCAAAATGCATTAAAAACAACATGGAAGTCCTTACAGACCCATGCCCTGACATTATTGACCATACTAGAGAAGAATGCGACCCATTTCACATTAAAATTGGTTGTTGAAACGTCAGTTCTGTCCATGGGCGCATACCAGAAGTATTTTTTGATTTTATCCCTACAAACTGAACCAAAATTCAAAATTGACCATGGAATCATGTATATAATTTTACCAACTTTCCATTTATATAAAGAACATGTGAAAATCGAGCTCGGATCAAAAGTTATGGCCGTTTGAAGATTCAGGGCAAAAACAGCCCAAAACGGATCGGTGGGAAAAAAATTGAATTTTATCTCTTTTTTTTGCATTTGGAATTTTTTTTTGAAAATCCCCATGCTCCGCCACTTGGATGCCACATGGAAATGTATGATTGGTCATGGGCTCATCCTCTGAAATTTTTTCTTCGGGCCCTTCCTTAACATTTTTGCCACTTGGACACATGGCACTTTTTCATTTGTTCGCAAAAGAGGGGCGGGCTATGCCTTTGGATTTTTGCTTTAAATTTTCCCATTGAGAAAATTTCCCAAGTCCTCCCACATTCCACCCTGTCGGGACATGTGTCGTGCTTCCATTTGTTGACGGGGGCAGCGGGCCTAAACTTGCCCTTTTGGACTTTTGGCAAAACACTTTGCCAATTTTTTAAAAACTTCCCCGAGCTCCGAACTTCCCTGCCCCTCCTGACACGTGGCTCACTATCATTGGGCGCGGGCCCTCCATTGAAAATTTTCATTTTGAAAAAATCTACAAAACACTTCGCCAAATATCCATTTCTCCCTCGCCACTGACTCGATGAAGACATGTGGCGCAACCCAATTGCACAGCGGGCCATGCGGGCAAAAATTCACTTTTGAATTTTTCGGAAAAAAATTGGAAATTTTCTAACCTTTCCTCCGACGTCCGTGACCCTCCTCTGGGCATGTGGCGAGTTCCTATTGGCTTGGGCCAAATTTCAAAAATTTTCCCACGCAAATCACTTAGCAAAATTTTCACTCCGCCTCCCCCTTCTGACACGTGTCACGTCCTAATTGGGTCGGTGGGCCCATGGCAAAAATTTTCCTTTTGTAAATTTTGACCAAAACTTGAAAAAATTTCTAAGTTTTTCTCCTCTCTCCGCCACCTCCTGGGACACGTGGCAGCTTCCTATTGGCTGCGGGCTTCCAAGGGGAAAATTTCCCACAAAAACTCTACCGAGCCATAACTTGAAAAATATGAGGAGTTAGGAGGAAAACTTTACCTTTCTGGAAAGCTGAGAGAGAGCTCTATCCAATGGTGCCATTTCCAGAAAGATTTGAGTGCCTAAAAATCAAAAAATGGAGACTGAGGCACAAGAGAGGCAAGAACACAAGGAGTTAGCCACAAAAATGAGCAGGGGCACATTTTGGATAACAGATACATGAAGTGATGGGATTTGAATTTCTAAGGGTACGATGGTGTAAAATCCATAAATGATCAAATAAGGCATAACACTAGTAGGTGTACATATACTAGTTTGATAATCCTAAAGGGTGAATGGGATTTGAATGTGCCAGTTCTTTCCTACGTCATTTACAGTTTTCATAAGAATTTTGTTAAGTGTTTTTTTGAAGCTTCTTATCGTCCATTTTCCTAAGGATAGTATGGTGATGAGAATCTTAGTTTAATATTAAAAGTATCAAAGATATTTTAAACCTCCTTGTTTTTAAATGATTTACCATTGTCTATGATAAGCTTTTGCAGAATTCCAAAATGACATATCGTGTTTTGATATATTAATGTCATGATGGGTCCAAAATTTGTTGAAGTCGAAGGAATTTCTTTAACCCACTTAGAAAGTATTAAGTTACGCTTATGATTGAATGATGTTGTTGAGATGGTTTTAGATTGATTTAACTAATGATGTCTAACCCCATTGAGAGAAAGGGAAGAATTCTTGAAATTTGTCAGTAATGCTTTACTCGTGATGTGAATGAGATCGAATAGAGTTAACATTTAACACACTTTTTAAGGTATGCGCAATAGTATTTTGTAATAGTGGTCCAGTAATAACCTAGTCGTATGATACATTTAGCGATAGCATTGTCAGTGAAATGACCTCTACAAATGCCATCATGGACTTCTTTGATTAGATTAGGTGATTTGCATGACTTGAGACAACGTAGTAATACATTTTCAAAACTAATTTTGTAAAGGATGCCCCCTATGACCTTTTAAAAGCAAGTTACACGGTGAAGGAAGGATTTGCTAGTGCATTGTGATAGGTCCAGTTGGATTTTAGATTCAATAATATAATCAGATATTTTTCTATATCATAAATCCAATGGGTTTTCATCAATAATGCTTATGGAAGGTAGCTCATTTTGATGTGAATTATGGTCTAATCGTTGAATGACTACGGAAATTTTAGTTTTATCCTTTGATTTCTCCATTTGAAAAGGGACAAGAGATCCTAAAGAAGCCATAGTGTTTGTAAACCTGTTAGAGGACCATGGAATGACTTGGATGGTATAAAGATCAAGTGCTACAAGGATAAAATCAACAATAACTTTATAGTTTTGAATTATTTAATTTTTCCATTGGTATCCTCCTTTAACTTTACTAATGATGAGTTGTGAGTCTCTATAGATTTCTAAGACATAGACACCTAAGAGAATTGATGTTTTCAAACCCATGATTAAAGATTTGTATTCTTCAATGCTATTAGTAACCTCAAAATTGAGATTGAATGACAATGGGATGGGAATGTTCAAGGGTGGTATGAAAACAATATCGACTGCTCCTCCTTCTTGAAATTTAGTGCCATCAAATAATAGGTTCATTTTGAATAGGATGAAATGTGATTCATAATTGTTAGATTCATTAATGTTATTGATGGATTTGTTTAGAAAGAATTAGTGAAGTGTTTTGTTCTCTAAAAGAGGTGCTTCACCGAGTTGATCAACTATGGCCTGACCTTTAATAGATTTTTGTGGTATAATTTCTAATTAAAAATCTCAGTCATTAACATGAGCCATCATACTATGTGGTCATTATGATAAGGTTTAGCATGCATGTATTCAAGTGGATTAAAACTGGTGATGACGTATGTTTTGTGATTAAGAACATAATTTCATAGTTTAGAGGTGGAGAAATAAAATGTAAGGCACAAATTTTCATCTTTAGAGTAGCGTGTTTCGTATTCATGGAGGATGTGGTTAATGTAGTATACGGCTTGTTCATGACCTTGAATATCACGTGAGCAAGCATGGATCCTAAGGCATGCTTTGAAGTAAATATATATAGCTAAAATGGTTCCCCATCACGAGGCCGATTAAGGACAAGTGGTGATAGTAGATAATGTTTGATTTTGTAAATGGCTTGCTAAAAATCAGAATCCCATTGAAATACTATATCTTTACAGAGTAAATGGTGGAATGGTTGACATCGGTTAGAGAGTTGTGATATGAAATGTCGTATGGATTATAACTTTCCTTGCAGGCTACACAGTTGTTTGAGATTAGTAGGTGGAGGCATATTGATGATTTCTTTGACTTTTGTGGGATTGACTTCAATTCCATGAAGAGATACGATGAATCCTAAATTTTTTTGGTGAGGACACCGGTGACACATTTTTCCGATTTAAGAAGAGGCGAAATGAATGAGATAGATGAAATTGATTCAAGAACATCAATATAATTTTTGTGAAATTTATATTTTCCGATAAGGTCATTGACATAATCCTCAATAATTTTTTGAATGAGGTCATGGAAGACATATGTCATATCATGTTTATATGTTTCCCATGTGTTTTTAAGCCCAAAAGGCATGACATGATAACAAAAGGTTCCCCACGGGGTGATAAAGGATGTTTTATGTTGATCATCAGGTGTAATAATGATTTGGTTATAACCTGAAAAACCATCCATAAGGGAAAGAATTTCATGGCCGATTGTCAGATCTACAAGCTGGTCTATGTTTGGAAGAGGGAAGTCATCTTTGGGACAAGCAAGATTGAGATCCCTAAAATCGATGCAGATGCGAATTTTTCCTGAAGCTTTAGTTACTGGGAAAATGTTAGAGACCCATTATGGATAGTCAATGGGTATGATGAAATTAATAGATAAAATACGCAACAAATATTATTTAACAATGAGAGATATATAGGGGTAAATTTAACGATTTTTTTTTTACTATTTTAGCATTAGGATATGTGACAATGTTATGTACAACCGTGTTGGGATCAATTTCAGGCATATCACCATATGACCAAGCGAAGGCCTGATGATATTTTTTTAAAAATGAGGTGAAGTCATGTAATTCTTGTGGATTGAGACTTTGACCGAATTTGACTATGCGAGGGTCCTGTGAGGTTCCCTATTTAATGTCAATAGTGGATTTGTTTAGAAGAGTTGATGTATCAAATGGTAAAGATTTCTGAAGAAAATTTCTTCAACTCCCATATGAGATAGAATCTCTTAATTTTCCTAACATTGAAGGATATATATGGTAGGTAAATCTTCCTCATCCCGTCTATCGAAAGAAGTGGTAATGATTTGACATAGTTTTTTTATTGATATGTGAGTGGTCCTAAGGATATATAGTATTGACTAAAAATATGGGTGGGATAGATACAATGTCACCTCTATCTCGTGGAATCCTTAAATTTGATGGGTGATGATAATTTTGATCTAAAAATGGATACAAGGGTTTATTTCTCGAAGAAAGGGCTTGTAGTCTCAGGGGTGAATTTTCTATAACCTAGGCCATTTTTCTCATATGGTTTGAGGGTGTGTAAGACGGGTTGATCATGTATTCCTTACTCATAACATCTAAGGAAAAATCCTTTCCATGCACAATGGTGGAGGTACATATAGGAAAATTTGGGATTATCAAGGGATTTGAGATTTGACTTGAATGGTGTTGCATGGTGTAATTTGGTTGATTGGGACGGTGGTTTATCAAACCCACCATAAACAAGATTTGTTTTAAGGTATGTTGGCCCATAAGAGATAACATCTCCCACATCAAGATTGTACATGGGTTTCTTGTCAATTGTATGTTTTTACTAATGGGATAAAGTTAAGCATAAGAAGGTGATATCCCCAAGAGTGAGATGTTTCAAAGCTTCTCATAATGAGTAATCGTATGGTTTTTAAGAAGAAATTGATGTGCTTTGGTGGATTCTTTATCAGAAGATTCAAATATGTATTTAGGTACTAATACATCATTTGGACGGTCTATCATATACCGGTTAGTAAATGGATTTGGGTCAGAAGGGACCATGTAAGTCTTTCCTTCATGTTTGTACTTAAGGAAGCGATGGAGAGTTGAAGGAAAGTAATGCATCGTGCATATCCAAGGGTAGCCTCATAACATATTATATTGAAACTCTCCTTATATGATGTGTAAGAGTTCTAGTAAGGTTTTGACACCAAATTTAAGTGGTAAGATTATAGTTCCTAGTGTGGGTGCGATTGTGTCATTAAATGAGCACAATAGGACTGGGGTTTGAGAAACAACCATGTTGGGTAGTCTAAGATGATCAAAATATAGAGAGGATATAATTTTGATAGCGGCACCACTATCAATCATGAACCTTTTGATAGAGATATCATTGATTTGAGAAGTGATAAAAGTGGTAAGTCACGGTCTTCTGGTCTAAGAGTAGGTATTTTAGATGTTTCAAAGGAAATTGTGGTGGATGCTTTCAAATCACCTACAAAATTTGTAAGAGGGGATGAGTCATTAGTTGAGATAGTAATGGATTGAAGTGCTTCTATCATGGCTTTTTATAAGGTGGTGATGTTTGAACAAGTTCATAGACCGATATTTTTATATGGAATCGGTGTAATTGTTCAATGGCTATTTTCTACAATCTCGTGAAAGGACAAGGGGTAGTTTTTATTGAAATTTTATCTTTAGATAATGATGGTTGATTAGGCTCTTCAAGGGCTAATGAAATTGAGACTTGAGGTTTATCATATGACATTGATGATTCTAATGGTTGCATGTATAGTGACGGTGTATTTTTCTTGTTTGGATTTAGAGGGTTTGTTTTTGTAATTTTATGAGTGTGTGGTGACATGAACAACATTAATTTGATGATCGGATGCTTTAGGATTAGAATCATTTGATGGTGTTGATGTTGAAATTGGAGTTGGATGGGAAGGAAGAAAGAGCGAACTGCCAATATTCTCAATCTTTTGATGGAAGGCTTTGCAATATTCTATGGTATGACCTTGGGTTCTATGATAATAAAAAAGTCATTAAATTCATACCAAATAGGCTTCCATCCCTGATGATTTGACAAAAAAAGGGGGTAATGTGATTTTTAATTCTTATAATAGATTATTCAAAATAGTAGCATATCACCATTTCAGTTGAATGTAATTGGGCACTAATTTCTAACAAGGATAGGAAAAATGGGTTTCTTAGTGAAATTTATTTTACTCGCAATCACAGAGGTATCATAGGTGCTCCAATGAATGGGTGTGATAAGGGTCTTGTATAGGTGGTGGTTACAAGGGATACTTGGATTATATGGGAATAAATGGACGAGAGTCGATGATGTGGTTTTCCATTGTGGGATAGTGGATGTAGCGTAAGGTCTCACTGCAAGAACATGATGAGAAAAATTTTCCCCTATAATAATGGGGTGGTTAATGGGTATAAGAAAGGAGGGATTGTATGAGGTTTCTTGATTAGGGTTTTGGAGGAAATTTTCTCTAAGAAATCCTACGGGTCTCGCTTTTAGAACAATAGAGGGTTCTTCAAAATAAGGTGTGACCCTTGGATGAAGAGGTGGGAAACAATTTTGAGGACCTTGAAATGATAAGTTTCATCTTAGTGAGGAACTTTAAATAATCGAAAACACCCTATTTATTCAGTCCTTCTAAGTTTTAGATGATCTTGGTGTATTTGTTAAAGTTGGTGCTAATGAAGGAAGAGGAGTTTGAATAATAGGTTGATATAGTCGACGTAATTTTTAAGATTATTGAATTTTGTAGGTTTTTTATGATTGATATTCTTAGTGGATTTAGATGGGGGTGACTGATCCAAAAGTGTTTGTAATGACACCATTGTTATGTTTACAAATTTAGGAGAAGGTTTAGGTGCGAGAGTATTTGTTTATATAGGCATGGAACCTGTAGAAATGTTGGGTAAAGGTGCGGGAAGGATTTTAGTTACAAGTGGTGGTTTAATGACTGTGGATTTATCAGATGTTGGTATCAATTTCGTAGGTGTCGAATCAATAAATTACAAGGATGTTGGAGTAGTTTGCATGCTGATTGGAGTGGGTTATATAATTTTTCTTACATGTTTTTTGGCCTCTAGTAGGGATTCTTTGGATTTTTTTCACTAGGTAATAAAGTGGATGGAGAAATGGGTTCAATTTTTGTTATTGTGTTAATGGTGTGGATGATATTAGCTTGTGGTGATTTAGAGGACGAGGGATGATTTAGGAAGGGTTATTTGAATATATCAAGGTTTTGGTTTGGAGGCATGTTTAGATGTTCTAAATGGAGGTCGTCTTTATCAATAAAATGATAAATTACATTGCAAAAAGTGTGACATAACTCTATGTCATGACCGTTCACTTGATGGAATTTGAAATAATCATTATCATGGTACCGAATGGAATTTGATAAAATTAGGGAGCTCTAATGTAGGGGATATGAATTGTATGGTACAGAGGGATCAATGGGTTTGTTGCAAATTTTTTCATAGGAGAGGGTATTTTTGCATGAGGATGAGGGAGCTTCTAAATTTAATATACAACTTAGAAGATCCTGGATGGGGTCTCCCGAACTTGTTGGCCCGAGGATGGGCTAGGTTGATATGAATACTAGGGAGAGTTTAGTTGTAATTTTTGTAGAATGTTTTATTTCGGTAGGGAATGTTTGTTTGAGGGATGTTTTGTTGATAAGAGAGGTTAGGTTGATGGGGTTTATTTTGTTGTGAAATGTTATGTTGTGTGGCATTGTATTGCAGAATATTTTGTTGAGGTGCGTATTGTTGGTGAGGAATGTTTTGTTGAGGGATGTTCAACCGATAAGGAATTTTCTCTAATGAAATGTTTTGTATGGGATATTTTATGATGGGATATTTTGATGAGGGATGTTTTATTCAAGGAAATAACCCAATTGCGAGAGCATTAGATTACAAAGTTTTAATGTACTTGTATGATGGTGATATTTGCGTAAGACAATGTGAATAAGTGGGAATGTGTTGGGGTGGTGTACAAGAAGAGGCAGATGATGGTGCCTACTATAGGATATTTTGATGTGAGATATTATATTGTGGGATGTTCTATAATGTTATGGGCAACAACATAAAAATAAAAGGTTAAGAGGGTTGTGGCATGTATTGCGAGATGGGATGCGTGTTTGAAATGGAACTAGTGCTAATCATTAGAGTTGTTGAAGGGATATACATGGTAATGTTTTGGATGTGGATGGTATTCTATTGAGAAAATATAGAATTAGAAAGAGGAATGAAACTTAATGATGATGTTGGTACATGCGAGGAGACCAAAAGATTTGTCGTGGAGGTAATGGTACTATTTTGGGGAGGTGTAGACCTTATAGAAGGACTTGATGAAGACATGAATTTTTAGGGCATACATGTATTGTGTTGAGATCATATGGAGATCTTAGACAGGTGATGAGGAAACATCAGATGCTTTAGGTTGAAATAGAAAAGGTTTCTCATCTAATGTGTCAAATGGATTGGTAGAATTAGTAGCATTCTAGGATTGACTAATGCTTGGCATTTTGGATTGAGCTAAAGTAGTGAAAAATAGCTACTGAATAATGGGTTCTTGGTTTTTATCAATAAGTTTTGAAATGATGTGTAAAGGGTTGTGAGAATGTACAATGGTTTTCCATGTGAATGACTGCATTTGAACATTTCTTACTACTAGGTATGCATTAAGAGTAATAGGATTGTCTAACATCTCTTCAAAAATAGGATCACTCTCATTATAAAATAGAAGGTCGGGTGTAATGGGAGAAAAAAATGTTCTAATTCTGGTGTGTAAAATTCATCCATGGTATTGTTGCAGAGAATGAAAGGATTGTTGTCCAGTTTCATTGTTATAACTAGTCCCTACTTCATTCCATGTTTGTGTGTCAGAAAAGGGATTGGATGTGTTTGTTTGATAAAGCAATTCTTGTGGCTGCATAGGTGAAGAAATTTTTACTTGGAAGTGGTGTAGTGCGAAGTGGGGATTGAATTTGAAATGAAGGGATTGAGGTAGACATGTTTTCAAATGATTGATTACATGCTTGCTATCTAATAAGTACCATAATAAACAAAGACACATAAAACAAAAATCAAATAACTAACCATGTTAATTTTCAAATAAGAAGCAATGGATAACAAAGTATTTATTCTTATGTTGTTTTAAATATAAAAGAGAAAATGTGTAAAACGGGTTACGAGGGTCCTGAGATATGGATTTCTAAAGCTAGTTTTAGGTGATTTTAAAGAAGGATTCCCTGATATAATCAAAGGTATGTGAGACACAACTCTATACTATTGTTGGTATGAGTGTGGTATTGGGGTTTACCACCTCACTTATTGGTTCTACTACAATAAGGAAGTTGGGAGCTAAGCCAAACAATACCAACAAGTAGATGTTTATACTCGAATAGAACACCAAGTCAACTTCCTGTTGGGTGATGAAATCCCAATCATTTTCACCTCGATGGGATTTTTTTTAAATGGATTTTTTATGTCGAATTCATTTGGTTGTGTGGGGAAAATAAGTGAATGCAATGAATTTTTCTCATAATTAGACTATGTGATCAAGGAGTATGAAATGATTCATTTTAATACCCAAAATGAAATGTTAATTTTGATGAGGACAAACAGTCCAATGATGCAAGATGGAAAAGAAAAGGAAAGGTGTTTCGAACTCACCGTGAGATTTCTCTAATATTTGTTTTTTCTTTTTTAGCAATTTTAAGTCATTTCTTTAGCAAAAACACAGAATTCAAGTTTCCAGAGATGAAAAACCTATGATTTTGTAAAAAAAGACAACAAACAAAAAGGAAAAGAGACTCTAAAGTGATGATATTTATTAGAGAAAATTAAACAAAGAGAATCACTAGTAATTCAAAAGAATCTTGGGTGATTAACCCAATTGCTAATGATTAGCCATTAGTGGAACATAATGTTAAAATGATGAGGAAATGAAAAATTTACAAGGGATTTGAGTCCCACCAGGTATGCCATAATGTCTCGTATGGTTTTTACCTTGGTTTTCCTGATGTTTTCAAGGGGTGATAACCAAACTTGACCTCGATATGGTGGGGTTTTTGGGATACCCACGGACATTGATTATGTTTATTGTGCACAATATTTAGAAACAATAAAAACAAGTCTTTTCTCCGAATAAGATTCCCGTAATCAAAGCTACAATGTTATGTTAAGAAAAATGTTATTTATCAAGATGAAGCACTCGATATTTATGTAATACATATAGTTGTGTATATATGAGAGATTGTTAAATAACATATTCTTATCACCTATTTAAGTACATACATGATTTGAGACTAATTGATGATTAAATCTACAAGTTGGATTCTTAATCGGTATAAATATTTTCAAAGGCAAGGGAATGAGGTTCAACATATTTGGTAATTTATTCTTCTTCTTCGGTCAAATCAGAGTCAAGGACTAAGATATAATCCTTGGTGAAGAAGTGTGAGCCTTCTTCCGAGATAATTATATTATTGTATGAAGGTCGAGTTGGAGATGGAAATGCTTACATGATTAGCGGGGCTGGACCTGAAGCTATGTGGTATTCCCCCTCCAAATTTTCAATCTCGGTTGTGAAATGGGGTTCAAGCCGAGCAAGCTCCTCTCGTAATCTCAAGGCCTCGTCTTAAGCCTCCAAAAAGGCCTCAATTATCTCCCGATACATCATGTAGTGGCAAAGACGGATTCAATATTATCAAGTGGGGAATCCTAGATAACAAACAGATCTAAATAATTGATTAATTCATATTGCTCCCAATAGAATCAATAGCGCAGAGAAGAGGACGAGAGTCAATCAGAAGAAATTTAGAATCTCATAATGATATCTCGAGATCATAAAACTAGATAGGATATTATAAAATAACCAAAAATATGCATTCATTTTGATCAGGTTAAATGAAAAATAGTAAAATGATAGATATAAGAGGAATCACTAGAGATTTATGGGAATCGTAAACGATTGAGGTAATCATTAGCGATTCATCGTGATTAGATTAATTTTTTTTAAATAGATTTCAAATTAATGATCTAACTTTCATTCTCACCTAAAAAAGTATTTGTAATATATAAAGGAACTTTAAGAAAGAATATACCTGATTGTAGTGCTTTAAAATGAATTAAAACAATTACCTTGTAGAATGTTCGTGTATGACGAATAGACGTAAATGGGTGTTTAAAGGGTGAGAACGAATAATTTGACGATGACTCTAACACTCTACGAGTAGTGTGACATTGTAGTGTGTTGATGTTGAAGACTTGAATGCCTAGTGGATTGAGAAAATGGTAGAATATACCTACAAAACCTATGGATATGTGATGTAAAATGAGGTTTGATAAGTTGTACTTATAGATCGTTGATGATCGGTTAAATTGCCGATTATTTTAGTGAAATCTTAGTTAGGCTAGAAACCAAATGATTTCCTTCTATTTTTCATTCCAAAGGATGGGTTTCAAGTTTGTTTGATGTGGTGGAAGTTAAAAATCATGAGATAACCTACTTGGATGTGGGGAGGAGTGATATTTAAGTATATTTGATTAGTTAAAAAATAAGTTAATTTAGGAAGGTGATTAATGTGATTTTAGTGATTTGTTAAGTGACTCAGTGAGGTGTTGT
Source organism: Taxus wallichiana var. yunnanensis (assembly GCA_018340775.1). NCBI lineage: Eukaryota > Viridiplantae > Streptophyta > Pinopsida > Cupressales > Taxaceae > Taxus > Taxus wallichiana. The sequence goes on from CM031233.1 coordinate 419,136,270, forward strand.
GGCAAACTAGATGAGGTGTGAAGGTGAGGTGTGAGGGGATAATATCCATTTATATATTTTAATCCTTTAAATAATTATTTTAGACTTTAGAAGTATGATGGGATAAATTAATTAAAAGGGGGTGATATAACAAAGTGTTGCAAGTGTGTGATTTTTAGTCATTGGCTTGTTTATGTTTAGGGGCACAAATTTTCGGTCTACACATTGTGTTCAATTTAGTTGATGTAGTGTTGAGAACTTTGTGTCTACTGCATATATGTCCTATGGATCATTCATATATAAATAAATTCAGTTTTTCTTAATATTTCATGTATGCATGAGTAAGATATTATTCTAAAATATATATATCTAAACATGCTTCCATTTCCATTCCTCAAACCGTTGATTTTTCCACTTCTTTATCCTCTATATTGAGAATGATTAAATATGGAAAAATTTAATACATCAAAATCCTCATTTGAATATTAATTGATTGTGTATTTGTAAATAAGTATATTTTCTTTTATTTGGTGAATAAGCAAACCTCTCCCATAAAGAAGAAGCACTACTATCCCCTGAACTATTGCTTTTATCAAGAGACAATATTCCAACCAACATTTTTTTGGTAGCCACCATGAGGCACGTACTATGCTTCCCACCGAAACAACATTCAAGGAAACCATAAGTCATATCAAATTGGAAGAGAGAAGATATATACGAGGAAACAGGGGCTTAGGTGTTGAAGATCTTGATTTTTTGTTGTTGGAACAACAAGGATTTAAACTAACTTTATAAAGAAGAAGTAGATGCAAGAGGTCTTCGATAAATCCCCCTACTGAGAAGATAGAACAGGCTCATCTTCTCAACTAGACATTGTTATCAAGCCATAAGAAATTCATATTCCTCAAGATTTAGTATTAGCAGGATTTGTAGCCCCATTGCAAACTATCTTTCCTAGAATGGCTATTTCCTTTGCGTTGGGGTCAACGGGTTAGGCCTTTGGCTCTTCCTCAACCATTACATGATTTCCCAAAAGGAAATAAAAATATTTTACCAAATTCAAAGCTGATGGAAAAGTACATTTGGATGAGCATATTGCTACTTTCATTATTGCTTGTGGAGTGCTTAGATTTGACCATGAAGATGTCTCTGTTAAGATATTTTTTTCAACATTACATGAGAATGTTGTAGACTTGTTTTACCATCTCTCGACTAGTTTCAATACCAATTGGGATAATATGAAAACTCAATTTGAAAATCGTATTAAGCCTACTAAGGATGTGCATGATTAAATAGAGAAGCAACCATATGAGCCCATGCGTGAATTCATTGCATGTAAGGTTTAACAAATTGGTAAATAATATTTCAACAACCACTCGTCTCGTTGAGAAAATCAAAAATGTTTCTTCCTAAATAGTCAATTACTAGAAGTAAGCTATACACTAAGGAGATCCAATCTTACTAATATTAATGCTAATCAATGTTTGGCCATAAGTGTAGAAGATGACTTGATAATGTCAAGGAAATTAAGGAAAGAGCCACTCAAAGTTAAAGCTTTTACTTCGATGAAAACTAATTACGAACAGTTAGTTCAAAATATGGCCAATGATATAACTGCCATTAAAAAGGAATTAGCTCAAAATGCACATTACAAATATATACCAAGAAGAAATTTTCATCCTTGAAATCATCTTCATCCTACCCAACCAAAGATAGAAAATGAGGCTCCTCCTATTAAGTTCCCAATCAATGCACCTTATGAAGTCCACGAACTTGAAGATGAAGTAGTAGCTGAGGAGTTGGAATAACTTGAAGAATAACTAGAAGAGGTTCAAGAGGATGTATATGATTCCCAAGTAAAATTCCTTAATACTTAAGGAGTTTATGATTATGATGATGACTATGATGAATTTGTGGCAGACATGAACATCAAATCATATGGTATCATGACAAGATAATAGTTGAATAAGAAGAAGGATGTCATATAACCTTTAAAGAAAGAGAATTCTAAAGAAGTTCTAGTCACCATCCTAATTTTTGTAAAAAGGGAAGCTCCCATTCCCACCTTTGCTGCTAAGAAGGTAAGTACCACCTCTTGACCTAATGCTCCTTCTACTTCCACTTCTCTACCTAAAGCTAATGCAACATCCACTCCCGTGTCTAAAACATGCTCAACTACAAAAGATGATAAGCCCAAGACTTCTACTACTTCAATTGAGGAAACCCCATCCACCTCAGGGTCTTTCAATATCATTGGTCATATCAAAAATACCAAAATTCATATTTATGAGGCTGAATTTTACCAAACCCATCATGAGGCCTTTTCTCAAGTGGTCAAATTTTTCAAGTCCAAGCCTAGCCAATCATCCACCACTTCTAAAGGTCTTTTTCGTACACACATTTCTCCCCTTCCCCATAAAATTTTATGGCCTCTACACTATCCACATCTAAGAAAATTGAGCCCTTCAATGTCACAATGTTTATAGTTAGTCATAGGCTCAATAATTATGTAATTGACTAAGGTGCATCAAATAATGTAATGCAAGCCAAAGTTTCCCATGCCCTTGGCCTTACCTTAACTTGAACCTTTGGTTCTTGTTATTCCATGGAAACTAAAGAGGTACCTTTGGTTGGAAGAATTAAATATGCACAAGTAGCCTTTGTTACATTCCCTGAAAAAAGAGTCAAGGCCATAATCCTAGTTGCAAATATACCTTCGTCTTATGGCATGATTTTAAGTAGGAACTTCTACAAGGAAGTTGGAGGAGAAATTCAAATGGATTGGTCTCACGCTCTCATTCCTTGCAATGGACAAATGCATAAATTGTTGTCAGAAAGACAAGTTGAATACATTGTGTAAAGATTGATGATCCCAAGGAATAGACCCTTTATGAAGATATTGGTCACAATAACTATATGGTCATGTCAGAAGATGAGGCTAAGGTTCCTAAGGTGGTGGTGGATGATCCTAATGGTGTTTAGATCCTTGAGTTTGATGGTGGCTGTTATACGGTAGATACTAGAGATGGTGTTTTTTAATTTCTCTTGAAGGTAAACCTCACCAAGTTTTTTTAAAAGATTCAATTTGAAAACATGAAAATACTTTGACGTTAAGTATGAGGTCATTCTTCTCATCTTGGAAATAACAAGAGAAATAGGAATCAATAATATTTGTTCTCATAGATATGGTGAAATTATTTTTAAACAAGTCGAGAGGATTTTTCAAGTGAAGAACCAAATGTTAAAGCACTATAGGAACTTGATCTGTCTATTGAATTTTTATATGTGTTTTCTATTAACATTTTACCTAGAGAAAATAACACAAGAGAATATTTTCTAGAATTTTCTTGGTCATTACTCATTCCTCATCCAAACTTCTGAAAAAAATCAAGATTGAGATGATACATATACCAAGTGTCCTAGATAATATGAATAATTGGAAAGAATTCAATGATGATCTACACCTAATTTCATTCATGTAACTTAAAGAAAATTTTAATCAGTTGTATTTTGATGGAAATGAGGTTGGTTACTACAATTCCATTTCATATTTTATATCTAAAGGAGTTGAATAATCTGATAAAGATGGGTACATAAAACTAAAAGGAATCAAGAACCTTTGTGCTTGTAGATATGGTGAACTTATTGTTAAACAAGTAAGAAGAGTTTTTCAAGTGAAGAACCAAATGCTGAAGCACTATAGGAACTTGATATAGGATTCTATTGAATTTTTATATGTGTTTTCTATTAAAATTTTACCTAGATAAAATAACACAAGAGAATATTTTCTAGGATTTTCTTGTTCATTACTAGTTCCTCATCCAGATTTTCTCAAGAAAAATTCACGATTGAGATGATACATAGAACAAGTGTCCCAAATAATATGTATAATTAGAAAGTATTCAATGATGATCTACAACTGATTTCATTCTGTAACTTAAAGACAATTTTAATCAGTTGTATTTTGATGGAAATGAGGTTGGTTATCATGAGTTCATTTCATATTTTATATCTAAAGGAGTTGAAGAAGAATCTAATAAAGATGGGTACATAAAACTAAAAGGAAATAAGTTACCTAAGTGTTTAGTAATTTTAGAAGATCTATTTTATAAACATGATAGGTATATAAAAGACAAGCTATCACATGAATCCCATCAATCAGGTTGAATATGAGAACATCAACATAGGGAGCGAATAGAATCCCAAGTTTGTCAATATTAGAAAATGTTATACTTAGAAAAAAGGAAGAAAATGGTTAGATTCCTAAACAAGTATACACATTTACTATCTTATTCATATGATGATTTGAAATCCTTTAAACCAAGGGAAATGTAACATCATATTTCCTTAAAGCCTGAAATCAAACCATTCTGTTAAAAGAAGAGACAATATAATCCCAAAATTATAGGTATAATTTACCAAGAGATTCAGAAATTACTGAATGCTTAAATAATTTTTCCCATTCACCATTCAACTTGGGTAGCTAACATTGTTCCTGTAAGAAATAAAAGTTTTGAAATTGTTCCTATAATATGTAGACTTCAGGAATTTAAATCAAGCCTCTCTTAAGGATAATTATCCACTCCCTATGATGGACCAAATCTTGTAAGTTGTCATTGGTTTAGAAATTTTATCCATGCTCGATGGATTCTCAAGCTACAACCAAATCGAGGTGGACATCTAGGACCAACACAAAAATTCCTTCACAAATCCTTGGGGCACCTTTTCTTATAGAAGAATTTCATTTGGTCTCATCAATACATGTGTAAATTTTCAAAGGGTAATGAATTTGGTTTTCAAAGTGACTTTAAGGGAAAATGTATAGTGATCTATCTTGATGATCTGGTCGTTTTCTCTAAGAATAGATAAGATCACTTTTAACACCTATAAGTTGTGCTTCAGAAGTGTAGATACCTATTTTCCACTCAAAATATCCCTACTTTTGAGAAGTTTAAAATTGAAAATTTTAAGTTAAATGCTTTTTCTGTTGTCCTGGTAATGTGAAAAGTCAGAAAATTTGGAAGAATCTACATTTTTGGGTCATTTTGTATGATTTGCGGGTCTGCCGGACATTTTTGTCCTATATGTCCCAAGTTCATTCGGGCTACTTGTTCACCGATCGGCCGATTTACCCGAAGTTCACCTCTTTTGTGCCCGTCAGAACTTTTTGTCCCAAGTAACACAAGTTCACCCAGGCTCAATGTTCACTTTTCATCTAATTCGGCCGAATCACATACTCCGCATACTTTTGTCCCTCATGTCTCGAAAACATTTGTGCATCTTTTTCCCATGTCGCACATTTCGGCCGAATCACGCTTTCGCGCCCCATGTGTCCCAAATGAACCAAAGGCCATCCGAGCTAATTTTTGCACTCTTCCCCAATATCTTGCTTTTCAAGTTGGTAGATGTGTATTTAATGTGCATTAATCATCTTTCTCTCTCCAAAATTGCTATATAATGAACTCGCCCTATGCGTTTTTACACACTACTTTCTTGCTATCTATTACCCATACCCTTGCGATCAAATTCCTGCGCACGTATCCATTTCCCCTGTAATTTCACCTTGAGTTCAGACTACAATCTTGCTTTTCAAATTACTATCAATATGAAGATTAAATTCCAAGGTCGTGAACAAATCTCCTTTGCTTGAGTCCATGCTTCCCAATATCGGGGATAGTGAAGTTCGCCACCTTGACTTTGGGAATTTCTGGGCAAGAATGATAGACTCGAACCCTTCTCCTATGGCACAAATGATTCATGATAGCGGCTTGGCATTCACCGGTGGTTTCCCAATCTTAGTACAAGTGTGCAGATACAATACTCTCCTGCGGAGCTCATTTCAATCCCGACTCAACCAAACTAACAAACGTGCATGGAGAACTCATTACCAAGATAGATACTACCACCATTGCCTTGCCCCTAGGGATTCGAAGATGGAAAATTCTATAGTTATCTCTCAAAACCAGGCACAGGCCTTCTTTGATCAGGATAGTGAGAAGTACAAGGTGCGGGTGGCGAAGTCCTGGCTTAAAAACCCTAAAAAGGGGGCGTCCCGTTTATCCAAGGTTCTGTTCTGTGCTGATTTCAATGAGGAACTATCAGATTTTATAAATCTACTAGCTCAGGTAATGGGCTTACCCTCTACCAATGAGTTCCATTTGTGGATGTGCCCACTTATCAATATAGTTTACGAAGGAACTCAGAATATCAATTGGGTAGAGATCATCAGTATGAACCTAGCAGAGCAACTATCCAATGTACAACAAACAAAGAAATTTTACATGACTTCATACTTGATGTATACTCTAGCAGCATCGAGGCAATGGTTTGGATTCTCATACATTGATGCTCATAAGGGTGACCCTGTATATGCCTACTACCCTCAGTTCACCTTGGACACTAGCAATCACAACTTCAGAAGGGTGAATGATGCTTTCACCATGTACATTGTCAGGCTTCTAGAGAGTGACACGGCGAGAAGATTTTCTGATGAAGCCATGAACCTAATTTCAAAATATGGTGCCTACTTCATCTAGTTTAGGAAATTCTCCTATATCAGGCTTGCAGGCTATGAGAGCACTAAGCTCCCCATGTTCTGCAATGATAAAATGGCCTTGATAGAGGTATGCAGAAATTGGACAAGTTGAAATGCAGAACCTGGGGGGTAAGAAAATTACTAGCTTTTACTTCCCCATCACTTTGGGAAACTACACCTGCAAAACAGCTCTAGATGCTCAAAACATAAAAAGAGCCCTAGCTGCCATCATCACCCATTTCTTTAGGCCAAGAACCTATTTTGACTTGAAGAAATTTATTGAGCAGAATATCAAAATCACTTATCATCATAGGGAAGACATAGAGGACTATTGGGCTGATTGTGCTGATGATTTTGAGGCAAGGAGAAGACATTATGGTAGGTTTTCTCTTCAATTAATTCAAGATCTTAACCCGTACAAAGTTCTGAAGGGACTCCAAGATGATAATTCTAACTCAGCACTCATATGAGTATGACATCATGGTCAAAAACACTCCCTTGGAGGATTTGGATTGGTTTAAAAAGGAGAAGGATGATCTGGTAGAAATCCTAGCTCCCGTCTTGGTAAGAACAAAAATCTTCTTTGACAGAAGAGTTCGCGAACTCGAAGGCACTCGGTGAGTCCTCCTCCAAAGAAACCTCAACACCAAGAAACGAGGTACCATCACCTGATTCAGGAGTACCTGTACAAACCCCTCATGCCTCATCAATTAAAGGTCCTAAATCTTCCACTCCTTCCTCATCCACCCAAGTGTATCAGAAGAAAATCAAAGAAGTTAAGAAGGAACCTATGGAGGAAGATCCCCTAAGGAAGCATTCAGAATTTCCTTCAGGACCAGAGAACATTATTGTTCTCAGTGAAAGTGAGGAGAGTGAAGTGCCAATTTCTACAAGCACTCCAGAAGCTCCTACAGATAAAGAAAAGGAGGTTCAAAGCACTGAACGTCCAAGCACCGTTGATTCCTCCACACCAGAAGCCCCGAGTGCCTCAAGTGCCCCGCTCATATCTCAACTAGAAGCAATAGCCGTGCACACCCTGGGTGCTATGAGTTCTCTGTCTCTCGGTCCTCTTGCCCGACCCTCTTCTTCCTCCTCTTTTGCATGGGTGCAACCTCTCATCGATAGTAGGAAGAGAAAGTCCTCTTCTCGAGATCTTAGGACCCAACTTCGATGCTATGGTGGCCTTGTTAGGCACTACTCCCCTACTCCCACCAAGAAGGCCAGGACTACTTCCAGAATAGTATCTGATGCTCAGGGCCAACAATTCCTAGAAATAGCCAAGCCCAAAGTAGAAAAGCCAGAGCATGATTTGTAAACATCCGACCTTGAGCTCTCAAGGATTCCCATGGGAGAGTCTACCCCTGAAGGTGAGATCCACAATCTTTAGGAAACAGTCACCAGAGTCATTGGGAGGGTAGAGAAAGGGAAACAAACCATAGAGCAGTTGGAGGAGCAGGCTCAGGTTCTTACAGGTTTCATCAAGTCACTGCTATCCAAGGATAAGGTTTTAGATCCTACCCCACTAGCTACTCTTCCACCACCTGTGATTCTCAGCCAAGATGAAGTGCAGAGTATCAAGGATATACACAGGTATTCTATCTATGGAAGGGCTATGGAGGCCATGGTGGATGACATGCTCATTGCAGGATTGAATTTCATTGGTGAAGCCTTCAAACTCAATGAGAAGGTGAATAATCTACAACAGAAGCTCTCCTCCACTATTGGAAATATAGATAAAGAGCTCAAACTCTGGAGCAGTTGCATAGTAGACCTTCGCCTCATGGGACAAACTGATGAGAATATTTTAATGGTGAGCAAGGTCTTCGATGATGCAAAGGATAACTTGTCAAAATCATGGGTATACAGTGTGGAATGGAAAATCAAGGTACTGGAGGAGGCTTTGGGAGAATTAAAAAATAGCTGGCAGAAGGGTGAGGCCTTCAAGACTTTGGTAATATCTACTTTCAAGGACATACATTGCCACCTCCATGATGAGACCTCTGGAGTACCCCTCTCTTTGCAAGAAATCAAAGCTCAATTCAGAGCTTTTGTCAAAGATAATTTGTTCAAGGAGGATTCCATTTGAAAAGAAAAGATGAAGGAAATCTACTCTCTCCAATCTGCTATTGAAGAAGCAAATAAATATCATCATACGCACATCGAATTTGACAAAGAGATGGAGAAGTGCCTCGATTTTGAACCCAGTCCCACCGACAACACATTGGTCCCATGAGGCGAGACATAGCAAAGGCGTTGAAAATATTTAGGCAAAATGGATCCTCAAATCAGTGGGCCCCTCCCAATCATGAACACCTATCTTCTTCTCCTTTCTTCTTTTCTTCATCTTGGATTTATTATAATTAGTTAGGTATTGCGATTAGTAAAGGTAACTATTTTGTAAATCAGTATAATGGTCTCTCTTTTCCATTATAAAGGAAAAAAGGAACTTGGCTTATTTTTCAAAGTGTAAAGAAATCGTAAAGTAATCAATACATAAGGATTTTTCATTCTTTGTCTATTTGATTCTTTTTATTATTAAAAGCTATCTATCAAATATTGTTAGATCATTTGTCTGCATTATGCTGAGAAGCTTTGTATTCTTGTAGATGTTATTCATATAACTGTGTGTCTTTTCAAATTTCATCTTATTAATGTGGGTACAAATGATCTTATTCCAATTCACTATATTTTGGTGCCTTTTTGGTCATTTCCACCTCTTGATTCCTCTGTACTTTTGTAATTGACGCTCTATTTAGGAAACACTTTCATGATATCCAACTTCCATGATGAAACCATGCTTTGTACATATGTAAATAGGTTCGTTTCTAAATAAGGGAACCTCTCCCACTAAAGAGGAGGGACTTCTTATCCCCTGACTTTTTCTCTTCTTGAAGTTATTTTTCTACAACTAATAGTTTTTGGCTACTCTGTTGATGAGCGTTTTCATTTCTCAAATCATTTATCGATCATCTTTTGATATGGTGACTCCACATTTTACTCGAGGGAGAAGGGCCCTTGGTATTGAAGATTCTCAGTTTCAGCTTTTGGAACAGCAGGGTTTTCCTTTCCCTTCCACAAGAAGAAATAAAGAAGCTCATTCAATAAGCACTTCACCTACCAAAGAAAGAACCCCTATGGGTGGTATTCCTTCAGAGAAAATTAGTCCTAATCTCCGAGCTCTGATTCTTACCGGTGTTTCAGTTCCTCTTCAAGCCATTTTTCCAAGAATGGCAAGTACCATTTCCTTGCGGCCATCATGTTGGGCCTCTTGCCCTTCCTTCCTTGGCCTTTACATGAGTTACCCAGAGGTAATCAGAAGAACTTTCCTAAATTCAAAGGTGATGGCAAGGTACATCCTGATGAACACATCGCAGCCTTCCTAGTTGTATGTGGAGTACTAGGAGTTGAACATGAAGATGTCTCCATAAGGATTGTTGTTGAGACTTTACAAGATAATGTTGCTGATTGGTTCTATCAACTTCCAAACTAGAACTATCACCAGTGAACACAATGAGAGCTAGGTTTAAGAATCGTTTCAAACCAGAGAAGATGTGCATGCTTTGCTGGCCCAAATTTCTCAAATAAAGAAGGAATCACAGGAGCCCATGAGAGAATTTGTGGCCCTATTTAACAAGTTGATTACTAAAATCCCACCAGACACTCAACCTGTAGATCAAATTCGAAAATGCTTCTTCCTGAATGCCTAATCACCTAAAGTTAGTTATGCATTGAGAAGAGCTAATCTTGCGACATTGGCCAAAGATCAAACTCTTGTTGTTAGTGTCAAAGATGATTTAATCATGTTAGGAAAGTTGAAAAGAGATCCTTCTAGATCCAAGTCTTCTTCTTCCTCCTCTTCCACTCCTAGGCCCAGTACTGATCCATTAGTGCAGAAACTTGCAAATGATCTCATCATTGTTAAGAAACAATTGGCTCAACACTCACCTTATGCATACGTTCCAAGGAGAAATTTTTAGCCCAGAAATCATTTACCTGCTTCTTAAAAAAGGCTAGCGCTTGAAGGACCTCCTATTAAAATCCTGTCAATGCAACCTGTGAAGTTGAAGAACCAGAGGATGAAGAGGTTCATGAAGAAGAATTTGTTGAAGAGGTTAATGATGAAATGCATTTAACTTGAGGGATCTCAAGTTCATTTCTTCACTACTAAAGGCATTGATGAAGGAGATGATTATGATGAAGTAGTAGTAGACATGAATAGTGAATCATATGCTTTGTCATGACTCGAGAGTAGAAAAATCGGAGGAAGAAAGTGATGTAGCCCACCAAAATATCTAAGGAGTAATTTACAACTATCCTGTAATTGTAAAAAGAGGATCTTCTATTCCTATTTCATCCACACCAAAGGTGATTCCTATCAATTCTACTACTAAAGTTACTTCTTTTTCTCCTAAAACTGATAAGCCTAGAGTCCCAAGTGATGATAGCCCATCCACTTTTGGGTCTTTCGATATTATTGATCACCTGAAAAAGACCAAGGTTCAAATCTCAGAGGCTGAATATTATCAAACCCATCCCAAGGCTTTTGATAAAATGATTCACTTTATCAATTCTCATTCTAAAACTACCTCTAAAGGCCTTTTATCCACTCCATCTTCTAGTACCATAACCCAATCTGGTAGCCACTGTCACCTCACCTAATGACAAGATCAAACCATTCTATGTGACACTCCTTATAGCCAGCCATAGACTCAGTAATTGCGTCATCGACTCAAGGGCATCAGACAATGTAATGCCTACCAAAGTATCCCATGCCTTAGGCCTGAATCTCAAAATCACTTATGGGTTTTGTTTTTCCATGGAGAGTAAAGAAGTGCCCTTGGTCGGAAGAATTAAGGATGCACAAGTAGCCTTTGCTACTTTGCTCGAAAAGAGAGTTTTAGCTACTAGCATAGTAGCGAGACATTCCTCCTTCATATGGGATTTTTTAAGTAGGAAATTTTGTAAGGATGTGGGTGGAGAAATTCAAATGGATTGGTCACATGCCCTCATACCTATTAATGGGAAAATGAAGAAGTTGCTGCCAGAGAAGTAGTCTGAGTACATTGTACAAAAAATAGATGATCCCAAAGCACAAATACTTTATGAAGATATTGGGCATGGAAACTATATGATTATGTCTCCAGAAGAAATCCAACTCCCCAAAATATCCCCTGAGGATCCTAATGGTGTTTGGATATTAGAGTTTGATGGAAGTTGTTCTTCAGCTGGTTCTGGAGCTGGTGTAATATTGGTATCTCTTGGGGGTAGGATTCATCCTTTCTCATTCAAGTTGCAATTTGAAAATACCAATAATATAGTAGAATATGAAGCTCTCATTCTTGGGCTTCATGTGGCAAAAGAAAAGGGAGTGAAGAATCTTCTAGCTCGCGGAGATGTGGAGCTGATTGTCAAGCAAGTTAGAAACCTCTTCCAGGTAAAGAATAGAAGGTTGAAACATTACAGAATTAGATCCTGGGACTCTATTGAATTTCTTGATGCCTTCTCCATCGAAGCAATGCCCAGGGAGGAGAATACTAGGGCTGACTCACTAGCAGTCTCGGGGTCATTGCTGATACCTCATCTTGACTTCTCCCAAGATAGGTTTACCATTGAGATTATCCATAGGCCCAGTATACCTGATAATGCAAGTAACTGAAATTTTTCAATGATGATCACCACCGCTTTCTTTCTTAGAACTCAAGGATAATTTTGAATAGTTGTACTTTGAAGGAAGTGATCATTTGCCTTGTGAAAGTGTGCCCTTTAACAAATAATTTGTCAAAGAAGAAGAGGCAAATCAGGGATGGATGTATCAAAATCAAAGGAAACAAGATTCCAAAAGGATTGGTGAGTTTAGAAGAAATTTTTGATAAACATGATAGGTATGTAAAGTTTAAAGCTTCTACTGGACCTCAACAATCAGCTGAATATGACAAAATTAATATTGGGAGTTCTACTGACCCTAAACTTGTGAACATTGGAAAATGTTGTACACCAGATGAGAGGAAGAAGGTAATTAATCTTTTAAAGAAGTATAAAGATGTCCTTGCTTATTCCTATGAAGATTTAAAAGCCTTTCAACTAAAGGAGATGCAGCATTTTATCCCTCTCAAACCTGGGATTAAGCCTTTCAGATAGAAACAAAGGCAATACAATCCTAAGATAGCTGACACCATTTTTCAAGAAATACAGAAGTTATTAAAGGCCAAAATCATTTTTCCTATTCACCATTCAACATGGATTGCCAATATTATACCTGTTAGAAAGAAAAATGGTGAGATTCGTATCTGTGTTGACTTCAGAAATCTAAATCAAGCTTCCTTAAAGGACAATTATCCTTTGCCCATGATGGATCAAGTCTTGCAAGCTGTGACAGGATCTGAAATGTTGTCTATGCTTGATGACTTCTCAAGGTATAATCAGGTAGAAGTTAATACCGTTGATCAACACAAGATGGCCTTCACTACCCCTTGGGGTACCTTTACCTACAAAAAGATGCCTTTTGGGCTCACTAATGCAGTGCCACTTTTCAAAGGGCTATGGACTTGGCCTTTGGAAGTTTGAAAGGGAAGTGTATTTTCATGTACCTTGATGACTTGACTGTATTCTCCAAAACAAGGGTAGATCATTTTCAGCATCTAGAAACAGTTCTTTGGAAATGTAGAGAACATGGGATCTCTTTAAATCCTAAGAAATTTATTTTTGTGTCAACTAAGATGATGGATTTTTGTTATGGATATGCCATCTCCTTGGCTCACTCCTCGATTATTATCCTCAAGGGAATGGACAAGCGAATCTACAAACAAAAACCCGGTGGCTATAATAAGGAAATTAGTTAATGAGTCCCAGAGGAATTGGCACAAGAAACTCTATGATGCTCTTTGGGCAGACAGGATCATGCCTAAGAGAGCCATTGGGATGTCTCCTTTTCAAGTAGTATATGGAGTAGAAGCTCAATTGCCAGTAATAATAGAACTACCAGCCTTGCATCTAATGAAAGCCATTGAGGACACCAGTTTCAATGATTCTTTGGATAAAAGGATCATGTACCTTTACAAATTGAATGAGGATAGATTGAAAGTTGCTGATAGAATATCTGCTCACCAATAGAAAGTAAAGGTCTTGTTTGATAAACAGGCCAGGTTCAAGGATTTAAAATTTGGAGACATTGTTTTATTGTGGGATAAAAGGCATGAACCTCATGGCAGCCATGGAAATTTTGATTCCCTTTGGCTCGGACCTTTCAAGATCAGGCACTTTGCTGGTAAGAATTATTTTTACCTTGATTATATGGATGGTTCTTCTCTCCCACTTCCTTATAGTGGGTAGTACCTGAAATTGTTTAAGTCATAGGTGATTAGGAAGTCCTTTGTATATTTTGTATAGTGTGTGTTCTCCTTTCCTTTCCTTGTTTTTGTGTGTTGTTTGTTTGGGGTGTTGTCTTCTGTATTGGTTTGCTTTTGACTCCGTGGCCCAATGGATAAGGTACTGGTCTACTTCCCCTAGTTTTTTTGAATTCTTGCCTTGTCTCATTCTTTTGAACTTATGCCAAGTCATCCCCAGAAGGAGCCAGTTGTTGTCCACTCAAAATTTCCCTACTTTTGAGAAGTTCAAAATTGAAAATTTTAAGTTAAACACCTTTTCTGTTGTCCTGGTAATGTGAAAAGTTAGAAAATTTGGAAGAATATGTGTTTTTGGGTCATTTTGTGTGATTTGCGAGTTTGTCAGACAGTTTTTTCCCAGATGTCCCAAGTTCATTCGGGCTCCTTGTTTGCTGATCGACCAATTTACTCAAAGTTCACATCTTTTGCACCCATCAAAACTTTTTGTCCCAAGTAACACAAGTTCGCCTAGGCTCAATGTTCACTTTTCATTTGATTCGGCCAAATTGCGTACTCTACATACTTTTGTCCCTCATGTCCCGAAAACATTTGTGCATAATTTTTCTCGCTTCGCCCATTTCGGCCGAATCATGCTTTCGCGCCCCACATGTCCCAAATGAACCAAAGGCCATCCGAGCTAATTTTTCCCGCTCTTCCCAAATATCTTTCTTTTCAAGTTGGTAGATGTGTATTTAATGCGCATTAATCATCTTTCTCTCTCCCAAATGGCTATATAATGAATTGCCCCTATGCATTTTTGCACACTGCTTTCTTGCTATCTATTGCCCATACCCTTGCGATCAAATTCCTGCACACGTATCCATTTCCCCTATAATTTCACCTTGAGTCTAGACTGCAACCTTTCTTTTCAAATTACTATCAATATGAAGATTAAATTCCAAGGTCAGGAGCAAATCTCACCGCTCGAGTCTGCCGTTCCCGATATCGGGACAGTGAAGTTCGCCACCTTGACTTTGGGGATTTCTGGGCAAGAATGACAGACTCGAACCCTTCTCCTATGGCACAAATGATTCATGATAGTGGCTTGGCATTCACCGGTGGTTTCCCAATCTCAGTACAATGTGCAGATACAGTACTCTCCTACGGAGCTCATTTCAATCCTAACTCGAGCGAACTAACGAACGTGCATGGAGAACTCATTGCCAAGCTAGATGCTGCCACCATTGGCACTGCCCTAAGGATTTCGAGATGGAAAATTCTATAGTTATCTCTCAAAACTAGGCACAGGCCCTCTTCGATCAGGACAGTGAGAAATACAAGCGCGGGTGGCGAAGTCCTGGCTCAAAAACCCTAAAAAGGGGGCATCCCATTTATCCAAGGTTCTGTTCCGTGCCGATTTCAATGAGGAACTATCAGATTTTATAATCCTACTAGCTCGGGTCATGGGCTTACCCTCTACCAATGAGTTCCATTTCTAGATGTGCCCACTTATCAATATAGTGTGCGAAGGAACTCAAAATATCAATTGGGTAGAGATCATCAGTATGAACCTAGCAGAGCAGCTGTCCAATGTACAACAAACAAAGAAATTTTACATGACTTCATACTTGATGTATACTCTAGAAGCATCGATAATGGTTTGGATTCTCATAAATTGATGCTCATAAGGGTGACCACTTGTATATGCCTACCTCGCCCCTCGACACCTAGACACCGGCAATTGCAACTTCAGAAGGGTAAATGATGCTTTCACCATGTACATTGTCAAGCTTCTAGAGAGCGACACGGAGAGAAGATTTTCTGATGAAGCCATGAACCTGATTTCAAAATATGGTGCCTACTTCATCCAGTTTAGGAAATTCTCCTATATCAGGCTTGCAGGCTATGAGAGCACTCCTCTTAAGCTCCCCATGTTCTGCAATGATAAAATGGCCTTGATAGAGGTATGCAGGCAATTGGACAAGTTGCACAGAACCACAGGGATAAGAAAATTACTGGCTTGCACTTCCCCATCACTTTGGGAAACTACACCTGCAAAACAACTCTAGATGCTCAAAACATAGAAAGAGCCCTAGCTCCCATCACTGTCCATTTCTTTAGGCCAAGAACTTGTTTTGACTTGAAGAAATTTATTGAGCAGAATATGAAAATCACTTATCATGATAGGGCAGACATAGAGGACTATTGAACTGATTGTCTTGATGATATTGAAGCAAGGAGAAGACATTATAACGGGTTTTCTCTTCAATAAATTCAAAAGCTTAACTTGTACCAAGTTCCTAAGGGACTCCAGGATGATAATTCTGACTTGTACTTATATGAGTATGACAACGTGGTCAAACACATTCCCTTGGAGCATTTGGATTGGTTCAAAAAGGAGAAGGATGATCGCGAAATCCTAGCTCCGTCCTGGTAAGAACAAAAATCTGCTTTGACAGAAGAGTTCGCGAACTCAGAAGGCACTCAGGTGAGTCCTCCTCCAAAGACACATCAACACCAAGAAAGGAGGTATTGTCACTTGATTCAAGAGTACCTGTACAAACCCCTCCTGCCTCATACATTAAAGTTCCTACATCTTCCACTCCTTCCTCATCCACCCAAGTGTATCAGAAGAAAATCAAAGAAGTTAAGAAGGAACCTGTGGAGGAAGATCCCCTAAGGAAGCATTCAGAATTTCCTTCAGGACTAGAGAACATTATTGTTCTCAGTGAAAGCAAGGAGAGTGAAGTTCCAGTTTCTACAAGCACTCCAGAAGCTCCTACAGATAAAGAAAAGGAGGTTCAAAGCACTGAACTTCCAAGCACTGTTGATTCCTCCACACCAGAAGCCCCGAGTGCCTCAAGTGCCCCACTCATATCTCAACTAGAAGCAACAACCATGCACACCCTAGGTGCTATGAGTTCTCTGTCTCTCGGTCCTCTTGCCCCACCCTTCTTCCTCCTCTTTTGCATGGGTGTAGCCTCTCGTTGATAGTAGGAAGAGAAAGTCATCTTCTCGGATCTCGAGACCCAACTTCGATGTTGTGGCGGCCTTGTTAGGCACTACTCCCCCTACTCCCACCATGAAGGACATGACTACTTCCAAAATAGTATTTGATGCTCAGGGAAAAAAATTCTTGGAGATAGCCAAGCCCAAAGTAGACAAGCCAGAGCATGATTTGTAAACATCTGACCTTGAGCTCTCAAGGATTCCCATGGGAGAGTCTACCCCTGAAGGTGAGATCCAAAATCTTCAGGAAATAGTCACAAAAGTCATTGGGAGGTTAGAGAAAGGGCAACATACCATAGAGTAGTTGGAGGAGCAGGCTCAGGTTCTTATAGGCTTCATCAAGTCACTGCTATCCAAGAATAAGGTTTTAGATCCTACCCCACTGGCTACTCTTCCACCACCTGTGATTCTCAACCAAGATGAAGTGTAGAGTATTAAGGATATACACAGGTATTCTATCTATGGAAGGGATATGGAGGCCATGGTGGATGACATGTTCATTGCATGATTGAATTTCATTGGTGAAGCCTTCAAACTCAATGAGAAGGTGAGTAATGCAAATGTGCTCTCCTCCACTATTGGAAATATAGATAAAGAGCTCAAACTCTGGAGCAGCTGCATAGTAGACCTTCGCCTCATGGGACAAACTGATGAGAATATTTTAATGGCGAGCAAGGTCTTCGATGATGCAAAGGATAACTTGTCAAAATCATGGGTATACAGTGTGGAATGGAAAATCAAGGTGCTTGAGGAGGCTTTGGGAGAGTTAAAAAATAGCTGGTAGAAGGGTGAGGCCTTCAAGACTTTGGTAATATCTGCTTTCAAGGACATACATTTCCACCTCCATGATGAGACCTCTGGAGTACCCCTCTCTTTGTAAGAAATCAAAGCTCAATTTAGAGCTTTTGTCAAAGATAATTTGTTCAAGGAGGATTCCATTTCAAAAGAAAAGATGAAGGAAATCTGCTCTCTCCAATCTTCTATTGAAGAAGCAAATAAAGATCATCATACGCATGTCGAATTTGACAAAGAGATGGAGAAGTGCCTCAGATTTTGGACCCAGTCCACTGCCAACACATCGGTCCCACGAGGCAGAGACATAACAGAGGCGTTGAAAAGATTCAGACAACGGATCCTCAAATCAGTGGGCCCCTCCCAATCATGAACACCTATCTTCTTCTCCTTTCTTCTTTTCTTCATCTTGGATTTATTGTAATTAGTTGGGGTATTGCAATTAGCAGCCCTTTAACTAAACATTAGTTAAAAGAAGTAGTTACTAAAGGTAACTGTTTTGTAAACTATATAATGTTCTCTCTTTGCCATTGTAAAGGAAAAAAAGGAACTTGGCTTAGTTTTGAAAGTGTAAAGAAATAATAAAGCAATCAATACAGAAGGATTTTTCATTCTTTGTCTATCTGATTCTTTTTATTCATAAGCTATCTATCAAATATTGTTCGATCATTTGTCTGCATTATGCTGAGAAGCTTTGTATTCTTGTAGATGTTATTCATAGAACTGTGTGTCTTTTCAAATTTCATCTTATTAATGTGGGTACAAATGATCTTATTCCAATTTTCTGTATTCTAGCATGCATAAGGAATTAATCTGTCATCTATAATTCTGAATGGTGCCTTTCTGCTCATTTCCACCTCTTGATTCCTCTGTACTTCGTGATTGATTATCTATTTAGGAAATAATTTCATGATATCTAACTTCCATGATGAAACCATGCTTTGTACATATGTAAATAGGTTCGTTTCTAAATAAGGGAACCTCTCCCACTAAAGATGAGGGACTTCTTGTCCCCATTTGTTGCTCTTCTTGAAGTTCTTTTTCTACAACCAACAGCTTTTATTATCTATTGCTACGCCACGAGATATCACCCTCTCTTTTTTTTGACTCAAGAAGATTCTAATGATCATGAACTCCCAATTGCATTTATGAGCTACATTCTAAAAAATCATGAGTTAAAATACACCATAATGGAGAAACATGCTTTCGCAGTGGTTAAAGCGGTCAAGCAGTTTCATTTTTACATTCTTAACTCTCACTCCACAGTGTTTGTACCAGACACAACCATCAAGTCCATTCTCACACAACAAGAGTTTGGATCCAAGAGAGGGAACTGGGTAGCCAAGGTCCAAGAATATGACATTGACATCAGACCAACCAAGCTCATCTGTGGAAAAGGCCTGTGTGAACTCATCGCTGAAGGAGCTAGACATGAGTTATTAGAGGATAAAATTGATCTTCCTACTGTTTTGTTTCTTGGCTCAATTGACGAATGGTATGCCGATATCACACATTTTCTCACCTATGGAGAATGCCCCTCTCATTTGATAGCCAAAGAGAAGAGAGATGTTAAGTTAAGATCAGCCCAATATGTGTTGTGGGAAAACACCTTGTTCAAGCGTGGATTAGATGGAAGGTTCCTAAAATGTGTGGATAAGGAACAACAGAGGAAGCTGCTTTCAGCTTTTCATAATCAAGCATGTGGGGGCACTATTCATCAACTATCACTAGCCCATAAAATACTTTGTGGAGGATATTACTAGCCTACCTTGTTCACAGATGCATCAAAGTGGGTTGATAAATGTGAAGCATGTCAGACTTTCATGGGTAGACCCAAGTTGGCCTCTTTGCCCCTTAAACCAGTTGTGATCGAAGAACCTTTTCAACAATGGGGTTTAGATTTCATTGGAACACTTAATACCTCTTCTAGTGCTGGTCATACCCATGCATTAACCACCAAAGATTATTTTACCAAGTGGGTAGAAGCCATTCCAAGTAAAGTACTACTTGAAGTAGTATGCGGTTTATCAAAGAGAACATCTTGGTGAGGTTGGTGTGCCAAACAAGATTCTGACAGATAATGCTTCAAATTTTTCTTCAACTGAGATGATGGATTTTTGTTATGGATATGGCATCTCCCTAGCTCACTCCTCAAATTATTATCCTCAAGGGAATGGACAAGCATAATCGACAAACAAAAATCTGGTGGCTATAATAAGGAAATTAGTTAATGAGTCCCAGAGGAACTGGCACAAGAAACTCTATGATGCTCTTTGGGCAGACAAGATCATGCCTAAGAGAGCCATTGGGATGTATCCTTTTCAAGTAGTATACGGAGTAGAATCTCAATTGCTAGTAACAATAGAACTACCAACCTTGCATCTAATGAAAGCCATTGAGGACACCAATTTCAATGATTCTTTGGAGAAAAGGATCATGTACCTTTACAAATTGAATGAGGACAGATTGAGAGTTGCTGGTAGAATATCTACTCACCAACAGAAAGTAAAGGTCTTGTTTGATAAAAAGGCCAAGTTCAGGGATTTCAAAGTTGGAGACATTGTTTTGTTGTGGGATAAAAGGCATGAACCTCGTGGCAGCCATGGCAAGATTGATTCCCTTTGGCTCAAACCTTTCAAGATCAGGCAATTTGCTAGTAAGAATTATTTTTACCTTGATTATATGGATGGTACTTCTATCCCACTTCCTTATAGTGGGTAGTACCTGAAATTGTTTAAGTTGTAGGTGATTAGGAATTCCTTTGTATATTCTGTATAGTGTGTGTTCTCCTTTCCTTTCCTTGTTTTTGTGTGTTGTTTTTTGGGGTGTTTTCTTCTATATTGGTTTGCTTTTGACTTCGTGGCCCAATGGATAAGGTATTGGTCTACTTCCCCTAGTTTTTCTGAATTCTTTCCTTGTCTCATTCTTTTTAACTTATGCCAAGTCATCCCCATGAAGGAGCAATCATGTTGTCCACTCAAAATTTCCTAGTTTTGAGAAGTTCAAAATTGAAAATTTTAAGTTAAACACTTTTTCATTGTCCTGGTAATGTGAAAAGTCAGAAAATTTTGAAGAATCTACATTTTTGGGTCATTTTGTGTGATTTGCGGGTCTGCCAAACATTTTTGTCCTAGATGTCCCAAGTTCATTCGGGCTCTTGTTCACCGATCGGCCGATTTACCCGAAGTCCACCTCTTTCACACCCGTCGAACTTTTTGTCCCAAGTAACACAAGTTCACCCAGGCTCAATGTTCACTTTTCATCCGATTCACCTGAATCGTGTACTCCACATACTTTTGTCCCTCATGTCCCAAAACATTTGTGCATCTTTTTCCCGCATCACCCATTTCGGCCGAATCGCGCTTTCACATCCCACATGTCCCAAATGAACCAAAGGCCATCCGAGCTAATTTTTCCCACTCTTCCCAAATATCTTACTTTTCAAGTTGGTAGATGTGTATTTAATGTGCATTAATCATCTTTCTCTCTCCCAAATGGCTATATAATGAACTGCCCCCTATGCGTTTTTGCACACTACTTTCTTGCTATCTATTGCCCATACCCTTGTGATCAAATTCCTACACACGTATCCATTTCCCCTGAAATTTCACCTTGAGTCCAGACTGTAACCTTGCTTTTTAAATTACTATCAATATGAAGATTAAATTCCAAGGTCAGGAACAAATCTCACCACTCGAGTCCGCTGTTCTGATATCGGGACAATGAAGTTCACCACCTTGACTTTGCGGATTTCTGGGCAAGAATGACATACTCGAACCCTTCTCCTATCGCACAAATGATTCATGATAGTAGCTTGGCATTTGTTAGTGGCTTCCCAATCTCGAGCGATTGTGCGGATACGGTAATCTCTTGCGGAGCTCATTTCAATCCCGACTCAAGTGAACTAACAAACGTGCATGGAGAAATCATTGCCAAGATAGATGTTGCCACCATTGGCATTGCCCTAAGGATTTTGGAGATGGACAATTCTATTGTAACATCCTCATTTTATACATTAGAACAAGTCAATTTTTTTTTTTTGATAAATGCTTCCTGGTTCTAAATACATAATTTAGAACTCACAAATCAAATAACCATTCTTATAACAGATAACCATATGCAGCTGTAATGACTCGGAGTACCTCCGATCTATTCATTCCATGACTCGGTAATCTACTGATCTATTCATGAGTAATAAGAGTTGGAGTTTTCATTTAACACTTCACTCTCGCGGTTCTCTTCCCTATTCTGGGATTCAGAATGCTCTATCCAAGGAACCTAACTGAATAATTGTTACCATTATTCATCGGCATCTCATCCCTTAGACCAGGTGACTCAGGACAACGCAATCAGTAGCTTGCGATACTTTGGCCAAAGATTTGAAACATACTGCTTATGTCTCGTATTCCTTAATGACATACTCATCAATCTGGAATACGTCCTTCACCCCATTCTTATGTTATATGGAATGTCTTATACCGACTTCTGTCAGTCCCCCTTATCCCAAGTTATTCACTCGGAAATGGATTAGTAAGGTGACAACGTTATATGGATGCTCTCGAGGACTAGGGATAAGATGACATACTGGGTCAACCCTAGTTAAACCAGTGTGTCAAGATACCCCGAGTCTCCTAGGTAGCCTTATAAAGTGACCACATTCCTAATCGGTCCCAGAGTAACTTGTTCGAGTTAAAGGTGTAAATCTTAATGATCAATGCAAAGGGTGTCGTCATAAGTCACCTGCATTGTTGTATCTTCGAGAAGATCCTAATCTTCTCGAAGGTACAACCCTACAGTTGACTTGTGCCGTCAACCTTTAAATCCACCTCGAAAAGATCTACTTATTAATAAGCACTATGCACGTTGAATTAAAATTACATTAAAAGACATTTCCCCTAAAGTTAGCCTTTCCTGATTCCTGGATTCCTCATCTTAGAATGACCTTTCTCAATAAAACCCATTACACAGAGAAGTTATTAAGGCCAAGGTCTCGTCAAGGAGTTCATAGAATATACATAATTCTAAATCAACGAAATTGGACAATAACCCATAATCTTCACATGTGATTGCCAACAGAACCCCTTTTTGGTTTATTTCAGTTCTCATTACTGAATTTATATCGTACTTATAAGTATCAAGATATAATGATTAAGAATCCAATTAAATGTTGTCCTGGCTTAATCAAGACTAGGGATTAATAATTTAATTCAGCTTGTTTAGCATTCTACTTAGGTTTATTTTAACCCTAGTTTCCAAGAAAGACAATGATCTATATTTCAATTTAGCTTAAAATAGAACACACTAGAATTGCTAAACAATCATAAGTATTCAGTCACACAATCTTGCAAGCTTACATTGATAATCACAAAAGTCTCCAAATTATACAATAATAACAATGCTCTCAAGATATTTGAACCGAAGAAGGTCAAACTATCAAGATACGAATGCAAACACATAAGTATCAAATATCTATTTCCATTCCCTTCAGAACTAATCAATACATTTTATGCATTCAGCATACTTGATACAATGCTCAATGGAAAAAGAACATCTTTCCTCATATAGTACATTTAGAGAATCAAACTGTAATTCATCATAAACCAAGTTAAACAATCTGAACATCCCATCGAAGTCTGCATGCTTTTACCACTTATCAAATCTACAAAAACTTGTCAACATGGGTCGATTCGATGAACCGAGCATGATAAGCACTAACTCTTTAAACAATTGCATTCCACAATAACTTTTCATTAAACAACTGTTTAAATGAGATCATTTCACCAAACAAGTATACATGTTTCTAACTATGCTTTTGTAATAAAAAATGACTACAAACATGTAACTCTAATTATCGCTCAAGAAATAGTCCTAAATACTTCTCAAATATTTCATCAAAATATTAGGGATCAAGAAGAACGAAAGTATCCAAATCATCTATCCATCCGTTCCCAAAGATAGCAAAACATCGAATGATCATTACATTCAACAATAAAAGGAATATCATAACAAATCATGATTCCATCAATATGAAAAAATAGTTCTAATGGTTAGATAAAAATATCAACATAAACTTTACAAGACTATGTGGAGAAAGAAAACAAGTCATTCATATTTCCCTTCAACAAGTTCATGACTATACCATCTCCTCAAAAGGAAAGCATTCACCTTACATGCATACAAATAAGTCGACGAGCCACAAGAAGTACCACTTTTTTGTTAATATCAAATATAACAAAACTCCGATAACAGATAGCTATCACGCCAACAGTGATGACTATCTACCAAACAGACTCTGCATGACCTCCCACATGAAACGACATCTAGAATATATTCACCGCCATTGCTCGAGAGGTGCGGTGACAACTCCTAAGTTCAATCAAACTCAAGAATTGATATCCATGCAACAGAAGACGTAAACACGCCAACAATCCCTTACATCAACCTACAGCCCATGCTAGTCCCTACTAAACACAGTAAGGCTTTTCGACCCAAGGTCGAAATCAAAAAACTTCTATTATATCGCATCAACAATAGACTCCATGGCATTAAGCATTTGATGTTTTTTAAGACTATGCGGAGATAACCATACAAAATTCCCAAATGCATGCCACCTCATCTAATCGAATAATCAAAAGGAAACATAACACACTTATTCTCATCTGGATGCATTTAGAGTTTGAAGTATGGTGTTCACGACCCACTTTTACAGAGCCAAGACACATGATATCTATCTATACTCCAGGAACCCCAACATGTACCAAAATCAGGCTTAATTAGAGATATACAACCTTTCAAAGATTCAATCGAATCCAACAACGAAACAAATAAATAATAAAATGATTCCAATCACAATAATCGGTAAACATTTAAAATCAGGCTTAATCAAAAATAAATAATTTCATCAACAAAATCCAACTAGCCTCTTCAATATTTTTCGCTCAAGCATACAATAAAACGTAAAAATACACCCAAAGAGTTCCAAAAATTCATTACAAAATAACGAGAGGTCGTATACATTTACTCCTTCAAGACTATCAAGACTAAAAATCAAATTACCAACATTCAAGATATATAAGCTTCAATAAGAGATCCATAATATACGAATCATCCAATGTACTCCAAAGAGTCATTTTGAATACTATAAATAAGTATAATGCAAACTATCATCGAGTTCAAGTAATTTAAAACAAAGGGAGGGAGAAACAACTTCTATAGGGTCGAATAAATAAAAACGGCTCATCCATTCAACAAAACCTAAATAACATAGCGAAACCCAACAAGATTCAGTAACCACTACCTTAATAACCTCGATAGAACTTACAAAGAAGTCCAATCAAACTGAACAAAAAGTCCATCAGTATCCTTTCCAACGAGTATCAACAACAAGCATCAACAGTAAGCATTAACAACAAGTATCAACAGTAGCCTGTACCCATCAAGAGAACAATTCATGGGCTCTCACAGAGCAGGCCCAACATACATTCTTGCATATATTTCGCAAATTAAAGCCGGAATGCAAAACACCATGAAATATTGCATCAGTTTGAAAAATAAAATACACCCATCAAGGTTTTAATTGAAAAATCGAACCAGCAAGAAGATACAGCAACAAAATCACGCACAACTTATCATAAAAACCAACTGAATCCAACAATCATCTGAACAGAGTTGTTCTAATGAAATCACTTGAAAGAAAGCAAGATTTTTAAAGGTTAGGGCCTAACATGCCTGGTTATTTGCTTAAAATTTCGAAGCAGACCACTGAAAGAGCTCGAACCTTCTCCTCCTTTTCCAAGTTAGATCCACCAACAAAAATTTGCTATTTCCATGACTTATAAATTTTCCTTGCCAGAGAAAAGAGCTAGTTACGCTCATACTTGCCATGCAACACCAAGAAGATCAAAAGTGTGAAGAGAACCGGTGATCGAGACAGGGGAAAACCGGAGCACATGAAAAACCAAACAAACTACTAACTTTCCATTTTGCATGCTTTCTCGTGGAACCCAGCTCGAAGACCGAGTTCATAAATGCATTTACTCCCAATTTCCCGCTCAATCTCCATCCACCACCGACCGCCATAGTTGGCGATGGACAAATGCACATCAAAGACCATTTCCAACTTTGGCAACTCACCACGTCGGCTCAAGTTAGCCATTTTAAAAACTTCTACCAAATTACCTGTCCCTCATGCTTATCCATGTATTTAATGCCATAGAAACTGCCGCCCATGGTTCGCACCTTTCCATATGTCCCCTTTCTTCCTTGTTCATAGTTAGGTTAGTAACTTAGGTTAGGATTTAGGATAACACTTAGTCTAACCTCTTAACACATAGATACTAACTTAGAACATTAGCTCTTAGCTTAGGTCTAGGTTAGATTAACACTAATCTAATCCCCTAGGTTAAAGTTTAGTTTTAGGTTACTAACCTTAATAAATCCAGTTTAGGTCTAATATTTCAAATGCTCAGAAAAAGAACCTACAACATACATTCACGAACAGGGTTCACTCCTGCAATGCCAATAGGCTATTGAATTTTATGTAACTGATTTATTACCTGGTCCGCGATCAAGACCTTCCAGATATATCACGATATCGGGCACCAGTTCATTTAACATGATCAGCCTGAGTTATACTCCGGACTAGCTTATTCAATGCATCCAGACCTTGCAACCTGCTTAAGGTCTATAATTTTAATTCATCACGAATAAACTTAAAGCACCACTTGGATCAATACCACTGATCCAAGGCTAGGTCTTATAGATGGATAACTCCATAATTCATTCCGAGATCAGATTAAACTCAGGTGTAAAATGAAAGAAATAAAAGAGTCCAATCATATTCCGACTCAGTCAAAGATCTGCAATCTGCAAAGAAGATACAGTACATATCAAGCATGACTTCTCAATCAAAGGAACACATCCTTTTACAAAAGAAATCACATATCAACACTTGTATGCTCAGGAGGAAGTAACAACAGTTCAGGGTGTTACATGCTTCCCTCCTAAAAAGATTCATCGTCCCGATGATTACATATTCAATTAACCTTCAGGTCAACCAATTTATTAGTTCACAAAACAATGCGACTATTTTCCAACTTGAATAGTTCCAGAAATCAATGTCACAACACATTTTATTCAGCCTGAATAATGTTTGCCTTCATCTGGCTTTCATAAATACTTAAAAAAATAAGTTCATAAAAGAATGTTTTGTCAACAGATTTCATTCTATTGAAAAAGAGAAGGAAAAACAATTTTCATCTCTTCCAGATTTTCCCAAGTTGCACTTTCTTCATTAAACTGGTCCCACTGGACCTTACATTGTTGTATTTCACGATTTCTTAAATGCAATTGGTGAGTTTCCAGCACTCGTGTGGGTTTAACCACGATTATTCCTGGGTCTTGGACCTGCAAGGAATTCCAATTTAAAACATGTGATAGATCTGAAATGTATTTCTTAAGCAAAGAAATATGGAAAACATCATGCATGCGAGATAAAGTAGGTGGTAATGCTAAATGATAAGCTACAGGATTGATTATTTCGACAATTTCGAAAGGTCCCACGAATCGAGGTGACAACTTGGCAGCCTTGCCAAAAGTTATAGAACTCTTTCTGGGTTTAACACGAAGAAAAACCTTCTCACCAAGCTCAAACCTTCGATCAACCCGCTTAAGGTCAGCATAGCTCTTCTGTCTATCCATTGCTTCCTTTAATCGTTCACGAATCAACTTAACTTGTTGTTCCATTTCTGTGAGAATCTCTGGTCCAATTACCACTCTATCCTCAACACTATCCCAGCTAACAGAGTTCTGCACTTTCTTCCATAAAGTGCTTCAAATGGTGCCATTTTAAGAGATGAGTGATAAGTGTTGTTGTATGTGAATTCAACTAATGGAAGATACTCTTCCCATTTATACTGTTGATCCATGCAATACATTCGCAACATGTCCTCCAACACTTGATTTACCCTCTCAGTTTGTCCATCCGTTTCCGGATGATATGCAGAACTGAAGTTTAGTTTCGTTCCAAGAGTTGTATTAAGCGTTTGCCAAAACCTTGACGTCATTCTTGGATCCCTATCAGATATAATCAATTCTGGTACACCATGCAACCTGAAAATTTCGTGTACGAATCTTTTGGCCAGCACTGGTGAATCATCCTTTAGATTTCCAGTGATGAAATGAGCTACCTTAGTTAGTTTATCTACAACTACCAGGATAACATCATGTTTATTCCTGGACATGGGTAATCCTTGTACAAAATCCATGGTTATTACTTGCCATTTGTACTGCGGTATGCTATGAGGATATAACTTGATCCGGTAGGTGCATATGTTCTGCCTTAACCCGCTGACACTCCAAACAATGGGTCACAAAATTTATGACATCCTTTTTCATACCTTTCCAAAAGTATTGTTGTTTCAGATCAGCAAGCATCTTTGTGATACCCGGGTGTCCAGAGAAAGGTGAATTATGAAATTCAACTAACAACTTCTTTCTCAAATCATTCAACATAGGTACATATACCCTGTTTTCATAACGCAAGATTCCTTCATTATCAAAATGAAAACCTTTATACCTTTCATCATTAGGTTCTGCAGCAAGCGCTGCTTTTACTTGCTGAAAGTATGCATCTGATTCTGAGGCACTCTTTACCTCATCTTTGAACTGAGTTCTTAATGTTATAAGAGCAGAAATGTGCCTCCTACGACTTAGAGCATCAGCTACTCTATTCTCCTTCCCTTTGATATAGCTAATATCAAAATCATATTGTGATAAAAATTCTAACCACCTTCTCTGTCTGGCATTAAGATTAGGTTGAGTGAAAATATATTTCAACCCCAAGTGGTCAGTTTTCAACTCAAAAGGTTTCCCAAGTAAATAGTGTCTCCAGACTTGAAGTGCATGAACAATTGCAGCAAGCTCCAAATCATGAGGAGCATAATTCAGTTCATGTAACTTAAGTTTTCTACTTTCATATGCTATGACTTGATCATTTTGTAGCAAAACACCTCCAAGGCCTTCCCCAGAAGCATCCGTTACAACAGTAAAACTCCCATTAGGGTCTGGTACAGCTAATATAGGTGCAGAAGTCAACTGGTCTTTCAGACTTTTGAAAGCCGCTTCGCACTTATCATTCCATATGAATTTCTTATCCTTCTTTTGCAATGAAGTTATTGGTGCAGCTACTTTAGAAAAATCCTTTACAAATTTTCTATAGTAACCAGCAAGACCCATGAAGCTTCTTACTTCGTGCACATTCTTTGGTGCAGGCCACTCAGTTATTGCCACTATTTTTGAAGGATCTACAACAATTCCTTCTTTACTTATGACATGACCCAAATAGTGAACTTCTGAATCAAAGAAAGAACATTTGGATAACTTACCATACAACTTTCTTTTTCTCAAAATTCCCAAAACTATCTTTAAATGCTCATTGTGCTCCTCAACACTTTTAGAATAAATGAGAATATCATCCAAGAATACAAGTACAAACTTGTCCAGATATTCTTGAAAAATATTGTTCATTAAGTTCATAAAGGCTATGGGGTGCATTAGTTAATCCAAAGGAACAGAACCGTGAATTCATACAATGTCCGTACCTTGTTTAGAAAGATGTTTTATGAATATCTTCTTCTCTAATACTTAACTGATGATAGCCAGATCGAAGATCTATCTTAGAATAAACCGCTGCTCCACGCATCTGATCAAATAGATCGTCGATCCTAGGAAGTGGATATCTGTTCTTGATTGTTGCTTTGTTCAACATCCTATAATCAATACACAAATGACCTAAGCATTTCCATCCTTCTTTTTCACAAATATTACAGTGCTCCCAAGGTGAAACACTTGGTCTAATCAAACCTTTAGACAAAATTTCTTGTAAATCGTGCCTTAAGCTTGACTAACTCTGTAGTAGTCATCCTATAAGGTGCTTTGGAAATAGGTTCCGTTCCTGGTTTGATTTCGATGGTGAAGTCAAACTCTCTCTTGGGTGGTAACCCTGGTAATTCCTCAGGAAAAACATCCTTGAAACTTTGTAACAGAGGAAATCACTTCATGTAATCACCATCTTCTTCTGAAAATTCAGATATCTTTACTGCATAAAGGGTACATCCTTTATTCTTAGCCTTTTTAAGCTGCATAGCTGATAGTTTTCTAACTGAAATTTCCCGTTTCACACCTTGAATCTCTATTGTTTCTAGCTGATCATCTAAACATTTTATGTTCTTTTCATAGCAATCTACCTTTGCTTTATGGTCAGCCAACCAATTGACACCGATGACAATGTCATACGATCCCAAAGGTGTAACATAGAGGTCAACTTCCGTGGAGAAATTAGGTAAGTCAAGGACTGCCCCAAAAAGACACATACTCACTGTATGAACAGAGTTATTACCATACTGTACAGTCCAAGATTTATCCATTTTTCCAGCTTTTCTTTTAAGTTTAGAAGCAAGTTTATTAGAAATGAAACATTCAGTAGCTCCTGTATCAAAAAGAATAGTGACAGGTATGCCAAATAACTTACCCGGAACTTCTATAGGTGTCACTTGCTTTTCAGCTTGCTTGTCTGCTACTACAACATGTATCTTATGCTGCTGATTACGATCATCCTTCTTCAAAGGGCATTGATTTGCGTAGTGGTCTTTGCCACAATTGTAGCAGCCTCCTACAGGTCCCTTTTTAGGCTCAAAATTGCCTCCAGTCTTGTAATTGTCACGTTGTCCTCCATAGGGCTTCTGCCCATTGTTATAATTTTTAGCAAAATTATCCCTTACATTTCCAGTAGGCTTAGTTGCCACTGCTTTCTTACTATTATCCCCTGGAAACTTACTTTTGTTTCCAAACTTTTTCCATGGTCCCTTTTTGGGTGCAAGAGAGGTTGAAGAAGGGTTTGCAGTCTTCTTCCGCACTTCCTCTTTATGAGCAGAAATAGCCTTTAATTTCTGTTCTTGCCTTATGGCCTTTTCAACAACTCCTTCCATAGTGGTTGGACTGTGAACATCGACCTCTCCCCCTATCACGGGATTCAATCCCATGATGAATTTCCATATTCTACTTCTCGTCAGTTTGATATTGCGGTACATACTTGAGGAGTTTTGTAAACCGCTCCCAGTATTCAGTTACCGTTAGCTTCCCTTGAGCTAAGTTCTGAAATTCTATCATTTTCTAATCATAGAAAAGTTGTGGCAGCCAACGTTGCCTAAAATAGCCTTTAAATTGATCCCAAGTAACGTTGGTCTCATCAATGTTTAGTTCAGCTTTACGGCTATCCCACCACGAAGATGCTTCATGGGAAAGCTGATAGGCTCCCCAAATAGCTTTGGTTTCCTCTGAGAAGTTCCTTATTGCAAAGTACTTCTCCATTTCACTGAGCCAGTTCTCAGCTCCATCTCCTAATGTGGTGCCATCATACTTAGGTGGGCTTATCCTTTTTATATCATTAGTGAGTTCTGCTGCCAACCTGGCCTTTTTATTTTCTGGTTGGACAGGTGCATTTCCAGCATTAACATCAACACCCATATTGGGGTTGTCCTCAGGAGGTTGCTGATTGTTATTACCAGCTTCTTCATCCTCCTCATTTCCCATCACCTGCTGTTCAAGTACAACTAAACGATCTCTTGTGTCCAACAGGGCAGCAAGGATCTCATCAAGTTTTTGGGTTGTTGCCACCTCCTTCAGGTGGAGCATTATTCGCAACGTTCCCCCTTGTTCTAACCATTTTCTGTTACAAGAAAATTCAGGTTTTATCAGATTATGGACACAATAGGCCCAAGAGCTGCAACCTTCAGCTCTGATACCAAGATGTAACATCCTCATTTTATACATTAGAACAAGTCAATTTTTTTTTTTTTTGATAAATGCTTCCTGGTTCTAAATACATAATTTAGAACTCACAAATCAAATAACCATTCTTATAACAGATAACCATATGCAGCTGTAATGACTCGGAGTACCTCCGATCTATTCATTCCATGACTCGGTAATCTACCGATCTATTCATGAGTAATAAGAGTTGGAGTTTTCATTTAACACTTCACTCTCGCGGTTCTCTTCCCTATTCTGGGATTCAGAATGCTCTGTCCAAGGAACCTAACTGAATAATTGTTACCATTATTCATCGGCATCTCATCCCTTAGACCAGGTGACTCAGGACAACGCAATCAGCAGCTTGCGATACTTTGGCCAAAGATTTGAAACATACTGCTTATGTCTCGTATTCCTTAACGGCATACTCGTCAATCTGGAATACGTCCTTCACCCCATTCTTATGTTATATGGAATGTCTTATACCGACTTCTGTCAGTCCCCCTTATCCCAAGTTATTCACTCGAAACGGATTAGTAAGGTGACAATGTTATATGGATGCTCTCGAGGACTAGGGATAAGATGACATACTGGGTCAACCCTAGTTAAACCAGTGTGTCAAGATACCCCGAGTCTCCTAGGCAGCCTTATAAAGTGACCACATTACTAATCGGTCCCAGAGTAACTTGTTCGAGTTAAAGGTGTAAATCTTAACGATCAATGCAAAGGGTGTCATCATAAGTCACCTGCATTGTTGTATCTTCGAGAAGATCCTAATCTTCTCGAAGGTACAACCCTGTAGTTGACTTGTGCCGTCAACCTTTAAATCCGCCTCGAAAAGATCTACTTATTAATAAGCGCTATGCACGTTGAATTAAAATTACATTAAAAGACGTTTCCCTTAAGGTTAGCCTTTCCCGATCCCTGGATTCCTCATCTTAGAATGACCTTTCTCAATAAAACCCATTACACAGAGAAGTTATTAAGGCCAAGGTCTCATCAAGGAGTTCATAGAATATACATAATTCTAAATCAACGAAATTGGACAATAACCCATAATCTTCACATGTGATTGCCAACCGAACCCATTTTAGGTTTATTTCAGTTCTCATTACTGAATTTATATCGTACTTATAAGTATCAAGATATAATGATTAAGAATCCAATTAAATGTTGTCCTGGCTTAATCAAGACTAGGGATTAATAATTTAATTCAGCTTGTTTAGCGTTCTGCTTAGGTTTATTTTAACCCTAGTTTCCAGTAAGACAGTGATCTATATTTCAATTTAGCTTTAGATAGAACACACTAGAATTGCTAAACAATCATAAGTATTCAGTCACACATTCTTGCAAGCTTACATTGATAATCACAAAAGTCTCCAAATTATACAATAATAACAATGCTCTCAAGATATTTGAACCGAAGAAGGTCAAACTATCAAGATACGAATGCAAACACATAAGTATCAAATATCTATTTCCATTCCTTCAGAACTAATCAATACATTTTATGCATTCAGCATACTTGATACAATGCTCAACGGAAAAAGAACATCTTTCCTCATATAGTACATTTAGAGAATCAAACTGTAATTCATCATAAACCAAGTTAAACAATCTGAACATCCTATCAGATCTGCATGCTTTTACCACTTACGGCGACCATCTGCAAAATTTGTCAACATGGGTCAGTTCGATGAACTGAGCATGATAAGCACTAACTCTTAAAACAATTGCAATCCACCAACTGTTTTCATTAAACAACCTGTTTAAATGAGATCATTTCACCAAACAAGTATACATGTTTCAGACTATGCTTTTGTAATACAAAAATGACTACAAACGTGTAACTCTAATTATCGTTACAGAATAGTCCTAAATACTTCTCAAATATTTCATCAAAATATTAGGGATCAAGAAGAACGAAAGTATCCAAATCATCTATCCATCTGAATTCCAAAGACAGCAAACATCAGACAGATCATTACATTCAACAGTAAAAGGAATATCATAACAAATCATGATTCCATCAATATGTTAAAAACAGTTCTAACGGTTAGATAAAAATATCAACATAAACTTTACAACAGAAGAGAAAGAAAACAAGTCATTCATATTTCCCTTCAACAAGTTCATGACTGTACCATCTCCTCAAAAGGAAAGCATTCACCTTACATGCATACGAATAAGTCAGACGAGCCACAAGAAGTACCACTGTTTTGTTAACATCAAATATAACAAAACTCCTGTACAGTAGCTATCACGCCAACAGTGATGACTATCTACCAAACAGACTCTGCATGACCTCCCACATGAAGTGACAACAAGAAGATATTCACTGCCATTTCCTGTTGAGGTGCAGTCGACAACTCCTAAGTTCAATCAAGCTCAAGAATGGATATCCATGCAACAGAAGACGTAAACACGCCAACAATCCCTTACATCAACCTACAGCCCATGCTAGTCCCTACTAAACACAGTAAGGCTTTTCGACCCAAGGTCGAAATCAAAGAACTTCTATTATATCGCAGTCAACAATAGACTCCATGGCATTAAGCAATTGATGTTTCCCTAAGACTATGCAGAGATAATCATACAAAATTCCCGCAACATGCACAGCCTCATCTAACTGGAATAATCAGAAAGGAAACATAACATACTTATTCTCATCTGGACGCATTCAGAGTTTGAAGTATGGTTTTCACGACCCACTTTTACAGAGCCAAGACACATGATATCTATCTATACTCAAGGAACCCCAACAGTGTCAAAAACAACAGTGTACCAAATCAGGCTTAATTAGAGGCAAATACACTGGTTACCTTTCAAGGATTCAACTGAATCCGAACAACAGTAAACAAGATAAATAATAGTAAATGATTCCAACTGTGCCAACAATGGTAAACATTTAAAATCAGGCTTAAACAAAAGCTAAATACTGATTTCGCAACAAGGAATCCAACTGAGCCTCTTCAATATTTTTCACTCAAGCTTACACAGAAAGGAAACGTAAAAATACACCCAAAGAGTCTGTACCAAAATTCATTACAAAATAACAGAGGTCGTATTACCTGTTACTCCTTCAAGACTCGACAAAATCAAATTACCAACATTCAAAGATATATAGCTTCAACAGAGGTCCATAATATACGAATCATCCAATGTACTCCATAGAGTCATTTTGAATACAATAAATAATTATAATGCAAACTATCATCGAGTTCAATCCCGTAATTTGCAACGCAAGGGAGGGAGAAACAACTTCTATAGGGTCGCAATAAATACTGAAACACAGCCAGTTATCCATTCAACAAAACCTAAATAACATAGCGAAACCCAACAAGATTCAGTAACCACTACCTTAATAACCTCGACAGAACTTACAAAGAAGTCCAATCAAACTGAACAAAAAGTCCATCAGTATCCTTTCCAACGAGTATCAACAACAAGCATCAACAGTAAGCATTAACAACAAGTATCAACAGTAGCCTGTACCCATCAAGAGAACAATTCATGGGCTCTCACAGAGCAGGCCCAGCATACATTCTTGCATATATTTCACAAATTAAAGCCGGTATGCAAAACACCATGAAATATTGCAACAGTTCGAAAAATAAAATACACCCATCAAGGTTTTAATTGAAAAATCGAACCAGCAAGAAGATACAGCAACAAAATCATGCACAGCTTATCCTAAAAACCAACTGAATCCAACAATCATCTGAACAGAGTTGTTCTAATGAAATCACTTGAAAGAAAGCAATATTTTTAAAGGTTAGGGCCTAACATGCCTGGTTATTTGCTTAAAATTTCGAAGCAGACCACTGAAAGAGCTCGAACCTTCTCCTTCTTTTCCAAGTTAGATCCACCAACAAAAATTTTCTATTTCCATGACTTATAAATTTTCCTTGCCAGAGAAAAGAGCTAGTTACGCTCATACTTGCCATGCAACACCAAGAAGACTGGTGCGAAGAACCAGTGATCAGACAGAGGGAAAACCGGAGCGCATGAAAAACCAAACAAACTACTAACTTTCCATTTTGCATGCTTTCCCGTGAAACCCGAGCTCGAAGACCGAGTTCATAAATGGCATTTACTCCCAATTTCCCGCTCAATCTCCACTGCCACCGACCGCCATAGTTGGCGATGGACAAATGCACATCAAAGACCATTTCCAACTTTGGCGACCTGCCACGTCGGCTCAAGTTAGCCGTTTTAAAAACTTCTACCAAATTACCTGTCCCTCATGCTTATCCATGCATTTAATGACATAGAAACTGCCGCCCATGGTTCGCACCTTTCCATATGTCCCCTTTCCTTCCTTGTTCAATAGTTAGGTTAGTAACTTAGGTTAGGATTTAGGATAACACCTAGTCTAACCTCTTAGCACATAGATACTAACTTAGAACATTAGCTCTTAGCCTAGGTCTAGGTTAGATTAACACTAATCTAACCCCTAGGTTAAGTTTAGTTTTAGGTTACTAACCTTAATAAATCTAGTTAGGTCTAATATTTCAAATGCTCAGAAAAAGAACCTACAACATACATTCACGAACAGGGTTCACTCCTGCAATGCCAATAGGCTATTGAATTTTATGTAACTGATTTATTACCTGGTCCACGATCAAGACCTTCCAGATATATCACGATATCGGGCACCAATTCATTTAACATGATCAACCTGAGTTATACTCCGGACTAGCTTATTCAATGCATCCAGACCTTGCAACCTGCTTAAGGTCTATAATTTTAATTCATCACGAATAAACTTAAAGCACCACTTGGATCAATACCACTGATCCAAGGCTAGGTCTTATAGATGGATAACTCCATAATTCATTCCGAGATCAGATTAAACTCAGGTGTAAAATGAAAGAAATAAAAGAGTCCAATCATATTCTCGACTCACTCAAAGATCTGCAATTTGCAAAGAAGATACAATACATATCAAGCATGACTTCTCAATCAAAGGAACACATCCTTTTTACAAAAGAAATCACAATATAGTGTGCGAAGGAACTCAAAATATCAATTGGGCGAGAGATCATCGGTATGAACCTAGTGGAGTAGGCATGTCGATGTATAACAAAAATAAATTTTACATGACTTCATAATTGATGTATACTCTTGAAGCATCGAGGCAATGGTTTGGATTCTCATACATTGATGCTCATAAGGGTGACCCTGTATATGCCTACTGCCCTCAATTCACCCTAGACACTAGCAATCACAACTTCAGAAGGGTGAATGATGCTTTCACCATGTACATTGTTAGGCTTCTGGAGAGCGACACGGCGAGAAGATTTTCTGATGAAGCCATGAACCTGATTTCAAAATATGGTGCCTACTTCATCCAGTTTAGGAAATTCTCCTATATCAAGCTTGCAGGCTATGAGAGCACTCCTCTTAAGCTCCCCATGTTCTGTAATGATAAAATGGCCTTGATAGAGGTATGCAGGAAATTGGACAAGTTGCACAGAACCTGCAGGGATAAGAAAATTACTGGCTTGCACTTCCCCATCACTTTGGGAAACTACACCTACAAAACAACTCTAGATGCTCAAAACATAGAAAGAGCCCTACCTCCCATCCATGTCCATTTCTTCAGCCAAGAACCTATTTTGAATTGAAGAAATTTGTTGAGCAGAATATCAAAATCACTTATAGTCATAGGCGGATACGAGATGACTATTGGGTTGATTGTCTTGATGATTTTCAAGCAAGGAGAAGACATTATGGCAGGTTTTCTCTTCAATTAATTCAAGATCTTAACTTTGTACCAAGTTCTGAGGGACTCCGGGATGATAATTCGACTTTTACTCATATGATTATGATAACGTGGTCAAACACACTCCCTTGGAGGATTTGGATTGGTTCAAAAAGGAGAAGGATGATCTGGCAGAAATCCTAGCTCCCGTCTTGGTAAGAACCAAAATCTTGTTTGACAGAAGAGTTCACGAACTAAGAAGGCACTCAGGTGAGTCCTCCTCCAAAGACACCTCAACACAAAGAAAGGAGGTATTGTCACCTGATTCAGGAGTACCTGTACAAACCCCTCCTGCCTCATCAATTAAAGGTCCTACATCTTCCACTCCTTCCTCATCCACCCAAGTGTATCAGAAGAAAATCAAAGAAGTTAAGAAGGAACCTATGGAGGAAGATCCCCTAAGGAAGAATTCAAAATTTCCTTCAGGACCAGAGAACATTATTGTTCTCAGTGAAAGCGAGGAGAGTGAAGTGTCAGTCTCCAAGCGCTCCAAAAGCTCCTACAGATAAAGAAAAGGAGGTTCAAAGCACTGAACTTCCAAGCACCATTGATTCCTCCACACCAGAAGCCCCGAGTGCCTCAAGTGCCCTGCTCATATCTCAACTAGAAGCAACAGCCGTGCACACCCTGGGTGCTATGAGTTCTCTGTCTCTCGGTCCTCTTGCCCCACCCTGTTTTTCCTCCTCTTTTGCATGGGTGTAGCCTCTTGTCGATAGTAGGAAGAGAAAGTCCTCTTCTCAGATCTCGAGACCCAACTTCGATGTTGTGGTGGTCTTGTTAGGCACTACTACCCCTACTACCACCAAGAAGGCCAGGACTACTTCCAGAATAGTATATGACGCTCAGGGACAAAAATTTCTGGAGATAGCTAAGCCCAAAGTAGACAAGCCGAGCATGATTTGCAAACATCCGACCTTAAGCTCTCAAGGATTCCCATGGGAGAGTCTACCCTTGAAGGTGAGATCTACAATCTTAATGAAACAGTCACCAGAGTCATTGGGAGGGTAGAGAAAGGAAAAAAACCATAGAGCAGTTAGAGGAGCAGGCTCAGGTTCTTACAGGCTTCATCAAGTCACTGTTATCCAAGGATAAGGTTTTAGATCCTACCCCACTGGCTACTCTTCCACCACCTATGATTCTCAGCCAAGATGAAGTGCAGAGTATCAAGGATATACACAGGTATTCTATCTATGGAAGGGATATGGAGGCCATGGTGGATGACATGCTCATTGCAGGATTGAATTTCATTGGTGAAGCCTTCAAACTCAACGAGAAGGTGAATAATCTGCAACAGAAGCTCTCCTCCACTATTGGAAATATAGATAAAGAGCTCAAACTCTAGAGTAGCTGCATAGTAGACCTTCGCCTCATGGGACAAACTGATGAGAATATTTTAATGGAGAGAAAGGTCTTCGATGATGCAAAGGATAACTTGTCAAAATCATGGGTATACAGTGTGGAATGGAAAATCAAGGTACTTGGAGGAGGCTTTGGGAGAATTAAAAAATAGCTGGCATAAGGGTGAGGCCTTCAAGACTTTGGTAATATCTTCTTTCAAGGACATACATTGCCACCTCCATGATGAGACCTCTGGAGCACCCCTCTCTTTGTAAGAAATCAAAGCTCAATTCAGAGCTTTTTTCAAAGATAATTTGTTCAAGGAGGATTCCATTTCAAAAGAAAATATGAAGGAAATCTA
This sequence comes from Taxus wallichiana var. yunnanensis, assembly GCA_018340775.1. Lineage (NCBI taxonomy): Eukaryota > Viridiplantae > Streptophyta > Pinopsida > Cupressales > Taxaceae > Taxus > Taxus wallichiana. Next base: position 419,175,182 of record CM031233.1, read on the forward strand.
CTCTCTTCTATCTTCTATTGAAGAAGCAAATAAATATCATCATACGCACGTTGAATTTGACAAAGAGATGGAGAAGTGCCTCAGATTTTGGACCCAGTCCATTGCCAACACATCGGTCCCATGAGGCAGAGACATAACAGAGGCGTTGAAAAGATTTAGACAGCGGATCCTCAAATCAGTGGGCCCCTCCCAATCATGAACACTTGTCTTCTTCTCCTTTCTTCTTTTCTTCATCTTGGATTTATTGTAATTAGTTGGGGTATTGCGATTAGCAGCCCTTTAACTAAACATTAGTTAAAATAAGTAGTTACTAAAGGTAACTATTTTGTAAACTATATAATGGTCTCTCTTTGCCATTGTAAAGGAAAAAAGGAACTTGGCTTATTTTTGAAAGTGTAAAGAAATCGTAAAGCAATCAATACAGAAGGATTTTTCATTCTTTGTCTATCTGATTCTTTTTATTCGTAAGCTATCTATCAAATATTGTTAGATCATTTGTCTGCATTATGCTGAGAAGCTTTGTATTCTTATAGATGTTATTCATAGAACTGTGTGTCTTTTCAAATTTCATCTTATTAATGTGGGTACAAATGATCTTATTCCAATTCACTATATTCTGGCATGCATAAGGAATTAATCTGTCATCTATAATTCTGAATGGTGCCTTTCTACTCATTTCCACATCTTGATTCCTCTGTACTTCTGTAATTGACGATCTATTTAGGAAACACTTTCATGATATCCAACTTCCATAATGAAACCATGCTTTGTACATATGTAAATAGGTTCGTTTCTAAATAAGGGAACCTCTCCCACTAAAGAGGAGGGACTTCTTGTCCCCTGACTGTTGCTCTTCTTGAAGTTCTTTTTCTACGACCAACAATACCATGGAATTATTTTGAATCCAAATAAATCTAGATTTGTTATCACAGAGGGTAAATTTCTTGGGCACATTGTTTTTAAGGATGGAATCAAAATTTATCCGAAATGGGTTCGAGCCATTAAGAAGATTCCTCTTCGACAAGTAAGAAAGTTGTGCATTTTCTCTTTCAAAAAAATTGATTTCTTAAGAAGATTTATCCTTGAGTTTGTTGAATTAACTAAGAGCATAGCCAAAATGATGAAAGAGAAGAAATATTTTTGTTAGATTACTAATGGAAAGGTTTATTTTGAAAAAATTAAGAAATCTATTGCCAATACTTTCATTCTTATTTGTCCTATTTTTATAAATATTTCATAATCTATTATTATTCCTTTTAGAACACGTTGGAAGCTATCCCAATGCAGAAGAATTCTAGAGGATGTGAATAAAAGGAATGATAACCAGATCGTGCCAAGCCAAGAACATAGATGCTAATCGAACATCATGATCAATAAGATGAATGTAATTCACCAAAATAACTTTACATAAACCTTTGCAAACAAATGAGTAGCAATATAATAGCTTATTATGAACTCAATGAAATACAATGAGAATGGGTCTTGCTTATATAGGTAAGGAATAACAATCTAAGAACTAGTCAAGGTCGTAGATCAAGCCATAAATCATGGAAAGAACTAGTCATCAAAGAACATGTCAAGTCCATATATTTATGAGAGAACTAGACATCAAGGATCTAGTCAATACCATAGATCTAGGAAAGAACTAGTCAATACCATAGATCAAGGAAAGAACTATACCTAACAACTAGATAATATCTCCTAATATATAAATAAATAAAAGAAATATCCACATGCATAAGTGCGTGAGGATAAATATGATAAAGGTAAATAATGTACCTAGGTGAACATGAGCTAATGTAAATACCTTCTCGAACATCCCCCTCAAGTGAAGCTAGCGGCCAAAATAAAAGTTGCATGTCCATAGTATGAGTCCCGACAACTAGGCTTGATGAGGTAATCATGTATAATATATTCATGAAGAAATCTTGAACCAAAAGAAGGAAAGAATCTTGCTATAAGGAAAAAGAAAGAAGAAGAAGGAAGATGTTCTCATGAACACCCCCCAAGAACAACTTCCGAAACCCCAAGCATTCCACGCAACTCAAGGTAGCAAGGTGATGCAAAAGGCTTTGTAAAGATGTTTGCAACCTACGCTTGAGTCGGAAGGTACTCCAAGCAAAGAACTCCATCCTGAATGTGTTGCCAAATGAAGTGGATGTGTATCTCAATATGCTTGGTCTTCTGGTGCTCAACTGGGTTGCGATAAATGTGAATTACACTTTGGTTGTCACACCAAAGTATAGTCGGTGAATCCTATGGGAATCCAAACTCTTTCAATAACTGACAAAGCCAAAGAATTTGTTGACTCACTATAACTACTGCCATGTACTCTTCCTCTGAAGATGAAAGTGCAATAGCATGTTACTTTTTACACGCCCAAGTAACTAGAGAAGAACCAAGACAAAAAGATAGCCAAAAGTGGAACACCTGTCATCAATAGAACTTGCCCAATCTGAATCATATATGCCGACCAACCGAGTATAGCTCCTAGTTTGTAGTGTAGGCCAAAGTGGGAAGTACCATGCAAATAGCGCAAAAAATCCTTTTAGCGCACACTTCTCCAATGACTACTATGAGGAGAATGTGCAAACCAAGATATAAGCCCTACTACAAATGAAATATCAGGGTGAGTATGGTTCAAGTACATGAGACTCCCAACCAATTGCTTATACAACATAGGAACATAAAGCGGTGTGGTATATGTGGATGTAAGAGTAACTCCAGCATCGAAAAGGAGATGGAATTGGCTTGTAAGTAGCCATATCAAAGTTCTTAAGAAGATCATGGGTGTACTTTTGCTAACTCAAATGAATCCACTAATCATGTCATGCGAGAAATATGTAAACCAAGGAAATAATGTAAAATCCTAAGATCTGTCATGTCAAACTATGTAGAAAGAGCCCTCTGAATAGTCTGAATGTGGGAAGAAGAGCTCACCAATAAGTAACAAATCATCAACATACAAGACAAGTATCACAATATCCTTACCAACATGCTTGGACATACACTTTGTATGATCGAAATGGCAACAAATAAAACTAGTAGATAGAAGAAAAGAATCCATCTTCTCATACCAAGCCCGAGGGGCTTGTTTGAGACCGTAGAGAGACCTTGAGTCTACAAATAAGAGAATAATCCTAAACAAATCTAGCCGGCTGCTCCATATATATTTCCTCTTGTAGATCTCCATGTAAGAAGACACTCTTCACATCCATCTGGTATATGGGCCACCCCTGTGATGCAACAATATCAAGTACAAGGCATAAAAATCCATCTTGGCAACGGGTGCAAAAGTCTTAGAGTAATCAATACCTTCGACTTGTGAAAAACCCTTTGCAACAAGACGAGCCTTATACTTGTCAATGGACCCATCAACGACATATTTGGTTTGGTATACCCACTTACACCTAACCATATTTCTTCCTTTAGGAAGAGATACCAAATCCCATGTATGATTCTTCATCAAAGAAGAATACTCAGCCATCGCATCATCCCACTCCGGTATCCCATGAGCCTTTGAAAAGACTATGGATCCTTAGAAACTACTGACACAAAATTCTAGAACCTATAGAATGTGCATGATGATGCCTAGTGGGTGGAAGATCCTCTATAAAAGGTGTTGCCTCAGAAACTGTAGTACGAGCCCACTTAGGCATAGTGACAACATCAGTGGGAATAGGATCCTCAATGACATCGATAACCTCCTCATCAATCTCCTCAAAGAAAGGATCCTCAAGATGAGATGAAGAAGAAGAAGGAATGGAAGAATATGAAGAATCATGAGTGAAACATTCATCAAACTAAACATGTTTTCAAAAATAACATCATATGTATCCAGGATCTAACAGACGATAAGCTCTCATGTCCTCACAATAACCTATAAAGATCAAGGGTTTACTCTTTTTATCTAAATCTTTCCTTTTCTTCTTTGGCACAAAGGCCCAAGCATGTCTCCCAAAGACTCAAAAAAATGAGACATCTATCTTAGTGTTGGACCAAGCTTCCTCTGGAGTCAACTTATCAATTTCTCTATGTGATGTGCGATTCTAAATATAGCTAGCATAATTAACTACTTCTGCCCAATAGATAGGAGGTATATCTCTAGAATGCATCATACAGTTAGCCATTTCCTTCAAAGTTCTATTCTTCCTTTCTACTAATCCATTCTGTTGTGGAGTATGAGGAACAGAATGCTAGTGAATAATGCCTTGAGTTTCCAAAAATTTAGAAAACTCATTACTAAAGTACCCCCATTATCAGTGAAGGTTCTTTATGCAATTAGAAGATTGTTTCTCAACTAAAGCCTTGAAGACTTTGAAGTGTGAAAAAACATCACTTTTGTACTTGAGAAAATAAACCCAAGTACGCCTCGAGAAATTATCAATAAATGTAAGTGCATACTTATCCCCATTGAAAGATGGGGTAGGAAAAACCATCAAGTCACTATGCACAAGCTCAAGTGGTGAAGAATCTCTCTTAGAAACATTCTTAGGAAAAGGATCTTGGTGTTGTTTCCCTAATGCACAACCATGATAAACTCCCTCAAGATAAGAAACTCTAGGAAGACCATATACTATACCATGAGTTCTCAACTCCTTCAAATATCTGTAATTGAGATGTCCAAATATTTCATGCCAAAGCCTACTCTTTGAATCTGAATGAGAAACCAATCCTGTCCCTATAGAAGAAGTGTCAACAAAACCCTCAAAGTGATATAGTCTAGAACTATGATAAATAATACCCTGAGCAATAAGTGAATAAGGCTCCAACAAAGTTCTTACTTCTGCCCCATGTGGTGTAAAAGTCACCATTTTTCCTTTACCAGAATGACAAATTTGATATACATAAAGTAAATTTGTAGTGATGTTAGGAACATATAGTGCATCTTGGATACTGCCACCATAAAGTTGTATATCACCTTTTCCCTCAAAAGAAAGAAAGAAAGAATCTCCAACCTCAATTTTGGAAGTAAAACTCAAACCTAGAGACACAAAAGACTCCTTGGAAGAAGTCATGTGATGAGAGGCACCAGAATCTATAACCCAATTGTCTCCAAGTTGAGACTGAGATCTTCCAACAATATTAAGTGTTTTTCCATGCTGATTAGAAGGTGGAGTGGAGATAGAATTTTTTTGTTTCTTGACTGCATCCTCTAAGGCTTTCATTCACTTATAACACCTATTTTCTTCATGATTACTACCCCCACAAAAAGAGCATGAACGGCTAGACTTATTCTTGGATTTAGAATACTCCTTGGGTTCTGAGTTGTTTTCTTTGGGTTTAGGAGAATTTTGACATGGAGAAGGTGTGGATTTAGTTATATTGTTTTTTTTTCCTTTCCTTAGGATTATATGCAACTAATGCCTTTTGAGAGGTGGAAGACTCATGGTGAGATAATTTGGATTCTTCCTAGTAAGTCTTTCACAAAATGTTTTGTAAGTTAGGAATTTTGAAGGTGTCACCCAAGGCATCCATGCTAGAGAAAAAGGTAGAAGAAAAATTTGGAATGGTCCTCTTAGCTTGGATAGAATCAAGTAAACACACTCTTCATCTTTCTTATCTCTTCCACTCCCCTTCAACTATGTCAACAAATACTTGAATTTGGTAAGATAGTCTATAATTGTTGGAAAATATTTAGGATTAAGAGAGGTGATCTCAATTTCAAGTTACATGGCTCTCATATGATCCACCTTACCAAATAAATCCTCCAATTTCTCCCATATTTTGAAAGGGGATTCACACTTTTCCACATGAAATAAAATAATCACTTACATAAGTTCCTATCAAACCCATACACTCATCAAATTTTTACTGGTACTAAAATTTCTCATATTCTCTAGTGAACACTAGTTGTTCTAAAGAAGTTAAAGCCCATAATCCTTTCCGCTTAATTATTGTTTCCATTCTTGGTTTCCATGTGTGGTAATTATGTGTTGTTAATGACTCAACATGATCTAATGCAAAATTAGATAAAGATGCCATCCTCAAAAAATCACCAAAATAAATGTAAGAACCAAGCAATGCAACAAGACCCCCAAACAATGCAACAAGATCCCCCTAGATTTTGGAACTTTATAATGAGTGCGTGTTACAATATGGCACTTTATAATTATAGTGAGATCTAAAAATAAATATTTCCAATGGAAAGAGTATAAAAAAATACGCACTTTTGCTAAAAATGACACTCCAAACCGAGTTATAGATCAAAAGATACAAGTTTTCAATATTATACTTTACTATTTATGTTAGTTTCCACTAAAATATAATAAAATACTCTTGCCTTCACCACACAAATAAAATGAAAGGGGGCTGAAGTTAAGCACCTACTAGTAGGAATCACAAGCTTTAAGCCCTCATATGACCATACCATATGACCAAGGGATAAGGATTTCAATGGGTGTGTGTAACTTACTATTTTGGGGGTGTCATTGGTTTTCGAGAAAGTCACATCCAACTGCAATATCATATATTATTATGGAACTCAATGAAATACAATGAGAATGGGCCTTGCTTATATAGGTAAGGAATAACAATCTAAGAACCAGTCAAGGTTGTAGATCAAGCCATAAATCATGGAAAAAACTAGTCAAGTCCATAGATTTATGAGAGAACGTGACATTAAGGATCTAGTCAATACCATAGATCTAGGAAAGAACTAATCAATACCATAGATCAAGGAACGAACTATACCTAACGACTAGATAATATCTCCTATATCTAAATAAATAAAAATAAATATCCACACACATAAGTGGGTGAGGATAAATACAATAAAGGTAAATAATGTACCTAGGTGAACATGAGCTAAGGTAAATACCTACTCTAACAGTGAACTACCTATAACTTTCATGAGCTATATCTTGAAGAATCATGTACTAAAATTTATTCGGATAGAGAAACATGTTTTTTTGTTTTGGTAAAGGTAGTAAAGCAATTATGCTTCTATATCCTAAAATATCATTCTATTGTGTTTGTGCCTAGCAAAACAGTAAAATCAATTCTCACACAACATGAATTTTTGTCAAAATGAGGAAACACGATAGAGAAATTTGAAGAGTATGACCTTTATATCAATCCAACCAAGCTTGTTTGAGGTAAAGAGTACTATGAATTACTTTCCCATGGTTTTGGTATGAATCATCTGAAGAAGAAGTGGCTAGTGTCCCAAATGTTCTTTTCCTCATCTCGAAAGATGAGTGGTATGTAAAACCACTCATTTTATTAATTATGGAGAATGTCCGACATACCTAAGTTCTAAATAAAAAAGAGATATTAAGTTGCAATTTACATAGTATGTACTCTAGGACAATTCATTGTTCAAGAGAGGTATTGATGGAAGATTTCTCATATGTGTAGATAGGGTGCAATAGAAAATATTTTAAAGGAATTTCCATGATCAAGCTTGTGGAAGTCATTTTTCATCTTTAGTAACATTTCATAAAATTATCCATGTAGGATAGTATTGGTCCTAACACTTTTCATGGATGCAACGAAGTGGGTCTCGAGTGTTCAAACATCAAACTTTCGGGGGTAGACCCAGTTGCCACATTTCCTCTCAAACCAATGGTGATTGAAGAGCCCTTTCAATAGTGGGGGCTAGATTTCATAGGAACCCTTAATCCTACTTCAAGTGTAGGACACACCCATGTTTTGAAAGTAAATAATGATTTAATGAAGTGGGTGGAATTCATTCCAATAAAAAGAAAAACTTCAAGTAGTCGTGTTTTCATCAAATAAAACATCTTAGTTAGGTTTAGGGTTCAAAATAAAATTTTCACGAGATAATACCCAAAAATTTTATTCACATGAGTTGAATGATTTCTTCTATGGGTATGGAATATCCTTAAACACTCTTTTTATTACTATCCACAAGGTAATGGTCAAGATGAGTCAAGTAATAAAAATTTCATGATAATAATTAGATTTTTTTGATGAATCAAAAAGAAATTGGCATAAGAAACTCTATGATGATGCTCTTGGGTAGATAGGATTACACCAAAGATAGCTATTGTAATGTCTACTTTCTAATTGGTATATGGAACTAAAGATCGGTTTCAAAGAATAATGGAATTGTCTACATTGCATTTAGTAAAAGCTATTGAAGATAAGGATTTCACTAGTGTCACGGAGAAAAGAATGATGTACCTGTAGAAATTGGATGAAGATAGGTTGTAGGTGGTTGATAGAATTGTTGCACACTAGCAGAAGGTGAAACAACTATTTGACAAAAGATCCAGGACCTAGAGATTTCCTAGTTAGAGACATTGCTTTACTCTAGGAGAAAATAAGAGAACCTCAACAAAGTCATGGTAAGTTTGATTCTCTCTAGCTTGGTCCTTTCAAAATCAGGCATTTTGCTAGTGAAAATTCATATTACTTAAGCTATATGGATGGAACTTCACTTCCATTACCATATAGTGGTCAACACTTTAAATTGTTTTATTCTTAAAGATAAAAACAACCTTTTGGAAATAGTCTTGTAAATATGTCTTAGATAGTTTTTATTTTTAGTTTATATTGTCTCTTATGTATTTCCTGTTCGTATATCTTTCCCAATAGATAAAGCACTTGTCAAGTAATCAGATATTTTAGGTCCTTTACTCTTTTTTTTTTCACTATGCGTCAAGTCAACCTAATTTGTTGAAATATCCAGATATTGTCACTTACCTAGAAAATGTGTGAATGTTTTTAAAATTATTAAAAAAATTGGTAAAGTTACTTCTATGACAATTTTTTTGCATTTTTGAAGTCTTTTGGAAGATAAATGGTTCTAATAATTAGTCATTTTTTTGTACTTTGAGTGTTTGGAACTTTTCCTTTACATTGCGGAAATCTTGGGTTTTAGAGAACTCATGTCCCTAGTTCTTTTGGGCCTCAAGCTCTCCACATCTCCATCTTTTCCACACTTCATTAAAAATTTTTGTTATGGGTTTTGGTTTTCATCTATGACATGTTTTATCTAAGTCTCATTTCCCTTCATCCTTTTTTCCCCTATAGCTATCTTTCTTCTACAATATTTATACTCATCCTTTATAATACAAACATTGTGGGTTTTAGAGAACTAATGTTCTCATGTCCCATGGACCTTTTGTTCTCCACCATCCTGATTCTCCCATACTTTCTTGAGTTTGTTTATATTTTAGGATTTTTAGGTATTCAAAGAACATGTGTCCTATATGCATGTCAAGTTACTTTTCCCCGCAATCACACCTTTTTGCACACTAAATCCTTTCCTATATGCTACAAAGATTTTGAGATATGAGCCCCTCATGTCCCTAGTTCTTTTGTGATTTCATTTCCCTTTCTTTCCATCATAATTAGATTACAAATGGAAATTAGGTAAAATGTTCCATGAACCCTCCTATTTCCTATAATACACCGTAATTTCCTAAGTAAGCATTTATTCACATCCTTTTTCAAACGAAAAGTATAAAAGAGGTAAAGTAAGCCATTTTTACCATCTCAAGTCAAGAATTATAGGTAAGTCCTATGAATTTCTATTCCCATTCCCTCGAAGTCATTTCTATACATATACTGAGCATTCCCCATCCATTTTCAAAAATTGAATTTACAATGTGACACCGAGAGGACTGATTTTCTTCCCGTCACCGAGGTGAGTGATTTTGAATCTTCCTACGAGGGTTTTGATATCAAATTGGTTCTATGCCCTATCATACTATTATTCTTGAAAAATTATTTTGAGTTCCCATTCCTTTAAGTGTATGTTTCCTAACCTTGCCATCATGAAATATCAATACGGAGGTTATGAACACATTTTATCCCTCAAAACATTAGTACCCAATATTAGGGATAATGGTTTTTCGACATATTGATTTCAATGACTTTTGGGCCTATATTTCCAATTAAAAACCCACCCCATGGATTAATACATTAAAGATAGGGGGATTTCTCATGCTGATGGTTTCCCTATCTCATTACAATGTGTATATACCATTTTATCTTGTGCTTCTTATTTTGATCCAGTTCAAAAGAAGTCAAAGATCGTCACTGACTAAGTGATTGCTAAACTAGATGTCAATTTCATAAATGTTGCCTTTAGAATCCCTGTTGTTGAAAATTCCAATACTCTCACTAGGGCATAGGCTCAAGGCCTTTTTGAACAAGATAAGGAGAAATATAAAACAATGATAGCTAATTCTTGGTTCAAGGTTTGAAATAAAAGAGCATCCAAATTGTTTAAGGTTATTCACATGACTGATTTAAAAGAAGATATGTCTGATATAATCACTCTATTGTCTAGAATCATGGACCTTCCCTCAACCAATGATTTTTATTTTTAGATGTGTCCTTATATAAACATTATTTATGAAGGGAGGAAAAGTTTAAAATAGGGAGAGATAATTTGTGAAAACCTCATTGAATAATTATTCAATTTACAAAAAATCAAATGATTCAGCATGACCTCATATTTGATGTACACCATTACAATATACAGGGTTTGGTTAGGTCTTACTCCAATGGATGACTAGAATAATGAAATAGTTTATGATTACTACCCACAACTGACTCTTGAAAACAAACATCATTTCAGAAGAGTCAATTATGCCTTCACAATGTACATTATCAGACTCTTGGAAGAAAATAGAGCCGAGACAATATATGTTGAAGAAAAATAATTAATCTCAACCTATGGGAGTTTGTTCATCTAGTTCAGAAGGTTCTCATATACCATATTGGCTAGTTTTGAAGGTTTACCAAACAATTTTCCCATGTACTACAATGATAAAATAGTTATATTGGAAGTTTGTAGGAAACTTGATATGTTGTATTAAACATGCAAGGAAAAGAAAATATCAGGCAATTCAATTCCCAATCACTTTGAGGAATTATACTTGTCACACAACATTAGATGCTCAAAATGTAGAAAGGACCATTTTTGCATTTAATTTTTATACTTTTCACAAGATGTCCTATTTTGATATTAAAGGTTTTATATCTAGTAACCTTAGAATGAAATTCTATCACTTTCCTACGTTAGAAGATAATTGGGAAGATTTTTTGGATGAGTATGAGGTGAGAAGAAGATACTCTGGTTAGATTTCTTTGTAGCATATTAAAGATTTTAGGATTTACAAAGTGTCATAAGACTTGCTAGATGATGATGAAGACTTGTATTCTCTTGAATACAATAAAACTATTCAAGACACACCCCTTCTCACCATCAATTCATTCAAGAAACAAAAGGAATATCTTCGAGGAGATAATAAACCCAGTCTTCATAAGGACCAAAGTCTAGTTTGATAGAAAGATGAAAGCATATAAAGTAGGTATGACTCAATCTTCTTCTAAAGTAACATAAACATCTCATATGGAAGTTTCTACCACGTACATGGTGGTTCAAAATCAGCCAACTCTTTGTCCTATGCATGTATAATATTTAGTCAAGGTATATTCAAAGAAAGAGAAGACTGAGAGAACTAAGAAGATAGAAGAATCAATTGAAAAATAACATAAACAATCACTCTCTCAAGGCTAAAAAAGGGATCAAAGGGTTGAAATAGGTTTTGACCTTTCAAAGAAATAAAAAAAGGGGATAGAGGAGCATGAAGAAAGTAACTATGAAGGGAGAATTAATGAGAAGGAATAAGATAAAGAAGATTAATTAAAGGGTACAAAGCCATATTTAGAGGCATTAAGAATTCCCAAGCTCGATTCACGAACTAAGGAAATTTCTTCTTTTAGTATTGAAGTACCCACTCTTGAGGTATATACTACTCTCAGACCCTTGGTTACCTCAATACACTTGATCTCATCCATCTTGTTTCTCTACCTTTTAGTGACTCGTTTACATAGGTTCGACCCTTAACGATAACAAGAAAAGGAAGTCATCCTACCAAATCATTTCTCCTAAATTTTATGTTATAGTTTCCCTCCCAGGTATAACTCCCATGCCAAAATATCAAAGACTTCTTCAAGATTAGTATTTGACTTTATCTAAGAATATTTCCATAGGATGAATATACTCCTGAGGAGAGGTTCATAACTAAAAGAGAGAGTCTCCAAGGTCATTGAAAGGGTGAAAAAAAAAGAGGAACATCTTAAAGAGAAAGTACAATTCCTCTCTGGTTTCATCAAATCCTTCCTTGTAAGTGATAAATTACTTGATCCTACCCATCTGACTTAAATTCCCCCTCCAACTATCATGTTTGATGAAGAAGTTGAATCTATCAAGGACATTCATAATCATAATGTATATGGAAAGGCAATCAAAGTAATGGTTGAAGGAATGTTGATGTATGGCTTGAATTTCATTGATGAAGTACACAAAGTGTATGAACAAATTTATTTGGTTCAAAGTCGTTTGACCCACTAATCATTGGCTCTAAGAAAAAAACTTAAACTTTAGACAAAATGTACTCAATTTATTAGACTCATGGATGATACAAATGAGAAAATAATCCTCACACATAAGATCTTTAATGATTCAAAGAGTAATATTTCTAGAAAATGGGTGTTCAAGATAGAATGGAAGATGAAATTACTAGAAGAAAAAAATGTTGAAATTAAGAGAACAGTGTAAAAGGGAGAAGCATTTAAATCTAAAATTCTTACTAAATTTCAATATCTTTGGTATCAATTTTGTAAAGACAATTCTACAAAGAGGCACACATTACAGAAATCAAATACAATTTCAGGGAACTCATCAAATAAGACTTATTCAATACTAAAGTTGTGACTAAAGAGACAATGGAAGAGATAAGTAAATTACATAATGTGGTCATAAAAGCAACAAAAGGATTATTGCTAAATATAGACATTTGAAAGAATATGGAGGATTCCTTGGGAAGTTGGATGAATTCTATGGCTAACACCACTATCTTTAAAGGCATGGAGATTTTGGAACTCTTATTATATTTAAAATTAAAATGCTCAAATTGAATATGTTAGCACCATCATCTACAAGTGTTCCTTCCACGAGTTCGTATGCCATTCTTTCTAGTCATTGTAATCAAAATTTAGCATTATTATTTGAAAATATATGAAATTGTAAATAAAGTTAACTAAAATGTAATTCATTTAAGTAGAAATACTTAATTAAGAGATAATGGAACTAGAAAAACCTAGTTCTGAACTTCCTTATGCCTATATAATGGTTTTTCTCTCACAGTAAAAATGTTGTTGGATTTTGATGTTTTGTATGTAAAGATACAGGGACTACCAAGAATTAATATAGAAGAAGTTCTTCCCTCTCATTTATTGTGTTCTTTCTTTTTCTGTTACTTAACTTGTAAATATATATTTGATATATTAGATATGAAACTTTGTGTTGAATTAAGTTAATGTAGTGTTGAGAACGTTGTGTATATTATATATATATGTCTTGGGGTCATTCAAATATATATAAATTCATGTGCTCTTGAGATTTCATGTATGCATAAGTAAGATACTATTTTGTAATCTATATATATGAAAGTGCTACCATTTCCATTCCTTAAACCACCGATTCTTCAACTTCTTTTTCCTTTATATTGGCAATGATTAAATATGTAAACATTTAATAAATCAAAATCCTCATTTGAATATCGATAGATTGTATATATGTAAATAAGTATATTTTCTTTTATTTGGTGAATAAGGAAACCTATCCCATAAAGAGGAGGGACTTTTGTCCACTGGATTGTTTCTTGTATCAAGATAAAAAATCTTCCAACCAACATCTACAAATCATACATCTAGAGGACATGATCTAGATGGCTCTCCTATTACTTGATTCCATGTTGATACCAATCTCGTTCTGATACCTTATCTTAGGGAAACTTCAAACAAAACACACATGTCAAAAATATCCAATCAAATCAATCAAGTTGGTGATCCTTGCACTACATCACAATCACCCCGAGTTTGAGGGGGATCACCCATCCAAGCGCAAAACTACATATCTAACACCATTTATTTCAAGTAGTTTGACTATAAAAAACTACTCGACAAAAAGGTGAAAAGGTAGACACCGGTTTTTTGTCACTTGCCTACTTCCTTCTATACACACATTATTTAATTATAACCTATCATTATACTATTATCTTTAGTCACTTTCCCCCATTTTTATCCTAACACCATAACCTCCCAAAATTGACCTTGACCTCATCCCAACCAATTTACCTAAATATCATGTTTAAGAAGTAGTTTTAACCATTTCCTAAACATTTTCCTAAAATTTCCAAATTGTTGATGATTCTAACAAATCACCAACGATTATAAAAGGAAATTTTTGCTCTTTATTTCATGATCTTCGAATTATTTTGCAAGATCTTGCACTCTTTTTCAACCCAAGAAAAAATATCCATCATTATAAAGATCATAAAATCCCTATATCAACCTAAAATCCTTTGCAATATTTCATTTGGATAATCTTTTCAGCAATCATCTCCTCGGGAAGGTCAACAACTAGTCATCAACTTCAATCACTTTCATCTAATGTTTAGAAACATCTTGCAACTTATTTCAACATCACAAGGTACTCTTCTATTTTGTTTTATCATTTTCATTTCATAAAATATCAAATGTAACCAAATAAAACCATTCATAAGCTCATATTTTAACATCTTCTCATTTTTAGGAAACTTGATTCTTTTCACGGAATCACCAACAATTACCTGAATTTCCCATGATTCACTTGAATAGCCCATAATTCCATCAAATATCCTATAATTCCACCATATTGGTTTTGTTCTATGTTAATCAATATCTTTCAATCGGTTTACCAATCTAGTATCCATTTTTATCAATATTTTTCTTTTAGCTTGTCTTTTTCAAGCTTGTATCTACTTTAGATGGTAATACTTGGCTGGTCCCATCCTATTACAAGTATTTACGACCTCCCAATAGTTCAGAACCCTTCTTATGGGACTAGTAAAAAAACATTCATGAGCTTACACTATGTGTCATCCAATTTACTGAGATGATATTAACAACATCAAGGATCAAATCAAGTTCTTCCATAAGATCTAATAAGAAACACAAGATTATTAGTACAACTACTTTGAATCTATTATGATCACTTCTACCCTCTCTTTGGCCACTCAAGAAGCTACACAATATATTCCCTTCGATCTTGAATTCTAAATCACTTTATCCTTGTAATTTTAATATATCTATAATTATTTTCAATCTACTTAATTATATTGAGATGAGATGACATCCTCTAAGGAAATCCCTTTATACTCTGGAATTAGCCTTTTCGAGCATCTCGTTGTCTTGTTCAACTATCTTTGATTATACATTTCTTCATTAACAAAAGAAGGAGATCTATCAAATCACATCAGAATTCATCCTCGGGGTTATCGGTAAACCCCGTCATCTTTTGAGGTCTAAATAATATTTTTATTTCATTTTATTCAGCTTAAAGTTGGAAAGAAAAAAATCTCAAGTACAAAACCATGTAGAGAGAAGGGGGCTCTGTATTGTCTAGTGTCATATATAGATATAGGGGGACCTTGAAAATATAGTGAGGGGCATTATTAATTATTTAATAGGTGATATGAATAATGAATTATTCCCATGACATACTTGGTAGTGCAGGTGATGTAGTCTATACTCTATACTAGATACCTACTCCATCCTGAACTATCTTATCTATGTGGGGCGTGAGCGTAATGAACCCATATCATATATATAATATATATATATATATATATATATATATATATATATATATATGATATGTAGGGGAGCATCTTCCTAGATCTGATATGATATCTACAGATGGGGATGACACCATAAATCTATGTATTTGGCCATGTCATCTATATGTGATTCAATATAGATAATAGTTTGGTTTTATCCTTATTTCAACTCACCCTATCTATCATTGGCCCTATCTACGGATAATTCATTGAGAGATAGAGAATGGGTTGGTTTAATGAAAGCATATATAGGGGCCCCAATTCCAATTTCATTTCCCCTACGAGCTAAATAGATATGGGAAGCATATCAATAGTTTAGGGTGCTCTCATATATAGTGAGTGAAGGAGTGAGGACATTTTTAATGGGGACATTAGATTTGTTAAGGAAACAAGCACATAATTATAGTTACTGATTAATTACGGTTTGTAATTCTATATAGTAACTTCATATAGATAGAGTCACTGGTAGAGCATCTAGTATAGCCAATCTCTTCTCTAGTATGATTCCATAGTATAGTCTATAGGCCATTAATTCTATCAAAGAACATAGTTTTTATTAGATCCGCATCATCGATCAAGAACTATTCCATTACTTATTATTCAACAATAGTTATAGATATTAGGTTTTCATCACCCACCTACTCCCCGCATACACACATTATTTTATCCAAACCTATGATTAAAAATATAGCTCGAGTCATTTCCCTAACCACATAATGTCAATTTCTACCCCTTTTGTAAATCATATTTTACTCATCTATATTACCTTAGACCCCTAAACACCACCTAACCATCTCCAAAGCATTCCTAACCCATTTTATCCCAACATCCTAAACTCTCCAACTCACCTAAATGTATTCCAACCATTTAACCTCATCCCCATACCAAAAACTCCCGTTTAGTAAGTTATTCAAACCACTAGTAAAAGTTTCCCCTAAATTTTATGATCGCGGTGATTCTAACAAATCACTAGTGATTATAAATAGGATTTTCAACTCTTGTTTAAGGAATTTTTATAAATTAGTAAGGCATCCATGTATCCTTTTTTCAAGAAAAATAATTAATTTTGGTCATTCCATTGATCTCCAAGCCAAAAAATAGTATAAAAATATCTCCAAAGATCCTAAAACACATCAATCCTTATAGCATTGTGACAAAAAAATTTCCCAAGAAATCAACGAATAACAACAATCAATATTCAAGCATGTCAATCCCAAATCATCATCTGTAGGTGTCTTTTGTCCTTTCAACATTACAAGGTACTCTTATTCACTTTATCATTACTTTTATCACATTAAATTTTGCAAAATCAATCATTTAGATCTCTATTTATATCAACTTGTCATTTTTATAGAAATCAAATTTTTACATCAATTGTCATCAGTTCCTTTGAATCACCCATGATTTTTTAAATCACCTATTATTCCTTTGAATCACCTATGATCCTTGTCTTTCAACATATTTTTATTCAATTATAAAAAAATCAACTTTCATCAATATATCTAGATTTAACTTATCTTTTGCAAGTATGTATTTGCTTTAGATTATTACTCTAGGCCAATCACACCCCATCAAAATCATTTACAACCTTCCAATAATTAAATATCCTTTATTTTGTGATAAATTCAACATCCTTCATGAGCTCATACTTGTGTGGCATTCGATTTTGACCTAACATCTAAGATATCAAAGATCAGATCGAGTTCCTCCAAGAGATCCAACAAGAGACAACAAACTATTCGTATGATTAGTTTGAATCCATCTAGATAGTCACCACATTATCTTGGGCTACCTATAAAGAATAACATGAATTTTCTTATGATCTTCTTGATTTCTAGCTTCCTATCTATCATTATCATTGTTTATCATTCTATCTTTATTATTAATTCACTTAATTGTTTGAAAAAAGTTGGCATCCTCTAAGGAAGTCCCTTTGGATTCCTAGAATCAACCTTTACTGAGAATTTTCTCTACTAATCATATATATTATTTCTTCTTTACTTGTTTCTAATTTCACGATTCTTCACTCAGTGAAAGAAGGAGCATTATCTATTGTGATATCTAATTATCCATCAATATCAACATCATTCACCGCATGTAATGATAATCCCTGTTATCTTCCAAGGTAAATTAATTTTGTTATTCAATTTTTTAATTTAGAATAGGAAATAAATATCTCTACGATACATTTTGAAACAACCCATGGGATTCTGTCCCTTCATTTTAATTAGAATTTATCTTTTATTCACTTTCAAGTTGTCTTCTTTGTGATCACTATCAATTCTATATAATCACATGCGATTTTGGTGAATCTCATGTGATTTTAGTGAATCACCTATGATTCCTTCAAATCTTTGATGATATCTATGGACTGGTTTTAATTAATTATCTAGTCTACTTCTAGGATTGTGTTTCTATTTTATTTTATTTTTTCAACTAATCCTTACATGTTTCTCTCTTTTGGAGTATCTACTTTAAAAAATCAAAAATCAGAAAAATTAAAAGAAAAATATAGTTTCTTTCTAATTTCATTTCCTTCACATTGCATTCATCTATTTTCCTCATTGAACTAAATATTTCCATTTGGGAGTTAAAAATAATATTTCATCACTACATGATCATCTAGTCGAATTAAGAAATTAATGAATTACATTTTACTTAATTTCTCTCACACAAAACCAAACCACATTCAACAAAAAATTGTATCAAAACATTCCTAACCAGGTAGACCTACTTAGACTTTCATCACCAAGAGGATAAGCCAACTCGGTGTTATGTCCAATCATAAAAAATATGGTGGACAAAGATATTGGCTAAGCACCTGACACCCTTATCACTATAAGACTATGAAGTGAGGGGGTAGGCCCCAATAGCATGTCTCATACTAACAATAAAAAATATTTGGGAATCACATACCTTTAGGTATATCGAGGAATCCAACCTTTAATATCACCCAAAACAAACCATAGATTTCAATTTCCTAGGACCCCATAAACAAATTGTCACATTTAATGTTTCTAAATTAATCAAGATAAAAAAAAATTTGGTGTGACTTTCATGTTTATTAATGGAGCTACACATATTAAAGGATCTAAACAAATCTCCAAAACATATTAATGGAGCTACGCATCTAATCGACCAACACCGAGCATCTTTATCACCTCCATTACATGATCAAGAACCCCCACATTCTCCTAAAATTCAATTTTCTTCATCCAAAATCCTGGATTCATTAAGTCTTCATTTCTTCAATAATCGGTATCTAATATTTACTAAGATTTTGGATTCAATTCCCATTTCCCTCAAACCTTATCTAGCTACCCGGGGTGTTCTTCTTTAGTAGTCCACACCTCAATCATGACCCCTTGTCTCCAATACCAAATATAACTTCTCTTGACTTGTTGATCCTAACCATAGTATTTTCATCCAATAATTACATCCCTATCCCATTATGAGTAATTCAGAAATATCCAATATCATGTCTTAGGCTTGTATCATTTCCTTCTACCTCAATGTTGTCTCTATGTAAGATACAACTAACCAACAATCCTCATCTTCACCAGACCCCTCGTGCGGCTCCACCTCATCCTTAAACAACACCAACATATCCTCATCCACATCAAGTACTTTATTTTCCTCTACCATATAAAATCCTATAAGTTCAACATATATCCCATTAAACATATCTCAACCTAGCTCCTCTCAACAACCTACATCAACTATCTAAAATATACTTATCTCTATCATGACGTGGACACCACTCGTTAATACTAGTTTTATCTCTAGTGTTCATCCCTTGTTGTAATAATCATCAACCACCTCTATCTTCTCCCAAAACACACCTCAATAATCCTAACCTCTCATTCATTCTTATACCCCATTTCAACACATACCCCACCATCCAAGACTCCCATTCACACTTTTATCCGTTTCCAACACATACCTCAACAATTTCAACCTCTTATTAACACACTAATCCCCTTTCAACACATACCATAGTAATCAAAACCCTCTTAAACACATCTAATCCCATCCAATATTAGTATATTAAACCCTCACAACCTATAACCTCATAACCTATATACATTATTCCTATAAGTACCCATCTTAATCATAACATTCCTTCACAATATCAACCATATCAACAATCAAGATAATATACATAAAATCAACCAATTCCTTCCTCATTTATCCCCTAACAACCACCATTACAAAACTACCCTTTCCAGGCATTAATGAATAGAATATCTAGTCTCAAAGTTTCTTCTATGGGTCCTAAAAACACATTATCCTATGAACATATTTGTAACAAAACCATTCACCCTTCAATGCCATACAATTCATATCCTCCACACTGGAACTCCCAAAATTCCTCAAATTCTATAACAAAGAATACCTTCAACAAAAATGTGGGCCTTTTGACATGTCTATTACCCCATAACACACAACCAATACCTCATGTTGTGTACATTCCCTATGTCTTTACCAAAATTTTCCTTATATTGGTATAACAACATTCCTTAGTGCTCACTATTATCATTCTCTCAGCTCACACAACTATTCCTAGAACACTTCTTGATTAATAATGTGTGTAATGTTAATATCACTGACCTATATGCCATTAAGAAATTCAGATAAGAAACTATAATAGAATATGTTTCCCACAGAGGGGCATTATCAATCAAGTATCATTTTCCCTCCCATAGAATGATTTAATTGAATTATTTTCTTGGTCCTATGCCAAACACATTTCATCCATGTTACAAATCCAATCCTTCTAAATGTTTCATGAAGACTTCACTACGGATCATAAAATTTAGCTTCGTGTTCTCAAAGATGGTAAGTTAAACTTAGATCAAGGAATCCTAAACCCAACTCTTCAAACAATCCATCCTTTAACCACAATAAATTAAAAATGTTAGTCGATGCGGTGGTTGTTAATTTTTCTTCCAAATAATTTTTTTCCTAGGAATTCACCCATTCTCAATGAAACTATATCTCTATTGGTGAATCTTACGGTATCATCTTTGATAAAATCCTATCTTCCAACATGATCACTGATCCTCCCATCCATCCCATTGACACATAAATGGCATAACCCTCTTGGTATAGAGAAAATGATTACTTCAAATTTCATAAGGTCAAATTTGATGATATTGAGTGGTGTTTTTATTAAAAATTACCCTTCAATATCTCATCAACAAAGGTTTATTACAAAGAGATAACTAGAGAACACCTCTAAATAAAAATCTAGACATTTTTAAACAACCCATTCCTAATAACCCCTCTTCCACCAGTCAACTACAGTATAATCTCATCCATTTCTATCACACTATCAATACAGTCAAAGATAACTCATCTTTGGCATCTGGGACTATTATCCCAAATCCTCCATCTCATTTCTCCATCAATACATATTTCATAGAAAAAGAAACCCGCATTAAATCAGGTACATTCCTAGATCTTGTCATTTAAAAATTATGCCTTCATCTACATCAATTTCATCGCCTTCAAACCCATCCACAATCTCTTCACATGTTTCACAAAATAAACCCATCTTACAATATGTGAAAATATCCTACGATGATCATGTCACCCAACATTACGTACGCAACCTTCAAAATCCCAACACACAACCATACACTTCTTCATCTAAAAAGGTAAAAATCACATCAAATGATCATATGACTTCCTCAAATAGAAAAATAAGTCCATCACATTCTATTTTAGGGCCATACTCCTCGTCAAACTTATCAATCACAATTACAAAATTAAAAATCATCCCTCAACATACATATAAAAATTCATACATAAAATGGTCCCTTCAAAATAAGCATCACTTCCCTTAACATCCAACTCAAAAGGAAATTATACCTTGATCCTTGAAATGATTTTTCAACAATCCATCATAATGTTACATCATCTTAAACCATCTATCTCTTGAGGGTGGAAGTCCTCTTTGTATAACTTTAAATATTTTTATGATTACCATCGAACACCAAAACATCATATAGAGGATTGCAAAGCCCTTCATGTTACTATCAATAACCTTGTTAGTAAGGGTCTTCTCCCTCTCTATTAAAACCATAAAAACATCCTACATGACATCTATGACCACTACATCTAAACCATCATCTACTCTCAAGACCACTTAAAGTAGGGATTCCTCTAGGAAAGTACCTTCCCATCAAATTGATGTAGTATGTATTACCACTTGAACATGTATAAAATACCCCAACACCGATGATAAAAATAAAAAGTATATATCTCACTCAATCTTGAGTTATCTAGTTTGAGAACTCCTTCTAAGGCTAAGGTGTCCATTATTGTCTCTTGCCACATGTAAAATACCATTATTGAATAAATTCATCCATCTCTAGTAAAGATGTACCTTTACGATCTTGTATAAACTTCACTAAAGCATTGACAAGCCATGATAGAAATACTCCAGTCTATATCAATACCCTCGAATGATCCATAATATTTTATAAACCTAGTGGGTACACTCAAAACATTCAATGCCATATCCTTCGATAGTTCACAAATACTATCATTAAAAGTAAAGGACCATGACCTCAAATTTTTTATCACCACCCAAATAAATGACATCCTCGTCAAAAAGGTCATGATAAATAATGATGTTAGTATTAACATCCTATAATCATGTGAGTTTTATCAAATTCAATTACCCAACACCATTTTCATGCAAACACTAGTTATAATCTGATAATTCAATGATATTATCATCCCCACATTGGACACCATCAAATTACCAATAAATTTTAGTGTTAAAACTCTCCCAAAACACTTATGTCTAGTAGAAGGATAGTTCTAATATAACATGATATTAGGCTGACCCTAGATGAGTAGTATGCATTGTATCCCATCTAAACTCCATCGATATATCAAATATGAACATGAAGGAAACAATTTCATGGTCCCTGTAGATCCAAAACCTTTAAAATATTGTCACATGATGTATCACCCAAATGATATGCTTTTACCTAAATCAAAATTGGGTTCCTCTAAAAAATCCTCAACCATTTCATCCATTCCATTATCAAAATTACAATATAAAACTTCCTTTGATGATGTTATACAACACCTTTCACTAGGGAGTATCATCTCCTTACACTTAATTCACTACCTACACTTGAAACATATGGAAGGCTTGAAAAATATCCCATGTATGAACTGAACATTGGAGATGTCATCTCCTATATCCACCACATCTCAAAATAAATCTTGACTACAATGGGATCGACTACCCCTCTACATATCCTACTTATCAATTTCATGTCAAACCATTCATATAAGACTTTAAATTCCTCTATAATAAAGTCTTTACAAAAATGTATCTTCGTCGTTGTGTTTGGAACGAATTCACACTTGGGAATTAATAATAAGGAATCCACTAATTGATCCTCGATTACTTCCATAAACCACATGAAAAGTATGGGTTAGGTTTCAAAAATGAACCTCTGAGTCATCAACCAGTGTTGTGTCCATAGCCATCATAGAACCAAAACCATCTTCCTCATCAAAAATGACAACCCTATGGACACCGATGAAATCATTTCCATCCCACCTAACTTATTCTACTCAATAAAATTACTTTAGGAACATTGAATTATCAAACTAATAATAATACTAAAACACTTCCTCTCATTTGGACTAAAGAGATAAATGAGGATTCATCCACTGTTGACATTCTTCAATGCCAAGATGACCAAGCCATCCTCTCACACATGGGATCGAGAGGACCATTTTCTTCAAACAACCCCCCACCTAATACATCAACAATTATCAATGAATCCACCATTAATGTTAATATAGGGACTCCAAAGGAGCCTCACATAGTTAAAGTACTTAATATTTATATTCACAACAGTTAAATGAATTTACCACCTTCTTATTCAAAAAAAGTCAAGATTTTGCATGGTCACATAGTGAGATGTCCGGAATGACCCCAACATTGTCATCCATAATATTGTCACCTATTCTAATGAAAAACATGTCAAACAAAAATATGTAGGATGCACCCTGCATAACTATTCTTATCAAAGAGGAGTTACAATGTTTTTCTTTGCTGATTTTATTAGACTCATTGACTACCCACAATGGGTTTCTAATATTGTACCCATAATGAAGGCCATGGGAAGGTGTTATACATACTAAATTTCAAGATCTAAATATTGGTTTTCCTAAATATTAATTAACTCTTCCAAACATTTATCAGCTTGTCAATCTAAATTTCAGCCACGATATGTTCTCCCTTATGGATGGATTCTCTGATTAAAATAAAATCGTCATCATAAAAATGATCAACCTAAAACATCCTTCATCACTCCTTGGGCGATTATCTATTACCAAGCAATGCCCTTTAGAATTAAGAATGGAGACACCACTTATCAATGTGTTATGACATACATCTACCACTATCTTATCCACAAAACCAAAGAAGACTACATTGATGATATTTTAGGAAAATCAAAACATCACAAGGATCATCTCATCATTCTCGATACAATATCCTCTCATATTATTCAATATGTCCTTCATTTTAACCCCAATAAGTGTGTTTTTGTGTTCTCATATGTATCATATTAGAATTCATTGTGTCTATTTAGGGAATTAAAGTAGATACCAAAAATATCAATACCATCATCGAGATACCTCCTCCTTCAAACCTTAAATAGATTCATATCCTTCACAAAGTGAGATTCATTTGATCCATCACTTTATATAAAAAAATTCATTTCATTACCATTCTTTTCATTACCTTTTCATTACCCCTTTTGAAAGGATGTAAAATTATATTAGAACACACTGTCAAAAGGCACTCGCTGACCTCAAACAATACCTCTTATTCCCACTCATTCTCACACTTCCATTGAAGGGGAGACCTTCTACCTCTACAAATCATTCCTTAGGTGTCATGTTTTCTACTTGAGATGAAAATGGTCATGAGCAAGTCATTTAATATATAAGTGACACTCTCTATGAATACAAAATCCATTACTCAAGAAAAAAAATATGTGTTGTGCCTTGCACTTCCCAACTTCCAAACTCCATCATTAACTACTTAATCAAAAGAATTATGTCATTACCATTTTCAATCCTCTTGAAGCCATGTAATCTAAACCATATCATAGTGACCGCATCACTTAGTGGCTTATTCTCATGAATGATTTTGATCTTGAGTTCATCTCAAAAAAAAATATTAAAGGACAAGTTATCACTCGATCATATCGCCAAAGACCCTCTTTCTAATAATCAACCACCTCACATATAATTTCTCAACAAATATGTTAACATTGTTGATCACAATTTCAATCCTCTCGAAATGATACTTTTCTTTTATGGATATAAGTGTCAAAATGGGGAGGTTTCAACATCATTATCATACCTCCTTGGAGGAAACATATCCCTCTTTCGTTCAAACTAAATTTCAAACATACTAACAACAGGGGTAGAATATTAATATCTAATCATGGGTCTCCAAACCACTTTATTATTCTCATTTTTCAAATATTATACATCCATAGAGACTCACAACTTTTCATCAACCAAATCAAAAGAAATTATCCATCTAAAATATGAGATTTAAAAATACAAAGAGTCATTGTTGAATTCCTCTGAAAATCCTTTGACCATTACACTATCCAAATAGCTGCGCGATCCTCTAAAAAATTCATAGATGCCATGGATTCTCTTGCATCCCTCATCTCTTTATCAATCGACGATTCTATATTGTTAATTTTTAGCATATACTTGATCAACCATCTCAAAAAAATGATATCCCTTCTATCAATATCATCGAAAACAATCCAAATGACCTCTTATATACTTAGACATTTGATTACCTTTCAAAATAAAAAATTCCTTTTGGCATATTAAAAATGATAAGAGATATTTTCTCCAACGTGCTACCTGATATGTCATCATAGGTGGTGTCTTATAAGAATGATTTTTTGGTATCTTGTTAAGATGTCTCAAATCTCATGAATGTGCCTAAGCCATTCAAGAAGTGTATGATAACATATGTGGTGGACACTTAACAGGACAATGGTAGATAAACACATCCTCCGTATGGGATACTACGGCCTACTATCGATTAATATTGATACATGTATGTCAATTAATGCATTAAATTCCAACCACATTTCAACCTCACTCATATTCTTAGTTAAGATTTATGACCTGCATAAGATCTATGTCCCTTTTCTAGAATGGGGATTAGACCTCATAGGTCTCATCAAACCTCGTTCATCACAATTTCACCATTCTATCATCACATCTAATTAATAATTAACTAAATGGTTAGAGGATATTTCATTAATCTCTACTAAATAAATAATAATAATTTATTATATCTATCAAAGATATCATATGTGACTTCATCATCCCTCATAATCTAGTCACTTGTAATGGAAAATATTTCAAAAAAAAAAGTTAAGAAATTATGTGACTCATTCAACATAAAACTAAACTTCTCATCACCATACTATCCAGAAGAAAATGGATAAATTAAATAATCAAATAAAACACTTAACAAAATTCGAATAAAACTATTGATCAAATAGGTGGGAAATGACACCTTCAGATCCTATTCACTCTATGGGCTTACCATACTAGCGTTCGTACTCCTATAAGTGTTATACACTTTTCTCTAGTATATAGATCTAAGGTGGTTCTACCCTTTGAATTAAAAATCTCATCACTCCGCTTATCCCTCAAAGATTTAATTCATGATGAAGATTATCTTTAAGAACATATAACACAATTAGAATTTCTAGATGAATGACGTATAAAAACTCTCAAAATCACTGTTTCTATCAAGAGTGCATCAAGAATGCATATAATTTTTTTAAATAATGTGAATTTAATATGGTGATCTCATTCTAAAATAAAATTAAAATTTCACTACTCTGAACAGGAGTAGACGTGGAATGTTTTCCCCTCACTAGATGGGTCCATATGTCATCACTCATAAGTATGGGTTGGGAGCTTATCGCTTATCCTACCTTCATGGTACACTTGAAAATGAACCTTTGAATTTCATGTACTTGCTTCCTTTCTATTGTTAACAAATATACCAACATGACAGTAGTCATATCAATGATCTTATTACACCACCAACCTTTCACTTCACTACTGTAATGATTTGAAAGCATTTGGTTTTTTCCATCACTACCCTCAAAAAACTTAAATATTATCAACATGAATTTGGTCATCACATCTTTCACATGGTAAATTTCCTCCTTAGAAGGAACCCCATAATCATTACATCCATCCACCTTGTCCACTAACCAAAAATATGTGACAGGGGAACACATGTGTAGTTTTTAAATAGATCTCTTTCCCTCCTCAAAATGACCTATCAAGGATTTATCACAGCATAAAAGAAATTCAAAAATATCCATGGATGCATATTATCAAAGTATATATGTTGATCCCTCAAAGGAAAAATATCAAATATAAAAATTATATTATCAAAAATAAATTAGACTTATCCTCGAAGTACGACAACTTGTCAATATCATAGATCAATCCTTCGAATGATGGATATCAACAAATTTAAAGTCAAAAAATAAAAAATTGTAGACCACTCCCTTGAAGGTTTCCTACCCATATAAAAAAAGGTTTCCTACATTGAGAAACCTTTAAAAATTAAAAATATCAAAACATTTCTCGAAAGATTCCTACATTTCTCAAATTTCTCATCAAAGTAAACTTCGTGCATTGATCATCTGCCTTAAAATAAAATGTATAGTAGGGGAATCTCCCTATTAAATAATTGAAAGGAGAACCTACTCTCCCACACAACCTACATATGTCAACCCTTCCCATGTCTTATGAAGGTATACATTTCATTTCCATCTTTATCCAAGATCCTACCCATGACTACCTATTGTTAGTCATATGTTAACATCTCTTATAGGTACAAAAAGTTCAAGATCCTTCACTCCAATATTTCCCATCACATATGTATCAAATCCAATATATAAGCAATCAGTTCACATTTTATTTTGAACCATGATTAAGACACATTTTGACATACATTAAAATCACTTTGAAATCAAATATCAAATAACATGTCACATCAAAAACATAACTTTAACATATATAAATATCTTTCATAATATCAACATCTATCAATATCCATACAATCATGATCACATCTCAATATTACATTTTCGTACTAAAAATCCACATCAAGGTAAAACTAACACATGAATCATATATCAAAATCAAATCATATATCATATCAATATTTCTCTATACATCATCTAGAGTCTCAAAATATCTGTATATCAAAAATATACATCAAAAGTAGGATTTAAAAATATCCATATACATCAAAAACATCTACTCATTAAAATCAACATTTGACAAGTGAATGCTTCCTCAAGAAATTATCTCTTGATCACCACTCCCACCTCCATCAGGTCCTCTACTAGGACCACCTCCTTCAGGACCTCATGGTGGATGACCCCATACTCATTACACTAACACAAAGACCCACTCATGGCTAATATTTATATACAACAAAACGAGGCTCGTCGTAAATGCTTCTTCATATGATTTGCTCGTATTATCCTAATTCCTCACATAAATAATGGTACGTACCAAAATAACACTACCATGTGGTCCCATCTTCCCATTGGCCTCGTATCTCACTACTTATAGCTCAACTCCGGACACTCGAACTACTTTTAATGCCAAGAACCTTTCTCAAGGTCTCTAGTTGATGTTTTTATCAATCTTGATCATGTATGGCCTCCGCTAGCTCCACCTATACACATGTTAGCCAACTCCCTAGGTCATCCCACTCACCTATACATTCATCTCTCTCTGATCAATATATCCTTCTCAAAAAATAGTACGGCATTCTCAGCCTCTAAATAAAAAATGGTAGCATGAAAATTTTCCTCTCATCACAACTAGCATCCTCACCCCCACCCTCATGATTACCATCCCTCCTCGGTGAGTTTCCTTTATATATTATCATACCCATGAACCACCTCTAACAGGATGATCCCACCACCATGAATCAAACACCTTTGTAGCCCGACATCATCCAAATCTATAAGAACCGCTGCTTAGTCATCACACCCTCCTCATCGGTGATGAAACAAGGTACTATAATTATTTGAAATGTTGTAGCCACATCTTTTTCATCATACTTATACACTATCACTACCTCTGCACATTCTATATCAACCCAAATAATCACCTGATGCTATTAAATCAAATCAACTCCAACTCTCCTTACCGTTAACCCTAATCTCACCCTCCTCTCCTTCTCATAAAAAAAAACCCAATATACGGTTTATATCTAATATCCCCAACCTAAAAACTAGATAGGAACTATCTCGTAGTTCTCCTCACCTCTCATTGGCCCAACATTTCACCTATTTGATCACCATTGGAAAAATCTAAATATCCATCACAATGCCACTAGGCCTCCCCAGGGTAAACCTCTAGGTCAAGCCATTTCAATGTGGTTGTATGGCCAACACTATAATAGAAACCTAAAATTGATCCCAAAATTCTTTTTCAACCTCCACGCTCATAACAACCTATCGGTCTAGGCTAGTAATGAAGGGGCCCATATAAATACTATCCTCTACTCCATCGTATCTTCCATGTGCTGGAGTAGAGGACCCTATTAGATTTGGGAAAAACATAGCATGTGATCCCTATCATCATCAACATCATGAATTCATGACCATTTGTCTCAAGATCATATAAATCCCCATATGAGAAATCATTCGATGAAAACTCTACACCATTAGCATCACCACCATATAATCTCCTCATCACCCTAGATTTATGTACCTCATCAATCAAATATATTCATCTCACCTTTCGGTAGCCAAAATATATAAGTAATGGGATCCCATATCTCCAATAATGTGAGCAATAATATCCCATGT
Source organism: Taxus wallichiana var. yunnanensis (assembly GCA_018340775.1). Taxonomy (NCBI): domain Eukaryota; kingdom Viridiplantae; phylum Streptophyta; class Pinopsida; order Cupressales; family Taxaceae; genus Taxus; species Taxus wallichiana. The sequence goes on from CM031233.1 coordinate 419,204,772, forward strand.
TGTTTATGGATCTATCTATAATGATTCATTATGCCCAAAACTACATCCTCTAAATGAAACAAATCATCATATGATAAATAATCCCTCACATCCTCTAGGATCCTAGGAATGATGTCTCTCGATGGTTAAATTTTCCTTAACCTACATCCATACAACAAAAACATCAATTTGAACACTTATTTCATAAAAACAAATATCAAAATTACGGAGAAAAAACAACAATCTTTGGTGATTCACCAAAATTTCTGACATTTCATCTAAATCAAAAGTGATTTACTAAAATTTTCACTGATTCTAGCATATTAATAAATGTGCCCTTGTATGGGCCCCCAAAATAAAAAACTATCTAACAACATACAAAAACATCAAAAGCATAATTACCTCTTATTGGGTGGGTCTCATCTACCTCCCTAATCCTCTTATAGCCTCCATATATTACTTATCTCTCACAATTAATGAAATTAGAGCTCTAATTTTTGTAATTAGCACAATAAAACTAAATTTACCATGGTATATTCATCTATTTATAGGGTTTCATTTTTCCCTCTCTAGAATCATTGATGATTCTTATAATCGTTAGCAATTACCTTAATTTCCAATGTTCATGTTAAATTACCTACGATTTCTAATAATTGCATGTGATTCCCATCAATCATAAAAACAAACCTTTATAATCGTAAATCTATTCAAAATACTATCACACTCATTAAAGTGGAAAATATGTCTAACGTGTGTCCCATTTTAAGGGTATCAAACCCCTCTCTAAAACAATTAATCAATAATCAATGATTTTTGTGAGTACGTAACCCAAACACATTCTAAGTCAAATCTATACCGTCAATCCTTTATGGATTTATTTTCAAAACCCTAGCACTGGTAATTCATATATCTATAGGACTTGATCCCCCTGGCTCCCTAGTATTTTATGATCACATTTACTTTGTATGAATCATATGACTATAGGACATGAACCCTTTGGTTCCCCTATCACTTGGTTCCGTGGCGGAACCCATCTTATTTCAATACCTCACCTTAAGGTAACTTAAAATGAAATAAACATAAAAATTATCCAATCAAATCAATAAAAATGGTTATCCTTAAAATTTTTGCAATCACCCACAGTTTGAGGGGGGATCACCCATCCAAACAAAAAAATAATAATCTCAAATTATTTTTTACAATAATTTTTCCATCACAAAACACTTCATAAAAAGGGGAAAATGTAGACATCAGGTTTTCAAAGACCTACCTACTCCCCATATATGGATATTATTTTGTCAAAAACTATCATTATAAACATAGCATAATTTATTTCCCTCTCCACGTAAAATCAATTTCTATCCCTTTGTAAATTATCCTTTACTCATCTAAATTACCTTAACCCTCTAAAAACAAAATAACCATCCCTAAACCAATTTATCCCAACCTCCCAAACCTTTAAAAATAACCTAAAGCTCTTCCCAACCATTTTATCTCATCCTTATACCTGAAAATACCACTTAGGAAGTGGTTTTTACCACTTCTAAATGTTTTCCCTAAATTCTTGGATCTCTAACAATTCTAACAAATCACCGACGATTATAAATAGTAGGTTCTACTCTTGCTTGAAATTCTTCACAAATTTATCATACATTTGTGTATCCTTATTTTTGAGCCAAATAAAAATTTATTTCATTGTATTGATATCTAATCCAAAAAAAGTATTAAAATCTCTTCAAGGAGCATACAACACATCAATCCTTATTTCCTTGTCTCCAATAATTTTCCCAAGCAATCAACAAACAACAACATTCAAGACCGATCATATATCAATCTAAAATCATCATCTATAGGTGTTTTGTGTCCTCTCAACACTCCAAGGTACTCCTATTTAACTTTATCATGTTTTTATAACATCAACCTTTGCAAAATCAATCATTTAGATATTTGTTTATATCGACTTATCATTTTTAGAGAAATCAAACATTATTATAGTAATCTATCACTAATTACTTTGAATCACCTGTGATTCCCTTGAATCACCCATGATTCTACTAAATAACCTTTAATTCCTTTGAATTTCTTGTGATTCCTGTCTTTCATAATCTTTTTAATCAATTATAGCATTTTGTAACATTTTATCAATATCTCTAGATTTAACTTGTCTTTTGTAAGTATGATTTTTCTTTAGATCTTTTTCCATGCCAATCACACCTATTCATAAGAATTTACAACCTTCTAATCATTCAATAGCCTTTATTTTGAGAGAAATTAGACAACTTTCATGAGATCACACTACGTGCTTTTCAATTTTTAGCTGACATCAAAGATATAGAGTATCATATTGAGTTCCTCCCTGAGATCCAAAAAGAGACTGTAGACTATTGGTATGATTACTTCAAATCCATCTAGATAGCTGCCAATATTGGACGTCTCAATAATGTGTTTTCATTGATGTCAAGTGTTCAGTGATGTCATAGGATGTATGATTTGTTCATGTGTCTTCCCAAGTTGTCTAGGTATCTTCATGAAGTGTTAAGTCATGATGTCATGTGTTAAAGCATGGTCTAGGTGAATAGTCAAGCAAGAAAGTTGTGTGAATGCCCTCATAAGGTATTATGAAGAATTCATAAAGTAAATTTTTTTCCATGAGATATGTTTGAGATGTTTTTAATTTTGTATGAAGCTAACATGGTCAATTCTTTAATTGTCGTATCTTTAGGCTTAATCTTAGTCTCAGATCAAGTAGGTTGGCATGGAAACATGAGAAATAGATCAAGGAAAATTAGGGAAAGCATGGTTAGAGTAGTATGAGATGGAATATCATGCATAGGAGTATCAAGTCAAGAATCAAGCTTATAGGGCATGAAGATGGTCATTATGAAGCTTTTCAGTGAAGACAATCCTAGTAGGAAAGTGAGGATGATGATCCAAGGTATGATGATGAAAAATAAGTGTATCATGACCATAATAATATCACAGATGAAAGTGTACAAGGATTCACAATTGTTCAAGTAGGTGATTTGTAGCACCCCGTGGTTTCACTATTATTTTTTATAAGACTGATATGACAAATGGTTTTGTTCTTTGACGCTTGCATCTTTGTGTATCCATAACTAATGTGAACCTTGATGTAAGAAGGTAATCAAGATAACATGAATAGGCTAAGGATGAGACCCTTATATCTAAACACTTTGCTAATTTTTGGGGCTATATTAATGATGAACTAATTTTCTAAGAGGAAATTAAGTCATTTGTGATGTTTTATGTAATGAAATACTTGACGTAAATTTATAACTTGAAAGTGATTAGTGATGTTTTTCTTATCTCTAATAAATTGTTAACATTATTGATTTTAACTAAGTTATGTTAAGGCTTTGATATTTCTGTTAGTTCGCTTAACGACCAAAACTTGGAATATGATTAAGAATTCCTTGTGACTAATTATTGGTCTTTAGCAGACCACCCAATAGTCTACCTAACCTAATACTATGATGGTTGGATTTCCATGAATGCAGGACTATAGTTGTGTAGTCAAGGACTTAATTATTAAAATTAAAGGTATCAATTCCCATGAAGCATATACAAGCAAATTTCATGATCAAAGTTAACATTATTAATAAATATATATATACATATACATATACATATATATATATATATATATATATATATATATTACCAAGGGGGAAAATATTTAAAGTCTAAAGTAGTTAAATAACTACTATTGGAGATTTCTTAACTCTAAATAAGCAAAGGTCAATCTAATTTTAGTTGTATGGTTTCAAACCTAACTTGTGAACCTATTGTTTGAAGAGATATGTTTGGGCATTCCCTTAGATATTAGAAAGGTTGTATAATATATTAATTGTGTGAAGCCTTAAGACATATAAAAGAAGGGCATTCAAATTTTATAGTTCTTAGGATATTATATGTTCTCTTAAATATCGTTATATAATCTATGGTTGTTTAAATTGAAAACATAGGTGAGTTGGCGCCCAACCGCCTAATTATCTATAATAATACTTCATTTATTGTTTATTTATCATCCCCACTACCCAATTTTTAAAGAGGAGGTAGTTCAGTTTAACTAAACTTTAAGTGCATTGCATGGCATGAAATGTGGGACTTCACTAAATTTGAAAGTTAAATGAGTTGGATGGATAAACATGGTATAAAAATAAATGGAATCCTACATTAATGTCATTTATTATGCATTAAAAGACCCACCTTCCTTAGGAAATGAAAGGATGGTTTGAGGAAACAAGGTGGTTTGTGGTTTTGATTCATTCCATTGCGAGATATTTGTAGAAGCTCTACATGCAAGGAAAAACTAAACTGAATGTTGTTGAGATGTTGCATGATGAAAAAAGCAAAGTTGAGTCAATGTGCGTAGTTTCTCCCAGACTCAATAAATATTGAGAAAGCATTATGTTCTGTTTGATGAAGGAATTCACTTCAAAATTTGGGATTTTCAGAAGAATCGTGGGAACATTTCAAAGAAGAAAGGACAGGTGTAACATGCATGATATGCCCTAACTCGTTATAATATCTTGCTCAATTTAGTCATTTAACAAAAAGAACACTACCTTGAATGAAATATGTATACTTAATTTCTAGTGGTGTGAAATTGATTTAATATTTTACTTTTGTAGAGTATGAACTACCATTGAATCGTGATGTATGTTGTTTGGAAATGAATTACTAGGTGTAGGCTTGAATGTGATTGATTATTGATAAGGAATAACACATTTCTTGAGTTTGAATGTGTGTTGTGACTGTAATATTAAATGGATCCTAGCTTAATATGCCCCGTGTTATTTTGAATTCTTAAATTCAATTGTGTTTTGGTATTTTGAAATACTCTAAAATTATGTTTAAATGTTACCCATCTCTTCTTGGAATTATATGTAAATTTGACAAGATAATGGGAGTAATCGGAAGTTGTTTGTGGAATTGAGTTCTAGATGACTTTCCATTTCCAGGTATTCGCTAGATTGATGTAACTTTGATTGATTCTTTTTAAATAATCTATTATTGAGAAATAGTGCTTTATCTTGTTGGAGGCATCAATTGTTCATTTATTCAACCAGGTTTGAGTTTAATAAGTAACCATTTTTGAAGAAAACAACTGGTTTTAATGTTAAAATTTGAGTCTCATGTATGAAATAAAGGCATTTGTAACTAACACAAAGTCTATCTCTTTGTACCTAGAATGGGAATATGTGAGTGGACATATATGATCTAACTTTAGAGCTACATATGATAGATTGACATGATGCTATGATTTATAATAATAATCTATTGTATTTTTTTTTGCAAACTAGGTTCAGTTGTTTTCTCATTAGGTTGTTTGTGATCTGGTTAACACCATTCTATTTATTCATTTTGGCCTCCATTTTTCCTCATCAATAAATTTCATAGTATTTAACCCTGTCAGGGTTCAATATAGGTTATGGAAATATTATGTTTTAGAGTTTGGTTTATTTGAAGATAAATTCAAACAAATTTTGCACTCATACGCTTTTGTTTTAATCATATTCCTCTTGATAACGGGGAAACTGATGTAATCATGTGAATAACTTGTATGATATTCAGAAGGATAAGTTATTGACCATTATTATTGTGATTTTTTGAAAGCTTGGTTGTTTCTACTAAAAATGTCATGTTGAGTTTGAAAGGAAAGTTGACTTGTGACTAAAACCCTCCTATTCCTTCGAGAATTTTTGTATACTCCAGTTTATTCATTTAAGTAATCCTAAATGGGTAAGATGTGCTCCTAAAATCTTATGTATTAGGAATTTTTATTCGTAAAAGTGTTAAACAGTCTCCTTTTAGTGGGTACTTCTTTATCTTAACGTATGAGCTATTAAGATTAGTTGTATTTGATTTCTGAGATCCTTAAGCACTTGACTATGCTTAGCTTGGTTAATTGATTACCATTCTTCTTGGAATTAAAATCAGAGAGAAGGTTTGATGGTTATCTAACACTGGTATTGGAATATCATTTAACAGCTTTAAAGATGGTTTAAGGAAGATGACATGTGAATGATTCCATAAGTCTCAATGATCATTTTGTTGTATTGTTTTGTATTATCTGAAACTGGTTTTAGGTTTCAAATAATTTAATTTGAGTCTTTGAGTGTGGCTGGGAATTAGTGTTGATTGAGACAGATATAGGCACTTGGCTTCTGGGTTGAAAATTTTGGTGAGATTTCTCCTTCTCATAGTAATTGATACTAAATAGGATTTGATTGGTCTTGATGACCATATTATGTGATTTTTTTGAAAACTGTTTGAATCGATTTTGATTCAAAACCCATTTAGGGTTGTAACATTTTAAGATATACAATCCTCCTCTTATGGGAGATGTTAACTAGTTTTTACATCTAACTAAGTCCATATGAACATGTTAGATCCTTGACGGGTGTTGAGTTTTAGTTCATATCTATGTAGGATCGTGTGATATTCTAGTTCACCTAGAAGTTTGACTCTTAAAATCTTATCAAACCGCATCTCGTTTCCCTTAGGGATTATGGTGATTTCTTGACATTCAAAATTTTCCTTATCAATTTCATTAGACTTTGTCATTAATGAAGTTTGGTATACTCTAACCTTCTTCAAAGGAATGGATTAGCAGATCCTTTTGGAGTCCTTGACTCACTATGGAATAATGGTTTATTTTCATTTGAAATTTTTATGAGAAAACTCATAGGATAATGAATTTCTAGTTAGGCTTATTGGATTAATTTCAATCATGTTTATCATGACTCCTTCCTGTTTATGACAACATGGTAACCTCTCTCTTAGGGACTGTGAAATTCTTATAGTGTTTAAGGGGTCTTGATATGTTTGATAACATCACTGAATTGTTGAATCATGTTTTCCATTTCCTAAGCTTGGAATGTTCAAATGAATTCTCTATTCATAATAATCTTCCATAGTCAAGGTAAGTGTTGGCTATGTAGCTTGTTTCTTGAATTTTATCCGTTTATTATTTAGCATGATGTTATGATTGTTCTCTCATCCTTGAGGTTAATCATTTGAATATCTTACCTTTTATTAAATACTCTTGACATTAATGCTTAGACCTTAATTGACCTAAGGTGATGTTATGAATTCCTTTTTTGGTCATGTTGAGTAAGATTAGTGATTTTTCTTGATTGTGATACTTAGTATGTATGATTACGAATTGTTGAGTAAATGATTTTAGGCATGCAAGTATGGGATTGCATGATTGAAATCATGTTACTCTTGTACTTTGGTTTGGTGAATAATAATGGTTCACATGTTCATGTTGTAACTTAAGTGATTGATTATTAGTGATAGAATAAGTTGTATTAAAGTGTACGACTAAAATTGATTTCTTTCATGGTTCATTATATTGGTTTATGCTTACATGTTTAAGAGAGAATTTTTACCTTCTTAATATCCGTATTATTAATTCATAAAAAATAGTGTTATTTTTATGAAATTATTAAGTAAAGCATGTCGTTATGAAGAATTAGTGCTTATCCTGCTCACTTCATGAGAATTGACTCATGCTAACAATTTTTCAAAGAAGGGTGACATATATAATTTGATGTATTCTTTTGATCAAGGAAAGCTAAAAGAGATGACTGATTTTTGTGTTCTTAAATGAGATACTTCTTCTCAGAAATGAGAAATGCCTTGGCCATTTAATGTAATTGTTTTAAACTTTGGAAGGAAAGATTATGATCATTCTTATAAACATGAATTTGTACTTATTTCTGAATGAATTAAAGTCAGATTTCTTGTTGCAATATCTTTATTTAAAGGTGATTGATTGGAAAATGATGAGTTTATAGATCTGCAATTAATAAAGATAGGTAGTTAGTATATAAGTTACTATTCTATTAAGCCTTAGTATAAATCAAATAAAGTGCTACACACAACATATGTGTGGATACTAGAAATAAGAAAATGAAGTTATGAATGGGATGTTTTCATATGGATCTTATGTACTAATTAATGAAGTGTTAAATATACTTGAAGTAGATCAAGTTACTAGTGGGTGACTACCTAAATATTTAATGAATTATATCAACCTACTAGGATAATATGTGTTAAGTTCATCAAGGGTTGTGAATAGGATGTACTTAACCAGTGAAAAGTTCCTTGTAATAAGATTTTCTATCTTAAATGGCCACTGCTAAGTAAGCAGTTGGATGATCATGGAACCATAATGAGGTTATGATAAGCGAGTACATTTGTGTTATATATAATTGATAAATTTAGGTAATAATAAACCATATATAAAGTTGAAATATTTTAATAAAAGTTCGTATGAAATTAATATTAGGTCCCTTATAAGGACTATACACAAAACAATTTAACAAATGAGCTTGTGGTGATCTGATATGAAGATATAATAAGGAATGGTTTCACTTGTTCTGCATTACGAGTAATGTGATAATTTGTGCTATGAGTTTATAGGGTGTCTAAAAAAAAGGGACTACTCCATAATGTGTCATTATGAACATATAAGTATGATATTCGACTTATAATGGAAGTAAAAGGAACATACTTATTAAGTTAGAAAGAACATGGTAATTGAATCCTAACCTAAGTCAACATTGTTATTATCTCTAAAGAGGACTAGTAAGTGAACATAATAAAAGAGATTAAATATCATATGTATAAAGACTATGACAGGAGGAGATAATTTGACAAGTAGAGCATCCAATCTAACATGTCAGATACTCCAACCATTATCATACTTGATGGATATAGTAAAAAATGAATGCTTTTAATTAAGCTGCAACTAAGAAAATTGATGTGCTTATGTTAAATTGTTCATTAGCATCCATAGTCTATGGTACTTGAAAAAATTATGTCACATACCTAAATAATTAGCTATGTGTAGATACATATCTCTAATAATGTGAAATATAGAAACACAGGCTTAATTGATTAAGCTGAGGTGATATTTAAACTGTAATACTGATCATAAACCTAGATAGTTTCATTTTCCATTTATGGTTATCATTGGCATGAGATCTAGTATGGTAACTAATTTTTTTGAGGTTAAAGGTCCTAGGATCAACTTAAAACTGGACCTTAGGTATGACTCATTCAATGAGAAGGTGTCGTGATGCCTAGAATTTTCTATCATGATTTATTGATAACCTTGAAAACAATAAGATCTCTTGTTCCAATGCAAGACTCTTGGTGGGTTAACTCACGAAATCTACTACACATTCATATCCCTTAATTATGGTTTTCACCATTTGGATATTTCTTCTTAACAGATTTTATTTAGTTTCCTCATAAAGAGACTAGATTATGGCATGGTGTTACTTTAAGTACAAAACTTGTTATAGTTACAAAGATTGATTGAACCTCCTTGATACACACCCTGATATCAACTCATGATGGATACGGGAAGGAAATTGGTCTAGTAATGAGGTGAATTATTATGAATTCACTTACTTTCTCATAGGCATCATAGGATGACAAAGGGTATGTCTTCTTGAAGGTTAAACTAGATTTGTACCTTAAACAAGACTTGTAGATATTTACAACATCTACATTTATGAATCCATATAACTGAAAAAGTGACTAAGGTGAGATGAAAAATTCCTAATGATGAGTGTTTCATCATGGAATTGAGCATGGCATACATGACTCTAAAACTTTGTGTAAAGTAGTGTAAGCTGCTGATTACACCGTTGCAATTTCACTAAAATCTAAGTTATGAGATGTCTCAGGAATTCCTAGGTGGAACCCATGCAGACACTTAGGAATCTTCGATTATATATCATATCTTGATAAAGGATAAATAAAGGATACATTTTATGTATGGGCTCATACAAAGCGTTGATGGAGAGTGAATAGGTTCACTTTTCCCTCATGCAATTGCACATAGTTTATGACATTTATAGGAAATGGATTACATTAAGGTTTATTTTGGATTTAAATATATGGTCATTTAAACCAGCTCCTTCACATGCATAAAACTTAAAAAAATTCTAGATATGAACTAATAAAATGTGGATGTTACATGATTTTGGAACTAATACATGTATGTATAGTACAATTTCTCATAACTAGAGATCAAATGATTCAAAAATGAGATGGGAATATATTTTTAGAAAAAAAAATGAAAAATTGGCCTCTAGAAATCATAGAGAAGGGTCTTTTGAAGGTTTGGTAAAGCGTGAGGACCTAAGAATGAGTTTTGTTGAAGTTATTCAAGTTTTGCTAGAACCGGGCTAAGAGAGAAGGGATAAACTAGAAACTTATCATCTTAGCAATAAAAAAAAATTGAAAATCCTTCCTCGGATAAATCATAATAGGATTTTTGAAGAGTTCTCCAAGACTAAAATTTTGTAAAAATTTTGATGATAAATTATTGAGGAAGGAAAAAGTTCTCTTCATTTTTCTATCAGTGTTCTCACCCTCACCAAACCTTCTCTCTGTAGTAATATACAAAAAATGGATTTTTTTTCCTCAAATAACTTGAGAAATTTATGAAAACCTCTCATATCTATATAATACTCTCTATATTCCAAGTTGATGGAATTTTAGTCTATAAGATGTAATGTATAGTACATGTTTTCCACTATTTTGAAGGATTTTGACCCAACAACAAGAATGGTAGAGTTACAGAGGCCAATTTTTTTGTGGAAGTATGTATGGGAAGTAAGAATGATGTCCATGAAGCAATCTATGTGGGCTTATTGTTAATTTTTGGTTAACCTTATCAATTTTTTAATCCTACTACCAAGAGCTAAAACATGCCAAAACCAATCAAGAGAGCATAAGAGTTTTATGATCAAATAACATTAGTTGAAGTGATATATGATCATGACCAAGTCAAATAGGTCATATAAAACTTTATAGAGCTAATAAAATTATATGGTGAAGTAATTTTGTAAGTGTTCTTATATGTTTTTGTAGGGAAAAAAATCAGATTTAAAATAGGACAACTATAACCTCTCATGAAACATTTTACTTGTAAGTCATCCAAGTCACCCCTCTAGATCAGCTTATTCCCCATATCAGTTCTATATTGTCCTTTCAAGTAGTTATATGTGGAATTTCATCATGTCGTTAGGAGATTTAGGAGAATCAGAATCATTCAAGTGATTTTGAGGTGTTATCTCTCAAGGAAGATTTTTAAGCAAACTTGGGAGTAGTGCACACCCTCAAAGCATATTAAAATGATAAAATTCATCAAGGAGGTGTATAGGAGATCTTATAACGTTTTGCAACTTATTTTGGAATATTATAGAAAATTTAGATGTTTTGGAGCAAGTTCAGTAAAAGTGAGTCTTGGAGGGTAAAGAAGCTTGCGGTTCAAAACAACCTCGAGCTTCAGTAAGTGATTTTGGGAGGTTGTAAAGAGTTGGAGGTCAAAAAACTCTGTCAAAAATGTATTTAAGAGATAAATTATAGTGGTTTCACATATTTCACAAAACACATGAAATTATGTCTACAATATGATTTCAACATGCATAATCTATGAGCCCAAAGAAAAATCCTATTATTTGAGAGGTTTGTAGGAAGAATCAAGACATGAGACCCCTCACATTTTCTAAAAATTCACTTTCCATTAAATTTCTTATAAATAAGTTCATTAAATGACCTCTAGGCACTCAAGTTAATCTTACAAAAATTTATCCCCAAGGTAAGATTAGGGATTTATTAGTTTTTTTGGGTGGACATGTGTCACTCCCAGTCCGAGAATAATTTTTACACCAACCAAATAACAATTTTGGGACTCTTGGGAAAATATTTTCAACAAATACCCTAGATATTCCCCTGGTTATAATGTGACTTCGGTTTCATGAAAATTACTCATTTTAGTCCCCGGCACCAATTTCTATCTCCCTTCACCATTGAACTACAGAGTGTCAGGTTGTCGATTAGGTGAGGGAGAATTTTCTTATACCAACTATCCCAAATAGTTGACATGTTTGGGATACATTGTTTCACCAAAAACACAATTTTTACCCCTGGTCCTCCACATGACTCAGAAAGGTGCTTCATAGGCTTTTCTAGCTCCCTCCCCTCTCCTCCTTAGCTAGTGAACATATGCAACTTATCAAGCCTAGGTGAGGGAAAATTATCTTATACCAACCATCATAAATGTTTGGGATGGGTGGGATACTTTTTCCACGCAATCCTAGCTCCTTCCTGGTCACTCATATAACCCCATTTTATCCCATGGGTGTTTTATGTTTTTTTCACGTTATTTCACAAGTAAATCACAAAGTGTTACTTGTATTAATGAGGTTGAGGAACGTATTTATATTAAAAAATTTTAAACCTTTGGGACAGGTTGGGAAACAACATTATGCCCAAGCCAAGGATGAAGAAAAATTCACTTATTCATTTTTAAGTGCTTCTTTTACTTCTTCCCGTGTGCGCGTACACAAACCCTCACTACCAGAAATATTCATTATCCTCCATCGTTGCTTATTCCATAACATCAATCTTTAATTTCACATTCATTAAAAAAATTGTACTACTAAAAAACACCGAGACAACATACAAATTCTACATACACCATGTCCAATTTTTGCGATTGACTTCATGGTCGAAATAGAAAAAATGTTCATATCTCATAATCCAATGCACAAATTGAGGTGATATGTTTTAGTATATTTCCTATTTTCATAGGTCACCAAGAATAAATTCAAATAATTTTAAATTATACCCTAGATCATTAATGGAAACAAAACCTCCATTTTGTTTCTTGGCTTTTGTTCCTCATATTTCGATAAATCTAGAAATCAGGTGAAGTAAAAAATGTGAGCACACAATCCAAGAGAAAACCAATCTGATGGAATTATTATCATTGCACTCGAGGTGATAAAATACCAGATCAAAAATCTTGGTGACTCCATTAATGGCTTCTATCGTACCTTCATTCCTAAAACTCCCACTAGGTTATTTTTCCATTTCCAAGCACTCAGATGGGTGAAACACTATGAAATTTGAAACACATGATAATGATGATGAGTTGAATTGAAAAATATCATTCCCATCACAAAACAAGGCAATATTTTTCACTTACTAAAATTATCATATTTTATTACATTTGTGCATGCTAACAATAGCAAGACCCCTTAATTACGAGTTTGGATCACTTAGATAAATAGGAAATTTTCTTAAAATTAAAGCCAAGGAAAAAATAACAATTTTCCCAATATAACACATTTGGGAAAAGCAACACAGTAAAAATAGAGAATTTTTGCAAATATCAATACATCAACAATAGGAGAGGATGAAATATTCCAAAAGGTTTATAAGGTGAAATTGGAGAAAAGAGGTGATCTCCCAAAATAGCAGGTCATGGTCTCACATTCTAAAAATTGAAAGTCTTCATTTTGGTTACGAGAAATTTGCGAATGGATTCATTTTAAATCAATTTTCCTTTTTAGAATCTCCATAGGGTTATAAGACAATTTTATATCTCAAATGAAGGAATGAGAACTTCACATGGGTTCTGGAAGCATCATCTGAGTTCAATTGTGTCAAGAAGTAAGGCAGAGCATCACAAGGTGTAGTAGGTAGATTCATCACCATAGCTTAGTGAGTTGGGTAACTTACATAAGTTGGTTAGAGTAATCTTAATGAGATAAGGAAGTTATTCAATTAATTATCATGGAGATGATTGTGAGTATCACATGTGTTCATCCTGAGCTCACATTAAAAGGTCTTGGAACAATGTTTCTAAACACTCATTTTGTGGGCTAGAGTGTTCATGCATGATCATCAGTAGTAATAAATTCATCAATAGCAAAGGTATCTTCATCCTTGGGAAGATTTCATCTTTTCCATCCTTCATTATTTCTCCTCTTACCTAACCCCATTTTCTAATTCTTCATTGTGAGAAATTGTAACATTCACCCAATTCATTAAGGTGACTATAGTCTAAAATGTAATTAGTTTCCCTTAATTAATAGATGGGACTTAAATTTCTTTCCTAGAAATGTTAAGTGTCATAAGTTGTGAGGAAAAATGAAATACCATGTGGTAGGTAGGAATATAAAATTCCAAAATTCTATATAAAGTAATGACACCCTCATTCTTAAGGGTTTTCAATTTTGTATACATATGAGAGAGTGTAGACACCTATAATTAACACAACTAATTCTTGTGCCAAAGTCTTCCAGACCCCTTTCATTACCATGTCTAATCCTTATACTAATTCATATAAAATATACTCCCTTATACACCCCTCATCACCTCTCATCCTTATTCAATTAAATAATTAAATACATTAACATCATCACCATAGTTATCTTGTGTAAATGCATACACTCACAACATCATATTATTCTTATGAAAATCATACATTTACAACACCATTTAATCACACCACATTTAACATTTATCTTCATGTATTTATCTGCCACATCATCCTTACACTCTGTAAAATCCTAAGTATTATTCCCCTTATCCTTATACAATTAATTAATTAAATACATCTACACCCCTTATCACTCCTCATCTTTATTAATCAACATTAAACATCCCTCCCATCTCTGCCCAATTAATTAATTAATATATCAATACCCCATATCTTAAACCCATCCTTATTCAATTAATTAAAATCAATATCCTATCATCTCATGATTATCCTTTCGTATAATAGTTAAATCCTAACAAATCATCTAGAAATGTTCGTAAGTGCTAACCAATAAAACTCCTTAAGAATTCTTATATATTTCATCATTGCCTTAACTAGTCCAACACATCCTTGAAAAAACTAAAAACCTCACTCCTCGAAATCATAAGCCAAAACCTTGATTTTGTAGGTGGTTGAAAACTTCTTCTCATAAAACTTGAATCACTAGAAATTCCCAACCACCAAAGGTGATTCTACCTATTTTTTTGCAACTATATAAAATGAGTACAAGGCCTCCATTTTTGGTTAACTTGCAGGTGGACATTACCTTAGAACTTCATATTGCATCATAGACCTCTCACAGATCCGAGAGATCACTAAAAAACATTTAAATCATCAATAATATCTTCTTTAACCTTTGAATGTCATTCATATGCCCATGAATCAAATCAGTAGTCTTCTCGCATCAATAATGTTCCTCTCTCGGGTAATATTACCTTTTTTCTTCATCCATCAAATTATACAAGGTACATGTCTATATTAAGTTATCATTGTGTGTATGCACCATATCTAAGCTTAAATCAACCTTTTAAGCATCACTTTCGAGTCCCATATTCACTCATTATCAACCTAAAAAATTCGCAACAATTGTTAATGATTGCGAAATGTTGACAATTCAATGTCTAATCGTTAATGATTTTCTAACAAATCACTGATGATTTCCCCAATTACTGATAATTCATGTCAAAATGGTATTTTGACCCCTAAACCTACATTTAAGATATCTAGATTCTATCATCTATCATCATTCTTCCTTTGCAAGTGTCTTTCCAATATTTTAAAGCTCCTTTGAGCCATCTTTAGCATTTTGTCAATTATCTTAATGAAATATAGCATATTGCTCATGTATCTATCCACCTCCTTGCTCCTTTGAGCCATCTTGTGATTCCCAAACTCCCTTTAGATCAGGAAACACCATCAAACCAACATATAGCCTTAGACCTGTCGAGTCCTTTGCCTTTGCATTTTTGGTTATATCGTAAGTTTTCACGTTATAATTTGTCATCAACTTATTTTATCATTATTCGATTAATTTTTGAATTCAGATTGACATCCTTGAAAGGAAGTCCATTGAATTCTATGGATTGACCTTTTCTAGGAAATGCAACATATATTTTTGTAATCTCTTCTTGTGTCATGTTTGTGATTGCGGGTTCCTTGGTAGGACATGATTTTACACCATTCTTCTATGAACCACAAAAACCAAGCATCATCCATCAGCACCCATAGGTATCACTAAACCCCATCATTCGAGGTTAGGTAAATATTACTTTCTTTCTTATTCAATTTAAGTTGAAGAGGTGGTAATTATTTGTAAAATATTGGAACTCCCGGTGGGACACAATCTTTTGTCTCTTTGCTTCATTTCATCAATAGAATCACATATTTTTATTTTTGTGATCTTCGTATGTGATAATCACCTATGATTGGGAAAATCACTAGTGATTTGTCTATTTGTTTCTTTATTTCCATATTAGTTTTCTTTTTACTCTTTTTTGTTGTTTTCTACTTTTTTGTTTGTCTTAACTTTCTTGTAGGTTGGTATTTTTTGGAGAGCTCATTTACTAGAGTGTTGGATTTCTTGGTTTAAAATTTGTTTTAAAAAAATAACAACGTTTAGCATGATTCCTATAAGTTTCCTATTTTATTTCAGTATTTCATTATTTGTTTGATTATCTTCATTAAAAATAATATTTTGATTTGGGCTTTAAAACAAACCATTCATTCTTTTTCTTCACATAGTTCTAATTAGGAATGTAATCAGTTGAATTCACTTTATTTATCTTCACACACAACCAAACCACTTAAATATTAAAATGAACTCAAAAATCCTACCTAGGTGGATACCTCTGGGATTTTATCACCAAGAGGAGAAATCTACTCGGTGTTCTAGTCGAGTATAATCACCCATCTGTTGGTATATTGACAAAGCACTGATAACCTTATCATTGCGGGACCATGAAGTCGGGGGTAGGCCTCAATACCATGCCCACATCGATAGAAGTATGGTGTGGGTCTCACGTACCTTTGGGTATATTGAGTAAACCTCCTATAAAACATTCTTGAAACTAGTATTACAACAGCCATGTCATTAGATTCCCTTGAGTCTCTTCATCCATATCTAAATTTTAATGGAGATAATTAAAATTTCTTGTACTTCACTTGTCTATTAACTTTATAAATTTCTTAGGGATTTTTTTGTAATATTGATGTAATTATCATAGATAAAATCTTTACATCAGTATATCCCTCAAAACACTATGCATCATATTTACAATCAACCTCATCTGCTTCAACATCTTTTCATCCTAATAAATTTCAAGATATTCATTATAAATGATCTAGTCATTATCAAACTTATCAACCAACCAAATCCTACTCAACTTATTTTATCTCTAACACATTCCCACAATAATTTACATCATCTTATGTCCCTTATCGACCATATACATATAAACCAATCTAACAATCATACAAAAATACCATTCAACAACCCTATGGACATCTGTCACATCCTTCTTCTCTTAAAACTACGAATTCTCAACTCATGTCATGTGCATCACATCAAGTGTTCTTTTCCAAATCCCTTCCTTCATCTCAATCTAATAAAAATTCAAATATCCCCACTCTCATCTAATAGACTTATTTCAACTTCAATACCTCCCTTGATATCTCGGACATCTCAAACCTACACATACATTCCTTATCAGCATCAATGAGCCCCTCTCATCTAATAACAACAACCCATTAAATATATTTACAAATTTTCCATGTTCCTTTACCAAAACCCACTTTACAAACCATATCTTCTTAAACTACCCCTAATACATCTCCACATCAAGCACATTCACAAAAAATCATCCTAATCTCAATCCTTATGAGTCAAATCAATCACATAATCGTGTTAACTCCTTAACATATAATCCCAAAAATGATCCTTTATATTCCCTATCCAATAGGTTAGATAATTTAGAAACTATTACCAAAGGATCCAAACATGTCCTCACTTATGATAAGGTTTTTAATGAACCCATCCACCCATCAGTATTATATAATTCCTATGCTCCTCTTTGGGAATCACCTGAATTTAATTGTTTCATGCTCAAGAGGACCCACAATATCACATACTATCCTTTAGAAACTCATGTTATGTTGTTATCCATGATCAATATATTCTTCTCAAAACCTTTCCCATGTCACTGGTAGGAATTGCCTTAGATTCATATAATTCCCTTCATTGACATTCTTTAGTCTCTTTCACACAACTAGCGATGTTATTCATGAATCATTTTTCTATAAACGTTACTCAAAAATCACCATTTCTGATCTTGTAACCATAAAACAATCAGAAAATGAATCATTGGAGATTTTGTTAGTAGATGGCAACACACTATTAATCAATTATCATTTCCACTTCCATAATAAGAGATGATTGATTTGTTTACTTGATCATGTTCTAGCATATATCATCCACTCTTCAAATCCATACATTTTAGTCCTTTGAGGAAGTCTTTGCCATGGAAAATAAATTATAAAACCAATCCCTCAAGAAAGGCCATCTCGATTATTAACCTACACATGTTTCATTTGATTCCCCTACGTCTTCCTACAATTTAGATGAATCCACACATTCCCCTAGGTCTTCCTATGATTTATATGAAACAACCATGTACAATGACTTTACTAGCCTTCTTGATCCAACCCTCTCTATAGGACCGGTCTATATAAATACTTTGTATATCCCTTGAGTCATACCATCACTTCTATTACACATGTTATTCCCCCAAAGGAGACCCCTTCATCATTAACACTTATACTTTAAGGATCATAACCCATGGATCCTCTTTTGATGATTCTCACACATCAACATTCCTATGTCCACTACCCAATCATCTATCACTTCCTTGCAACCCTTATATTCCACTTTGGAAGTCATTACTAATGAGGTTTCCATAATTGAAGACCATGACATCTAATTATGTTGTAAACCAATCAAATAAATAGAAAATTCACGTAATTCACCTCAATCATGTATATAAAAATGTCTCCTTTAATCGAATCAGGCCCAATCCTACTCTTGAATACTCACTTATCATCTAGTCTAAATAATTTCCATGAATCAAATACTACATAGTAAAAAACCATCACATCCATGGCCTCACCCTTGTCATTTGACATGAGTCCCTCTTCTCTATCTAATGTAAACATTACAAAATAAAAATATATTACATCCACCATCTCATCCTCATCATCCATCATAAAACCCCTTCCTTTACCTAAAATCCAAATTACAAAGCTAAAGTACACATCATCTAAGGTCTCAAACTTTCCATCCATTTTGGGACCCCATCCTCTCTCACAATCCAAATCTTTCAAGTCTACAATTTTACCTTTACCATCAATTTTAGGACCTCATCCTTTATCTCAACATTGTGTCACACATTCGTACACTATCAATCCCTCCTTATCTATTTTGGGACCTTATCCATCATCCAATTATATCAATCCTATATCTTACCAACCTCACAATGTCCCTATGATGTTTCAATACCATACAACATCTATGCATCTATCCCCATCTAACAATAAGAAATGTCATACTAAGCATCCACGTAAAACAAATCAGATCAAATATGGGTAGTTAAAGCAATTTGATCCTATATTAATGGCGTGAAAGATGTTTTCCAGCTCTTCACCTACCAAATCCCATTGAAATTTTAATTTGAATGGTCTAGGTGTAACCCACATCAACAAATTTCGAACAAGGTTGGGAACATGATAAGCTAAGCACTAGAGTGGAATTTATGACTATTAAGCTCAGTAGTGTAAACTAGACACGCAAGCCATCGACTTGTACTTGATTGATTGAAATATTGGCCAGCTATACATCTATTTTTTCATTTCTACCATGTGTCACCTAGTGCTTTGTTGCAAGGATTCAGTGCCTTATTGGCATGCTTTTATTTGTTGTATGTAGCACACTCAATGTATGACAGGATGCCACGTGGCACATAAAGGTGTAGAAGAAGGCGTAAAGGAATGTATGCAGGGAGATGTGGGCCCAAAAGTAAAATAGATGGAAAAGCACATAATGGTAGTGCACATGGAAGGAATTGGAGAAATACCAACCAGAAGAACCCATGGTTAAGGTGCAAAGCTATTACAAAGTAATGTGCGGTAGTAGGGAAGAAAGGTGCACAAGAGTTCCAGGGACTTAACTGATTTTAAGAGGCAATTCTAGGCATGCACAAGGGATGCATGAAATACTGGGAGGAAGGTGAATACATAAGGAGTTCATGCGATGAGAGAATGGAAAAAATAGGAAAATAAAAATGAAAGGATGAAGGAAAGGAGGAGAGAGAAATATCATGTGAGGAATCTACAACCAAGAGAATGTGCCAAAGGAGAAAATGGAGTATGCATAACCTACAATGTAGAAACTTAAAGCTAGTATGAAATGTAAGTTGTCTAAATAACTAGGGGACTTCTTTGGATAACAATTTCGGTGACATTTGGGGCCATCTTCCTACTAGATTTAGAAGATAAGTATGCTAGAGCATCTATTAGACATGGATATTTTGATGTAATCATGAAATTCTAATATGGTATTTTGAAGAAATGTCCCTTGAAGTCACTTGATAAAACATACTCTTAGCTCTATTCTGAATCTTGTCAAATGTTGAAAACTTATGGAAGGTGACTAGTATCTTTGAAGCAATAGAAGAGCATGTGTAAGAAGCACATGACTAGAAATAACTATGTACAAACAAAACAAGTTTGTGTGTATTGTACGTAGACGAATTGAAACTACTATAATATATATAAAATGATGTAGTAAGCTTAATGGAAGGGTTTGATATGGATCCCATTGACAAGGAATTTAAGTGCACCTTCATCAATATGAGACAAATCGAAGGATTTAACCTCTTTACATGAACTGATGGTATATCGGCCACTCCAAAGTACATTAAAATTTGAATGAATCCTGGTTTAACTCTATCAAAGCATCTGTTTTAAAACCAAATCCCAAAATTTTAAAGCTTGAGGCCTTGCCCTTTTGTCAAACCATCTCTTCATTTATTTTTGATTTTATTCTATCTTGATCATGACAGAGTTCCTTGATTCTTCAAGTTCAACCATCTCTCGCCATTGTGATTTCTCTACGATCCATGCCCTCAAACTCTAACTACTACTTAATCTCTAATGAAGGAAACTAAAGAGATAAGGAAAGTCTATCTTCCTTACCATAGACCATATTATATGGAAATGTAGCTATTACCTTCTTCATGGTGATTTTATCTACCCACGGTGCACTTAAGACCTTTGTATGCCACTTCCTCTAGTGGATATTCATTGTTCATTTCATGATTTTAATTATGTTTTTGTTTATAAACTCTACTAAGCCATTTCCCCGGGGTATTTTCTGGAAGAATTCTTGAAGTATATTCCTAGAATAAGCACCCAACAAGATATCATATTAGTACCAAGGAAGGCCTTTGCTTTATCGGAGATAATGGTTTGAGGAATGAAAAACCTTATAACAAATCCCTTGAGAAAGTCCATCTTGTGAAGTAGTTTGTAGCCATCAACGCACATCTTTGGATAGTGTTTGAAGGTGGATTGATCATGCCTATGAATTCAAGACCACATTGCAAAAATAATGATCTAATTAGATTGGTCGGAGGAAGCATTGAAAATTACTTCTTTACTACAAGGAAAGCACATTATTTTCATTTCATGAACCTTTGTGCACATCTACAAACATGGTATGATAAAAGAATCCTTCCATTACGATCTTCATTATTGTAGTCTTGGAAGAGAAGTTTCCACAAGATAATCCATCGTGAAATTATGATAACACCTTTTCAGTTTTTGTGCCATCAATACATCTCAACATCACACCATCAAGATTCCTTTTGAAGAGTCAAAACATATGATATAGATTACAGCCTTAGTTTCCTTCACTTTTCTTTGTTCGGAATAGGAAGGTATGCACCCTGGGAAAGGAATGTGATCATTTCCTTCATCTAGTAGTGCATGCCACATGATTCATTTTGTTCAAGCTCTGCGTGTGAGAGATCTTCATCCAAAATAATGAAGTTTCAGGTGCATCATGTTCATCATCAACAAGCTATCTGAGAGCACATTACCTCTAACCACCTTTGTGGCTTTGATGGTAACATCATATTCCATTATTTGGATCACCCATCATGCTATGTTTTCACTTATCTCTGCTCCTATGATGAAGTCTCTCACACCTTTTTGTGAAACTAGTACTTTCATGTGGTTTGTGGCGAGCATGCTCTTTAATTTCTTAAGCGTGTGCATGATAGAGTAGACATGTTTCTCCATGTAGCTATATTCCAACTCATAACCATTCAACATTTGGATGAAAAAATCCACTTGGCTACTCCATCCCTTGTTCATTTTCCTATGTTAGGATAACAACACCACATGAATCAACACCATAAGCATAAATGAAGAAATCCTTTAAATAGTTAGGGTTGATGAGTGTTAGTGCAAAAGAAATTTCTTACTTGATCTTGTTGAATCTCTATTTTATTTTTGTTGTCTACCTAAAGGTCGTGTCTTTCTTAAGCATGAGGGTGATGGGCCTTATAAGTCCTATGGAATTAGGGATGAATCTCCAAACAAATTTTATTTTTCCAAGGAAATAGTAAAACAATCTCTCGTGCACCATAAGCGAGTGAGCCAAGATGGCTAAAACATGCTCTAGATAAACTGGAATGCCATCCTTTAAAACCATGTGGACCAAAATATTTCCTTGTGCCACATCAAAATTACACTTCTTGGGGTTAAGAGATACCCCAAAAATTTACATCTCTGAAATACTTTCTCCAGGGTGCTTCATGTGATCTCATGCTTTACATTGAAAAAATAGTTATATCATTGAGGTAAACCAAGATGAAAGCATTGATGTATTATTTTATGGTAATATCCATGGCATCTTTGAAAGGTTACACCTACACTTGATAGACCAAAGGGAATATTCCGATATGCATATGTTCCCCACTTGGTTGGAAATGTCATTATGTATTGATCATATTCTCTAACCGGGATCTAAATGAAGCCGAGAATACCCATCCAAAGATAGAGAATCTCTACGTGTTAGCCACAGTCTCTAAAATTTGTCTCTAAAAGGAAAATTATAATGATCCTTGAGGGATGCCTTATTTAAATCTCTAAAATTGACACAAAGTCTGATTTCACCATTCTTCTTACACACTAGAACTAGATTCATGACCCAGGTAGAGTATTTGATAGAAAAAATGATCTTCACCTCAATGAGTTTAGCCAACTCTTATCTCATGAGGGGCTCATTAATATTTAGCAAGGAAATTTCTAAAAATACCAAGAAACTAAATTAAAGTGTTCTTAGGAGGGTATATTTTCTCATTGGTGGTATCAATCATCATACTTATAATCATAAAAATTCTACCCACATAGAAGTGGTAATATATAGGGATAAATATTATATTATACCAATAACGAGTCAAATGTGGGTATTTTTAATGGATTAAATTTATCCTTCCCAAGGATAAGATGCAGATTCAATCCTCGTTACCCACCCATATGGAGGATGTAATCCCAACAAAGAATAATTATTGATTTGGTCGTATCTGCTTCTGGCTTATCAAACCATATCTTTGGATTAATTTGCCACTGCTTTTATCTAATAGGCTTGATGTCAGGATCAAGGTCAATAGAGTGTTGAGAAACATTTTTATCGAATCCTTTGAGGTCTTCATATTCCCATGAGAAGATATCACTGATTTTTAATAGAGAGAGATGAAGACCTACTTTTATTCATTCTCTCAAGCTTTCTTGAGCAACAAATATTTCATGTGCACAATAGTAATAGAATACAGTCTTCTTGGATTACATGCATAATCTTTTCTTTACCCTTAAAGTCATCATTATGGATAAACATTGTCTCTAAGGTGACCAACCCTTTAGGAAATTTATTTGTTTTCATTTATATCACTTGTTCATCATAGCTATCATTCAATTCAAATTTCATGCTTGATGATAACTTAACTTCATTCTATATAAACTAGACAATCTATGTGTCATTGTCAAACACTTGTCAAACTGGTGTTGTTGTCATGGATAGATGGATTGATCAAAATTTTGATGTGTTGTGTGTTTCTTATGAAAAATTCCTCAACAAGGAGAACTATAAACCGATCGAAATCATTTGATTAGTCTAATTTTTCATCTTCCTTGGTATCACCTACGAGGTTTAGAGAATCAAATTTCTTTAGAAGGTCATAAACTCTTTGTTTATAACCCTTGATAAGATTATTATTTATAGTGCACTTGTTTGTGACACAGGTGGATGGCCAATTTTGTATCCCCAAAAAATTGTAGTGCCTTTATCTGTCTCTTCTCTGTAATGATCGGACCATTTACTAGTGACTCATATTCTTTCACATTGTTAGAATAGGAAAACTACAACTAGTGAGTGAAGAAGAATTTATCATCCTTAGGAGAAATGAGAATGATGCCTATGTGCTGTGATGTTTATACTTCGGATCCATCAAAGGATTGGGGAGGGTTGGGTCATATGAATCCATTTGATAAGAAAATATTTTCTTAGCTTGTATGGTAAACTAGTTACCATACCTTGTCTTGAGTATCATATGGGTCCAATAAAAAAGACAAGTAACCCCCACTTTAGCAATAAAATCTCTTGAAATACACAAGGAAAAAAATGAGGTAATTTAATGATTGACACATCTTGAGTTAATATGAGGCTATGACATACATGTAGATTTAAGTCGGGATCCTTGATGATTCTGGGGCGGTGATAGTTGAACCATCAATTTGCAAGACTCCTTTTGACAAGGGGGTGTACTTAAGACCTAGGACATCGGTAATTTTCTTAGGCATATCAGAATTAATTCCGCCTAATTAAATCATATAATTTTGAACAAGATGTTTTCCTATTATCAAAGACATAAAAATACATGGTTTTGACAACCTTACTCATTTGATTCTTCTCTTCTTGGAAAATATTGACAACGGTGCGTGGTTCGTGAAAAAATAGGTCATTGTGAGGAGTTGGGATAAAGATTCATGCAACAAGTCAAGATGAGATGGAATGGCTAAGGCTTCCCATATTGTGGAATTCATATTTTTCTTCTTTATCTGGTCCAAAATGTTCAATGGAAGACCCATTGACTTGTGCATTTTGGGTACAATAGTATTCATTTTCTTCTATTCAGGTGTAACAAAAGGGACCCTAGGCTGGAGGAGGGGCTTGACCTACCAAAGATGGGGCACACACTAATTTAGAAGGAGTAATGAGTTGAGGTTCATGCATAGGGAATTACAAATTTTTCTTGTTGGATGTCTTAGCTACATCATTATTCATATAAGGATTGGCATGCGTAGCGGGAATTAAGACTTGTGTTTTGACTCAAGCATCCTTTTTTTTACCTTGTATTTTTAGCAACTTGGGTTTTTTGTCTACTTGTATCATCTATGGCTTGATTGATCACACAAAAGTCTTCAGCGATAAAGAATATTAATTTAGCTTCGGGAGGAGCTTCTAAATTTTCTTGGTTTTAAGTTCAATTGTACTTGTTAAAGACTCACAACTAGAAGAAAAATGGATCATATAAGATCGCACATGTGCAAAATTAGTGTAATGGTAATGAATTTGAGGAATGTTGTAAGGAAATCACCATTTCAAATCTTGTGCCATGTTGTTCTAAACTTTTTTTGGGTGTTGGGAGAGGTTGTGCGGGAGGAATAACTTTTAAGGGCAAGTACACATTAGCATGTCATCTATCGTTCTATTGGTTCTACCCATATCTTTTGTGTTCATACTAATTTCTCAAAGGCTGATTATTCTGGTTATTCTCCTAATTAGAACTATTCGTAAAGGCACATTTGCCCTACTATTTTGCTATAAAATTACCTTATTGGACAAGTTCCTAATCGGTGCCTTCCTCTCTTCATCTTCATTTTGATATGCAAATTAATATGATGTAGATGCAACCGGTTGAGAAATCTACACTAGAACAGAGGAGCAATAGAAGGTGGGGCACTAGATAAATCTCTTAAAAAGGGCATGGGAGGTCTAAGGGATAACTTGCGAGCTTGGATGAGACTATTCTCTTCCCTTATTGTAATGTTTTATGTAGCATGTAAGGATATTCCTCCCATGGATAGAATCATCACTAAAATGTCACTATTAAAATCCCTTAGATAATAAAGGAAAAATGCTAGGTTGTAGGCCTTACCACTTGAAGAATTATATCCTAAGTCTTCTGAACCTAATATTAAAATTGGTCATCTACTCATTGAGCACTCTCTTCGTTGTAGTCGAGTTGTTCCAAAAATAAAGGTGATTTGATTTATCTTCAAATTAGTTACATAGAGATGTTTTAAGCTCATCCTAGGTGGCATAAATGCATGTCTCAAGCCACGATACCATTAGAGTGCTTTACATTTGAATTAAGTTATAGAGAGCATGAATTCTACAACATCATACATGATCGGATAGAAAAATCATACATTTTCTACATCATGAATATGCTTAATAAGAGTGACTTGATTTCCCCCCCATGAAGTATGGAATGCTCTTGAGCATGACTGCTAGCATATCATGTTGTGCATTAAGGGTAATAGGGATTCAACAAATGAAGCTGGAAACATTCCTTAGAGGAGGAGGTGGTTGTAACACCATGACAAACTACACATGTTTGTTGTGAGAAGGAGTAGAATATGCATATCGCACTAGAGAAGGGGATGTGTCCGTAAGATATTTTCTACGTATGATTCTTGGGAAATATGTAGATATTTTAATGATACTTCAGTTGGAACACTTTGTATTATATGAAATCTTCGATAAAATATGCTATAGATGATAACGTAGTGATTTGATGTTTAAGATTCACTACATGTGTTGAAATGAGCCTCCAAACACTTTGAAATTGCTAATTCATACACCAAACTTAGAAATGTTGAAATTTAAGCTTTCAATGCTTATACCACCTAGCATTCAAAAAAATATTGGTTATCAAACTCACACCTATGCCTTAGCTCGAAAGACCTGATTTGTTTTAGACACTAATGGAACCATCTCCAAGTTATGGGACCTTGTGCGCTTGAGACAAATATCTAGAAATTTTCGTTCCTCTACCTATTTCTACTACTACTACTATTCCTAATATTAGAAGAGATATAAGATAAATATTCCAAGGGACCATGGATAGAAGGATGTGCCGAAAGGAAAATTAAACTAAGGGAGGTTATAGTAATAGAAATAGTGGGATGAACATAAATTGTTCTAAGTTAAAAGGTAGGAGAAAGCATGAAGGAAGGCTAGGCATGCGTAGAAAAAACTAGAATGCATTCAAATGATTAGTTGCATGAGATGCAAGGAGAAAATTGAAATGCAAGGAATTTAAAATGACACAAAAACAACAACAAAATGCAAAAGGAAGGAAATAAATAACAATATAGACATGTTAAGGCATAAGATATCCACAAAACGATGCTTATATTAGTTATCGGTATGCATAGTCGATTACAATGTCATGTGAAGGCTGATATCCACATGCATGAACAAGATCTAGAGGTTTACGACTCAAAATGTAGAGATATGTAACCCTTACCAAATGATAAAGGATCCAAAATTTCCAACCCTTCACAATGAGCCAAGATATGTCATTTATAGATGAATCAATGAGAGAATGGAAGAGAATGAGGTAAATATGATTTGAAAACTCAACCACCAATAATCAATTCCTAAAACACTTCCTGAAATATGTTAAGTACACTTCTCCAAGTTTGTTTGATGTGTAGAAGGAGAAAGGGAGACAAATCGATAAAATCTTAGTACTTAAAGTAATCGATCTGCATTAATTGTGTGAAAAACATTTTCAAGCTCCTCACCTACTAGATCCCACTAAATTTTAAATTTTAATGGTCTAGGGTATAACCCATGTAAACAAATTTCCAACAAGGCCAGGCGCATGATAATCTGAGAACTAGAGTAGAATTTATGACTATCAGAAGGTCTGTAGTACAAACTAGACATGTAAGACACATGTCACACATTGATTAACTAAACTTCAACCAGCCAATGTACATCTATTATGTTGTTTTTGACATGTGTTACCAAATGGTTCATTATAAGGATTTTGTTCCCTATTGACGTGCTTTGATTAGTTGTGTGTAGTACACTCAATGTTTAGCGAGATGCCACATGGCACAAAAGGGCACAAAAGAAGGTGTAAAGGCATGAAGGCGGAGATGTCGGTATGGAAGGAAAACATAGGGAAAGGTGCACAATGGTAGTACATATGGAAGGAATGAGATAAATACTTGCTAGAGGAACGCATGGTTAATGTACAACTATTACGATGTAATGTGTGGTATCAAGGAAGTAGGATGCACAATAATTCTAGGGAATTAACTAATTTTAGGAGGAAATTACATGTGTGTGTGTGGGATGCATGGAATATTGGGAGGAATATGAATGTGTAAGGAGTGCGCATGATGAGAGAATGGAACAAAGAGGAAAAGGAAAATGAAAGGATAAAGGAAAGGATGAGTGTGTAAGGGTGCATAAGGAATCTTCTACTAAGAAAATGTGCTAGAGGATAAAATGGCATGTGCGCATCTGCTGATGTAGAAACTTAGAGCTAGTATGAAATATAAGTTGTCTAAATAACTAGTGGAGTTATTTGGATAACACTAACCTAGAAGATATCATTCCTTTCAAATCAGTTCATCTCTATCCACCAAATTATGTTAGGAGGGCTCCTATCTATTGAGACTTAAAAAAACTTACTTCACACATCTCCCCCTTAACATGTTCTCATCGAACTACCTAATCAAATCCAATAAAAATGTCACTACATTAAGAATGGAGTAAACATGGAAATTTTTCTCTTAAGTTGGATTGGTCCATCTAGTATGGGTCAACTTTTTGAATGCCTTGAACTTGTGGAATTTTTACTACAAATGCATCAATTGTCATGACAGTAGTCATATTTAAGATCTAATCCCATCATTATCCATCCTTATTTTCATCGTAATAATTTGAAATCATGTGGTTATTTTTGTCACTATCCTTAAAAACCTTAAAGATGAACACCATAACTTTTTTATCACATCTTTCATATGGATAAGTTCCACTTTAGAAGGAACCCCAAAATCATTACTTCCATCTAAATTTTATATCAACTAAATAAATTTCTTGGGGCACGCATTTGTATTTTTGTACACATTTATCATCCCCTCATTGAAATAGTGTAATAGGGTCTTTCCCTAAAAAACAAATTAAAAAAATCATTGGATGCTTCTTATCAAAAATACTTTAGATTGATCCTTCGAAGGATTTCTATTCAAAATATTAAATCATTGTTAAAAAAAAAAAAAAAGTACTGGTTCCTCAAAGGAAAGCTATGCATCAAAGCCAAAGACTGATCCCTCAAAGGATGACTATTAGAAAAAAAAAAATCCAAAATGAAAATTATAGACCATACCCTTCAAAGGATGGATACCTTCGTAAATAAGGCTTCCCATATTGATTAACATTCATAAAGTCAAAATTCAAAAGCATCCTAGGAAATCTTCCCACATTGATCAACTTTCACATTAAAGAAAATTTCGCACATTGATCGGTTTGCTTCAAAAAAAAAAATTTAAAGCCGAGGCATTTCCATATGAAACAATCGAAAGGATAACCCTCTTTTTCTCACACATCCTACATATACCTACCCTTCTCATTTCCTAGGAAGGTACATCTTTTCACTTCATCTCTATGTCCAATATCCTAAGTGTGACTACCCATTGTTAGTCATGTGTTAACATTTTTTGTAGAGGCCAAAAGTGCAAGTATGTTTCCCATCACATATGTATCAAATCTAGTACAAATCAATCAATCCATGTTTCATTCTTTTATTTTGATAAACATCAAGATCACTTTCAAATCAATATTAAATACACATCATATCTAAATCATAACTTTAATAGTTGTTAATCTTACCACATCAACATCTATCAACATATCTATCAACATTAACACAATCCTTAGTACATCTTGTCATTGTGTCTAAAATGTCACATCTATTCAATTAAATTTAAATTTGTTAAATGGTTACCTCCTTGAGAGTGTTACTTCTCTTCTTACCATAACGATACCCATTTAGTCCTTGTAAGCCCACCTTTGTGGTAACATCAATTTCAGGTCCTTTCACCTCATAAAATCGTCAAACTTTCATCCCCCATTTTTGTAAAGTCATATGTCTATAGGACATGAACCCTTTAGTTCCCCTATCACTTGACTTCTGGCCTTGTAAGTCCACCTTTGTGGAAACATCAAATTATGGTCCTTTGACCTCATCAAATCATCATTTTATCCCTCTCTATTGGTAAATCATATGTCTATAAGATAAAAACCCTTAGTTTCCCTATCACTTGACTTCTCGGTCTCAAAATCAAATTTTGTGGCGATTTAAATTTTTAGTCCCTTGACCTCGTTAAACCATCATATTTTACACTTTTAACTCATATGGATAGGGACCCTTTGTTTATCCTATCACTTGACTTCATAGATTCGTAAGCCCACATTTTTGGCAACATCTATCATTATTCCTTTGACCTTGTCAATACATCCTTTCTATTGCTAATTCATATGTATGTAGGACAAAAACCCTTTACTTCCCCTATCACTTGATTTTACGATGGCATTTATCTTATTTATGTACCTCATCTTTAGGAATTATTCCATCATCTCTCATTACTCCTCATCTTTGAATATTTTCATATTTCTCTTCTAAACAAGTGATCGATTCCCTTTCTATTAGATCATCAATCCCTAATTTTATGGGGAAAACCTCATCACATAATTTTTCATCTGTTACTTACATCACATATCATTTTTTTCTTGTGTATTTTATAAAACCACTCAAAAAAAGGGGAAAATGTAGACACCTATAATTAGCACTTTGTTAATTCCTATGTCAAAGTCCACGGACCCCTTTCATTATCACATATAATCCTTATAATAAATCATATAAAATCTACACCATTCTACACCCCCATCACATCTCATTCTTATTTAATTAAATAATTAAATACATTAACATCATAACCATACTTATCTCATGTAAATCCATACACTCACCACATCATATTATTCTTATGGAAATCATACACTTATAATACCATTTAATCACACCACATTCAAAATTTATCTTCATGTATTTATCTGTCACATCATCCTTACACTTTGTAAAATCCTAAGTATTACTCAACTTATCCTTATACAATTAATTAATTAAATACATCTACACCCCTTATCACTCCTCGTATTTATTAATCAACATTAAAAATCCTTCCCATCTCTACCCAATTAATTAATTTATATATCAACACTCCATATCTTAAAACCATCCTTATTCATTAATAAAAATAAATATCCTATCATCTCATGATTATCCTTTTGTATAATAGTTAAATCTTAGCAAATCATCTAGAAATATTCCTAAGTGCTAACTTAGGAAAATCCTAAACAAATCCTATCTATTTCATTATCTCATCATTTAGTCCAACACATCCACTGAAAAAACCAAAAACTCACTCCTTGAAATTATAAACCAAAACATTGAATTGGGAGGCGGTTGTAAACTTCTTCCCAGAAAACCCAAATAGGCTTTGAGATTCTCGAGTCTCCAACGATTCTACTGGTTTCTAGAAACTCTATAAAAAAAAGCTCCAAACTTCCATTTGAGGTTAACTGGTAGGTGGACATGACCCAAGGAATTCATATTACATCCCATACCTCTCACAGAGCCATAAATCACCGAAACAACATTTAAAGAATCAATAATCTCTTCTTGACCTTCGAATGTCATTCATATGTGAAGGAATTAAATCATCGATCTTCTTGCATCAACAATCTTCCTCTCTTAGGTAATATCACTTTTTGTTCTCCATTCATCAAATTATATAACGTATGTGTATTTATTAGATTATTCATTATGTTTATGCATCATAGCCAAGCTTAAATCAACCTTTCCAGCATCCCTTTTAAGTCCCATATTAACCCATCATTAGCGTGCACATTTTCACATTAATCATGACGATTTCCATAATTGCTGAAAAATTACTGAAGATTGCCCCAATTATCGGTGATTCCTTTCAAAAAGGTATTTTGATCCCTAAACTTGAATTTTAGGTAACTAGATCCTATTATTTATCATCATTATACCATTGCAAGTGTCTATTCAATCTTATCAAGAACCTTTGAGCCATCTTTATCATTTTATCAATTATCTTAATCAATTTTTCCATCTTACTCACATAACTATCTACATCTTCTCTCCTTTGAGCCATACTATGATTCCCAAACTCCATTTTAATAAGGATTCACCATAAAACAAGTATATATCCTTAGACCTCTTCAGTCCCTTTGTCTTTGCATTGTTGGTTATATCTTCAATTTTCACTTGTATCATTTATCATCAATTTATTTGATCATTATTCAATTAATTTCTTGAATGCATATTGACATCCTTGCAAGGAAATTCCATTTACTTCTAGGGACCGACCTTTACCAATAAATCCATCATATATTTGTCTAATCCCCTCTTGTGTAGTGTTTATGGTTTCAAGTTTCTTAGTAGGAAAAGAGCTTATACCATTCTTCTATGGAGTTCAACAACCAAGTATCATCCATCCACATCCATGGGTATCACTAAACCCTGTCATTTTGAGGTTATGTAAGTCTTACTTTCTTTCTTATTCAGTTTAAGTTAAAGAGGTGGGACTTATTCATAATAGAGAGATGTATTTGAGAAAGAAAAAATAGACATCATTCTTCCATTTTACCTATCTTTTTCTTCCATTCTCGTAGAATTGTACAACTTGAATATTTCAATAAATAAAGTAGTTAATTTGTTCAACTTTGTGTGCATAGTTTCCTCTTATTTTTGATGTTACAAGCATAGTTATTTCTTCCCCTAATATTGTATGTGAAACTTCTGGTTAACTTTTGAAATAATGTAATTTTCTACTTGCAAATTTAATCTCTCCCCTCTAATTTCTCACTCCATTTTCCCCACTCTCTAGTAAATTCCTCCCTTTTAATCAATTGTAAGCATTTTCTTTGGTTATAGTGGAGTGTGCTTGTTTTATCCTGGCCTCATAGGCCAATAATTACAATATATTTCCTTTTAGTTCACACGTAATAAATTTATATGCGCCATCCAAGAAGAGGAACCTAAATTCCCAAAGTTTTGGTAATATACCCACTAATTTTTCTAACCAACAATTTTTCTCACCAATAGTAAGCTAGGACAAAATAGATAAAAATTGTCATCTTAGACAATCTAGAAGAAAAAAATTGTTAATCATGTAAACTTGAAATTTCTCATTCATTACTTTTAGGATATTAAGTAATGATGTTGGATACCTTCTTATTGAAGTGTGAGTAAAATAGTGTGGTCTGAAGAGAAGCTTTATAGGTCAAGTATAAGCTAAAAAAGGACTAATTTTTAGCTCCCATAAGTTTCGATGAGTGTACATTGGAGATCATTTAAAGTTGAGTTATTTTTCATGAAATGAAGAATGATGTGGACCTTTAGAGATATAAAACATACATATAATCCTTTTATTTTTCCTTGAAGCCTTGGCAAAATGGATGAGTGAGAGAGTTTGATGAACATTTTAAGGTCTCTCCATGATCAAGGAAATCAGTTTGTAACCAAATTGAATCTATGTCTCATGAAGAGATTGAAGCTATCTTGGAACTCATAGTGAGATGAAGGTGGTGTATAGATCATCCTCTTTAATTCCCAATATTTTAAGTTCTCTGAAATGTCATTCATTGTAGCTGATAAATCACATCCATGACTAGATATTAGGTTATTTATGATTGTGTGCAAGTAAGTGGGAAGGTAAGTTGAAATAAGATCTTGATTTCATTGATCAAAGAATCCTTAACCTCATTGTAAAGGTGCAAATCTTTTTAAAAATACACATCATTTAGTTTTGATGCAAAATTTCAAGTCATAAAACCTCTTACACAAACAAGGTAAAGTATACACAACTATGTGCATGGAAGTTCAAGTGATGCCTTAAAGATAGAATGGAAAATAGTGGATATGGTTAAGATATTATGGAGAAAAATGGATATATTTTAACGTAATTGCATGAGAAATATATTTTTCATTGTTTTCTCTTTCACTACAAGATATATTCCAACATGAAAGATAAAACAAGTGAGACATTTTAGTTACAAAGCAAGTCTGCAGGGTCGGGTGAAAGGTTAGCGTAGTGTGTAAGAAAATTTAGAAGTAGTTTTATATCATAATTATTTGTAAGAGAATTACTATAGGTAAGAAAAATATGAAGAGGTCATTGATACTTAACTCAAAGGTAATCATTGCTTTAAAAGTAGTTTTTTGTAAGAAAATATTTCTCTTCTCTATTTGAGTTACGTGCTTCAAAGTTAAAGATCCATTTTGGGAGTTATGATGTAGCCTAGAATTTACTATGAATAACCCAAGTGCCTTTGTCTCACCACTCATCCCGAGATAAGTGCTCACTCAAAGTGCAAAAATTTACCAGGTCCCTCTTTAGAGTTGTTTGTATAGAATGTTAGTGTCATGATGTTTAAACATATTCAAATTCATAACTAGACATAAAAATTCCAGAGTGCATAAAAAGATCTAGATCTTAGATAATAATGATAAAAGAACTAAAAGTAAATATAATAAGATTAACCACATAAGAACCAAATTTTTCATGTTTAACACCATTATCCAGCCAATATTGTAAGACATAGAAGCTTCATACATTGTAAATGATATCCATGAGATAGAAGCTTCATACATTGTAAAGTATCTCCATGAGTCACATGCATGTGTAAACCAACAACACATCTCTACAATAAATCAATACTTGTCCTAAAATAAAAAAGTTACACTTCTCAAAATAGGTCACATGATGATAATAGCCATGCGCCTTTACAATATCATGCACAACATGTAAGTTTTATAACAATGGATGTCCTATAGTTAACTCCAAGAAGAAATCCTATCATTAGCTTAAACTATGTATGGCGCTTATCTACCACTTGTTCCCAAAAATATCATTGCATATAGCATAAGTCTTCATCTCTATGTGTGCTCCACATGCTACCTCAAAAAATAGCCCTTATCCATAAAATAGCTAATTCTTTCTTTTGGGTGCTTCAATACTATTATAGATTTGTGTGCTTCTAGCACCATATATACACGTGCCTAACACTTATAATATTTCTAGCTATTCAACATTACCCCAACTAGAGTACATTACTACCCCGCAATGGGAATTATTTCGATGTCTTTAATAAAGATCAAGTAATGAAATAATGAAAAGAATGAACCAAACTCTGTACAAAATAAGAAAGTTTATTCCGCAACACCCTCTTCTTCAACTAGAAGGATTAGTTCATGATATTCATTTCTTAGCTTAGCCTCCAAGGTCTTCAAGTCACATAGAAAATTCCTTATTTTCTTTGGAATATCAATGGCTATGTCATCTAGTTAATCCTTAGTGAGTTTCTCTTTCTCATTTTGTAGTATCTAGACAACATTGGCCATACCTGACAACATTCCCTCCATGAGGTCCATCTTCTACGCTATGAGCTTTCCAATCTCATTAATCCTTTCCTTGTGTGGATCCTAGGCTGTTGTGAGGGCCTTGTGATTTTTGTACCAATGCCAACCTTTCCTTGTTCCCAAGTGTTTCATCCTTCATCTCCTTCATAACTTCATTATCCTCTACTAAAGTTATGTTCCTTATTATGGTGTCTGGTGCCACACATAAATTAAGATCTTGATCGGCTCTCTTTAGCTCATCCTTCAATGTTTATAGAAATGCCTCATATATTGAAACTTTTCTATCAATAGTGGCCCTTACTCTTTCTACTTCTTACCACTGCATCCTTTTTCTTGGGAGGTGCATCGGTGCTTCATCCAAAAGTAGGTGAACTATTATACGCAGAAAGTGTAACTTATACTTAAAGTCTTGAGGCACGTTCTCCTAAAACTTAGGCCTCTACAATAAAATATCATCTGTAATCTGCTCCACCATCATCTTTACATTTTGGGCCTCCATGACTAGAATATTGTGATCTTAAATAAAGCACTTGATATTTATGTCTTGGTCATTTTTATCCTCCACTAACACCCGTATTATTGCTGCCTTATCCATATTCCTACGCACTACTTCTATGGACACCTTAATCAAAGCATTTCTTACCTACTCATCTAAATAATAGGTTAGCTTAATGTTCATATGATATGTATGAGGCACCTTCCTCGTCTTATTTAAAGTACACACCTCCTCGCAGACATCAAAATCAGGATCATCCATGTACGCTTGCATGTGCTAAGATATCTACTTCTGAGTGCATGTATTGGCCATTTTAGGGTCCATATAATCCAATCCATATAATTATTTGTTCGAAGCTGTATCTTGTCGAAATGAGTTCAAATAGTTTTTGAAGGGTCATCCATATAACCCAAGTCTTAAGTACCTACCACTTCTTCTTTTTCATGCACATCTACATGATCCTAAACATCCTTATGTGCTAATTCACCTCTTCTTGCTATTCGGTATACCTACATCTTGTGGGTCAATGCCTTTAA
Organism: Taxus wallichiana var. yunnanensis; assembly: GCA_018340775.1. Taxonomy (NCBI): domain Eukaryota; kingdom Viridiplantae; phylum Streptophyta; class Pinopsida; order Cupressales; family Taxaceae; genus Taxus; species Taxus wallichiana. The sequence continues at coordinate 419,241,096 of CM031233.1, forward strand.
CCACCTGGTTGACTTCATCCTCATCTTTCCCTTCTTCGTATGTGGGATGCATAAGGACTTATGTATCTCCACCGGCACTACTTTATCCTTCACGAGATATTCCTCATAAATACTCACACTGGGGTCTATAGTCTTATAGACTATGCAATCTCCCATCTCTTCATCATCTTGTATTTCCACACTGGGGGTGGCCTCAGCTCTATCTCCACTCATTCTTGGATTTTCCCCTACTTCCTATGCGTTGGACCGTGGGGATTCCCACGATTATCTTGTATAGGAATATATTTCCTATGCTTTTTCCTCTCCTTCTCTTCATCCTTTATAGGATTCATGCGCGATGATTTTATTTTTGGCTATGAAGTTCCAGCTCCAATTTATCTTGAAGTGTGCCTCTTCCTTAGAATCCTTCTATTGTTCACAAGTCTAGGACTGTCTTCAAGTTCTTAAATTTTTAAGACGTTTTAAATTCCTGTATGTACGGTGTCTTCTATAGAAGGGGGCCTAGATGCAACATTTCTTAAAGTACCTATTGTTTTATTCTTCTTAGGAGGTAACGGAAGATCCATATTCATGCCCTTCACCACTTTTATTTCCTTGAACATTGGTTTGAGTTATATGTATATGTGCGTTGGTTCAATCTTACCTAAAAAAACTCTCCATCCCGATGTCCACAATATAAGACTCCATAGTCTCAACATAGGGCTCCTTACTTGGACATACATATATTTTATGTAGAATATGAATGTCTACCTCAAATATTTTGGTGTCGAACATAGGCTGACGTGCATCATGAAACCTATTTACAAAGTCCTTAAATTCCTTGTGGTAAACGCAAAGGGAAACTTACACCATGGGCTCTTCTATTTAGAATTCATGTGGAAGCATCCCAAGATGAAATTTTAGTAGACTATAAGTTCATCTTCCCCATTCAACACCTTGGGTAACTCTTGTAGGATGTGGCATTCTCCCTCAAATGCCCTGCGTAGTCTCTGGAACCACTTATCCAAGCACTCTTTGTATGTGTTGGAAATAGGTTTTCACAACATGTACTTATCATATATTTTGGTGGGGATTTTTTTCTAACGAAACTCCCATATATTTTCCTTGGGACCGTATGGTACCCCAGTTTATCTTCTCACCTTTATATTTTTGGTTGTGTGCCTCATTCAAAAATCTCTCTACAATGTAACCAAAGTGATGTTGTAGTAGGTATTATTGGAAATTTTGTGTTATATATGTAACCGGTGCATATTCACCTCATTCCATCATTCATTGGTCCCTTCCTTAATCCTTGCTAATCGTGTTGTTACCACGGTGGCCATGTCTGAGATATTGGTGACCTTGAAATCTCAACCCCGCTTCTTATACTGATATAGGGTTGTTATGGCATCAATACCCTTGTCATATGTTAAGTATCTAGGAATTTCTAAACCTGTGTAGCAAAACCCTATTACCTTCTCAATTAACTTGGCAGTTATCCTCATTCTCCTGCCTAAAAATAGAAATAATCTTCATGGACCCGTGACATTAGCCACTTCTACGAATTCTCGGGATTTCAAAAGTATGGAAAATCCAAGGTCTACATTACACCCACACTCTCATGCAGTTTCTTCACTGAGGAATCTAAAACCTTAGTGTCCTCCACTAGTTGTCGGTTAGTCCTTCAGCAGACTTGTACTGTGATGTCCTTCATACATTTCACAAGGTGTGTTGGTTAATCTCTGAAACCCTACACTAAGTAAGATTTGTTTTTCATGGCCTTCATTTAATTAATCCTTCGGATATAGCATTTCCACTAACCACTCCTTTGCTTGATAATTAACCTCCTTCTCTACTACTGGAGCTTTTGTTTGTGCCATTTCTCCTTTTAATTTTACAACTATGTGGTGACAACCCTAGCTATGAAATGAAAAACCTATTTTCCCTTCTATTGTACACATGCACCACTACTTAATTCCTAATTCCATGCATGGGTACTCAACATCATGCTTCACAATGCAATAGGTTTACTCAATCCATAGGATACTCTTTGTCGCTAGCTCTTCTTTACAATTCACAATTTCTTCTCAAGTTCACAAGGTAGCAAATGATGTTGAGAACACCGACTTTAAACTAAGTTTTAAAAATTCCCTTCATTAATTTCTCCACCTACCACCATACATGGCATTAATTCCTCTTGATTGTGTTTCACACCTCATTATCCCACCCTTGAATGTCTCACACCTCAAAATTTTGCAGATTAGTCATAATTTCCTTGTGTGTGACTACTTATCTGTCACAAATCTCCTCTACCAATGCTTCCTTAATCCAAAGTAGTTTATCCAATGTGACCAAACATATGTAGTCTTTAATTCTGCAGCCTCCCATTACACTTGAGTTCTCAATGCTTTATGTGTGGTCTTAATTTTCTAGCACTTTTTCGGAAGTTCTCATGAATTTTGAAGCCTTACTCCTTTTATTTATCTTGTGGTTACCCATGACTTTATTTAGTTTCCATACCTCTTTTATCCACCCCAAACTAAGGGTATGATAATTCCTCTGTGTATATAAACACTTTAGATTGTGATCATCTTCTGGCATGCAAACACGCTTATTACAAAAACACTGAACTAAATTGACAAATCATAGCGACGAAGAAGGAAATACATTAAATGAAATACAATAAAGGAAATATAATCTAAATGGAAATATTTCCTTATTACAAAAACCAAGAAGACTTATTTATAGTAGGGCTTCAACCTAATCCCATTGAAGTAATCATGTTCCATCAAGCACCTCTAACTGACAAGTACTGATTCAAGTATGTGAGTGATAACATATAGTCCCAACCAATGCACCTTAAGCTTTCCTAGGTGGCACAAAAACTTTGAATCATAAAGAAGTACCATCTTCCCGACCTCAAGCTTCTTGTCCCTAATGTTTCTATCATGTCATGCCTTTTGTCTTACCTTTTCTTGCTTATGAATCCAACATGCTATGGCGCACCTCTCATCTAGTTATATTAACATGTCAATTCTTTCTTCCAATGATTTATAATTATCGATACCTCCCATACATGTAATATGCAAAGAAGGTAACATGAATTCCATGGGAAGAACTACTTCTAAGCCAAACAAAAAATAAAAGGTTTTGTCCTTATTCAACCTTTTGTAGGTTGTTCTATATGCCCAAAGTACATCAGAAACTTTATCATCCCAATTTTTCCTTCCAACATCACAATTTATTTTCAAGGTTTGGCTCAATATCTTGTTGAAAGCCTCAACAGTCCTATTTGATTGAGGGTGATAAAGTGTTGTTCTATGGTGTGCGACCATAAATTCATCCAATAATATCCTAATTGTCTCATTCAAGAAGTGTGTACCCCTATCACTTATCACACTCAACAAACATGCATACCTAGTAAGAATATTTTCCCATAAGAACCTTATCTGTGGTAGTCACTTTACAATACTTTCTAGGTGCTTCTTTTTCTCACCTTGTAAGATAATTTATATAAGTGATGATGTAGTGTGAGATGGTTCCACTTGCAGCTAGGGAATATGACCCAAAAATTCTACTACCCATTTTTCAAATGGATCTGCATTAGTAATAGGCCTCAAAGGAATTTAATCTCTATTACCATGTTTCAAGGTGCTACAAGTGATCACACGCTTTACAATAATCTTTACAATCCTTGTACTAGATCTCCCACCATAAACCAAAGAGTAGAATCTTACACATGGTTGTGTCACCAGCGTAGTGCCCACTTACAATACCACCATGAGACTCTTCCATGATATACATGCACTAATTTTCTAGTACACACTTGCACAATACTTCATCTTAGCCTAGTTTATATAAGTCACCACTAATTAACATGAACGGTGTGGTGTGAATTGTAAGTTATTTCTTATCTAAGGGTTTCATTCCCTTTGGCACCATACTTGTGCATAAAAATATAGGAATATCCTCTAATTTTGAAGGACCATGGTTTAACCTATACATATTTACATCCAACATTATACATTCAATTGTCTATGCAGCCTCTCCTAATTGAATTCTTGATAATTGGTTTGGGCTAGAATTACTTTTACCTAGTTTTTACCATGACCGTAAAGTCAAATTCCTAGAATAAGAGCACCTACCAACCTATGTGCCCTGTAAAATTAGCTTATTTACTAAGTATTTCAATTTCATGTGATCTTTATAAAACATAAAAGTCATTGCTAGTAAGTCTTGTCTAAACTTATGCAACATATAGATCATCGACAAGGCCTCTCATTTTGTAGTTATCTAGTTTTGTTCTACAGGAGTCAACTTTCTACTAGAAAAACAAATAGGATGATCTATAATACCTTCTCCAAGATGAGCTAATATTACACAAATGGCCATGCCAGAGGCATCCACATGTATGTGAAAAGGTTGGTTCTAAGAGGAGAGCACAAAATAGGTATCATAGTAAGCCTCTCCTTTAATGCTTCAAATGTGCATTACTGCGGTTCTCCCCAATAGAATGTCCTTTTTCCTTTTAGTAACTCCTCCAAGGGTGTGGAAATTTTATAATATCCTCTTATACATTTTCTATAATACCTGTGTAGCCCAAGAATCCACACACCTCACTCTTACTAGTAGTATCCTCTAGGCCTATGATAACTGTAACCTTAGCTGGATCTAATAACAAACCCTCCTTGAAGATGATATGCCCTATCGAGTTCCAAAAGGTGTAGAAAATACACACTTCTTGATGTTTAAGGAGATTCTTAACTATCTACATCTTTCAAACATTAAGTGCAAGTTGTCACAATGATCCTTGACAAGCCCATATACCATCCATTCATCTAACTAAATCAGTAAGAATTTGTGAATAAAGCCCTAGAATGCTTGAACAACTATGCATAAAAATACTACAAGTGCATTCTTCAGACCAAATAGCATCACCGTATATGCAAAGCTTCCTCATTCAGTCATGGATTTTGTCATCTCTTAATCTTCCTTAGCAATTCTTACCTGATGATACCGAAATAATCCATCTGTGAAAGATTAGATTTCATGCCTTACAACGGCTTCTAATATTTCCTTAGTGAAAGGCATAGGAAAAGGATCAATCACACATGAAACATTAAACTCCCCGTAGTCCACGAAATCCTAATCCAACAATACTTTTATACTGATTACCATGGGGCTAACCCACTCTAGTTCTTTTAGGGGCTTAATGATGCTAGATTTCAACATCATGCCAATTTATTCTTTAAATTTTATGTGCATGTTAGGTTTCATCCTGTAAGGTCTCTTCCTACTGGGTGTGTACCTTCATTTAGCTTAATCTTCATCTCATCCAAATATTTATGCACTCCCTTTAACTCATGGTAGCCCTTAGAATATAAGTCTTGGAAATCACGTACTAACTTAATTATCTTATCCACTTCAGAATTAGACTAATAATCTCCAATTATGGTCTCCTTACGTCTAACATTTGTGCCAATGTTCACTTTCTTAGTCTTCATAGGTTCATGATCACCACGTGACTTCTTATCTGTCTGTCTAAAACCTCGTGCATACCTTTTGAATGATCAATGTCCAAATCTTCTAATTCTTCATCATCCACTATGTAGACCATCTTTGCTTTATCCTTTTTAAGGAAAGCATGCTCAAGTAGTGTGACATTTGTCTCATCTACTTCACCAAAACACGCTCCTAGGTCTACCTCACAAAATAAATCTTGAATAATTTCTTCAACCTTTCCATTTTCTCCCATAGTCAAGCACTTCGTAACTTTGTAATTCCTCTTTCACCCGAGGTTTAGTGGAAAATTATTCAAAATTATGGATTATTCCTACATTCAAGTCTTTCCATTTTTCAGGTCTCCTATACAATTTCGTATAAATATACCAACCATGTGTGTAGCTGCGTAAAGTGAAATAAAGTTTTTACACCCATAGTGAAGGTGGTAAAGCTTCATGCCCCTCTGTCTAGATTCTCTCACACTACTGAACGTGGTGCTGAATAGGTTGATTACCATGATATATGCATATTTGAGTAGGCACATTGCTCTTGAGGAACCGGGTTGTTAGAGAAATTATCACTTCATTCCATTCTATGAGAATATCACTATGAACCATCCACAAGTACGCTACTATCCCACACAGGGTGTACACTAACATATTTCTTCTCTCCACTTGATCCTTCCACTTTGTTCCTTCATGGTGCACATGAATACCATAGAGTCTCCTTCTCCATTGTGTTGGGGTAGGGAGTTGTTACCTATCCTCCTAACACAGTGAGGTTTTCCTCTTCATGTAGATGCACTTCTTACTTTGTGACCAACCATCTAGTAGGTGTCATGTTCACAATTATCAAAAACAATACTTGTAGCATCACTAATAGACTATGTATCTTCCCATTAGAGGATTCCTTCATTAGATGGCTCGAGTATTTCAATCTCGAATGATGCACACATAAATTATGTTTAGGTATTCCTCACTCAAAGTTTCAACATAAGGTGCAGATTTCCCATCTTTAAAAGGGATAATAACTTGATATTATTATTTCTCAAAACTTATATACCCCTTTTCGAATAGATCAACATTATTTTCATAACACCAAGGGCACCCAAGTAGAGATGGTAAGATGTCTCCTTATGCAAATTCTAAAACCTCAAAATCCCGATGAACTTTTCCCATTATATAATAATGGATGCATCCTTTAAAAATCCTATTGGGGTGGCCTATGTTTGATTTTCCATAAAAATTACATTAGAGGATGACCGTAATGGGGTTTACCCATCTACACCCATGCATCTAAATTAAGCACATTAACTTTTGTGCTTATGTCAATCAATATATTTCTCAAAAGCCACCCATCCACAATAGCATTTAGAGTGATATCCTTATCATAATCCAAGCTATGAGGTGGGATATTATCATGTAGGATCTTCCATCAATTCTCAATATTTATGCACGAGTGTTTCCCTTTAACCAATTCCCTAGTAATGGAATAATATTCTCCTGACGCAACATCTTTCATACCTCTTTCAAATCATCAACATCTGACTGACCTATCTCTACTTCCTTCTTTTGTTCCAACTTCCATGATTGTTACTTTAAACATTGTATTTCACCCTAAATATTTCTAACAACCTCCATGGTTTCTGATAAACCTCCTTCGATGTGTAATATATGGGTATATTACATGTAAAATTTCCTCGATAATGGTAATATTTTTACAATGTTTCTCTAGCATGTGTAGCTTTAGCACGTGTAGTAATCTTCACAAATACTACCTCAGGTTCTTATGCCAACTATGGAATCCATTGATTTTCCATGGCGTGGTGTATTCTTACCATCCACTGTGCCCTTGTTCTCCTTCTTATCATGTTAACTAAGATGATCATATAATTACAGGTACTCTTCATAGTTATGATTCTTTCCATAAAAAAAAAAGCAATATTTTGAGGGCATTCACACCTATAGTGGTCGGGATATCCACACCTATAACATGTTCCACAAGAAAACTCACCTCATTCACCACCACAAGAGCAACCCCTAAATCCATGATGGTATCCTCGACCTCTATCATGACCTCATTCAAAGCGTTGTTCATTTTGATCATAGCGCCCTTGAGTGTGATCATGATCATGGTGATAACTTTTACCTTTAGAATTATCTAGTACTCCCATCTATCATACACCAATATCAATGGCATCATGGATATGATCAATCAACTTGTAATCTTCGAGTTTTGTGAGTCATGGACGTGAAAATATTATAGTAGCAAGATATATGCTTTGTTATTGTGCATTATAACAATGTGTTGGTCTGAAAATCTGTCGCCTGGATAGATCTATGGATAGACGAGCCAACAGTGTGCAGGGCTTAGCCCCTCTTTGAGTCAGCAAAGTGAAACTGGTTTATTGCTATTCTACCAGCAGGAATCTATGCAAGTCTCACAGATTCTACCTTCGGGGGTTTGGGATCTCATCCCAGTAGAGTGTTTCAGGCTGCGAAAAGAAAGGAATGAAAGAGGGAAAAGAGAAAGAACAGATCCGAAGGAAGAAAAGAAATGAATTCCAAAGTAGAAAGGTCAGAAGATTTATGTTTTTGGGTTGGTAGTAAACAGAGCCAAACCTACTTGCATAAATAAACAAAGCAATACTGATGAGCAAATGACAGAAAAGTAGATATGAATCCAACAGATTAAACACATACATATCTAACGTAAGGAAGATCTAATACATAACACAACTATTGAGCACAAAGTCTTAATATTTGTATTACTGTTTTCTTCTGTTACAAGAAAGCTCAAAGTATTTCTCTCCTCACTTCTATTTTCATCTAAAAAATGTTCACCTCGAATAGAACAAGTATTCCAGTATTTATAGAAGAGAGGAGAAGGAAAGCAAAAAAAAGGAGCCAACAAATATTTACAAAGATATTTACAAAATATCTAAAAGTCATGTTGACTTTTGACAACTTGATGGATGATATCATCCCATGATGCAACATGGATGATGTCATCATTTGTGCTAACACACTTTAGACATTTGAAAGTCATTAAGAGAAGAAGAAGAAGAGGAAGAAGAAGAAGAAGCGGCATTTCGTCATCTCTCGCGGCCGAAAGGGGGGGTGCACCTTGATCTTCTTGAGAAGAGATGATATGTGGAACTCGACGCGGTATTCCAAAAATTTGTTAATCATGGGCCCAAATTGATCCTGTGATGGATCCTTGTGCACTTCCCGATCTTCGCAAGTCTCCCACTAATGAGCTTTTAGAATAATATTTCTATGAAGGAGATATTTTGACCTCGCTTCGATGAGGAACTCCAATGAAGTCCCTTTCATCAGGCCGATCTCATGGTAAAGGAAGATAGAGCATCCTGGGAGACATGTTAAGAACAATTCGCTCCATTTGATTTATCATCCAGCATTTTCTCTTCCCTGTTCACCTTGAAGATTTTTCAGAGGGATCTCATGGTAAAGGAAGGAGAGCTTCCCTGGAGACTTCAATTCGCTCCATTTGATTTATCACGTCCCTTCATTGTGATCTTTTCTAGAGTCATCTATCCGATAGTCTAGAGTGGACATGGTTTTGTTGAGGGCCCTATGGCAAAACTCTTGACCGGATCCTCGAGTGAGCAGTCGAACATTTGTTGAAAGGTCTCATGTTGGAGTCTAGCATGATCTAGCTCTTCGATATGGGACCCACTAATACTTGGAGTTCCTTGTTCACCTTTTTTATTTTAGATATGAATTGACATACTCGGTGATCACTCTTTCTCACCCTCCTCAGCGAAACAGCCATACCACCTTTCGCCGATCTTTGAATATTCATTAATTTTCTCTTGAGAAGCTCGGAAGTCTCGGCGGCAGTGTGGGAGGTGCACTACCCATCTTGTAAGACTTGAAGCAGATATTTGTTCTGCTCCTTGATGCATTTTCTCTTCTTTTATTCCTTGAAGATTTTTGCGAGGGCATCATCGGAAAGAGCTTCCCCTTTCGAAAGTCCCCATTGTGACTTGAGTCACGATGGGAGACATATCTTTTTCTCCTTAAGGGGATCTATTATTTCCATAACTCTCTCACCCACAACACTTTGAGAGAAGCTCAACGAGGGCTTTTGCTTCTTTGCCCCTTTGAGAATCACTGAAAAGTCCATCGGAGTGATGGGAACTTTCCCTCTTTGTTGGCTCAAGAGAGATCTAGGTTGGTCCCATAGAAGAGGACCGAGAGGAGGAGGAGGGAGCAATAGTAGAAGAGGGGAAAACGTGGAGACACGCGGCGGTGGCATTGAAAGCATAGCCGAAGAAGTGTCCACGGGAGGAAGGAAACGCAGTTTTGAAGACAAAGGAAGGGAAGGGAGCCCGGAAATGAGGAAGAAATGGAAGAAGATAAATCGGTGAGGGAAGAGAAGATAGATGAAGAGGCGGGGAAAGAGTAGAAGAAGAGGCGGAGGACATGACTAAAGGGATGGTCACCTGAGTTACTTGAGGAGGAAAGGAAGAGAAGAAGAAGGGATAGAAGGGACTTCTGTGGTTGTAGCAATGCCGACATCCTGAGTGGATGGGCGTATGGGACTATCCTCTGCTTTGCTTCTTTCTCTGGCGAATCCAGAGTTATTACGTGTTCAGCACTTTGTGGAAGGAGGACTTTTAGGGGCTTCTTCCTGAATGGTGCTGGATTCACCTTCTGTACCTTTACCTTTTAGCTGCTTCTTGGACCTTGGAGGTGCATTGCCCAATGGGGAGGTGGTGAAATCTACCCCGAGGTAGATCAGCCCATTCATGCGGCACCAGTGCTCTGTTCTGCGCATAGTCTCCTTGACCCTCTCCTCAATTGTTTGAGGAGCCTTGCTTCTGTCAATGGCCGGGAAGGGCCAATCATCCCCTTCCGTGTCATTATACACCTTGTCTACTTCATCTTCCGTAGTTTGGAAGCCTTTGGGGACAATGGCCACTCCGTATTGGATAATTTCCGCCAATGCTAAGCGAGAATGATCCTTTCTTCTGAGTTCCACCTCGTGGATGATGTCAATGTAAATATCCTCAATTTGAGGGACATGGATCGGATCAAGCTTAGCCCTTGGCAGGCAGCTCCTTGGGTCAAAGGTAGGCCTGGCTGGGAAGTCATGTTTCAAATTGAGCAACTCCAGCTCTGCGAACATTTCCTTCACCTTGTGATGGGAGGAGCATGTGTACTGGCCCACTGTGAGGGGGAAAGGAGTTCCGCCCTTCTTTCTTTTGAGGCATTTCTCATGGTATGTGACCAGCTGCCTTGATAACTCTAGTAGAATCAGCTTAGGTCCAGCATACCTCGGTAGCCTAGTTGGCTCGCCCAAGAAGTTGACCGCCCTCAGATAGGTAAATGTGGGAAACTGGGTGAACAGGGCCCCCCACTTCTCCACGGTTGACACAATGTTTTTGGTCGTGCGACCATGAGTTAGATTTGGCCTTAACAGAGGCAAATGATGTGATAAAAGAAAGCATCATTAATTTTGGTGAATTAAGGATGCTATTCTCCACCTCGATTACTGGATAATATTCATATATTTTGACCTGAGGCCAAATTCCACTTCGGTTTAGCCCTGGATAATCCCTCTCCGACGCTGCAGCGTAGACTACATAGGAGTTCATATGGAACACTCCCGTTGTGGCGAATTGTTGTAGCTGCTCGGAGATGGTGCTGCTTATTATTTCTCCCCAGCAAAAGCGCTGCTCAGGCACATTCTTATTCATTGTTTCCAAGTACCTCAGCATCCATTTATGGAAGTAGTGGGCATCGAAATCCTCAAGACCACGCTTTCAGAAAGTAATAGTATCACTGAGCTCTTCTGAGAAGTCACTGCGGTGGATGATTTGGGGCCACCGGGTTACCACCTTCTTGTTTTTCAAGTAGACTTCATTCATTAGTTGCATGCATTGGTCTTCATTGTCTTCCCAGGCCTTGATGCACTCTTCTTGGCTGACGGCCACAAAGTGCCGGTGGTGAGGGATGCCGAGCATTATCTCAAAATGACGGGCAGTGAGGTTTATGACTACCTCGCCCTTGCTGTTTTCGACACATCTTGTGTCCTTGTTGTAAGATTGTGCAATCACCATCATGAATTCATTGTTGACGGCACTGACGGGGATTCCTCCGGCGAAATGCAGGGCACTGCCTATTAATTTGTCCATCCACGGACTTCTTGTAACCTTCTGAGTCCTAACCCAGAATTCTTCCATGTCAATGTGACCCAACTCTGAGTCCCTGACATCCATACTGCATTCAGCCTGTGATTCGGGCATCCTGACCCTTTGATATTTGTACTTCATCTCTTCCTCTGTAAGCTTAGCCTTTCCTCTTGGTTTGGTGGGTCTCTTGCTGGATGTAGACATATGTTCTTTTGAACTCAGTTGCTGATCTGCATGAAGAAGAAGCGAGACCCAATCCAAAAAGGTTGAATTAGCCATTTGATCTTCCATTAGAATGTCAGCAGAAGAAAGAGTTAGAGATTTTAAGGCTCAGGGCGCAGGGCGCATGAAAATTGCAACTTGCAGGCCAAATAAACAGGGCGCATGGCGCATGGATGTTGCAGATTGCATTTTATAAAAGGCGCATGAGAACAGTGTGTTGCATGGAAACAGGATGCGCCAAAGGCGCATGGGCCTTGCATGTTACATTAGGATTGGGTGCGCCCTTTGGCGCATGGGAAAAGCGTGTAACATGGACTTTTCATGCGCCGAAGGAAATATGGCGCGGCACACGAAGAGTTTACACAACATAATGTTATTGCAATCGGGGATGCGCCTACGCCTTTATAGCTTCATACTTGCGCAGATAAAGCTTATGTTGCATGGAAGGCTGGTGTGTCATGGGCGCATGAAAACGTGATGCAAAGACACAAAGGATGGCGCGCCATAAAGGGACGTGAGATTTTGACACTTGTAGCATGTGAAAGAGACGCGCGCCAAAGGGTGCGAGAGGTTAATGATGCAAAAGCGGCGAAGGGTGCGCCTTTGGCGCGGGTTTCTCACGTTACAAAGGTGGTCGACAGATGCGCCATGGGGGCGCAACTGTTCTTAGTGTTGCAGGGGTGACAGACGTGCCAAGGAGAAAAACAGAAAACTAAACTCTTAAAGGGGGTTTTTTACATGATTCTTAGATTTCTTCTCCTCTCTTTTTAACATGCTCAGTGGGCAAACGAAACGGTTAAAACCAAGAGGATTACAACCATGGTTTCAAGAAAATGACCTTCTCCAGCAGATCTGGAAAGAGGAAGGATAGCATGGGGGCAGACAGCAAATGGAGGAGGCTAGGCCGATCACATTTATATATAAACAACCACCCAACAAGCAAGAACCAAACCAGGAACACACCAGGAACTGAAAGCACAAAACGCACAAGAGAGAAATAACACCTCTTACCTGGATATATAGCAAAAGTTGCAATGGGTCCACAGGACGATGAAAACGATGGAGCAGAGGCTGACAAGTTCAGAATGATCACGTGCTCAACAAAAGTGAAAATGACATTTGGGAGCGCACTCACATATATATAGAAAAACTGGTCATAAATGCGCCAACCACTTTTTCAAAGGCGCATGAGATTTGTTGTCGACAGGAGAAAGCGTGCGCCCTTTGGCGCATGAGAGTATTTGACAACAGGAGACGAAGTGCGCCTTGGCGCGCCAAAAGCATTGTCGACATGAAGTTATGTGCGCCCTTTGGCGCACCAAAATATGGTGTTGCAATAAGATTATGTGCGCCCTTTGGCGCACCAAAAAGCGGAGCAACAAAAGTTGTGTCAACAATAAGGCGCATGCGCCTTGGCGCACGCAAAAGAGACTCAACATCCTTTGGCGCACCGAAAGATGTGTTAACATGGAAAACCATGCGCCAAAGGCTTTTAAGGGGGCGCATCAAAGGCTAGTGTTACAAGGATATTTCATGCGCCCAGCCAAAAAAGGCTCAGAAAGACTAAGTTCGAAAACTAGATTTCCCGGGAAGGGATTTTACAACGTTTCGAACGCGAGGGATCCCTAACGAGGGATCGAAACAAAATTTTCCGTATGGTTATCGGTAAAATTGCCCTTGTCAATTTTACGGGATAACAGCTGGCTCTTTCTGGGGACTATCCCTGAGCGAACTCGGGGGTAGAGAATCCCAGATCACTTGTGCCTATCCATTGGGTAACAGAGTCAAAAACAAGGGGGACCGGAGGGAGAACAAAAGAAACACACGACAAACCGAAAGCAAACACACGACGAAAGCAAACACACAACTTAAAGAAAATTGTACAAAGAAGAGAGCAAGCTCTACTTCCTGAAGATCTTCAGATGCTGCCCGCTATAGGGAAGCGGGAGCTCAGTTCCATCCAGATACGAGAGATAGAAACTATTCTCTCCATTGAGTTGCTTGATTTTGAAGGGCCCTCTCCATAGGGAATCAAACTTTCCGTGCATGCCCTTTGGCTCTCTTCGCTTGTCCCACAAAAGGACGAGATCTCCCACTTGAAAATCTCTCTGCTTGGCTTTCTTATCGAAAAGCCTCTTAACTTGATTCTGATGTTCAGTGATCCTATCGACCACCTTCACTCTCTTTTCTTCAAGTTCTGCCAGATACATGATTCTCTTTTCAAGAGAACTTTGGAAAGTTTCATCTTCAATGGCTCGTGCCAAGCGCAGAGCAGGAAGTTCCGCAGAAATGGGAAGCTTCGGCATCAGTGCCATATAACACTTGAAAAGGTGACATGCCGAGAGATCTCTTCTGGGAATAATACGATCCACCCACAAAGCTTATTATAAGGACTTGTGCCACATCCGCTGATTTGATTCCACCAGTTTTCGTATGATGGCCACCAAGTTCTTGTTGCTGGATTCTCGCTTGACCATTTCCCTGAGGATAATAGTCGGATGCGTGAGCCAAGGTTATCCCATATTCATAGCAAAAACTAATAACTTCTCGTGAGGAGAAGTTAGAAGCATTATCAGCAACGATTTTGTTTGGAACGCCGAACCTGACAATGATATTTTCTTTAATGAAATTACAAACCACCTCAGAAGTGGCATGCTTGACAGGTATGGCTTCCACCCACTTGGTGAAGTAATCCATTGCTGTAAGGACATAGCTATGTCCAGCACTCGATTGAGGATTGAGTGCGCCAATAAAATCAATTCCCCATTGCCTGAATGGTTCATTGATAATGACCGGCCTTAGGGGAAAGGCAGCCAACTTGGGCTTGCCAACAAATTGTTGGCAGGGTTCACATTTCGCCACCCAGGTGGCTGTATCTTGAAAGAGCGTCGGCCAATAATACCTGGCTCGAATGATCTTGTGTGCAGTTACGGATGAAGAGAAATGCCCTCCACAAGCTGAATTGTGAAAACTTTCCAGTAGTTTTACTTGCTGGGGCTTGTCGACACATCGCAGGAAGATGCCATCTATCCCGCGCTTATATAAGCCGTCATCCCAGATGACATATTTAGCCACCCTGAGCTTTATAGTGCGCTTCTCCTTTGCAGTTAGGTGCATCGGGCATTTGCCGTAGGTAAGGAAGAAAGCGATGTCAGAGTACCACTCATCACTAGTTGCAACAAATAGAACCGAGGCGAGAGAATCGTGCCCTTCTTGCTGGTCTGCGCTTCTTCGATGTAGTCACCCCTCTCATCAGGATTTTCTGAATCTTTGTTTTCAGCCATTAGCTGACACAGGCCCTTGCCCCTTACCAGCTTGGTTGGTTTAATATCCAGGTCATACTCCTGGACCTTTGCGATCCAATTTCCCCAAGAAACTTCCTAACTCCTGCTGAGTTAGAATTGATTTCACCGCCGTGTCAGGGACCAGCACCACCGTATGCGAGTTTAGAATGTAATACCTGAAATTCTTCACTGCTTTGACAATGACAAAGGCATGCTTTTCCAACTTGAGTCATCTTCAGTTCGTGAGGTTTGAGAGGAGAACTCATGAACGCGATTGGAGATTCAACATCCTCCGAGTTCTTTTGCATTAAGATTGCGGACACAGTATGCTCAGATGCATAACTATACATGATGAAGTCCTTGGAGAAGTCTGGACATACCAGGACTGGTGCATGGGCAACGGAAGCTTTTATTTCTTCAAATGACCTTTTCCCCTCCTCACTCCATCTGAAAGTTGGTGACCCTTTCATCATGTTCAATATGTGACGGTCTTTTCAAAGCAAAGTCAGAACAAAATGCTCGAGAAAGTTCACCTTTCCAAAGAAAGAATGAACACCGTCTTGCTTGTAGAGTAGAGTAAGGCTTTGAATAGCCTTAACTCTTTCAAAGATTCTATCTTTGTTCCTTCTTCGCTGACCACATGGCCTAGCAACTTCACTTCCGTGACTCCAAAAACAGACTTTTTGGGTTTAGGGAAATCCCATGTTCTCGGCACCTGGCCAACACTTGCTCCAAATGATCACAATGATCATTTCGCTATTTAGAGAACACGGTTAAGTCATCTAGGTAAACCACGATGACTTTTCCCATCATACCTTTGAATGCAAAGTCCATGGCCCGCTGAAAAGTGGCACCAACATTAGTTAGGCTGAAAGGCATCCTGCTGTAGGAAAATGTACCCCAGGGAGTAGTGAATGCTGTTTTGAATTGATCTTCAGGTGAAACCTCAATCTGATTGTAACCTGAAAAACCATCAAGCATGGATAGCATCTCTGATCCAGTTACTGCTTGCAGAACTTGATCCATTATCGGAAGAGGGTAGTTGTCTTTCAGCGAAGCTTGATTCAAATTTCGAAAGTCTACGCAGATGCGTATTTCACCATTTTTCTTGCGCACTGGCACAATATTTGCTACCCAAGTACTGTGATGGATAGGGAAGATGATTCTTGCGTCTAGCATCTTCTGAATTTCAGCCTGGATGGTACCCGAAATCTTGGGATTATAGTGCCTCTGCTTCTGGCGGAAGGCTTTGGCATCGTCTTTCAACGGAATATCGTGCTGAACGTCCTTCGGCTTGAAGGACTTTAAATCGGCATAAGACCATGCCAATACATCCATATATTTTTTCAGCAACTTGACAAATTTTCGCTTCTCTTCAGGCGTGCAACATTTGCCAATGTTCACGAATTGCGGGTGTTCTATCGAACCTATATTGACCGGTTCGGTTTCTGGGGATGAGCCAGGATCATCTCGCCTCTTCTTTCTTACAAAACGGTCATGCCTGTCAAACAGGCGTTCCAGAGAAACCAGGCCCTTCGGAATTTTATTTCCTTTGAGCTGACATACGCCGTCGTTCTCCTTTGATTCGTGGTTTTGACCGTCGATTGATTCACGGCATGTAGAGGTGGATCCTTCGAAATACAATTCTTTAAAATTTTCTGCCTTCTCCAGAAAGGCAATGAGTTGATTATCATCATTGAACACCTGCCAATGCTGAGAATTGTCTGGTACGCTCGGGTGGAAAACCACCTCAATGGTGTACTTGTTCATTTTCAAACCTGGATGTGGGAGCATGAGAGATGCTGAAACAGCCAATGAATCAGCCATGTCATTTTGGGCTCTTGGAATCGCCCCTATTGAAAAGGCATCAAATTCTTCGATGCTGTCCCATACTGCATTACGGTAATGTCTGAGCCTTTCATTCTTTACTTGATAAATCCTTTTGACTTGATTTACAACCAGCTCAGCATCACCTTGCACTTTTAGATTTTTAATTCCTCTTTCTTTTGCGGCCTGCATACCGAGTAAGAGAGACTCATACTCAGCAGTATTGTTAGTGTTGAAAAACTACAATTTGAAAGAGAGAGGAATGACTTCTTCCTCAGGAGATATCAACACGACCCCAGCGCCACATCCACTAGTTGCACAGCTCCCATCGAATTGCAATGTCCAGATCTTATTAAGATCTCCTTCCTGAACGAGAACAGCCCCTGTTTTATCCATCTCAGTAGATAAGAAGTAATTCCCCATCCCTGATGATTCAAAAAGGATTTGAGCTTTGGGGTCTTCAGAGTTGGTAACCAAGTATTTCTTTTGTGATTCTGGCTCCAAAGTCTGCATTACGCCTTTGACTGGAATTCTAGCTTTGGACCAGTCCATATGAATTTCTCCACCAACTTCGATGCAAAAACTTCTTCCCAGCAATATTCCATATGCTGCCGGAATGTCAGCAACGAGGACTGTCATTTTTACTCTTTTATCCGGGAAAGCCGCAAATGCAAATTGTGCATCTTTAATTTGGCCAACCAATGGAACTTGCTTAGTTTCCAAAGAGTAACATCTACCAAAAGGCTTGGTAAGAGTGAGACCCAAAGCATGGGCAACTTTAGCCGGCATGACGTTATCAGAAGCCCTAGAATCAATTATGCAATTACTCGGCTTGTGACCATTGATCAGCAGAGAGAGATAGAAAGGTTCTATCTTGCTCATGTACGAGATGTTGAAGCAACATTTATATGGGATTCAGGGGGAGTGGAAAGGATTCCTTTTGGGGAAGCGTGATTAGGTATAACAACTTGACTTTGGATATACTTAGTTAATCTTACAAGCTGTTTGGGGTTTGATTGAAGATACTCAGCTTCAGACATTTGGATCTTGGTCTTTTTTGCATGATCTATAATATCAAACGTGGCCAAGGGTTGCGTTGGTAAAGGAATGAGTCCCTCACCTCGCAATGATGGAATAGGATTGGTGGTCTTAGTAGGAATGTGAGAGGACTGATTTGGAGGAGAGATAGGGGGAAAAGATCTCTTTGCAAAAGATTTTCCAGGGAGTTGAGTAGGAAGAGGATTACCTCTTTTAGCAATGATCGGAGGCGCGTTTGACATGGCCTTCTCCTGCTGGACATGGGCAGCAACTTCCGCTTCTTTTCCTTGCGAACGAGTAAAAACAACATATGACTGCCCGCTTGCGTACCCCTAGGTACCCTCTTCTTCATCAGATTCTTCCTCATCAAATTCCATATACCCGATAGTAGAGTCGCCAGTCGGTTCACCGACATCTTGATCATCTTCGCCTTGAGATGAAGGTTCTTCATAATACTACTCTTCTTCTTCAATCTCGGCCAGAGCATTGACCGGAGGGGCCTCAAGTGCCAACCGCGGAGCAGCTGTAGGTAAGCGCGGTCTTTGTGAAACATTGTTAGGAACGAAATTCCTCCGCGGAATATCCCGGTATGAGGAACTGGGAGAGGCCTGGGCCAACTGCTTCTTTAATGCGAGCAAATCGTTTGCCATCTTTTGGAATGCTGGATCAGACGAAGTGGTGGGCGAAGGGCCCAAAGATTTAGGCTTGGCTGATTCCTTTTTTAATTCGCTGGATATTATCAGATTATCCTCTATGCGAATGGCAGCGGCTTGGGCGAGAACCAAGGTGGCAACTCGTTCCTGAAGGAGCAAGAAACTAACTTTCAAGCTCATAGCGTTTACGAAAAAACACTTTTGATTTTCCGGCGTTGGAAGCATGGCAACAGGGACACGGTTGATTAGTGCATTGAACCGGGCGACAAAATCACGCATGGTCTCATTCGCCTCCTTCTTCAGGTGAGTGATTCGTGATAATAATGCAAATGCATCCTCTGAAGGCTTGTACCTATCTTCAAAAGCATCCCGTAAGGTGGCCCAACTGGTGATAGATCCGGCCGGAAAATGCTGAAACCATTCAGCTGCAGGTCCTTGTAGGGTTTCCAGAAAAAGGTGAACCAACACATCTTCGTGGGTCACATCCAAAATATTGCATGACATGATGAATGCAGATATGTGGGAATCCATGCTTTGATTTCCACTCCCGTCGAATTTGGGAAAATTCTTTTGATTTCCGTGAGGGAGAGCGTGAACTGGATGTGGTAAAGCCAAAGGACCCATCACGTTTCCCCATGGTACCGCCATCTGAAAAGCCGGAAAGAGAACACGAGCTGGAATTGTAGTTCCGCTGAGTAGCAAGGCACTACAAAGGGATGTGGATGCCCCTGCAAAAGACTTTTTCTTCGTGAAGGTGAGACACTCCTGGATGACCGGCTAGCTGAGCTTAGTGCTGAAAAACGCGCCGGTGTTACGCTGAAATTGTGCCTTTGAAGCAGATCGAAAGTAGGATCAGCTTCTCCATGGGCTCTCCTGCTGCGCGTAAAAGGTTCACTCGCCAGTGTTCCTTCCAGATCTGTAATGTTATGGCACAGATTTAAACTTTCTTTTTGGTTGTACTTGCTGATTTTCTGGTTTTTCTGTCAAAAACCAGCAGCAGGCACTTTTCTAGATATTTAAAAACTATCCTCTTCAGAAAACCGATTGCGGTTAAATGACAAATTACAACGAGGATAAGATGGCAGGGAAGATTAGTAAGCTGATTTTCTGATCTGATTTTGACTTTTTTTTTTTTTTAGAGGGTTTCAAACTTTTTGCAAACAGTCAAAAACTCAGATCTATGGCAAAATACTGATTTTTTCAAAAACTCAGCGAACTAAAGATCTTTAACTGGACCAGATCTATGACTCTCAGAAGGAAATTTTTCAATTTGAGCACTTTTGCAAATTTTTGGATTTTTAACAAAAAGTTCAGATTTGCAAACAGGCAGCAATCTTTTGATTTTTTCTGATTTTTTATCTTACTACCATCATAGATCTGACAGATCTATTCGATCCCCAGTGGAGTCGCCAAAAACTGTTGGTCCGAAAATCTGTCGCCTGGACAGATCTATGGATAGACGAGCCAACAAGATGTGCGGTGGGCTTAGCCCTCTTTGAGTCAAGCAAAGCGAAAGCCCGGTTTATTGCTATTCTACCAAAGTAGGAATATGCAAGTCTCACGATTCTCGCTTCGGGGTTTGGGATATCATCCCAAAGAGAGTGTTTCAGGCTGCGAAAAGAAAGGAATGAAAGAGGGAAAAGAGAAAGAACAGATCCGAAGGAAGAAAAGAAATGAATTCCAAAGCAGAAAGGTCAGAAGATTTATGTTTTTGGGTTGGTAGTAAATAGAGCCAAACCTACTTGCATAAATAAACAAAGCAATACTGATGAGCAAATGACAGAAAAGTAGATATGAATCCAACAGATTAAACACATACAGATCTAACGTAAGGAAGATCTAATACATAACACAGCTATTGAGCACAAAGTCTTAATATTTGTATTATCAAGCATTTTCTTGTTCAAAAAGCTCAAAGTCTTTCTCTCCTCACTTCTATTTTCATCTAAAAAATGTTCACCTCGAATACAACAAGTATTCCAGTATTTATAGAAGAGAGGAGAAGGAAAGCAAAAAAGGAGCCAACAAATATTTACAAAGATATTTACAAAATATCTAAAAGTCATGTTGACTTTTGACAACTTGATGGATGACATCATCCCATGATGCAACATGGATGATGTCATCATTTGTGCCAACACACTTTAGACATTTCAACAAGAAAGTCAGAGAATAGAGAGAAGAAGAAGAAGAGGAAGAAGAAGAAGAAGCAGCTACTCATCATCATCATCCTGCGGCCGAAAGGGGGTTGCCTGCTTCTGATGCTGCTCAGGAGATGATATGTGGAACTGAGCGCGGTATTCCAAAAACTTGTTAATCATGGGCCCAAATTGATCCTGTGATGGATCCTTGTGCCGTTCGCTGATTGCTTCGCAAGTCTCCCGCTCGCTTATGAGCTTTTCTGGGAGTTTAGAATAATCTTTCTCCGCCTCGATGAGGAACCCGATGAAGTCCCTACAGGCCAGCAGGTTGTTGATAGATTCAGTGTCAAATGTGACCTCTGGCCCCGTTCCTTGAGAAGTAATCTCCTTGAAGATCCGGATAGTTTCATCAGCTGATCTCATGGTAAAGGAAGGAGTGAGCAGCCCTGGAGACATGTTAAGAACAATTTGCTCCATTTGATGCATCGCATCCAGGGCCTCTTCCTTCACCTTGTCTATCTTTTCCAGAACAAATTCCAGCTGATCTATCCGATAGTCTAGAGTGGACATGGTTTTGTTGAGGGCCCTTGGATGGCCGAAAACTCCGAACTTGACCAGATCCTCGACTGAACAGTCGAACATTTGTTGAAAGGTCTCATGTTGGAGTCTAGCATGATCTAGCTCTTCTGATATGGGACCCGCTAATACTTGGAATTCCTTGTTCACCTTTTTGATGTTTAGATATGAATTGACATACTCGGTGATCACTCTTTCACCATCCTTGAGGATCCGGCTCCTCCAAGCGAGAAAGCGGCCATACCCTCGCTTGCGCGATCTTTGAATATTCATTGATTTTCTCTTGGTGAGAAGCTCAAAAGTCTCGGTGGCATCGTGGGAGGTGCACTACCCATCTTCTTTAAGGCTTGAAGCAGATATTTGTTCTACTCCTTCGATAGCCTTTTCTCTTCTTTTTATTCCTTGAAGCTTTTGCGAGAGGGCATCGATCATGAAAGAGCTTCCCCACAGAGACTTTCAAAAGACGTCCCCATTGTGACTTGAGTCACGGTAAAATCTGTCGAGACAGATCTTTTTCTCCTTGAGGGGATCGGGTATGCTATTTCCATAACTCTTTCACTGCAAAGACTTTGAGAGAAGCGTGTTACAGGCTTTTGCTTCTTTGCCCCTTTGGCCGGAATCACTGAAAAGTCCATCGGAGTGATGGGAACTTTCCTCTTTTGTTGGCTCAACTGCTGAGAGATCTAGGCTGGTCCCATAGAAGAAGGACCAGAGACAGAGGAGGAGGGAGCAACAGTAGAAGAGGGGAAAAATGTGGAGACACGCAGCGGTGGCATTGAAAGCATAGCCGAAGAAGTGTCCACAGGAGGAAGGGAAACCGCAGCTGTAGAAGACAAAGGAAGGGAAGGGAGCCCGAAAATGAGGGAAGAAATGGAAGAAGATAAATCAGTGAGGGAAGAGAAGATAGATGAAGAGGTAGGGGAAAGAGTAGAAGAAGAGGCGGAGGACATGACCAAAGGGATGGTCGCCTGAGTCACTTGAGGAGGAAGGAAGAGAAGAAGAAGGGATAGAAGGGACTTCTGTGGTTGTAGCAATGCCGACATCCTGAGTGGATGGGCGTATGGGACTATCCTCTGCTGCTTCTTTCTCTGGCGAATCCAGAGTTATTACCTGTTCTGGCGCTGTGGAAGGAGGACTTTCAGGGGCTTCTTCCTGAATGGTGCTGGATTCACCTTCTGTACCTTTGCCTTTTAGCTGCTTCTTGGACCTTGGAGGCGCATTGCCCAATGGGGAGGTGGTGAAATCTACCCCGAGGTAGATCAGCCCATTCATGCGGCACCAGTGCTCTGTTCTGCGCATAGTCTCCTTGACCCTCTCCTCAATTGTTTGAGGAGCCTTGCTTCTGTCAATGGCCGGGAAGGGCCAATCATCCCCTTCCGTGTCATTATACACCTTGTCTACTTCATCTTCCGTAGTTTGGAAGCCTTTGGGGACAATGGCCACTCCGTGGATAATTTCCACTAATGCTAAGCGAGAATGATCCTTTCTTCCGAGTTCCACCTCGTGGATGACGTCAATGTAAATATCCTCAATTTGAGGGACATGGATCGGATCAAGCTTAGCCTTGGCGGCAGCTCCTTGGGTCAAAGGTAGGACTTTGGGAAGTCATGTTTCAAATTGAGCAACTCCAACTCTGCGAACATTTCCTTCACCTTGTGATGGGAGGAGCATGTGTACCGGCCCACCGTGAGGGGGAAAGGAGTTCCACTCTTCTTTCTTCATTGGTCTTCATTGTCTTCCCAGGCCTTGATGCACTCTTCTTGGCTGACGGCCACAAAGTGCCGGTGGTGAGGGATGCCGAGCATTATCTCAAAATGACGGGCAGTGAGGTTTATGACTACCTCACCCTTGCTGTTTTCGACACATCTTGTGTCCTTGTTGTAAGATTGTGCAATCACCATCATGAATTCATTATTGATAGACAACGACGGGGATTCCTCCGGCGAAATGTAGGGTGGCACTGCCTATTAATTTGTCCATCCACGGACTTCTTGTAACCTTCTGAGTCCTAACCCAAAATTCTTCCATGTCAATGTGACCTAACTCTGAGTCCCTGACATCCATACTGCATTCAGCCTGTGATTCGGGCATCCTGACCCTTTGATATTTGTACTTCATCTCTTCCTCTGTAAGCTTAGCCTTTCCTCTTGGTTTGGTGGGTCTCTTGTTGGATGTAGACATATGTTCTTTTGAACTCAGTTGCTGATCTGCATGAGGAAGAAGCGAGACCCAATCCAAAAGGTTGAATTAGCCATTTGATCTTCCATTAGAATGTCGGTAGAAGAAAGAGTTAGAGATTTTAAGGCTCAGGGCACGGGCGCATGAAAATTGCAACTTGCAGGCCAAATAAACAGGGCGCATGGCGCATGGATGTTGCAGATTGCATTTTATAAAAGGCGCATGAGAACAGTGTGTTGCATGGAAACAGGATGCACCAAAGGCGCATGGGCCTTGCATGTTACATTAGGATTGGGTGCGCCTTTGGCGCATGGGAAAAGCGTGTAACATGGACTTTTCGTGCGCCGAAGGAAATATGGCGCGGTGCACGAAGAGTTTACACAACATAATGTTATTGCAATCGGGGATGCGCCTGCGCCTTTATAGCTTCATACTTGCGCAGATAAAGCTTGTGTTGCATGGAAGCTGGGTGCGTCATGGGCGCATGAAAACGTGATGCAGCACAAAAGGATGGCGCGCCAAAGGGGCGCGAGATTTTGACACTTGTAGCATGTGAAAGAGACGCGCCAAAGGGCGCAGAGGTTAATGATGCAGCAAGCAGAAAGGGTGCGCCATTGGCGTGGGTTTTGCTCACGTTACAAGGTGGTCAGATGCGCCAAAGGGGCGCAACTGTTCTTAGTGTTGCAGGGGTGACAGACGCGCCAAGGAGAAAAACAGAAAACTAAACTCTTAAAGGGGGTTTTTTACATGATTCTTAGATTTCTTCTCCTCTCTTTTTTAACATGCTCAGTGGGCAAACGAAACGGTTAAAACCAAGAGGATTACAACCATGGTTTCAAGAAAATGACCTTCTCCAGCAGATCTGGAAAGAGGAAGGATAGCATGGGGCGATAAAGAACGAAGAAGAGGCTAGGCCGATCACATTTATATATAAACAACCACCCAACAAGCAAGAACCAAACCAGGAACACACCAGGAACTGAAAGCACAAAACGCACAAGAGAGAAATAACACCTCTTACCTGGATATATAGCAAAAGTTCGGGAACGGGTCCACAGGACGATGAAAACGACGGAGCAGAGGCTGACAAGTTCAGAACGATCACGTGCTCAACAAAAGTGAAAATGACATTTGGGAGCGCACTCACATATATATAGAAAAACTGGTCATAAATGCGCCAACCACTTTTTCAAAGGCGCATGAGATTTGTTGTCGACAGGAGAAAGCGTGCGCCCTTTGGCGCATGAGAGTATTTGACAACAGGAGACGAAGTGTGCCTTTGCGCGCCAAAAGCATTGTCGACATGAAGTTATGTGCGCCCTTTGGTGCACCAAAATATGGTGTTGCAATAAGATTATGTGCGCCCTTTGGCGCACCAAAAAGCGGAGCAACAAAAGTTGTGTCAACAATAAGGCGCATGCGCCTTGGCGCACGCAAAAGAGACTCAACATCCTTTGGCGCACCGAAAGATGTGTTAACATGGAAAACCATGCGCCAAAGGCTTTTAAGGGGGCACATCAAAGGCTAGTGTTACAAGGATATTTCATGCGCCCAGCCAAAAAAGGCTCAGAAAGACTAAGTTCGAAAACTATATTTCCCGGGAAGGGATTTTACAACGTTTCGAACGCGAGGATCCCTAACGAGGATCAAAACAAATTTTTCCGTATGGTTATCGGTAAAAATTTCCCTTGTCAATTTTACGGGATAACACAATGACCGGTGGTTTACATCATGGTCCAAATGAAATATCCCATAGTCTAGCAATAATGAACACACTAACACGTGGGGAAAACTATCCTTATTATACCCCTCTACTTCATAATCTATAAACCAAATCCTAGTGAATGTCTTGTGTGTTGAATTGGCCAATAGTTTCTCCAACTACTTTTCCAAAAACTCAGTGTCTGAGCTTCCAGGAATGGGCTCACTCAAGTTTATATACTTCTGACTACCTCATTGCCCAATATTTATTCAAGTGCTTCATGTGGATCTGTATATGTCTTATGTGACAACACCCTTATAAAATGTGTGATGAAGCCTCTAATGAACCACTGTGTATGTTGTTAGGTTGTGGAGCATGTTTTCATGTGTGAAAGTTTTGAATACTGTACACTAAGAGTACTGTACACTTTTCATGTATCCTCGCTGGGGTTCAGGGTGTAAAATTTTTGGCCTCGAAAAATTACACCCGAAATATCGGGAAACGTGCTTTTCTCATATGGGAAAGTTTTTGACCCATAGGTTTATGGGACGGGTTTTGCCCATGGTTTTTTGATACCCACGGTTTTATAAAAATACTTAAGCAGTTGTCTATTTATATGGTCTTATGCATATGATAGATGTACAAGTAAATGTATTGCAGATGTGTTTTGAATTCAGCTGTGAATTCTGTAGAGTTTGTTGAGCATAGCTCCAAACGGATCTGGGTATTGTATTGAGAGAGTGGTGGCTTGTAATAAAATCTAAGCAAGTAATTCTTGGTGGACGTAGCCCAAATTGGGTGAACCATGTCAAATACTATCTCTTTGTGTTGTGTTATTTTATTCTGCAATTTTATTTGAGATATGTAATAATTTCTGCATATTAGTTTCTACTGTTGTGATTCTGTGAGGGATTATTCCAATATTTTATCCCTTATTTCCTAACAATTGGTATCAGAGCTCTGGTTTGGTTTGCTTTGAAGTGTTGAATCGCAAGGAAATTTTTTTAGTTTGAGTGGGAGCTATGGCAGATAAAGGAAGATCTAGGGTTGATAAATTCAAGGGGCAGAATTTCAATCTTTGGAAGATGCAAATGGAAGATTACCTTTATTAGAAGGATCTTTATACTCCATTTTCTGAGAAGGTGAACAAACCCTCGAGTATGACAGATGTGGAATGGGATTTGTTGGATCGGAAGGCACTTGGAATGATCCGACTGAGTCTTGCATCTTCGGTATTATTTAATGTTTCAAAGGAAAAGACTACAAAAGATCTAATGGATGCATTAAGGAAATTGTATGAAAAACCATCTGCATCTCTAATAAGATATTTTTAATGAAAAAATTGTTTAATATGAAGATGTCTAAGAATAGTTCAGTAGCAGATCATTTAAATGATTTCAATACGGTAGTGAATATGCTAGCTTCGGTTACAATAGAATTTGATGAAGAAGTTAGGGCTTTATTAATTTTGTGCTCTTTACCTGAGAGTTGGAATAGCCTGGTAATGGCGGTAAGTAACTCGGTTCCAAAGAAACTCGAAGTTGAAGTTTGAGGATGTTGTAGGGGTGATTCTAAGTGAGGAAATGTGAAGAAAAAGCTCTGGGGAATCTTCTACTTCAGGGAATGCTTTGACAGTGGAAACTAGAGGGAGACAGAAGAATAGAGGAAACCATGGAAAATCAAAAGATCGGGCAAGGTCAAAATCCAAGAACAAGATTGTATGTTGGAATTGTGGAAAGCCTGGGCATGCAAAGAAGGACTGTTGGGAGCTTTGGGATAAGAAGAAACAACAGGAAGAAAACAAGGAGGCAAATGTGGCAATGGGTAATGTATGTCAGGATGCTTTGATTCTTTCTTTGCACAATATTATTGAATCTTGGGTTTTAGATTCAGGGGCTTCTTTCCATGCTTCTCCACATAGGCATTATTTTGTTGATTATGTTCAAGGAGATTTTGGGCATGTTTTTCTTGGTGATGATGAGCCTTGCAAAGATAGTTGGAAAAGGTTACATTCGAGGTTAAGATACAAAATGGGAATACTTGGCTATTGAAGAATGTCAGACATGTGCCTACATTAAGATGAAATTTGATATTGGCGGGGAAGTTGGGAAGTGATGGTTGTACTGTGATATTTACAACTGGACTCTTGGAAGGTTACCAAGGGTTCTCTTATGGTGGCAAGAGGTAAGAAGGTTAGAACCTTGTATTTAACCAATGATAGTACTAATGATTGTAATCTTGTGGCTTCAAATGCAGATACAACATTATGGCACTATAGACTAGGTCATATGAGCCATAAGGGCATGAACATCATAAAGAAGAATTTTCCTTGATATACGAAACAGGTTTGGATTTCTGTGAGAACTGCATATATGGGAAAAAAAGCGAGTAAGGTTTCTCAAGGTTGGACCTACAAAGAAAGAGAGTAAGTTAGAGCTGGTGCATCTCGATGTGTGGGGGCCAGCTTAGGTATCATCTCTTGGGGGTTCAAGTTATTATGTTACTTTTATTGATGATGCAATAAGGAAAGTTTGGGTTTATTATATTAGAAAAAAATATGATGTATTTGACACTTTTGTTAAATGGAAAGCCTTGGTAGAGAATGAAACAGGTCTTAAGCTAAAATGTCTCAGGTCAGATAATGGAGGGGAGTATTGCAACAATGAATTTGATGATTACTGTTCTAAGAATGGAATCCGTAGGAAAAGACGGTTCCAGGAACTCCACAAGAGAATGAGGTATCAAAAAGGATGAACAGAACAATAATGGAATGTGCTAGGAGCATGAGGTTACATGCAGGACTGCCTCTTTCTTTTTGGGCAGAAGTGGTGAGCACAACTATGTACTTGATAAATAGAGGACCCTCAAGTGCCTTGGATGGAGGCATACCTGAGGAGGCTTGGTATGGTAAGAAAGTTGATTATTCATTTCTTAGAGTCTGTGGATGTGAGGTGTTTGTTAACATAGACAAGGATGATAGGACTAAGCTAGAGGCTAAATCGAGAAAAATGTACTTTCATTGGATATAAATGTTGGAGTATTAAGGACAAGAAAATCATTCGATCTAGGGATGTGGTCTTTAATGAGAAAGTCATGTATAAGCAGCGATTGCGGAAAACAGGGAAGAAGCCAAGAAATAATATGCAACGGTAGAGGATCTTTCGGATGAGAAAGTGACACATGAATCAGTTCAGGAACCCCCTCAATAGGAACCCCAAACTCCTATATTGAGGAGGTCTTCTAGGGTAAGAAGAGAACCTGAATGGTTTTCTCCTTCTCTTTATTATTTATTACTCACTGATAGTGGAGAACTAGAGAGCTTTGATGAAGCAATGCAGGTAGATGCCAGGAAGAAGTGGGAGCAAGCCATGGATGAGGAGCATCAGGCTCTCATGGAGAACCAGACATGGGATTTGGTAAAGCTACCCAAAGGAAAAAGAGCATTACAGAATAAGTGGGTGTTTAGAGTCAAAGAGGAAGAAGGAGGCAAGAAAAGATACAAGGCCCGGTTGGTGGTCAAGGGGTTTGCACAGAAAAAAGGTATAGATTTTGATGAGATTTTTTCTCCTGTAGTAAAAATGACTTCTATCAGAACTGTTCTTGGAATAGTAATAGTAGAAGACTTGCACTTAGAACAATTAGATGTAAAGACCGTATTTCTCCATGGCGATTTGGAGGAGGAGCTATATATGCAGAACTGAAAGGATACGAAGTCAAAGGTAAAGAGGAGATGGTGTGCAAACTTAAGAAGAGCTTGTATGGCCTAAAACAAGCTCCACGTCAATGGTATAAGAAGTTTGATAGCTTCATGATGGAGCTATCAATGTCATTCTCGACCATTGTGTGTATACAAAGAAATTTGAGGATGGAAGTTATATTATCCTGTGTTTGTATGTTGATGACATGTTGGTTGCAGGTAAAAACATGCAGGAAATAAAATTACTCAAGAAGCAGCTAAGTGAATCCTTTGCTATGAAGGATTTGGGTGCAGCCAAAAAAATCCTTGGTATGAGGATATCTCGGATAGGAAGGAATGGAAGCTGACTTTATCTCAAGAAGAGTACATTAAGAAGGTCTTGGAGAGGTTTAATATACAGGATGCTAAACCGGTTGGGACTCCTTTGGCAGGCCATTTCAAGTTATCAAAGGAGAAATGTCCCAAGACAGAGCAGGAGAGGAACCAAATGTCCAAGGTACCTTACTCATCAGTAGTTGGCAGTTTGATGTATGCTATGGTGTGCACTAGGCCTGATATTGCCCATGCAGTGGGAGCTGTGAGTAGATTTATGAGTGATCCAGGTAAAGAGCATTGGCAAGCAGTAAAGTGGATCCTTCGGTATTTGAGAGGGACCATGGGGATAGTTTTGTGCTACAGTGGATCAGACACCACTTTACATGGTTATGTAGATTCAGACATGGCTGGAGATGTAGACAGCGGGAGGAGCATGACAAGTTATATTTACACTGTAGGTGGGACAGCAGTGAGTTGGATTTCACGACTACGAAGGTGGTGGCTTTGTCAACCATGGAGGCTGAGTATGTTGCTGCCACGGGGCAAGTAAAGAGATGATTTGGTTTACAAAAATTGCTTAAGGAGTGGGGCATAAGTAGGAGGAATGTAAGTTGCATAGTGATAGTCGTGAGTGCTATACACCTAGCTAAGAACTCGCTTTCCACTCTAGGAAAAAGCATATACAATTAAGGTACCATTTCATCAGGACAACTTTGGAGGAAGAGAAGTTGAAGTTGGAGAAGATTCATACCAGTCAAAATCCTATAGACATGATGACCAAGGTGGTCACAAGGGAAAAACTAAAGTTGTGTTCAGCTTTGGTTGGTCTTCACAGAAGACAGTGAAGGGTTGAGAAGCTTGCTTAGAGGAAAACTAGTCTCTAAGTGGGAGATTGTTAGGTTGTGGAGCCTGTTTTCATGTGTGAAAGTGTTGAAGACTATACACTAAGAGTACTGTACACTTTTCATGTATCCTCACCGGGGTTTAGGCCGGGCCGAGCCCAAGGGGGTCCAGGGCGGCAACCCCAGTAGCATGGGTTCGGGGTTCGCAGCCCCCAGAGAGCAGGGGTTCAGGGGCGTAGCCCCCGAAAAATAAATTTAGGCGTAAATTTTTTGGCCTCGAAAAATTACACCCGAAATATCGGGAAACATGCTTTTCTCATATGGGCGAGTTTTTTTGACCCATAGGTTTATGGGATGGGTTTTTCCCATGGTTTTGATACCCACGGTTTTGTAAAACTGCTTAAGCAGTTGTCTATTTATATGGTCTTATGCATATGATAGATGTACAAGCAAATGTATTGCAGATGTGTTTTGAATTTGGGTGTGA
This sequence comes from Taxus wallichiana var. yunnanensis, assembly GCA_018340775.1. Taxonomy (NCBI): domain Eukaryota; kingdom Viridiplantae; phylum Streptophyta; class Pinopsida; order Cupressales; family Taxaceae; genus Taxus; species Taxus wallichiana. The sequence goes on from CM031233.1 coordinate 419,271,699, forward strand.
ATTATGTAGAGTTTGTTGAGCATAGCTCCAAACGGATCTGGGTATTGTATTGAGAGAGCAATGGCTTGTAATAAAATTTGAGCAAGTGATTCTTGGTGGACGTAGCCCAAATTGGGTGAACCACGTTAAATATTGTCTCTTTGTGTTGTGTTATTTTATTCTACAATTTTATTTGAGATCTGTAATAATTTCTACATATTAGTTTTCTACTATTGCGATTCTGTGAGGGATTATTCCACATATTTTATCCCTTATTTCCTAACATATGTTGGCCTACATAGATATCATACAAGAGTTTAGAAAATGAATTTTGAAACTGACATCATATTCCTGAACACTCTCAGTAGTGCCTTGCTTAATATCCTTGAACATGCTTATACTCTTCTGCTCAAACTTAGGGATATAAAATTCCTTAAGGAAAGCATCTCATAATGTTGTATAATCTACACAAGTCTGGTTAGGGTCAAACTTCTGTACCAACCATTTGCATATCCCCGTAACATAGTTATGAACCGACTTGGCTTATGCTCGAAGTTGTGATCCCTTTTTCATGCCATAGTATCTCACACATGTGCACATGCTTAAAAACATCTTCTATTCCCCTATACTCTAGAAGATGAAGCAAAATCTCCATGTAAACATTCTAGGGTTGGTCAGTACCATGCCCACTTAATCCAAAACCCCTTATGTTATGTCTTCCTCTACACCCATTAGATTGACTAGAACCAGAGACACCTATGCCCCCTGATCCTCCACATGTAGTAGCAAGTGAACCAGAGGATGTACTACCATGTTTCCCAATAATGGTATTAAATTTAACTCAACAAAGTATATGAGGTGGTACTACTCCTAGAGGTGAGTCAAAAATTTGCACGCCCGAGTTTTGTACTGACGACGTGCCTAAAAAGGTACCTCCAAATAAAAAGGAATATGTCTTCCTAGCCATATATGTACTTGCTATTTGATTCACTTCTGTTATTTTACTACCCAAACTATCTTGTGGACTAATGGTTGTACTAGAAATTATAAAACCAAGCGCAAGGGATAGGCTGTTAGGTAGATTAAGATGTGCACCTAGGCCCATGTTTTCTCTGCTAGTGTGCTCTCATATGAGGTTGATGAGAGTTCCTTGTCATGATTTCCAAAATGGGGAGTTCTAGATTATCTTGATTCATTCCTTCTACCTGATCTCTAAATCCCTCACGATATGTAGTGCCCACTTCCCTTTGACACCTTTTGGATACCTATTTTTATACCACGATTACATTATAAACATTACTATGTTTTGATTTAGTATGCTATCATACATTGATCATGGATTATTGTTGATATTGATTTGATTATGATGCATGATGGGTATTATAGGCACCTTATATATGGAGGATGATATATTATTTGATATGGATGTTGTTCGGACATGTGACTTTGATATTATGAGTTGATCTATAAAATGAATATTATATTGATGATGATATAGTTGTTGATTAAACATGAAAATAATGTAGTTGTTACTTCGATGTTTTTGTGATTCACTCACTTAGATGGCCACGAGGCTGAAGGAGGTATTTGTACTTTACAGTTAAAAACATCACAACAAACATCGGGGATCGAGAGACCAACCACAAAAGAATTCAAGGTGAATTCAACACGGTCACCATGACAACTTATTTTATTGTGTTGTGTGTTGTTTTGTTAGGGATTCCCATGGGGAATTTCCTTTATATGTGACCATGGCTTTGTGTATTTTACTAATGTGTTATTTTACTATTGTTGTATGTATTTTATTAGTAATGTGGTCCTTCTTTTAATTAATTTAAATGTGGTAGAGTAATGTGAGGAATCATATAGTTAAAATTTAAATAAATTAAATTGGGATATGGAAAGTAATTATTAGAGTTGTTGGCTGTTTGTATTTAATTTTTAAGGGATGTGTAAGATGTGTAAGAGCTTTTGTAAGTCATATTTTGGAGTAAGAAATACTCCACCTCCTTGGAAATTCAAATTTGTCCTTGGGGGTTGTTTTTGGGGGCTTATTGGACAAGTAAAACTTGTCGCATGCCTCTAGATTTAATATACCAACCATACTTATGGATGGAGATGTGATTTGGGACTTTTTTAATGAATTTTATAAGTCATGTTGCTTGTTTTTAATTGCACCTTCTTACATTTTAACTAGTCCCTTAAGGTATGGGTTCTTTGGAGTGTGCAAGTAACTTGTCATTTTTCAACCACCTCTTTATTGTGCTTGGGTGAATGGATTCTTGTCTTTTGTGTTTGAATTTGAAGATGGTTGATGTGGCATCCTACATGGATCCACATCAATCTCTTCCTTCCCTCTTATATACAATTCAAACTCTATTCTTGCTTTGGGGTTGTTGAACCTTTTTGCATTCTTCCTTGGGGGCACATTTTTCTTGTGTGGAGCTCTTGTTTTTGGAGGAAGTTTGAGAAAGCTTTGCATGCTTGGGAGTTTTCTATTTGGACTATGTTTTCTTGGCATTTGAAGCTTGTTGTTGGGAGAAAAAGTCACCATGGAGAGGTAGGAATTTAACTCTCATTCTTTTGTTGTCATTCCCTTGTTGTGTTTTGTGAATGGTGCATGCTTTGTTTCATTTGTTGGCTGGTTGGGTAGACTTCCTTAGGGAAGGTGTAGGAGAAGGCTATGGGGAATCCATGTGGGGGCATAAGGAATGCCATTGGCATCAGATTTTTGTGGAGGGAGTTTGGGTTTGGGATCCACCATGGAAAAGAAATAGTTTGCATTTCTTGCTTTGTGTGGGGGCATAAGGAAATATATGGGGGCATAAAGCAGGATTTGTGGGGGAATAAGGATATGTGTGGTGAAATCTATTGGCGCTTTGTTTTGGTGGATTCCCAATTCCCAATTGGGAGGCATAATTAGATTCCCCCATAGACCTTGCTCCTTTGGCTTGCATGGTCAAGCCTGAGTTGTGATTGAATGTCTTCTATTGTAGTTGTAAACTATTTTTTTGTATTGAATTATGTTGTATATTGAAATGTGCATGTTTGAATGAATGTTGTGTGTTGCGAAGCCATTGTTTCCATGGGTTGAATCACACTTTTGATAGTATTTTAATTGGGGATCGGGGCCAATGATGAAGGAATGTTTCTCCTTTCATTGGATTTCTTTGTTGGGTGGAGACCATTGCCTTTCCCCCTCTTTTGTTGTGATCAACTTGGAGGAAAAAAGAAAATCAACATGTTGTTGTCTTGGAGCAAAGAAAAATGCAATCTGACAGTCCCTTGTGAAGACATATTTAATTGTAATCCTTTCCCACTTGTTTTGGGTGATGTTGTAACATGTATTTGGTGAAGAAAGATGTATGTAATTTGATTATGGAGTTAGTTATTAAAATTGTAAAAGGAATTTAAATTTTGATTCTGTTTATTGGAAAGAAATGAAAATTTTGTTAATTGCATTCAAGGAATGAAAGAATGTAAATATCTTTCCTTTTATTGAAGTCAATAAAGAATTGCAAGTTTATCTCTTATTTGCATTGTTGTGATGAAATGGGAATATCAAATTGTGATTTGAAGCTCGTTTATTTGCAAAGGAAAGAAAATGTGTATGAAGGAAGGATGTTGCTTGTTTCTTTTGGAAAAATATGAAATTGAAATCAAAATTTCTTTGAGTATAAAATAATTTATTTAAGTCATTTAAAGGTATTGGATTGGGTTAGAAATGAAATTCCACACTTAAATAATAAAATTCATATACTGATTTAAAAGAAATAGATCTATGTTATAAACTTTATACGAGTAATTAATTTTAATAAAAGTGTACATACGGTTCGGACCTGCACAAATTAATTAACTTGGAGATGTTAAAATTTAGTATGTTGTATCATAAATGAGCTTGAATTGACAAAGAAAATTTATGAAATAAATTTAACCATTGCAAAATCGAATCAAATCCCTTCCTCAGTTGTTTTTCTGTCATTTGTTGGAAAAATACAATTTGAAATAAATTGAACAAATTTAAATTCCTAAAACACTTTAAACCCTTCCTAGATCAATCCTCCATTTCTTTTTGGCATGTTGAGTGAAGGAGGAAATCCAATTTAATCAAATTTGAAAGTTAGAAATTACCTTTTTGCTAATTAAAATCTTGCAGATCATTATTGTAAAAGTGAACCCTTAAACGTTATCAAAAAGTTAAATTTATGTTTCTTGTACAAAGAGGGCATCGAGATATTTCTGAAAAGTCCTCATTTTCCCAAAACTGAGATTTATAGCCCAAGTTATGGTAGTTTGAAGTTTTTGTGCCTTGGTGGGAAAATTTTGGGAAAATTTTCACGGCTTGCGGGCCCGCAACCCAAAAAAATTCTGTCAATTTCCTTAGAAAAATTTTGCCTCGGGAAATTTTTCATCTTTTCCTCTCGCTGCCAGCAACCAATTAGAAGCTACCATATGTCCTCATGAGGTAGTGGTGGAGGCACGACATTTTCTTTGCCCTTAGAATTTTTGAAATTTTTGGGAAAATTCCATTCTAGCCCCGCCACCCGCGGCCAATCACAGTCGCCACGTGGTAGATTTGGGTGTTAGCGGAGGGGGCACGAACTCTTTTCTATTTTAAATATTTTCCTTTGGGAATTTTTTTGTAAAATTTTCACGCGGCCCCGCTTTTCTTGCCCTCGCCTTGAGAGTTCCTTCTGGCGGGCGCATGGACCCACGTGTCCCTTTTCCCATTGCCCTCCCTTCAATGAATTTCACCAATCATCTCCGCCACTTCCTCTCCCTTCTCCCGTGATGAATCGTGGAGTGCCACCTACCCCGGCGGACCCATGGGCACACAGCATTGTTTTTCTTTTTCTTTCCCTTGGGTGAAATGCCCCAAACTCTCCGCCGCTCCGCCTCCCATCACCCTCTCCCGCTTCGAACCAAGGCTCGACACATGTCCACTGGGGACCCGCCGAGGTGTGGGAGAAAATTGAAATTACACCCACATGGGGAGAAAATTTTTAAGTCACCCCACAACTCACCAACATGATAAAGGGGTTTTCACCCCTGCTTGACACGTGTCCCCTTGAGGAAAATTTGACCCCAAAACTCCGCCCCATATCTTGAGTTCCCAAAGGAGTTAGGAGGACTTACTTATATCACCAGAAAGGTGAGAAAATTTCCCATCCAATAGAAGTTATTTAGGGAAATTTTGGAAGAATTAATTATGAAAAAAATCTAGTTGAAACTCAAAACATGTTTGAGAGTGGGTATGGGGTAAATTTATCCTGTACCTAATCGAAATACCTAACTCTAAAATTTGAACCATGTGAACTAAATATTTGTTAATGAAGGAAAAATATGTTCTATTAATTTAGATTATTTTTGAAACCTAATAAGGTCAACTGCTTCCTTACTGCAACTTGGTTGTGGATACTACTAATAAAAAAAAAAATCCATAATTTTTTTAAATAACCTTAGTTTGTTTCTTGGGTCTCAAGTGGGTTTTTTTAAATGGGCATTACACGATACATATCTCTCCTCAACACCATATTTTTGCATTCTTAGGTTTCTTCCTAACTCCCTCTTATGCGCCTCATTGTGATTAAGTTTCCTTTCTTATCTTTTCCTCTCTGTTGCTAGGTTTGATATCCTTCCCCGGACGTGGTGGGGTTTCACTAGCCATCGGTTTTCTTCCAAATTCATGGCTACCAACTAGATTTTGATCGCTATTGGAATTCCTTGTAGATAGGTTCCCCCGGGGATAATTTAAAATATACAACTCGGATACCTTTGGGCAAGCATAAGTTGAAATAGAGAGTACTCAAAAATATATCTATTCGAACACCATAGAACTAAGAATCCACAACACACATCCAAATCAAATCACCATCATATAGGGCCTAAAATTCATCCCCGTATCTAGACAAGTGTGTAAAAACTTTGATTCCTTTTAGACACATAAGCAACCATCCACTCATATAACTCTATCGAAAGATAGAAAAGTAACTCTCATATAACAGCCATACAGTTTGGCGCACCCATGCGCGTGCATCAAACTTTGATCTAGTGTTGAATCTCCAAGTGTGTTCTTCGTTTAGATCTATTATCCACTACTCAAAAATTGATAGGTTCAACCAGTTGTCATCACAAAACATCTTGAAAACAACCGTAAAATAGGTCCTTACAATGGAACCAATGATGTAGCCTAGAATTTACTGTGTGAACAACCCAGCACACTAGCACATCACTCACCTAAGCCGAGCACTCACCTGAAGTGCACAAAGGTACTAGGTCCCTATTTAGAGTTGCTTGTATAGAATTTAGTGTGATGATGTTTAAGCATATTCAAATTCATAACCAAACATAAACATTCCATAGTGCATAAACTAGATCTAGTACTTAGAGAATCAAGATAGAAAAACTAAAAATAACTATAATAAGATTAACCATACAAGAACTAGATTCAGTCATGTCTAACACCATTATCTAGCCAATATATTCCATTTCATTAATAGTGTAAGACACAGAAGCTTCATACACTATAAATTATCTCCATGAGTCATGTGCACATCAAAACTAGGGGCACAACTCTTCAATAAATCAGTACTTGTCCTAAACTACACAAGTCAATACATATTTATAGGGGTGGAGACTTTGCCTTCACCACCTATGCACTTCTAAAAATAGGTCACATGTTAATAATATCCATACACGTTTACAATAGCATGCACAAAATGCAAGTGTTCTAACAATAGATGTCCATTATTTAACTCCAAGTAGAAATCCTATTAATATCTTAAACTATGCATGGCGTGTATCTTCCACTTGTTCCCAAAATACTATTGTGCGTAGTGCAATTCTTCATCTATATGTGTTCTCCAAACTCTATCTCTAAAAATATACCTTATCCAAAAAATAGCTAAGTCCTTATTTTAGGCACTTCAATACTATTATAGCGTCATGTTCTCCCAACGCCCTATACTCACATGTCTAGCACTTATAATGTTTCTTGTTGTTCACAAACTTAAAGTGGAAAAGAAACCTGAATATGTCCTCGAAGATATAGAAATATGTTATTGCACATGTAAGTGAGTTGATGGAAATGGGAAATAATCATCCATGAGGAGGTGTGTGAAGGGGATGAAGGAATATATATTAGAATTTATTAATGATGTCCATGTTATTACAATTGGCTGAAAACATGAAAAAATATGTGTGTGTGTGTGTGTGTGTGAATGTCTCCATGATCGAATGTGTTGTAGTAGTATGTATAATTTAGAGAGAAGAATATTTAAGATGAGAGGAGCATGATTAGAATGTGTGTTTGAGAGAAGTGGTGTATCATGGAACTTGGAAGCCTAGTTATAGGATGAGAATATATATGAGTGATAGAGAATAGATAAGAAGGAGCTAAAGAGTTATCAAAATCTATTATGAGAGACATAACAAGCAAAGTGGTAAAAATCATTATGTAGAAGTCTAAGTAGTAGCGTAGAAAATAGAGAGTTGAATATTACAAAAGGTCAAGAAGTGCTTAATTAGATTTTAGAGATGAAAATTCCATGCAAGTTGAATATCGCTAAAGATCAAGTAGTTAAAAGTTAAATTTTTGAGTTGTAACTTAATTTTGAGTTATTGCTCAACTATGAAATTGTTGTAATTTAAATACAAAAATTCCAATCTATCTCTCTAGTTTCAATAGTTTTTTATCCCTTGAAGGGTCTCCCACATTACATAGTGTGTTCATATGTGTTTGTAAATCTCTCTCTCTCATGTTTGAATGTTCACACTTTATCATGGTTAATTTTGTTTGTTTTTTTATGGTTGAAGAGTTACAAATTGCTTCAAAATTTTAAATAGGAACTAATTCTCCCCATCTTAATGTTAAGGTTTCTAATAATTGGTATAAGAGTCTAGTCCTCTTAAATCATGTTTAACCCTTAGAAGAGATCTTTAGAATAAGATCATGGGTTTACAAGCTAAATAAGTTCTTAAAAGAAAGTATGAGATCACTCGAGTCACCGATTAATGGGCCGAAGAAGGAGATAATGCTTATGGAAGATGATCATGGCCAAGCACTCAAAGATATGGAGTCTTTTGTTGAAAATCTATCAAAATATCTAAAATAAAAGGAATATGTCTACCTTAAAAATGAAGAAGAATTTAGAATTTTAAAGATTAAACAAGGAGAAGAAAATAACAGGCTACGTATGTATAGTAAACTAGAAAAGAGCTCTAAATATCATGATGGAATTTTTCATAATCAAAGAGCACCGAGTGACAAGATAGGCCTAAGATTCAAAAGAGATCCCTGTGAAGAATAAAGAGGATGAAAAATATGGTCCAAGCATAAAAAACATGTATGACGATGGTCAAAAATCAAACACAAGAAGGCCTAAGTTAGGTAGGCAACTAAATGCATCCAAGTATGAAATTAATTTCAATGGCTATTTCTTTCCTTGTCATAACTATTGACATAGAGCCAAGAAATCTAGGAAACATGTCATAGATGACCACCCATGGAGGGTTAAACGACCACCCATAGAGGGATAACATAAGTGAGGAAGAAAATAATATAGGTTTCTTCAATTTCAAAGAAAAAGGACACATTGTCAAGTAATGCTTAGAAGAACCATCAAGTCAGTTTTGGGAAGAAGAAAACTCAAGAGATAATAACTGTGTTTTATGTTTAAGCTATTATGGGAAAGGGAATTTTGTAAAACACTATCATAAGTCTCTTAGATATAGAAACAAGCTTCATGCATTCAGTAGGTAATGCAAACTACATTAAAGATGAAGGAAAAATCTAAAAATTAGACCAATTTAGCCATGGTTGAGAGAGACACTGAAATAATCATGTGAAGTATATAGACATAGTTAAGGAAATCAATTATAGAGCTGAGGAAGAAAATAATTAGAAGAGGATAGTATGGGAAGATGATACATGTTTAAAAAAGGAATCAAAGGTTATTACTCAAACTAAGAAGAGTGAGATAAAATCTAATGCTAGTCATGAAGGACATCCAGTCATAACCAAGTAGAAATAAGGGAATTAATCTCAACATATATATCTATCGGTATTCAATTATAAAGTGAAGGCTTAGGAGATGATTTTATTACACCTATAAGTAAATTTAACGAAAATGAAAAGATCTCAATGGAAAGACGAGAAAGGATTGATTCATCATGTTTCTTTAATGACTATCTATTTCTAAAATGAATCATCATGCATGATATGCCTTCTATAGGATTCTAGAAGGTATTAATCAAATGAAAGAAGAAAAATATGATCATGAAGAAAGTTATCATCGATAGAAGTTAATATAGGTTCTCACAATTATGCCGAAGGTATGAATAGTCAAAAGGTATTTTTATGCATATTAAGTTTGTAAGTGGTGTTTGAATATCCAAATTGGTTGGGAAAACAAATTAAATGTTTTGAGTTTTTAAATTTATTATGCCTTCTACTCATTTTGTATCCATCAAACTCAAAGTAAATCTCTCTTCATGTATATTTTGAGTATATAGTCCATATTATGTGTTATTAAGCCCACTCATAAAGACATTGAGTAGTGTCTATAGAGTCATGACGCACGTCAAATATTCATCTTTAATATTACACATGAATATCATGCATTAATGTTCCGAAGAAAATGCATGAAGGCTCTCAAGAAAATTCAAAAGTTTGAAGTATGGTCTTTTCAATTTGTCCTTATCATGCAGAGTTTCATATAAACTCATGAAAATACAATAATTATTGATATCATAAGATCTTACTCTATGTTTGGAGGAAATATTGTAGCACTAGTACATCATGTTGATTCTATCACTCAACTAATGAATAAATTAATTGAATGTATAGATTTCAATCAAATCTCCAAGATGTCAATAGAGTATGTATGTACATGTGCTTCAAAAGATGTGAAAATTCCAAGTTCCAATCCATCTCTCAATCAGAAGCTATTAGCCTTAATACATTAGTGAAAGAGTTCAAGATACATTGGTTGAGCATTATGTATCATTAGGAAAGAATAATTCCTATAAAAATCTATCTATAGAGTTCCTTGAAGTTGTGAAGTCACTCACTATACGTTGAATCCATTGCAATCTATGCAAGTCAAGTAAATCCATTAATAGGAAGAGCTATATCATTCAGAATTAAAAGGGTATGCTTGTATTCATATGGTTTGTGTTAGCATAAAGGTTGTTGTGAAAATTCCTTGACATCATGTATGAGCATAATGTTAGGTCTATTCTAAATCTATCCACCATAGTCCTTGTAATGTATGTAAAAGTGTCTATGATATACTATATCAATTCTCAAGGAAATTATATCTACAATACTCCATAGGTTATATGGAATTCACTAGTCCTTGCATTAAACTATGATGAACAAGTATCTAAACTCATGGTGTGCTTATATAAAGAAAAATATAATAATAACAAATAAAGAATTTTGTTTCATTAGTTTGAATATGAGGAAATGTCATTCAAATTTCTCTGTTAAGAGGTAATGAGGTCTTTTAAGATAAATTCAAGATGCCTAGAGTGTAAGTTTGTCAAAATAAGTGTAAAAATTTGAAGTAATATTGTGTGTACAAAAAATATGAGGTATAAGTCATAAAAATTGGTTTAAGCATAAAGAGGGTATAATAATCCGTAGAGACCCAAAGAGAAGCTTAATGAATAATGGTGAGAGATGTAACCACTCATTTAACTTTGAGATATAAAGTTTTGAAGAAGGAATTAATAGTGTAATGGAAAGAAGAACATGACATAGACAATATTTAAAATATCTATTATGTGGCAATGTGGTGATGAGGTCTAAAACTCAAAGTAGTGATTCAACGACCAAAATTGATGAGAAATATTATCCATTTCAAATGAGGTATATTTTAAAATTTTAAATAAGAGGTTTGTGGTAGTTGAGTAGGTACTTTCATTTTTACAAGATCTTTAATAAATTCTTAGTGAAATTCAATTAACAAGGTAAAAATCGATAAAATAGAATAATCAAGACATGTGAGATTGATCCTAAGTCTACTATTAAAATGAAACATGTAGTAGGATCTCATCGTTATATGTGGGAAGTTTTAATCTTTGAAGCCAAATATCATTCGCTTTTATTCCCAAAAGACTCTTACCAGTTGAAGGGGAATCCATACATAGGGTTTGGTAATTTTTAAAGCTTGAGGGTCCTAAGAGTCGAATCAAGTGATGAAAATTTTAGAAAATGAGATTAGGTACACCCTCTCAAGGATTTCAATGGTTTCATAGTTCAATCTATTGATGAGACCATAAATTGGCCATAAATTACCAATATTTTTCCTTCTAAGTTACATTTCAAAGTGGATTTAAATGTAATCTAGGAACATATAGTTTGCTTAATATAGAATATAGGATATATATCTTTTCCATTCCTTAGAAATATTTTGTTATCTATTTTGTTGACTAATCCTATTAATTATTTGGGAAAGGATGCAAAGTCTTGTGTATGCATGCCATAAAGGAAAAATAATGCTAGTATTGAGAAAAGTGGAATGATCATGAATAGTAAATTTAAACTCAAATATTATTTAATATTCAGATTCCTCTTGAAAAATAATGCAAGTTCAAAAAAAGAATCATCTCAATCTGAGATTGCATGCAAAAGTTATAGTTGTTTTAAGTTAGCTCTAGAACTTGCAGATTTAGTTCAAGAACTCGTAGGTTTAGTTTCTAGAACTCACAGATTTAGTTCCAAAAATCACAAATTTAGTTGTGGAACTCACAGATGTAGTTCCAAAACTTGCATATTTAGTTCCGTAACTCATAGATTTAGTTCCAGAACTTGCATCAATCAAATAACATTTAGTTCTAAAACTTGCAATTCATATATTTATATTTTCAAGCAATTAAAACAATGGACAAAGTTGCAAGGTATAGAATGACAGTTAGTTCTGAAACTTGCAATTCATGGAAAAAGAAGATTTAGTTCCATAACTTGCAGATTTAGTTCCGAACTTTCATAAAAGGAATGACAACTTTAGTTTTGGAACTTGCATAAAAGGAATGACAACATTAGCTCGGAACCTACATCAATAGAATGACAATTTTTGAGGAATTGTGAAAAATCAGAGAATCCAATGGAAAATATGAGAGATGTTTTTGTTCATAAAAATGTGTTTAACATAAAACTCTTTCAAATTTGCTATAGATTTTACCAATGAAAATAAATCTAACTTTTATTTATTTGTATTATGAGGAAAAAGTGTATAAGACGAGCACTAAATGTTCTATAAACAAAAATATAAAATTCAAATAGAAAATATGAGAGAGGTTTTTGTTCATAGATTTTTTTAACAAAAATCTCATTCATATTTGCTACAAGTTTTACCAATGAAGAAAATCTAACTTCTTGTGAGTGTAGTCCGAGAAAAAGTGTATCTGATGAGCACTAAAAGTTCCATAAAAAGAAACAAAATGTCAAATGGAAAATCGTAGAGATACTTTTTTGTTCATAGCATTGTGTTTAACAAAATTCTCATTTATATTTGCAATAGATTTTACCAATGAAGAGAAATCTAACTTTTAGTGAATTGTAGTCCAAGGAAAAATCATATTAGACAAGTGTCAAAAGTTCCACAATAAAAAAACAAAATCAAATGGAAAATTCGGGAAAGGTATTTGGTCAAAATCATCTTTTGAGGAAAAACCTCCTTCTAATACTATAAGATAATAAAATCATTGTGATTCTTGTTACTGAAAAGCAAGGAGAAGATTTAGGAGCAAATCTTCCTTAAATAAGTGAGATAAGACTTTGACTCTAATAATATATCTCTCCATATTTTATGGAGATGGAGATCTTAGTTGTTAGGACTATAATAAATATAAGATCAGATTGTATTTCCTAAATTAATGAGTTGGTTGGATGCATAAATTATAAATACAACCTTCCACACTAATATATGTAATTATTTTCTCCCAAGAAAAAAAAATATGTTCATTCTTTCCAATATTTTAAAGTAAATTTATTCTACAAGTTCTGAATTAAAAGTATGAATTAAGTCCTCTTACAAGGAATGAGTTGGAAACTCATTCCAAGGAAGATGGATCAATGTGTTAATGTTTATTTCTTTATTTATGCAATTTTCCTTTTGTTGTAAATTTTTGTTTTTTTTTGTTATGTAATTTATTTTGTGAACCTGTAGGTGTCTTTTCCTCTTTCCTTTATTTTCAATTCAACAATTTCCTTTATGCAAGTGTGTTTACATTTTCTATAAGTGTGATTTCCTTTATGCAAGCATGCCTTTATATTCCTACAAGTGTGATTTCCTTTATGCAAGTGTGTTTACATTTCTACAAGTGTGCCTTTAAATTTTTGCATGTGTGATTTATTTTATGCAAGTTTGGATTGTGTTTAAAGGAGATGCTTTCCAAGATCTTCTTCTCTTAATGCATACAACCTTCGGACACCAACCTAGATTGACATTATTAATGAATAGGATTGATGACCCTCTTCACCTATCTCCTAATTTCTAGAGTTTAGGGGCATGTGTTGTCCCTAGTTTGTGTAAGCTATGAGACCTAACGAAGAGTGTAAGATTGTGAAGTAGGAGGGATTTTTGTACAAGGTGTTCCTCAAACTTTTCATATAACTAGAATCACTAAATGGGTGCTCTAAAATAATCTCAAATTTTTTAATCAATGGTTTAAGAAAAACATACACCAATAAAAATACCCAGATATAGGGCTGGTAAGTCCTTGTTATATTGGAAAGCAAAAATGAGTGATTCATATGGGAGCTTGAGGGGTTAGTATCCAAAATTTTACTTACATTTTATAGAGACTAAAACAAATTTTTAGCATCTTATATTTTATTATGGGTAGTCCCGAGTATCCCCAATCATGAAATGACCAAATCCATTTTTCTTGGGCACCAAGAAGGAAACTTTAGTAAAGATAAGTGAGTTGAAAATTTTGACGGATTTTGAGTAATTTGATGGATGAGTGGAAAATGTTACAGGACTAATGACATGTGGGAATGATGGGATGAGAATAGAAGGAAAAACAAAAAAAATGGACTTGGTTTGAAGCATTACAACTTGAATGCAAGAAACTAACAAAGCCATAAAGGACTTTGTTGGAATAAAAAATAGTAGAAGTGATTCTTGGGTAGAGAGAAAACTTTGAGAAGGTGTATTTCAAGATGACTAATGTGTCCATATAGTTGTGACCATTTCAAAACTAGCATATTCTAAAGAATATCTAACAGTTTATGAGCATTGATGGAGTTTGAGATGTTGTTTGGGAATCGTTACTAAATGTTGTTAAAGACAACTGCAAAATCTCTTTAGGACCTTGTTAAAAAAAATTCTAATCTATTAACATGATGATCATGTTACAAACCTCAAATTTTGTTTTCTCAAGTAGATTGATAAGGTTTGTATCCAAGGGAGCATTGTAAGAGTGCTACTTGAGATAGTTATGCTTCTAAGAAATGTAAAAATTCAATCAAAATGGACTAAATATATTCTCGTAGGGATCCCATATATGAGTTTGAGGACAAGATGGAGATAAAGAGATGTTAAGGGTCGATGTGAGTGTGGCTTATCAAGAATGATATTTACCCTAAAATGAGGTTTTCCAAGTCCATAGGGATCTTGGTTTAGTCAAGAAGGGAGTCTCTCAAAGCTGTTATAGGTGCTAAACATTGAGAAAATAGGGCATGAAGGATATTATGCTTATATGGAAATGATTACTTAAAAGGAGAAGTCTAGAAGGTGGTTTATATCAAATATAAAGCAAGTAATAGGAATACACTCTCATGGGTAGTTGTTTCAATGCTGAAGATAGGTTTATGAATCCCATTTACTACTAGTTAGATTCAAGGAGAAAGGATACAATCCTAGGTTGAGCATGAAAAAAGTAAGTCTATGTACACTAATTATTGTCTTTGGTTGTCATTTCTTGGTTTTCTTTGGTTGTCCTTAGTTTTCATGTAGTCAAGTTAATTTTTTCATAGATGTCAAAGGGGAGAGTGAACGAAGGAACATTAGAAAGAGGTATTATAGGTGTAGGTTTTCTTGGTGGTAGTTTTCATCAATGAAAAAGGGGGATATTATTGATGTCCCAGAAATGATTAGTCATTGATGTCAAGTGTTCAATGATGTCATAGGATGTCCAAGGTGTTCAGGTGTCTTCCCAAGTTTTCCAAGTGTCTTCATGAAGTGTCAAGTCATGATTTCATGTGTCTAGTCATTTTCTTGGAGCATGGTGAAGAAAACAAGTTGTGTGAATTTTTCCTACCAAGGTAGTACGAAGAATTTATAACGTCAAATGTGGTCCATGAGATGTGTGTGAGATATTATTGAGTATGTACCAAGATAACATGGTCAATTCATGAAGTGTCAGGTATTTCTAGGTTCCTATTCCTAGATCAAGAAAGTTGGAATGGAAATATGAGAAATGGATCAATAAAAATCATGAAAATCATGGTTGGAGTAGTATGAGCTTGAATAGAATGCATAAGAGCAATATAAAGTCAAGAATCATACTTATAGGGATAAATATTTCCATTCTAAATATTTTTAGTGAATACAAGCCTAGTATGCAAGTAAGGATGATGATACAATTTATGATGATGAAAACCAAGCATGGAATTAACACAATATAATGGTAGATGATGTAAGAAGGTGAATTGAACATTAATATTGGTTTGTATGGTACAATTTATCATGACTAAAGATAAAATGATGTAATAATGAGATGGGGAAAATATTTTCATATAAAAATACAACAAAGTGTCCATCAAAAATCATGGAAGGGGAATTTTGAAGGTGTGGTCAAAATTTGATGAGCTAAAAATGAGTTTTGTTGAAGTTATTCATGTTTTGCTAAAATTGGGTTAAGAGAGAAGGGTTAAAACAATGACCTATATTTTTAGCACTAAAAAAATTTACAAGCCTTTTTCAAATAAATCATAAGAGGATTTTTTTAAGATCAATTCGAGATTAGAATTTTTCAAAAATTGTTAGGACAAATGTCCGAGGAATAAAAAAATTCTCTTGATTTTACTATTAATGTTCTCACCCTCACCAAATCTTCTTTCTTAAGAAATATGCCCGACATGGATTTTTAATCATAAAATAACTTTAGCAAGTTATGAAAACCTCTCGTGGTTGTATAAGCCTCTCTCTAGTCCAATTTGATGGTATTCCAGTCCTACAGTTTGATGGTATAGTATAAATTTTCTGATGTTTTGAAGGAATTTGACCGAACAAATAACAAAGGTAGAGTTGAAGAGGCCAAATTTTATGAGGAAACATGTAAGGGAATTTAGCTTGATGTATATGAAGAAATTGAGGTGGGTATACTATAAATTTTGTTTGAACCTTGTCAAAGTTTTAACTCCTATGGCCAAGAGCTAAAACATGAAAAAACCATTCAAGAGAGCATAACAATTTGATGATAAAATAACATCAGTTAAAGTGATATATGGTCATAAAAACGTAAGATAGGTTCTATAAAAATTGAAAAAGATAATAAAATGATATGGTGAAGTAATTTTGTAAGCTAGGAAAAAAGAACTAAAACCTGTCATCTCCGGATAGTGTAGAAGAAGAGAGTTATTGATCATGTAAACTTGACATTTCTAATTCATTCCTTGTAAAATAATAGCTAATGATGGTGGATACCTTCTTTCTGAAATTTGAGTTAAATAGTGTACTCTAAAAGATAACTTTTGTAGGTGATGTATAAGTTATAAAAGGATTGGTTTTTAATCTCCCATAAGTTTGGATGAGTGGAAATTGGATGTCATGAAAAGTTGAGTTATTTTCCATGAAATGTATCATGATGTGGATTTTAAAATTTATAAAACACCCATATACTACTTGAGATATTTTCTTGAAGCCTTGCAAGATGGATAAGTGAGTGAGTTTCCTGAGCCTTTCAAGGTGTCTCCTTGATCAAGAAAATCAGTTTGTAACTAGGTTGAGTCTATATATCATGAAGATATTGTAGATATCTTGGCACTCCTAGTGAGATAATGGTGGTGTAAATATGATCTTGTTTACTTCCAAATATTTCAAGTGATCTGAAACCTCATTCTTTGTAGCTGGTCAAGACAATCCATGAATGAATCTCACTTCTTTATGACTATGTACAAGTAAGTGGGAAGGTAGGTTGAAATAATACCTTCATATAATTTATCAAAGACTCCTTAACCACATTGTGAATGTGAATAGATTCTTAAAATAAACATCATTTAGTTGTGATGTAAATCTTCAAGTCATAAAACCTCTAAGACACACAAGGTAAAGTAGACAAAGTTTTGTGCATGGAATTTCAAGTGATGCCTTGAAGATAGAATGGCGAGTAACGGAGATAGTTACAATATTATTAAAAAAATAGAGATCTTGTAACGTACATACATGAGAAATTAAATATTCATTTTATTCTCTTTGAATACAAGACATATTACAACATAAAAGATAATACAAATCAAACATGTTAGTTATAAAACAAGTTTTCAAGGTTAGGTGAAATGTTTTTAGCAAATGCTAGATAGTTTAGAAGCTATTTTAGATAATTATTTGTAGTTATAGAATCATGAAAGGTTAATAAAATTGTAATAGGTCATTGATACTTAACTCAAAGGAAATCATTTCTTCAAAAATAGTTATTTCATAAGACAATATTTTTCCTCTCTATTTGATTTGCATGCTTGAAAGTTGAAGATCCATTTTGGAAGTTGAAGTGGAAAAGAAACATTAATATGTCCTTGAAGATATAAAAATATGTTTTTGTACATGTAAGTGAGTTGATGAAAATTATAACTAATAATGCATGAAGAGGTGCTTGAAGGGGATGAAGAAATATATATGAGAATCTATTGTTGATGGCCATGTTGTTGCAGGTGGATAAAAAAAAGGAAAAACTATGTTTGTGTGAATGTCTCCAAGACTTAAAGTGTTTCAATAGTATGTATACTTGAGAGAGGAGAAGTTAAAATATGAGAGGAACATGATTATGGTGTGTGTGTGTGTGTGTGTGTGTGTGTGTGTGTGTGTGTGTGTGTGTGTAAGAAATGTATGATGAAACTTGGAAGCCTAATTAGAGGATGAGAAGAGAGATGAACCAGAGAGAATAAAGAAGAAGAATGAGCTGAGGAGTGATCACAATCTGTTGTGAGAGACAACATAAGCAAAGTGGTCAAAAATAATTTTTAGAAGTCTAAGCAAGACCTTAAAATGGGGAGTTAAAGCTTCTTTATAAGTTAAGCTTATAGAAGGTCAGAGGGTGCTTGATTGAATTTAGTTTTGAAGCTTCCATGTAAGTTGAATTTTACTAAAGATCAAGTATTTTCTTTGCTACATTAGAGATTTGTAGCCCCATGTTTAGTTATTTCTCAACTATTAAATCATTGTAACTTAAATAGGAAAAATTGTCCAAGCTAGTTCTCTGGTTTCAGATTATTTTTCTCCCTTGAATAGTTTCCCACATTAGATAGTGTGTTCATATATATTTTCCTCTCTATCTCTCTCATTTTTTAATATTCATACTTTATCATGGTTTAGTTTTTTTGTTTTGGATAGTTGAAGAATTGTAAATTGATTCAATAGTTTAAGAAAACGTTGGCTCACCTACACTCTCAATGTCTAAACTTTCAAACATTAGCTTGGGCTATCTACAAAGTAGAATAGGACTTTCCTTTTGGTCTTTAGTTCTATCCTCATATCTATAATTATCATTATTTATCATTCCATATATATTATTAATTCACTCAATTGATTGAAATTGATCTGAAATCCTCTAAGGAAGTCCTTTTGGATTCCTAGAATTAGGCTTTTCTGAGTAGCTTGTCTACCCATTTTATCTAATATTTATTGTTTAGTTTTCTCTAATTTCAGGTTTCTTCCCTCATAGAGAGAAGGATAACTATCCATTGTGACATCCAAGCATCCATCAATATAAACATGAGTCATCGTAGGTATTATTAAGCCTTTCTATATTTTGAGGTCGAGATATTTTTGTTATTCCATTTTAATAATTTAGAATAGGAAAGAAAGAAATATTTGATACACTAGTCCCATAGATATAGCCATGAATTTATCCCAACACCAACTAGATATATGGATATGGATATGGGGATTATGGATTCAAATCAAGCCCTATGCAATAGCCCCTATGTAAATATGGTTATGAATCATTCTTATTCCTCACCAATTAGATATAGAGGGATTTTCCTAACTAGATATATGGATATCAGAAAATGGGATCAGCCCCAATATCCTCCCATTTGTATTTACATAGAGTTTGCAAGAGGAAGGAAATAATCATATAAAATCACCTAAGAGAGGGGGATTATTAAGCTAGAGTGGTTAGAAAAATTATTATCCCCAACCTTGACTTTTCCCCAACCCATTTGATTTGATTTCAAGTGGGGTGCAGGGAAGGCGAGGTGTCCTTAAACTTCTATTCTCTTTTCTTTTAGGTTCCCCCACCTGAATATTTAGAGTGGAGGGGGAAGGGGAGATAGGGTGGTCATATTTTTCTTCCTCCATCCCTAGATAATTGGGAGAGATAGCACAACCCTTCACCTATGTGGTTTCCAATAATAATCTATCCGGTGGCACCCTTGTACCATATATGTCTATTTGTTTGTTTATTTTTCCTCTGTTTCTATATGAAATATAGAATATAGATGGAATTTCGGTTATGCGGGTGGGGGTTATTGGGTGAGTCGACTATAAAATAAAGAAAATGATAGGTGAGTGATGTGTATCCCCCTCTAAGAAGTATGGGGTTTAGAGAAGAGAGGAAAAATTGAACTCCCATGTATTTCCAAGTAGGTGAGAAAAGGGAGGATGGGTTCACACACATTGTTATTGTATTAGATATTAGATATTAAGTATTATATTTTAGATATATGATATTATATATCAAATATTAGATATTAGAGTCTCTCCTCACCTCACCCAAAATGGGTGAGATCTAATGAATCTAATCCTCATTATCTCATTTCTATGGCAATCGAGTCCCTTCCCCTTATATCTTTTCTATATGGTTGAATACCCAAGAGACCAAGGTGGGGGCATGGAGATCCGATAGATGATTGCATGCCCGAGAGACATAATCCTTCAAAGAGACTGCTTCTATGGCAATAGGCATAAAGGCATGATTGGTTCTGTGGACTTCATTGCACTAACTGTAATAAAATCCTCATTACATTAGAATGAAATTTTAATTCAAATAACCAGATACACCATCACATTTTATACCAAGGTAGGGGAAAAACGACTATGAAGTGCATCAGCAGATGTTATAATCATACGTGGATGAGTTCTGGCTGGTACAACCACTCGATTGTCCACTTCTAATAAACATGTTGGACCCATTTTTATATCATCTTTTAGGATCATTTAGCTATGAGAATTTGGTGAGTGAGCATCAAAACTATTTTAGTCTGAATATTCATAGGGTTGGGTTGATGCCCCTTTCTCTAGAAAATTTATGGGAGAAATTATCCCTGAAAATGTACTTAAAAGTTTCCTATGATTATCTCTTATCATTTACATAATAACATGATATAACAATACATTAATATCATATCACAATTATGAATGAATGAAAATGATACTATCCTATCTACGGTACTTCACATGATATCTAGTATTTATTATCTAGTTAGGTGGCCAATCGATGGCTAGTAACATGGTTATCTCACCCCTATCTAGTGAACATGACACAATAAGGATAGGGGCATGGATGTGATTCCCTATAGTGAATTCAAGATGTCATAAAAATTCCGCCCTATCCACTACATATTACATTCCATTGCCTTATCAGCCCATGTCGACTATAGTGAAGTGATCTGGATAGTGATGCAGTCCATACTATATACGTAACATGATGATTCATCGCCATGCGTATGGTTCACACTATACACGTAACATGAACATGAAACAAAAGGAATACTGGAATGAGACGAATGCCATATATATGGGATGGTGATCATTATGTGTGTGTGTGTGTTGAGAAAATGAAGTATGACACTAAGGAGAAGGTGTACGAAGATTCAAACATGGTAACAGGGAAGATTTGAAGGCACGGAAGGATAGGGAAGGAAGTGCATGTGAAAGAAAAATTAAATAGGGACTTATCTAGTTTCATGGATACATGTTATTTTTGGAGATAGTGTATGGAGCACACAATGGGATGGAGGCTTGTGCGAAATGCAAATTCTATTTTGGGAAGAGAATCTACTAAAGTTCCATGCATGAGTTTGAATTAATAATAGAATTACTACTGCCAATTAACTGTAAGAGATCTATTATTATCACACTTGTATGTGTGCATGTTGTTGTAAAGGCACATGACTATTTTCAACATGAAACCTATTTTTTGAAATATGTAAGTGGTGAAGGAAAGTCCCCAAAGATTATAAATATGTAGTAATATTTGTAGATTAGGAGAGAGTGTTGTGTATGATATATTTTGGAGTTATGTTGCCAGATCTGATGTGCGCGTAGACTTATGATACTAATTATTGTAAGAAGCTTTTGCGTTTATTGTGTTTTAATATAATGGAGTGTGTTGGGTGAATAATGGTGTTAAACATGACTTAATCTATTTCATACATGGTTAACTTCATTATATCTATCACTTAATTCATTATTATTTTAGATCTAGATCTAGAATATGCTCTGTGGAATATTTATGTTGTTTGTGGATATGAATACATTACATCTTCATCATGTTTGCATCTTGTACAAGAAAATCTAAGGAGGGTTCTAGTACCTTTACACAATTTGGATGATACGAAGTATTGCCCAGTGGACTAGATCACGAGCACACATACATCATGGAAGAGGCTCATGGTGGTATTACAGTGGGAAATATGCAGTGATTCCACTCGCGCATAATATTCTACTTGTTGGATTATGGTGGGAGACCCTCTAAAAGGATCGTAAAGCATATTCTAAGGTGTGTGATCACTTTGTCAATGTGTTGGTAAACTCCGGGCAAATAGATGAAATGCCTTTAAGACCTATTCCTAGTGCAGAGTTGTTTGAGAAATTGGCTATAGACTTTGTGGGTCTTATTTCACTACTAATTTGTGTGTAGAATTGGATCACACTACATCATCACTTGTAGAAATTATCTTACAAGGTGGAAAGAAGTAGCACCTACTAAGGATTGTACAACTACATCGATCATGTTGTTATGGGAAAATGTTATTACAAGATATGGACACCCATTGAGTTTGACCAAAGTGATAGGGGCACACACTTTCCGAATGAAACAATAAAAATTCTATTAGATGAGTTCATGATTACACACCATAAGACTACACCATATCATCCTCGGGAAAATGGGACTATTGAAGCCTTCAACCAGATTTTGAACTAGATATTGACCAAAAATTGTTATGTTGGAAGGAAATATTGGGATGATAAATGCTTTTCCATGCTTTGGGCATATGGAACAACATACAAGTGGTTGAATAAGGCCACACCCTTTCAGGTTGGTTGTTGGCATAGAAGCGATTCTTCTAATGGAATTCATGTTACCTTCTTTATGTATTGTGTATGTTGGAGGTCTAGCTAATGATAATTATTTAGAACAAATAATTGATCAATTGATATAGTTAGATGAGAGGCGCACCATAGCACATTGCAGCCAAAAGTGGGAAAAGGCTAGGTAGAAGGCATGGCATGACAGGCACATCAGGGGGAAAATACTTGAGATAGGATAGATGGTGTTTCTTTATGACCCTAAGTTTCGCCCATCTAGACAAGATTGAAGTACATTGGTTGGGACCGTATATCATCACTCATATACTTGAATTGGGCATTTTCAGTTAGAAACACTTAATGGAATATGGTTACCCAGTTACTTTTTAACAAGAGTAGGTTAAAGACCTACTATAAATAAGTCTTCTTGGTTTTTGTAATAAGGAAATTTTGTCATTTAGACTATGTTTTCATTTATGTATTTCCTTTTTAGGTCACTATGCTTTGTCAATTTAGTTGGTTTTTGTGTAATGAGCGTGTTTACTCACCGAAGCTAATTAATATTTGAATTAATTTTATGTGCGAGAGGACTGCACATACCATTGGTGTGGGGTGGCTATTTAGAACTAGGTATACATAAAGGAGAAAACTACTTCAAGTGTTATTCAAGTTTGCAAAGGAGTGGATAGAAAAGAGATTTCTTTAAAAATATGACCATATATGGATATAAATGAGGGAACAATATAACACGAGATAAGTAACAACCATAGAGACTACTAGGGAAGGCACAATGGTGAGGTACTTGGGAACATGGAAGCATGTTTGAAGAGAAGTATGTATGCGAACGTAGGAAGGCGCATGAGAATATTATAGCTAGGGAACAAAGATTTACCATGCAAATATTGTGAAAATGGTCAATTAATGAGAGGATTTTTGGTAGGTAGAGGAGAAACAAATGTATGAACTTTTGAAAATCTATATAAGGACATGATGTGGGTTCATTTTTACTTTTGCGATCACAAGTATTTGAGTGAGCTAAGTGCAAATGAGCTAAGTGAGTTGTGTTAAGGTGTGGAGAGTTGTGAAACCAGACGTGGAGAGAAGACTGTTGTGTGAAGAGGCTTACGTCCCCATTGGTGAAGGGTTTGAGTGAAGCATAAGTGTTGAGGAGGAGCTAGGGCATGTAGTTTCAAGCTAGGGCACATGGATTCAAGATAGGGTTTGATTTTTCTCATTATAGACAAAGTGAAAAGGTGGATTTTTACGATGACACCAAAGAAAGCACCTACCGCAGGAACTAAAGGAAAGAAGAAAGTAGAAGAAGAAGTTAAAATTGCTCCCGAGAGTAATTTCTCAAAGATATAGTATCCACAAGGTGTGAAAATTGGACAAGAATGGGATTCCCACATCCACAAATGCAAGATAAGTGACTAAAACCACCACACATCTGACAACAAAAAATAATTAGACGTATTATTGGGTACAAAGACCAACAAGTGCATAGTGGAGAATATGTTAGTGTATGATGAAACTGGAGAGAAATTGTTGAAACAAGTAGGAGTATATAAGTTATATGAGCTACCATATTTTGGAAAGTATGAACCTTTATATTAATTGCTGATGACTAGAGGCCATGAGGACTTTTTCTATTTTACCGGATGAAGGGTTAGAATCACAGTAGCTCTGATTTTGACACTAACATGATTAAAAGGAAAAGGGGTAGACCTAGCTAGTGACCTGATTAATAAAGCAGCAACCATGGAGACATGGAAAGTGTTAGGGTATACAAAAGGTCAGTGTGGAATAGACATTGATAAATTGAAGAAGTACCCAGTGGTACAGACACCTACACATCTAGTGACCAAGTTAAATGATCAAGAGAGATGGTCACAAGTAAATACCATGTGGCTCCATATTGCAAGGAAAATGTCTTAGGGAGTATTCTATAACATAGTAGGCTACATTGTATAAAGTATTATCAAGGAAACCGGCATAGGTGATAAGATCAGTTTTGGCGCTATCTTCCTTTCTCTAGTATTTATAGAAATTGGGGTGCCCAATGGGCCAAAGAACAAGATTTAGGAATATCCCATGGAAAAAACATCCCTTGTGGAAAGGTTTGACAAGTATTGATATGAAGGTTCAATGATTGGGCCATTTAAACAAAGGGCGAGATATGGTACAATAAAATCCACATGGCATTTGAAGAGGAGTGGTACATCCCCAAGGAGCTACCTTCGGTAGTTTGTAAGGTAGTACGGTTTGCGGTGTACGAACACTTCGCATTATGTGGTTTGATATGAGGGATGGGACATGGAGACCATGGTGTAAACTATCATATGCCTTCACAACACGCTACTTCTAGGCATTAGTCCACCTTTTTATTGATGTGTGTCACTTGATTTTTATTACAGACAAGGTAGACTTTGACTACCACACTGCATACAAAAGACATATGTATATCTAAGTCGGACTGCCTATGTTGAGAGGCTCATTTCAAATGTTATAAGCATGAATCTTGTAATCTTTGAAATTGGGGACATTGGAGCAATGCTCATATACCTTTATCTTAAGCCCAAGCTAGAGAATAACAAGTATGTGGAGAATGAGTTCACGCTCCTAGGGCCACCTAAGGGAAAGCATATAGTGGAGAACATGTCAACCCCAAAGCCCATAGAAACTATAGAGGTAGATGATGAGGAGGAAGATGAAGATAATGGTAGCTTAGATCATAGAGTTTTAAGGCAGCCCACAAACAGTGGAGACCGAGTGTGTGAGTACTCAAATACAGGTCATAGGAAGAAGAAGAAGAAGACTTGGACGTATAAGTAGTCCAGGGAGAGTGCTACTTTATAAGGGTATTTAGAAGAAAAAGGACCCAAGGCACAAGAACCCCATATCCAAAGTGAGGAAATCACAACGACTCTCTCTTGAGAATGAGGCAACCGAGAAGAAAAGGATAAATTTAAAGCTAAATGAGGAGGTGGAGGAATCTACGAAAGTGTTCCCACGACACCCATGTATAACTAGAAGATGTGCAGAACCCAAGGATGAAGATCTCAAGCATGAAGAAGAGGGAGTAAAGGTGGTAGAAGAAAAAAACATGATATTTCTCGAACATCAAAGATCGACTCCAAATATTGGTACTCAAATTCCTATGAAGCCAAGAAAAAAGAGAAAGTGGGAAGTATGCTATAATAAGTATGGCTTATGTTGAGGACACAAGTAAATTGTATGCACATTATGTTGAGGACATAAGTCCGGATCAACGATGCATTATGTGTGTACCACTGTTAGATTTAGTGCTTGAGGATGGAATGATTTGCATGCTAGTGCCAAAGGACCATGAATAAGAAGCGAGAGAGAGCAAGGGCTGGAGTTGTTAGAAATATTTTATCTTACAAATCCTTTCTCCAAACTTTGTAAGAAGAGCGTAAGAAAGCATACCAAAATTGAACAGTTTGCAGCTATAGAATTAGTAATCTAGATAAGAAATATAGTAGAGGATAATGAAGTTTTGAAATAAATGAAGCATGAGACTTTAGGGAATATAGATAGATTGAACTTAGTGAAGAAAAAATGTGAAGACCCTAAAACAAAGACAACAACCACAAAAGGATAGGTTTGGATGAGCTTGGAAAGCTCATAACACAAAAAGATTGATCTTACGGAGGTATGGATGTCTCTATGGCTAACATTGTCATAGTATTACGAGAATGAAAAGGGAGATATGACCCAAGATGATTTGGAAGACATCACTGTAGATGTCCCAAAGAAGAGTAGGAACGCGTTGGATGAATGAAAATCTTTAGAAGATGAAATTAGGGAATAATATCAAGATTTTATTCTCTTGGTGGATGAGGAGGGTGCGTGAGAGTAAAATATATTCTTTTTACAACAATTAATTATTTATATTTTTCCATTCTTATTGTTTAAGGAATCCACAGGCAACCATTACTGAGGAAACAATGTAGTTTAGTGTGGGGTAATGTTGAGTAGATGAATTATGCCACTAAGGAGAAGGCACATAGAAGATTCGTGAGTGGTAGTAAGACAGATTTGAAGGCATGAAGGATAGTGAAGGAAGCACGTGTGAAAGACAGATTGAACTAGAACTTAGCCATTTTCATGGTTATAGACTATTATTAGAGATAGCATACGAGATCACACAACAGGATGGAGACTTGCACAACACACAAATGTTATTTTGGGAAGAGCATAAACTAAAGCACCATGTATGAGTTCAAATTAATAATAGAATTAATACTTCCAGTTAACTATAAAAGATCTATTATTAGCACACTTTCATGTGTGCATGTTGTTGTAAAGGTACATGACTATTTGCAGCATACGACCTATTTTTGGAGATATGTAAGTGGTGAATGGAAAGTCCCCACCCTTACTAATTTGTAGTAATCTATGTGGATTAGGAAAGAGTGTTGTGTATGAGCTAGTATGGAGTTATGTTGCTAGATTTGATGCACACATAAAATTATGATACTACTTAATGTAAGAAGCTTCTATGTTTATTTTTTCTTAATATAATGGAGTGTTATGGGTTAATAATAGTTTTAAATATGAATGAAACTAGTTCTTACATGGTTAACTTCATATTATATATCATTTAATTCATTATTATTTTAGATCTAGATCTAGAATATGCTCTATGGAATGTTTATGTTGTTTGGGGATATGAATACATTACATATACATCATGTTCGCATCTGGTATAAGAAACTCTAAGGAGGGGCTTGATACCTTTGCATGCTTCGAGTGAGCACTCGATCAAGTCAAAGGGTGATGTGTGAATGTGCCTGGATTCTTTGTGGTAAATTCTAGGCTGCAAAAATATATATATATAATATATATATATATATATGAGAACCTAAGGAATCCATATCTAGAAATAAAATATAAGAGAGGTCAAAGATGGGGTCTCTCCAAGAAAACGTCAACTATCTATAATTCGTATAAAGAACCAACTCCATCCAGATAGTCCGGAGTATGGAAATGGATATATAATATAAAAATAGGAGGGGGACGACTCTGATGGATATTGATCTCGGAATCACACTATATAGCTATAGATATCATCTTTCAAACAAAGATATGTGGACCCCATATTTAGATAATACCACATTGGCATTGTAAATATAGGCTTGGGAAAGGCATATAGAAGTACAATTTAGTCGAATATCCTTGCTCCTAAACGAATCTACCATCAACAAAGTTGTAACAAAGTTATTGTTATTTGACTAGTTGGTTGGGCTAGCATACTAGTATTGGTTGGCCAACATACCAAGAGTTGATTGTTAACGAATAGCCCCATATGTAGATAGGCTGGGTTGTGTTAGCTAGCCTTAGTTGGGCGTGGTTATAGAGGGACTAGCCTTCAATTCAGCCTTCAATCAAACCTAACGACATAGATGGGGTGAGATAGGGAGGCCAAGGTTCTATATTCCATATAGATAGGGCCACCGGAAGGATTTATCTCTCTCGGGACTACAAAAAAATGGGAATTCCCACCATATATGTACATGGATGGGACCCATATTATATAAATCCCCATATATATATATATATATATATATATACATATACATATACATATACATATACATACATACATACATATACTCCATATACTCCCACTTGATACATGATTAAGTTGAGGTCCCACTATCTATATAGATGTTTCTTTGTTGGTCGAGAATAGAGTAGAGTAGGAGATCTCTATAGGGCCATATTTATATAGGGTTCTAACCATATCTATATATGTTCCCTATATATATATATATATCTAATCCCCTTATATAAAGAAGGGGCCCCTGAAGATCTTATCTCTCTTGGGCCTAAGACTTTCTATATAGATGGGCCCTATCTAGGTATGGGTGAGGGCCGGTTGGGGGTAGAGAATGGGAGGGTCCCTATATCTCTATATGAAAACAGAACATATCTCATATATTTTTTTCTCCTAGGAATCTCTCTGGTAGGTTCTAAAATTATATGGGAATCAAATTTTGAGATTGAACACATGGATAAATTATCTCAAAGTTGATTCTACGGTCATCAAACCAACCTTTAGGCCCTCGACCGATAGGGCTCAATCCCTAATTGGGATAAGACTTGATCGATTTAGGAGAGGATCCCCATCCCTAAACTATCCTTTCTTATTTCTTCATGGGCCTTCCTGCTCGACCAATATTTTATAAGAGTCCCCATATATAGATAGGGCCCATCTATATAGAAAGGCTCAAGACCTCGATAAATACCTCTTAATTAAAAAATAACCCAAATTTAATTACTTAAGTTTATTTATTCTATTACATGGGGTTTAATGGTTTAATATAGTATGATATTCATATAACCAACACCCCATATATATTTTTAGGGAGATTCAACACATCGACCTTCCCTAAATATTTCTAGTTGGGTCGGTGTTTGTTTTAATATGGAAGTCACATAACCTTAAACTCTCTAGTCTATATTATATAGAATATAACCAATTCTAACAATAATCACCGAAGGGAATCCCCTCTAAATTAAAAAGGGAGGTCATTTACCTAATGGGTATGTGAACTATACTATATTGGGCTAGTCATATGACCACAGACCCATTTAGATATATAAGGGAATTTCTAATTGAATAGATCTCTTAAAATGCTGTTTAGTCAATTTTCTCGCCAACAAATTTTCAACAATTGATCCACCATGCTTTGGCTAGGTGAGCTCACTATGCTTGGGTTGAGTGAATGCTATGAACTTGGCCAAACCACTCGAATTGTATATTCATGTTACGTATATAGATCATCAATCAATCGCCACTCATCCATCAATCAATCAGAAGCCACTCCTATTATTGTATGGACTGCACCACTAACTACAACTCTAGATAGTCGATAGTCATCCATCCATCAGACTGACTCATGTTACGTATACTCTACTCATGTTACGTATATAGTATGGTCCATCAATCAATCAATGAGTTCAAGTCAATTTGGCTCTACCGCAGTGGCATATATCTTGGCCACATATGTAGATATGGACCACATATCTAGATGGGGATGAGAGTGAGAATAAATTCCCTAGCCACAAGGGTTTAGTCCCCCTTTATCTACATGGGTTATATAGGGGCACATATATATCTAGTTTAGGCACTCGATCAAATGTAGAAATCAAGGCCTCATATCTCTTTATCTATGGGGGGATCTTCCTTTAGGCTAGGGGTTCCTGCCCCTATAAAAATATATGGTATGGTTATCACCACAATAGAGAGAGAAGGGAACCCTTTCCCTACTTGCTCCCAACCCCATCCAATATTTAATCTAAAGAGACCTGGGATCTGGGTGGAAATTCCTCTACATAGAGAATTCATCTCTCTCATATTGACCCATAAAGATATAGTCTCCCCTTTCTATATCGGGCCTCCCCCTCCTCAACCTTAATTTCTAAATGTCCTCAATAATCAGTGAATGACCCCTATTCATATGGCCCCCATCAACCATATAAATAAAGGGGTTGAGGTTATACTCTATATTACTAAATTTACCTTAGCCCCAAATCTACCCCCATAGATATATAGGGGAGGTAGGAACCTATATGTAGATAGATAAGGGGTATAAGGAAATGTGGGTGCTTATATCTAGATATATAGGAACGTAAATGACTATCTTTGATTAACCCCATATATTTGATGGGGTCCCTCGGCCCCATGCATTTTTTTATTAGATAAGGTAAAAACTAGGATCGACTCCTCGGGGGACTTATAAAAGATGGAACAAGAAAGAATGAACAACAAAGAAATAGAAAGGTCCATAAAATAAGTTAAACAATATTAACTCAAACAATGAAGAACATGAAAAAAACCAAAAAATAAACTAAGAATAGAATAGAGAAAATAAACTATCCTTAAACATCTCGATCGCATAAGTTTGCAAAAAGTCTGCCAACAATCCCAAAAAAACTAGCTAAGTTTTTGGAACAACTTCACTATTCTCAGCAAGACTTTCTTTGTTTACAATAACCTTTGTACCATTTTCAATCATATCTTCCTCCATCTCATCCTCAAAACTATTGATGCACAAATTGAACTTCCTCCTTTTAGTGCCTTCCTCAATCCCCTCCATCTCTTTTAACTTTGACTTGTAACTTCAGCTCTAGAATCTTTTGTTTAGACTTCACCCCTTCATATTTGTAGAGATAATTTTCTTAGAGACATTAATGACATCCAACATGGTTTCCCAATCAATTGACTAAAAATTGTTTCCTCTATCGCCCGAATCACCCCTTCCCGATATTGAACCTTGTTATTCCACTCCTTGAAGTCCTTGAAACTACCACTACAAACCCTCTTCCTCAAGCTTGAAATTACCACCACAAACCCTCTTCCTCAAGGTGCTTACTTCTTTTAGATGACCTTACTCTTTTCCATTTTAATCTCCTCCCCCCCACAATTTTACATTTTCCAACCTTCATCTTTGTAAGGCATTCCGCAAGAGTAAGATCTTCCTCCTCCACCTTATCTTTCGGAGGATAATTCAGAATAGGCTTCCCATTTTCAAACATTAGGAGGATGATCCCCTCATGTAGAGGCATCTCCTCTTTCTCCTTTTGGAACACCATTAGAGTATTATTCATCAACATAAACAAGAAGAAAGGAATGCTCACCATGACCTTATGTCTAAACATATTAAGAACGGTCAAATGATGAGTATAGATTTTTCAATATTTTCCCTCTAGAGTGATATAATTCATAATTTTGAGACACACGTCTCTCCATATTCCTGAATACATGACCTAGAGAAACAATCAGTAATAAAAGATTAGTTTTCCTTTCCCATGAAGAACAAATTGATTTCATGCTCCCTGCGAGTTCTATCCTTAAAAATTTTGAGCCCTTCCATTTTCATCTCCATCGTAAGGGCAATGGAGGTCTCTAAAAACTCAATTTCCATACCTCTAACCTTGAACTTTCCTTCTTTCCATGATTTTCCAAATTCCTTTGATAGGAAGTTTTGTGACCATGCAGTTTAGAAATGAAGTTATGAAAACCCCAATATTAAGCTTATTCCATAAAAGTTGAGTAAAAACCTCAATATTTTGCTTGCGTTCAACCCTAATTCTATCACCACCCATCTTCATAATGCCAAAAATCCCTCACTTGCTAATACTTCTCAAATTATGAACACCTTTCAAGCCATCAAAACCAAATCTCCTTTTATGTAGAGGTACCAATGCTCACTCATGTTGGCATCATCAAACTTTTTACAATATATCTTTATTAATGACTTCATTAATGTCCAAGGTAAAATCATATCCTTTATACCGATCTTATAATCATGACTATGAAATCCAAAATTTTTCATCTTATCAACACACTTATTCCTCACTTGCAAATTATGATTAGAAAAAAACTTTTCAAATCCTTTTAAAATTTCCTTAACATCATTAAGAACATTTCTTAAGGGCCAATTTACAGATCCCTTATTGTTAAGAGCATTAATAATAATCAGGGAGTCCCCCTTAACTCGAATGCTATTGAAACCTTTATCTTTCACCAACATAACCCCCAAAGAAGAGATCTATCTTCCACCATATTATTTGTTTGTTTCCCTAATGGACCAACATAAACAACAACCATTCACCTTCACTGTTTCTTATAATTCCTCCTCCCCCCACTTGACCCATATTCCCTTTAGATGCCCCATGCATTGAACATGTGGATTAGGTGGGTATTTTCAGATGGATCAATCGAGTTTCATTATTCATGTAAGATTGGATCCTAAATCAATTAGAAACTTATCAATATTCTAGAGGTGCCACCCTTCTATAGATCGTGCAACCCTCTTACTAATGGTACTAATTTATTCAAAACTGTTGCCTAGAATTAAGTGTATAATCCTTATGAGAAAGGATTCAATGCTTCAAGAAAAGAATAGATGAAGTAGGAAATGAGAAATTCCATTAGTTACAACATCTTCCTCTCCATTGCATGTGGTTCAAGGAAGAGTATATTTAGTAGATGTTCTTGCGGACTATGAGAAGATGTTGTAACAGAGTAGATTCTAATGGGCCTTCTTTCCACACTTATTTTATTTCTTAAATTTAGTAACTCTTCAGTTCATTAGTTTAGTGTATTGGTAGTTCTATGTTGCAACAACCGATTAGGGGGTGAAATAATATTCCCTCGAATATTTGACCTTCCTTCACATGTTCAATCCTTTTCCAGCGGTTTTCCCAGAGATCTTTCCCATTAACGCAACTTTCATTTCGCCCATTCATGGAGTTGTATTTAGTACCTCCAAGAAATACGATTATCCATCACTAGAAAGTAATGTGCATTAGCTTGGATCGCCCATTTTTTTAATCACCATATTGTGTCTCATAGCTAGCACATCTCCTCCTAACTATCGCCCATTTCTTCTGGAATAATTTCTTTAGGAAAGACGATTTTACATATTACCGCCAAATCTTTCTTCTATTAAGTACGGCTGGTACCATCCTGATGTGCTTCGATTATTTCGAACAAGATAGGTTCAATGCTTCTGAATTCATTATCTCGATCAAACTTCCTACTGGAACTATGGTATTTATGATCTCGGCTTATGATCTAATCACTATGTACTTAGTCATTGAGATTAAAAGTCTAGGTTCTTATCTGATCATAGCATCAAAAAGGAACTCGAGTTTTCCATGGGAGTGGACTTGAAATATTTTATTATTGGAACATTTCCCCATGTAATATTCTCATTTGGGTATGACCGTAAAACTACAAGTGTAACTTCTATCTAATCTCCTTTTGTATCCTATATCCCATATAATAAAAATTTCAAGGGCCCCAGTTATAAATATAGGGAGGGTAACCCTAAGCCTCCTCTCCTAACTCTATATATTATAGTAGTTATTTTCCATATATAGAATCTAAAATAGGAGGGGGTGTCAACTATGTATATATCTTCCCTCTCCTTGTCCTCATATCTATATATAGGGTCCGAGTGATTTATCCAATACCTTTCGTCGCCTCTCCCGTTGGTCGAGGGCCTATCTAACCCCTATATAGAGTCTAGAGGGGGATCTTCCTTCTCACTCCATATATATAGAGGGGTCGAGACACTCCTACTTATACATAAAAAGGATCTCATCACCCTTGAATTTAATTAGAAGTGAATTGAATCCCCCATCCCTCTACTTGAACTATCTTATCTTATCTCATCCTATCTTATTTCTCATGGGGTGATTCATGAACTACCAGAGGATGTTCCCATATGGATAAATATAGATACATACATAGATATATAGATAGATTAGGAGATTTATATATCAATATATCTATCTATATTTATATCTATATCTATTTATGTAGAGGAAGTATATAAATATGAATAGAACCTCTACGCATTCTATAATATTCTAGATTATAATATAATCATCTCTGATTACGCCACTAAACTCGGGATATAGGGCCCAGCCCAGCTATATCTAGTAGGCCGTCGGGGAGGCCCGAATAGATATAAGATCTATAGGCCCCCCCCCTTCTCTAGAGAGGGGATATAGAGGGTGGGGGTGGAGGGTTTTGATGTCACCCCATCCATAGAATAGAGGGGAGATAGGGGCCCCATATAGATATATAGGCATATAGATATAGAGGAGCTCCCATAACTATATAAGGGCCATATCCTTCCTCTTGTCAGCATGAGGGAGTTGAGAGAGTGCCCCATAGAGAGATGAGACCTCGTCCTAATGGCCAGGGGTGTATACTATCTCCATATCTATATGGGAGATAAAACCCCTACTTATGGGTAGGGAAGTTATCATCCTCCCCATCCCAAAAATATGTGATACAACATTTACATGTGGGTATTACCATATATAGTGTATAAAATGTAAAGGGTGTCTAAACCCATATAGAATGAGTGGGGTCAAGTGCAAACTAAACTCTATATAGCCCTATCGCTCACCCCCGCCCCCATAGATCTATAGGCCTAACCCCCCTATATAGATCTATGGGGATCCGGTAAGCCATTTAATATATATATCTAAGGTGGTTCAGTTTTCTCACTCCTTGACTCGACCTATATCTATCTTACCTTATCTTATCGTATATTTCTAGATAAGGACTAGGAAATGAGTCTCTATACTCCAAATATACCACTCCTAATTCCCTCCCAAACTCATCACATGGGATAGACTATGTTCCCTATGTGTAGAAGAATGAGAGTATGACATAAAGTTTGTTTAGATCGGGGGTGACATGAATCTCCTAGGAGGGGTATTCTGAAGGTGTAACAAAAATGGGTGGTTCCTCGGTATTGAAAACAAATGAGAAACCAATTTTGGACCAAACCCCAACAAAAATTCACATGTTCTCATTCTAAATAATCCATTTGACTCCTCCCAATGTAGCATGATTGAACTAGCCCGAAAGGGATGGAGTAGATTCCCACCAATCCCATTTAGAGAAGCCCTCTCTAAGACATCCAAGGGACATATATTCACAAAGGCTAAAGAAATGTGTTCCATAAGATCATACAACACCAAATGGTCTTGGGAAGAAATTTGCCACTTAAAACCCATAGGTTCATGACCCTAGAAATTTCCCTTTCTTTACTTGAAATATATCTAGGAGAAGTAACAAATCTAGGTCGTTCTACCCCCATTTCAATTTCTTGGGCATATATTTTATTCCTTCAATTTCCTATACTTGTTTTGTCACATATGTAGAAGATTCAATTTGGAACTCACTATTTACACTATTTAGCGGTACTATCATGCATGTACGTGGGATCAATTGCATTGTGTGCGCGAATAAGAGAGATTTAGATTAACGTAAAGGAGTTATTTTGTGGGACAAATGTACAACATGCATTTATCGATGATAGATTAAAGGACCCCGATTCATCAGATCTCTTTAGATCAAGGAGTGTGCGGTCAAATCAGACTCATGCCCACACCACTAGAACTCTAAGATTAATTTCCCTTCTCAATGTTTGATAACCGGAGACGGAGAATTCGAATGCATGTTCGATCTGGGAATGGGGGAGGAGTCCATGGAGAGGGAGTCGCAGGTTCGATTGGGAGTGACCAAATATTGAAAGGAAAGGGCCCCATACCGATATGAATAGGGATCACAATATTTAGAATTTATAGAGGAGAGGGGGTTTGCTCCACCTCGAACTACCTTGTGGTTATAGATAGGGTGCCTCACCCTCCTTTTTCAACTCCCTCTCCTTCATTGACTCCCCTTCTATGTTATCTCCTCATCTAACTATATTTATAGGGGCATGGGAGTCCCCATAGAATAGAGGGGTAGGGTTAATTGATTTTTAAAAATTGAGGGAACCCCATAGATATGATTTATAGGGCCTCCCTTAGAGATATGGATTAAGAGGCCATATTTATATATGATATTGGGACCCTCCCCATCACAAATATATGGGTATGGGTATGGGTATGGGTATGGGAGAGAGTGTCAATTGAACTCTATATAATACGCTCAATAAATATATAGATAGTGGCTATCTATGCTATATAAGATATGAAGAGTAGACCACCTAAGAAAGAATTATGAAGTTCTGACTAAGAGAGTATCCCCTTAGGGGGAAATTTGTTAAAAAGGTTCTGATATATAAAGGGAAAGAAAACATCCCACTTTGCATAAATAAAGAGTGTCCCCAAACCCTTAATCTCCTAAATTTATATTGGGTGGGTAGATGAGCAGCCTCTTAGAATTCACCATGTAGAGGTAGGGCCCATTAGATATCTATATGACTATCCCCATATCGATTGCCTATATAGAGTATAGGGGTTTTCTATGCTATATAGAGATAGGGGTCCCCTCATATATATAAAGTGGGAGAGAGTAGACAAGTACCCAAATATATACTTTATAGAACCTATATAGAGACAAGTGTGTATGATGCCTTATTATCTAGAGAGAAATCCCTTAGATACTTTTCAATTTCTCTAATGCTTGGGTGCACATGAGCCCCTATCTATATATGGGGAAAGTGCTAGGGTGTTGAGTTTATTTTTATATTCGGAATCATATTTGAAGTGTTGAAGTTTGAACAGCTTAAGTTTGGAGAATTCAGGAGCATTCTACAAATGTGTTCTATTTTCACGTTGCATATTTTTTGTTAAGTTTTTGTTAACTAGTTGTTAACATAGTGAAAATTTTTCCATTCGTGGGAAGTTGAAAGGTTACTAATTTCAAACTTCTAGGGTCAGATTTAGAACTTCTTAAAAGGATTATAATCTTATAAATAGAGGTGTTAGGGGTATCCTAATGTATCTTGAGTGATTAAGAGGTCTTGAGTCTTAGAACATCAAGAGGTGATCAAGAGTGATCAAGGTTGAGCAATTGGGTGTCAATTGTGTCTTAGATGTGGTTTAGCATCTTTGGGAATTTTGTTATGAGTTCATGAGTGATTGTTGTGCAATTAGTAACTGAGAGAAGACTGTAATAATAAAATCTAAGCAAGTTCTTGGTGGACATAGCCCACATTAGGTGAACCACATTAAATCTTGTCTTATCTTCTTTTGTGAATTTTTATATATATATGTTGTTATATTTCTGCAAGTTTAATTATGCTAAATAGTTTCCTATTGTTGTGATTTGAGGAATTGTTTCCGCATATTTTTTCTCTAATTGCTAAAAATCATATCGTAGATTTGGTGGGTTTTTTGGTGAAGTGGTAAATTTTAGGGAATTTTATCTTGAGTAGGAGCTATGTCGATTTCTTGCAACATATCACAGAGAAGA
This sequence comes from Taxus wallichiana var. yunnanensis, assembly GCA_018340775.1. Taxonomy (NCBI): domain Eukaryota; kingdom Viridiplantae; phylum Streptophyta; class Pinopsida; order Cupressales; family Taxaceae; genus Taxus; species Taxus wallichiana. The sequence goes on from CM031233.1 coordinate 419,308,923, forward strand.
CCGCAGAAGGTATCATGAGTGAATTGGGGAAGCTATATGAAAAACCATCTACCTCTAATAAAATATTTTTGATGAAAAGTTATTTAATATCAAGATGTCTAAGAGTGGTTCTGCTTTCTGATCATTTGAATGAATTTAATATGGTTGTGAGTATGTTATACTTAGTAAAAATCAACTTTGATGATAACTTTAGGGCTTTTCTGATTTTTTCCTCCTTGCCAAATAGCTTGGACAACTTGGTTGTGGTAGTAAGTAATTTAGTCTCTAGAAATTCAAAATTAAAGTTTAAGGATGTAATAGATGTGACCCGAGTGAGGAAATGTGAAGGAAGAGCATCGGGGATTCTTCTAGTTATAGAAACTCTTTGATGGTGAAGAGAAGAGGGAGAAAAAAGAATAGAGGGAAAGGTAACCATGGGAAGTCTATTGATCATGGAAGGTCAAAGTCCAAGATAAATTTGGAATGTTGGCACCGTGGGAAGGTCGGTCATGCTAAGAAAGATTGTTGGGCTCTTCAAGATAAGAAGAACAATAAGGAGGAAACTAAGGAGGTAAATGTGACAAAGACGTGATGTTTCACAAGATACCTTAATTCTTTCTTTAGATAATATGTATGTCTCTCGGGTGTTAGATTCTAGGGCTTCTTTCCATGCCACCCCAAATACACATTACTTTACCGATTTTTTTCAAGGTGATTTTCACATGTATATCTTGGTGATGATGGACCATGCAACATAATAGGGAAAGGTTTTGTTCGAGTGAAAATTTATAATGTGATCACATGGCTACTTAAGGATGTTAGGTATGTGCCTAAGTTGAGGTGGAACTTGATATCAAGTGGATCAGCGGGACCGATGGTTGTATGGTAAGTTTTACAATGGATTCTTGAAATTTTATTAATGGATCTCTTGTGGTTGTAAGAGGTAATAAAATTGGTGCTTTGTATTTAACCACTAGTGTTGATTATTCTAATTTAGTTACTGTAAATGGAGATGTAACTATTTAGCACCAAATACTCAATCACATGATTCAAAAGTGAATGCATATTTTAAAGGACAAAGTTACCTAGATTAAAGGAGTTATATTTAGACTTTTGTGAGGACTATGTTTATGGGAAACAAAAGTGGGTGAGATTCCTCAAGGTTGGACCTACCTAGAAGGAGGCTAAGTTAGAATTGGTGCATAAAAATGTATAGGGGCAAGCTAAGGTAAGTTTTATTGGTGTTTCATGTTATTATTTAACTTTCATTGATGATGCAACTAGAAAATTTTGGGTATATTGCATTAGAAAGAAATATCTTTTTTAAAACTTTCAAAATATGGAAAGACTTGGTTGATAATGAAACAGGTCTCAAGATGAAATGTCTCAGGATGGATAATTGTGGGGAGTATTACAAAAAATAAATTCTTTACTATTGTTTGGTAAATGGGATCCATATGTAAAGGATGGTTCCAAAGACTCTATAGGGAAATACAAAGTGTTAGAGAGAATGAAAAGGAAAATCATAGAGCATGCTAGGTGCATGAGGTTACATGTGGGGATGCCAATAATGTTTTGGGTGGAAGGGGTAAGCACAATTGTTTATTTGATTAACAGAGGACCTTATATGACCTTTGATGGAGTATACCTAAGGAGGCTTGGTCTCGTAAGAAAATTGATTACTTGTTTTTTAGATTATTTGGATGTGAGGTATTTGTTCACATTGATAAAAATGATAGGACCAAGTTAGTGGTGAAGTATGAGAAATACACCTTTGTTAGATATGGTGAGGATGACTTTGTTTTCTCGTGTTTGGAGTGTTAAGGACAATAAAATATTTCGGTATATAGATATTGTCTTTAATGAAAAATTTATGTATAAATTTCTATTATAAGAACATAAAGAGGAATCAAAGAAATGATACACAATGTTAGAGGACAATATAGATGGAAAGGTGTCCAAAGGGCTAGTTCAAGTGCAGCATGTTCCAAAGACAACAAGTTCAAGAACCCCAAACTTTTGAGGTGAGAAGGTATTCTAGGTTAAGAAGTGAAGCTAATTTTTTTATTGTCTTTGAATTATTTATTTCTCACTGATAGTGGAGAGCCCAAGTTATTTTAGGAAGCAATGAAGGTTGATGCCATGAAGAAGTAGGAGAAGGACTTGGATGAAGAAAAAGATCTCTTATGGAGAAATGAACTTGGGATCTATTGGAGCTACTTGAGGGAAAGAGAGCATTGTAGAAAAATTGGCTATACAAAATCAAAAAGGAAGATGGAGGTAGGAAAAAGTACACATAAGAAAGGTATAAAATTATGATAAAATTTTTATCCTGTTATTAAAATGACTTCTCTTTGGATTGTTCTTGGTTTATTAGTAATAGAACACTTGTACTTATAGCAGTTGGATGACAAGACCGCATTTATTCATGGTGAGTTGGAGGAGGAATTTTATATGGAGCATCCATAGGGTTATGATGTCAAAGGGAGGCATAGGTTAGTGTGTAAATTTTAGAAGAGCTTGTATGGCCTGAAAAACTCCAAGGTAGTGGTATAAAAAGTTTGACAGATTTCATGCCGGAGTAGGGTTATTCTAGGTTTCTCTCAAACCATTGAGTGTATATCAAGAAGTTTATTGATGGTATTTATATTATTTTATTCCTATATGTGGATGATATACTTAGTGTAGGGAGGAACATGCATGAAATAAAGGTACTCAAGAAGAAGCTAGGTGAATGCTTTGCTATGAAGGATTTAGGGGCAACAAAGCAAATCCTTGGTATGACAATAGATTAGAAAAGGAAGGAGAGGAAGATGGTATTATCTCCAAAAGTGTACATCAAGAAGGTCTTATAGAGGTTTATTATGAAGGATGTTAAAATAGTTGGTACTCCTTTGGTATGTCATTTTAAATTATCAAAGGAGTAGAGTTCCAAGATTGAGAAGGATAAAATCTAGATGCCCAAAGTGCCATACTCATTAGAGGTTAGTAGGTTGATGTATGTTATCATATGTACTAGGCCCAATATTTCTTATGTAGTTGGAGAACTTAGTAGGTTTATGAGTGATCCAGGAGAGAGCACGACGAGGTAATGAAGTGGATCCTTCGGTATTTGAGAGGGACCATGGGAATAACATTTTCTTTTAGTGATCAGACACTATGGTAAATGGCTATGTAGATTCGAAATGGAAAGAGATTTTGACATCGGGAGGAATATGATAGGTTATGTATTCATGGCTGGTGATACAATGGTGAGATTGGTTTCACGGTTACAAAAGGCAAGTGGATTTTTCAACCATAAAAGATGAGTATGTTTCTTCCACAAAGGAAAACAAGGAGATTATTTGGCTACAAATAATGTGTCTGATGAGATAGGGCATAAGAATGAAGTTGGGATACTATAAAATGATAGTCATAGCACTATTCATTTGGAAAAGAACTCCACTTTCCACTCTAGGATGAAGCACATTCAACTGAGATGTAATTTCATCAGGGCAGCTTTGGAAGAAAATAAGTTGAAACTACAAAAGATTCATACCATTCAGAATCCTATAGATATGATGACCAAAGTCATAGGGGAGAATTTAAAGTTGTGTTCAACTTTGGTTGGCCTTCACGGATGAAAATGAAGGTTTAAGAACTTTTCTCATCAAAAAAAGTCTCTAAGTGGGAGATTCTTAGGGATGTGGAGCTTGTTTTTGGTCATCTAGAATCAGTTTTGAAGTTTTGGAGTTCAAACAGTTAAGTTTAGAGATGTCAATAGCATTTTCCAGTCGTGTTCTATTTTCACACTGTGCATTTTCTATTAAGTTGCTATTAACTAGTAGTTAACTGGTTGTTAACATAGTGACAATTTTTCGAGCTATGGGAAGTTGAAAGGCTATGAATTTCAAACTTCTAGGGTTGGCTTTAGAACTACTTAAAAGGATTGTAATACTATAAATAAATTTAATATGGTCTTCCTAATGTATCTTGAATGTATCATGAGTGATAAATAGGTATTGATTCTTATAACATCAAGAGGTGATCAAGAATGATCAAGGTTGAGTAATTCGGTGTTAATTATGTCTTAGATGTGGTTTAACATCTTTGGGAATTATGTTATGAGTTCATGAGTGAATATTATGCAATTATAATTGAGAGAAGACTATAATAATAAAATCTAAGAAATTTATTTGTGGACATAGCCCATATTGCATGAACCGCGTTAAATATGACCTTATCTTCTTTTGTGTATTGTTGATATATATGTTGTTATATTTATGCAAGTATAATTTTTCTAAATAGTTTCCTACTATAGTGATTTGAAAAATTGTTTCTATATTCATTCTCTAGTTCATAACAAGATGACCCTCCCTTTTAATTTAGAGGGAATGTGAAGTACCATTGATGTATCATGGAGTGAAGAGTAGAATGGATGAGGATATGGGATACGATGGTAGGAAACTATCATATAATAATTGAGTATAATGGGTCACTGTCAACTCCATATAATATCTAGAGAGAGAAGCTTCACCTTTGTCCAAGAGTCATCAGGGCACCCCTCTATATAGATGTAGAAATGGGAGAACCCCACCCCTAGAGATATTCTCTATGGAGGTTAATAGATTTATACCAAAGGATTCATATCCTAGGTGGGAGAATGAGGTCCATTCATCATAATCTAGTGAGTAATGGATCAAGCACAAAATTAGATAGAATTGTGTACCGGTGGGTCAAGCTCATGAACTCATTACTCGGAACTTATATATTGAAGGGCTTACTAATTATAATGATAATGATCAGTGTAGCTATATGTATTGGGTATAGGGTAGTTCCAAAAAAAAAATCATAAGATATATATAGACTTGTCAGCCCATATAGAAATATAAACATATTTATCTATAAGGTACCATAGAGGAAAGATAAGGGTCCTCACCCTATATAGATATATAGATATCAGTTTCTAAATAAACTGAACTATCACTCACCCTAATATATATAGCGGAGTAGGGATACCTAAAGAGAAACATTAATCTCCTATATAGTTAGTTGTGTTAATCTCTCATATATATCATATAAAGAGGGTGATAGGGCGTAAAAATGTTTCTATATCCAACCTTAACCTCGCTTTTCTTGAATATTGAATACAAGGTCTAGTTCATAGCCTATCCCACATATAGATAATCCCCACTCTCTCTCTCTCTCTATATATCCCCGAGAGAACAAGCCATGTTAAGGGGTGGGGGAATTTTTGAAATGTCACTTTAGACACCTAAAACTACCACCCATAATTCCCATGTCTATGTCTACTAACACCATTTAATTACTACATCACTATCATATTTTCTATTAAAAACTTATCCCGAGTCTTATTCCTCCCCTAATATTGACTCCCGTAAATATTTTTCTACTGCTATAAAATTCTATTCTACCCCTCTTAAACCACCTAAAAATGCTTACAAACAAAAATCATATAAAAATATCAAAGCAACAACCTTATAACCTTTCAACAACATTTCTAACTCGTATGATCTATTTCCAACATACATCCTTCATCCAAAAAAACAAAACCTTGATCTAAGAATTTTTAAACCACTTTCCCATATTTTTTGGATTGCCAAAGGTGATTCTACCCAATCACTATAATTATCCTTTGTTCAGACATACCTATATAAATGTGTCTCAGAACTTAATTCAAGGTTAGCTTCCTCTATTTCAACTAGTTAGCTAGACGTTCTTCAAGGTTGTCACATTTTAATCTTGTTTTATCATAGTCCTTCATTACAACAAAAATAAATACATCAACATCTCTTCTTCAACCTTTTGAGGTCATTCAAATGCCCACAAGTAAGTCATCAATCTTTGTACATCTACAATATTCCTCTATTTGGTACTTTCCATCCTCTTAGACTTATCTATCATCATATATGAGGTAAGTTTCTTCCATTTTCTCTCTTGAATTATTCATTCATCATTAAATACAAGCATAAGTCTCTTGTATCTCTCCTATTATCATCTTACACAATTTCCACAAAATATCTTGCAATTCCCATAATTACCAACGACTCACCAATCGCCATCGCTTGTCCTCAATCACTGGAAATCCTTGTCTATTAGGCCATTTAATCCTAGATATCATCCATCAAACATTCAAATCATATAATTTACTATTTTAAGGCCCCTCAAAGTGTGTGTCTAGTCATATGAAAAACCATTGAGCTATGTTTAGCACTTTATCGTATCCAAATAAAATAAATCATCTTGCTCACCTTTGTGAGTACACAACCATTTGCATCCTTACTCCTTTGATTGATTTGGTGATTCCTAGAATATTTTTAGATTAGGTATCACCATCATATCATTATATAGCATTAGACTATTTCACTCCTTTTCCTTTGCACTATTGGTTATATCATTTGTTTTAACAATTTATCTTATCATTATCAAATTGATTTCTTGAACATGGATTGACATCCTTGCAAGGAATTTCATTGAATTTTGAGGACTATCCTTTGTTAGGAAATCCACCATATATCTATCTAATCCCATCTTCTTCTTAGTGTCTATGATCTACGTGTTTTTCCATCGGTGAAAGAATGAAGGATCTTTCATCTATCTACTACATCACCTATCTCTATGGGTATTTGTAAACCCCACATCTTTCTAAGCCGGCTTGTGTTTTTATTCCTTCACTTTATTAATTTAAAGTAGAAAGGTAAAAACATTTATAAACATTCTCGGCATGCCTCATGGTACAACGTCCCTTTTTCTTTCATTTCAATTTTTATTAAATTTTTTTTTTCTTTCTTCTCTATAATCGATCGCGATCTAGTCAAATCTCTTGTGATTGGGTGAAACGCTAGTGATTCTATCAATCACCAATGATATCTATTACTTACGATTACTTAGCTAGTTTACCTCTAACACTTTTTTTTTTTTTTCTTGTACTCTTTTGTCTTATGCTAATCTTTTTACAGGATTCTCTTTTAAGGAATTTTTCTTTCTAGCTATTTTTTTTTTTTTTAAAATGAAATCAAAAATTAAAAATTAAAAAGGAGGATTTTTCACAGTGTGTTTTATCCTTTCTTTTTGTTTTTAAAGCATTGCATTTTTATTTTCCCTCTTCAAAATCAATCATTATTTTGAATTTAAAATTAACCTTGCATCCTACTTGATCACATAGATTAATCTAAAGATCAATTTATTACATTCTCTTAATTATTCCCACACACACAACTAGACCACATCAAACATTAAATTTCCATCAAAACCCCTACCCAGGTGATAATTATTAGGATTTCATCACCCAATAGGGAAATTGACATGGTTTTCTTGTTGAGTATAAATAATTGGTTGTCGGTGTATTGGCTAAGCACATGACTCCCTTATCACTGTGGGACCATGTAGTGAGAGGGTAAGCCCCAATAATAGGCCCCGTACCATCACCAACATAGATTCAAGCCTAACTTACCTCTAGGTATATCTAAGAATCCATTCTTAAACAAACTTGAAAACACCCTTAGAACAACCATATCATTTGGTTCCCTCTAAGCCTCTTCATCCAAATCTAAATTTTAATCAAGATAATTAACATTATTATGCTTGAATTTTCTTTTACATTTGTAGCTCTATTAGGGATTTGTTGTATCATCGTCAATTTACAATAATTTAATTTGGATCAAACCTATACATCATTATATTATTTTACCCTTATCCTTCATTTTTACAATCATCTTTGGTTACTTCATCCATTACCTCTACGTCTTTTCATCCTAATAAATTTCAAAATATCCAATACATAAGATCTAGTCCTTATGAATCTTATACACCTATCACATCCCACCCAACTTCACTTAGTCCTAGAATTTTCCTAGAGCCATCCGTACCATCATTTTCCACCTATGGAACCTCTAACTTTTATTTAATCATATAACCGTACAAAAAAATCTATCTAACAACCCTACGACTATCCTTTATGTCCATGCAACTTCAAAACTATCATTCCTCAACCCATGTCCAGTGTATCCCATCAATCATTCCTTTCCACATCCTCTTGTTCATCATAAACTCTTTAGAATATTAGCATCCCCATTCTCTTATCCAATCAATCTATCTCAACTTTAGTACCCCTTTCAATACTTTAGATATCTCAAATGTATACAAACATCCCTACTCAGACCTAATCAAACCCTTTCATCCAACAACAACAACATATTCAATATTTTTCCACATCTCCCCACATCACTCTATCATAACCTAATATACAAATGATATCTTCACAAGCTATCCCTTATAAACCTCCACATCATGCCCATCCACAAAAAAACCATCCTACTCCACATTTTCATCAATCAAATAAATTGTATGTTATCTTGCACTCACATATTAATTCATTCACATATAATCATATAAATGATCCTATGAAAGATATTTTAAATACATTAAAAATTTTGGAAGACACTATAAAGGGACCCAAACATGTCCTCACTTATGATCAGGTTAATAATGAACCCATCCATCCATATATGTACCATGTTCAAGAGGATCCTTAAGAACACATAGTATCCTTTAGAAATTCATGTTATCACATCATCCATGATTAATATCTCCTTCTTATAACCTTTCCTATTTTACTAGCGAACTTGCATTGGATTGGTACAACTCCCTCCCTTAACACTCTTTTATTTCTTTCACTCATCTAGTCATGTTATTTCTCAATCACTTTTCTATAAATAGTACTTGCAATATAATCAATTATGACCTTTCTATAATTATACAATATGAAAATGAATCCCTTATTCACTTTGTCACTAGGTCAAAAAGCATTATCAATTAATTTTCCTTCTCACTATGTTGCCATGCTAAATATCAATAACGAAAAGTTGAAATTGTTTCCATGACAATCAAGCCCAAACTCAAAAAATCCTTGAACAAGGTAATGTGAACCTTCCCTCTAGCCAATCTCTTATTATGTAAACCCTATAATCGACCAAAGGGATGTGATAACTACATTTAAAAAAAAATTCATGTGTAGATAGCTTAGTGAGAAACAATTTTTGAGTTCATCATGATTCACCTGGAAGGAGTTTCACCTAGAGGCATAGAAGGGCTAATTTCAAACTTCTTGCACATATACAACACCCCGAAGATTTCCCAAAAATATATAATGCATTCAATAAGTATGTGATAGAGATATTATATAATTTGAGGCATTTTAGGAAGGTTCTAGAAGAAAATTAGTGTTTAGGAACAAGTTGTATGAAATTGGGTCGTTGGGAGTAGGGTATTGCAAAATGAAAGTCCTACAAAAGCTAGTCACCTTGTTCTAAGAGTTTCAAGAGCTCATTTAATATTCATAATCTCATACCCCATGAATTATAGATATAAAATATCATAGTTTGTCTTGAAATCATCAAGGAAAGGTTTTGGGAATATTGAGAGCTGAAAACTTGTCCGACAGTGCGACACAAAGGTCCCGATATAAGCTATAACTTTCTGAAATGTTTCAGGAGCCTCCTGAATATTTGGGAGCCTAACTAAAACTCAAATGAAATTATATTTAATCTTATTCATGACTCATATGATGTGTTAGTTTTTGGTTATCATAAACTCTTCCTATCACTTAGTATATTGGCATGCACCTAGATTTAAAAGTTAAAATTTGGGTAAAATATGACAAAAAATTCATTTTTTAGAACTTGTATATATTCTCATTGGATTAATTACCCCCTTTTCCATAAGGATTAATTTATTGGATGACCTATTTTCATTGAAAATTGCTCTCAAAATGGTGAAAACAAGTTTTTGTTGAAACGTCAGTTCTTGATGCACGACAAAAAAATTGTTAACACACATTAAGAAGGTTTTTCTTGATACATGAAAGAAAATCAACCTGTTAATGCCTAACCAAAAGTCTTTATGCCCAACAGTGACCTTTTTTATGCCTAACAAGAATTTTTTTCACCCGATAATGATTTTCGATTTTAAAAGGCTTAAGACACATAACAACATAGTGTTGATGCATGACAACAAGGATTGTTGACATGTGAAAGATAGGATCCTTGACGTGTGAAAATGAGGATTATTGATGTGTGAAAATAAGGGTTTGTGATGTGAAACATGTAAACCTAGGTGACAACAAAAATTTGATGCGTGATGCTGAAATGCTGAAATGCGACAGGAGTCAAATGCCGACATGTGACAAGAATGTCAACATGTTATCCTGCGACAAGAAAAAAAGTTCAATTTTTAAAGTAGAATTTTTGTGACCCATTCCAATGTCACACATCAGGAAGATGATGTCATGCATAGAGGGAATTATTTGTGGCACATAAAATGATATCATATGTCAAGGAGATTTTGAGCAACCTAAAGATCATGTGAGCAAAAGATGAATGATCATAGGTGATGAAGGAATATCAAAGGTCGTGAAAGGAATCCAAAAGGTCAATAGTCATGAGGGAATGTGAAATTTCATGTTGGGGATACGAAAGGATAGTCTTAGCACTATAAATACAAATGGTACCCTCATTTAAGGGGATGGTTAATACTTGTTTGCTAGCTATCACTGTCTTTCTAGAAGGAAGTGCCTCCATTTCTTTTGTTCCCTATCTACTAATATTGTCTCTCCATCTTAACATGTACTCTAGAGTATTATGAATTTTGCAACATGGTGTAATAAGAATATATGTTTCTTTTTTATTGCTCCTCTTTCTCAAAAGCTTCTTCTAATTGATTCCAAGTGAAATGTTATGATTTTGATGTAACAAACTCTATTATGCTATTTTTGGTTAAAATCCTTTTTATTTTCCTTTCTTGTCTCCCTCACTAAGTAATTTTATTCTCTTGTATTTAATGCAATAAATTGCTATAGGTTTAGGGAAGTATTCTTTTTTATATCTAGTCTTGAGCCACCCTAAAAATTAGTTTATATTGTTTGAATTACCTTTCTTTCAATAAATAGAGATACCCCATTCTAGAAGACGGAATCAATCCCGTGCACTCTTTGTGAGAACTCATTAATTTTCCCAATTGAAAATTATTTTTCCAAGAGTTTTTGGTGCTCATCATGGGGTATATTTTGCATATCTACACCCAATTTTTATTCCACAAAATACATTGAAAATTTATATATTCCTAAAATGAAAAAATATAGAATTTGAAAATACATTGAGCCTTATGTCCTTCCCTAATGGCTATTCCTGGTAATCCCCTAGTATTGATGCCTAAGCTTGTATTCCATAGACAAGAAGATATTTTATTATATTTTAGGAAACTATTAGGTAAAATAAAGGAAATGTTTCTCATTGATTCGTTTCTAAAAGAGTTTTGTATTCTAAAGAAGAACACACATAAGCCTTAAAAAGAGGGAGACAAGTTCGTAACTAGTAGAGGATATCATAGAGGATTATTATGTGAATTTCACATTCAAGTTTCCTGACGAGAAGGTGTACAATATCTTCAAGAGATAGTGGTGTATCCAATCTCAACTTCAAGGAACAATTTTAAGTTGATTTCAAACATCCTATCGGTCACATTGCAAGAAGGACATGTTGACAGAGACTCCCATAATTTGATCCCACTTCTTCTTTTGAGCCCTCGACCGAGGGAGTTACATTTGAACCTTTAAAATATTTTCCTTCACAAGAGGAGATTATTGAAGAGAAACTTGAAAAAACCAAATATTTTCTTGAAATATTTGAAGAATAGGAATAAGTTGAAGAAGAACCACCAATGGCTCAACAAGCACCACTTCCTTGGGGAAAAAATACATGACCTTCCTAGGGGATTGAGAAATATTTTTCCTAAGTTCCACGGTGACAGGAAGAAACATCCATAGGACCATATTACAGCCTTCATCACGGATTCCATAGTACTAGGACTTGCACATGAAGATGTACCCATCTACCATTTTGTATAATCACTACAAGATGCTACAACAGATTGGTTCTACCACTTTCCTGTTAGGTCTATAACTAACTGGAACGATATGAATACCAATTTTGAAATAAGATTCAAACATGCAGAGGATACTCACACACTGTTGGTCTAGTGGTCTCAATTGAAAAGAGAACCCTTCAAACAATGATGGAGTTTGTGGAAAAATTCAATAAGATGATTTATAATATCCTTGAAGCATTCAAACCTCATCAAGACAATGGGATGAGTTTTTTCACAAGTTCCTATCTTCCTGAGGTGAGTTATATACTAAGAGTAACTCAACCAATGGATTTAGATGAAGCACAACATCTTGTGACTTAATTCAAAGATGATCTAATCATGTCAAGAAAAAAATTAAAAAGGTTGAAGTAAATAAAAAGGAAAAATATCAAATATTGGTACAACAAATTAATTAGTTCAAAAATTGGCTAATGACTTATTTCTCTCAAGAAGAAATTGGCTCAAGTTTTTGTGAGTAGAGAGGCACGTAAGAAGAAATTTCAAAATAGATAAAGGATTGGCCCACCTCCTCAAATAATTTCTCTAGAGGCTCCCTATGTCAATGTCGCTTATGATATATAGGGTGATGATGAGATCGATGAACAAGATGATGATGAAGAAGAATAATATGGGCTTGGAATTGAAGAATTCAATGATGCTTTGAGATTGGGTATTTAAATTATTCATCTAGAGATGAAGGTGAATAAAGTGATGCATGAAGTTTCTCATGTGTGGTGTTCACTTGTTCTCAATAAAAAAATAAAATTCCTTCTATTGTTACTCCTAAGAAGAAGAAAGATGTAAATTCTCATGTGGCTACTCCATCTAATAAAATAATCAACAAAGGAGTTACACTTCCTCCTTATATGGACTCTACTAAAGAAAACCAACCATGTGGCAACCAAGAGGACCATCAATGTAACAAGTAAGTATCTAAGTAAAAATTTGTTAAAGAGTCTTCTTCTAAATTTTCTAATGTTACTTACAAAATAGTAAATGTGTTAAACAAATGTTTTGAGGCACTAATAAGCCTGTAGTAGCTTCTAAATATACATATGTTTCCGAAACAACCCTTGCTCCTAAAGTAGTATCTTCTTCTAAATATTCCACCACCTTAGACACATCTGATCCATCCTATTTTGATATCATAGATCGTGTGAAAAGGTCTAAGGTATAAATATCTTAGTCATAATATTTACAAACCCACCTAGATCAATTTGATAAACTATTCCAGTTCATTGAAGGTAGTAACCCAAAGCCTAATTCCATTTCACACTCTTCCAAAGGGTTATTAATGAATGCTCCTTATCCATAATCTCAAATAATGTTATCTCTATGTTGATGCAAGAATGATAAGGTTGAACCATTCTACCTTTCTCTTCTTATTGGAGGCTATCAACCGAACAACTATATCATAGACTTAGGTACTTCGATAATGTGATGTAAATAAAAGTAACTAATGTAATTAATCGACTTTATATGGGCAAAAGTTTAGTGTTATTCTATGGAAACTAAAGAATTCCTACTTGTGAGAGAGAATAAAAGATGCCTAAGTTGTTTTTGCTGATCTTCTAGAGAAGAAGTTGTTATTAACTATCCTGGTAGTAGACATTCCGACCTCATACGGGAAGTTGTTGAGAAGAACATTTTGTAGAGATTTGGGAGGATAAATTCATATGGACTAGTCATCGAAAATTTTATAGTCAAGGGAAAAATAAAAGTTTCAGCCAATGAGAAAAATGAAATATATTGTTCAAAAATTGGAAGATATTAGTGTAGATCAATAATTTTCACGCTTGTTCCCTGTCCAAGTTAATCTACCAAACTAAACAAAAAAACCCTGAAAAACTCAAATAAAATTGATACCTCATAGATAAGACAAGATCTGAAGATGTAGATGGAAAAGAAAGCTGATGTAGACAAGACGAGCGCACACGAGCAATCCTGCAAAGTAGATCCGAGAAACCTGCGAGATGTAGATACTTGACAGAAAAAGACAACATTAAAATATATTTGGGTGGACTGCCCGAAAAGTGGTTCCGGGAAGCGATAAGCTCCCTCGGTGGATGTTAGTCCACATTTTCAATTAAAGGAAGAAGTATACATGATCAAAGAATGTAAATAAATGTCTAGATTTTCTAATTAAAAGTGATAGATAGAATGTATACAGTGGACGAAAGCAACATAAAATAGGAAACTGTGAAAATAATGTTGGATTTGTGTTACCTAAATTCTTTTACCTATCTATAGGCCGATCGGCATCGATTGGGAGAATCGGCATCGATTAGAAAAATCGACGTCGATTGGGATAGGTCGGTGTCGATTAGAGAAAGTCGGCGTCGACTGGGATCGGTCGGTGTCGACTAGGGGAAAATTGTAGGAAGATTGAGAAATGGACAATGAAAGCTAGATCGTCAATGTCCGCTGGATCTGTAGGAGCCGTAGGGATACTAACAAAGCTCCACCTTTACTAGATGCAGGAACAGAGTCACCAAGAGATCGATGGAGGCTCACAATGTTGATGTGGTAGGAGTAAAGTAACTGTACTCCTCTCAGGGATTGATTTAGATAGAATTCACTTTTTCTTGATAGATAATGCTCAGGCTTGATGCTCAAAACTCTTTGTTGTTCTTTTTTCTCTCACTAGAACAAAATTCTATCCCTATATTTGTAATCGGCACCAACCATATATAATCGGCGCCATTTAGGAAAATCGGTGTCGACCAAGTACCGGTCGGTGTCGATCGGGAATAGACTCCCAAAATTGCAAAAGATGATGTTTTTGGAAAGATGTAAGTGATCCCTCCTACTCAAATATGGGAAATATCCCATTGCATGGTTTGGGGGAGGAGAAATAGGGGAATAGATGGATAGAATTGAAATGGGAAGTTAGGAATTGATATGGGGTAGATAAGCGGTTAAGATACATGTAAAAAGTGTAATTAAATAGTTAATATTTAATTATCCATAGATAAAACATAATGGGGTATAATAAACTTAGGATAGATGTTTAAATCAAATATTTAAATAATACCCTAAGGGAGAAGTGGTGATATAAAGGTGCCCCAGGTTACCCGAGAAGGTAAACGAATGTGGGGGACACTAAATTGGGTAACCAATTTTAGGTGTCTACATTTTGCCCCTTTTTATCGAGTAACTTGCGATAAGTAAAGTTGCAAGACAAAAACAAGGAGTTGGAAGAAAGGAAGAAAAAGTGATGATGTGATCCCCCTCAAACTAGGGATGGGATGGGTCCCGAAAGAACAACCGATCCCAAGTTTGAAAAAGGTAGATGAAAATGCAGGATGCCCCAGCTAGATGCTTGGAGTAGATCTGATCATTGATGATGCACGAAAATTAATAAAAGCCAAAGAACCTAAGGAACCCACTTTGGTAGGGTAGACTAGACGTCTCGAAGCGACGACGTTAGTGCCTACAGACCCATTATCTTTAAGCTGCCACAAATGCGAGTGACCCATGTACAGGGAACAAACTCGAAATGGGTGATAATATTGAAAGTATGTGCCAAAAGGCAACACTCAGGGCATAATAATGACCAGATAAATAAGCCAAGCATCAACACTATGGAAAAAGATTAGGAGATGGAAGAAAGTGATGTGGAGAAGCAAAATTGCAACCAATCGGCAACGATGGGCCTAAATCGGCGTCGATCAAGCCAAAGTCAATGTTGACTAAACCAATCGGCACCGACCATAAAAATCGGTGCCGACCATACCAAACACATATAAATATGAGAAAGGAAAATGTGAACGATTTATTTACACCATGATGATTGATTTAGAGAGAGTCAAAAATTGATTTTGAGCAACATGGAAGCCTCGGGAGCAGTCAGAAGCGGAAGAGGACACGACCTGGGGTAAGTGGATCCACCTTAATCTCATGTACATGTTTACCATTAAATAGCACACTAGAATGCTAGTTTTTAGGAAAAAGGGAATAAGTGGGAGGCCAGAGTGTTTTTGACACTCTACCTCCCAATCGGCGTCGATTGAAAAAATTGACGCCGATTACATTCAATCGGTGCTAATTGGAATTTCAATCGACATCGACTAAATTAAATCGACGTCGATTGAACTCAATCAATGCCGATTGGAGTTAATAGACTGATAAAATGGTAGAATGTGTTTTTGATGTTTCGATTTGAATAAATGAGAAGCTAACACTGCCCTTGATGTCGTGGATGCAGGCATGAGAGGTGTTATATAGGTGGGATGATATTCCCAAGCTTTTGGAGACCATTCTCCCTGATGTGAGAAACATTGATTGGTGTCATCCGAGCTAGCCGAGCTAGGGGCTTCACATTCGCTAACGGGTGCCCCGAGACGTCATTCATGTGGATGCTGATACGGAGTTGGGATAGTATGACATGCACATTCTGGTTTAGGACAGGTGAGATGACCATCACCCATGAGGACATATATAGGATCTCGAGGTTTTCGATCACCGGGACCCTATAGAGACCACTCCACGGGAGAGTAGTAGTAAAGGGCCCTAGGATGAATGTATGGAAATAGGGAATATGATTCGAGAGATAGTGTACCGGTGTGGTGAGGATAGCCTCACATTATAGGCGAGATGACGCCAAGAGCGAGACGGATAGTGCTTATTCGAGATGGTGATCTCTTATTTTTCTCTACCGCACTCGGGAGATGGGAGATTTCCATTCTATTACTAGACTATGTGTGTGACATAATCGGAGTTTAGACAGTGTTCACGTTTACCAATGCCATAGTAGCATAGATATAACATGAGCTATGGATGTACACCATAGGTAGAACGACATGTATCGATGTTAGTTTTGTGCTCCATTACTAGGCATATGAGCATATAGTAGTGATCAGGCCATCATGGATTTTATGGATGCCAGTAGTAGAGGGGGCCCTTGATTATGGATTCCGATAATGGCGGCGATATGGCCCCGGAGATATAGGGAGATCTGTAGAGTGGTATACTGAGTGATTTAGGATGCTCAATCAACATACGTCATTTGGAGACCATATCAGGTCTACCTGACATGGGACGGTCAGGAGGCTCACCTGATGGAGTTGAGACAGAGCAGGTAGTTAGGGGCTGCAAGCCAGATATGTGGGAGCACATTCCATTTATATGGGTATTAAGGTAGTTCAGTTTAGTACAGACAATCTTGATCACCAACATGCCATACGGTGTGGGATAACAGAGAGACCGATCTGCTGATTTTTATCCCAAAGAAATCGACCGAGGAGGCCCCACCTTCCATAGATAGTGATGAAAACGTAGGAGTAGATGATGGCTATATGGCATGGCACTCTACAGAGCTACCACAACACCTGCCAGCATCTATAGATGTAGATGAGGAGGACATATCTATAGTGATGGAGAGGCTGGAGGGAGAGCATGCTACCCTAACGCATACACACTAGGCTGCCCTCGAGGAGATTAGAGCTCTAATGGAGGAGAGGGATGCACTGATATTAGAGAGAGACATAGCACATCAAGAGAGAGATACATCGATCCAAAGAGATGGGTGCTACCATCGGCACAGAGAGGCCCTCATGGCCAAATATGGTGATACAGGCACTACTTCAAAGTCCAGGTCACAGGGTGCAACATCAGGAGGGCCACCACTAGTAGCAGCAGCAATAACAACGCCATTACGAGCACCTGGTATAGTGAGTCTGAGAGCACCTATCAGCTCTCCTCACCCACTATTAGGACAGCATGGCACATCATGCCCCCGATGTGCCTCATTATGGTGTGAGGAAGAGATTAGCGACAACCGTAGCTAGTGGGGCATCGAGAGGGTGGGAGCACCGGAGAGATTGAGGTGGTGACAGGCCCCATCGCAGGTACTTCTAGCTTGATAGGCGGTGACCGGGAGAGACAAATGCCTGTGAGGAGGGTGGAGGAGATAGTGTCTTCCACCTATAAGATTTTACAATATAGATATGTTACTTTTTATATCGATAAATTGATGTAGCCTTGATTTGAAGGAATTTTTGATGTATGATATAGTTGGCTTGATTGAAAGCCATCAATTATTTTTTTGTACGAAACTCATGTATATATATAGATTCATCATTTTATGTGTTATGTGATTGTACTCATGCATTTAATTTTGATAGATATGGATAGATGTAGTGTAATTGTGATGGACATAGACATATGCTGATAGAGGATAGATAGATGTGATGTGATTTGATGTGATTGATAGATTTGATATGTTTAAGATGTTAATTTAATTTTTATGAAATAGATGTAGATTCACATGTGTTTGCAATACATGCTTTGATATTTATTTAGACAAAGTAGATAAGATGAGTATAGATAGACGATAGATTTTGACTAAATTAACATGTTGATTGGAAATGCTCCTTGTGAAAGCAAAGGATGTAATGATATTATCTTAGTTTAGAAGATAAAAAGCAATACATGCGAGTTAGGAAAAAGAATGATAAGTTAGGCCCCTAACTGACCACAAATAGAGAATTTGGTAGGAAACCGAAAGACGATGCATATAAGGCCATAGATATAGATAAAATCGACACTAGTCACCACAAACCAGATCTAAGAGATAGATGGAATGATAAGTAAGTATGTATCTTATCGAAATGTACGAAGGACATAATATGTGCTCATATTGGGAAAATAGGGTTTCATATGATCAAAAATGTGTTATATCTCAGCTTTCATGATTTTTTTTGATAGAAGAGCAAACCGATCAATGCGGGAAGTTTGCGACACATAAAAGGACCGATCGATACGAGAAGTCTTTCAATAATGCTAAAAAGTGAACAAACCTGGAAGAGGAAGTTTGTTCTTGTAAAGGCTAATTAATGCGAGAAGCCTTGAAAATTCCATGAAATAAGTAGTTGTCCTTCTAGGGAGTGGTCTGTATTTTGAATTTTATGATAGCCATCCTTCAAGGGAATGGTCTATACTTTTGATTTATTTGATAAGGCATGGATAGTTGTCCTTCGAGGGATCAGTCTATCTTTTGGAATTTTAGGATAGCATCTTTTTTTGGAGCTTTGAAAGAAGCTGAGTTTAGACCAGATAGATTAGATAGAGGGGAAGAAAATGTATACAAACACGTACTCATGCCCCAAGTAGATTCGATTAAGGTAAATACTTAGGATAGATGAAGTAGTGATTAAGGTGTTCCTACTATGAGGAGGAACATATCCATAAGGAAAATTCCATGAGTAGAGCCACGGTACTCATTTTTAAGGTATAGAAGGAAATAACGTGGAGAACCACATAGTTCCAAATCACTTACAAAAATACATGACTGGTTGTAGGTGGATGAAAGATCTATTTTGCGACCAAGATCATGTAAGATAGATTTTAACAGTAGAAGGGCCTTAGATGCAAAGCATTAAGAGGTTCCATTTTAGGTACACCATCCATGGAAGATAGATGATAAGTCCCAGACCCATATTTATGAGTGACTATGTACGGACCCATCTAGTTAGGAGCAAACTTACCACGTTGACTCTGTTCTAGTGTAGTGACATTTTGGTTTTCTTTAAGAACAAGATCACCAAATTTGAAGTCACGGTGTTGCAAGTGCTTGTTATAAGCACATTTGACATGCTCAAGATAGACTTGATGATGCTCAAGAGCATTGAGATGTCACTCATTGAGAAATTCAAGCTGCGCTAGATGATTTTGACGATAGTCCTCATCAGAGACAAATTCTCTGAGAGAGACACGAAGAGATGGGATCTGGACTTCCAAAGGAAGGACAGCCTCAGACCCATAGATGAGAGAGAAGGGAGTAGCACCAGTAGGAGTACGAATGCTAGTCCGATAAGCCTAGAGAGAAAAAGGGATATGTAAATGCCAATCCCTACCAGATCGACTAGTTACCTTTGTGAGGATATTACGCAAAGTTTTATTGGAAGTCTCAGCCTGACCATTAGCTTGGGGATAGTATGGAGAAGAAAATATGAGTTTGATATTGAACGTGTCACAAAGGTTCTACAAATTGATGTTTTTGAAAGATTTACCATTGTCTGTGATGAGTTTGTGTGGGACACCAAAGCGACAAATGATGTGTTGATAGAAAAAATCAACAATGGGTTTAGCTTTAGTTGATGAAAGAGGAATAGCTTCTACCCACTTAGTGAAGTATTCTATGGCAATAATGATAGAATGATGACACTGTGAAGAGAGGTGATTGATGAGACCGATGAGATCAAGACCCCATTGTGAAAAAGGCCACAAATCCGCTGCAAGTTACAAAGCCTGACTAGGGACATGTGTAAGATTAGAATGTTGTTGACACTTGACAAATTTCTTAGTGTATTTGCAACAGTCTCGATTAAGAGAAGGCCAATAATAACCTAAATGTAAGATGATGTTTAGCTATGGCCAAGCCACTAAAATTTCCACCATAGATACCTTCATGGACTTCCTAGATAGATTTAGATGATTCAGGGGTTTTGAGGCACCAAAGCAAAATACCATCAAAACCACATTTGTAGAGGATTTCACCCAGAATAGTATAGCGATTAGTGCATAGGATAAAAGATATTATGCCATTGGATGTTAGATCTGGAGGGAGCACTGAATGAGATAGATAGTAAAAAATTTGCTGATACCACTCATCTTGAGTGTTGGTTATGACGGCGTTGATTGAAGTCAAATGCCCGAGATGAGAGGGTTGGTCTAAACGCTACACAACCACAAAAAGTCACGAGTCTTTGGTAAAAGGTGGAATAAGTGAGGCTAAAGAAGCCATTGTATCTTCAAATTAGTTCACGAGTGTGAGGGATAGCTTGGATAGTAAATTTATCAAATGCTTGAAGTTGATAGAGAATAATATTGTGATATTTTTGAAGAATATCATTTTTACATTAATAGGAACCAGTGACTTGATTAATGATGAGCTCAGAATCACCAAATATGTCGATATGGTGAGTGCCAAGATTAATGGCATTCGAAGACCTAAAACAAGAGCTTCATATTCAGCTACATTACTTGGTACACTCAAATTTAACTTTGTGTGTGATAGGGATAGGTGTACCCCAAGGAGGAACCATGACAAAACCTGCACCTCCCCTAATTAACATTTGGACCCGTCAAAGAAGAGTTTTATTTTGAACAGAGAAAGACCAAAATCAATTTGTTGAATGCACTCATCCGGGAATTGAGCAAGGGGAATTTGAGTGTCTCGAAAGAGGAGTATTAGCTAATTGATCCGTAATGACCTGACCCTTGATAGCTTTTTACGAGATGAACTCAAGATCAAACTCTGTCATGAGCATGAACCAACGAGTGATGCGATCATTGTGATATGGTTTCGCATGCATTATCTTGAGTTTATTGACACTTGTAACAATGTAAGTGTTGTGATTAAGGAGGTAGTGATGAAGCTTAGAAGTTGCGAAGAAGAGAGCACAACACAATTTTTCAACTTTAGAATAGCGTGTTTCATACTCATGAAGTGTACGATTGAGGTAATATACAGCTTGTTCTATACCGTTAGCATCTTGATGCGAGATCATGGCTCCCAAAGCATGGTCAGTCATAGAAATATAAAAATAGAATGGCTCCCCCTCACACGGAGGTGGAAGGACAGTGGAGAAAGAAGATAATCTTTGAGATCGTCAAAGGCCTTTTGGCAATGCTCATCCCATTCAAAATGAACATTCTTACGGAGGAGATGATGAAAAGGTTGACAACGGTCTGATAGTTGTGAGATAAAATGACACACTGATTGAAGGTGTCCTTGAAGACCGCAGAGCTATTTTAAGTTAGAAGGGGGAGGCATCTCAAGGATAGCCTTTATTTTTGCGGGATCAACTTCAATGCCCCTAATAGAAATAATAAATCCTAAGAGTTTACCAGTGAGAATTCCAAACACACATTTAGATGGATTTAGGTGAAGACAAAAATGAATGAGCCTCTCAAAGAGAGGTGCAAGAATGAAAAGATGATCCTAATGGCATTTGGATTTACCGAGGAGATCATCGACGTAATCTTCCACAATTTTGTGTAAGAGATCATGGAAGATGTAGGTCATTGCTCGTTGATAGGTCACTCCTGCGTTCTTAAGACCGAAAGGCATGACACGATAACAAAAATTCCCCAAGGAGTTATGAAGGAATTCTTATGTTGGTCCTCTAGTGCGATGATAATTTGGTTATATCTAGAGAAACCATCCATAAGAGAAAGCATCTTATGGCCTGCATTAAATCCATGAGTTGGTCAATATTAGGTAGAGGAAAATCATCTTTCAGACAAGCGAGATTAAGATCTCGGAAGTCGGTGCAAATTCAAATTTTCCTAGTAGCTTTGGTTACTGGTACTACATTTGAAACCCATTGTGGATAGTCAATGGGTTGGATGAAGTTAGCGAGAAAGAAAGTGCTTGTAACTCTTCTTTAATAAGAAGGGCTACATGAGGGTGCATTTTATGCAATTTTTGTTTATCCGGTTTGATGTCCGGAAGAGTAACGATCTTGTGGACCACAATATCGTGGATCGAGTCCTCGTATATCTTTGTAAGATCAAAAAAATGGTTGGAAATAAATGTGGTAAAGTCTCCTAACTCCTATGGATTAAGAGATTGGCCGACCTTAATGATGCGAGGGTCTTCAGAAGTCCCTATATTAAGGTCGACAATGGCTTCATTGAGAAGTGTAGATGTGTCAGAAGGAATGGTTTTAGGAAGATAAGAGTCCTTTACCCCCAGATAGGTGAGGACATAATCATCATCCATACAGTGGATAGTGTTGACAGTGGGAGAGTCATCTCCAATTATTTCAGGGAAGACTAATGGTATGGAAGTGGATTCACCATTAGTTTTATATGTCAATGGACCTATGGAAATGGTATTGACTAAAAAAAAAAGTTAGGCGGGATGCAAATGGTGTCATCCACATCAAGTGATGCTTCTGACCTAGCGGGAGAAGATGGTTCCTCAATGGAGAGAGGCTCATCGAGAATGGTGATGGTGGCTTTTGAGAGAGGTTTGAATCCTAAACCAAATTTTTGATGTGGTTTAAGAGTTGGAATGGACATGAGGTCATGTATACCTTGTTTATATTCTCCCAGGCCAAATCCCTTCCACGCGCATCAATATAAATAAGTTTTTGTGAATGTGGGATTCTGTAAACAATCAAACCTAGTGAATAGGGTTTGGCCCTAGGGGGAAAATCCAGGTGATAGTGAGGTGTATCAAGACCATCGTAAATGAAGTTAGTCTATTGAATGCGTTGACCAATGGTGACGATGACCAAGACTTGGCTGATATTCAAGTTATTTTTCCGGTCTACCATACTCATTAGGCTTGATATGGGCATCAAAAGAAAGAAGAGGAAGCTCTCCTAGCGAAAAACACTCGTAACATTTCTTCCAGATTTTGTAAATCTAGTAGTTTTGTTGTAGGTATGGAAGAGGATGAAGCCTCGCTCGGGAGAACAAGCATTCGCTTTAGAGGGGCAAATCATGTGGTCATGTCGCACTGTGTGTGGAAGGAAAAGGATCTCCGGATGAGTATAGATTTTTCCCTCATACTGATATTTTAAGCATCGATGGAGGGTTGATGGGACATAATGCATTGTATGAATCCAGGAGTGTCCGAGGATCATATTGTAGTGGAATTTCCCTTCAACAATGTAAAAAAGCTCGTGAAGCAGTTTCTTACCCACTCGAATGGGCAAGACCACAGTTCCTAAAGTCACCGCCAACTAATCGTTAAATGATCGAAGGGTGAAAGGCGGTGGTGACACCACATTCTTTGGTAACTTAAGTTGCTCAAATGTGTGAGAGGAAATTATGTTGAGTGCAGCACCACTGTCGATCATAGTGCACTTTAACGTAGTATTGTTGATTTGAACTGTGATAAAGAGGGGAGCCTCTAAATCCTCAGAAGAAAGGGGAGGAATTTCAGAATCCTCAAAGGAAATGGCGGTTGATGGTCTATTCAACCCAAAAATATCTCAAAAGGCTAGGGCTCATCTGAATTCACCACAATACGGCGCAGATTATCAATAAGATCCTGGCGATGCTGTGGAGATGATTGAATGAGGTCAAAAAGAGACATTTTGACCGGATCATGGGTAAGTTATTTCATAACACTTTCCTCAATTGATACGGGAATCTGAGCCTGAGGTGAAGCACGAATAGAGACCCGAGGTCTCAAGGCTGATGAGGAAGGAGGAACTCCTTCAGGGGCTATAGAAATGACAACCCGTGGCCGAGATGTAGATGATGATAGATTATCATACTATTGTGCTCTAGTGGCGATATGAATCATGTCGATTTTAGAAGGTGGAAGACCATCTAGAGTGGAATTAATAGAAATAGAGGCCTGAGTAGATCATTGAGGCTTAGATAAAGTTGAGATGACAAGAGATACCTGCTCCTCCTCCTCTTCCAAAGAAATATCACTTTCTTCCAAGAGACTCGCTAACGATGGATTGAAGGGATTTACATCCCTCAAAGGTCATGTCCTGGGTGCGGTGGTAAGCACAAATCAAATCAGAGTTGAACCAGGAAGGTTTTACTCCTTTAGGATTATAGGGTTTGATCGGAGGAAGAGATATGGATGAAGATTGGATAAGTTGGCAAAGGATTTCAATATAGAATCCGGTAGACAAAGATGAGGACAGAAATGAAGAAGGTGCCTCTTTCACCTTAGTAGACTGTCAAGGTAAAAGAATCTGCATGTCTGGTTTGACAATATTTTTAGGGATCGTTTTGCTTTTCTGGACATCGAGAGAAGCGGCCTTGGGTGCCTGAGATGGAAGTAAGTGAGGCAAGATTGATTTTGGTGGAGGAGGAGCTCCTAAGATAGATTTTGAAGAAGATGAAGATGTGACAAGTGTTGTGGTCTTCAGAGATGAAGAAGGCTACTTGGTTGAAACAAATGATGATTTAGATAAGACTGACTTAGATGAGGGAGGAGCTCCCAAAATAGGTCTGATAGGAGGAACAAAGGGTGCCTTGGCTTTTGGTGATGAAGATGATGGTCCTGATAAAAGAGGTGATGCCTTTCTAATGGGTAAATCCACTTTATGAGACACCGGTGAAGAGGGTGTTGTAGAAGAAGATGATGGTTTTGATGGTGTTGTAGAAGAAGACACCTTCTCAGTGGATAAATCCAATCTTCTATGAGGTGTGGAGAGATATTTTTGAGGGAAAGCACCAAGAGTCTTAATAGTTTGAAATATTGGTTTTCCTTTTTCGGGATGGTGACAACTTCAACCACATAAGGTGATTGTAACCTTTTCAGGGGAAGGAGATGGTGAGGTACTAATGATGCAACATTAGACTTTAGTTGTCTCGGTTTAAGTTCAGAACCGAAAGTATAGGTGCCGGTGTTATTTCTTTAGATTTTTCCTTAATACGCAAGGCAACGTCGGTGATGGAAGAAGTGGATGATGAAGTGGTTCCCTATGAGGGAGATACTTTTAGTACAGTAGTTGTGGGTGTAACTACTGTAGGAAAGGAAATGGGAAGAGTCAGAATCAAAGATGCTTCCATTGGTAGAGAAGTTGGTACGACTATAGGTATATTTACCAATGGCATAGTCACGGCAAAAATGGGAGAAATAGAAGTAGATGTATTTGTTGTGGAAACTCGAAGGGATGTAAATGTTTCCAGCATCGAAAGAATGTCTGATGATGAGACAGATGATGATGACACTTTGTCTCCGACATGGATGGAAGATCGATAAAGAATCGAGAGAGATGAATCCATCTCTAACAATGGAGGAAATTTTAAAAATGGATTTGTCCAAAGATGGTGAAATCTCGGGATTAACGTAAGCGGGAGGAAGTTCTGATTCAGTCAACATGTTCATAGATGGCTTAGGTTTAGAAGAATATTCTTCAAGAAAAAGATGAAGCTGATAGTATGAGTGTTTGGTTTTGAGACCCTAATGTGTCATTGTTTGGGGAATGATTGGGAAAAGGTTATCTAAAGACATCAAGTGCTTGATTTAGGGAGCATTTGGGTTATCCGAATGAGCTCGCCTTTATCAATGAATTTTTGGACAAGATTTTTGAAGGTCTGACATTGTCAATGTCATGGCCTTTGGTTCTATGATAATGAAAGAAGTCATTTTCCCTATACTAGAATGGTCATTCTTGGCTCTCATCAAAATTTCTAATAGGGGGAAGTTCGATCATGTGAACTTCCAACATTTTTTCTAAGATGGACACATATGATTCCCCCAATGAAGTAAAATATCAAGATGATGAGGGTCCTTTTCAAGAAGATGAAGAGTCTCTCCGTGGTGTTTGATTAGAAGTGGTATCATCTCATGATGTTTTTAATACGATAGCATTGGTGGACCCCTGATTCTTGTCTTTGTTAGAAGTGGAAGGGTTTGATTTTGTAAACCGAGAAAAATCTGGTTTAGATTTAGAGCAAATTTTTAACTTCCCTTGTTCAATGGCACGAGACTCAAGTTTGCGTGCCATCATAAAGGCCTCTTCAAATGTGTGAAAGGTTTGGATCGTTAAAGTGGAAGAAATATGATTAGCACAAGATCGAGTAAACAACTCGATTTGTTGAGATTGAGGGAGGGAAAAAGATAATTGATTTATTATACCTCTCCAATGAGTGACAAAGTCTACAATAGACTCATCATCGAATTGACGAATGTTATAAAGATCTATAATCGAGATCTTATGTGTGATATTTATTGAAAATTTTTAACAAAAATTTGAACTAATTGAGAGAAATAAAATAGGGAGTGTTGGGAATGTTATTGTACCAGTCTAAAGCTAGCCCTACTAGATACATAGGGAATGTATGGAGCATAAGCTCTTGATCCTGGACTATAAGGTAGCAAGCATGTTTGAATGCTCATAGGTGCTGTTGAGGATCCCCCGAATATGAAATTTTGAGAACTTAAGAAGTTCCCATTGGGGAGGATAAGGCTTAAAAGCCACTAATGGATGAATCGGTTCATTATACACTTCTTCAAAATAGTATAAAGGGTGAGCCCCTTTGGTGGAGGCTTCTAGGTTTACGATTTTCTTGAAAAGAATTTGGACGACATCGATTGAGGGGAGGGATGTTGGTATGTCTTGCATAAGAAGTGAATGGTATATTTTGTTGAGGCATTAACGGGGATTCATCTATTGATTAATAGGATGGGAAGAGGAATAATCGCATTCGGTGATGCCAGTGAGGTACTTGTTCAAGGATCCTGTGTATGAATAGGATGTGATATGACAAGTGGTTGAGAAAAAGGTGGTTAAATGAAAGATAGAGCTGTGATTGGTGGGCTCCTATACCTATCGACTAAATTAGAATGGGTTCAGAACATGGGTGTTGATTTGATTGGACATGGTGGGGAATAAAGTCTAAATGAGGCTTTTGAATACCATATTGGTTATTAAGGGTTCCGATGCAAGAGGATGGGTAAAGGTGACTGTCACCAGAGCATTAGAAGAAAGAGAAACTAGAGGACGAGAAGAAGGAACCAACTGACTCGTAGAGGGGGTTGATTCATAAAGAGGTACTGACCTTGAGATGCAATGGAAGGCATATAAAAATTAATAGCAATGTGAGAGTGTGGATTCACTCGTCATAGCTAAATAAGAGGACATCTCAAAGGTAGGTTGCGAGTAGGTAAGGTAGCTGCAGCACTAGGGATAGGCACAACCATTTGGGAACCGGTTGAAATGGTTGGTGGAAGAGAAAAAGGAGGCATAGATGTGCCACCCTCTTCCGTGGTTGGAGGTGAGAAAAATTATGATAACTGTTCCATAAAAGCCTGGGATGGTTCATGAGAGTAATCACAAACTTGCTAGATTAGTGGTCCCTGATAAGATATTCGAACAGACTTATGCACTAGATAGTCCATAAGGGCTACCAGATTGCGATCAAGGAGTGCCTGAAATTTAGGATCTCCATGAGGAACATACTCTATATCAGAAGTAGATGATACCCCTGAAGGATTGGGGGAAGCTTGGACGTGATGGGATTACTTTTGGATGATATAAAGGATTATATGACCAAGATGGGGAACCAACTAACGTGGTCCTGAGCAAGACCCGAGGGGTGTGAAACATCCACATTAGTGGTGATCTCGGATGAAGAAGGGGCCAGTTGAGCCATTTTTCTAGATTGTAACCAGGTGATGACCATCATAAACAAGTAGAAATATAGAAAAAAGAGATTGTCCTAACTAATGCACAGACAATTCAAGCAGCGTGGGTGATTATCTCTTTTAATTTTTCATGCTTTTAAGAAAGAAAATGTTAGGGAAGGCTTTTTAGAATAGGAACTACTCAGATAGCCAAACTAAGGATGGTTTGGGGAATGTTTTAGTGAGGAGTCCCAAAGGAACTTCAGTAAAAGATCGGTACGTGGCTTGATATAGGGACCTAGCCCCACACTTCACACACTGCTGTGATAAGGGATTCAGGTGATTTGCCAATATATACTAGAACTTCAGAATTTATAAACGCCCGAGTACCACGTAGGCTCTTCCTCTTGGATGTCACTTCCAAGTAGGCAAGGCCAGGGAAGGAATTTTGTTTAAATGCTTAATACCTAGTGATTTTGGCTTTGTGTGCAAGGGTGAAAAAAAAAATCAAATAGTGTGACTACCAATTTTGATCAATTTTCCAACCTATTTAGAAAACTAGATGAAGAACATATAGCAGAAATGACAAAGAAAAAGTTATTTTTAAGCACTAAAGATGAAGTGTTTGATTTCTATGAAGACAAGTCAAACAAGTTCTTTCCCAAATGTGATTAAATTCCTTTTAAGAACCAAAATCAAAATGTTTGAATGTGATAGAAAACAAACAAAAAGTTCTTTTAAGTTCCTAAAAAGGAGAAAACACCGTAAAAGAGGAATACCTGTAGATTTAGCTCTCCAAGGTGTGTGGACTTCAAAAAGCATGTTGTTGAGATCTTCCCCTTGAACAAACTCGCGAACAAGCAAAGTGCTCCACAAGAAAAAGTTAAGCAAACACACAAACAAATCCTTAAGGATATATCTAGATAATAATATAATGAAAATTTCTATTTTAAGGAACTAAAAACTTTCAAGGAAATAACAATTTTGCATAAAGAGATGGATCAAAAATGTAATCTTGAAATCAAATGAAAGACTTGCTAATATTTGAAAAATAAATCGGGATTTAGATTTGCAAGAAAGAAGAAACTTTGACTTTACAAATTACAAATGAAAGAAGCAAGACCAAAATGGAGGAAGGAAATGCTTAAGGAGAACTCTTGAAAAGTAGTGAAGAAACAAAACAAAAGCTCAAAACTGGAAAAGAAATGAACTTACAAATAGGGGACTTTGGTTGGGTCCCATCGGGTGTGCCAGAATGTAGATCAAGAATTTCCACACTTGTTACCTGTCCAAGTTAATGTACCAAACTAAACACAAAAATCCTAAAAACTCAAATGAAACCGATACCTGATAGATAAGACAAGATCCAAACATGTAGATGGAAAAGAAATCTGATGTAGACAAGACGGGTGCACACGAGCAATCATGAAAAGTAGATCCAAGAAAACTACAAGAAACATATACTTGACAGAAAAAGACAACGTTAAAATATATTTGGGTGGATTGCCCGAAAAGTGGGTCCGGGAAGCGATAAGCTCCCTCAGCGGATGTTAGTCCACATTTTCAATTAAAGGAAGAAGCATACATGATAAAATAATGTAAATAAATGTCTATATTTTCTGATTAAAAGTGATAGACAGAATGTATACAACGGACATAAAGCAATAGAAAATAGGAAATTGTGAAAATAATGTTGGATTTGTGTTACCTGAATTCTTTTACTATCTATCAGTAGGCTGATCATCGCGATTGGGAGAATCGGCATTGATTATAAAAATTAGTGTCAATCGGATAGGTTGGCATCGAATAGAGAAAGTCACTTCAACTAGGATCGGTTGGCATCGACTAGGGGAAATTACAGGAAGATTGAGAAACAGACAATGAAATCTAGATCATCAATGTCCACTAGATCTACAGGAGCCGTAGGGATACTGACAAAGCTCCACCTTTGCTAGATGTAAGAATAGAGTCACCAAGAGATTGATGGAGGCTCACGATGTCGATGTGGTAGGAGCAGAGTAACGGTACTCCTCTCAGGGATTGATTTGGATAGAATTAACTTTCACTTGATAGATAATGCTTAGGCTTGATGCTCAAAACTCTCTGTCATTCTTTCTGTCTCTCACCGAAACTAAATTAAATTCTGTGTATTTGTAATCGGCACCAACCGATATAATCGGCGCCATTTCGAAAAATCAGCGTCAACCGAGTACCAGTCGGTGCCGATCAGGGAACAGACTCCCAAAATTGCAAAAGAGGACGTTTTTGGAAAGATGCAAGTGATCCCTCCGACTCAAATACGGAAATATCCCACTGCATGGTTTGGGGGAGGAGAAATAGGGGGGATAGATGGATAGAATTGATATGGGAGGTTAGGAATTGATATGGGGTAGATAAGCGGTTAAGATACATGTAAAAAGTGTAATTAAATAGTTAATATTTAATTATCCATGGATAAAACACAATGGGGTATAATAAACTTAGGATAGATGTTTAAATCAAATATTTAAATAATACCCTAAGGGAGAAGTGGTGATATAAAGGTGCCCTAGGTTACCCGAGAAGGTAAATGAATGTGGGGACACTAAATTGGGTAACCAATTTTAGGTGTCTACAATTAGGGAAGATATTCTTTATGAAGACAAAAGAAACAATAATTATTTCATGAATTCCAAAGGAAATGATGATGTACCTCTTATATCGAAAGAAGATGGAGACAAACTATGGACTATGGAGTTTTATGGGAGCCATTGCATAGTTCGTGATTTGGAGTTGGTATGTTTTTTTCCCCATTAGGTGAGTTGTTTCCTTTTTCTTTCAAGCTTCAATTTGAAAATACAAACAATACTGCATAATATGAAACCCTTCCCCAGGCATGGATATAGCTGATTCCATGGGAATTAAACAATTGAGATGCTTATAAGATGCAAATCTAATTATGAAACATGTTTGAAGACTGTACCAAGTGAAGAATTCATGGCTAAAAAATTATAGGAATAGAGTATGGGATTGTATTAAATCCTTTTATGCTTTCTTTATATAATTTATTCCCCATGAAGAAAATGAAAAGGCTGGTTATCTTATTGTGTCAAGTTATTTGATGATACCACACCCATCTTTTGATAAAGATAAATATTCTATAAAGATAGTTTTCATACCAAGTGTGCCCTATAATTTTAATCATTGGAAACTTTTCAATGATGACAATCAACTCTTAACATTCTTAGAATAGAGAGATAATTTCAATAGCCTCTTCTTCGAAGGAAGTGAAAACCCACATAGGGAGTCAATGGCTGAAGAAGATAAAGAAGGAATCGAAGGGATTGATGAAGAGGGTGTACTCAAGCTAAAAGGTAATAATATTCCTAAGGGCCTAGTATTGCTTGAAGAATTATTTAATAGGCATGATAGATATGTGAAAGACAAAGCTAAGGAGTATCCTAAGAGCACTACTAATTTTGAGAAAGTAAACATTGGGACAGAAAAGCAACCTTGGCTTGTGAATATAGGAAAATGTTTCTCACTAGAGGAAAAGAGGATTTTTGTTTCATTGTTGAAAAAATATTCAAATGTATTGGCATACTCTTATGATGAACTAAAAATTTCAAGATGAAATAAATGCAACACATAATAACACTCAGTGTGAAGTGAATCCATTCCAGAAAAATTAAAGAAAATATAATCCTAAGATTGTTGTAACAATATGAGAGGAAGTTTGTAACATGTTGTAGGAAAGGATCATTTTTCCAATTCATCACTCTATATGGGTGGCAAATATTTTCCTTCTTCTTGGAAGAAAAATGGAGAAATAAAGATTTGTGTAGACTTTCACAATTTGAACCAATCTTCTCTTAAGGAAAATTACCCACTTCCAATCATGAATAAAATTTTACAAGTATTCACAGTTCAAATGATTTCCATGTTGGATGGATTATTTGGTTACAATAAAATTGAAGTTTCTCAAGAAGATCAATATAATATTTCTTTTCACAACTCCATGGGGAACTTTTTCTTACAAGCAGATGTCGTTTGGTATCATAATATCTTTGGGGCAACATTTCAAATAGAAATGGACTTGGCTTTCAAGGATTTTAAGAACAAATGTATTGTTGTGTATTTAGAAGATCTCACAATATTCTTTAAGAAGAGTAAATAATATTTGATATACCTTGAAACTTATTTTCTTAGGGGTCAAGAATATGACATATCATTTAATCAATAAGTCAATATTTGGATTGACTAAAGGATAGATCTTGTGACATATTGTGAATAAATCAAGAACAAGGGTTGATCTATAAATAGTTAAATCTATTCAAAATCTATACTTGTTGACAAGCAAGAAGGGAGTTCATTCATTTTTGGTAAAATCAAATTCTTCCACCACATTTTTGTATTTTGTTGAGTTGACCAAGCACATTACAAAAATGATGAAGCCTTAAGAGAGTTACAAGTGGAGCAAGGAGGGAAAATAAGCATTCCAGATATCCAAAAGGACATAGCCAAAGGTCCAACCCTTGTATGTCTTGATTTTAGTAAAGATTTCATTTTTTATTATTATACATTTGAGCACACTATTTTGGCTATTCTAGTTTAGAAGAATGAGGAAGGGCTTGATTATCCTATTTCATTCATGAGTTATCCTTTGAAGAATCATGAGCTCAAATATTCCTCCATTTAAAATCATACATATGAAGTGGTCAAGAAAATAAAGAATTTCATAGTACACATCCTACACTCTCACACCATTTTAATGGTTCCTATATCATCTATAAAATCTATCTTGACACAACAAGATCTTGGAGAAAAAAGAGGAAACATGATCTTGGAGCAAAACCAGTATGAGCTCGAGATAAGGCCATGTAATTTGATTAGGGAAATGGATTATGAAGGTTGATAGTTGAAGATGAGTCTCTCATAGATAAGTATGAGGAGAAATAATTTCATTTCTATGAATGTGTAAGTAAGGATCTTCCCCAGGTACTCTTTGTAAATACTACTAATGAATGGTATAGTGACATTTCTTACTTCCTCACATATGGTGATTGTCTGAAGCATATGGATTACAAGAAAATAAGGAATCTCAAGCTCAAAGTTGTAAGGTATGTGATTTGGAACCATGTATTGTATAAGAGAGCCCTTGATGGATGTTTCTTAAGGTGTGTTGATAAGGAGAAACAAGAGTAGTTGCTAAAATCATATCATGACCAAGCCTGTGGTGGACATTTCTCTGCCATGGTCACTGCACACAAGATACTTTGGGGGAAGGTACTATTGGCCTAATCTCTTTCAAGATGCTTAGAAATGGGTATCTAAGTGTGATCCTTCCCAACAATTTTTAGGAAAACCACAACTCGCTGCACTTCCATTCATACTTGTGGTGATTGAAGAACCTTTCCAACAATGGGGTCTAGAATTCATTGGTGCTCTTAATCTTCATTCTAGTGCAAGTCATATATTTGTGCTCACAATAATAGATTACTTCACTAAGTAGGTGGAGGCCATACCAATAAAACAATACAATTTAGAAATGGTCTGTAACTTCATGAAAGAAAATATTATTTTCTATTTTGTAATCCATAGAAGATAGTTGTTGATAATACAAGATATTTCTCTTCTATGGAATTAACTGATTTATTCTATGGATACATAATATCTTTAGCCCATGCATCTAACTATTATCCTTAGGGGAATGGTCAAGAAGAATCTAGTAATAAGAATCTTATGACAATTGTGATGAAGCTTGTAGATCAAAATTAGAGAAATCAGCACAAGAAACTATATGATGTTGTCTCACGTGGTTTTTACCTTGGTTTTATTGATATTTTCAAGAGGTAATAACTGAAATAAACCTCGATATGGTAGGGTTTCTAGGATACCCACTGATGTTGATTATGTTTTTGTGCATTGTGTTTAAAAACAAGTCTTTTATATAAATAAGATTCTTGTAATCAAAGATGCAATATTATGTTAAGAAAAATATTATTGATCAAGATGAAACACTCTAATATTTATTTGATGCATATAGTTGTGTGTATAGAAGATCTTGTTAAACAAGATATGCTTATCACTTATTTAAGTACATATATGATTTTAGGGTAATTAATGATTAAATCCACAAGTCAGATTCTCGATCAGTATAGATATTTTTAGAGATAAGGGAATGAGATTCAATAGAATTAGTAGTTTCCTCCTCTTCTTCATTTAGATCTCGAGTCATGGGATGGAAATGTAATCCTCAGTGAAGAAGTCTGAATCTTCTTCCAGGGAATCATATTGGTAGGTGAAGGTGGATTCTGAGCTGGAGATGTTGATGTGACTGATGGAATTGGATTCCAAAGTAGTATGATAATCCTCTTCTAAATTCTCAAGACCAGGTTTGTAACAATAACGTTAAAATTGAGCAAGCTCTTCTCGTAGCGTAAACGTATCACCATAGGCATTCCGGAAGATGTTAGTGGCTTCATGGATGCATTGTGTGGAAGTGAAGATGGCTTTAAGATGATCAAATGGGGCATCTTGAACGACACAAAGGTCTAAATCATTGATCAAAATGTAATGTTCCCAATAGAAAGGGTGGCGGATGCGAGGGAATGAATTAGCTGTAGGAAAATTAGGACTTCCTGATTCTCTTTGAGATCATGAAACTTGACAAAAAATTAGTAGATAACAAGAAATGTGTTCATTTTGATCATATTTAACAAAAATCAATGAAAGAACAAAAGAAAAAGGAATCACTGGTGATTGGGGTAATCATCGGTGATTACTATGAAAGTTAACAATTTTCCTAAATAGAGTTAAAATCAATGTTTTACGCTATTAATTTTGTCAAAAATAGAGAATTAATGATGTGAAAATTATCTAAAAACAAAAATGTACCTGACGTTAGTGCATGGAATGAATAAAATGAAAGATTTACCTTGCAGGATGTCGATATGGTTGATAGACGAAAAAAGATGGTTGAAGAGCGAGAACGAGTATTTTGATGATGACTCCAACATTTTACGAGCAGCGTAATGTTGTGGTGTGTTGATGTTGAAGACTTGAATGCCTGATGGATTGAGAAAATGGAAGAATATACATACAAAACCTATGGATTCGTGATACAAAATGAGGTCTAAAAACTTGTACTTATAGATCATCGGTGATCGGGTGAATCACCAAAGTGATTTCATAAAAATATTAGATAGGGAAGAAACCAAATGATTTCATTCTATTTTTCATTCCAAAAGATGGGTTTTGAGTTTTTTTGATGTAATGGAGGTTTAAAAATCATGAGATAACCTACTTCGATGTGGAGAGGAGTTATATTTTAGTATATTTGATTAGTTAAGAAGATAAGTCAATTTAGGAAGGTGACTAATATGATTTTAGTAATTTGTTAAATGAATCAACAATGTGTTGTGGTGAACTAGATGAGGTGTGAAAGTGAGGTGTAGGGGATAATATATGCATTCATATATTTTAATCATTTAAATGATTATTTTCAACTTTAGAAATATAATGGGATAAATTAATTATAGGGGTTGATATAACAATTTTTCGCAAGTGTGTCATTTTTAGTCATGGGCTTTTGTAAGTTTTGGGGTACAATTTTTTAGTGTCTACATTTTCCCCTTTTTATCTAGAAATTTTTGAGAAAACTACTAGACAAAAAAAACAAAATAAAATTTTATTGGTATGGGTGAATTCATTGTAGCACAATAAAACGAAAACTAGTGTGTTTTTGTTTGAGAAATACTTTCCCTAACCAGAAAGGGTACAAAGTATGATTCTGGGGAACCAAGTGTCAAGGTGGTCAAAGGGCTCAATGCATGTGGGCATATGATTCTTACCAGATAAATGGGGAAAATTCCAAGTGATTGGGTCCAAAGGGCTCGTCTCCCATAGACGTATGGAAAATCCCTATTTTTTGCTTGTGTTGTTTTGAAAAAAAGGTTTCCATGGGCTAAGGTCCATTTTAAAGGCATGGCACACTTGTGCATATTTTGTGTTATGTTGAGTTTTAGCTTTTGTTTTTTTTTTGAAAGGATAAAAAAGCCTGAGCAGGATAATCATCGGTGAATGGCCCAATCATCGATGATTGCAATGATCTTTAGCGATTGGGTTGTGTATAAAATTACATGTATATATACCCAAATGGTTTTTTTAATTTTTTATTTCATAGTGTACATGACACTAACCTGTTAGAAGGAAAAAACTTGATTTTAGAGAAAAAATTGTGTCAAATGGCCTTATCTAGCCACAAACAAAATCTCGTCCTTGGTGAAGTAGGCTATAATTGTGTTTTATTTTATTTTTCCTTATTTTTACAAAAAAATTTATGGTTTTATAATGATTCAAGGCCACGTTGATGCCCTAGGGAAAAATTGGAGGAATCACTAGCAATTTCTTTGATCTCTAGCAATTGAGATGAATCAATAGAAATTCAACTGCAATGTAATATTTTTATATTTTGTGTTGAAACTGTGATTATTAAGGCATGTGCTTGACTTTATTGAATGTTTAGGGAAACATTTCACATATTTGTTTATCATATTTTTTTATGTGATTAATTAATGGTTGTGAATGTTATCTATTTCTTTATTAATGTTAGTTTGTTTTTATGTTTTTGCAGGTGGATGCCCAATTGACCATACAAGACCGCATCCCGTTGATGTTGGATGAGATGAGGGAGGATCTATTTGATGATGATTGGGTGCTTCTAGAGGTTGTGGGTTTTAGTAGTGGGATGAGATATTACAGGAGAGTGTACAGATGTCATAGTTTGATCCTTTTCTTTATTGGAGAGGTGGAATCCTTCCACCAACACATTTTGGTTATACACTTGAGAGATAACCATCACATTTGAGGATGTTCATCAGATTATGAGGCTTTTAGTGAGGGGGAGTTTTTTAATTCCATTTTAGATATAGAGAGAGTTGATACTATGCAACATTTATATGGATGTGATACCGTGGGTGTTAGGTATACTTCAAGGGATTTTGACTATCAGGATTTTTATGATTCTAGTAGAGAGGGTTATCCACAGATGTCCATGATGACGATAGGGATTTCATGTTTTTTTCTATTAGATTTAGGGGGAGGTCAGTTCCCATGGGTGATGACTTGAGTGGTTGCAGAGATGATGGAGGACCATACTATTTTTGAGTGGGCTCTTACTTTATCGGCACAAACATATAGAGAGTTGTGGGATTGGACAAATCACAAGTCTTATGGGATTGATGTTGGTTTCCTATTGGAGTGTTCAAAGACATGATCATATCACTATTTCTCATCCATTGAGATTGCCAAATGTTATTAAGTAGAGGCATCCAGGTTTCATGAGGTAGAATCAAAGCTTAGGTTAGGCCAGGAAGGCAAAAGGGCCTACTTCTTTTAGAGATTTGATTTCAAGATTATAGGTGGGAGATTTGATTTGGATTCCATAGGTTGAGTTTCATGATTGGCTTGATTTTTTTGGGGATTTTTCTTGTTTGTAGTAGGATACTAGGGTATAGGGCTACACAGGATAAAAGGATGAGTTGATATACTTTAGTCATGTGAGGAGACATTTTGTTTGATTCAGGTATACCCGAGGAGCCAATTTTATATAGACGGGATGACGAGGACACTAATACCCATGATTAGTTGTGACTAGGCTGATACCCACTATTGATGAGCTAGGGGTGATGGGTCCAGATGAGGATGGTACCGATTGATGATGCAGGGGTCACCCCTAATTTTACTATTTGGTGGTCTCATTCATTATAGGGTTTTGAGAGGAAAAATGCTATAGAGAGGGTATCCTGATAAATTAGATGGCTTTGAGCTCAAGTAGAGGGAGGATCCGAGGAGGGTGTTGATGCTGAGGAGGAGAGGGTGGAGGGTGATACAACCATTTCTCTATATGTTTCTAGTATGATGACCGATAAGGTAGAGGGAGGCCAAGAGAGATGTCACTCGTAGAGAGTAAGATGACTTGATAGGAGTGTGGGATACTTTCATTGGAGAGAGGAATGGCTTGATTAAAAATGTGATAGGCTTAAGGCCCATATTGCATGTGTTTCTTTTGAGAGATATTGGTACAAGAGCTAGAGAGACACTTTTAGGAAAGCCTTGGGGATCACACGGCCTTCCATTTCTAGGACAAAGCTATCAACATTAGTAAGAAAGAGAGGGCCATCTCGTAGGATATTCTCACATGATCGTGATATCTCATTATGAGGCCGTGAAGATGAAGTGATACTATTATATAGAAATGATTATCAAGAACTACCTTTGTGCCACGTTATATGTTGATAACATAGCTTCCCAAAGTGGCATTATAGTAGTAGCTAGACCGAGTGACAAGTGTGATGAGTGTAGGGAAACCACCTCGATACCACTAAGAAGGGATGGTGGTGTAGGAGGAGTAAGTGGTGCAGTTATGGGAGGGACTCTTGATCCTAGTTTGATGCATTTTACCATTTGATTATAGGCTCATAGAAGCCCTGTTTCCTATTTATGACATTATATTGAATATGTGGACATTTGAAATTATATATATATATATATATATATATGATGGTGTTTATTTTTAGTTCTATGATAGACTCTTGATTTTCTCATGGATGACATGGTTCTACATTTTATTAAATGAGATGATGAGATAAGTTATGTTAACGATTATATGATTTTGTATATGTTGATGATGATGAATATTTATGAATTATTATTATGTTTACAATATCCTATGTGTTGCAAAAAATATTTTATGTTTATATTTAGATGATGTGGTTATCTTCTTACAAAAATGTGAATAAATCTGAAGTGTAATATAAAACAAAGTAAAAGTGGAAAAGTAAATACCCCATTGGTTAATATATATGTAATGGGTTTTGATAATGCTTACACTTGTAGCCATTTAAAATGTTAAATGAGACTATCAATAGATAGTCCATACTGATTATGGTGGACTTGGATAAAATGGATGAAAGGATGATATGTATACATGCTTTTACGGGAAAAAGGGTCTCCTTTTTGACAAAATTAAAGGGAATCAATGCCCTAGATCTTTATGATAAGAAATTTTATGAATCAAATTGATCAATGCGGGAAGCTTGCTTATGGGAAATTTGATCAATGTGATAATCTTTCTAGGATGATCTTAGATTTTGGTATATTTGTAGAGGTTGATCAAAATGGGAAGCCTTTTTCATGGGTAGCCATCCTTCGAGGGTATGGTCTACATTTTATATTTTGATTTGAATGGTCGTCCTTTAAGGGATTGGTCCATGAATTTTAAAATTATAGCTATCCTTCGAGGTATCAATCTACTTTTCTTTTGACAATTCAAATAGTTTTCCTTCAGTGGATCACATTCTATTTATTGATTTTGATTTTAAGAAGAAGCGTTCGTATGTATATCTTGGCTTTATTTTGAGCTAAGATAAATATCCCGATAAATCATATGTTTAAGGAGGGGATATATTATATATAAGTGACATGTATTCATATGTCCCATGTATAAATGAAGTGGTTTCGGAAGATAAATGGTGTTTACCGTTTATGATGGAATGATAAGGTTTGACCAAAACTATCACCATGATAATTGATCATTTAATAGTTGAAAGGTAATAATCGTAAATAATTTAAAGGATCCTTTTCAGGTTCCTCATCAAGAGAAGTGAGACGATAGACTCCTAACACATATTTGTGAGTAATAACGCAAGGACCAATCCAATTAGGGGAAAACTCTCCATGTTTACATTGTTTTAATTTGGTCACATTTTGGTTTTCCTTAAGTACCAGTCACCGATTTTTAAGTCACGTTCCTTGACATTTTTTTATAGGCTCTAATAATACGTGGTTAATAAAATTGGTGATGTTCAAGGGTAGTTAAGAACTTTTCATTCAATAACTCTTGTTTTGCAAAATGATTTTAGCGGTATTCTTCATCGTGATAAATTCCTTTAAAGATAAATGAAGTGAAGGAATTTTAATTTATAAGGGTACAATGGATTTAGATCCATAGATACATGAGTAAGGCGTGGCACAAATGGGTTTATGGATACTAGTTTGATAAGCCAAAAGTTTGAACATGATTTGAATGTGTCAATTCCTACCTATGTCATTTACGGTTTTCATGAGAATTTTTAAAGTGTTTTATTAGAAGCCTCTACTTGTCCATTTTTCTGATGATATTTTAAACCTCGTTATTTTTAAATTATTTACCATTATATTTTATAAGCTTATGTGGAATGCCAAAATGACATATGATGTTTTGATATATGAATTTGATGATGGGTCCTTACTTTGTTGAAGTCAAAGGAATTAGTTCAACCCACTTAGTAAAGTATTCAGTTGCAGTGATGATTGAATGATGTTATTGAGATTATTTTTCATTGATTTCACCAATGAGTTATAAGCCCCATTGATAGAAAGCCCATAAGTCTTGAGCTGGTTACAATGCTTAACTCGGGATGTAAATGAGATCAGAATGGAGTTGACATTTAACACACTTTTTCACGTATGTGCAATAGTATTTGGTAATAGTGGGCCAATAATAACCCAACCATATGATACACTTAGTGATAGAGTTGCCACTGAAATGACCTCCACAAATTCCATCACAAACTTATTTGATTATGTTAGTTGGTTTGCATGACTTGAGAAAACGTAGTAATACACCATAAAAACTACATTTGTAAAGGATGCCCCCTATGACCATGAAGTGAGTGACATGTTGAAGGAAAGATAGTTTAGTGCCTTGCGATAAGTCTGGTGGGATTTTAGATTTAGTAAGATAATCAAATATTTGGGTATACCATAAATCTAATGGGTTTTTGTCAATAATATTTATGGAAGGTAGCTCATTTTGATGTGAAGGATGATCTAATCATTGAATGACTACAAACATCTTAGTTTTATCCTTTGATTTCTCCATTTTGAAAGGGACAAGAGATCCTAAAGAAGCCATAGTGTCTGCAAACCTATTAGAGGACCATGGAATGGCTTGGATGGTATAATGATCAAACGCGCCAAGGATAAAATCAAAAATGAATTTATACTTTTGAAGTATTCATTTTTACATTAGTACTCTCCTTTGACT
Organism: Taxus wallichiana var. yunnanensis; assembly: GCA_018340775.1. NCBI lineage: Eukaryota > Viridiplantae > Streptophyta > Pinopsida > Cupressales > Taxaceae > Taxus > Taxus wallichiana. Next base: position 419,349,950 of record CM031233.1, read on the forward strand.
TGACTGATGATGAGTTGAGAGTCTCCGTAGATTTCTAGATCATGGAATCCTAAGAGAATTGTGGTAGTTAAACCCATGAATAAGCCTTGTATTTTGTCATGTTATTAGCACACTCAAAATTTATTTTAAATGAAAATGGGATGGGAATGTTATAGGGTGGTATGCAAACAATACCGATCCTCCTTCCGACATTTAGCACCATCAAATAAGAGGGTCATTTTGACTAGGGTGAAATCTGATTCATAATCGTTAGATTTATTAATGTTATTGATGGATTCTTGTGGAAATCATTCATGAGGTGGTTTGTTGTCAAAAATAGGTGCTTCTGTAAGTTGATCAACTATGGATTGACCATTGATAGATTTTTGTGGTATAATTTCTAAGTCAAACTCAGTCATTAACATGATCCATTGGGTTATGTGGTCATTATGATAAGGTTTAACATGCATGGATTTAAGAAGATTATAGCTGGTGAAAAATATGTTTTATGCTTAAGAAGATAATGTCGTAATTTAGAGGTGGAAAAATATAATGTATAACACATCTTTTCAGCTTTAGAGTAGCGTGTTTTGTATTCTTGGATCATGCAGCTAATGTAGTATACATCTTGTTCACAACCTTGATTATCATGATGATAAAGCATGGCTCCTAAGGCATACTTTAAAGTGTGTGTGTGTATATATATATATATATATATATATATATATATATATATATATATAATGGTTACCCATCATGAGGTGGAGCAAGGATAGATGGCAGATAATGTTTGATTTCATTAAAGGCCTTCGACAAATAGAGTGGTGATGGTAGATATGGTGTTTGTTTGATTTCATTAAAGGCCTTCGACAAATAGAGTCCCATTAAAACACTATATCTTTTCGAGAGGAAATGGTGGAATGGTTTACAATGGTCAAAGAGTTGAGATATGAAACATTGTATGGATTGTAACTTCCTTGTAGACTACACAGCTTATTTGATATTATTAGGTGCAAGCATATCGATGATTTCTTTAACCTTTGTAGAGTCGACTTCGATTCCATGGAGAGATATAATGAATCCTAAATTTTTTTGGGTGCGAGGACACCAAAGACACATTTTTCTCGGATTCAAGTAGAGACAAAATTGAATAAGGTGCGTAAAGATTGATTCAAGAATATCAAGATGCTTTTTGTGAAATTTATATTTTCCAGGAGGTCATCGACGTAATCCTCAAAAATATTTTGAAGGAGTTCATTGAATATATATGTCATAACACATTGATATGTTGCCCTATGTTTTTAGGCCCAAAATGCATGAAATGATAACAAAAGGTTCCCCACAGAGTGATAAAGGATATTTTATGTTAATCATCAAGCACAATAATGATTTTATTATAATCTGTAAAACCATACATAAGGGAAAGCATTCTATGCCCGGTCATCGATCTATCGGTTAATCTATATTTGGAAGAGGGAAATCATCTTTGGGACAAGCAATATTGAGATCTCTGAAATTGATGTAGATGTAAATTTTACTTGAAGCCTTAGTTACAGGGATAATGTTAGAGATGCATTGTGGATAGTCAATGGGTATGATGAAATTATCAGATAAGAGATGATGCAACTCTTCTTTAACAAGGAGAGCTATATAGGGTGCATTTTACGAGTTTTTGTTTGACTAGTTTAACATTAGGATATGTGATGATGTTATCTATGACCATGTTGGGATCAATTCCATGCATATCACCATATGACCAAGAAAAGGCTTGGTGATATTTTGTGAAAAATGAGGTGAAATCATATAAATTTTGTGGATTGAGATTTTGACTGAATTTGACTATACGGGGTCTTGTGAGGTTCCTAAGTTAACCTCGATAGTGGATTCTCTTAGAAGAGATTATTTATTAAATGATAAAGACTTATGAAGAAACCATTCTTAGCTCCCATGTGAGATAATTTATTGATCATCCACAAAATGAAGGATATTTATGGTAGGTAAATCTTCTTAATCATGTCTAGTGAGACAAGTGATAATAATTTGACAGGGTTTCTGATTGATATGTGAGAGGTCGTAATGATATAGTGTAGACTAGGAAAAAAATTGGGTGGGATAAATACAATTTTTTCTATTTTTGTCAAATACTTAAATTCGGTGGGTGATGACGATTATAATCTGAATTTGGATATAATGGTTTATTTCTTAGATAAAGGGGATTCAAAAGTTTTAGGGATGAATTTTCTATAACCTAGGCCATTTTTCTTATATGGATTGAGGGTTCGTAAGACGGTTTGATCATGCATTCCTTTCTCATAACGTTTAAGGCCAAATCCTTACCATGCACAATGGTGGAGGTACATATGCGAAAATTTGATATTACCAAGGAATTTGAGATTTGACTTAAATTCTGTTACATGGTGTAATTTGGTTGATTAGGATGGTGGTTTATCAAACCCACTACAAACAATATTTTTTAAGATATATAGGCCCATAAGAGATAACATCTCCCATATTAGGATTGTACATGGGTTATTTATCACAGAGACCATACTTTTTTGGTGATGGGATATAATTGTTATCATCGAATCACAAAGCACCCCGTGCATGTATTTGAACTCACAGTGTGATTGGATAACATGGGTACTATCTCCAAGTTGTGGGACTTGCTACTTGAGACAGACCTCCAGAGAAAGTTGGTTCTTGCTCCTAAACTACCTGCCACAATCTACTCTAATGCAGGATAAGCTAACTATTCTAATCTAAATTTCCAAGGGACCAGGGAAAGAGAATACATAAAATGAAATCATACACTAAAGCGGTGATACACTAGAAAAGGAGGATGGGAGAGTAGTCTCCAAATGTGTGAAATACAAAGGCAAAGTGCACACTAGAAGAGGTGATGACAGTTCTCCATAATCTAGCAAAATGCATTCACAGTAATATTTCAATCACACACAATGATAATGAATTCCTGCAAGAACATAATAGATAGACACAATATTCTCATATAAGGATCAAAGGGGCAAGAAGAATGCAAGAAAGCACAAAGCGGGGAAGATATATCCACAAACCGGTATTTTATTGCTTCATGATATGCACAGCTCAATCTATCACAAGATAAGGGCCTGGATCACCATGCAAGGAGTCCACTACAAGGGCCTGCAACACACTCGGCTTCACAAAGTAATTTTGACAGAGAGCTTTGTTACCCAAAAACTCTCTATTTACAATGAGTCCAACACTCCAATTTATAGAAAAAATGAGAAGGAGAAGAGGAGCGAAAATGGAAATCCCAAAATCTGTCCTTCAACCACCTGTAAGAGGCATTAAATTGAGTGGAATGGTTATAAATTACTTGAAAAAGGCTCCCCATACTATCCCATGTGCTGCAGCAGAGAAAGAATGATGGCCATGCCTCTTAATTGCACTCCCAGCTACCAAATAAAACACTGTTCTAAACCTGGCCACGTTTCCTCAAAAATCTCAATCAATTTCTAATCAAATCTGAATTTCTTGATTTCTGTGCATCGGCTTAGAACCATGATTCCAACGGTACCAATGTTTGTGCGATTTTGTTGAGAAATACAAAAGTTATGGCCTTCTCGAGTGAGGGCAGCTATTTTGGGCTTTGGCAGTGTTTTTCGTCATTTGACGGAATGAGCATTGATTGACTGGAGCCGAATATGTTTCTTTTATTTAAATATATCTACCCTCATCAAAATTAAGAAAATCCAATTTTATGTGAGCTCGTCGTTCGTAAAAAAGTCCAATTTTATGAAAATCGGAGCTCGGAGTCAAAAGTTATGGCCGTTTGAAGTTTCCGGACCAAACGTTGACTTTTCTTCCCTGCCTTCGGCCATTTCAGCTTTTCGCGTCCCGCGCGTCCCTTTGTCCCATTTAGCACAGTGCTCCTTGTGCTGATTTCGGGCGAACCGGCCGGTTCGCGCCCATTTGTCCCAAATGTCCCAGTTGTTTCGGACTGCTTGTTCCCATTTCGCCCGGTTCGGCCGGTTCGCGTACTCGCAGCCCATATGTCCCATTTGCTTTCGGACCGTCTGGGACAAATTCACCCGGTTCGGCCGGTTCGCGCCCTTTTGTCCCAACTGTTCCGGGACAAAAGTTCTCATTTCGGCCGGTTCGGCCGGTTCGCGTACTTTTGGCCCGCGCGTCCCAGACTGTTTCGGGCTGCCTTGACTCATTTCGCCCGGTTCGGCCGGTTCGCGTCTTTTTGTCCCGCTTGTCCCAAAGGCGACCCTCTCAGCAGTTAGCCAATTTTCTCTTTTCGGCCAGTTCGGATTTCCACGTCCCGCGCATCCTTTTGGCCTGGATGTCCCAATTACTTTCGGACCGTCTGTGCTCATTTCGGCCGAACCGCGCCTTTTGGTCCCACTTGTCCCAAATGCTTCTAGGACTAGGACTTAGCCATTTTTCGTGATTTTTTCTGGCCCGAGCCTGTTTTTGCAATTTTTCTTACATTTTCTCAGAACTTGCTCTCTTCTACTTGGACAGGGGAGTTAGAAAAATATGAGGGGACCCTAGAAACATGAAATTTTTTGCCTTGACTCAATCTATTTGCCTGGGACTAAAGAATTTGACGCATGTTATCAAAATTACCTTGAGGGTGAATTTTGGATAACAATAATTAAGCATAAGAATATATCCCCGAGAGTGAGGTGTTTCACAAATTCTGTAATAGAGGAATTGTCTAGTAGTCTAGAAGAAGGAACTGATGGGATAGTAGCTGCTTGATCCAAATATTCGAGATATGAATTTAGGTATTAATACATCGTTTGATGATACATCATATAATAGTCAATAAATGTATTTAGGTCAGTGGGGACCATATAATTTTGTCCTTCGTGTTTGTATTTAATGCAATGACGGAGAGTTGAAGGATGTAATGCATCGTTCATATCTAAGGGATTCCTAATAAAATATTAAACTAGAAATCCCTCTATGATTTAGAAGAGTTTTCGTAAGGTTTTGACACCAAATTTAAGTGGTAAGATGAAAGTGCCTAATGTGGGTGTGATTGTGTCATTAAATGAGTGTAATAAGACTAGGGTTTAAAAAATAACCATGTTGGGAAGTCTAAGTTGATCAAAAGCTAGTGATAATATAATATAAATTATGACACCATTATTAATCATGACTCTTTTGATCGAGATATCATTCACTTAAGTAGTGATAGAATGTGGTAGGTCGTGGTCTTCTAGTCTAAGAGTGGGTATTTCAGATGTTTCAAAGCAAAATTAAGGTGGATTCTTTTAGAGCAGGTATAAAATTTACAAGAGGGGATGAGTCATTGGATGAGATAGTAATGGATTGAAGTGCTTCTATCATGGCTTGTTTGTAAGGTGGTGATGTTTAAATGAGTTCATAGAGTGACATTTTGACAGGAGATTGATGTAATTGTTTAGTGGATACTTTTTCAATGTGATGATAGGTGGAAGGGAAATTTTTATTGAAATTTAATATTTAGATAATGATGGTTGATTAGGCTCTCCAGAGCTAATGAAATCTAGATGTGAGGTTTATCGATTACGTTGATGATTCGAGTGGTCGGGCTATAGTGATAATGTATTTTTCTTGTTTGGATTTAGAAGGTTTGTTATCATAATTTTGTGAGTGTGTGGTGATGTGAACAACATTTATTTGATGCTAAGATGCTTTAAGATAAGTCTCATTTAATGTTTTTGATGTTGAAGTAAAAATTGGATGGGAAGGAAGAAAAAGAAAATTTCCCATCTTCCAAATATTCTGATGGAAGGCTTTATAGTCTTCTATGGTATGACCCTAGGTTCTATGATAATCACAAAAAGTATTAAAATCATACCAGGTGGGCTTCCACCCTTGATGATTTGACAACTTAGGAGGGGGTAATGTGATTAGTGATTCTTGTAATAGATTATCCAAAATGGTAACATACTTCCCTTTCAAGCCAAACAAAATTGGAAATTCATTTTTGAGAAAGATGGGTGAAATGGTTTTCTTGGTGATGGTTAGTTTACTCGGAAGTCATGGAGGTCTCATAGCCACTCCAAAAATCACCGATAAGAGTCTAGTATTGGCGGTGGCTACAAGGAATACTTGGATTTTATGGGGATAAATAAATTAGGGTCGATGTAGTTGTCCATTGTGGGATAGTGACTGTAATATAGGAATCACCGCAGAAACATGATGATCAAGTTTTTGATATAATGATGGGTTTGTTAATGGGTATAAGGAGGGATCATACACGGTTTCTTTTTTAGGATTTTGGAAAACATTTTGTTTGAGAGATCTTACGGGTCTTGGTTTGGCATGAAAAATGGATCTTAAAAATAAGGTAAGCATGTCGATGAAAGAGGTGGGAAAAAGGTGGAGGACCACGAAACGATAAGTTGAATCATAATGAGGACTTTTAAAGACTTGGAAAACACCCTATTTATTTGGTCCCTTCAAAGTCTTAAATGATCTTGGTGTATTTGTTGAAGTTGATGCTAATGAAGGAAGAGGAGTTTGAATAATACGGTTGATATAATCCACATGATTTTTAGGATTATTGATTTTTGTAGGTTGTTGATGACTGAGATTATTGCTAGATTTAGATGGGGGTGACTGAGCTAAAAATGTTTCTAATGGTACTATTTTTATGTTTGCAAATATAGGAACAGTGTATGTGTAGTATTATTTATTTATGTAAGCATGGATCTCAAACAACATCGGGTAAATGTGTTGGAAGGACGTTAGTTGCATGTGGTGGTTCAATGAGCATGGATTTATCAGATGTTGGTATCAATTCTATAGGTGTCAAATCAATAACTATCAAGGATGTAGGGGTAGTTGGTATGTTTATTAGAGTGGGTTATGTAATTGTGATTACATTTTTGTTGGCCTCTAGTGGGGATTTTTTCGATTTTGTTTCACTAGATAATAAAGAAAAATGAGAAATGGGTTCAATTTTTATTATTGTGTTAATAGTGTGGACGATATTAGCTTGTGGTGATTCAGAGGATGAGGGATGATTCGAGAAGGGTTGTTTGAATATATCAAGGTTTTGGTTTAGAGGTGCATTTGGATTATCTAAATGGAGGTCTCCCTTATCAATCAAATCTTGAAGGACATTGTGAAAAGTATGACATCGTTCTATGTCATGACCATTTACTTGATGGAATTTGTAATAATCATTATCATGGTACCAAATGGGATTTGATACTTAATATGTCAATAGGTCGAATGGGTGGTAATGATATGATATTAGAAGCAAGTAATTTTTCCAAAAACCATACCATAGTTTTTTGAGCTATGGGTGTGTAACTACATTGTTGACGAACTCATTCAGCAACAAGATTTTATTTGGGAGCATATTTGACCACACTACATTATCAATTTTTTTATATTTATCTAGATTGGATGTTGATTTACATGGGAACTCTAATTTTGGTTTCTTGGGGCAAAGTTTCACCCATCCATCTTCTAGATCTCGTAATTCCAACTTACGATCCATGGTGAAGGCTTCATCAAAGGTGTGGAATGATTGGATTTGTAAAGTGGATGAAATGTGCTTAGCAAAAGTACAACAAAAAATATCAATTAATTTTTTCTGCGGTAATGTGGAGGATAGATGATTGGTTACACCCCTCCAACGGGAGACAAAATCAGCGATGGATTCGTCTTCAAATTTTTGATGGCATACAAATCATTAATGGTGATTTTACGTGGCTATGTTTATGGAGTAATGATCTAAAAATATTTGAGTGATTTGCGTGAAAGAGAACAAGGAATGTTGTGAAATGTTGGTATACCACCAAGGAAAGACCAACAAGAGACATAGGGAAAATTCTTAGCATTAAATCTTGGTCATGGGATATCAAATAGCATGCATGGTGAAAAGCGTGAATGTGTTGTTGAGGGTCCTCTTTTCTATAGAACTTGATAAAATTAGAAATCTCCCAATGCAGGGGATATGGCTTGTATGGTATGAAAGGATGAATGGGTTCATTGTAAATTTGTTCGTAGGAGAGGGTATTTTTGGACGAGGATGAGGCAGCCTCCAAACTAGATATCCAGCTTAGAGAGCCCGGAGGGGGTCTACCCGAGCCTATTAGATAGAGGATGGGAAAGGTTGATATGAATACTTTGGGTGAGTATGATTAATATTGTTACAAAATGTTTTGATGGTAAGGAATGTTTGTTTCAGGGTTGTTTTTTTTTATAAGGGAGGCTAGAGTTGGTAAGGGTTATTTTGCTATGAAATATTATGTTGTGCGACATTGTATTGTGGAATATTTTGTTGAGGTGCATATTGTTGGTGAGGAATTTTTGTTGAGGAATGTTCTACTGATAAGGAATGTTCTATGATGGAATGTTTTGTAAAGGAATAATTTGTGTAGAGATGTTTTGTCGGGGAAAAAACCTTGTTACAAAGTACTAGATTGTGAAGTTTGAATGTATTGGTATGGTGTTGATATTTGCATAAGAGGATGTGAATATGTGGGAATGTGTTGGGGTGGTGTGGAGAAGCAAAGATATGATAGTGTATGTTGCGGAATGTTTTGTTGTGAGATATGGTATTGCGGGATTTTTGTAATGACATGGACTGTGACATAGAAATCAAAGGTTGAGAGGGTTGTGGCATGTATTGCGAGGTGGGATGCGTACTCATAATGACATCGATGTTAGTCATTGGCATTGTTGAAGGGATAGAGATGGAATTATTTTGAATAGGAATGGTAGTTTATTGAGATAATAAAAAAGTAGTAAGAGGAATGGAACTTAATGATGTTGATACCTGTGAGAAGACCGAAAGATCCATAATGGAGGAAAAGACACTACTTTGCAGAGATGTAGACCCTATAGAGGGACTTGATGAATACATGGATTGTGAGGAAAACACATTTTGTGATGATATCATATGGATATAATAGAAAAGTGCTAAGGAAACATAACATTCTTCAGGTTGACATGTAAAAGGTTTCCCATCCAGTGTGTCAAATGGACTGGTAGGGCTAATAGTGTTCTGCGATTGAATAATGTTTGGATTTTTGGGTTGAGATGACATGTTGAAAAACAATTGTTTAATAATGGGTTCCTGGTTCTTCTCAACGAGTTGTGAAATAACAGGTAAAGGGTTGTGAGTGTGTGTAATGGATTATGGTGTGAATGACTACATTTAAAAATTCCTCACTGCCACATATGCATTAAGAGAAATAGGATTCAAATCTAACATCTCTTAAAAAATAAGATCACCCTCGTTATAAAATGGTAGTTCAGGTGTAATGGGAGAAAATGAATGTTCTGATTCTGATGTGTAAAGAGTTTGTCCATGGTACTATTGTGGATAAAAAGGATTATTTTCCAATTTCATTATTATAACCAGTCCGTAATTCATTCCATGTTTGTGTGTGAAAAAAGTGATTGGATTTTTTCATTTGATAAAGCAACGCTTTTGGCCGCATAGTGAAGAATTTTCTTTTGGGAGTGGTGTATCACGAAGTGGGGATTGAAGTTAAAATGTAAGTGTTGAGGTAGACATGTTTTCAAATGATTGATTATGTACTTGTTGTCTAGTAAGTACCATAATAAACAAACATAGAAACAAAATAGAAAAATGATTAATGACTAAATGTGTTGATTAACAAACAACAAGAAAAGGAAATCGAGTGTTATTTTATTCTTGTTTTGTTTAATTATGAAAGGTGAAATGTGTAAAATGGTCAATGAGGGTCATAAGAAGTGGCTATCTAAGGCTAATTCAGGTGTGTTTAGAGACAGATTCCTTGATATACCTAAAGTTACATAATCCATAATTACGTACTATTATATGTATTAGCATGGTATAAGGGCCTACCCCTCACTGACGGTCCCACCGTGATAAGGGATTTGGTTGTTGAGCCAAAATATACCAACAGTAGATGTTTATACTCAACTAGAACACCGAGTTGGATTCCCTATTGGGTGATGAAATCCTAATCAATATCACTTGGGTGAGAGTTGTTTTAAATGTGTTTTTGATGTCGAAGTGGTTTAGTTATGTGTGGGAGGGAAAGAAAAATTGGATGTAATAAATTTTCCTTCCTAATTAGACTATGTGATCAAGAAGTATGTGTCAATTCATTTTAAATCCCAAAATGAGATGTCAATTTTGATGAGGAAAAATAGTCAATGATGCAAGATGGAAAATAAAAGGAAAGGTGTTTCGACTCACCATGAGACTACAATTTTTTTTTTTCCTTTTTAGCAATTTCAACAGAAATTGATGAAATTTGTTGATAAACCTAAAAAATAGAATCTATATTGATTTAGAATAATTGTAGGTAATTATGCCAAGTGTTTCACTAAATTATTGTGTGATAAATATATGAAGTAAAAGGTCAATGCGGAATACTTGTTATTATGTAGATGGTAGGTTGAGTGTACACGTTACTTATTTTATCCATTCTTGTTGTAGAGAACTCCTTTTCCTATTGGAAGGAATACCTGTAGATATAAAAACAAGACCACCAAATGATATTAAATAGCAAGAGTCATAGGACTACCTAAGGTTAGATTTAGGAAGCATGATGCTTCCTCAAATTGCTATCAATCCTCTATTTTTATTGACTTAATGAAATTAAATGTGAGAAATAAAGGTGCTATTGCTAAAACTTTTAGGTATCTCAAAATGTTACTAACAAACTAGATTAAGAAAGGTATTGAAATCTAAACTAATCTGGCATAAAAAAAAGGTATGTTTCTAGTTGGGATAGGTCATAAGGGTGTTAGGTAAGGTCACAAAGGTATATGGTAAGATCTGGGTGGAATTTTGGTGATGTTAGAGGTAGTTTGGTTAAGGGTAATAGAAAACATAGAGACCAATGTCGATCTAATGACCGATGCTAGTAAAGAGGGTGACTGATGACAGCTTAAGGTGACCTAAGTTGGTAGAAGTAATTTGGTGGTAATTAAATACAAGTATTTTGGAATTCTCTATGATTGCAAAAATAATGAAGGGAGAATGGTTGGGTTCGTAATAATGTCAAGAAGACTCTAGAATGCATAGTGGTCGAATACAAAGAGCCAAAAGACCTGGGTGGTTAGATGGGTAGATTGCTAAGAAGGTGGGGATAAAGGAATTCATGAAGGAATAAGATGTAATAACAAAAGATAATGAAACTAAAATTTAATAAAGTACAAAATGATGAAAATAAAGTATACTTAATTATATTTTTGGGTCCTTTAGGTGAAGGGAGGTAGTAGTTGATCCGTGAAGAACTATTGTAGTCGATGTCATGGTAATACTTCTTAGAGTGTTCCACTTAATATTCTAATGCCTTGATACAAGCTCGTGTGCTTGCTTGAGCTTGTGGTTGAGTATGTCCCATCTTCTAGATGTTGAGAAGTATTTGATTCATATTTGAATGCAATAGATAACCGATGATGGTTAAGGTAACGGTATCGGTTGAGGGATAACCAAGCGTTGAATAGGGTAGGAAAGTATAGGTTTATAAAAATAGGAAAATCTTTACTATTTTTGGTGTGATCTGATTGAGTCAACTTAGGGAAGTGGATTTCACATGAGAGAAGGAAGGAAGGTCATAGAAGAATTCCAATTAGGTTTTTGGAAGAAGTCTTAGTTAGTTAGGTTAAGTGGTGACTCAACACTGGGAGTGATGACTTAGTGCTTAGAGTGATGACTTGGTCATTGTGACTTAAATGCCCCTACAATGGGTCTAGGGTGAGGTTTCTAGGTGAATTATAAATTAATTTAATTTAATTACTTTAATTAATTAATAAAGTGAAGATGAACATTAATTCAATTATAATTAATTAAATTAATGAAGACGTGGGTTAAAGGTGTAATGGTTAGGTGAACATGTTACATTAATTAATAAAAGGGACCAAGGGAGTGTGACCCAAATTTGGTTTCTAAATTTGCCCCTTTTGTCATGTAGATTGTATTGGTAATCTATGCTAACCAAAACAGGAGTCGTGTCCCGAGAAAATAGGAGTCTCATGTCCCATGTATAAGCGGAGGTTAGGTTGCCCCAAGTAGGGCTAAAGATGATCCTCCTCAAAACAGGAATGGATGTGGTGTTAAACAGGGTTAGTGAGTGGTTTGATAAATGGGTAAGTGATGAAAATGAGCGTAGATTGGTTGTAGCTAAGGGTATGGTCATATTGGGTAATGGGTAAAGGAAATCGAATGCACTCACACGTATAGGTTGTGATACAAGATTAGGTTGAAGAGCTTGTAAACTCTATGTTTTCAAAAAGGTGATAAGTTTATCCAAACGAGGTTGAAGTGAATTAGGTGTCCAAGGTATAGGATATGGTTATGAAGCACAATGAGGTCTGGTGTAGGAATGGGTAATAGATTTTGCTCCATGATAGGAAAGGTATCATTGAGATAAACATCACGGCATTAGGGAAGGTAAGGTCATTATGCTAAACAACATGGGTAACAACATCGAAAGGTATAACAAATACACAAATTCCAATGTCACAATATGTGGTTCAGTTAAGGTATGTAGGTTAGTGCAAAGGTAAGGATGATGTATAAGTAAATAACGTGTCCCTAAATGTAGTTATGGAAATGTCTTTGTGTAATGTAGACTGTGGGTAAGGTATAATAGGTGTTTATAAGATAAAATATTGTTGGATCAATAATGGTTTTAGGAAGAATGGGCATGGGATTTCTCAAATGGTTACGCCGGGTGACCGATGCCGATTAAAGCTAACCAATGTCGATTGGCTATTAGGCACAACATGACCGATGCGTCGGTCATGTCGCTTTAGGGATAAAAAAGGAAAAATTCACTTTTTACAGATTCATTTTAACCTTTATAGTTTTAGAAAATGACAAGGGAAAAGTGTAAGAGTGGAAAGAGAAAGTATGAGGTGTTGAGTTGAGTTGGCAAGCCACATAGTGGGTGAGTGGACTTTTATTAGAGTGTCCATGAGATCTATTTGATTGATTCGATTGGTTTTGAGGTGAGGAGTTGATTTGGGCATGGTAGAGGTGAGAGAGGGATTGGGTGGAAAATTGCCATAGTGGATAGATGTGCCACGATGGAGACCATGCTGAGATGAGATAGGAGTCAATCTGAATCCTTCATTTGGTTGAAAATACTTTGTTAAAATTAGTTTTATTTAAAATTTGGGTATAATGTTAATTTTTGAAATTGTGGTTAAAAATGAATGAAATAAGGGAGGGAAGGTCCAATGTAGCTTAAATAGGGTTGGTAATGAAGATAAGATAGGTTTGGGTGGGTGGGAGTAGGTATTTAGGTTTTTTTGTGAATTTTTGAGAATGGGGATGGTTTTTTTGGTTTTTGGCCAAAACAAAGACCAAAGATGGTCATGGTATGGCCAACATCGGTTGCATTTGGATGAAATCGATCAAGGTATGGGTAACTAAAACTATTCAAAGAGGATTGATGAAGGTCAAGGAAACTAATGTTGCTCATGATTAAGAGTAAATAGGTGAAAAAAGGGCTAGGTAGGAAAGTAAAATAGGAAAGGGATGAGTAGGTCATGATTTATTTAGATGGAAGAGGGTAAAATAGGTAAGTAGGTGAGATGAACTAAGATAGTGGGTAATGATGATAAGGGATTGTAGGGTTGTAGGTGAATTAGGTAAAGGGGCTAGGCATGATTGATGTGGTTGGGTATTAGGTGGTGGTTAATAGATTATTTGAGATTGTCAAGTCTTGATAAGGTCATGGTGGTTGATGTAGGTGAGAGATTATCTGAGGATGAGGGACAGAGTACCAACCTTATTGGTATAGATGTGGTCTAGCATTACAACAGAGGAGTGGGAGCACATGACTAAGGTTGGACTTAGTATAATCTGACATTATAGGTGTATATAGTTTAAAGGTTTCTCTCATTAATAGATGGGATTCCATGACTAATACCTTTCACTTAAAGATGGCCAAGATGACCATCACCTTAGTGAATATATATAGAATCCTACACTTCCTATTATTTGGGGAGCTAGTAGATTCCATTTCATCCGAGGCATCGGTCAAGGAGATGATAGTTATAGTATTTGGTGAGGTGATGGGTGAGCTAAGGTATCATAGGGTGAGTTTGAGCTATGGGGACATATATGCGGCCTAACAATAGGAGATAAGGCTATCAGTTTTGATGATGGTGATAATAGTCTATTTTTCATTACCTAATTCTAAGGGTGGTAGATTTTTATGAGCACTAATAGGAGTACTATAGGATATGATCAAGGAGCAGATACATTTTAATTGGACACCAACTTTCCTATTTCAGTTATATAGGGATCTATGAACTTATGGGAGATTAAGGAGATTTGGTGTGTGTTGTACCTATTTATTACACTACTGGGCATATGAGAACATCATGTGTGTGCACCCAGTTGGTTTACCATGATAGGATTGGTTTGGGGTGGCTTGCTCATAGTTTATTTTAGACGACGGGTACTAGTTGGTGGATATCCAAGGGAGGCAAGGGACACATATGATGTGTCAAACTATTGGTAGAAATTGGAGGGATTTTTGGTATTTGATATAATTTAGAGGCCATATGCTGATTATCCATCATACAAAGGCATGGATGAGGAGTTAAAGGAGCTGCAACTATTGAGATGGATATAGGGGTGGCATGTTAGGGAGCATGAGATGATTTCCATGGACAGGGTTAGATGGTATTTTGGGCTATATCCGGATGTACCCCACCTTTCCCACAGTACCATAGAGATGATGTGGAGAGACCCATGTATCCACCATGTTTGAGTGTTCCCTACAGGGTAGGAGGAGTAGGTAGGTGATAGATGCAGTTGATGACGTGAGAGTCACTGATGGATAGAAGAAGTGGTGGGTGAAATATCTATGAGTGGTACTGCCGAGGCCACGACACCTGATTTAACTACCATCATATTGGAAAGGGATACATTATAGTGCCAAGTGGCTGCCCTATAGGAAAATATTAAAAGTTTTAGGGAAAACTCGATGATTTAGAGGTATAGGTAGCCACTTTACAGATCAAGTGATGGCCCTATAGGCCCAGGTAGCACAGGGGTAGGTGCCCATACAGTACAAAGATGGAGATGGAGGATAGGTAGTCATCCTACAAGCACATTTGAAAGGTTTATATGGCCACCACCACTACATAGGCACAAGTTATGACCTCACAAGCCCAGGTTGTAGCACGGTTATAGGTATCCCCACAAGCCTAGGGAAAAGGTCCCATATTACAGAACTTGCACCAAGAAAATTCTTGTGGCACGCATGAGGGCAGTATCAAGATAGAGGCATGACAGATTCAACACTAGATCTGAATTTAACGCACATGTATGGGTGGAATAGAATCTATATGACAGTTTATATGAGAGCTTCTTTGCTATCTTTCTAGTATAATTATATGAGTGACTGATTGCTTATGCATCTAAGTGGTATTGGAGGTATTGCGCACTTGTCTGGGTGCAGGAATAATTTCAGGCCCTTTATGATGTTGAGCTGATTTGGACTCGAGCTGTGGATACGTGGTTCCGTGGTGTTTTGGACCATTATATCTTAGAATAATCTATTTTCCACTTATTCATTCTCAGAGGTAGATGAATTCCATTTTTTATGATATCTAAGGGGAACTTACCTGTAAGGAATTCCACTGGAAATCAAGATCTTGATGGTATCTTTGAATTTGGAGAGTAAACCAATGGCTAACTAAAATTCACCATGTACAAAAAGGCAATAAGATACGTTTGGTGAAGGATGGTTGTCCTAGTGGAAAAAGACATAGAAAGGAAAGGAGGATTAAGTATAATGAGGCATGCGAGAGGGAGGTAGAGAATTAGTCGAGGTCAGCAAAGCAAATGACATTGTGGAGAAAGATAGTTTAGGAAGGAGTGGAAGTTCATGCTCAAGATGTGGAGCCTGAGTCTTAGGAACTCCCCTATTTAGGAAAACATGATAGAGAACCCTCCTCAGCCTCACATAGAAGAATGCCACCAGAGATGACTCCGGGTCATGGGTGTACATCTAAATCCACTAGGAAACCTTTCCCTTGCACTTGGTTTTCTAGTATCTAGTACAACACACAGTCATCAAGCTAATTCAAGTAGTGGGAGAGTAGGAGTGAGTCTTATAAGAGACACAATGATGGAAGCACAAATGGATTCAATGTTATATGGGAGTACCTTTTTTTGTCAGTATCATTTGCACAAAATTTAGGCACACAAATTTTTTGAATGTCTTCAAGGAGTAGTAATCCATTGCATTCTATTGAGGTACAGCTTTAGTTCTACTATTGGGACACAGGGAAGTACGTGTTATGGTGTGACCCCAACTATAGGTTTGGGATCATGAAGTATAGGTAGCTCTAGTTCCAATGGATCTGGTGGTTCTGGAGGTAGAAGAAACACAATCTAGGTTATGGATCGGTAGGTAATGTCCGCACAAACCCAAGAATATTTACATGGAGATGTCTCTTCGTATTCTAGAGTATAGGGGCATATAAGATGCTACACGAACAAGTGCATATGTGTTAAATAATATGGAACCTAAAAGGAATCATGAATTCTGATTGTAGGGAAAGCTAATTTGCTACTACGTTACAAGGGCATGCACACAACTGGTACAAAAAGTTTGACCTTGATCGAGACTTGCATGATACTATACAACTTTAAAAGTTGCATTCCTTAAAGAGTTTCACATCCCCGAGTTTAAACAAAAGAGTATAAGTGCACTCAAGGATATTAAGCAAGGCACTACCGAAAGTGTTAGAGAGTATGGTGCATAGTTTAAAAATTTGTTATCCAAGCTTTCTTATGATATATGTTAACCATTTAACCTACGGGAAGGCTATATGTCGACTTATGTTTTTAAGGAAATCGTCACACAATGATTTTTGCTAAGGCATAGAATCCGAGAATTTTCAATTTTCGACTTTGGGGTTTTTCATTTTTAGAGTTTTTAAAGCTCAATTTCAGAATTACATTTGAGATTTTCTGAAGTTTGAAACTCTGAAAGTCCAAATTTTTGGACTTTCAAGTTTTTCATAAATTGAGAACTTTTGGCTCATTTTGTTTAAATCGACTCAGATTTCCGAAGTATGAAACTCTAAAAGTTTGAAAATTTGAATTTTCGTGTTTTAGGTTTTGGGGTTCTCCGAGTCATTTTAGGATTTTCACTTGATTTTTCCAAAGTTCGAAACTTCGAAAGTCTGAATTTTCAAACTTTTGGGTTTTCGTTTTGGACTTTTAATTATCAATTCATCTTTTTGCTTTCCATTTTTTTGAAATCCAAAATCTTGTATTTTTGGGTTTCAGGATTTTGGAACTTCGGAGGTTCTATGCATGATTAATTATCACCTACCTCTGTATGGATCAGATTTTTACCATTAATGTTGGGATTTCTATATAAACGTGGATTTTTTATTTTTTATTTTTACCTGACACATTCGCTCTGACATTTCACTCTCGTACTTTTTTGTGTCCTTTTCAAGGTATGATTTTGGTTTTATTTCCTTTTGGTTTAGGCCATTTCCCCCCTCCTCTCATTTCATTTTCTTTTTATTTTCCCTCTGTTTTTCTTATAATGTCTTTCTTTTTCACCATGTTTTGCTATGGAGGTTTTCTCCAAGTTTTCAAATATGAGGTTCTTTCTAGGTCCCTCATACTTCCTCCTATTTCTCAAAATCCATCTTGGCTTATTAACACTTATTTTTTTGTAGTTCCTCCGGAGACTATTTCGAGCTTATTTTCAGAAAATCTATTTTGGACAATTCCTTCAAAAGATCATAAGGCAGAAAATATTTCGGTGAAAATCTTCAAAGTTTTATAATTTTGGAATTTCGGATAACTATTGCTTCAAAGATTTCTTTTCGAACTTCTTGACTTCGAAAAAAATTCAGAGATTTCATTTTTGGGTTTTCATAGATTTCAGCTTGGTTTTGGAGAATATGGAATTTAGGATTTTTGGACTTCTAACTTTGGAAAAACTTTTTGGAGATTTCTTTCAATGTTTCCTTTCAAATTTTTAGTTCAAGATTTCAGATTTTTCTTTCTCTCAAGTTTTTGGAATTTCTATAACATTTAAACTATTCAAACATGGGTTTTGATGCTTATTTCCACTTCAAAGGTGAAAGGAAAGATGAAGTACACATTTCTTGGAGTTGCTCCCCAATCCTACTTAACCTATGTTTTAGGAAATATTAGGGACATCGATCTCAGGAAGATTGATCTTCCCGAGTTCTAGGAAAGATTAAAAGCCCCAAATAAAAATCCATGGATACAGACCATCTTTGACAGTGGTCTTGCCCTTTCCGCTGGTTTTCTTGCATCCGTGCAATGCCTAGAATTCATCCTAGCTGCACCAACCCGCTATGACGAGGACTCTATGTTGATAAGAGATAGTGATGATAAGGTGGTAATCCATCTATGAAAGGAATGATAACTAGATCGTGCTAAGCCAAGAACACAGATGCTAATCAAACATCACGATCAATAACATGAAAGTAATTCACCGAATAACTTTACATAAAACCTTTGCAAACAAATGAGAAACAATATCATATATTATTATGGAGCTCAATACAATACATTGAGAATGGGCCGTACTTAAATAGGAAAGGATTAACAATCTAAGAACTAGTCAAGGTAGTAGATCAAGCCATGAATCAAGGAAATAACCACTCATCAAAGAACTAGTCAAGAACATAGATTTAGGAGAGAACTAGACATCAAGGATCTAGTTAATACCATAGATCAAGGAAAGAAGTATACCTAACAACTAGATAATATCTCCTAATATATAAATAAGATAAAATAAATATCCACACACATAAGTGGGTGATGATAAATACAATAAAGGTAAATAAAGTACCTAGGTGAACATGAGCTAAGGTAAATACCTACTCTAACAATCTGGACCCGGATTTCTTTGAAGACTTGTTCAAACTTCCATACGTATAAGATTACACCAATATCTCACTTGAAATAGTAGTTGAGCACCTTTGGGATAAAAAGTAGGAAGTGTGCTTCAAGTTCATGATGAAGTCCTACCCGACTAAGAGTTTTTCCAAGTTACCCAAGACTATACATAGATCAGATTTCATTCAGAACGTCAACGATATCATTATACTCTTGAGAAGAGTTTTAGGTCTTCCTTCTGCAAAGAAATTCCAAGAATGGATGTTCTTGTACATAGAAACGATCAAGAAGAATGATGATTTTATCCGATGGGGTGAACATATCAGTAGCAACATTTGCTACTAGTTGGGCAAGGTGGTAGAAACTAAATCCTTCTACATGACATCTTTCCTAGTATATGTAGCTACTGCCATGGGGGATTTCTTAGGATTGAACACTAGGGGTTTTCTAAGCACATCCCAAATATATGAATTTTATCCCCAACTTACTCTAGATGAGGGGAGAAAGCACTTTCGAAGAATCAACGATGCTTTCTTCGCTATTATCCTCTATCACTTTGACAAGGAGCTATATAATCGGTGGATTTCCGATGAGGCTTTCCAAGAGGTGTGAGAATGGGGAGAAATCTACTTTCAGTTTCCCACATTCACCTATCTTTAGATTATGTGTTTCATAGATGCCCACAAAGAAGTTACCAAGGTGCCCCACTGACAAGTGGGTTCTTCTGGAATTGGTTCAATAGTTGTTGGATTACCACAAAATCCAAAACAAGTGTCACAAGGTAGGAATGCATTTCCCTATTACAATTGGCAGGTATTATTTCCCAACTATCCCTAAGGCAAGAAATGTGGATGCTGAAATGGCTGAGGTAACCGTATGCGACCTTCCTTCCAAGAACTAACTTTGATTGTTGGGGTAAGTTCAGAGACAGAAATTCCAGTGCTCATATGCCCCAATTAGAATACATATAGATCCATTTTCAAGATGAATACATCATGTGGAAAAGGGATTATGAATTATTAACCCTTGATGAACTCGTGGCGCTTTGGGTTGGCTAATCTGCCAAAGGACTTACGGTGATAATGATGAGGTCCTCGATTCATCATACAGGTGATGATGTTGCCAATCAACCACTTCCATGGGTTGATTGGTATGTTGAAGAATGCGGCAATACAAAAGAAAGGACAAGCCCCATTCTAAAAAGGACTTTCAGTTAGTTGGTCACTTTGGGAATCTCACCCAAATGGGAAAATCAACCTTTAAATACAGGGTCCACATCAACAAAGAAATCAACCAAAACATACAAAATTTAAAATATTGACTCAAAGGGTTCCCACGGTTCAAAATAAGATTTCATTTGTGGTTGGTGGCTCATCTCTTTCTAGTTTTCCTGCTCCTAGGGTTATAACATCTATAGTACCAGATCCACCGAGGTTGTGGAAGTAAGTGATTCCCCTAGTATCGTTATGGATCCATCCCATCTTCCCCCGACTCCATTATCACTCCCAATATAATTTATCTCCACTTCTTCCACCATTTCCTCTATCCCATCTCCTTCTATGGCCCATGTATTTTCATCACTTCCAGCTTTATCACCGGGAAAATATTGGGTCACCCATTTCCTCCTCACTTCCTTTGACAGTCCCAGTCTCTTCGATCTCAACCCCCAACATTTCCTTTTCAATTCCTATGGCTATCCTCACTCCCAAACCTTCCATTATTTTCATAGCTACTTAGATATTAGTTGGAATTTCTAGCAATCTTTCCCTAACTAGTACTTCGGTTATCGGATATGCTACTCCATCTTCCTCAACTTTAGCCATACTAGAGTGATTTTTAGACAAACTCCTAAGAAAAATAAAATGGTTCCTCTGGGATATTTTATATATCTCATTATATTGGATTCCATGCCAAAAGACATGCCAATAGACCGAGAACTATATCAAGTCAACAGCTTAATCCGTCAGAGAGCGCATGATAGAAGTGGCTACCCCTATTGAGGAAAAACTAAAGAAACCATCACAAAGCAATGCAGACTACTAGATCTTGAAGTTCTCATTGGGGAAGGCTACTCATGAAGGAGCCAAGAAGCATATACACACTACCCTTGGGGCTCTTTTGGAGAAATATGACAAAGATAAGGCCACCAAGGAAAACTTAAGGCCAAAGTCAAACAACTCACTACACTGCTGCATATAGCGTAACTCAACCCACTCCATCCACCGATATCTCAACTACTAAGGCCATGAAAATTTCATCTACAATCAATGATATCTTTTATCATGAGCTAAAGAAGCTAGGCCAGAGAGTCAGAATAGTGAATGGATGGATGGAAAGGATCTTACATGAGGCTAATCCTCTAATTAAGGAAGCTATGGAGATTTATATTTATTTACAGGTTGCAAAAGCCACCATTGCTAAGATGGATGAATCTCTCTCCAAAGATAATAATAATTTGAATTTAACTTTGGCCACATTGAATGACATTAGAGAAGAATATTTTGATTTACTTCTACAGGAAGAGGTAATTGATGATGCCTCAAAATTGTTTGAATATCAAAAAGCTATACAATTCTCGTGTCGTGCTATAAGATATAATTAATAAATTGGAGGATAAGCGGGTAGAAATTATGGATGCCCTCAATGATATCTCCAAAGAGTTTACAACACCCACTACAAGTTTTTCAATCAAAATATTGATGCTCTTCTTGAGGACCAGGTTAAAGAAAATTTCAAAGATTTAGTGAAGTAGGATGATGATGTTATGAAGACTTTCAATAGTGACTCCATTGATTGACTAGTTCTATGTAAAAACTTCATAGGGAGACTAAATAAATTCATAAGTAAGCTTCAAAGGTTGCCACCAAGATCATGAATGAGCAGATATAGTAAATCACTATGCCTATGGACCTAGAGATGAAGAAAATCAGAGTATTGTTAAGTGTTTCTTCGAATACAGACACCGAATGGCCATATGGGAAGAAGGGAAACAAAAAGATGCAGAGAAAGGAGAGGAGGGTGAACTAGGCCAAAGCTGAGTGGCCATGAAAGGATAGGTTCAAGCTCTGAAATGGTCAAAGTTACAGGGTTGACTTGGTCAACCTTTTGCAACAAATTTACCAATTTTATGAGAGCATGTTCAAGTTTATTAATGATATTAGTAGTTTTAGTTAAATTCCCAGTTGTAATGGCTCACCCTAGGAAATTATCAATAGTGGAGTGCTCTCCATTATTTAGAGAGACATATTTTTGAGAGATTTAGAGGAAAGTTGCTCTTCAAGCTTGGAAGAGTGCTTCCAAAGTTTTTTTAAAACCTTTTAATTATATTCAAAGTTATTCCTTCCACTTGAAAATCTATTTTATTGTGTTGAGTGATTAACAATTACATGCATTGTGAATGTGATTCCTTAGCATTATGTGATTAATTTACCTTTATTTTAGATTATCTCTTTCATATTGAGAAAATAATAGTGTGATTACTTCCCATCGATTGTGAGAAAATATTTTTCCTTCGATGATAAAGAGTTTCATTATTATTATCATTTAAGTGAATACTGGACATGTGCTTGTGATTTTTCCTTTGATAAATTATTTATGCATCATATCAAAGTTGATCCCTCTATTGTGTGTGTTTAAGGTTTAATAGAGGAACGTGTGCTTCTAGTCCGTGATATTTAATATCCTTTCCAAGATGCAATAGGTGAAGGTGGCTAATGATGTAATCATCATACCCACATTAACCCTTCCAAAAGTTAAATACCCCTTTTTTTGGTGTATCACCAATTTCTAGAATAATTTTTATTCCCTTGTATTCTTTTCCCTTAATCCCATGAAATGATAACATATGACTAGTTAGCCATCTTTCTTACATCATAAGCAGTGTTTTGTTTAGTTTAGGAATAGGAAGCTGGCCTTCTCCAGAGGTTCACCTCGAGCCCAAGTCCCATAACTTGAGAGGTAATCCCATGTGTCCCAATCACACTAAATTTCGTGATTCATTTTAGGCCATTCGAGGGCTGCAATGACTTGGAGACAAAAATTTTGGCACACCCGGTGGGACAGAGAGTTGGTACCTCTCTTCTCATTTCATTGACACAAGGTACCTGGTGACTCCATCTCTCTGGATCTCACATTTTAGTACATCAACTCATGTGAAGGATTCACACAAGATCTTCTTCAAGGAAGGGCAATTATTGTCATACGGAGCTTTCTTTGTCTCCCCCAAAAGGAGAAGAAACCTTTCAGTACCATTAGCTACGCTTTACCTCGTAGAGGAAATTCAATTCCTCCTAAAGGAAATTTCCCTCTACCAAGATACAATCAATTTATGAATGTCATGGAAGCTAATAATTGGCCTCCATTCAATACCAAAATTCCATCATAGCAAAAAGAGACACCATACTAGCAAAATTTGCCTTGAAAATTTTACCTTTTTCACCGTGGAGACTAATGCATCACCTTGGGAGTACACACTAGATGTGGCTAGCATTTGGGTGGTACATAGTATTACGTAAAGATAATGTGACGGTTCGACTCTTACTACTTCATTCAAAGGCAGGGAACTTTAATTGTTCTCGAGTCTAGTTGTTGGATCCGTTACTTAATTGGAACGATTTAGGCACAAAATTGTGTAAGCGCTTTAAAGATAAAAGTGATAATATTTCACTTATGGAGAAATTTCATATTATCAAGCTATCTCCCCAAGATTTTATGAGTGACTTCAACCTCCACTCGATAGGACTTAGAAATAGATCTTGACACTTGTAAGGCCATCCCTAGAAAGTACATTTCTATATTACTTACGGGCATTATATTGATGTCATGCTCTAATCCATGGTGGAAATATAATCCCCGATACTTACGAAGTGGATGTACAATACAAAACTTTCTTGATTCAAGTAGATAAAATTTCTACTAGACCTCCCATTTCTATTTTTACAGAGGTTGTAGGCCAACATCCAGTCATCGTCCCAATTTCGATAACTTCTACTCTAGTAGCTACGCATGTGTCCAATGATTTGGCTGAAGTGAAGTCACTACTAAAAACTTTAGGAATGAACTCGTAGCCATGCAAAGGCAAATAGTCCCAATATGCTCTCCCTTTTAACCTAAATATCGACTAACCATCCCCTATTTAAGGGAAACGGTCCACCGCAGAGCAAAGCCATAACCCAAGTTATAAATGTGAGGCCTTTGATTTTCCAAAATCCCTTGGCTACCAACTCGTTTAGAGCCATAGTCCCGGTCTAGAACAACCTCATTCAAGACTATGAATGGTGTTATCCTTAGTCTCAGCCCCATAATCAAAATATCTACCCAAATGGAATTTTGAGTCAAGCCCTCATGGTTCAAAGCATTACCACTACACCTGAATAACCTACTGAGCCATCCACTTCAGAAAGTCAAGATAAAGCTCCTGATGAAACTGCATTATTAAATTAGAAAGAAGAGGAATATTGTGGTTTAAATACTAATTCCTCCATCGTAGCATCTAACACATGTTCCAAGAAAAGGGAAATAGATTCAAGGTCTTCTAATTTAGATCAGGCATCCACTTCTTAGGCCCCAACACAGATACCAGATGATAAAGGCATGAGAAGGAAATCACCAGAAATATCCGTTGATCAGAATACAAAGAAATATGGAATATCAGGAATTATGATACCCAATAAGCATTACCCAAAGGAAAACCCCAATGTACCAAAAGGTATTAGCAAAGTGAGATAAATTTCATTCATCATAGTGGAACAAATGAAGGATACCAATTTGAGTGTCACAATGTGGGATGCACTTTCAATTCCTTCTCAAAAGAACATGCTACGAGAAGATTTGAGTAGCTTTGCACTACTAGTGAACTGTCAGATTGGAAACAACAATAGAACTAACTTAACTTATGCCATCCCGAGATAAAAATGTAGGCTAAGACCAACAAGCCTCCACCATTTTATATCTCGCTGATTATTGGTGACCATTTGGTGCAAAATTGTATTATTGACTCTTGAGCTAGTAGTTTCGTGATGCCTAAGCAAATCGCTGATGTACTACAGATTCCATATGCTCCAATTTCAAGAGGATTTGTTCAACTAGATGGTACTGCAGTTCAAACTATAGGGGTCATTAAGGGGTTCCAAATAACTATCCACACAAGATATATCCATCATTTATCTCCCTCCCCTCTTCGCCATCTACCGATCATGGGATTTCATTGCAAAAATTGGAGGATATTTTTCATCGATCGTCGTCGCATATGATCTTGAGAACTCGTTATGGGAAGAAGGTAACTATAAGAGTAGAATCAATTTCTCCTACAAATGTGGAACCTTACACATCCCAACCCATAGAGGGTAACTAAGCCATTTATGACCCAAAGAAAGAGGTCGTGGATTATGAACCAACTACTCTTGTAGAGGAGGTGCCTGATACAGTGCTTGATGAAGTAAGTATAGACCATCAATATGACCCATACGCTAATTTATTGGCTAATGAAGAATCAGTCTGTTTTTTGGATGAGATCAGGTTGGGAAATTATTGTATACATGAAGAAGGTAAAACCATACCTCGCTTGATTATGGTGCCAAGTGATTACAAGGGCTATGCTAAATTTTCTTTAATGGTTCAAGGAGTAAGAATGGATCTGGTGCAGGAGTCGTGTTAATTTCTCCAAGAGGGGATAAATATTTCTCATCTTTTAGATTATAGTTCAGCTGTACCAATAATGTCACCGAATATGAAGCTCTTATAAAAGGGTTGCAGCTATCCCAAAAAGAGGAATCAAATCCCCGATCATTTTTGCGATAAAAAATTGGTGGTCCATCAAGTAACAACCCACAAAGTGCATCAAAGAATGATCTCTTAAGATCATATAAGAATCAAGTTTGGGACCTAATAGAAGACTTTGAAGCTTTCGGAATTCGTGCAGTTCCTAGAACTCAAAATCAAGATGCTGATAGGCTTGCCACCATCAGATCTCAATATGATATACCTATGGATATCATGAAGGAAGGGTAGAAAATAGTCAAAATGGTTGTTTGTCCCATAGTACTAGATAATGTAAGCAGTTGGTAGGTTTTTGATAGTGATGAGAAAATTGTTCTCTTTCTACAACAAGAAGTAGAGTTCACCACCAAACAACAAGGTAAATTATAGGAATCCTATGGTGACTAGGTCATTCAGTTGAGAGGAAACAAATTTCCAAAAGGCTTGGTCATGCTTGAATCTATCTTCAATTTAGATGACCAATCCAAACAACAAAACACAAATATGGTGGTAAAAGAAGAAGATTTTAAGGAAGTCGAGGTGGCTAGCAAGAAATGTTTAAAGATTGGTAAGGTATGCACTGCTCAGGAAAAGGAATATTTCATTGAGTTGTGCCAGAATATCATGATATTTTTACATGGAGCTATAAATACTTGTGTGGTTTTGACCCAGGCCTAGCTCAACACATGATTGGACTGGATTCGAACTCTAAGCTAGTTCGTAAAAAAAAGGCCAATCAATCTCAAGGTTGAGCCGCTAATAAGGAAAGAGCTAACCAAGCTTATTGAATCTTGCATAATTTTTCCCATCAAGCATTCATCATGGGTAGTTAATCTAGTGCCTGTGAGGAAAAAGAATGGGAGATCCAAATTTGTGTAGATTTTAGGGATCTTAACCGTGCCTCATTAAAGGATCACTACCCTCTTCCATTAATGGAACAGATCCTCTAGACAGTGGCAGGAGCTCAAAGGTTTTCTCTATTGGATGGTTATTTAGGGTACAATCATATTTTGGTCCAAGAATCTAATCAATTCAAGATGGATTTCACTACTAAGTGGGGCACATATGCATACAACAAAATGCCATTTGGATTGTCCAATGTAGGGGCTACTTTTCAAAGAGCCATGGACATGGCATTTAAAGGACTCATCAATGATATGATATTGTTCTACCTTGATGATATAAATGTCTATTCCAAACATGCTAATGATCATATTGCACATCTAAGGAAAGTTTTTCGAAGATGTAGAGAGTTTGGAATCTCACTAAACCCCAAAAAATGAATTTTTTCAGTTCGAAGGCAAGCTATTAGGGAATATTGTTTCAATCAAGGAATCTCAATTTAACTAGCCAAGATTCATTCAATTTTATCTCTATCCCTCCCAAGTCACAAGAAGGGTCTCCAAGGCTTCCTGGGAGCTATAAACTTTGTTCAAAGATTCATTCTCCAATTTTTAGTGTTAGCCAAGTTGCTGACGGCTATGCTTAAAAATAACATTCCTTTCTCATGGGAAAATGAAGGGAGAGAAAACCTTGAGGCCATCAAAGATGATATTTCCCAAGCTCTTACGCTGGTAAACCCCCATTTTGACAAGGATTTTATCCTCTATGCTTTTGCGGGTCATGCGAGTATTTCAGGTATCCTCACTCAACAGAACAATGATCTGATGGAGAAACCAATTGCCTTCTTCAGTCAGTCTCTCAAGGAATATGAGCTCAAGTATTCTTTTTTTGAAAAATAGGTCTTTGTGAGTCATTTGAGCTCTGAAAAATTCAAGCATATGTTGTCCAACAATAAGGTACACTTGATGGTTTCCCATCCTGGTGTTAAAGAGTTTTTGTTGAATAAGGAGATGAACGAGAAATGCGTTGGGTGGATTATGAAAGTAATGGAATATGATGTACACATTAAATTCACTAAAATTTTCAGAGGCAAGGGGTTATGCTAGTAGTTGGTCAGCAGACATGGAAACCAAGAATGATAAGGATGTTGCACTCCTCAACATTGAGGAAGGAAATGGTCAGATTGATTGGTTAACTAAAATGGAAATTTTCCTTCTCTTGGGAGTATATCCCCAAAATATGGATAAGATTCAATGACGTACTTTCTATCTCCAATCCATTCCATATGTTGTGGTAGATGGCATTCTTTTCCAAAAGAATTTGAACGGCATTATTTTACACTACATCAAAACAAAACAAGTTAACAAGATATTAGAGGATTTCCATAACGAGATGTCGGGAGGTCATTACTCGGCACGAACGACTACTACCAAGATCATGTAGGCCAGTTATTACTAGCCGGACTTGTTCAAAGATACCCATTTTTGGGTAAGAAAATATAAGGAGTGTGCTCTCTTCGTAGGAAAATAGAATTTGGAAGCTCTCCCATTACATCCCGTTTAGGTGGATCAACCCTTTGTTCAATGGGGGTTGGATTTTATTGGTATGATCAATCCTCCATCCAATGAAGGACATAAATGGGTCCTTACTTGACAGATTATTTCACTCACTGGACATAAGTGGTGGCCTTAAAGGAAAGAAATGAAAAAGTGGTCCTTGAATTCTTAGAGAATATCATGACAAGGTTTGGTGTTCCATTTACTATTATCTCTGACAATGCAATGGCATTCCTCGGGATGAAAATAAGTGAATGGGCCATCAAGAACGGGTCTATCTCAAGACTTTGTCTAACTACTATCCATAGGGAAATAGGTTGGTCGAATCTAGCAATAAAAACCTGATAAGGATCATCAAGTGCATGATGGAGCCCAACAAAAGGACCTGACATACGTAGCTTAAGGTTTCTCTATGGGTAGATTGAATAACACCTAAAAAGGCCATTGGGGTTTCACCTTTCATTCTTGATACGAAAGGGAAGAAAAGCTTCCACTTTCCTTCCCTAGATTTGGCTTATTGACTAGAAGTTATGGAGGATGAGGCCTTAATAGTGAGGTTTTCAAAACTCATGGAGCTAGAGGAGATTCAAAATACTTCCATGAATACATTGACTGAGCATCAGGATCAGGTTGAGAAATACTTTGACAAGAAATCCAGGTGATAGGTTGTCTAGGGAATGGGATTTGGTTCTAAAATGGGATGAAGATCGTGCCAAACTAGGCAAGCACTCCAAGTTCGATGCTCTCTAGAGTGGGCCCTATGTTATTACACGCTGCAAAGAGGTAAATTAATTTTTCCTATCCAGACTCAATGGAGAATAATTTACCATTCATGTGAATGGAATACACCTCAAAGCTTTATTTTGATGAGTTCTCACCCTGTACAATTTTCTATTTTACTCCAAGTGCTCTGCACATGGTTTTGTTTTTTTTTTTTTTTTTTCTTGTGTTCTTTTTCTATTTTAGGTCTTGGTATTTTAGATTCCTTTGCCCAATCTTTTCTTAAGGCTACTAGTCTAGAATCTTAGTAGGCAAGATTTCCTTGAGATCACCAAAAATGTTAACCATTTAACCTACTCGGAGGAAGGCAGTCTGCATTAGACTTATGTTTTTAAGGAAATCCTCACATAGTGATTTTCACTAAGGCCAAGAATTTGAGAATTTTCAATTTTTGGACTTCAGGGTTTTTCCTCTTTGGAGTTTTTGAAGCTCAATTTCAGAATTGCATTTGATATTTTCTCAACTCAAAACTCAAAAGTATGAATTTTTGACTTTCGTGTTTTTGAAATTTGGAAATTTCATTTTTTTAAATCCAACTCAGACTTCCGAATTCCAAAACTCTGAAAGTCTAAAAATTTGAGTTTTCAGGTTTTGGGTCTTTAGAGTTCTCTGAGTCATTTTAGGATTTTCACTTGATTTTTTCTAAAGTTTGAAACTCCAAAATTTTGAATTTTTAGACTTTCAGGTTTTCGGGTTTCAAACTTTCAATTGCCAATTCATCTTTTTGCTTACCATTTTTCCAAAGTATAAAATCCCAAAATTTTTGGTTTGGGGCTTTCAGGTTTCAGAACTTGGAGGTTCTATGCATGATTGATTCTCACCTACC
Organism: Taxus wallichiana var. yunnanensis; assembly: GCA_018340775.1. NCBI lineage: Eukaryota > Viridiplantae > Streptophyta > Pinopsida > Cupressales > Taxaceae > Taxus > Taxus wallichiana. Next base: position 419,379,555 of record CM031233.1, read on the forward strand.
ACCCTACGGATCAGATTTTTACCATTAATGTCTAGATTTCTATATAAACACGATTCTTTAATTTTTATTTTTACCTCGACACATTCGCTCTAACATTTCACTCTCGTAATCATCGGCATCCTTTTTGAGGTATGTTTTTGATTTTATTTCCTTGTTGTTTAGGTCATTTCCTCCCACCTTATCCCATTTGGTTTTCTTTTTGTTTTCCTTTGTTTTTCTTGTAATGTCTTTCTTTTTTAAGATGTTTTACTTTGGAGGTTTTCTCAAGGTTTTCAAGTATGGGGATCTTTCTAGGTCCCTCATACTTCCTCCTGTTTCTCAAAATCCATCTTGGTTTCTTAACACTTCTTTTTTTATAGTTCCTCTAAAGACTATTTCAAGAATCTTTTTGGAAATTTTTTTTCAGAGAATTCCTTCAAAAGATCACAAAGCGAGAAACTATTTTAGAGAAACTTTTCGGTGAAAATATTTAAAGTTTTCCGATTTTGGAATTTTGGAGAACTCACGCTTAGGAGATTTCTGTTAGACTTCTTGACTTCAAAAACTTTTAGAGATTTCATTTTCAAGTTTTCAGAGATTTCAGTTTCATTTTTTTAGAGAATCAGGAATTTTAGATTTTTGGGACTTCTAAATTTAGAAAAAAATTTCGGAGATTTCTTTCAGTGTTTCCTTTCAGAATTTTTCAGTTTGGGATTTTATATTTTTCTTGTTCTCAGGTTTTTAGAATTTCTGTAACATTCAAACTCCTAAAACATAGGTTTTGATGTCTACCTTCACTTCAAAGAGGAAAGAAAAGATGAAGTACACATTTCTTGGTGTTTCTCCGAATCCCGCTTAACCTCGATTTATGAAATATCGGGACACCGATCTCGGGTAGATTGATCTTCGCAAGTTTTGGGAAAGATTAAAATCCCTAAACAAAAATCCATGGATGTAAGCCATCTTTGAGAGTGGTCTTTCCTTGCCTCTGGTTTACCCGCATTTGTGCAATGCCCAAAATTCATCCTAGCTATAGTAGCCCACTATGACGAGGACTCTATGTCGATAAGAGATAGCGAAGATAAGGTGGTAATCTGTCTGGACCCAGATTTCTTTGAAGACTTGTTCAAACTTCCAAACATATAAGATTATGCCACTATCTTAACTAAAATAATAATTGAACATTGGGATAAAAAGTAGGAAGTATGCTCGAAGGTCATGATGAAATCCTACCTGACTAAGAATTTTTCAAATTTTCCCAAGAGAATACATAGATCATATTTCATTCAAGAGGTAAACGATCTCATTATATGCTTTAGAAAAGTTTCAATTCTTCCTTCTGAAAAGGAATTCCAAGAATGGATGTTCTTGTACATAGCAATGATCAATAAGAATGATGAGTTTATCCGATGGGGTGAACATATTAGTAGCAACATTCGCTACTAGTTGGGCAAGGTGGCAGAAACTAAATCCTTCTACATGACATATTTCCTAGTATATGCAGCTGTTGCCATGGGGGATTTCTCAAGATTGAACACCAGGGGTGTTCGCAGCTCATCCCAAATATATGAGTTTTATCCACAACTTACTCGGATGAGGGGAACAAGTACTTCTAAATAATCAACAACGCTTTCTTTGTTATTTTCTTCTATCACTTTGAAAAGGAGCTATATAATCATGGATTTCTGATGAGGCTTTCCAAGAGGTGTGAGAATGGGGAGAAATCTACCTTCGCCTCCCCACATTCACCTATCTTAAGATTCTAGGCTTCATAGGGACCCCCAAAAGTTTCCAAGGTGCCCCGCCGACAAATGGGTTTCTCCCGAATTGGTTCAACAGCTTTTGGATTACCACAAAATCAAAAACAAGTGTCATAAGGAGGGAATACATTCCCATGTTAAAATTGGTAGGTATTCTTACCCAACTATCCCCAAGGAAAGAAATGTGGATGCTGAAATGGTTGAGGTAACCTTGTGGACCTTCCATCCATGAACTAAATTTGACTATTGGGGTAAGTTTGGGGAGACAAGAAAGTCCAGTGCTCATATGCCCCAATTAGAAGACATATGGATCCATTGTCGAGATGAATACATCGTGTGGAAAAGGGATTAAAAAGATTAACCCTTGATGAAGTGTGGTAGTTTGGGTTGGCTGATGTGCCAAAGGACTTACAGGATAATGATGAGGTCCTAGATTCATCATATAGGGATGATGATGTTTCCAATCAACCAATGCCATGGGTTGATTGGTATGTGGAAGAATGTAGCAATACCAAAGAAAGGGTGGGCCCCATTGTAAAAAGTACTTTCAGTTGGTTGGACACTTTGGGAATCTCACCCAAAGGGGAAAATCAACCTTCAAATACAGGGTCCACATCAGCAATAAACCAACCAACACCTACAAAAGGCAAGATATCGACTCAAAGGGTTCCCACGGTTCTAAATAAGATCTCATTTGTGGTTGGTGGCTCATCTCTTTCTAGTTCTACTGCTCCCAATATTACATCATCTATAGTACCAAATGTTGAGGTTGTTGAAGTAAGTGATTCACCTAGTGTCATTCTCGATCCATCCCATCTTCACTTCCCTCCATTATCACTCCCAATATCAGCTCCCTCCACTTCTTCCACCATTTCCTCTTTCCTGTCTCCTTCTATGGCCCAAATATTTTTGTCACTTCTAGTTTTATCAGTTGAGGAAAATATTAGGTCACCCATTTCCTCCTCACTTCATTTGACACTCCCATTTTCTTTCATCTCAACCCCCAACATTTCCTTCTCGATTCCTATGGTTTTCCTCACTCCCACACCTTCCATCATTACCACATTTTCTCAGATATTAGCTGGCATTTCTAGCGATATTTCCCTAACTAGTACTTTGAGTATCGGATCTGCTACTTCATCTTCCTTAGCTCTAGGCATACCAGAGTGGCTATTTAGATAGACTGCTAAGAAAAAGGAAAAGGTTTCTCTGGGAGATGTGATAGATCTCGGATATTGGAGTCCATGCCAAAAGACAAAGCCAAGAGACCGAGAACGTATCAATTCTAACGGTTAATCCATTAGGAGAGCGCATGATAGAAGTGGCTACCTCTATTGAGGAAAACTAAAGAAACCATAAAAGTAGTAGACTACCGATCTCAAATTTCTCATTGGGAAGGCTACTCATGAAGGGGCCAATCAGATGTACACACTACCCTTAGGGCCCATTTGGAGAAATAGGACAGAGACAAGGCCACCAAGGACAAGCTAAAGGCCAAGGTTGAACAACTCACTACACTGCTGCATAGAGTAACTCAACCCACTCCATCCATTGACATCTTAACTACTACGGCCATGAAAATTTCATCTGTAATCGATGATATCTCTTATCATGAGCTCGAGAAGCAAGGCCGAAAGGGAGAACAATGAATGAATGGATGGAAAGGATCTTCTAGGAGGTCGATCCTCATATTAAGGAAGTTATTGAGATTTATACTTATTTATAGGTTGCAAAATCCACCATTGCTAAGATGGAATAATCTCTCTCTGAAGATAATAATAAATTGAATTTGACTTTGGCAACATGGAATGACATTAGAGAAGAAGATTCTGATTTACTTCTGCATGAAGAGGTAATTGATGATGCCTCTAAATTGTTTGAATATCAAAAAGCTATGGAATTCTGGTGTCAGGTGCTACAAGATCTAATTAAGAAATTAGAGGATAAGTGGGTAGAAATTATGGATGCCCTTAATTATATATTTGAAGAGTTCGACAACGCTTATTGCAAGTTTTTCAATGAGAATATCGATTCTCTTCTTGAGGACCAAATTAAAGAAAATTTCAAAGATTTAGTGAAGCAAGATGACGATGTTATGAAGACTTTCAATAGTGACTCCATTGATTGACTGGTTCTATGTAAGAACTTCATAGGGAGACTAAAGAAAGTCATAAGTAAGCTTCAAAGTTTACTGGCCAAGATCACGAAAGAGATCAAAATAGTAGATGTATTAAATTACTACACCTATGGATTTGGAGATGAAGAAACTCGAGTTTTGTTAAGCATTTCTTCAAATACGACACCGAATGGACATATGGAAAGAAGGGAAACAAAAAGATGTAGAAAATGGAGAGGAGGGTGAACCGGACCAAATCGAGTGGCTATGAAAAGGATAGATTCAACCTCTGGAAATGGTCAAAGTTGTAAAGTTGACTTGGTCAACCTTCCGCAACAAATTTTCTATTTTTATGAGAGCCTATTCCCTTTTATTAATAACATTACCTTTTTTAGTTAAAGACTCGGTTGTAATGGCTCACCTTTAGGAACTTATAAATAGTGGAGTGCTTCCATTATTTAGAGAGACATATTTTTGAGAGATTTAAAGGAAAGTTTCTCTTCAAGCTTGGAAGAGAGCTTCCAGAGTTTTGTTGAAACCTTTTAATTATATTCAAATTTATTCCTTCCACTTGAAAATATGTTTTATTGTGTTGAATGATTAATCATTACATGCCTTGTGAATGTGATTCCTTTGCATTTTTGATTAATTTACGTTTATTTTAGATTATCTATTTCATATTAAGAAGAAAATAGTATGATTACTTCCCATCGCTTGTGAGAAAATATTTTTCCTTCGTGATAAAGAGTTGCATTATTATTATCATTTAAGTGAATACTAGACATGTTCTTGTGATTATCCCTTTGATAAATTATCTATGTATCACATCAAATTTAATCCCTCTATTGTGTGTGTTTAAGGTTTAACAGATGAACATGTGCTTCTAGTCTATGATATTTTATATCCTTTCCAAGTTGCAATAGGTAAAGGTGACTAATGGTCCTTTCATCATACCCACATTAACCTTTCCAAGCCCATTTTCTTGGTGTATCAAAACTTTTAGAATAATTTTTATTCCCTTGTATTCTTCTTCCCTTAATCCCATGAAATGATAGCCTACAACTAGTTAGCCATCTTTCTTACATCAGAAGTAGTGTTTTGTTTAGTTTAGGAATAGGAAGCCGGCCTTCTCCGGAGGTTCACCTCAAGTCCAAGTCCCACAACTTGAGAGGTGATCCCATGTGTCCCAATCACACCGAATGTCGTGATTCATTCTAGGCCATTTAGGGGTGCAATGATTTGGAGACAACAATATACACATAATCCAACATGCACAATGGTTTGTTGGTGGCCTCGATTATCCCTTTTAGGAGGGCATTATCACATAATACATACACTAATCCATGTGAAGTACTTGAAGCAACCTTACGCTCTAAGGAAGATGGAAGTATAGATACATCGGGTGATCCCTTTTTTAGAAGGATAGATCCTAGCTATGGCAAAATAGTTAGAGAAACTATCAACAAATTCAGCACATGAGATGCGTACGGGATTTGGTGAACAAACTGTGAAGGAGAAGGTCACACAAAGGATAGTTTTCCTCACATATTAGTACACTTTTTACTATTGGATTTTTAGATATGCCATTTAAACCATGATGTTATTCATTGACCATTATTAGAATGCGTGATAAGGAAGAATGTTTCAAGCTTCAGTAAAATCTACAGTCCATGACGCATGACACGAAAGACTTCCAACCGATTAGTCATATCAATGATGTTATAGATATTGGTGTACGATAAAAAATAGTTTCAAATAACTCTAAGGGAAAGAAAAAGCATTAGGATTGCGATCATAATTAGGTGCACTATGATTGGAATGAAGGGAATTTTGAAGGTGGTCATGGCGAGGTTGACGATATTACAGTGGATCCGGAGGATGAGGCCGTGGTAGTGGAAGAAATGAGTATCCTCACGAACATGTTATACATGCACATCTCCCGACCACTACAGTGTGAATGTCCTCACAATATTACATGTTATTTTTGTGGAAATAACTATAGTTATGAGGAGTAACTTGACTTATATGAGCATATTAGTAAGTAACATAAACAAGAAAACAAAGGCATAGGGATGATAAGGATACAAAGTGTTTTTGAAAATCATTGAATGCATAAGTTAGAAGAAAATTCTGAGGCATTGCAAGTGAAGATCATGACCCACTGCCTGGGTAGCATGTGCCAAAGAAGCATTAAAACAAAATCCTACCGTCACTAAGGAGGAGGTTTACATGCATGGTGCCCATATCTTGCCAATTAGAAGGAGGTTTATCAGAAAACATGGAATTTCTTAGGAATCTTTAGGGTGTGATACAATATTTAAAAGAGAAATCACCAAATATGGAGAAAAATAAAGTGTCGAGACGATCCAAACTGATATAGATGACTTAAGAGAAATTTGAAAAATATTTCACTAGAAAAATATCGTTCCATTATTAGGGGATTGGTTAAAGGGAAACACTCTATGTGTAAGTATTGAGACTGGATGGTAGATCTTGCATGTAAAATTTCCCCTCATAGCCTTGATTATGACAAGGAGATAACTTTGAATTTTATTATGGATGGGTGGCTATTGAGTAATATATTGATTGATACATACGCTGAAGTCAATGTTCTTACCCTAGATGTATGTGTACAAATGGGAATACCCCCATTGCAACCATACTCTAATGTAGTATTCATGGATAATCATAGTAAGGCCACTCCCATCAAAGTTTTGAAATATGCATTGATTACCATACAAGGATCCAAGTTCGCAGAGACTTTTTAGGTTTTAGCGCTACTGGAAAATTCGAGATAGCTTCTCAACTCTATTGGGGCATTCTCGGTGCTATGAAAATAATGTTGATCTTTGGTTCAAAAAGGGTTATATCAGTTTTGAAAATAATGAGAAGAGATTTATTATCCCTTTAACAGATGAAAAATATGTGCCCTATGTTGAGCCCTTAAGTGAAGAAGATATGAATAGGATTTATGTACGTGCCATCTGGGATCCATAAGTACTTGAGCCATATAAAGATGGAATAATTTAGTGGGAGGATGCACATTCCATTAGCGATACTACAAGTGTTTCTTGTGATAATTGGGCTCATAACACTTATGAGTTGGTAGGGCACGAAGTAAAGAGCATATTTCCTAGAGGCAAAAACTACGTTATGTCAAGAGGATAGGTAACAACTCAATACCTTGTTACACCGGAGAAGGAGATCCTATGATATTCCTGCATGCCATGGAGGAATAGTGGATAGACCCATTGGAAAGAAGAAATATGATAGCATATACACTACGTGGGATAAGCAACGCGCTGGTGGGTGGCCCACAAGGATAATCTTATAGGATGGAATGAAATTAGGATCACTCTTGCTACTAGGTTCTTCAAGAGCATTGTGCCCAATCAAATATGCACTTATCATGGTCATCAACCTATTAATTAAAACATTTAGAAGTGTGAGATACTCTGGGTAGAGGGGTGGGAAGCTTTACCACCTTCACTATGGGTACACAAGTTTTATTCCACTTTACACAGTTACGCACATGCTTGGTATGTATATGCAGAATTCCATAAAGAGACTTGAAATTGGAAGAATTTAATTGCAGAATGGCCCAGACATTTGAATTCTTCTCTAAAAATCCTATTATGGAAGAAGCATTAAAATTCATAAAGCTCTTAACTATGGGAGATATTGCCAAGGCTGAAGAACTCATTTAGGAGTTATTAGATGAAGGAAACTTAGGAGCACCTCTTGTTGAGGAAATAGAGGCTAATGCCACACTACTTCAACACGCTTGCATTGAGAAAGAAAAGGGAAAAATGGTCTACTTAGTGGATGAAAAAGAAGTCAAAAATATGGAGGTAAACCATTCAATAGGTAGGTGTGAGGTATTATATAGTGCAGATACAACCACATGCACCTATCATGAACCTATGAAGATAAAGAAGGTGAATATTGGATCAGATGTTGAGCCAAAGGAAGCCATAATTGGGGACTATTGGTCAGACTATGAAGTGGAAAAAATCATTGAATTACTAAGGGATTATCAAGACTTATTCCCTAGGGGTTACTATGAACTTAAAGGCATGCATGAATCGTTATGGGAGATGAAGATAAAGCTTAAAGAGGGAGCACGTCCAATTAGAAAGAGACCCTATAGGATGAAACCCAACTTGTGCAGATAGTTCAAAGAAGAGATTGATAAAATTTTGAAGTCCTGGAACTATCAAGCCCCTTGATGAGTCATAATGGGTTAGTCCAATGGTGATAAGTATCAAGAAGGATGTGTGGATTAGGATTTGTGTGGAATACAAGGAGATGAATGTTAGATGTGTGACTAATCCCTTTCCTACACCATTCAATGAGGAAATACTATAAGGCGTTGCAAGGTGTGATATCTATTCATTTACAGATGGGTTCTCTGGGTATCATCAGGTTAGGATTGCCTAGAGGATCAGGAAAAGACTACATTTACTATTGAATGGGGTAGTTTTTCCTATACTTGTAATGCCTTTTGGTCTAAAAAATGTCCCTGTTGTATTTTCGCGCATAGTTGTTCAAGCATTCAAGGAATTTATTCACAAATTCTTACATGTTTATTTCAATGATCGGATCGTGTATGGATTAGTTAAAGATCATTGTGACAATTTGCACTTAATTTTTGAAAGATTTAAAAATAAAGTATTTCTTTGAACATCAAGAAGTGCCTATTTGTTACGCCATTTGGAATACTTTTGTTAGGACACATAATTAGCAAGGAATGTGTTGGTTGATCCAACCAAGGTTGTAGTCATTATAGGCCTTAGAGAGCCTACCACTCAAAGTCAAATGTGTAAATTTTTGGGTCATACAAGATATTATAGGAAGTTTATCAAAGGATATGCCAAAGTTGCCACACCATTGGAAGAGTTACTGAAAGGGAAAGGTATAATGTACTCGGGAGAACCACAAAAGTGTGCATTAGAGACATTAAAGGAAAAATTTACTAACGCACCTATTCTACATTTTCCTTCGTGGGACCAACCATTTCATGTACATGTTGATGCCTCTGCATGGCCATTAGCATGGTGTTGGCTCAACCTAGAGAAGGTATTGTAGATCATCCTATATGTTTTGCTAGTAGAAAGCTAACTCATGCATAACATAATTACATAACTATAGAGTGCAAATCTTTGTCAATGATCTATGCGCTACATAAATTATACCAATACCTACTAGCTACACCATTCATCTTTTATACAAATCACATGGAATTGAATTATTTAGTAAACAATCCTATTCTACAAGGGCACATATGTTAATGGGTGCTCTTATTTCAAGAATTTGATTTCATAGTTGTTATAAAACCATGGAAAATTAAATATGGAGTAGACCATCTATCCGAATATAGTCGAGAAGAAGCAAATGTAATTGAACACACCATGACCGATGCACAATTATATAGGTTACAATGAGCGCCATTAGAACTAAAGGACATTGTTGTCTTTCTACAAATAGGGATGACGCTAGAAGGAATGAAATCCTTGGAGAAGAAACAACTTGCTATATGCATAACTCCTTATATGTTAATTAGTGGTGACCTATACAAATTAAGTTTGGATGAAGTAATGCACCGTATTGGAACATGAGCACACAAATATTATGGAAGAAGCTCATGGTAGTATTGTAAGTGGCCACTATGCAGGTGATGACACTATGTGTAAGATTCTACTCACTGGATTATGGTGGGAGACCTTGTATAAAGATTGTAAGGAATTTTGTAAGGCATATGATCATTGTCAATGCCTTGGGAAACTAGGTCAATGAGATGAAATGCCTATAAGACCCATTACTAGTTTTGAACCATTTGAGAAATGGGATATAGATTACATGGGTCCTATTTCACCATTTACACATAGAACTTGATCATGCTAAATTATAACTTGCACATGCATTATCCGACAAGGTGGGTAGAAGCAACACCTACAAAGGATTGTAGAGAAGCTATAAAGAGCTTAGGTTTCTTTGGGAAAATATTGTTACAGGGTATGGGTGTCCTTTAAGTTTGACAAGTGATAGGGGCACACATTTTATTGGATGAATTCATGATTACACACCATAATACTACACCCTATCATCCTCAGGTGAATGGAACTACTCAGGATTTTAAAAAAATTTTTGAGACATATATTGACAAAAATCTATGATGTTAGAAGAACGGATTGGGATGATAAAATATTTGCAGTCCTTTAGGAATATCGCAGACAACATATAAAAAGGTTGAACAAAGCCACACCATTTCAGTTAGTGTTTTTCATAGAAGCGATTATTCATATGGAATTAATGTTACCTTCTTTGCATATTGTGCGCACTAGAGGTCTAGCTAATGAGAAAGCATTAGAAGAATGGTTTTAATAGTTAATCTAGTTGGATGAGTGATGAACCATAGCACGTTGGAGTCAAAAACAAGAGAAGGCTAGATAGAAAGCATGGCATGATAGGCACATCAGGGATTAAAAGTTAGAGATAGGACAAATGGTGCTCCTTTATGATTCTAAGTTTTGTGCCATCCAGGTAATCTCAAGATACATTGGTTGGGGCCGTATGTTATCACTCACATAATTGAATCAAGTGCTTTTAGTTAGAGGAACTTGATGTAATACGGTTACTCGGTTACTTCAATGGGAGTAGGCTAAAGCCCTACTATAAATAAGTCTTCTTGGTGTTTATAATAAGGTAGTGTTTCCATTTAGATTACATTTTCAATTCTACATTTATTGCATGTATTTCGCTCTTTGTTGCTATACTTTGTCAATTTAGCTAGTGTGTTTGTGTAATAAGCGTGTTTATGCACTTGAATTAATTAATTTAAAGAATTTTTATGCACAAAGGATTAAACATACACTTAGTGTGGGGTAGGTTTTGACATCCGTGTACAAAACAATTGAAAATAAGTACACATGAAAGGAACTATCTACGAGTGCTACTCCACATTGGTGATTTGAAAAACAAAAGAGATTGCTTCTGGACACAGGGACCATAGAGAGAGATGAATGAAGAAATAAGTATAACATGAGGTAACCAGAGGCCAGCAAGACTACCAAATGTGAAGGTGCAAAGATGAGGTACTCAAGCATATGGAAGCACACTAAAAGAAGTCTGCAGCCAAAGGGTAGAAGGGCGCGCTAGAAGGTTATAACTTGGGCACGAAGATGTACCACACAAAAATAATGAAAATTTTCAATTACTGAGAGGATTTTTTGTAGGTGGAGGATCAATAAATGCACTAAATTTTTAAAATTCTATATAGGGATAGAATTTGAGTTTATTTTTACCATTGCAATTGAGAGAATTTGAAAAGGGTTAGGTTTGAATGAGCCAATCAATTGTGTTGAGGTGCAAAGAGTATGAAACTAGATAAGGTGAGAAGTGTTATGCGCAGGAGAAGCTTCCATTCCCATACGTGAAGGGTTTGAGAAAAGAATATGCGTTACAAATGAGCTAAGGCGCATGATTTCCACTAGGGCACAAAGATTAAAACTAGTGTTTTGACTTGTTTGATTACAAAGTGAAGAAAATATAGATTTTTTTCAAATGGCATCAAAGAAAGCACCCATAACAGAGATAAACGGAAGAAGAAGGTTAAAGTGGAAGAAGAAATTACTCCCGAGAGTAATTTCTTAGAAATGCAATATGTAGAGGGCATGATTGTGGGACAAGAATGAGATTCCCATATCTACCAATGTAAAATCAAGGATTACAACCATCAAACATCATATAATAACAAGGATCTTGATGCATTCTTGAGCACAAAAATGAACAAGTACACAACATAGGATATGCCAGTATACGATGACACTAGTGAGAAGTTGCTGAAGTAGAATGAAGTCTACTAGTTGTATGAGCTGCCATATTTTGGAATGTATGAACCATTGTATCGGTGGTTGATGAGTAGAGTCCATGAAAAATTCTTCTACTTCACCGGAAGAGGGTAAGAATTGCAGCTTCCTTGATTTCAAGAGTGACAGGACTAAGGGCCTCAGGGTTGGATATGGATAGTGATTTAAGTGATAACACCAAAATCCTAGAGATAAGGAAAGATCTAGGGTATACTAAAGGTCCTCATGACATGGACATTGACAAATTGAAAAAGTACCTAGTGGTGTAGCAAGCTGCACATCTTGTAACAAATCTAAATTACCAAGGAAGGTGGCCATAGGTAAACACAATGTGGTTACTCATCGCAAAGAAAATGTCTCAAGGAGTGGTCTACAATATCATAGATCGCATAGTAAAGACAATCATTGAAGAAGAGTGGACAAGTGACATATTATGTTTTGGCACTGTATTATTTTATTTAGTATTTATGGAGATTGGGGTACCTGATGGGCCAAAGGAGAAGATTTAGGAATACCCCACGAAGCACAAGTCACCTACAGAAAGATTTGGAAAGTACTTGTGTGATGGATTAATGAGTGGACCATTAAAACAGAGGGCGGAGATGTGGTATGATATATTTTGTGCTGCGCGTTCTCAAAGAAGAGTGGTGCATACCCGTGGATTTTCCTTTGGTGGTGGGTAAGGTAGTTAAGTTTTCACTATCAAAAATTTTGCATCACACAATTTGTGATGAAGGATGGAGCTTGGAATCCATGGTGAAAATTTTCGTATGCCTTCATAGTAAGGTATTTCCAGGGATCAATTCACCAATTTTTAGATGGACGCCACCTAACCTTCAATGTAGATAAGGTATATTATGACTACCACACTTTGAGAAACAAATATGTATATCCAGGGTGGAATGCCTACATTAAAAGGCTTATTTATGATATTATAAGCATGAATCCTGTAAACTTGGTAGTTGGGACACTAAAGCAACGCTTTTTTACCTACAACTCAAACTAAAGCTGGAGAATACTAAGTATGAGGAGAATGAGTTTGCACTCCCATGACCACCAAGGGGTAAGCATACAATGGAAAATTTTGCAATACCTAAGCCCACAGAAACAATTCAAGTAGATGATGAAGAAGAAGAACATGAAGATAATGATGGTTTGGAACACGAGGTAAACAAAAACCTCCAAATAAGGAATAAGATGAGTGTGCAACTACGCCACCTCAGCCACAAGAGGGAGAGATGATGAGGACTTCGATGCAGTCCAAGGAGAGAGCCATTTCAAGAGAATATTCAAGAGAACAAGGAACCAAAATGCTACTCTGTAAAGAGTGCACAAATTTCCTTAACTTTCTCAATAGAAGGAGATAACCGAGAAAAGGAGAAGGAAATTGAAGTTGAATGAGGAAGTGGAAGAGTAGTAGGAAAGTGCACCCAATTCTTCTACACCTCAAAAGAACGTGAAAGAACAAAAAGATGAAGAAATGAAGGATGGAGAAAAGGAAGAAAAAGGAGTAGATGAGGCATCAATCGAGATTTCTCAAGACATAGCCACACAAATTCCAAATCTTGAAGCCCAATTTCCTAAGCATCCTAGATCAATAAGAAAAAGTGGGGAGTATATTACACTAGCCATGGGCTACACCAACGACATAGGTAAAATTGTTTGTGCACATTTCCGAGAGCACAATGACACAAAAGGAGTTGTATGGATGAGAGTTGATGGATAAAGATATGGAAACAATGCGCACACATAACCAATTGTCATGGTTGATGCACATACACATGGATGAACCAGAATTTGATGTGTGTGAGGAGTCATGTGTGTTAAGAAGGTTTAAAAATACACCTTAGGTTAGACACATAATAGTAAATCCTACTGTTATGTTAGATGAACAGTGAGAAATGCTTTGGTAAAATTCTCGATGAAATCACACAAGGGAATATGGATAAAGCTTCCATAATTAGGGCACTGAGGGAGGAGATCAAGACTAAGGATGAATAAATAGCGTGCCTAAAGAAGGAAAGATATTTGGCATAAAAGAAGAATTTTATGTTTATCAACATGGTAGAGGAGATTAGGGACAATTTCATGAAGGCTAGGCCACACTTAGAGCCAAAGGTACCCAAGACATTTCCTTCGGCAATACATTAGGTAATTACATTGGTGGACTTAGTGCTTGAAGATATGATAGAACCAAAGGATCCAACACAAAAATAAGGGTGGGAAAAGGATTTAGTGATGTAGAAGATTGCATTGTATGAAAGGTTTCTTGAAATCTTGCAGGAGGAACTAAAGAAGGCAGATCAAGCATTGAATATTTGTACAGTGTTAGAAGCCGTTATAAGGACCAAGACCATTTTGGAAGACAATGAGGTCCTGAAGGCCATGAAGGATGAGACATTGGGCCATGTAGAATGATTAACACTTGTTAAGCAAAAGTGCAAGGCCCTTACAACAGCTCAGAACCACACAAGGAAAGGTTGGATGAGCTTGGGAAACTCATTACTCAAAATATGGACTTGTTGGAAGGGAGAATGATTGGCATGTCTAGAATTGTGTTGGTCTTATAGAATGAGAAGGGAGAGATTGCAAGGGATGAATTAGAGTCAATTGTAGTGGATATTCTAGAGAAGGTAGAGGTTGCACTCAATGACTAATAGACCTTAGAGGTGGAGATAAAAGAAGAATATCCCGTATTAATTATTCATATTGAAGCGTAAGATACTACAATGAAAAACATTATTTTATTCATAGAAATTTATTCTATTCATATTATTTGATTCATTTCTGAGACAACCATTATCGGGGTAGAAATGCAAGTAGTGTGGGGTAATGTTGATCAATCGACTCTAGCACTTAGCAAAGAAAATACGAGAAGGTTTACACGGAAAGTAGAGCACATTCAAAGGCGTGACATTATCGGAGAGGATCACACATAGAACAAAAGTAGGTTTAGGGCTTATGAATTTTCACGGTGAGGATCTATTTTTGTAGATAGCATGCAAAGTACAAAAACCGGTCAAAGACTTGTGTGACATGCATTGGATATTTTTGGAGGATCAGCTACAAAGTTCTTTACATGGAAACAAGATAGGAATAGATCTACTACATCGTCGCTTAAATAAAAGTTGTCTATTGTTAGTGCACTTACATGTGTGGATATTTTTGTAATGACGCCTAGATAATAATAACATGTAACCTATTTTGGGTTTAGATAAGCAGTGAAGGGAAAGTTCCCACCCATATAAATATGTATTGAATTATGTAATAGAGACAACATAGACATAGGTATGAGAAATAGGTTATAGTGAGATTATGTTGCTAGATCTGTTACATTGCGTGAGCGTATACTACTTTTATTGTAAGGAAGCTTCTATGTATTTACTGTAGTTAATATAATGGAGATTATGGACTGAAACAAGGTGTTATCATGGTTATATTTTAGTATTGCATGATTGATTCCATTATGGTTATCTTCTAAGTATGTTATGTTCTCGATCTAGATATGAATATGCACCGTAGAAAAATATATTAGTCATACATCCGAATGATTTAAGTCTTCATCATTATAACATCCTACAAAGTAGTAACCCTAAATAGGGGCCTTGTACCTTTGCATGCTTTGGGTGAGTGCTCGGTCCTAGGTTGAGTGATGTGTCAAAGATGCCCGGGCTTGTATTGGTGAATTTTAGTCTCAATCAATGGGTCCCAATGGGCGTGCTAAATTTTTCACTAAATTTTTTTATGATAAAAGAGATTAGGTTAAAGGTCAAGAAAGAATACCTATTATCATGTAGATGGTAGGTGAGTGTGCGCATTACTGATTTTATCCAAGATGCTTGTAGAGTACCCCTTTTTATCTATAAAGGACTATCTATAAATATAAAACAAGACCACCAAATGATATTAAATAGCAAGATTCAATATCATAGAACTTCCTCGCAAGGCTAGATCTAGGAAGTATGATGATTCCTTGAATGGTTTTCAATTGTCTTATTTTATCAACTTAATGAAAGTAAATGCAAGAAATAAAGGTCCTAGTGCTAACACTTTGATTTAGGTATCTCAAACGTTTATTAAAATACTATATTATGAAATTTATTTAAATCTAAACTAATCTAGCATCAAGAAAGGTATGTTTCTGGTTGGGACTGATCACAGTGGTGCTAGGTAAGGTTAAAAAGGTATCTGGTAAGGTATGGGTGAAATTTGGGTGATGTTAGAGGCAGTTTGGTGAAGGTTAGCACAAAACACATAAACTAATGTCGGTCTAATTACTAATGCCGAAAAGAGGGGCAACCGATGATGGTTAAGGTGACTAACATTGGTAGGGGAAATTTGGTGGTAATTAAATAAAATTAGTTTTGGACTTCTCTGTGATTACACAGAGAATGAAGGGAGAATGGTTGGGTTTGTAATAATTCCAAGAAGACTCAGGAATGCATAGAGGTTAGGTACAAAGATACAAAAGGTTGTGGGTGGTTGGATGAGTTGATTGGTATGAAGGTGGGGATAGAGGAACTTAGGAAGGGATAAGATGTAATAACAAAATATAATGAACCTACACTTCAAGCAAGTAAAAAATGATGAAAATCAAGTATACTAACTTACATTTGTAGGTCTGGTAGGTGTAAGGAAGACAATAGTTGATCCGTGAAGAACTTTAGTGTTCATTGTAACAATAATACTTCCCTGAGTGTTCCCGTGAATATTATAATGCCTTGGGACAAGCATCAGGATTTTTCTTGGGCATGTGGTTGAGTATATCTTGTCATCTAGATGTTGAGAAGTCTCTTATTTTTTCTTGAATGCAATAGAACTCTCCAAACTAAAAATGACCAACCCGGGTAAATAGTTATGAAAGTGTATATAAGGTAACCGATGACAGCTTAGAGTGAACAACATCGGTTAGGGTGGGGAAGTCTAGGTTTACCAAAAATAGGAAAATATTTACTATTTTTGGTGTGATTCTTGATTGAGTCCACTTAGGGAAGTGGATTTCACGTGAGAGAAGGCAGGAAGGTCATAGAAGAAGTCCAATTAGGTTTTTGGAAGAAGTCTCAGTTAGTTAGGTTAAGTGGTGACTCAACACTAGGAGTGATGACTTAGTGCTGAGAGTGATGACTTGGTCATTGTGAGTTAAATGCCCCTGGAATGGGTCCAGGGTGAGGTTTCTAGGTGATGTGTAAATTAACTTAATTAAAGTAATTAAATTAATTAATAATGTGAGGATGAACATTAATTCAATTGTAAGTAATTAAATTAATATGAATGTGGGGTAAAGGGGTCATGGTTAGGTGAACATGTTACATTAATTGATAAAAGGGGACCAAGGGGAGTGTGACCCAAATTTTTTGTCTACACCAATCACTAGCAATTGGTAGTTAATGGAATTTTAGTATTAAGATGATAAAATTACAAATTTGCAAGGGCTTGGGTTCTGTTGGGCATGCCAAAATGTCTTATGTGGTTTTTACCTTAGTTGTCTTGACATTTTCAAGAGGTAATAACCAAACTCGACCTCGATATGGCAAGGTTTCTAGGATACCCATAGATGTTGATTATGTTTTTGCACACCATGTTTAGAAACAATCAAAACAAGTCTTTTTGTAAATAAGACTCCTG
Source organism: Taxus wallichiana var. yunnanensis (assembly GCA_018340775.1). Classification (NCBI taxonomy): domain Eukaryota; kingdom Viridiplantae; phylum Streptophyta; class Pinopsida; order Cupressales; family Taxaceae; genus Taxus; species Taxus wallichiana. The sequence continues at coordinate 419,396,903 of CM031233.1, forward strand.
TAATCAAAGTTGTAATGTTATGTTAAGACAAATATTATTGATCAAGATGAAACACTCTGATCTTTATTTAATACATATAGTTGTGTGTATAGAAGATCTTGCTAAACAAGATATGTTTATCACTTATTTAAGTACATATATGATTTAAGAGTAATTAATGATTAAATCCACAAGTCGACTCTCGATCAGTATATATATTTTTCAGAGACAAAGGAATGAGAATTATAAGAATTAGTAGTTTACTCCTCTTCTTCATCAGTGTTTGAGTTAGTGATGGAAATGTAATCCTCAAAGTGAAGAAATATGAATCTTATTCCTAGGAATTATATTGCAAAGGTGAATTATGATTTGGAGATGCTGATGTGACTAATGGAATTGGATTCTGAAGAAGTAAAATAATTCTTTCAAATGATTAAGACCGGTTTCATAGTAGTGTTCAAATTTAGCAAGATCTTCTCGTAGCCTCGTGTCTCATCATATGAATTTCAAGACATCAATGGCTTCACGAGATAAATTTATTTCAAGTGAAGATGGCTTCAAGAATATCAATCGATCATCTTGAATGACACATAATTCCAAATTGTTAATCAAATCATATTGTTCCCAATAAAAAGGGTGGCGAATGTGAGGGAATGAATCAGCTGTAGGAAAATTAGGACCTCCTAATGCCATCTGAGATCATGAAACTTGACAAAACATTTGTAGACACCAAAATTCGGTCACACTCCCCTTACTCCCTCGATAAATAAATACCTTGAACACATCCAACTAGCCATTGCCACCTTCACCCCACTATAATATTAATTTAATTAAATTAACTCATTATCCTCACAAGATTTAGTATTTAAGTATCCTAATTGGGATAATGCCCACATATCCACCTCACCTAGAAACTTCATCGAGCCACCTTACCCTAAGACCTATTCTCAATAAGTTGCCATAACTAACTAAGACCTACCCAAACCCTAAAAATCAATGCCTACATTCCCTCTAACCATATTCCCGATCGTTAGAACGAAGCTTCTATTCTAATCCATGGAGTTAATGAAACGAGATCCTAGAAAATCAAGGGGATCTACCTAGTTTAGTAAACCTAGGAAATCCCACCCTAGTCGATGTTGGTTACCCTTAACCGCTACCAGTTAAGCTAGAACCACCGTTGGTTACCATTTAACCCCAAAAACAACCTTATTTCAAGGTTAGAACATTTATGAGAGATAGAGACATTTTCTGAGAACAAGTGACAAAACCAGAGTTTCATGCAAGAAGAACCAACATCCGTACAAGCATCAGAACATCCATATCCAGCACTTGAAGCAACCATGAAGCCATTTGTCTTCATGGGAACATCTAGGAAGCATCAAAACCACATCAAGTTCATTCCATTTGATCACCCATAATTACCAAACAAGCATTAGACTCATACAAACATTACGTTTTGTTAACCACCACTTATCCATTTATCATTTAGTAGATCCTTGTACATATGTTATTAGATTTTGCTCTCATTTCCATTCCCCATCATCTACCTCCATTCAAACTTGAATATATTTTTATAAAAACCCTCAGACCGCCCCTACTTGGACCTTGGTCTTTTTTTTGCATATCCAGGATCCACATAAACCTTGCCATTGCCATTCCTCTTCATCTAGCTTCAGATCTATAAACCAACCAAGTTTTTATTGAGTTTCCTGTACCCCGACCATACCAACGCTAGTCACCCATAACCATCACCGGTTAACCTAAACCGATGTCGGTCTCTGTCTCTTTACTAAAAACCCATATCAGAGCCTAAAACCTCCACCAAATACCCTAAATAGCCCAAAACCTGACCCTGACCAGTACCAATACCTTGACAGTGACCTTGACCTTCAGATTCAATCATAGCCTAGCCTGTTGTGAATGAATTTCCTTATTGTAGATAAATGAGATACCTACATCATTTTAACTACAATAGAATTTACTTTATTACTAGTATTACGTTGTTTTAAACAGTGGATTGATAGCTATCTAGGAAGTATCACACTTCTTGGATCTAGCACATGCTAGGTAGTCCACTGCATATATTTTTTAAATTTTATTTGGTGGTATTTTTTCCCATTTTAGGTAGTTCCTCCAAGAAAAAGGAATCTCTCATGATCAACTATGGATTCATAAGTCATACGCACACAAAAACTACAACCAACATCTTAACAAGTATTCTTCCTAGCCCTTTACCCTTATTTGTTTTGTCAACATTTGAAGAAATGATCTAGAATCAAGTAAAACATTTTAGCACGCCTCAGTGCAACCCATTCAGGGTTCTTTGCATTCTTTCATTTCTAGGTGAAGATGTTTAATGTTTGTTTCTTTTCTAAAAAGTTCTTACACTAAAATTTCTCCCCTAGAATCTCCTTTTCTTCTATTGTCTAACAAAGAATCATATTTTGGTGCTTAAATTTTTTTTTTTCCCTTTCATTAGTATCACATTAGTGAAAGAGCATCCCTTCTCATGTTCATCTATTTGTGGCATCAAATTCTACATTTCGATTTGGGTTTAAAAATCATTGCATTTCATTCTACTTTTCTCGCATTAGCTCACATTAATTGAGGGCAACCTATATGTTGGAAGTCATTCCCAGCTGATGGTTGACAAACGAATCATAGAAAGCACTTTCTTTCTCTTTCTCTCTCTCTCGAGTCTTATCAAAACATTACAAATTTAAAATATATACACATTCTTAAAAACATCTCACCCATAAGAATCAGAGGTGATCACATGATCATGGCGCAGTGGGTACCCAATGGTTATCTCTATCCAAGACCTCATCGAGGAGGATGGCCCGCCCCCACCATAATATACTTGAAACCTCTCCTTATAGATCTCCTTATTTGTAGGAATTCATCCTCACCAAAAAAATCTATTCTACAATTCATGAGTCAGTCCTTAAATAGAATAAGCTAAACAAACATAATAGAAAAATCACTCTTAGGATCGTATTTTTCTTAGTGTTTCTACTTGGATTGCATTTTGAAGTGACAGTCATGATCTTATTTTTCTTATTTCTCCTTACACGCTCCTCATCATAGTTGGTGTATTCCAACTTCATCTGAGTGTGCTTGGACAATATTCTCATCATTCTCAAGATTCTGGGTTTGATTCCATATTAATTTTAACTCACAACCACAATTTCTTCATCATTGTTTCAATTTCACAAAGAATCGGTGTCACCCGGTGACCATCGTCGCTTACCCTCGACCTTCATCAGTTTCACCGAACCGACATCGGTTCCATGTTCTTTTGGTTAACCTACCCAAAAGGACACCTATTCACCTTCTTTGACTATTCAGAGTCTCTGTCACTCTTATCATATTCATTAACCTGGTAAGTCCCATTAACATCTTGCATACTGGGAAAATTTTTTGCCTTTTACCTTTTTTGAGCAACTCTCCACTTTCCACAATGACCAACCACGATTACCCGTGACCGACGCGTCGTTTACCCTAACCAAGATTATCGGTTATACTTTGTGTAATTTTATAGCTAAAATTTGGTACCTAATCCACCTACTACCACCTGTTTCTCCTATCTTTGTTGTATTTCTGTGTCATTTACATAAAACAGTCCAACCCGATCAATATCTATTCACATGGTAATAACCCAAAGAAAAGAAAATTCCCTCATATTCCATGCCAATCGTCAACCACTCCCCTAGTCCTTCACCACCTTCTATTTTATCACCCATGGATCCTACCCAACCTACCACTATTGCCACAGAGACAAGGAGTTCACATGACTCCATAACCAAAATCTTGCCAATTTGTAGTTTTATCTTTCCCACTCATCCACTTGATATGCCTTGGGTCGATTAATATACGACATGCCCATATCTATCCACCCGACCCTTGTTCCCACTCATGCATCAACCCCATCTAGCTCTATACTACCCTTTCCTACTTTACCTCTTGTCATTTCGTAGTTAGGCCCTATACCTATTATGACCATCACATCCGCCACATTTGTTGCACCCGCTACATCCACTATACCATTGCCAACCACCTGAACACAACCTCATCTACCCCTATTATCTCACACATATCCGTAGCTACACTACCACCCCTGGTGTAGGTGACCCCTACCCCTTTTCAAAATGTCATCCTTTCTATTCCACAATCTTTATCCCCTATCGCCACTAAGGTCACAACAACCCTTTCACCTCCATATATGTACTATCGGTAACCTCATATTTTATCTATTCATCACTCTGGGTATGTACCCCTTATTTCAATGCCTTCTTCTCAATCTACCTATACATCAACACCAAATACTGGAATGCCACCATTGTTATATGCCCAAAAACAACCCTCTTATGCTATAGAGTCACCCATCCATTACAACCTGCCAACAACCTAATCAAGTTAATGGTGGAAAAGATGCATACATTGAAGGAATTGGTTTCTAGCTCCCACAACACTCTCACCTACGATGAGATTTTTAATGAGCCTATACATTCATCCATTCCTATCCGTCCATATCCCATACATTGGGAAACGCCTAAATTCAACTGTTTCAATAGCAAAGAAGACCCATAACAACATCTATAGTCTTTCAAATGTGGGTGTTATCTGATCGCCCATGATGATGCTTTGCTCCTGAGGACCTTTCCCATGTCTCTGAGTGAACCTACGTTAAACTGGTATAGTGAGTTACCTAGACACTTTATATTCTCATTTAATTAGGTAGCCCAAGCCTTCTTAGATCACTTCTCCATTAACGTTGTTAAGAAGGTTATTGTATGAAGGAAAAGTGACATGCGAGCATGGGAATCTACAAGTGACTCTTCCTCACACCTGACCTCCCGAGGTCATGCCGAGACAGCCGGTGGGTATGGAATATATGTGAGATGTAGATAAACTAGTTAGGCAATCTAATGTCTTCAATACGCATTAGCGGAATTTGTGAGTCTAAGGCAAAGAAGGCCCTCCTAACTTAAATTGGTGTGATAGATCGGTCAGGCAAGGATGACTACGCGAAGGATCCAATCAATATCGAGATCCGGCGTGATACGATCTATAGGTTGTGGAATACGTGGAAAATGACCCGGATAGTTTCGTGTGTCTCTCTCAACAGGTCATGAAATGAATGATGGGTATAGTTACTTCTATGGGCTATTCTCTGGCCTAGTCCAGAATTCCCTAGCTCTGTTAGCTATCGTGTCTAGTAAGGATAATTGTTTGATGATGATAGGTGGAAGTGGGGTAGACCGAATACTAATGTGTGTAGGCCAAAGATCTATGTCTAATTCTCCTATGGATTCATTGGGATGCGGTATTTATGGGTCACAACCGTATATTCTTATTTGTTGTGGACCTGTTATGGTCATGTGTTAAATCAAGTCCTAATCCCTAGTATCCAGTAATCATATGCTTTCTCAGCTTCTATATTTAGGATCAATAACTATGTGATTTTCTCAGAATATCTTACAGGCGTTCGTGCAACCTGGATTCTTAGGCTGGTATCTATATCTAGAAGAGTGTCTCCTGCATCTGGCTGTGGGACCAAAGGATCACAACCAAAGGTTTGTTCTCTTTCAAACCCTTCTACAGTCATATGAATGTTGTTTAGGGTAATCAGAGTTCGGTTGATTCGACCAAAACGTGTGTGCTTGGTCGTCTTCTATGTTTAGTCCGCTCAACTAGGAATTCATTTGTTGCAAGCTTACCATTGTTCGAAGACTTGGATTTTAAGATTTTGATCTATATCGCTTATCATTGTGATGAGATTGCGTTGAGGCATGATTGGCTTGAATATGTATTCCTAGGCTCTCTAGGTCCCGTTATTGTCATACAAAAGCAACAATGTAAAATGAACTACAAGAAATGAAATTTAACTATGTGAAGTATATCTATACAATGTATGACTTCTCTATTTTTGTGTGTTTTCTGACGAGCTTTATGAATTTAAGAAAGCAGCTATTTAAAATATCTAGAATTGACAGCTAAAATAACAATTTAAAACAAACAAAATAACCGAGTGTAGCTATCTGTTTGTGTAATTTGTAGATCTATTCTAAATAATAAAATAGATTATCTAATCTATTTGCAAGAGACTCTCGATTCTACCTCAGAAGTGAGGAGTGAATCATAGTTTCTTAGAAACTATCAATCCCCACAGCTTCCCTGGAAATATCGAGAATAGAATTAACTGAAATAAAGCAATTAACTACTCTATTTGATATGATTCTAACTAGAACTTTGAAAGCTAGAACCTAGATTCTGCAGAATAGTGGCGAATCCGATGGTGTGTGTGATCTTGTCCCCTCAGTGTGATCTCCTCATTCCTTCGTGTTCATGTGGATCCAGAAAAGTGTGTAATGCTAGCATCAACAGAAGTATATATTGGGACAAAGGTAGCTCAAGGTACAGACTTAATACAATGCGAGTAGAGAGGGATAGTGCAAGAGTACAAAGCTTGGCTTATGTAATTCCTAGCGGGATCTATTATGAGTCATGCAACATAAAGCATCCGAACGTAAAACTATCCTATTTGAAGAATAAAACCTGTAACTTTAATGTCTTCCTAAGCTATTCTACTCCAATGGATTAGATGAAATAATAGCAGTTCTTGCACAAGATGGATATGTGGCTTACTAATAGTAAAACAATGCTAACTAAGCATGCAATGAAAGAAACTAAGAACTCTTAGCAAAATGAAAACTAAATCTATTGCAAAGAGAAATCAGAGGCAAATTTTGAGGGGCCATTTGCTTGAGCACAAGCCCACTATTTATAGTATTTGCATTTACCCAAGGTAAAAGCCAAATAGAACTCTTAAACTATAAACAATGGCAAAACACTATTCGAGGGAACCGAATCATAAATGCAAGCTTATGGCGGTGAAATAATGCTTTGGTAAAATGTTGAAATTACGTGAGTCATGTTAAAAGAGATTTTTGGAAAATGCGTAAAGGACCGCTGCCCTGAGCAGGGTGGTGGTTACAGGACCGCCGCCCTGTTCAGGGTGGCGGTCACGAGACCGCCGCCTGTGCAAGCGAGCGGTGGTCACGAGACCGCCGCCCAGGTAGGGTGGCGGTTTCATCACTGAAGAGAAAAAGGCCAAGAAAAGAGGGGAAAATGGAAAAATAAAGCACACGGGGGCTAAGTGGGGCATGCGGGATGTTAACGCACACTTGGAGAGCTTTTTCGGATCCCGAACACCTTGCGAGGAGACCTGTATCATCATTGGGGCACATGTCACGTTGTTCTGATAGTACAATACCTTACAATTTTGGGTACATACATATTGCCCCCTCGAGAAGCGTTTTAGCCATGAAGAGGCATAAAACAAAGTGGAGTCCGAGTATGGAGGTCCCAAATGGGAAGTTAGAAGTTATACCGATACATCCGTGTGTTGAAATGATGCCATCCAAAATTCCCACTACTCGCAAAACGAAAAGAGAACTCAAGTGCGAGATAGACACATAGTTTGAAAAATAAATGCTAAAATATTAGGGAATGAGAACGCACCATTTGTGCGGGGATAGGAACTTACCTCCGTCCGCGCTCCAAACCCGTGAAAAATTCATTTAAAACGACTCAGGGCGCTATATATATGAAAGTGGGCCCATTTTCTTGTTCATTTGTGTGAGTCGATTTGATTTATTTTGAGCTCTGGGACCCACGGTGATGGTTTCTTGCATGAGTAGAGTTGAAATGTCTATGACGAGATAGCGATCATGCCTCCATGTGCGGAAAATCGACCCATGAGATCACAGGTTAGTTTTCTTTAGTTTATCCTCTTTACCCAATTAAATTTTGAAATGCTAAATATTTTGTCATCCGGGTAATTTTTGAAAATGTTAGTGTTAAAAGGTCCACCTAGGGGGTGCCTACTAGGTAGGATTTGTTTTTAGGTAAAATGGTCATTTTTGCACTTTTTAGGCTTTTTAAGTTTAAAAACCAACATGGGTTTTCAGACCACGACCGCCGTCCCGCCTGGGTGGCGGTTACATGACCGCCGCCTGTTCGGGCGGTGGTTACACGACCCCGCCCTTAAGGCGGCGATTACAAACCGCCTCTCTGCTTAGGGGTGGCGGTTTTGCATGAATGCAAAAGGATCATCTGTTTGAAATTGTTTTAGCTTTTCTAGCATCTCTACATGTCTTCGTGATTTTTCCAAAGTGTTACTCGGATGTTAACTTGCTCGCTTTTGTGTGTTTTTGGGTGTATGCGGGCGAGAGAGGAGTATATCCGGTGGAGTAGAGAGAGGGAGTGTGATTGGCTCCCGGGGTACTAGATGCCCTCAGCAAAGAATGAGGAGGACACTCTTCAATGGCCGGGATACTACGTATTTCACATGTGCCCCATGTTACACCATCTAGTCACATCCTTTGTGACTTGTTCTCATATCTTGGGATGTAGATCGGAACACCTTCCGATTACAGGGGTCCACGGTGAGTGGACTATTACACTCGAGGATGTCTATCATATTCGGAGGTCCCGATCATCGGAGATGACTCACCCTAGAGACAAAGCGGAGTTCATGAGCACAGACACATAGTGGGCTACATATATGGGAGATGTAGTCATCTCCATGGGGTCGAAGAAGGGGGTTAGAGTTTGATCCATTCCTACTTTACCCATCCCCTTACTTCACCATCATGGGGATCCTTGCCTCGAGACTGATCGGGGACAAGGGAGGAGACACTTTGTTATACTGCTGGTCCCCTATTATTACACAAATAGAGGGGCATGGTCGGATATATGCCTAGGGAGCAGACATTCTTGGGACCACTTACCATGACTTATACAGGGTGGTCCATTTATAGGGGCAGTCCTTGAGCCACCCGACCCTAGTCATGAGTTGGGTCTATGAGCACTTCATCCCCTACGGTAGAGGTGTAGAGGTGACAGACCCCGGAGCTATGAGGGCAGCCAGATGGACAGACATGTCGGTGCTTAGAGCACCTCATCAGCCAGTTGCCTCCCTGACTACTACCGACATGGAGGCTACACCATACCAGACTATGGCAGGTATATGGGGCGAGGAGGCTCTTACCTTGATCTCCTGCTCCACCACAGGGCAGCTTATTGATAGGGTGGGGCAAGTGGAGATGCACCCCTTTGGCCGAGTTCCTCAGCAGTTTGGCTTACCATACATGGGTATGCTTCCCCCAGTGGTGCCAGTATACAGATCAGTCCGAGAGGCCAGAGGGGGGCCTAGAGGCCGGGGTTGGATAGTGGTTACTCCTGGCATTCCTATTGCAGCCAGGAGGATAGTACGTGCCAGAGGGAGAGCCGGTGCACCTCGGGCACCCTTGCTTTAGATTGCCGTGGGTCCTGCCCATAGCAGTGATGACCCCATTGAGGTAGACTCCGAGTCTGAGGAGTTTACAGGGGGAGAGACAGAGGAGGAGACCGAGGACAGTGATCCTGAGTGGCATGACACCCAAGATATCATGCAGTGGAGAGGGCCAAGCAGAGTGCAGAGAGGGTGACTCTAGTTTCAGAGGAGCCACTCTCCCAGGGCCATGGGGAGGATGAGTCTGTTGCGGGGTGCTATGTTGCTCCAGCCACAGGAGTAGCCCCTCAGTTGGTAGTGGCATCCGTGGCGGGTGCTGATCCCATAGATCCATCTTGGAGGCCTGGTGATCTGAGTAAGTTACCCTCTCTCCCTTTTAATGTTCATTTTTAGTTAGGATCTCCTTAGTTGCTATCTTGTATTTCTAATTTCTTTTCTCCTTTGTTTGCAGAGACCACCAATGAGTGGCGAGATTTGATTCACAGGGTATGCACTGATACCCTGATGATCCCCATGGAGAGGACCCATGCAGAGCTGTCCGTGGACGTTGGGGAGCCTTCAGCAGCCGGTAGACATACTGATGTCTTCGCCCCAGTCTGGCATGTGGCCAGGATGGTATCGAATCTCCGCACAGAGTTAGCGGGGTATAGGACGGCCGAGTGCCTGATGAGGAGCCATTCTCGTGGTGAGACCGTGGCTGCCCCTCGGGATCCTGAGCCCTCTATGCACTCAGAGCGCCGGTGTAGCCGAGTCCTAGGCGTGGGCGTGCACCTTCAGAGGGGTCTCGTAGGGATTGAGAAGCCACTTGGCTCTCGTAGTTTTTGTATGATACATTCTTTTGTATATCCCAAGCTCTTTGAGTGTTTTGACCACGCCTAGTGCATGATGGCATTATACATAAACATTGATCATTTATATATATGCATATTTGTTCTGGATCAAACTCTTGGCATTCATGGCTCACTTTCTATTTCTAGTTTCCTTATGCATACTATGATTTATGATTTATGTTTTTTTTTTTAGAATGTATGCAATGGTGAACAAATGATGGAAGTGTTTTACTTTCATTTTTTGTATTTCATGATGATGATATATGATGATGTAGATATAATGTGATTTTGAATCTTAGTTTCTATAAGCAATTTGGATACTTCATATTTGTTTTGGTAAAGTGATGAAAATAAACCGATACGATGAATAGATAAAACTACCCCTACCCCCAACTCCACACAACTAGTAAGATGCAAGGGCTTATCACCAAGAGTTGGGAAGGGTGCAAGTTATGAGATGTAGTGAAATGATAGTGATGGAAGATAGACAAAGCTTTGGTGGAACCAAATTAGGATACCACAAGTCCACTCTACGCGAGTGACTTCATAGTTTTGGATGCAACTTGCTTTGCGGTTTATCCAGACTTAGATCCTTAGATGGCCACATGGTAGACAAAATCTAGGTTTTAGGATTTTAACTCTCTTGGGATATTGAACATCCGATTCATTTGTTTTTGACTCAAAGCTTCAAGGTTTGAATTTTTGCATTTGATTTTTGCATTTATTTGTCAGGACCCCTACACTTTTCCCCATGCTACTAGTAAGAAGCGTGGGTTTATCACCGTGGGCAAAGCATAGGTGAGTAAGGGCATTTCCATCCTTTCCCAACCCTACATCACTAGTAAGAGATGTAAGCTCATCACCAAAGGTTGGTGGGGCAAGGAAATGTGTAAAATTAAAATTTTCTGTTTGATCAATGTTTGACTTGTTTATTTGAGTAAAATGTCAGTATGTGTTTATTTCCAAAGAGATATACATATGGGATATATGTGACACCATGAAGCTTCTAGAACAGACCATACGCAAGACACCTACCCTAAGAAGAAACCAAAAGTGAGAATAAACTTGCAGATCTTGGTATGGTTACTATTAAGACTTTGTCATGTCTAGCTTTATTTGATAAAATGATTCCGAGATAATTTGATGATATCATGAAAAATGGAGAGGTACGATTAGAAAGTTTATGCCAACAACATCATGAGTTTGTAATGAATTGCTTTGAGAATAAATTCCTTGATCACAATTTGTGTATGAAACAAGCGGACAATATGATCCTAATCTATATGAAGATGCAATGTAGATATATATATAAGTTGTGTTAGTGCTCATGCATATAACCGCCTGAGGTGCAAGGAATTGACTGTTTCACCAAATTCCTCACCTTCTAGCATACATAAGAGGTATGCACCATTTCCATAGTCCTTCATGACTCGGTATGGGCCCAACCATTTAGGCCAAAATTTCCTTCCTTCGCCGGTCTTCTTGTCGATCCGACTGTCTAGCCTTAGAACTAGATCACCTTCATATATGTCGCGTTCATAGACTTTCTTGTTATATTTCTGGCACATCCAATTAGCATAGACTCTATGCCATTGTTCAGCATCTAACATAGCTTCATCTAGGCTTTCTAGTTTGGAAATACGTGCTTCTCTATAAGCGTTTTCATCCACAATCCCTTGTAATGAAATGCGAGACTGGGTATTTCAACCTCAAGCGGGAGAACTGCCTCTTCCCTGAATACTAGTGAGAAAGGAGTTGCTCCCATTGGTGTTCTTATTGAGGTTCGGTGGGCCCATAAGGCTGGATATAACCTCAATTACCAATCTTGTTTGTTTTCTTTCACCATTTTAAGGAGAATGGATTTTAGTGTTTTATTCATCGCTTCAGCCTGTCTGTTGGCTTGAGGGTAATACAAGGAAGTCAGTATGATGGCTTATCTTAAATTTATTGCATAGTTCGCGAACCTCTTCATTTTTAAAAGAAGTTCCATTATCGGAGATAATGATTTGCGGGATACCATACCTGTAAATGATTTGGTTCAAAATGAACTTGGCGATTACAGAACTAGGTACAGTAGTAAGAGGCATAGCCTCTACCCATTTGGTAAAATATTCGGTGGCCGTGATTATAAAATTATGGCCATCTGTGGATGAGGGAGAGAATTTCCCTATTAAATCTAGGCCCCATGTAGAAAAGGGCCATGGAGTAGCGATTGGTTGCAGAGCTTGTGCCGACATGTGGATCTCATGGGAGAATTCTTGGCACTTATGACACCTGCGTATGAAACTCTACTGCGTCGTGTTCTAGAGTAGGCCAGAAATAGCCCATTCGATGTATTTTACGAGTGGTGGCATGGCCACCGAAGTGGCCTCCACACATTCCACTATGATATTCATGGAGAATATTCTTGGACTCTTCTGCATTGACACATATCGAAGCATTCCATCGAATGCTTTTCCGATAGAGCACTTGCTCTATAATGATGTATTTAGCTACGATAATATGTAACCACCTTCTTTGTTGCAGTGTAGCCCCTTCTGGATACGTATGGTCCATGATATAATTAATGATATCAGTGTACCAAGGACACTCAGAGATAGAGGGTCGGTTTCAATGTAGTATATGCACTCATCTAGAAAATCTAGATCTACTAGATCGCTCCATCTAATGGATTATCATTTAACCAATCCACGATGATTTGTCCCTTAACTGATTTCTAATTTACAAATGTTAATTCGAATTCTCCCATTAGGGTTATAAAATGTCCAACCTTCTTAGATAAGGACCCTTGCATGAGAAAAGTTCGCAAATGGTTCGTTTTTACCATGACCCTTGTTTCTTGATTCAGCATATAGTGTCTTAAGCATTTGGTTGCAAAGACTATGGCGAGGCATTCTCGTTCTGCTTGTGTATAACGTGTTTCATAGTCGAGAAACATTCGGCTAATGAAATAAATCACACATTCTCTCTTTCCATCGTCTTCTTGAGCCAGCATACAGGCTAGTGAGACACTGGTAGCTTGTGAATATAAAATTAATGGGTGGTCTAGTTTAGGTGGCATTAGCGTAGGTGGTGACAACAAGAAATGCTTAACTACGTTGAAAGCTTCATTGCAATCTTCAGTCCAATCAATGCTATAGTATTTCTTGAGTAAATTGTTGATTGGATGAATGGCGAAACTTAAGTCCGGGATGAATCTTCGGATTGCACCCAGCTTTTCGAGAAATGACCTGATTCCATATTCATCCGAAGGTGGAACCATTTCGAGGACAGCCCAAATTTTGGTTGGGTCAACATCTATCCCTCGTGATGATATGATGTAACCTAGGAGCCTCCCTCTTGTTACACCAAAGATGCATTTTTCTGGATTTAGCGTGACTCCGTATTCTATCAGATGTGAGAGAATGACGTGGAGTACTTCCGGATGGTCACAACGCTTTTTGTCTTTAGCCAACAAGTCATCTACATAGAATTCCATGATTTTATGAATTAGATCATGGAATATATATGTCATAGCTCATTGGTATGTAGCACCAGCGTTCTTGAGACCAAATGACATAACAAAGATAGTAATAAGTTCCCCAGGGGAGTTATAAACGTGGTTTTAGCTTGATCTTGTTCGGATATTTTGATTTTATTGTATCCCAAGAATCCATCCATGAGAGACAAAAGTTCAAACCTAGATATTCCATCAACAATGACATCAACGGATGGCAACGGGAAGTCGTCTTTAGGACACACTTTGTTGATGTCTTGGAAATCTATGTAGATGCGTATCTTCCCATTCTTCTTGAGAACGGGAATGATATTAGATACCCATTGGGAGTAATTGACTGGCTTGATGAATCCTACTTGGAGGAGTTTTATTACCTCCTCTTTTACCATGAGAGCTACCTTGGGTTTCATGGGTCTTGATTTTTGTTTAACTGGATTTGCATCAGATTTAGTGACGAGGTTGTGCACCGTAATGTGGGGTGTAACTCCTGTCATTTCCTTATAATTGAATGCAAAATCCTTCTGATGTTCTCTGAGAATTCAAGTGTGTATTTCTACTTCCTCTAGGGTTAACGAGGATCCTAGTTTCAATATCCTTGGTTCATCTTGTGTTCTGATGTTAATATCAATCATTTCTTTGATTAGAGAGGCATTACCTTCTTCAAACTCAGGTGGCACTGGAGGTAAATCCAAATCATCCCCATTTTCTACTATGTATTTGCTAGGTTCCATTTCTAAGGGAAGATCCATCATGGGATTTCCGAAGTAGGAAGACGAATGTGGCATTAAGGAAAAATCTATCATATGATAGGAGAGATGTAGTGCCACATAGGCATTTAAGTAATCCAGAGTGGCCATATCACTATCAACATGGTCTAGGATAGTAGATTCATTTCTCGTTTAAAAGAGAATTCATCATTTTTTTATCAATGGTTCATCACGAAGGGATACCATGAAATGGGTATCCTCTAACTCATTTCTTGGAGTAAAACGTGATGCTGAAGTTGCTATTGAATCGGCGAGAAGATTTTTCTCTCATGGGATTGCTTCAATTGATATGAATTCAAACTCCTTGCTTAAATCTAATACAGCTTTTTTGTAAAGTTGTAAGTGCTCGGCTTTGGTTTCATATATCTCAGAGACTTGGTTTGCTATTAATTGTGAGTCTCCTAAAACTTTGATGTTATCAACACCGATTCTCTTAGCTAAGTTGAGGCCAAGGAGGAGGGCTTTGTACTCAGTGCCATTATTTGTGCACTCGAAATTTAGTTTAAAGGCAAAAGGTAAGACTTTTCCTTCGGGGTAAGTAAAGATTATACCTGCCCCCGCTCCGTAACGACATCTAGCTCCATCAAAATGGAGTGTCCAATATTTATCTGGGAGTATAGATGTTGGGACATTTGTTGTGTTTGCACATTCTACTTCCACCATGCAAAGATCCTCTCACGCGGGCAGAGAACCAACACCTAGGGAATATCCTATGCCTACTGGATCGAATGGTAAGAATATTGGTAGATCCTTTTCTAGCAATTCAATGATTTTTGTAGTAGTTCCTAATGATATTGTTTTTATAGTGTTAGCCTCATCTTTTGGTGTTGGGGTTGCTTTGGCTAGGCTCATAGTTTCAAGATCTATCGTAGGTACCAACTTTTCTTTTGTTTTTCCGTTGGGAGGTTTATTAAGTTGTTTTGTTGGGAGTTCAAACTCCAAGTGCATGCCTGGTCTTTTCTTTAAGTCAGCTAGGTGTACATCAAATGGTTTTGGATCACCTTTAGCCACGAATATCTTTCCTAAATGTAAAAACCTTACTTCTTGAAATAATGTAGAAGGGATTGCCTTCATGTGGTGTATCCATGGTCGGCCAAGGATCATATTATAGTTAGTTTCCCGATCTATAATATAAAACTCAGCCAAGATGGTTTTGGGTCCAAGGTGACCGGTAATATTATACTTCCAACCGAGGTGGCTTTAAGGCTATCATAGTCCCTTAGTGTGTTTCGAGTTGTGGAACAATTGGTTTCTCCATACCCTAGCTTTTGAAGGAAAGAGAAGGGGACTATGTTAACTGCTTCCCCATCGTTTATCATTGTGTGCTTCACATAGTTGTTATAAACCCATACTTGTAAATGTAAGGTTGGATCACCTTGGCGTGTGATCTCAGCATCTGTCGGCATTTTGTTTATCTCGAATATGAATTTGACGTCCCTATCCACCTGCCCTGGAGGATGAACATCAAAGTCCACATGATTTACCTGTGTTTCAGGAGGTGGAGTGATGTTAATTAAATGACCTAAACCTAATGCTTCTAAAAGAGCAGCCCTGTGAGTAGGAGAGTTCTTTAGTAAGTCTAAGAATGAAATGTGAGAGAAGGTTTTTGTTAGGTCTTTAATCAAATCATAGGTACCCACAGGTTTTACTACGATTTGTTGGATGTCATCTACCTCTAGCAGGTGGCTTGGACTTGGCTGAGAGAAATACTCTCGTGTCCTTGTTATAGCTTCGATGGGTAGTTCAGCATCTAACTCCACTAAACCGACTACCTTAGGTCGTGGCTGACTTCCTAGTTGTGGCGCAACTAATGGATTTAGCAAGGTTGAGGCTTCATGATCATTATTTCCTATCATTACACCCTTGTTCATCCTAGTTAGATTTATCCTGTTGTTATCGTGATTTGGGAGTGGATCATTAAAGATCTTCAGGGGTGCATTTTGAGGGGAAACTACCCCTGAAAAGTATTTGATGTTGGTGACGTAGGATCTACCAAGAACATATCCATGAAAAGTTGTCTTTGTTCATCTGGCAAGCGTTGTATGAATTTATTGTAGTCACGGCACGTTCTAGTGTCATGGCCCCAAATTTTGTGGAAACCACAATACGAATTAGGATTGTAATTCCTAGTTTGTTGGTTTGATGTGTATTATGGCCCAAAATTTTGATCAAACCGTTGTCTATTAAAATTTTGCGTTTGTTGTCTTTGGTTTGAATTCTGGTTTTGGTACCTAGTTGAATTTTGGCTTGGACCCTGTATGGGATTTCGCCGTTGTTGTTGTTGTTGTTGTGGATGATTAAAATCCACTGTATTAATTGTCGGGGTAAAGTTGTTATTTTGTTGGTTGTTTATTTGTGATGGAGTATTGACAACATTTACCTTTTTAGGCTGGTCGGTTACTCCATCTATTGTTACACCCTAATTTTTGTTAAGGATTTTAGGTCCTTGATTGACGTTCGTGGTAGTAGGATAAGTTGTGGTGTTCTGGTTGGGGGTGATTAACCTCCCATTTGCTCCATATGTTTTACGACCACTATCAATTGCCGCTTGATCTATTCAAAGAGCGCTCTCAAGTACTTCATCGTAAGTTCTTAATGGGAACTTCTGGACTTCTTCCTTCACTTCTCTGCTAAGAGAATGAAGGAATAAATCACATAGTTCCATTTGATCCATGTTTGGAGCACTTTCCGAAGAATAAAGAACTATACGCCACCTTTGGATGAAATGGGTGACAGATTCGTTGTGTTCTTGTTTGATGTGTAAGAACTCCCTGATTCCTGTTCTTAATAATTTGTTCATGTCGAAGGCCTTGATGAACTCTGACACGAGTTGTTTGAATGAATGTATGGAAGCCTCAGGTATTCTATAATACCAATCGAGAGCGATGCCTTCCAAGGTTTTTGGGAATATTTTAGCAACAACCCCATCCCATGGGAGTAGTTCTCGAATGGCCGTAGCGTAAGCTTTGATATGTGCGTTTGGATCTCCCTCACCTTTGTATTTGGGAAAATTGGGAGAGGTCTTGGAAGCATGACGCTTCATATGGTGAAATCCAAGGGTTCTTTCAAATATTCTGAGTAAGTCCCTATCACATATTTTTTGACCATTGATGGTGCCTGTTGAGGGAGCGGTGGTGGAATGGGTTGTTGATATGGTGCAGCGTATGCGTTGGTAGGGGCATAAGGAAGCCCTTGTGTTTGAGAAAACATGCCAGAGAGAGGAGAACATATCCCCTTGTGGTGATTTGGAGTATATGTTTAAGTATGATGGGGTACTGTCCAGGAATGGATTGTTTTGTACTAGACCGGAGGAACAGTGTTAGAGATGGTGGGTCTAGTTGGCGTTTGTTGTGAATACTGAGGAGTCATGCCTAATGTGCCTACTCCTGTGAGGAGATCTATTTGGCTAGGAGGATTAGAATTTCCTATTTGTATGAATTGAGAATGATGATTTTCTTGGGCAAGTTCTAACCCTCTCACTTTTTCTACTAACGTTGAAATGATTTCATTTGGTGAAGTCATGGTGTTTTTCTGTAGTGGCATTTGTTGTATACCATGGTTTTGTATAGGCACGTGATACCCCGCTATGAACTGATCACTATCTTGCCAAGTTTCTCCGAGGGTATTTCCTATATACAGTGGCATAGAGGTATTTTCTTGAAAAGAGACCTCGGGTTGTGTTTGTAAACCTCCTACAGGTGGATACATACTTCGAGAATGTTGGTCATTCCTAGCATAACGTACCGAATATTCATCATCTAAACCTCGGTATGAGTCTGATTGTCTACTAATTTGTGGTCTAAGTAGCATCTGAGGAGATGAACTAGATTCTCCGGTGAACGTCATGTTATTCAAGCCTGAAGGCTCTGTTTGTTGTGTTTGAGTGAGCTGATCTAACTCCTCAGTTTGAAATGATGAGTTATATCTGATTCTCGAGTTTGTGTTGACAACTGGTTAGTTGAGTAGTTGTCACCCCATACTGAGAGTGAGGGTGATGATTGTCTATTTTGCTTTGGGTGTAGTATGCCTCAAGACCCAAGAGGGGTCTGCCATATGCATCGAATCCTGACATATTTGGGGGGTATATGAATACCCGCAGAATAATGGGAGGGAGCAAAAGTGATGGTTAATGAGGTAGAAAATGACTAATGAGATGGAGAAGGTGAAAAATTTGTTTGTTTCACGTCGGGTTCACCAATTTTGTATGACGGAAAAGTGACATGCAAGCATGGGAATCTACAAGTGACTCTTCCTCGCACCTAACCTCCCGAGGTTGTGCTTGAGACAAAGGTGGGTATGGAATATATGTGAGATTCGGATAAACTAGTTAGGTAATCTTATGTCTTCAATACGCACTAGAGGAATTTGTGAGTCTAAGGTAAAGAAGGCCCTCCTAACTTGGCTCGGTGTGATACATCGATTAGTAGGGACGATCGCTCAAGGCTCCAATCAATATCGAGCTGGTGTGATTTGATCTATAGGTTATGGAATACGTGGAAAATGACCCGGATAGTTTTGTGTACGTCTCTCGGATAGGGTCATGAAATGATTGATGGGTATATTTACTTCTGGGCGATTCTCTGGCCTAGTTCGAGAATTCCCTAGCTCATTAGTGTTGTGTCTAGCAAAGATAATTGTTCGATGATGATAGGTGGTAGTGGGGTAGACCGAATACTAATGTCCATAGGCCGTGTCTATGTCTAATTCTCCTATGGATTTGTATGGTGTGGGATTTTGGGTCACAACCGTAGATTCTTAGTTGTTGTGGACCTGTTATGGTCATGCGTTAAATCAAGTCCTAATCCCTAGTATCTAGTAATCATATGCTTTCTCAACTTCTATATTTAGGATCAATAACTGTGTGATTTTCTCAGAATATCTTACAGCGTTTGTGCAGCT
Source organism: Taxus wallichiana var. yunnanensis (assembly GCA_018340775.1). NCBI lineage: Eukaryota > Viridiplantae > Streptophyta > Pinopsida > Cupressales > Taxaceae > Taxus > Taxus wallichiana. Next base: position 419,416,175 of record CM031233.1, read on the forward strand.
TGGATTCTTAGGTCTGGTATCTATATTTAGAAGAGTGTCTCTTGCATTTGGCTGTGGGACCAAAGGATCAAAACCAAAGGTTTGTTCTCTTTCAAACCCTTCTACAGTCATATGAATGTTATCTAGGGTAATCTATAGTTTGGTTGATTTGACCAAAATGTGTGTGCTTGGTCGTCTTCTATGTTTAGTCCGCTCAACTGGGAATTGATTTGTTGCAAGCTTACCATTGTTTGGAAGACTTGGATCCTAAGATTTTGATCTATATCAGTTATCACTATGATGAGATTGGGCTGAGGCACGATTGGCTCGAATACGTATTCCCTGGGCTCTCTAGGTCCCGTTATTGTCATACAAAAGCAACAATGTAAAATGAACTACAGTAAAATGAAATTTAACTATGTGAAGTATATCTATAGCATGTATGACTTCTCTATTTTTTTGTGTTTTCTGATGAGCTTTATGAATTTAAGAAAGAAGCTATTTAAAATATCTAGAATTGACAGCTAAAATAACAATTTAAAACAAACAAAATAACCAAGTGTAGCTATCTGTCTGTGCAATTTGTAGATCTATTCTAAATAATAAAATAGCTTATCTAATCTATTTGCAAGACTCTCGATCCTACCTCAGAAGTGAGGAGTGAATCATAGTTTCTCAGAAACTATCAATCCCCACAGCTTCCCTGGCAATATCGAGAATAGAATTAACTGAAATAAAGCAATTAACTACTCTATTTGATATGATTCTAACTAGAACTTTGAAAGCTAGAACCTGGATTCTGCAGAACAGTGGCGAATCCGATGGTGTGTGTGATCTTGTCCCCTCAGTGTGATCTCCTCGTTCCTTCGTGTTCACGTGGATCCAGAAAAGCGTGTAATGCTAGCATCAATAGAAGTAGATATTGGGACAAAGGTAGCTCAAGGCACATACTAAATATAATGCGAGTAGGAGAGGGATAGTGCAAGAGTACAGAGCTTGGCTTATGTAATTCCTAGCGGGATCTATTGTGAGTCATGCAACATAAAGCATCCATAACCTGAAACTATCCTATTTGAAGAACAAAACATGCAACTTTAATGGCTTCCTAAGCTATTCTACTCCAATGGATTGGATGAAATAACAACAGTGCTTGCACAAGATGGATATGTGGCTTACTAACAGTAAAACAATGCTAACCAAGCATGCAATGAAAGAAACTAAGAACTCTAAGCAAAATGAAAACTAAATCTATTGCAAAGAGAAATCAGAGGCAAATTTTGAGGGGCCATTTTCTTGAGCACAAGCCCACTATTTATAGCATTTGCATTTACCCAAGGTAAAAGCCAAATAGAAATCTTAAACTATAAACAATGGCAAAACACTATTCGAGGGAACCAGAATCATAAATGCAAGCTTATGGCGGTGAAAGAAAGCTGGTATAATGTTGAAATTACGTGAGTCGTGTTAAAAGAGATTTTTAAAAAATGCGTAAAGGACCGCTGCCCTGAGCAAGGTGGCGGTTACAGGGCGGCGGTCACGAGACTGCCGCCCAGGTAGGGTGGCGGTTTCTTCACTGAAGAGAAAAAGATGAAGAAAAGAGGGGAAAAGGGAAAAATAAAGCATGCAGGGGCTAAGCGGGGCATGTGGGATGTTAACGCACACTTGGAGAGCTTTTCCGGATCCCGAACACCTTGCGAGGAGACCTGTATCATCATTGGGGCACATGTCATGTTGTTTTGATAGTACAATACCTTACAATTTTGGGTACGTATAGTTACCATGACTGACCTCTATTATATATGTAAGTATGAAAACGAATCTATCGCAGATTTTGTTGCTCATTGGCGTAGTTTGATCAATCAACTCACATTCCAACTACCACATACTAAACTCATCGATCTCTTCATGTGGGCTTGTTCTAGACATATCTCACCAACCCTGTATGTCCAGACTTTCCAAACCTTCAACGAAGCATTCACCATGGCATGAAAACTAGAGATTCGAGGCCATTGAAGAGAAGAAAATACAACTACGTAATAAGAACTCGGAATTCAAGTTGAATGATACCTCTTCTTCTTCAAAACCACAAAACAATTATTCAAAGGCCAAGGGGACCACTAATGTAGTGGTACTAAAAGCCGGCCTAGCTCATTTGTCAAATCAGGCTAGCCTCTCATCTAATCTCTCACCCGTTCAGACTTTTCAATTCAGACGGAACAATGGAAATATACCCCAATTGGGGAACCTTATTCTTCTATCTTAGAAAAGCTCATCAAATCCAGGCCATCACCCTTCCTCCCATGAAACCGCACACTGGTTTTGACCTTGCTTGCCCCACACCCGTGTGGTATAAAGAGCATGACTTTTGCAACTACCATCGAGTAAAGGGTCATAGTGACGGAAATTGCATCACTTTTAAAAACATTGTCCAAGAAATGCTCAAGAAAGGTGAGCTAACCTTGGATAATACTAACACACCTACTAATCAAAATCTACATATCTTCAAGAAACCTTTCCCTAATCATGCCTCTTCTTTTAATAAAACTAAAGAGACCTCAACTCATGATATCCATACCCGCAAAGTCCATGCTATTTTTAGTGGTACACCCGCTCTGCCTAATTACCTCATATTCATTCCATAGAGGAAATCCTATCCCGAAACCCTCCTTCGTGCTTGAACCCATTTTACCTATTCCTCCACCCATAGAGGAATACCTTTCACCTCCTTTATCACCCATGGAGGATCCTTCAATTAATATTGAGGATATTTCACCTTTAGCTTCTCTACCTAGAGAACCGTCACCCACAGACTTCTTCGGTGCAAGGAGGATATGTGCTTATTTCTTCCACCCACGAGGAGCACCCATCGTCTCCTCCACCTATGAGGATCACGCATCATCTCCTCCACCTATAGAGGAGCACCCATTTTCTCCTTCACCTATAAGGGATCCAGTAGAGATACCTTTTCCTCTAGGTGATCATTCTCCATCAACTACCCAAGATCTTGCAGACCTACTTTTGGCTCTCTTACCCACGAAAGATGAAGCTATCAAATTCCCTGTCTCTAAGACAAATTTTATGGGAATTTCCATTAGGTCCTCATCATCCTCACCTACGACATGTCGTTATTGCACTTATCCAATCACTTAGATTATGTGGATAAAAAATTACCGTGTGGGGCACCTTCTACTTCCTATCTCAATGTAAATACAAATGTCACTTGGCGACACTTCCACTATCTATCCAAAACTATTTCACAAATTGAACCAAGCACAACCACCTCTATCACAACTTCTTCCATGAAACCCATCATAGCTCAACACACACACTTACCCATAACCTAACATACATCTAAATCCAAACCCACACATACATCATCTTCCTTAACTAAACCTTTTAGTACCTTAGGGGTCACCCTAACCACCAACCTTACTCTTCCACCCATCAAATTAGATTTAGCTACATCCTCCAAGGCCAATACCAAACCTACTCTGACACCCAAACAAAAGGGCCAACCCTATAAATCTCATACTCCAACCTCACTGATCACACCTTCATCACCTTCACCCTCTTTTTTTGTCTTAGGACCTCACCCTTCTAGCACAATTAAGAAACCTCCACCCACTAGTAAACTAAAAACACAACAGCCCATTCCACCATCACAAACCACTACCATACCCAAGAGCCTGACATGACTTCTACCCACATCCGTAACATCTTTACCACCCATACCTTTAATACCATTGATCACTCCTTCACTACCCACGACACTTCGGTCTCTTTCCCTCACACCTCTAGTATGACCTACACCATCTACCTTCATATTAGCTTTGTTATCCCCATGGGTAACTCACCCTTTTCCACCATCTAGTTTTCCCTCTAGGTGTCATGCCCCGTATCACCTTTACCCAAAAAGGTATAACCTAAGGACAAAATCCCTACCCTCCGATAAGGTACTCGAACAACCATACACTCTCCCGCCAGTTCATCTACCATGCCCCTACCAAAACAAACATGACCAATGCCTACGATCACACCGACACTTAAAATTGTAGCTTGACCTACTCCCCCTCATGCAAAGACCATTCCTCTACAAATCGGCCATACCTACACCCAAACCCACTTTCACTTCCCATTGTGATCCACTAATAGGGTCCTATGCCAAAATCTTAACAAACCTCATTAAAACTTTTATCATCACATTACCACCTCTCAAACCTTACGACCCACTCAAACCCATACCAAAGGGATTTGACAACACCAAAATTTGTGCCTACCATCGTGTGCCAGGACACGATGTAGAGAACTATAAGGATTTGAAAAATGTTCTTATCTAGTTGTGACCTCGCAAAGAAAACTTTGATGATGATGACCTTCATGATGAGAACCCCATTTCAAAAAAACCCATTCCCATAGCTCCTCCCACTACCTACTCCATGACCTGTACCTTTACCCCCACAGTCCTAGAACCACCTTTAAGATTTGAAATTAACATGGTTTGTATCAATAACCACGTGAAACCTCCACCCAAATGTTGATGTGCCCAGATCATACCGTAAAGTTACTTCTCGTCATTTTTTCCCTTCATGTCGCTATACCTTTCACGGCTAACCTACCTTGCCTACCTCCCCACCTCAAGTAAACATGATTCACGTTGCTACCATGTGCTTAGAAGGACAAAGACAAGGAAAAGTGAACCGAATCACCAACCAATCCTATACCCAACATACCATCTGTGCCCACACCTAAAATCACTATCCATGGCCCCACATATCCTATTTCTAATGATGTCACACACCGCGTGATGCTCAAACTACTACACCAATCCCCCTCAAAATGTCCTTATATGACCTCATCCAAACCTCAGAATCCCATTGTCAAGCTCTCATGGAGTTCTTGTAATCTATTTAGGTTTTACCCAATGACCCTACACCTATAGCCTCCATTATCACACCCCATCATATAGCCTCTCTCACCAAATTTCCACCTTTATCGACACCTCAACATACTCACCAAGTAGCCTTCCTTAGATTCTTAGAGGAATAGATTGCACCACACCAAACCGATGACGTAGACCCATCTCTCTTCATCTCTATCCACATTGATGATATACATGTACGATGTGTAATGATCGATGGGAGTGCTAGCATTAATATCATTTCATCCCATGAATTCACTCAAATGTGCATACCTGACAATTACATGCATAAACATTTTGTCATGTTGCATTCATTCAATGACGCTATCACATCTATATTAGGCATTATCATCCTCCACATTCACGTGCGCCCCCATTTTGTTCCAAAATTATTTTATGTCTTGGATGGGGAATTTCAAAATAATTTTTACTTGGCAAACCACTGGATTCATGTCACGGGTTGTGTTCCTTCCACTTTGCATCACTATGTAAAGTTTGAGCATGAAGGACAAACCTATACTATTCCAGCTGATCCATCACCTTTTAAAACATGCAACATGCTTTACTAACCCAATGATGTGCTCACACCCATCAAAGCATCTACCTCTATAACCACTACCACGTCACTTACACCTCTCCTCACCATTTCAGCCGCTACCTTAACCACACCAACATCCTCCATTCTACCACTTTGCCATGACCTCCACAAATGAACCATCATCCTCCTAGTCCGTTAGCTCCACCTCCGCATCGACCTCGACACATCATCTATTCCAGCTACCCACATACCAACCACCAATCCCTTGGAATTTATTTTTCAATGCCTCACTTTGGGGGAGTATTGCTTATACAAAGTCAACACATTCCTTACTCCACAAGAGTATGGAAGTCTTCAACAACACCCTTGCTACGATCACCGCATAGCATAACTCCTCCTTTATGGTCCTCCTCACCTTTGTACTAGTCTCACCTATGGGGGACTTGATACTACCACTTACACACCCAAACCACCATCACAAACCCACCCATTTTCTGTTGACTTCCAATCACTCACCAATCACCATTTTACCCACACCTTCCTACACTAATGTACATGGAAGGGTTTTGGTTTTGGATTTTACGAGAAAGGTCACCATACTATTATTCCATGTACTACCCATAAACATAACAACCGTAGTGGTATCGGCTTTGCTGAACAACCTACCAAGCAGGCCCACATTGAACTCATCAAGGACATCAGCCCTTCTCCACTTTCTTCACCCACTCCACCTTCATGACCATCTTCACCGACGGAGTTTATGGATCCAAAATCCATTCTTCGTAATTTTTTTCATAAACACCATCTCCTTAGGGCCTTTGACTTATCAATGCGACAGTGAGGCTCCCTCCTCTCTTCCCTTTATGTATCCTTAAATGATCGATGATGATACACCTTCGATCAATGTCATTCAATGTCGGGATGATAAATCTATACTCACCTACTTTGGTGCGAAGACTCATATAGTCATCATTGTTACCCTTTGAGATGCAAACCATGTTGAACAAATCGACTATCGAAATCAAAATTCATACTCGGGATGACCCACACATCCTAAAGATTGGTCAATCTTAGATGTTGCTAAACAAAAGCCATCACATCTTTTCTCAAAGATCATAACCATGTTTTTGCTTCGTCTTATGTATACATGCCTAGTATTGACCCCACCATAGTAGTCCACAATATCATAACCATTCCCGATGCAAAATCCATCAAACAAAAGATGAGGAAAATGCACCCTCACATTACCCTTCTTGTCAAAGAAGAACTTCAGCACCTTCTTTTTGTTTCCTTCATCTTACCCATTGATTATCCTCATTGGATTTATAACATTGTCCCTATCACTAAGGAGATAGGGGAATCTGCATTTACATGGATTTTTGTGACCTCAATCTAGCTTTCCATAAAAATGACTTTCCTCTACTTGGTATTGATTAGTCAATTTAGTTAACCTTACCGTTGGTCATGAGATGCTATCACTCATGGATGGCTTCTTGGGTTATAACCAAATCTTGCTTACCCTAGAGGATCAACACAAAACTACATTCATCACCCCTTAGGGGACCTTCTGCTATCAAGTCATGCCTTTTGGCCTTAAAAATACTAGTGCCACATATCAGCGGGCTATGACTTATATCTTCCATGACATCATGCATCGTATATTGGAATATTACATGGATGATCTCCTAGCCAAATCTAAACGCCACTCCAAGCACCTCACCGTCCTAAAAACCATCTTTGACTACCTCATTAAATATTACGTTCGCATTTATCCGAAGAAGTGTGTCTTTATGGTCCTCTCAGGAAAACTCTTGGGATTTATCATTTCCCTACGTGGTATATAAGTTGACCCTACTAAAGTCAAGGCCATTCTAGACATGCCTCCACCCACTAACCTTAGGAAACTCCGTATCTTGCAAGGTAAGTTGTAGTCTATACGTCGTTTCATTTCACAATTGTCTTATCACTGTCAACCATTTCATCACCTTCTCAAGAAGCATGTATCCCGTAAATGGGATGATGATTACCAAAAATATTTTGAGGCCTTAAAAAATACCTTCTTCAACCCCACGTACTCATTCCACTTAATGACGATCAACCTTTCTACCTATACATCTCAGCTATTGACCACTCCTTGGGGGCCATGCTTTCTCATCATCATGAACAACACAGAGAGCAGGCAGTTTATTACATAAGTTATACTCTTTTGAACTATGAAACATGACACACCCACCCATTCTCGAAAAAATTTTTCTTAGCCTTATTTTTGTTGCCACAAAACTCGACATTACTTACTCAACCATAAAACCTATGTTTTGACCAACTCCGACCCCTTACGGTTCATGTATGCAAAACCTTACCAAAATCAATGTGTTGCATGCTGGCTTATGATTTTGGCTGACCTCGACCTCAAATTCATTCATCAAAATTCCATCAAGGGACAAGCTATCACCGACCAATTGGATGATGCACCTATTTCTCGGGGAATTAACACTCTAATTTTTACTTTCTAGATGAATCAATTACTACCCTTTTCTTGGGCGAACCCGCTTACCAAATGACACTCTTGTTCGATGGTTCCACGTGTCATAATGGGGGTGGTGCAGGATTTATCCTCATTCCGCTTGACGGTGAACCCATGCCTTTTCTTTCAAACTAGATTTTGATTGTATAAATACTATTGTCAAATACAAAGCACTTGTTTTAGGTCTCCAAGATGCCTATGCCTTGGATGTCAAACCCATACACATCTTTGGTGATTCCCGATTGGTCATAAACTAGGTCAATGGTATATACTAATGTCATAATGATACACTTCAAAAATATAAACATCACGTAGACATGATTTTGACCACCTTCGACCGTTACGCCCTTCAAATAGTCCCTCGTTCAACCAACAAATTTATAGATACCATGGCCTGCTTGGCTTCTCAAATACCCACTTCGCCTGCCAATTCTAAAATCTTTGTCACCATACAACAACTCCAATCACCCTCTTATTTACCTTGTGATGTTTACTCTATCGGAACCGCTACCCCCGACCCAAGTGACCTTTGGTATAAATAATACTCTGAATATCTTTCTCTCTCCATCTTACCTCCTGATCTCACCCGTAATGGACAATGCACCTTCCTTAAAAAGGTCTCTCATTACATCATCATGGGGGCCTCCTCTATAAGCACAAATTTGATGGTATTCTCTTACAATGCCTCACGAGCTCTGAAATTCCTTTACCATTAAGGAGGTTCATGATGGCATATGAGGAGGTCACTTGGTGGCATTTACATTGCTAAGTGTATTCTTCACCTTGGCTATTACTTGGCGACCCTCAACCATGATTGTTGTGACAATGTCAAATGTTGTGTAAAATACCAACAACATGCCAACCTTCATCATACACCTAGTCATGCCTTATAGGTCACCCATGACCTTTGGCCCTTCTCTCAATGGGGTTTGGATCTTGTCGGAGAGATCAATCCCCATTATTTCCAACACCATTAGTGGATCATCACCACTACCAAATACTACAAAAATGGGTTGAAGCCATACCTCTCATTTCCACGAAAGATAAGAAAATATGTGAGTTCATTAATCATCATATAATATGTTGCTTTGGTGTCCTACATCTCTTCATCACTGATAATGGAAAACAATTCAAAAAAAGACCGTGCAAAAACTTTGTGACACCTTCGGCATTTAGCTAAGTTTCTCATCACCTTATTACCCAAAAACCAATGGCCAAGCCGAATCCACTAACCAAACCTTGAACAAAATTCTCATGAAAGTTGTTAAAAATACGGGAAGGACTCACATATGCACATTCCTTTTTCTCTGTGGGCATACTACACTAGTATCCTTACTTCCACTACTACTACACCTTTTTCTCTCGGTCTACGGTACAGAGGCTGTTCTTCCTCTCGAAGTTTAGATTTCCTCACTCCACATTTCTCTCCATGATATGCTTGTGGATGACTAATTTCGTCAAGAACGTTTAGCACAACTTGAGTTATTAGACGAACATCATCTTAATGCTCTTGACCACCTTCAAGTTTACCAAAATCGTATCAAACGTGTCTATGATAAATGTGTCCATGAATGAACCTTCTGAGTCGGTGATCTTGTCTTGAAAGAAAATCAACATGTAACTAAAGCAGAAAAAATTAAATGGGGTAAATTTTCTCCTAATTGTCTTGGACCATACAACACGACGACCCATACTTACAAATCAGGTGCTTATTGTTTATCTTCACTCGATGGAAAACTCCGAACTCCGAGCCCCTTAATGCCTTGCATCTTTGACCATTCTACTATTGACTTTTAGTCCTACCTCACTTTTACCTCTTTCCATACTCATCCCTTGAGCGCTATCCACTTCCTATGCCATCACCAATGATTAAATAAGAATCATGTGCGTACCTATCACCTTTTATCTTCTCTTAAATATGTGTACCACAACGTTGCACATAGCATGATTCTCATGGATACTTTTCGTCTACCTTTAGATGAGATCCCATGGTAATTTCACCCTGCTTTATGAACAAGAATCCTATTCTTCATCTTGGTATTTTCCATGACTTCAATCCCTCACATGGAATCTAACTCCTTGAGTCAAACTTCCAATAAAAAGATGACTCCCTCAAAAGGACATCTTCCTCTCTATAATCACTTCTATAAATAGACTGCTCCCTCGAAGGACAACTATGTAAAGCTCTTTAAAAAAATAGAGAGAATCTGAAGCTTCCTATATCGATCAACTTCATGAAGACCTCAAGGGGTTAATTTCCTCATCCCATATAGAATTCCTACATCAATCAGTCTATCTCAAATACCAGTCAACATAGAAAGCCTTTTAGTCATGGACTTACCCATTGTGACCTTGGATATCTTTCCCAAAGAGCATGCTACCTCATACCATATAAAAATTAACCACCTTTCACCCCTCTCACCATTCGCACTCCCATTTCCTAGCACCTCAAGGAACCTCTCAGAAACCATGACATTTGGTGATCATGTGACTACTTTTCACCCTTAGAACAATCAATCATGTAATGTCTTTAGGGTCTTACGTTCATCACCTCCTCTAAGGTATGACCTACTCGGTATGATCCTAACCAATTAGGTGGCTTTCTTGCCTCCTCTCATCTTTTAACCTTCTTTATTATGTATTGATTACCTTATACAGGACTTGGTCCTTAGCGTTTACCTTCAGGTAATCTTCTTCTTCCACCACAATAAAAATCACCTATACCAATTTTCCCACAACTCATCCATACCTAACAGACCTAAACTCAAATCATACCTATAACATACCCACCCACACTCTTACCTCATCACATACTTCCCTAGCTTATGGGAGAACTACATTGGCCTCGAGGTCCCTTTTTTTTTTAGGACTATGTAGGTAACACTCGAGGGCATGGGGCCCTTGGAGGTTAGCTCTGTCACTCTCTACACTAACTAATTCATTTTTTCATTTTCCTCAAATCACATTCTACCCTACTTAGTTTCCTTTTATATCCAATATTGGAAATTAAACCAAACAAACAAAAAAATTCTTCACATTTTTATCATTGTCAAAACATACATTTATTATGACTACCATTTCTTTACCATCATCATCCATATATTATAAAACATATAAAAATGACTATATCATCATTAATCACACACATTAATGAATTACAAACTCAACCACGCCTTTATGACCGGACTCCATCATGCCTAACACTGACCTAACTCCATCAAGCCTAAATCCATGACTGACTCAATCCATGCCTAAATCATGACCTAACTCCATCATGCCAAAATCCATGACCTAACTCAATCCATGCCTAAAACCTAACTCAACCATGCCTAGAACACAAACCTAAATCAAACATGCTTATGACCACTCGACTCTCACCATGCCTAACACACCTATCCTGACTCCATCTCTACATAGTAAAAAAATGCTATCAACACAAACACATAAAGACCATAGTCATCATCATCTATATAAATAAATATCCATATCCATAAATATCAAATATCTTGGACACGCAGTCGGTGTATATATCCAATCTCTGAAAACTCTCATAGATAGCCTCACCATCTACGAAGCACAAAGCCGGTATATGATCAAAAATACAAAACTCTCATATATACCCTCACCATCTACTACAAAGATGTATAGGCTAATATATGATCAAAAATACAAAACTGTTGTACATCCTCATTCTCTTTCACACGTAGGCCGATATATGATCAAAAGTATAACAACTCTTGGCATGTAAGATGATATATATCAAAAATAAAAATACATCAAAATCGAGGGCCATATATCAGACATCATCATGGTGGACATCCTCCATATCTATCTCACCTATCCCCTCTACCTCCTCGGCCCCTATCTGGTGACTTGCTAACATCTCCCCACCCATCATAGGTGGTGGTGGGTCCTATTGGTACATCAACTAGAACTGGCCTCCATGAACTGGTGGCCTCACCCTGACCATGTCTTGGGGCTCGATGGCCCCCTGTGCTCTCCACGCTATGGGTGTGTGATTTGGTCCTCTTGCTAGAGGCCTGTTGTGCCCTGTACTTGGCATATGATAAACAATCTATCCCTACCACCATCAGCTGGTCCTGATAGTACCTGACCTCCTCTCTCACCTCCCGCAACCTAGATATGAGAACTATTTATGGTGGCCCCATCACCTCGACCCTGTACCTATCCCGTGAGACCCTATCCCAAAGTACTCGAGGTGGTGCCATTAGCCCCTACCCCTGTGCTTGTATTTGGGTCTGTAAAGCCCTAATCTATGCTTGTGTCATGGCCAAATGGCCCTTCAATCCTATAATCTATGCCCGTAGGGCGGCTTCCTAACCATCATCACCATCTCCATCTCCATCCCCACGCTGGGCCATCTAGGCATAAAGACTAGCCACCCGTGAATGTAAGTCAACCACCTCTTCCTTTTAACTAACTAACGTCCCTACACCATACCCAATCGGGTAATCGGGTTCGCAACCTACCCCTGTAGGTCATCTCTCTCGTACTCATGATCATGGCTAAATCTGTTGCCTCGGCCGGTGGTACTTGCTCATAAATGAATCACCCACTACCGTCTATATCTTTCACTCTTGGGATAATTGATCTACTTGGTCTATCACCTATTCCTCCTACCCTATAGGCACTGTCGGTTGTGGTAGAGGTAATGGCCTCTCCACGTCATCTCTCCTATACTGCGGGAAGAGTGGAGGTATGTCCTGTAGTAGCCCAAACTGATGTCTAACCCTGCACACCGGGATCATCTCATGCTCCCCAACATGACGCCCCTTTATCCATCTCAATAGTTGAAGTCCATCTAGCTCATCATGCATCCACCTATATGAGGGATAACCCACATACGGTCTCCATATGATGTCTACTCCGGAAAATCCCTCTAGTAGCACCTATAGTATGCTACATCATGTGTAGCCATGTCTAATTGGTTCTCTCCAATCATGGGTACCCATCGCATGTACCCCATCTGAACCAATCTCGGTAAAAATGCATTTGCTTGGGGCATACCCACTGGCATACACAAACTATGTGGTCATAGGCCCAACATTGTAGTAAAAAGGTGCAACATAGGCTAAACCTACGCAGACACCCATACGCCCACAACTCTCTATATAACTACACCACAAATGCTAGCACCCGTGGTGAAACAGGTCCAATCCATCACCATGTCATGTAGCACCCCATTAACAAGCGGGGAATATCCCTCCCTCTACATCTAGCAAAGTGAAATAGCACACTACCTCCATCAATAAAATAACTAGCCTCATCTCCTCTGGACGGGCTAGGTACATCCCCTCATAACTCAAGCTGGCACTATGGAATGTCATGTCGGCTAGTCCCTCCCAAAACTATCAACATCAACTCCTCCGAGGCCTCAGAGGAGATTTAGTACACCTGCCTCCCCAATAATGGTAACCACAGATCCTAAACACATCCTTTAGGGTGATTATCTCATCTATCATGAGGTGGAGCATGTTGGTCGTTGAATCCCATCTATCAATGAGAGCAACCATCAGACTCGGCTGCCAGACTACATAGTGATAGTGTCGGACCCTAATCGGGCCCACCTACTATGTGTGTCACCATTCCTCAACTATCACCATGCCTCGCACTCTCAAGAGTAGGGGTGGCGGAATGTCTCTTATCCGTAGCTAATCTCTCCCCTACATCTAATACAAACATCAAATTAATATACCTTCATCATACCCATACTCACCCATGACACCTCACCTATACCAACTGTCTCACCTCTTTCTATCTTCACAACCTACTTTCCTATCACATTTTCTCTCCCCTCCCCTACCGTCACCCACTATCATTTCCCCATACCCATTTTATCCCTCACCTACACTAGTTTTATCACCAACACACCCTATTCTACCCTTACCTATCTAACCCACTCGACCTAGGGCCCTTTTGGCCCATTTTTCTCCAAAACATGGTACTGTGCCAATTATCTCTAACCAATCCTGGTCACCCGTAAACTAGTATCGCTCACTGTTTCATGACCGATACATCTTGGTTTGACCTATTGACACTAGCTAACCCCGATCGATGCCAGGTCACTACCGTGGAAAAACCATGACCCCCAAACCCTCCCCTCTAAAAAAACTACCTCTCCTGACCCTTCTACCCACCCATTCTCACCTACACTTCCCCTTAACCACATCCCACCCCCTATTCACCCACTTACCTCTTTCCTCGCTCCTATTCTACCCAATTCACCCTCCCACATTTCAAATTTCATTTTCCCCCAAAACCCAAATTTTCACCACCCGACCTCTCACCTAATCTATCTCACAAAACACAAAAAGGGTTCAACACTTACCTCATTATGCTCTCAATGTCATGGTGGCAAGTTTGGCCACTACACCGGTGGCTTTGCCCAATCCCTCTCTGACCTTTACCATCACCAATTGGTCACCTCACCTCCAACCACCCAAATCCAACAATCTGATCTCGTGGACCTACCTCTCAACTACCAATCACCCACCGTTCAGCTCACCAACTCAGCTTTCTGTTCCATCCAGACACTTTCCAACTTTCCCTCTCTCTCATGTCATTTTCCTCTATTTCACACGGACAAATGATTCCAAAAAACATGGAATTTTTCTTTTTTATAACATCCTCAACCTAACCAGACACTAATTTTAACTTCATCGGCATCAGTCACATGCCCTACCTTACCATGGTCGGTTACCCTATACCAAAGCATCGCATACCCTTGATCAAGCGTTAGTCACCCTCTCTTCCACATTACCCACAATTTCACCCTATTACCCTTCCCGTCACTCTTTTTTCCCCTCACCCAACACTTACCCTCACCATTCACCTGACCTTCATGACCTCATAATTTACTACCTAACCTCATCCTCATTTGGGAATCGATATTTTATTGATACCTCAGCCCTACCCATGTCGTGACCTAGATACTTGGACCTGGAACATCACTAGTGACCTTTGACCTCATGTGTTCACTATAACCTTGTGGCAATGTTACCTGTGTTGATTGACCTAATGACCTTACCTTGCCTCTTGTCATGACCATTTATCCTGACCCAACCCTTGGTGTACTGAACATACCTAAACGTTCTCACGCACCTAACCCGCATTGTGTTTCCTAACCATATCCTATACCTTATATACCGAATCACTTCAACCTTGTTTGGATAAACCTATTGACCTTGGACAATGTAGAGTTTTCATACTCTTTAACTTGGTATTGTGTTACGCTTTATACATGTGCATGCATTTGAATGTTATTACCTTTGACCCGACCCATTACATGGATTACCCGCATGGACCTTTTTCCTTTTTTACCCCAATTACCCACCTTCCTCTTCATCACATTCACCTTTTATCAAACCACTCACCACTTCTTCGTTCGCTACTCGATCGTCGCTTCTTGGTTTGAGGGGAATCACCTTCACCCAAACATAGGGCAACCACATCTTATTTTTGTCAGCGTCACTTACCAATACAAGCTATGCAACAAAAAGGGGCAAAATGTAGACACCAAAATTGGGTCACACTCCCCTTAGTCCCTCGATAAATAAATACCTTGAACACATCCACCTAGCCATGGCCCCCTTCACCCCACTATAATATTAATTTAATTAATTAAATTAAATTAACTCATTATCCTCACAATATTTAGTATTTAAATATCCTAATTGGGATAATACCCATATATCCACCTCACCTAGACACCTCATCTAGCCACCTCACCCTAAGACCTATTCTTAGTAAGTTGTCATAACTAACTAAGACCTACCCAAACCATAAAAATAAATGCCTACATTACCTATAACCACATTCCCACCACATAGAAGGATGCTTCCATGCTAATTAGCGAGTTAATGAAACAGATCCCGAGAAAATCAAGGGGATCTTCCTAGTTTAGTAAACATAGGAAATCCCACCCTAACCAACCCTTACCCTTAACCACGGCAAGGTTAAGCCGGAACCACCATTAGCCATTTAACCCCCAAAATAACCTTATTTTGAGGTTGGCACATTTCTAACTAGATACATTTTTTTGAGAACAAGTGATGAAACCATTAGAACATCTTTATGAGCATTAGAACATCCATGCATAGCTTAAGCTGAAGCAACCATGAAGCCATTTGTCTTCACGGGAGCATTCGGGAAGTGCCAGCACCACATCAAGTTCATTCCATTTTATCACCCACCATTACCAACCAAGAATTAGGCTCATACAAATAGTAAGTTTTGTTAACCAACACTTATCCATTTATCATTTAGTAGATCCTTTTACATTTGTTATTAGATTTTTCTCTCATTTCCATTCCCCCATCATGTACCTCAATGAAAACTTGACCATCTTTTTATCCACACCCTTGCACTTTGCCCCTACCTACCTAGACCTTGGTCGTTCACTGTGCATATCCATGATCCACATAAACCTTTCCATTTCCATTCCTCTTCATCTAGCCTCGATCTGTCACCCACCAAAGTTTTTATTGATTTTCCTATACCCCGACCATACCGACGCTAGTTAGCCATAACCATCGCCGGTTAACCTAAACCAATGTCAGTCTTTGTTTCCTTTACTAACCTCTACCAAATACCCAAAATAGCCCAAAATAGCCTGACCTCACCCAACTAGTACCAAGACTTGGCGACAAAGTGACGTTGACCTTCGATTTAATCATAGCCTAGCCTGTTGTGAATGAATTTTCTTATTGTAAACAAATGAGATACCTAAATCATTTTAACTACAGTAGGATTTACTTTATTATCAGCATTAAGTTGTTTTAAACAATGGATTGACAGTTATCTAGGAAGTATCACACTTCCCAAATCTAGCACATGCTAGGCAGTCCACTGCATATATTGTTTAACTTTTATTTGGTGGTATTGTTTTCCATTTCGTAGGTAGTTACTCCAAGTAAAAAGGAATCTCTCACGATCATCTCAGTGGATTCATAAGTCATACACGCACAACAACCTCGTAACCAACATCTTAATACGTATTCCTCCTAGCCCTTTACCCTTATTTGTTTTGTCAACATTCGAAGAAACGATCTAGAATCGGTGAAACAACAAAGTAGTACAAAACAAGAAATATATGTTCATTTTGACCAAATTTAGAAAAAATTAATGAAAGAATAAAATAAACAGAATTGCTAATGATTCAAGGGAATCACAAACAATTGGTGTAATCATCGACGATTCTTTACATGAAAGTTAACATTTTCCTAAATAGAGTTAAATTTAATGTTTTACGCTATTAATTTTTTCAAAAATCTAGAGAATTAAAGATGTTTAAATTATTTTTAAAAAATGTACCGACATTAGTGCAAGGAATGAATAAAATGAAAGATTTACCTTGCAGGATGTCGATATGAATGATAGATGAAAATGAATGTTTGAAGAGAAAGAATGAGTATTTTGGTGACAACTCGACATTTTACGAGTAGCATAATGTTGTGGTGTGTTGATGTTGAAGACTTGAATGCCTGATGGATTGAGAAAATGGTAGAATATACCTACAAAACCTATGGATTCGTGATCCAAAATGAGGTCTGAAAACTTGTATTTATAGATCCTGATGTTTTTGTGTAATATTAGTTGGGCTAGAAACTAAATGATTTCCTTCTATTTTTCATTCCAAAGGATGGGTTTTGAGTTTTTTTGATGTGATGGAGGTTAAAAAAGCATGAGATAACCTACTTGGATGTGGAGAGGAGTTATATTTTAGTATATTTTGTTGGTGTCCATTTTGATCTTGCAATACTTTTTCCCTAATTTTCCTTTCACTCTGCATTTCTGTAACATTTTTACAGTTTGAATGGGTAAAATGAAGTTGTTTCCTCTTCTTCCATTCCTTAATTCATTTGAAAAATCATTTGACATGCCCCATTTTGTAAGAATGCTCAAGTTTTCCCTAATTTTTGCCCTATTTTTCCAAATCCATAGCCGTCTAACATTTTTTCCATATTTCCTAGAGTTTGAAGCTCGTATTTTCTCGTTTTACACCTGTATGCCTTCAAAAATCCTTCCCCATGGTTGAAAATTGCATAAAATCAACTTCCCCTTGTTTTTTGAGAAAAAAATCCATCACCCACGAAGAAAAAATCAAATTTGGGCATCCTTAGCAAATTCTATGTTTTTGACGATCATACATGTGTCATTTGACCATCAAAATTAGGCTCAAAATTCTCCTCCTACGTGGCCACTTCTGGTTGGACAAGAATCGGTGGGAACTTACGCATTTTTTTCCTTTTTAGCAAAGGGAGAAAAGTGGAAGAAAATCCCGTGGGTACGCAATAGAGTAGGTGGTGGACACATGGCCGAAAGCGGATAGATCAAGCCATCAGAATCAAAATGGAATTGTTTCCCTTTTGCAAAAAAGGACCTAAGGTAAAATTTTGGAGTACGGCCCCATGGCCAATCACAGGTGGACACGTTTCCATGAAAAGTCAGAGGGAAGTGCGGGCCATGGAAGGAAATGGGGAATTTTTCCCTTTTTGGCAAAAGGAGTTAAGGAAAAAAATTGAGCCGCAAGCCCGCGAATGAGCCACAGGGAGACATGTGGTGAAGGTAGAGCAGGAGTTGACGGGGTGGTGGAGGCAAAAGGGAAATTTTTGCCTTTTTAAAAAAAAGACTTAGTATGGAAATTTGAAGCGCTGGCCCATGTGAGCGAATCATCGAGCGACACGTGCCAAGGAAGAAATCAGTGTGCGGGCCCACGGGAAAAGGGTGAATTTTTTTGAATTTTCCAAAAAGGTCAAAATGCATAGAATTGAAGCGCAATCCCAATGGGACCCACCATGTGCCATGTGTCATCACAAAAATTCAAGGGCGAGAGGATGGAGAAAAAGTCAATTTTTTCCATTTTTCCAAAAATGGGGAAAAATAAAAAATGATCCCAATTTTGTTCCCAATTGTAGTTTGACACGTGGAGGGCCCAAATTTAAGGAGAAAGAGAAGATCAAGGGCAATTGTACATTTTCATTTTTGGCCACCATTTCTGCTCCATGAAGCTTGGAGATGAGAATTTTGCATCATTTTTAATCAAATTTTTGATTAATTCATGTCCTTTGCGCCTGCAAAGATCAATGTAAGTGGTTTTAGGGATTAATTTGTAGATTTGAGGTGTTTTTGAACAAAGTTTTTCCTAATCCATCTAAAAACATGAAATGTCAAATTTGAAAGTTGCAGATGTAGTTTTAAAAGGTGAAAAGGTGAAATGATGAGAGGAAAGACATCTGCATGCCTTGATGATGAAAAATGTGCCTCTAGGAAGGATAATGATTTGAATATTTGTAATGATTTAGTCTTTTTAAACACCTGGAAACTCTCGTTGCAAATTTTTTAAATGTCATTTTCAATGAATCATGAGAAATTGTTGTAACAAACTTGATCCCTTGGCATATGCTTTTCTTGGGAAAGAAGGCTCCAATGTGGAAAGAGGTATATAATGCATTTTGGAGAAATGCAAATGGTCGGGAAGTTGAAAATCACGAGAAAATTCTAAGAGAAAGCTCATTTTCTGAGAAACCCACCAAAGAACCAAGTTAATTTATTTTGTGTTGGATCTTCATGTATGTGAGTTGGTTACAAGTGTATAGCCATCACACAACTCTGAGATTGTTCATGAAACTCTCCCCTGCTGATGAATCTAACAAGCTTTTGAGTTAATCGTATTTTTCTAGACAATATGATGTTTGTTATGATTTTAAATACTGTAAATAGTTTTCATTGTTCTTGTTGCAATCTTGCATGAAAAGTCTTTATAAATCACACAAAATCTCATCCTTATTGATAGTTTATTGGAACTTGCGGTTTTGTTTGTTAGAAGAGATTTCATCGGCATTGGAGATAAGCATTTTAAAATCACTCCACCTTCATTTTTTTGGGGATTTATTGTGTAAGCCTTTGGGGTACCTTAGGCATGGTTTGATCAAGGATTTTTGTGTTGAATTTAGTTCTTTACTTCAAGATTTTGTGGTGAGTTCTCAAATATGGTGTGAAGAGTGCAACACAGGATTCCATTTACGCATCTTCTAGTTGAAAGAACATCCTAATTATTTGAAGCATTTTATCGATAGTTGTCCAAGTATTGTGGAGGTTGTCAAAGATTTGATATATCCAAGTTTATCTTGTCAATACCCCACCAAAAATCATTTGAATAACCAATCCTATCCATACTACCCCGCATTGCATTGTGTGTCAACAAAAGAATCTAACTTTGTCTACAAAAATTCACAAAGAAAATCGGGATCATATAATGTCTTCAAAGCAGCCTCACTTTGTCTTGAAAGCATTTCCATCATTTAGTAGTGACAACTCTATTGAGTTTGAATAATGGAAAGTGTATCATGTTTTCCCAAGGCCATCTTCATAAAATATGCATAGTATAAGGATATCCCCACCTCCTTCACAAAAAATAGGCTGCAATATAGATTCTCTAACCTTGGTTGAAAGGAAAACCTAAAATTGTGAGGATTAGATCAAAATCCTTTCAAGGTGTGACCCACTTCTTCAAAGCTTTGAGTTCTAAGCAAGCCAAATAAATTACTTCCCGAGCTACAAAATGACATATAAATAATTTACCTCGCCTCGAGTGTCTTGTAAAATCCATGATGCTACTCAAGTCATGAAGGAGATTAAATCTGGTACCAATACCCAAATGGTGCCATTACCGGGGACTTGTTCTAAATGCCTAGGAAATAATTTACACTATCGAGATTGATTTTCTGATTAATTTTCCAATCGATGTATATTTATGCCATCAACAACACCAGGACATTATTCAAGATTGCAATATTTTAGATCCCTAGTAATACTTCTTGTTTCATTTTATGTGTAATTACAAATCTAAGTATCGTGTTCGGATCAGATTTATAAGGCTAGAATGAAGAGTAGAGTTCGAGTTTGATATTCTCTTAGTTTGATCTTATCATGTGCATACATATTTGAGATATTTGAATGCATATCAAACCTGTAATTTCCTTAAAAATTCTGCATGCAAATACATTGTTGAAGCATCATTTTATAATCAGATTTGTAAGGATTGAGTGAAGATATAAGTTCTTCCTGCCAAATTTTATCGATTTCAATAGTTGTTGCACTTCATTTACATTTGTGATTGATAAATTCATGAAGAAGGAAGGTATGATTTGTAAAGTTTGGCAATATTTTTAGTGCTGATAGATATTTGACAGAGTATTTTAGTGCATTTGCACAACTAGGGTGAAAGTCCTTAGTGGCAACTCCATGTTATTTTGATCTTGATAAGTACCAGTGTCTTAACCTTTCTGTCATTTACTTTAGTGTTGATAATCTCTACAAAACTGGAAGGAAGAAGATCTCTCTTGCTTAGAGACTTTGCTAAGATGTTGTTTGATGATTCAAGAAAATCAAAGTTGGAAGGGAGAATAGTTTGGAAAGTTGTTAAAGGTCGGACATCAAGAAAATATATATCCATTGGTGAGAGATATCAGCCTTTGGTAGAGGATTATCACTCTTCTTCTTGTGATTCCGATTCATGTAATCCTCTCATATACTTGTTTGCCTCAACTATTGAAGTTCCTCCTCTGTACTGTAAGTTCCTTCTCCAATCTGCACTTTGTGTGTTTCAATCCAAGTAAAAATTCCAAGAAAATCAGCATTTAGAATACCGGTCTTGTGAATCACATTCTTGAGCCCCAAATACCTTACACTCCTCATCATCTTGTTTCACCCCCAATCTCACCTCCACCAAACAATATGGCTCAACCTAGACCTCCATTTGTTGTTAACTCCTTTGCTCCTATAGACTTTAGAGGAATGGATGGTTACCCAAATGCTGTCCCACAAGATGTCAAAATAGATTGCAAAAATTCCAAGGTAACAATGCAATAACGGGTGATCAAGCATCTCAAACTTTTTGTTACCATGATGGAAGATTTTGAGATAGAGTTTGAAGATTTGTATATTAAATTGTTCATTCATACACTGAAGAGGATGCTAGGGATTGGTATAAGGACCTACTTGATAATTATATTGATTCATGGACTAAGATGAAGAATGCATTTAGATTACAATATGATGACAAGAATGATCCTAGATTTCTCTTGTCTGAGTTTGAGAATATCAAGAATAACCCAATGAATCATTCCATGACTTTAACACAAGGTTTAAAAAAACTTTGAGAAGGCTACCTTTTGGTTTGAGGCCCTGTGATGAGTCTTGTTTACTCAAATATGCAGATGCGATTGACAAGAAGGCAACCTATTACCTAAGAGATAAGAACCCTACCAATCTAGGACAAGCTTTCATAATGTCACTTAAAATTTATTATAACATCAAAGTAATTGGGAAACCTCTTAAGAGAGATGGTGTAAAATTGATAAACCCTGAAAAATATCAAGCTAGCAAGGGTGCTAATTTACAAGAGGTTGTGAAAACTTTGACAGGGGGCTATCAAGGAGATCTCATATAAGTTGGCAAGAGTTGAGAAGGGAATTGGGAAAACTTCACAAAGTCATCAAAGAGCACAAAACCATGAAAGATTTTCCAATCATCCTAGAGGTGATCAAAGGAAGATGAAATAGGAAAGGACCCATGGGGTCTGCAAATGACATCCTCAAACACGTGAAGGAAGAGTGTTACTTGATCCCCTAACTACTAGGGTTGTTGTTGTTGAAGAAGTTGCTGATATTGATTGGTGTGATAGGTGTTTTTACCCCATCCTCCATGTGAAGTGGACCGAGAAAGAATGTGAATCTAATAATGATGATGGTGCTGATGATGTTATTTACATGGTGGGCTATTGTTCAAGCTCACAAGGAGGAGTAACATCTATTGAAGTAATAAGTGCTAGGAAAGCTGAAAATTTTTAGTATTACATCAAATGGGTACAAGTCTTTCTTCCCCCTCATACTCTTGAAGTTGATGTAGTGCAAGCTTTTGAAATTCCTAACAATGACTTTGAATACTTAAGAGATTTGCTAATTAAGAAGTATGATGGTGGTATTCCTTTAGAAGAAGATAAACAATTGTTGATGAATGTTGTTGTATCTCAAGAGAAATATTATAATACTAGAAAAGTTGTTAAGGGAGTTGGGCCTCAAGCAAAACCTAAAACACCTTTTCTCACAAGCATTCCAAAAAAAGTTCTGGAGGAAAACACTTTCCAAAAGCTCTGTTGTCCCAAGAAAAAAATTATAGACCTCCTCATACCCAAGCTGCCAAGAATCCCTTGCCATCTAATGAATCTTCTTGTCTCCCTTCCAATACTATTTTGACAAAGAGTGTTCCCTATGACATAGCCCAAGTATTGATCCAAATCAAAGTGAGTGTTCTAATCATTGAGTTGCTTAGAATTCTTGAGCATAAAAAGAGAGCATTTGAGTAATTGGGGTTGAAAGAAAAAAAGATTACTCTAGGCAGAAATGTAAATGTTGTTGAAACTCCTCCTCATATCATTGTTGACCTTGAAACACCACCAGTAGTAGAGGATTTTGGAGAGACACCTGAGGTATATTTGGGGACATCCTTGGTTGATTCCAAATTGAATGTTGATCCATTCTTCACAAATTTGATCATAAAGGATAGGCTACTTCACAATTATATGTTCGATTCTGGTGCATCATGTAATGTCATGCCTCTAGAAGTAATGAATGAGTTGGATATCAAAGTAGCAACAGCCTATGGAAAGTGTACTACCGTGGAATCAAGAGAAGTGCCGGTTGTTTGTTGTGTGAAGGGTTTGGTAGTGCAACTTGCATCTTATCCTAGGAGGAATATAAAATTGGATTTTGTGATTGTTGATTGCCCCGCCAAATGGGGTATCTTATTGTCAAGAAAGTGGGATGCAAGTGTTGGAGGGAGTGTCCAAATGGATATGTCTTTTTCCACCATTCCCATTGAGGGAAGCCTTGTCAAGCTCTATGGAGAAAATAAAATGTTGCATCTAATTGAGGACCCAAACAATGCTTCTTATGAAGTATTATTTGCTGATGTTAATGCTAATAATTTTATTGGTTTTGCTGATGGAAAAGAAAAAAATGAATCAGTCAAAGTGCCTTGGATAGGTATGTTCTCCTTGGACCTTGCTATTTGATGGAGCTTGCTCCAAATTTGGAAATGGTGCTAATGTAATTCTGATTTCTCCTAGCTTGCAAGAATTTATTTTTCCCTTCAAGCTTAATTTTTAATGTACTAACAACATTTATGGGTATGAAGCCTTGTTGTTGGGTTTGAGAATTACATGGAAGTATGGTGTCAACGAAATCATTGAAAAGGAAGATTTAGAGCTAGTTGTCAAAACAATAAGAAAATTGTATGCTACAAAAAATCAATAGATGAAGCAGTATAAACATGTAGTTTGGGATCTAATTGAGATGTTTGATTCCTTCAATATTGTTCACCGTGATAGAATTTTTAATATTGATGCTGACAAGTTGGTAGTGTTGGTGTCGAGATTTGGATTTTACAACTGTTTCACCTTATTGTGAGTACAATGTTGAAGTGTTAAATAGGCCAGCTATCCCTGACAACATCAAGCATTGGCAAGTGTTTGATGATGATGCTCAAGTGCAAAGGTTCTTACAAAATCAAGGTGAGTTTGTAGATCAGCATATTGATTTGGAACCACTGGTGTGTGTGATTGAAGGAAGCGAGACTTTGTTTGGATAAGATATTATCCAATTGAAAAACAACACCATTCCTAGAGGCCTTGTTGCTCTTGAGTCTAATTTTAGAAATGTTGATTGCATCATTAATAGAAATATGTCCGCCTCAAGGGACATGGAAGAGAATGACTCGGGAAGAAAGGAAAAACCAAGAAAAGTTTGGTTGAGAAGTAGTTTAAACAAGGAAGAAAAACATTCATACCTTGATTGTTGAAACAATACCAAGATTGCCTTGCTGGTCATATTCGAGCTGAAATCATATAGAGAATACTTATTTCAGCATGAGATCCCTCTTGAGAAAAATTCCAAACCATTCGGATAGAAGGAAAGGCTAAGTAATCCACTCCTCTCCATGAAAATGAAAGATGAATTAAAGAAACGAAGGAGGGAGGGATCATTTAGCCCACAAGGTATTCATCTTGGGTTGCAAAACCTTGTGCCGATCGAGAAAGAAGAATGGAGATATCATACTTTGTGTAGACTTTAGAAATCTTAATAGAGCTTCATTGAAAGAAAATTATCATTTTCTAAACATGGATAACATGCTGCATTTAGTGACTAGATCTGAATTTTTGTCCACCTTGGATGGTTTCTCTAGCTACAATTAGGTTGTTGTCAAGGAGTCAAAAAGATTTAAAACTGCCTTTAACACTCCTTGGGAAAAAATGTTAATGTGAGAATGCCTTTTGGTCTCATGAATGCTGGAGATACCTTTCAAAGAGAAATGGATGTTACTTTTACTAGTTATATAAATGACTTTGTTACAATTTATCGGGATGATGTGGCTGTATTTTTAAAGAGCGAGAAAAAATCACTTGCAAAATTTGGAAAGAATGTTGATCGGATGTAGAGAATTTGGAATCTCTCTCAATCCAAAGAAGTGTCAGTTTGGGGTATAAAAAGCCAAGCTGATTGGTCATATTATTTCAAAGGCTAGTTTCATGATTTATCCAGAGAGAATAGAAGAAATCAAGTAGGGTGCCAATTCCAAGAACGAAGAAGGGCATCTAATCTTTCTTTGGGAAAATATATTTCATTAGAAGGTTTGTGTCCAATTTTGTTGAGTTGACTCTTCCTATCACATGCATGTTAAAGAAGTATCAAGTTAAAAATGGGAGGAGAGCTGTTATTCATGGTTTTGAAGGAATCAAAGAGGCATATAAACATGCATCTGTCTTGAAACTCGAATTACAAGAAGCCTTTCCAAATCTTCTCCTTGCTTCTAAAAATACTATTGGATCTATTTTTCTCCAAAAGGATGAAGATGGGTCTGAGAGGCCTATTGCCTTCTTTAGCATGGCTTTATAAGCTGCTGAGTTGAAATATACAATCATGGAAAAACAAGCATTTGCCTTAGCGAAAGCAACAAAGGTTTTCGGGCCTTATATATTAAGTTCAAAATTTGTTGCTTATGTTCCCCACACCATGGTAAAATACATCATATTAGAGATGAAGATCTCAAGTAAAAGATATATATGGGTGAACAAACTACAAGAGTATGATATGGACATCCAAACCACAAATTTGGTAAGAGATTTGGGTCTTGCTAAGCTCATGGCTGAGAGCA
The DNA here is from genome assembly GCA_018340775.1 of Taxus wallichiana var. yunnanensis. Lineage (NCBI taxonomy): Eukaryota > Viridiplantae > Streptophyta > Pinopsida > Cupressales > Taxaceae > Taxus > Taxus wallichiana. The sequence continues at coordinate 419,442,368 of CM031233.1, forward strand.
ACTTACAGACTATGGAAGTGAATGAAGTAGAAGAAGAAAGGGTAGATGTTCTTGAGAAATTGGTAAGTTATGAGTGGTACAAGGATATAATCTTATACCTCGAGACACCTTTGTTGTCCTGATCATTTAAATAAAAATTAGAAAATATCCCTCAAGCTAGCTTCTCAAAATACATCATCACAAACTTTGGGCTAGCTCAAGGTAGAACCCCCAAGGTGTCCTCTTGAAGTTTGTAACTGAAGATGAAGCTCCCAAAGTAATTACTTATTTCCATGGGAGATTTTATGGAGTGAACTTTGCTGGAAGGGTTATAACACACAAGGTTTTGAGAGTTGGTTATTGGTGTCCTACTCTGTTAAAATATGTAACCATGATGATTAGAAAATGTGAAATATGTCAACATTTCTCTGGAAGAATGAAAGCTTCGAGCTCCCTTCCTTTCTGACTGTATTAATTGAAGCTCCTTTCAAACACCTGGGGATGGACTTCATTGGTGAGATTTCAGACCCTTCTAGTGCTAGACATAAGTGGATCCTTATAGCCACATATTACTTCACCAAGTGGGTAGAGGCAATCCCCACCAAGAAAGCAACACACCAAGTTGTTATGGACTTCTTGCTAAATAATATCATATGCAGATTTGGTGTGTCGGTAAAGATTGTGGCTGATAATGCCATGTGTTTTAGAGCTAAACCTTTGATGGAAATGTGCAAGGAGTATGGAACCAATCTAAATTATTATTCTTCAAACTATAATCCCTAAGGAAATGGACAAGCTGAGTCCGAAATAACAATTTGTTAAAGATCATTAGGAGGACCTTGGAGTTGAACAAGAGAAAATGGGGTGAACAACTAAAATTTGTAGTTTCGGTGATAGAATCACTACCAAAAGAGCTATTGGTAAGATCCCATTTGAATTGGTGTATGGAACTCAAGCTCTATTTCCTTATATCTGCAATTATCTTCATTTCAATTTTTTCAACAACTTTAAGATTAAGAGGTCACCATATGACGCAAGGATTAATAAAATTGTGGAGCTAGATGAAGAGAGAAGAGCATCTCACCATAAGTATGTTAAATTTAGAGAGGAGTTGAAAAGATTGTTTGACAAGAAGGTCACTCCTAAGGCCTTCAATATTGGAGATCTATTTTTGTTGTGGGATAGCAGAAATGAAGATAAGGGAAAACATGGAAAATTGTATGCATTATAGATGGGCCCTTACTCCATTGATATCTAAATTGGTGAGAATACCTTTTTCTCAAAGATTTAGATGGGGAATTGCTTGAACTACCTATTAATGGAAGGCATCTGAAGCATTTCTTGGATTAATCCCCAAATTTGAGGTATACATAGCTTGTACAATGTATAGTGTTTGGTTTTTGCTCTGTTTTTGGTGTTTTGTAGGTTTGTGGTTTGCCTTGCTATGTGGAAGCCATTTTTGTTAAGTTCTCAACTAGTTTTTGGTGATTTTGGCTCATGACTCCTTTACCCAATGGATTTTTGGAACTTGGTCTACTTATTGTTCTTGTGGCACTCATTGGGAGTGCCCATCCCCAAGATGGAGCCGATGTTGGTGTCCATTTTGATCTTGCAATACTTTTTCCCTAATTTTCCTTTCACTCTGCATTTCCTGAAACATTTTTATAGTTTGAATGGGTAAGATGAAGTTGTTGCCTCTGTTCCCATGCCTTAATCCATTTGAAAATCATTTGACATGCCCCATTTTGCAAGAATGCTCAAGTTTGCCCTAATTTTTGCCCTAGTTTTCCAAATCCACGGCCCTCTATCATTTTTTCCATCTTTCCCAGGACTTTGGAGCTCATCCTTGTTTTTTTCCACCTATATGCCTTCAAAAATCCTTCCCCATGGTTGAAACTTGCATAAAATGAACTTCTCCTTGTTTTTTAAGCAAAAATCCATTGCCCACGAAGAAAAAAATCAAATTCGGGCATCATTTGGCAAATTCTATGTTTTTGACGGTTATACGTGTATCATTTCATTGTCAAAATTAAGCTCAAAATTCTCCTCCTACGTGGCTACTTCGGTTGGACAAGAATTAGTGAGGAACTTAAGGCATTTTTTTCCTTTTTGGCGAAGGGGAGAAAAGAGGAGGAAAATCTCACGGTCCGCAATGGAGTAGGTGGTGACCATGTGGCCAAGTGGGAACAGAGCATCTTTGGTAGAAGCAAAAGGGAATTATTTCCCTTTTGCAAACAAGGACCTAAGGTCATATTTTGGAGTGCGGCCCCATGGCCAATCACAGGTGGACACGTTTCCATGAAAATTTAGAGGGAAGTGCGGTTCGCGGAAGGAAATGGGAACTTTTCCCTTTTTGGCAAAAGGAGTTAATGAAAAAAATTAAGCCGAAGGCCCACGAATGAGCCACAGGGAGACATGTGGTGAATTAGAGAGGGTTGGAGGGTAGTGGAGACAAAAGGGAAATTTTTCCCTTTTGCAAAAAAGACTTAGTATGGAAATTTGAAGCACTGGCCCATGAGCAAATCATCAAGCGACACATGCCAAGGAAGAAATTAGGTGTCCGAGCCCGCGGGTAAAGGGTGAAATTTTTCCAATTTTCAAAACAAGGTCAAAATGTACGAGAATTGAAGCACAATCCCAATGGGACCCACCATGTGCCACGTATCATCACCAAAATTCAAGGGAAGAGGGGCGGAGAAAAATTTAATTTTTTCCATTTTTCTAAAAATGTGGAAAAGTCAAAAATGATCCCAATTTCATTCCCAATTATAGTTTGACATGTGGAGGTCCCAGTTGAAGGAGAAAGAGCAGATCAAGGAAGCTATACATTTTTACTTTTGGCCACATTTTTTTCTCTAGGAAGCTTGGAAATGTAAATTTTATGTCATTTTTGATCAAATTTTTATGAATTCATGTCCTTTGTGCTTAAATGAATCAATGCAAGTGGTTTTAGGGATTAATATGTAGATTTGAGGTGTTTTTGGAACAAAATTTTTCCCTAATCCGTCCCAAACACGTGAAATGTCAAATTTGAAAGTTGTAGAGGTATTTTTAAAAGGTGAAAAAGTGAAATGATGAGAGGAAAGGTATCTGCATGCCTTGATGATGAAAAATGTGCCTCCAGGAAGGATAATGATATGAATATTTGTAATGATTCAATCTTTTAAACACCTGACAACTCTCATTATAAATTTGTTAAATGTCATTTTCAATGAATCATGAGAAATTGTTGTAACAAACTTGATCCCTTGGCATATGATTTTCTCGGAAAAGAAGGTTCCAATGTGGTAAGAGGTATATAATGCATTTGGAGAAATGCAAATGGTTGGGAAGTTGAAAATCATGACAAAATTAGAGAGAAAGCTCATTTTCTCGAGAAACTCACCAAAGAACCAGTTAATTTGTTCGTGTTGGATCTTCGTGTATGTGAGTTGGTTACAGTGTATAGACATCACACACGGCTCGAGATTGTTCATGAAACTCTCCCCTGGTGATGAATCTAACAAGCTTTTGAGTTAATCAGTATTTTTAAGGGGCAATATGATGTCTATTATCATTTTAAATACACTGTAAATAGTTTTCATTGTTATTGTTGCAATCTTGCATTAAAATTATTTAGAAATCACCAAAATCTCATCCTTATTAATAGTTTAGTGGCACTTGCAGTTTGTTTGCAGAAGAACTTTCATCCGGCATTGAAGATGAGCATTTTAAAATCACTTCACCTTCATTTTTGATTTAGAATTCTTGTAAGCCTTTGGGGTACCTTAGGCATGGTTTGATCAAGGATTTTTATGTTTAATTGAGTTCTTTACTTCAAGATTTTGTGGTGAGTTCTCAAATATTGTGTGAAGAGTGCAACTCAGGCTTCCATTTATACATCTTCTCGTTGAAAGAACATCCCGATTATTTGAATCATTTTATCGATAGTTGTTCAAGTATTGTAGAGGTTGTCAAGATTTGATATATCCAAGTTTGTCTTGTCAATACCCCACCAAAAATCATTTGAACAACTAATCCTACCCATACTACCCCTGCATTGCATTGTGTGTCAACAAAAGAATCTAACCCATCTACAAAAATTCACAAAGCAAATTAGGATCATACAATGTCTTTAGCAGCCTTAGCCTTGTATTGAAATAATTTCCATCATTTAGTAGTGACATCTCTGTTAAGTTTGAATAATGGAAAATTGATCATGTTTTTCCAAGGCCATCTCCATAAAATATGCACAACATAAGGATATCCCCACCTCCTTCACAAAAAAAAGGCTGCAATATAGGTTCTCTGACCTTGGTTGAAAGGCACAACCTAAAATAGTGAGGATTAGATCAAAATCCTTTCAAGGTGCTACCCACTTCTTCAAATCCTAAGTCTTGCTAACAAGCCGATAATTTGCTTCCCGGATACAAAATGACATATTAATCATTTATCTACCTCTAAGTGTCTTGTAAAATCGATGATGTTGCTCAAGTTTTGAAGGACATTAAATGTGGGTACCAACATATTTTATTAGTTAATAAGATAATTCAATTTAGGAAGGTGACTAGTATGATTTTAGTAATTTGTTAAATGAATCGGCGAGGTGTTGTGGTGAACTAGATGAGGTGTGAAAGTGAGGTGTGAGGGGATAATATCCATTCATATATTTTAATCATTTAAATAATTATTTTATATATTAGAAATATGATGGGATAAATTAATTATAAGAGGGTGATATAAAAAAGCATCACAAGTGTGTCATTTTTAGTCATGGGCTTGGTGAATTTCGGGGGCACAATTATTTTGTTTCTATAGATGATTTATGGGATGATCGGATCACTCCAAAAAGATAAATTGGTATGTCACCGTTCCAACTCCTATATGGGATAAATGTAGAAGTTATAATCACTATATATTTACCAACATTACAACTAATAAAAGTAATGGAGGATGACGTGTTCCAAGACTCACTCGATAAAATAAATTTGTATCTAGAGAAGATATGCGAGCATAGAGTGTTGGTGGCTGGCGGATAAAGGACCATTAGTTGAAAGTAAAGAAAATATTTGACAAGAAGGAAAAAAATATATTTTCATATTGGTGATATTTTCCTACTGTGGGATAAGAGGAGAGAACCAAAAGGAAGCCATGGAAAGTTTGATTCATTGTGGCTTGGCCCATTTCAAATATGAGACACATGTAGAGAGAATAATTTCCAACTATCTTATCTGGATGACACTCACTTGGAATTACCTCATAATGGGAAATACCAAAAATTTACAAAACTTTAATGTGGGTTTTCCCCACATCTACCATAGGTGAATATAGGTTTGTGTGTCTCCATTTATATTATGTGTTTCCCTTTCTATTATTTGTTTGTGTTTTTCTTTTGTTGTGTTCAATAAAGAAGGTTTTGTTGTATCTATCTCTTTTTGTAATGACTCCTATAGCCCAATGGATAAGGTACTGGTCCTCTTAGTGTATTGATAGTATGGGATTCCTACTTGCTTTGTCTTAACATTATTCAGTCTGAGACAAGTCCCCAAGATAGAGCCAACTGTTGCCATGCTAAATTTCAATCATAAAAAGTTTATTTTTTTTTCCATGACAATCAAGCCCACACTCAAAAATATCCCTGAACTGGGTAATGTGAACCTTCCCTCCAACCAATATCTGACTATGTAAACCCCATCATGGTCGAGAGGGATGTGCTAACTGGATTTTTAAATTTTTTTCATGTGTAGGTAAGTTGGTGAGAAACAATTTGTGATTTCATCATGATTCACCTAGAAGGAGTTTTCCTAAAGACCTAGAAAGGTCTTATTTTCAAACTTCTTACACCGTGAGCACCCTGAGATGTCCCAAAAATATATAATTCCTTCAAGAAGTGTATGATAGAGTTTTGAAATCATTTGAGGTAGTTTAGGAAGGTTCTGGAAGAAAATTAATGTTTAGGAGAAAGTTGTGTGATATTGGGTCATTAGGAGCAAGGTATTAGGAAATGTGAGTCCTAAAAATGCTAGTCACCTTGTTCCAAGATTTTTAGGAGCTCAATGAAGATTCATAAGGTCATACCCTAGGCATTAAAGAGATAAAAGATCACAATCCATGCTAAAATCATCGAGTAAAGGTTTTGGAAACATTAATAGGTTAAAAATTATTTGAGAATGCGACACAAAGGTCTTGGTATAATATGTAACTTGCTCAAAAGACTTTAGGATCCTCATGAATATTTGGGAGCCTAACCAAAGCTCAAATTAAATTATATTTAATATTCTTCATGATTGATAAGATGTTTTTGTTTGTGGTTATCATAAAATCTTTCTATCACTCATTATATTGTCACGCAATTAGATGCAAAAGTGAAAATTTGGGTAAACGATGATGAATAATTAATTTCAAGGACTTCTAGATATTCTCATTCAATTCATTCACCCTTTTTCTTAAAGATTCATATCTTGGATGACCTATTTTTGTTAAAACTTTCTCCCAAATTGGCCAAAACAAGTTTACATTGATACTTTAAGTTGTTACGCATGACAATAAAGTTGTTGACGCATGTCAAGACAATTTTGTTGATGTACAATAACAAATCAACTCTTGATGCCCGAAAAAAGTCTTGACACTGAAAGTGACTTTTTTGAATCCTGACAAGAAATTTTTGTCGCCCAATAGTGATTTTTAGGTATCAAGAAAGTTTGAGATGCATGACAATATGGTGTTCACGTGCAACAATGAGGATCCTTAAAGCATGAAAAAAGGATTATTGATGCAAAATAATGAGGATTATTGATACACGATAATAAGGGTTTCGATATGTGACACGAAACCTATTTGATAATGAAAATTTTGATATGCGACAATGATATGCTAGCATGCAACAGGGACTCAAATACTAATGGGCGACAAGAGGGTCAACATGTTGTCGTGTGACATGGAAAACGAGGTCAATTTTTAAAGAAATTTTTTTACGACCCAATCTAATGTCACATGTCGGAAGATGATTTCATGCACGAGAGGGAATTTTTGTGGAGCAGAAAATGATGTCATACGTTAAGGATATTTTTAGAAACCTTAAGATCATGTGAGAAGAAGATGAAGGGTCACAAGTGATGGTAATCTGAAAGGTCAACAATCATGAGGGAAGGTTAAAGGACATACTAGGGAGACAAAAGGACAATGTTAGCATTATAAATATGAATGATGCCCTCATTTCAAGGGGATGGTTTATGCTTGTTTGCTAGCTCTCGATTTCTTTCTAGAAGCAAGTTCTTCCATTTCCTTTGTTCCCTATCTACTAATATTCTCTCTCCATCTCAACATTTACTCTAGGAGCATTGTAAATTGTACAATATGATGCAATACGACTTTTTGTTTCTTATTTATTGTTCCTCTTTCTTTGCAAATGGTTTCTTCTAATTGATTACAAGTGAAATGTTTTGATTTTGATGCAACAAACTCTATTATGATATTTGTTGGTTGAAATCCTTTTTAGTTTCCTTTCTTATCTCCCTCACTAAGAAATTTTCTTCTCTTGTATTGAATACAAGCAATTGGCACAGGTTTAGGAAGTATTCTTATGTGATCTTCAGTATTTAGGCCACCCCAAAAATTAGTTAACATTGTTTTCATTTGCTTGTTTTCAATAAATGAAGCTATGTCATTCAACGAGAGGGCTCATTCTCATGAACTATTGGTGAGAAATCATTAATTTTCCCACTCGAAAAATTATTTCACCAACACACCGCTTTGCCTCAATCCGAAATGATCAATTTTTTTCTTGATCATGTTCCTATCACATCTTGTCTATCCTATAGATCCACACATTTCAAACCTTTGATGAAACCTTCACCATGGCCAAGAAATTAACAATCTAATCCCTCAAAGAAGTCCATCTTGATCCTTAATCTAAACATTTCCCGTCTGATTCTTTTAGGCCTTCCTACAAACTGAGGAAAATACCACATCTAATGTCATTAATTGTCTTCTTGACCCAACACCCTCGATATAATCATTCCATATATATACTATGCATCCCTCGAGTCATGTCATCAACACTATTATATATGATGTTCCCTATGAAGAGACCCTTTCATAACCAATTCTTCCTCTTGAATACTCAAAGTCCCTAGATCCTATTTTTGATGATCCTCACACATTGATATTTCCTTTTCCATTATCCAATCATCCATTACCTTCTTGCAGCCCTTAGACTCTATCTTATAGAACTTTACTAAGGAGGAAACTAATTTTTAAACTAATCAAAGAATTAGAAAACTCACATGAATATAAACCACCTTAATCATGTCTCGAAAAATATCTCTCTCATCTTAATCACAGCCAACCCTATCCCAAAATACTCACTCACCATCTAGTCTAGAACCCTATCTTGAATCAAACACTATACAATCAAATAATATCACATCAACAGCCCCACCCTCATCATATGATGTGAGACCCTCTCCTCTATGCAAAAAAAAACATTACACAATCGAAATCTATCACATCTACTACCTCATCCTCATCATTAGTCATAAAACACCGTCCTTTTCCTAAAAATGACATTACAAAATAAAAATAAACATCATCTAGGGCCCCAAATTTACTATCCATTTTAGGCCCATACATTATCACAATCTAAAACTATCTGATCTATAGTTTCACCCTCATCATCAATATTATTCCCCCATCATTTATCTCAATATCATATCACACAGTTGTACCCTATCTCATCCATAATCCATCCCTCTTTGTCCATTTTAGGACCTCATCCATCATCCAATTATATAAATTCCAAATTGTACCTTCTCTCTTATCAACCTCACAATGTCCCTATGATGTTTCAACACCATACAAAATTTATGAATCCACCCCCATCTAAAAATAAGACGTGTCCTACTAATTGTTTTCATAAACCAAAACCAAAATCAAAATCTATTAATCCAAATCCCCCAAAAGGGATTTACATTACCACATTACCACTAATCAAAACACCTAATCCACACACTCATAATACTACTTGGTAAAATAAAATTAAAATGTGTGCTTATCATAGAATCCCAAGTCATACAACGGAGAGTTGTAAAGCACTCAAATTCATAATCCAATGATTCTTCCTTATCAATGACCTTCTCCTAAAAGAAGACCATCATAAGACATCATTAACATCACCTTCACTTCTTCCCTTATCAATGTCCTCACTAAAATCAGTAGGATAAGGGGGACATCCTAAATCTTGTATTGTCAAACCTTTATCGGACATCTTTTCAACACCTTGCATTGAAGGTATCTCAATCTTGTCAACGTCAGCACCTTTCATTTAAGTTCTCTAAATATCATCAATGTCCACTCCTTCCCTTGAAGGTATTTGAATGTCATTAACATCTATACCCATGTCACTCGCATGAATGTATTCAATGAAATCTATAGGACCAGGAGGTCATCCTCAATAATATCTCAACAAAAATTTATCATCTGTCTTCTCATCACATTCAAGTGAAGGTACCTAATCTCAAATTAGTACGGTTCACCCACCTATGTGAACATGAAATCATCACACACAAATAAAATGTCAAATCAAACCTTCTTCATCTACCCCTCCTCATCAATTGTCCTCTCATATCCCATCCAAATTTTCAATGGCTCCTTTTTCAAGGGATCATTTATTTACCATATACTCAATCAATCAAGATCAAAACTTCCATCATCCTAATATGAAATTTTTCATTCCTTTCAACGCATGTCATCTCTATCTACAATGTCATGCTAGGGGAATCCTCTCTACTGAAACTTCAAAATATTACCTTACACATTCCCCTAACTCATCTTCATCAAACAAATAAAAATGTTAGTGCTCTGGAAAGGGGTAAACATGGAAATTTTTCCCTTAGCTGGATTAGTCTATATAGTATGGGTCAACCTTTAGATGCCTTGCACTTGTAGCCTTTCCTACTATTAACGCATTGACCATTATGACAATAGTCACATCAAAGATCTTATTCCACCAGTAACCATCCATCTTATCATCATAATGATTTAAAAACATTTGGTCTTCTATAGAAAAACCTTAAATATGAGCACCATGAGTCTGTTATTCACATCTTTCACATGGAAAAGTTCCTCCCTAATAGGAACCCCGCAATAAATACATCCATCTACCTTGTACCAACTAAAATCATGTCATGGGGAACACATGTGTAGGTCATGTACACATTTCTTCTACCCTCCTTGAAACAATATATTAGGGTTTTTCCCTCAGCTCAAAGATAGTCAAAAATATCTATTGATGCATCCTAAAAAAATAATATATTGATCCCTCGAAGGAAAACTACTAGTAAAAATAATATACCATTCCCTCAAAGGATGGATTTTTAAAATTCACAGATCAAAAGTCATCATTGTAGACCAATCCCTCGAAGGATGGCTACCCATGTAAAAATAATTCCCACATCGATCAACATTTTAAAAAGTCAAATATCAAAAAATTCTAGGAAAGCTTCCTACATTGATACACTTTCCCATCAAATAAAAATTGATGCATCGATCAATTTGTGTTAAGAATATGTATGGTTGAGGAATTTCCCTATGAAGTTTTGAAATGGAGAACACTCTTTTCTGAAACATCCTACACATGTTAAACCCTTCTCATGTCATAGGAAGGTAAAACTTATCACTTGATGTATATATCAAAGATCCTGCATGTGACTACCCATTTTTAGTCATTTGTTAAATGTTTTGAAGGACACAAGTGAAAGTGCCTTCACTCATTGTTTCCCATCACATATGTATCAAATCTAGTATGAAGTAACCAATCCACGTTTCATTCTTGACCATGATTTTGACAAAAATTAATATCACTTTAAAATCAATATCAAGTAACACATCATCAAAATCTATCAATATATATAGTCATATCAAAATATCTCAATATCAATACAATCCTAAGTATATTTCATTGTTACATCAACATCACATTTACTCAATAAAATCAACATTTATCAAACAACTTCCTCCTCAAGTTTTACACCTGTAATCACCGACAAGACCCCCATCTAGTCCTTGAATTTTAACCCTTGTGGAAACATCAATCTATGGTACTTTGACCTCATCAATTCATAATTTCATCCCCCATCTCCATTAAGTCATATGTCTTTAGGACACAAACCCTTTTCTTACCTTATCACTTGAATTCTTGGTATTATAATTCCACCTTTGTGGAAACATCAATTTTTATCCCTTGGCCTTGTCAACAATCATATTTTGTGTCATTAATTCATATGTATATAGGACATGAACCCTTTGGTTCTCCTAGCACTTGAATTATGGAATAATAATTTTTGGTTATTTGACCTCATAAAACATCCTTTTTATTTTTCCTTATCATTGTAAAATCATATGTCTATAGGACATGAACCCTTTCATTTTGTTATCACTTGAATTTATGTTAGTACCGATATTTTTCTATACCTTATCTTAGAGAATCATCTCTCATCTTCCCATCCTTACATCCTTCATCCATCTACCTATTTCAAACTCGTGATAGATTCCCTTTTAGTTCATCAATCCACAGTTTGAGGGGGAACACCTTATGATATAATTCTACACCTTTCCCTATTTATCACATCTCATTTTTGTCATGTGGCTTCCATACACCAAACCTCTCAACAAAAAGGGAAAAATGTATACACCTAAAATTATCACCACTAATATACATCTATGTGTATGCTAACACCCATTCATTATCACATCACTATAATATATTATATTAAATCCTTATTCTAAGTCTTATTCCTCCAAGTAATATTTACTCCTCATAAATAGTCTTCTACAGATGTAAAATTTTATCCTACCCCCTGTTAAAACAACCCAAAACTACTTACAAACCATAATCATATAAAAAAATCAAGTCAACAACCTTACAACCATTCAACAACATTTCTAACCCATATGATCCATTTCAATATATAAACAAAAAAAAACTTCGACACAGGAAGCTTTTTCAACCACTTTCCCATTTTTTACTGGATCACCGGTGATTCTACCCAATCGTCAGTGATTATCATTTGTTCATAAAAACCTATATAAATGTGTCTCATACCTTCATTCAAGATTATATTCCTCTACTTGACTTGTTGGTTGGACTTCCATAAAGATTGTCACATAGTAATCTTGTTATATCATAGTCCATCATCACATCAACAATAAAGACGTCAACATCTATTCTTCGACTTTGGAGGCCATTCAAACACTAGAAGAAAGACATCAATATTTGTACATCTACAACATTCCTTATAGGTTACTTTTCATCCTCTCCATATTATCTCATCAACGTATGTAAGGTAAGTGTATTCCTCTTTATCTATTAACTTATTCATTCATCATTTACAATATTAAGTCTATTGTATCTCACCTATTATTAACCTACATAATATCTACAGCAATCACCGATGACTTGGTTAAGTGACAATTGATTCTCCTCAATATTCGGTTATCCCTATCTATTAGACTATTTAATCCAAGATATTTTCCTTCAAACATTTAGATCACATAATTTACTTATTGAAAGACCCCAAAAAGTTTCTTTCAAGTCATATCAAGATCCTTTGAGCCATCTTTAACACTCTATCACGTATCCAAATCAAATATATCACCTTGTACACCTTTATGAGTACAAAACCATCTACATCCTTGCTCCTTTAAGACATTTTTTGATTCCTAGACTCCTTTTGATCAGGTATCACCATTAGACCATCATATATCCTTTGAACATGTTAGTCTCTTTTTCCTTTGCATTGTTGGTTATAAAGTTTCTTTTATAAATTTATCTTATTATTATCGCATTGATTTCTTGAACGTGGATTGGCATCCTTACAAGGAATCCCATCAACTTCTAAGGACTATAATTTTCCATTAAATAAACCATATATCTATCTAATCCCATCTTATTATTTGTGTATTTGATCTATAGATCCCTCCGTCTGCCAAAAAAGAAGGAGATTTCATCCATCAGCTATAACACCTATCTCTATGGTTATCGGTAAACCCCAAATATTTTGAGGTCAATTTTTTGTTTATTACTTCACTTCGTTAATGTAAAGTGGAAAGGTAAATACATCTCTTAAAAATTCGTATAGAGAATAGATAGGATCCCAATTGGATTCCAAAGCTACAAGTGCAGCTATATATAGTTAGAAATCTAAAGTTGGGAGTTTTTTTAGGACAACTATATAAATATATCCTAGATGGGATATAAATAAATTAGTCTAGCTCCCCTATATCTATTCTTGATGCCCCAACTAGACTATATATATATCCCAATCTACAAGTAAAATTATATATCTAGTTGCCCCCTATAGTACTTGTATATGTCAGGGGCCAATAATTTGTATTCAAGCTCAAATCATTTTAACTCATTCATTTAGATGGATTCTCATTGATATATGGATAGAAGGAAGTAGAGAACCCTATATCTATAAGGGTGTAACACCTATCAATTACCCACTTAAAAACTACCATAAAGTCAGTCATGCACCTCCGGATATCTATATAGGGTCTCCCCCATCCATTATAGTATATACATCGTATATAAATATGGGGAGGGATACATCCGCCCTACCCTTATATTTGATTAATAGTGTGATGTGATAGTCCCTACATATCGTATGGGGGACCAACCTCTCTATATAGTGCCAAATACCATTTCTATTAATTGATTGGCCACCCATACTCTATATAAAACTTGGGTGGGATCAAGGAATTGGGATGAAAGAATTTTTTCTTGGATCTCAATGATATCAAATACATATTAAATATATAGTCTAGGCTATAAGAAATATTCTCGGTTAGAGCACCGTAGTGAAAAATGAAGTGATGGGACAAGATATATAGAATAGTGACAGAGTATCTACTCGTAGATCGAACATTATAAGAAATCTAGATCTATATGGGCTACCAAAACACCAAGTTATCTATATCTATTAGGGTATCGGGTAGTATAAGGAAATTGTTATATAAATATCCCCCTTTTATATAACTAATTATATATAGATGTTGGCGGAAGGATAAAGAAACGAAAAATATTCCCTAGTGAATCCTTGATTCATAGATTTTGATATCTCAAACAAAGAATCCAAGAGATCTCCCATATCTATGTAGGGAGAACTCATATGGATAGTTATATAGTTATATATATATATATATATATATATATATATATATGTGTGTATGTATGTATGTATGTATGTATGTATGTATGTATGTATGTATTTATGTATATATGTATATATGTATATATATATATATGTATATGGGCATTCAATTTAGGTGATTGAAAGTATATCTATATATTGTAGGCTAGGTCCATATAGATCTTATCTTAGTGGTGGGTCACGAGTGTAGGTCTCTGCTATATTCCATTGTGGATATCTCTATATAGCCCTGAACATAGATATAAAGATGGGGAAATGATACACATATTACCAACATCATGACTTATGTTCCGATACTCACACACATATATTTTTCTTCTCACTAGTTACAATAGTTGAATATTCACTATATATTTCTATAATCAATGCAAATTGCACAATAATCAATATATATATATATATATATATATAGATATGCATATCGATAGGTCCTATCTAAATATATATCTTCTCCTTCGAGATCGATCTGGTTGTCAAATTTAGATTCCCTATCGAGAAACCCCATACATAGATATTGTATTACATATATAGATGGGTCTCTCCCTTTAGAGCATATATAGACATTATATATGTCTTTGTGGATATGGAGGCACCCTCAACATTATGATTTGTTAATTTTTTTCCTACTATAGAAAAATATCATTAATGTCACCCAATATATAAGGCTATATAAATAGTACTAGAACCATGTATATATAGTAGGGTGGCCCAATTATATCTATATCTGAGTTAGGGGTTCCCCACCCAATACTTTCATAGATATATGAATTCTAAACTATATTGACCATATAGATATAGGTGCTCATATATATTTGATTAAGGAAATTCACTTGATGATGCCCTATAAATAGTTGGCAATCTCAATATATGGTGCCCTCTCTATATAACTTAAAAGTGATAGGATATTAGTTACTAGGGTAACTCTTCGATTATCTATATCCGGGGAGGCTATAGATTGAGTTTACAAAACTATAGATACGGGAGATAGTTTAGGTTTATATATATAGGGGAACTCTTGATATATCTATCTAAGGGTAGGAAAATATAAATTAGATAGACTTTAGTCGCGTTATCTATATATTTTAAGTTGGGTTGGGTCGGTTATCCATCTCATCTATAATAACTCTATGTGGAGTGGGATAAATAATCTCATAAAATTCAACATAGTTGGGCCATCCCATCCCATCTATAGAGAGGGTGATCTGATCTCATCCAGGACACCATCAACTCAAGCGAAAACAATCTCATCCCATCCCATCGATATAAAAGGTAATATGATCAAATCATTAACCATATATACATATGGGGGATTTGGAATTTACCATATATACATATAGGGGATTGAGGTTTTCTATCTATATCGTGCACCCCTCTTTATATCCTATGGTTTGGGCTAAAGAGAATAGGTGGATCTGGGATATATATTATTGACCAAAGGGGAGTGACTATTATGTAAAAAAGTAGCTCCCTAGGATTTTAACATTCCAAAACCCTATTTTTGACTAACATGGGGATTGTATCAAGGTGTAGGACCCTTACAATTAAGACAAACCTCTAGAGAAGGATTCTTCCTCTACCTATTCTAATGGTAAAACTACTCTTAGGAAGGGAAATTCATCTATTCTAACACTAACCTAGATTTCCAAAGGGCTAAGGAAGAAAGAGAAGGGGGTGGAGATATTATTAGAGAGTGAAAATGGGAAGAAAACAAAGTGGGATCGGTAAGAAAAAAAAAAGTGCCACAATATGAAAACAATGTTTACATCTCCATCTTCATGGGGCATAATAAAAACTTTGTCTTGCTTCCATTAATTCCTAGTCCATTGCTTTATTCAGGTGGTTACATAAAATAGCCACTAGTAACATTTTTTCCCTACTGTTGGTATCCTATTTCATCATGTCATGAATACTCACATTTCCACTACTAGCCAATAGCTCAAAAAAATTGTCACTGGTAGCATCCGTAAAAAATCCAAGGGAACCCCTCAATTTCTCCTGATTTTTACTTTGTGCAATGGACCGGTAATACTAAAAATGATACCAGTCAAGAACATTTAAAATCCATTACTCGATGACTACTTCATTTTTATGACTGTCATAATTCTCGACACCATCCTAGTACCATCCCCCATGCTACTGGTCGGTAGCATCCGTACATGCTACAGATCTAGCTGTATTTAGAGTGTTACCAATGACCTATGTTATTTTCCTCTATGACCTATCTAATCTTGCTACCGGCTGGTGGCATATTAAATACTCCCAAATTGTGGCATTGATACCGCTAAAAGGAGAGCAACTCACAAGCCACCCTACTATCAACCAGTGTTTGATTTATCAACCACTACTTTAGTCCTTGTTAAGTTTTTCATTTTACAAGGGTGCAAAATGGATAATAGTCACCCCATATTATAGAGGATTACTTGACCAAGGTGTTATATAGAAAATAAACTACTTGAACCCTTTTACGGATGGGTGGGTGAAAAGATCAACTTGAAGGTATATATATGTGTGTGTGTGTATATATATATGTATATGTATATATGTATATATATATACACATATATACATGTATATATATAGATATATGTATATGTATATATATATATATATAGAGAGAGAGAGAGAGAGACGATAGACCATACGCCACCCTTTCTATATAGTTGTTGGACACCAATAGGGTCAATCTAATATCATCTCCTATACAAATATATAAGGGGGACCATAAAGAAGGTGAGTTACGAGTTAGAAATGGGGTTATTAGAACTATCTAGATAAAAACCTAACTATATATATGGATATGGACGAAACCCCATATAATTTGGTAATATCTAGATGGGGATTGGCTATCTCATTTTCTCCCATATATGGTACTCTCCTAATATAGATTTTGATCCCTTCATGTAGAATATATTCCCCCGAGATAGATATATAAGGTATGGTATGGTACGGCCACCTTTACTATAAGGCATATCCATAAGCCCCTTCTATATAGATAGGAGTATGGGTGAGATTATCCCTATATACATGGGAATAACCCAATCTATATATAGGGGTAGGTTAGATGGCCCTATGTTAATAGGATAGATACCCTCTATATATATCTTCTCTCGATCGTCCTATAAGATAAGGGAAGAGAGAAACCCTATGTATATGGATATCGGATATCTCAAATGAGCTATATAGATAGGGGAAGAGAGGTGCTTCTCGGGTTCTAACTTGGTCCTATATTGATATCCAGCTACCCTCCCCAAGGCATAGGCCTACTTGATAGGGGAGATTGGATTTCCTCTATATATAATTTTTGAGTCTCATTGAATATCAATCACCTTGTCACTCTTGATAAGATATGTAGATAGGGGTCCCCTATAGAATCTATATATCTCCCCTATCTATATATGGCACTACCAAACCTATAGATGTAGATGAATGGATGAGGAGCATGCCTCCATGACATAGAGAGTAGAGTATAGTTCTAGGGCATTTCCTTATATATGGATCAACTAACTCATCACCCCCATAAAACCATAGGAAATAGGTTTCCCTATCTATATATAATATGGAGCCATATGTATATATAAGGGGCCTCTCCCTCAATGAATATAATAGAGTATGGCACTCTCAATGAATAGATGCTTTCTTCGTATGAATATCAATAGGTAGGGGACATTGATCAATATATATATATATATAGTAAACTTATACATATAGATAGAATTGCCACCACCGATACATCAACCTAAAAAACTATATATCCTTCCTCGTCCCATATATAAATATGGGATATGGTCCTACTCCCTATTTATATAGAGAGGTTGCAAATGATGTATGTATTCTATATTCTTTCTCCCTAAAATATAACTATATATCTAACAACCGACTCTGGTCTACCAAAAATTTAGAATAGAGGGCCCACCGGGTTATCTATATTCATTGGTTAGTACACCACATATAGTGGATAGGGCTTAGATTCTATATGCCGGTTGGTCGATATATAGATAAGGGTATTCCTAAATTTCTAGATGTATATATAATTCCTAGTAGGCTATCAGGTGGTCGCATCCATTATTCATGTTGTGATCCACACATGTATATATTCTATAGGGTGTCAATAACAATAATATAAGTTGATGTTGTTGATCCCCTATATATACAACTAACAATATATGTTACGAAATAAATTTATGGCATGCCATCTCTATAAGACTAGACTTTGGAATGGAATCAATAACTTCACAACCCCATATATATATATATATATATATATATATATATATATGGGGAGGCCGAGGACCCCCTATCTATATAGATGGCCCTATATTTCTATAAGGGGGTTAAATAGAGCTCAATCAAATATATTTATGAGTACCCCTTTATTCAATCAAATCCCAAGAGGGCTAAAATATATAACAAATTTCTTTCCTCTATATAAAACTATATAGAGAGATAGGCCATGGAGAACACGTAGCTACAAATAACATTAATATATCATATATCTTATCGGTGCCCTCATTTATATCTAGGGAAGTAGTTGTTCTTATCATACAAATAGGCCCTATATATTATTATCTATGTGCGATATGCGGAACAACCTACTATATAGATGTAGTCCCCAAATAGATATATAGATACGGCCCCAAAATCAGATTGGTCATTAGAGAATTCTAATTGTTACATATATAGGGTCGATCAAGGAGAATGCTCACTCGATATTCCTACGAGATATACATCTATAGGGTGTCCCCCTCTATATAGATCTACCCCTCTCTCTTTATATCTTATTCACCTATCTATATTTGTATCTTAAATGAATTAGGAACTATAGATTTTGAGTTGGGCAGGTTGGGCCTATCCTAAATATATATCTTAGTATCCCCACTAGGTTTATATACCTCAAATAAAATAGAGAATATGAGTATCTTATGTGTCATCACCACTTGAGAATATAGAATAGGTAGGGAAAATATAAATTTTAAGTTTTTTAAAGATAGATAACTCAACTTAGACAACCCCTATACATATCTAAGAGAAGGGAATATTAGATCCTTGTCTATTAGATGGGGGCTATGATCTATTATATACGTGATATGACTAAATTAAACCCCGATTCAACTATATTATATATAGTAGGTCTCCTATTTGTATGTATGGTAGTGAGGGACTATAGTTACCACATGAATATATAGGGTTTCCCCCTCGTGCACACACACACACATGTATATAGATATACATATACACATATACATATGTATATATATATACATAAATACATACATACATACATACATACATATATATATGTGTGTGTATATATATATGGTATCCCTCTAAACATATGGCTTCCAGATAATACATAGGGGTTAGATCTATCAATTTTAAATTGTATATTATATAATCGAAACAATGAAAAGGGGTAGGGTTTGGTTGAGAATATATGCATAGAGATATCTATATAGGTGATAGTATATATATGTGTAGAGGGGAGGGTGAGTACTATACTCTATAGGGGTTAGGAAATATACCTTGTACATGTTTTATACACTCGAGATTTCGTATATATATATATATATATATATATATATATATATATATATAGAGAGAGAGAGAGAGAGAGAGAGAGAGAGAGAGAGAGAGAGAGAGAGAGAGATCTATGACCTATTGGTACCCAAATTGATTCTCCCTTTGCCCATGGTTTAATTTCATCAACATTTATGGATACATAGTGCAAAAAGGGGTAGTTCTTATAGGATTCATCACTTAATGTATAGTTTGTTATTGGGAAGTTAAGAAGGATAAAGTTGATTATACCAAATTCTTGAGAAATTTTAACAAATATTGAAAAATCTACAAAGTAAAATGACAAAAATTGTTCAAGTGGTAAAAATGAACCTTTTACTAGAAGATTTGCATCCATGAAATCTCAAAGATACACGGTTTTACACATTCTTCTAGTATTTAACAATAATGCTCATGTTAAAGACTTAATTAAATATTAGAAATCTCGAATTCATCATGCCTAAGATACACTCATAGACTAACAAACAATCTGTATCTTCATAATGAAAGTAGAGTGAATTTAAATTATTTATTGCATCATGAAATGAAATCTCTCTTCATGATGTAAATGAAAATTCCACAATACTATCACAAGGACTATATCTTGTGTGATTCATAGAAACTCATAACATAAGACTACAACAGGAATGGGAATAACTTGTTTAAGATATATCAAAATGAAGGTGAACATAACTATGCTCATGATTAACATGATTTACTCAAGGTTCCTCAAATTTATCAGTAAGGGAAATTTTTATTTACAATCTCAAATCTTTTCAATGGCTGGACACTTGTAACCATCTTGACATGATCAAATTTAAAGACACACAAGAAATAATAGGTTTCTCAGATGGGTTCCTTGGGAAAATGGTTTCTCTCGACTTTATATCCTTCTATTTTCTTAGAATAACTCTCAGAAAAATTAACCCCCTTTTTGGTGTGATTCTCTCTTTGCTTTTATATCACCCATTCATTTTCTAACCTTCAAAATTACCCCCACCAAAAGCACAAATATTCCAGGGAATATTTCCTTTTACAATACTTGTTCTATAACATGACATTTAAAAGTTTTAATTTAAACTACTAGGTGTACAAAATTCAATTATTTTCAATGGGTCCCAATTGAGTTTGATTGTGATATTAGGTCATCATTTATGGAAAATTACTTTAATCATTCTTTCCTAATATTGATTAGATAGTCATTTCAAATGATCTCTAAACACTTCTAGATGACTCGATATAACATATATCCATATTCAACTTTCAAGAATCCACCTTAGGGGATACACACTCTATTTTGTTTCCTATTGGGTTAATTGTCATATATGGTTCATGTCAAATCATATTGATTTACCAAATTTTCTCATTCCCAATCTCTTCCAACTTTGAATCTATTTTTGTGCAAAATTGAGCAAGATCTCCCTCATCTCATGGGAAATATTTCTTTAAATCAAAACCATATGTACTTTTTCACTATAAAACCTAGTTCAAATTCATTATCATTATGTATTTCCTTCTTATTCTGAATATAAGGAATTTCATCAGAAAAATGGTAAAGGTACTTATAGCACACAGTCTGAAGGAAATTTCCTTAGAAGATTTAAATCAAATATTTGATTTGAGTGGTCCTGATGAAGCCTTTGTTAGGGCCCTATTTGACATAGAGTGTGTAGTTGATAGAGGGAATTTGACATACCGATAGGTCCGATTAGCGCATTTGATGAGGATAATTAGGATTAATTCTATATTTTCATCCTTTCAAGTTATGTATTTTCATCTCTTTAGATGGGAACTTCAAAAAACTCCTGAAGATTTGAACAGATATTGGGTCAAGAGAAGATCCCAAGTATTTGGGAAAACTAATTTTCATTTCCCATTTTTATGCGATGAAGGATTTGTATCAAAGGAGAATCCCAAGGAATCATATGTACTATATGAAAAATCCTCTATTGACATTGTGCCTGTCATTTCTCAAAAAGTAGAGGAATTGGAGCAAAGGATCGACTCTCTAGAGAAAAAAAAGTAGAGATTGTGCCCTTACAACTAGGTTTAACACCAATATAATTTTTGGGTAAGAGAAAAGGTGACCCACATCCTCAACCTCTAATCATTATTTCAGATGGAGAAGAATATCAATCATTATCTACTCTTCATTCAAAGGAAAAAACTTCCTCTACTCGAGACAATAGGGGAATATTTTCAATTCAGTCATCTACCAGTTTAATGCAGCATGCTCCTCATTCTAAGCATGAGTTTTTGGGACCTCAACCCATTCCTTCTTCGAGAGACAATCCATCCCTCATAAGGAAGTGGGATACTGGGTCAAGCTCAAGATCTCAGAATCTACCCATTCAACAACATGCAATGATTTCCCTTCCAATCACCCCGAGATATCCCTTCTCAAACCACTCCTATTAAGTCGACCCTTAACAAGGGAAAGGGAAAACAACATTCTTCACAGTGGTTTGGATCTTTTAGATTGGGTATCATCATAGTAGAAGAAAATCAAGCTAGAAAAGATCATGAGTTGTCTTAGAATGACTTTGGAATCATTGATGGACATGGGAATGTCCTAGGACCTGATAGGATAATTTATTTTTATCCAGACAACACAAGGTTCAAGTGAGTTCTTGGTGACAAATAATAATCTTTTTAATAAGCTTCCTCTACTGGGAGTAAACTATTAAATAGGACAAAAAAATGTCTTAATATTTCTTTCCTTTCATTGTCTCTACTTTTAGCATGCGTATATCTTTCTTTATCATGGACACAGGGCCCTATAGAACCCCATCTTTTTCCTTATTCAAAATTCAAGAAGCACAAAAATATCAATATTTTAAATGCTTATCCAAATGTATGCAAAACTTTATTTAAGTAAATGTGAAACTACTGCATTCTTCCATTTTACAATTGAAATAAGGAAATTATAAAGTTAAGAATAAAAATTACGTCCAATGTAACAAAAATATTATTTTAAAGCATCAGTTTAAAGGAGTATGAAAAGAGAATACAGCTTAAGGAAAAATGCTTAAGTATGTTCATCATCTTATGTATCTACATTCTTTTCTTCCTCGATTCCATTTTTGCATCTTGTTCCTTTGACAAGCTTGCCATGTATGCATCATACCTTTGGAATAACTCCTTTATCTCATCTTCATCTAGTCCAGTGTGATGCTAGAAGATTACTGTTTCCCTAGCTATTGAATCTATGTAATGGCTCATCTTATGTTTATACTCTAATGGTCGGCCTTTAATTCCATAATTCTGTTCTCAACCTTTATCATTTTTTAATGATTTCATAAGAGAAATCATCCTTTTAAATATTACTTTTCAAAATATTTAAGAAAAAATCAATCTTCATATCCCCATCGCTCTTTTTTAATTTATCGAGATACCATATCTTCTAATTTCACGCCAATGGCATAAAGAGAATCATCAACCCAATTTCTTTTGACTTCAAGTTTTTCCTTGAACCCATTCAAGGTCTCCACTTTGATTTTTGATAACTCTTGTATGGTATGTTGACTTCCTTTGAATTTCACTAGCACAATGTTTTCCCCGCTCAACCAA
Organism: Taxus wallichiana var. yunnanensis; assembly: GCA_018340775.1. Taxonomy (NCBI): domain Eukaryota; kingdom Viridiplantae; phylum Streptophyta; class Pinopsida; order Cupressales; family Taxaceae; genus Taxus; species Taxus wallichiana. Next base: position 419,465,659 of record CM031233.1, read on the forward strand.
TTCATCAATCCACAGCCGGTGATTTTCTGTTCTTCATCATTTATTTTGATAACTAGTTTTCTACTCTAACCTTGTGCTAATAATTCTTTCAAATGTCATTTTCCTTAGTTTAGAACCTGGGATTGATCATTCTTTTCTTGATTTGTGTCAGTATTCAAGGGATATTCCTTCCTTATTTCTCCAATTGATGCCATATTGGACCCAATTTCTCCTCCAACATTTTCTTGTACTAGTGACTGGCTCGCAGGCTCTTCCTTCCCCAAAATTTGTTGAGTTGGCATCCTACTATCCTTATGTTCTGATGATGCATCTGGTAATGTCATGGTAGGTTGTTCTTTTGAATAAAAATTCACATTTCCATATAGAGGTTGTATATCCCTATCAATAATGATTTTCTCACCAATAGTTACATCTTGTGCCACTTCTATTTTCTCCTCAAAGATAAATTTTCCTATGTGAGAAATTTCATCAATTGTAGTAAATTTAACAGAAAGGGAAGCAATTTATTCAACTAATACCTCTGCATTAGTGTCTTCTCCGCCAAGAAATCTTGGTTTCTCTGATTCTGAAACTACTTGTCATGTAGAAAACATTTCCATTACTGGACTTTCTCTTCACTAGTTAGCACATGACTATTTATTTCCATTTCCTTTTTTTTTTAAGGCCATCTATTGGTGTCATTATTGGTTCATTCATATATAAATTAAGGGAATCTAACATAGAAAACCCTCACCAGTATCAACATCAATCACATTAGTCTAAATCTTTACAAACTCATGTAGTGTTTCAACCAAAGGCATATTTTCATCCTTAGTAGGCCAGGTCTAAGATATTTTCATACTTGGAGTTAAAAATTGGACCCTACTAAATTAGCTTTAAAATTTTCTAGGGATACTCGATCCTAAGTGCCTTTCATTATTATTTCCTCTAGAGACAAAGGTGGGAATAGAGGCTCTGATTGTTCCACTTGTGGTAGTGATGCAACATGATGTGCCTAAAAAACATCATTCCTTTCAAATTTAGGAGGATCAATTACCATATCTCTATGTTTGTGTTTTTAGGGTGTGTGGGCACCCAAGCTTTCCAAAAATGGCTCATTTACAGATTGTGTTTCTTTTTTGTGCTCTTTCAAACTTCTTCAAATTTGATGTTTTTCTTCACTCCTCCTTATGCGACTTAGGCGAGAATGATCGCTTGTTATACCTCCACTCATTAATTTTTTAGCATTATGTGGTTTTGGTAAAACACTTTAGTGAACCCCATGATATTCCAACCCTTTTACCTTTTCTTGAATTGGCTCTGTAAAGGTAAAGGGGAAATTTTCCATGGATTTGAGGAGCATTTATTCAGTATTTTACTTCAAAGCAAATATAGAGGTTCCGGTCCCACTAGTAGTTGAGGTCCACTCATCTACTAGTTAATAAGTGGGTCTCTTTGATGGGATCTAAGGATCCTATCCTCCTAATGGATAAATTATGTCTGCACCTTCTCTCAAGGGTGGAACTTCATCAGCTAAGAAACCTAAGTTTTGATATTTTTAGAACTCTTGTACTCTGGATTGATAGATCAATATTATTGTGGGATAACCAATTTATAGTCCTCCTCATTACATCAGTTATCCGTATGTAAGAATCATCAAATTCTATTTCATTCCAATTCAGAAGTCCTATAGGCTTTCCTTCCATCTTCTAATCAAGGTAATATTTACTTAGTGTATGTGGATCATCCCCATTCCTTCGAGGATAATTGCAATTTTGAAATCTATGACTTTGTATAAGAGTTATTCTCGGAGAAATATCTTAGCTTGACCTCTTTTTCATCCCTAAAATTCATTTAATAATCTTCAAAATGAGGCTCATGCTCAAAATTATTTGCAATGTTAGTGAATACCCATATAATATCATAATTGGCCCTTGCCTCAAATTTTTCCATGTCAAACTTCTTCATTTCATCCTCAATCAATCTGGATTTTATGATGGAAGGGCATGAATACCTTCCAATTCTAATGGGGAACTTGATATTTTTCTTGTGCCTTCCGACAATCAATTTATGCACAGTGTTAATTGCCTTGCCAATTCACATAAAGCTAATTTATCATCTAAATATCTAGGAAATTTATAAGGTTTACCCTCAAAACCACTAACCCTTATGTATGTGAATTTTTTATATTGAATGAAGTAACACCCATACTCCAAAATCACTTTCTGGCTTGTTCAAAAATTCTATATTGTCCCCACTCTGGTTTGAAAATACAAATGATTGGGGAAAATAAAGCATCATTAACCAACCTCACATTCCCACTCCAATTGACCAATTACAGTTGAGGAAATATCTCATGCATTTGGCACTACTTAAAATCAGCATGTGGTAACAGGCCTAGGAAATGTCTATTCCCTACAACATTGTAAATTAGGTAGGTCATCATGTAGAATTCCATATCTAAAGAGTCAGCCATCTTAATCTATAATACTAAAGCAACCATGTGGTCATGGAGTGCTTCTAAATAAAAGCGATCTAGCAGATTCTCCCTTTTCTTTCCAAAATGATCCTCATGTAGGTAGTCATCCAATCCTTGAATTTATTTGTGGTTTCCAACCCCACCATTTAACTTAGTAACACAATGATATATTTAGCCTCTTCAAAAAATTGTGCCCTAACTAGCATTTGAGGAATTCTAGATATTTCCTTTTTCTCCATGAGGATCCATTTTGTATTTATGATCTTCACGTAGTCCTTTTTCTTCTCTTTGTAATCCGGTAAATCTAAGTTGATACCAATGATGATTCAGTTTATGATTATAGGAAATTTAAGAATTATTCTAATGGATGCAGGTGTCAACGTCAATGCTATATCACCACTTCCATCTAATTCTTCCCTTTTCTCCAGGTCATAATGCATAGCATAATTCCATACTAATTCTAGGCCTTTGAATCAATGGTGGGATAACACCAGCTAAGGTGATGTAACTATTCTTAATTTCTTTAAAATATTCACTCTGATTAGGATCATTTCATCACTAAAGAAATTCCTCCAAGTCAATTTTCATCAGTGTCCGTCTATAATTCTGTCTAAATAAATTATAATCCCAGATGAAATTGAGAACAAAGATGGCATGGTCTTCATCCTTGAAAACCCTAATTTTACCTCAAACTTTCTTGCCAATAATATGAAAAGTACAAGAGTTTCTAGTTCTTACCAATTCTCGATGGGTACCTGAGCAGTTCAAATCCAAATCGACAACCTTTTCAATCCTCTGGTTCCCAATTCAAGCTCCACAATTAAAATCACGATATTTCTCAACGAAAATCACCAATAATAGCAAAAAATTCTAGCAAATTGGTAATAAAAAATGAAGGCATTCGTAGACTTTAAAATGTCCTTGATTTACATAGAAGCATTAATGGTGGTAGAAATTAATGCATTGTATTGTAGCCATTCATTCCTCCTTTCTCAATTTTAAAAGTGAGCCGTCCACGTGGAAAATATTTTCATTAATGCGGGCTCAGGGAACTTTTTGTATTTTTTCCTTGTTTCAAAACTTATACACTTTTGGTCATTTGACCCACCCATCTGCCTTTGAATTTCAACACGAGCTTAACACATGGTCATATTTAAGTGATTACAAAACTATAGGACCTTTATGCAATTTTAATCCCTTTTCAATTTAAAATGTAAAATGTTGAAGTGCTCTGATGACCCGCCTCCATGCTTCATTCATAAAAAATAGCCACGTGTCCTTTTCAGGTCTCAGGAATATTTTTTACACTTTTACACTTTTCTTCTTAGCATGCAAAAATACAATCATGCATCGCTTCCTTGCATCCACTTAGTTTGTGAAAAATGTACACCTTCAAAGGTGAATTGAAATTTTATTTACGTCACTTTATGATTGTGATTATTTGAAGAATATTCATCAGATCATAGGACCGACATACATTTTGTGAATGTCATAGAAAGTTATAAGTTTTTAAGTTACACCTGACATACCGCATTTAATTTAGAACTTCCACATACCAACGGGTGAAGGGACAAAAAATAAAAATAGAGACATGACCAAGGAACAGTGTATACAAACGATCCTTTAGATTTCAGACCTAAATCACAATTGGTTTCCCATGAGAATTTTCAAAAATAGTACATATTCAAACACAATCCTTGACCAAAACATAGGAAAGACAAATCCATAAACATGAGAACCAAAATATCAACTCACACCCCCATGGGAAAATAGAAAATAACCCAAGCAATGAAGGAAAATATTAAAAAAAATGAGGGAGAGATTAATTCGAGCACCAACGCCAGCTTTGACTAAGGGATGGGCACTCCTCGCGAGTGCCTCAATAACAAACCATCGTACAAAGAATAATAGAACATGTGCCAAAAATACATTGGTGTATGGAGTCAAGAACCAATGCACTAGGAAAAGTGATCATAGTCTACACTCCAAGAAACACACTGAAAAACCCCAAAACAACCGGTCACCAAAGATCGGGACAAACAGAGAAAAAAACTGAAAAAACAAACAAAAACAAAACATAAAACTATACACTATAAAATAATGTGTACCTCAATTTGAGAGATTATTCAAGAAATGTCTTCAAGTGCCTTCCATTAACATGCAACTTAATTAGTTCTCCATCTATATCCTTTAGAAAGAAAGTATGCTCACCAATTCTGATGTCAATGGAATAAGGACCCATCCATAATGCATCAAATTTTCCATGTTTTCCCTTTTCCTCATGTCTCATTATCCCATAATAACACAAGATATCCCACACTAAAAACTCTAGGAGTCACCTTTTTATCAAATAATATTTTTAGATTTTCCCTGAATTTCAAATGTCTCTGGTGGGACTCTCTTCTTTGTTCATCCAATTCCATAATTTTATTTATTCTTGAATCATAAGGGTTGACTTCTTGATCCTCAAGTTGTCAAATAAATTGGCAAGAAGATAATTTAAACTGCAGGGGAAGGAGGGCTTGAGTTCCATATACCAATCAAAATGGGATTTTTCCAATATCTCTCTTAGTAGTGATTCTATCCACCTAAACAAAAACTTCAATTATTCACCCCATCTTTGCTAATTTATCTCCAATGTTCTCGTGATTATCTTCAAAAAAATTGTGTTACTTGAATCTGCTTGTCCATTACCTTGAGGATTGTAATTAGATGCATATTTTAGATTTATCCAATACTCTTAACACATGGCCACTAAGGTTTTAGCTCAAAACTCATATCATTGTATGTAATTATTTTTGCAGGCACTCCAAACCTGCATAGTATGTGATTTAAGAAAAAATGTATAACAATTTGGTGGGTTGCTTTCTTAGTAGGGATTTCCTAAACCCATTTGGTGAAGTAATTAGTAGCCACCAATATCCATTTGTGGCTTGCACTTGAAGGATATGAAATTTCCCCAATAAATTCCATACCCCACTGCTTAAAAGGGGCTTCAATTGATACTGGTTGTAAAGGGAGAGTTCCTGAAGCTTTCAATCTTCCTGAAAATCATTGACAACTTTCACATTTTCTTACTAACAAAGTTGTATCTTTAAAAAGTGTGGGCCACCAATAACCAGCCCTTAAGATCTTGTGGGCAGTTACTCTTCCAACAAATACTCCCCCCACAAACTCCTCCATGAAAATATGCAATTAATTTAGGAGCTTCATCCTCAATAATACATCTTAGGAGGACTCCTTCAGGATTCTTCCATGTCAATCCATAATCAATGATGATGTATTTCTGGGAAGCTAATTTGAGTGCCCTCTTTTGGTTTTTACTTAGATGCCCAAGACATTGTAGATGTTTGAGGTAAAATATGATGTCTTTGTACCATGTGGAATTTACCAATCTCTCATGAACATCCATATCTCCTTCCTCAACCTCATTTATCTCTATTATTTGTAGGTTTCTCTCTTCCATTAGCTTCGCCAACCCTAAACCCCTAACTAACTTGGTGGTTTGAATATCCATGTCATATTCTTGTAATTTTTTCACCCATCGACATATTTTACTTGATATTTCCATTTCTGACAAGATGTCCTTGACCATAGTATGGGGAACATATGTTGTGATCTTGGAACTCAAGATATATGGTCTGAAATTTTTGTAGCTCTAACCAAAGAAAAAAACCTACTTTTCCATGATAGTGTATTTCAACTCTACCACTTAGAGTGCTTTACTAAAGAAAGAAATTGGCCTTTCATTTCCTTCTTTTTCCTTTTGGAATAGGATGAATGCAATAGTTTTTTTGAAGCAAAATAAAACATTTGAAAATCCTTTTGTAATCAGAAGTTACCAAAACAAGAGCATTCTTCAGTGCTTCCTTAATTCCAGTAAAATATTGGACAACTTCCTCCTCCCATTTGATAATCTAATCCTTTTTTAGCATACTTGTGATAGGGATAGTCATTTCAGAAAATTTAGAAATGAATCTCCTGATAAAATTTATCTGTCCAAAGAAGGATTGTATTCCTTTCTTAGTTTTGGGCATAGGAACTTTTCCAATAGCCTCCACTCTTTCAGGGTCAATCATGACCCCCTCCTTTGATACAATATGTCCCAACAGTTTTTCCTTTTGAACCCCAAAGTGACACTTTTTAGGGTTTAATGAAATACCATATTCTTTACATCTTAACAACATCTTCTCCAAGTGTTGCAGGTGATCATTTCTCTTTCTTGAAAATATTGTTACATCATCTTGATATACAAAAATGAAATCATTTATGTATCCTGAGAATGCTACATCCATAGATCTTTGAAATGTTTCTCCAGCATTCATTAGGCCAAATGACATTCTCACATACACATAAGTACCCCATGGAGTGGTGAAAGCGGTTTTGATTCTTTCGATTGTTTCACTACTACTTGGTTATATCCTAAGAATCCATCCAAAGTAGACAATAACTTAGAGCTAGTAACTAACTGCAACATGTTATCAATATTGGGAAGGGGATAATTATCTTTAATTTATGCCTTATTCAAATTCTTGAAATCCACACACAACCTTATATATCCATTATTCTTTCAAATTGGTACTATATTTACCACCCATGAAGAATACCTTATGGGTTGTATGATGCCTTCGTCCCTTAACTTCTTTAATTATTCTTATATTTTAAGGGAAAGAAGTGGATTAATTTTCCTTTGCTTTCACCTGAATGGTTTGGCATTAGCTTCCAATGGTATCTCATGCTAGAAAAGGTCTTCCCTATATGCCTTCAATTCTGAATATGACCATGCCAAGCAATCTAGGTATCTTTTCAACAACTAGACATGATTTCTTTTCTTTTGTACTCAGGTTACTACCTAGCCATATTTTTCTAGGTTTATCAATTGTCCCTAAGTTGTGTTCCTCAACATCTCTTGAAGCAAACATATGTCTATTAACAATGTGATCAACATTATCAAATTTTGACTCTAATGCAACCAAACCTCTTGGAATAGTATTGGTTTTTAATTGAATAATATCCTTACCAAATAAGGTCTCTTTACCCTCATTAACACAAACCATTGGCTCTCAGTCCACATTTTGATTTGTAAATTCTCCTTTATTTTGTAAAAAACATCTGAATTTGGGCATCATCTTCAAAAACTTGCCAATGTTTGACATTATCAGGGACAAATGGTCTTGTAAATATTTCAATGTCATACTCACAATAAGGAGATCTTTGTACAATTTTAAAACCTAGAACCTAATATTTTCAGCCTCTCTGCTATGGTATTATGTTTTTTTCATGGTGTATTATGTTGAAAGAGTCAAACATTTCAATAAAATCCCAAACTACATGCTTGTATTGTTTCATTCTTTGATTTTTGTTGCATACAGCTTCCGAACTTGCTTGACTACCAATTCTAAATCCCCTTTAACAATAATGTCCCTAATACCATACCTCCAATAAATCCTTAAACCCAAAAGCAATGCCTCATATTCTATAATATTATTTGTGCATTCGAACTTGAGTTTAAAAGAAAAATTGAATTCTTCCTTATTTGGAGATATCAAGACAACGCTTGTCAATTTCATGCTCCTTAAAATATGCATAACCAACAAAATTATCAACATCTACATCTGCATATAATACTTCATAAGAATCATTGTTAGGATCTTCAATCAGATGTAACATCTTCTTTTCACCATACAATTTTACAAGGTTTCCTTCTACTAGTATGGTTACATATGACATATCCATCTGAACATTTCCTCCCACACCAATAGCCCATTTTTTAGACAATAACATTACCCATTTGGTCAAGCAATCGAAAATCACCACATTCATGGTTAAGAACCTACCTGGGTAAGTTGCTAACTTCATTATCAATCCTTTAACATATCCAATCACGCACTTCTCTTGAATCCATGGCAGTGCACTTTCCAAAGGTTGTTATTACTTTTATATTTAATTCATTCATTACCTCAAGAGGCATCACATTCTATGAGGCTCTTGAATCAAACATAAAATTGTGGACAAACCTATCCTTGATGATTAGAGTGGTATAAAAAGGATCTACATCAAGCTGAGACTCAACAAGTGAAGTACCTAAATATACCTCAGGAAATTCTTCAAATTCTTCCAGGGCTTGTGGTACCTCTAGCCTTGCAATGATAGGAAGAACATCCACACCACCCACATTTTTTCCTTCGGTTTTCACTTCCTCTTTAAATCTTGATTATTAAAATTCCCTTTTTTTATGCTCAAGGATCATGAGAAATTAAAAATTAGACATAGTAAATTTAATCCGACTCAAAATATGGGCTATATCACAGGGAAAATATTTGGGAAAGACTATGTTAGGAGGGATATTTATGGCTCCTTCTGGGTATGAGAGTCTTTACAGTTTAGGCATGAGTGGGGGTACAAGCCTTATTTGGAGTAATAGGACCTTTGTTAAGTGTATCCTTTTAAGGGGTTCCTTTAGGATATTAGTGAGAAGTGGATTTTTTGGTTTAGCTTGAGGACCTCCCCCTTTGACAACTCTACTTCTGGTATTATATTCCTTTTCCTGAGCAACTATTGCATTCATCAAAAGTTTCCTATCTTCCTCAGAAGGTATTCCCCCATCATATTTCTTAATCATTAAAGCTCTTAAATATTCAAAATCATGATTAGGTAAATCAAACACTTGCACCATATCAATCTCAACACCATCATCATGAGGGAGAGGTAGTACCTAGTGAATGCAATCCCAAAAACCTTGAACAGTTCTAGCACTTATTAACTCAATTGAAGTGGCCCTTTGTTGTGAATTTTCAGGGCATTCCATCATACATACATCACCATAAGATTCATCATCATTTTTTTCTTCAACATCCTTACTTAAATCACATGGGAATGTGGAAAAAAACTTATCACACTAATCAATAACATGGGCCTCTTCTATTGTAGCAACCCTGGAAGTCAAAGGATCAGGGACCAATCTATTCTCTCTAAATTGTGGTTGTTTATTACCTGATCCCATGGGCCCCTTTCCTCTGTCATCTAATCTGTGATCACTCCTAGGATGATTTCCAAATCTATCCTAGCCTTGTGGTTTATGCTAACCCTAAGAACGTTTTCCTATTCCTTTTTCTCTCTGGCCAACTTGTAATATATTTCTTTAATTTACCTAGCCAAAGTCTTCACAACTTCCTCCAGATTGACTACTTTGTTTGATTGAGGTCTGTCAGGATTAATCAATTTGACACCCTCCCTCTTAGGGGGTTTCCCAACTACCTTGATATTGTTTTCAATTTGTAAGGCCATGGTGAAATTCTACCTTAACATTCCAAGGTTCTTGTATCTCAAGTAATAAACAACTTTGTTATCAAACAATTCAGAATATTTAATTAGGAAAGACTCATCACTAGGTCTCAAAATTATGGGTAATCTATTTAAAGTCTTATTGAATCTGGTATTGAAATCCTGGACAAAATCATTGGGATTATTTTTTATATTCTCAAACTCAGATAAGAGGAATCTCGGGTAAGTCTTATCACCGTATTGTAACATGAAATCATTCTTCATCTCATTCCATGAGTCTATTGAGTTATCTAGTAATGATTTGTACCAATCACATGCATCTTCTTCGAGAGTATGAATGAATAGTTTTATATACACATCCTCATATTCAATTTCAAAAATATTCCATCATATTAATGAAGAGTCTCAAATTTTGATCACCAGTAATGGCATTATTTCCTTGAAATTTAGGAAACCTATATCTCACATCTTTAGAATACCTAACCATTCCTCTAAAATTTATTGGTCCAAATATATTGACAACAAAATGAGGTATAAGTGGAGGAGGATCCATGTTGTGTTTTGAGGGTGATCCTATAGGAGAATAAAAATGGTTTGGGACAAGGGATCTTTGGGACACGGTTGCATGATCTTCAAAGTAAATATCCTCTAGTGACTTGGTTTAATGAACTACCCCATTAGTTTTTAGTGATAAATAAAAGAAATGAGAACACTTATCCAAATTACAAATGATGGCCCCTCACTATCTAGAGTAGTTAAATTTATACGAGGGCTACTCGAATTTGAATTATTTGAAGATATTGGATAATCCTCAAAAATAGGTTGATCACTTTCCACGATTGGTATTTCTCTATCACTTGACTCTTGATCTCCCAATTATTTCCAGACTTGTCTTCATTTTAGATTTGTTTTCCCAAGTTCTAGAAAATGTCTTCTAGTAGGATCTTTATTAAAGAAAGACATTCTTCCTTCCATCTTTACAAATATCAATGAAAAAAATTACTTGACAAAGATTAAGACACTGGTAATTACCAAAAATTTCAAACTAACACGGAGTCACCACCAAGGATTTTCACCTTAGATATGCTAAAGCATTGTAAGTAATTTGTAAAATGTCTATCAATACTCAATTTCTACAAATATCAATGGATCTGATCATCCTTTGTCAATATTTATCACTATCAATATGATCTAGTGCAACATTTACTAAAACTAGAAAATATTGCACAACAAACTTCTGATCTCACACAATCCTCACAAATCTTAACAAAGGATGATATTTAAATAATGTATTTGCACTCAAATCATATAAGAATCATTACCATAGGTTGATATGTGTATGCATTTGTACAAATATTTCTGGTAGAGGTGCGGATCGGTTTGGTACCCAAATTGATTCTCCTTTGAAAATCAAGTAACATCACAAGTTTATTATGATGTTTAGATGCAATTGAATAAAAATATGATTCATTTTATAGCCAGGAGGGATTTTAAATGACTCCTTCTTACTCAAGATTAGAAAGAAAAGGATAACACAATACCACTTGGGTTTGACCTACCCTCACTACTTTAGGTTGTGCCTTCAACCAGGGTGAGAGGACCTATTTTGTATCATGTATTAGTGAAGAATATCAATGGATAAAAATATTTTACTCTCTCTTTGCAATTCTTGAAGGAGACCTTGAGAAAACATGCTTAATGAAACATAATATAACTCTCACGAGTTGTGACCCTAGAGAATGAAGATGTCTTCTAAATAAGTTCCATGTTACTAAAGCCAACAATAAAAACATATTTCTCTTGCATATTTTGGTAAGGGATTCACAAAATCCATGAAATTCCTCAACATTTATGGATACACATTTAAGCGGGGGTGGTTCTTATGGGATTCATCACTTAATGTATAAGTTTTTGTTGGGAAGTTAAGAAGGATAAAGTGGATTATACCAAGTTCTTGAAAACTTTTAACAAATGTTATAAAATCTTTAAAAATGACAATAATGTTTCAAGTGGTCAAAATGAACCTTCAACTAGAAGATGTGCATCCATGAAAGCTAAAAGATACACATTTTCACACATTTTTCAAGGATTTAACACAAAGATCATGTTAAAGACTTAATTAAACATTAGAAATCCCTGATTCATCATACCTAATATACACTCATAGAGTAATAAACAATTTGTATCATCATAATGAAAGTAGAGTAAATTTAAATTATTTATTGCATCATGAAATGAAATCTCTCTTCATGATGTAATTTAAAATGCCACAATACTATATCAAGGAAAATATCTTGTGTGATTCATAGGAACTCCTAGCATAAGACTATAATAAGAACAAGAATAACTACTTGAATATATATAAAAATGGAAGAAAACACAACTATGCTCATGATTAACATGAATTACTACAGTTCCTCAAATTGATGAACAAGGAAAATTTTTATTTACAATCTCAAAGCTTGCCAATGGCTGGACACTTGCAACCATCTTGACATGATCAAATTTAAATACACACAGGAAATAATAGGTTTATCATATGGTTTCCTTGGGAAAATGGCTTCTCTCAAATTTCTCTCCTTTTCTTTTCTTTGAATAACTCTTAGAAATATTAACCCCCTTTTCTAGCGTGATTATCTATTTGCCTTTATATCACCCATTTATTTTATGACCTTAAAATTTCCCCCAAAAGCATGAATATTCTAGGGAATATTTCCTTTTACAATACTTGTTCTAGAACATGACATTTAAAAGTTTTACTTTAAATTGTCAGGTGTACAAAATGTAATTCTTTTCCATTGGTTCCACTTATGCTCAACTGGGATATCGGGCTATCATTTCTAGAAAATTAATTTAATCATTCTTTCTTGATATTGATTCCATAATCTTTTCAAAAGATCTCTGAACACTTCAAGAAGACTTTGATACGACATATATCCATATTCACCATTCAAGAATCCACCTTGAGCATTACACACTCTATTTTATGTCTTATTGGGTTAATTTCCATACATGACTCATGTCAAATCAAATTGATTTACTAGCTCTACTCATTCCTAATCTCTTCCAACTTTTAAATTCCTTTTTGTAAACTAAGAAAGATCTCCCTCATCTCATGGGAAAGATTTCTTTAAATCAAAACCATATGCACTTTTTCCACTATAAAACCTAGTTTAACTTCATAATCATTATGTATTTCTCTTCTTATTTTGAATATAAGGAATTTCATTAGAAAAATGGTGAAGGTACTTATAGCACACAGTGAAAGGAAATTTACTCACAATATTTAAATCAAATCTTTGATTTGAGTGGTCCCAATCAAGCATTTTTAGGTCTTTGTTTGACATAGACTATGTGCACGCGATATTAGAGGGCCTTTGACATACTTGGTAGGTCTGATTAGTGATTTTGACAAGGATGATTAGGATTAATCCTATATTTGTAGCCTTTCAAGTTATGTATCTTCATCTCTTTAGATGGGAAGATCTGAAAACTCCTAAAGATTTAAAGACATATTGGGTTGAGAGAAGACCCCAAGTATCTGGGAAAACTGATTTTCAATGCCCATTTTTATGCGATGAAGGATTTGTATCAAAATATATTCCCAAGGAATCATATGTGGTATATTAAAAATCCTCTATTGACAATGTGTCTATCATTTCTCTTAAAGTAGAGGAGTTAGAGTGGAGGATCAACTCTCTAGAGACAAACTAAGAAGATATTGTGCCCTTAGAACTAGGTTTAACGCCAGTATAATTTTTGGGTAAGAGAAAAGGTGAGCCACATCCTCAACCTCTAATCATTATCTCAGATGGAGAATAAGATCAATCATTATCTAATTATCATTCAAGGATAAAAACTTCCTCTGCTCGGGACAACAGGGGAAGATTTGTAATTCGTTCATCCACCCATTTAATGCATTGTGCTCCTTAGTTTGAGCATGATTTTTGGGACCTCAACCCATTCCTTCTCCGAGAGACAATCCACCCCTCATAAGGAATTCGAGATCTTGGGTCGGGATCAAGACCTCATAATCTGCCTAGTCAATAACATGGAGTTCTTTCCCTCGCAATCACCTAGATATCCCTTCTCCAAGCACTCACATTAATTTGACCCTTCAAGAGGGAAAGGTAAAATAACATTATTCACGGAGATTTGGATCTTTTGGATTGGGTATCATCATAGTAGAATAAAATTGAGCTTGAATAGATCATGAGTCATCCTAGAATGACTCTGGAATCATTGATGGACATGGGAACATCTCGAGACCTGACAGGATCATTTAGTTTTGTCTAGACAACACAAGTTTCAAGTGAGATCGTCTGAGAAGGAATAAGCTTACCCTTCTAGGAGAACAGTATGAAACAAGACTAAAAAATGTCAAAATGTTTCTTTCCTTTCATTGTCTCTACTTTTGGCATGTGTATATATTTCTTTATCATGGGCAGGGGCCCCTATAGAACCCTAATTTGTTCCTTTTTCAAACTGCAAAAGCACAAAAATATAAATAGTTTACATGCTTATCCAAATATATGTAAAACTTTATCTAATTCAATGTGAAAATAATGCATTCTTCTGTTTTATAATTAAAATAAGGAAACAATAAAGTTCATAATAATAATTACATCCAATGTAACAGAAATATTATTTTAAAGCATTAGTTTAAAGGAGTTTTAAAGGAAAATCTTTTAAGGAACAATTCCATTTCTACATCTTGTTCCTTTCACAACCTTGTCACATATCCATCATACCTTTGGAACCACTCATTTATGTCATCCTCATCCAGTCCAGTGTGATGTTGAAATATTAGTGTCTGCCTAGCTATTGCATCTATGCAATGGCTCATCTTTTGTTTGTACTCCAATTCCTTGGCCTTTAATTTTGTAATTGTTCTCAACCTTTCTCATTATTTTAATGATTTCATAGGAGAAATCATCCTTTTAAATATTATTTTCAAAATATTTAAGAAAAAAATCAATCTTCAGATCCCCATAGCTCTTTTTGAATTTATCAGATACCATATCTTCTAATTTCACGTCAATGGCATCAAGAGTATCATCAACCAAATTTATTTTGACTTCAAGATTTTCCTTGATCCCATTCAAGGTCTCCACTCTGATTTTTGATAACTCTTCTATGGCATGCTAAATTCCTTTGAATTTCACTAGAACAATGTTTTCTTGCTCAACCAATTCATCACTGAGTTGAGTTATGTGGTCTAGTTTGGGAAAAAATACCTCAAAGTAGAAGATCTCATTGTCACATTGTTCAATTATCTCATTGATCTCATTGAGTCTATTCTTAAGATCTTCATACTTTGATCTAGCTTCATTAATTGCTTCTTTTCCCTTTTTGATTAATTTTTCAATCCATGTATCCACCGCTTGGACCTTCTTGAAAACTTTGCTAATATTTTCTATTCCCTCAGGGGTATCTATAGAGGCACTTTCCTGAGTGTGACTATGCTACCTAATCAACTGCTGCAAACTAGAGCTCAAGGATTTAACTTGTTCTTTTAACTACCTTTTTTAATCCTATCTTCATCAAATTTTTGTAAAACATCATTCACTACCTCAGATACTCTTTATTTTAGTTGGTCTCTTGAGGGATTTCCTAAGGGAATGATCTAAAAATTATAATCATTAGCTATTATATCTTCTCTAGTTTTTCCCTTAAAAGGGATTGTTATTTCCATATTCTTGGCTCCTAATGAATCAATGTGGGTTTTTGTGATAGTCCTATCCCTTTTTGAAGCTCTTACTACCTTTGGAAAATACAAAGCAGTAAGGTCAATAGATTGAACAGGAGGACCTCCTTTTCCTCATTCGAAATTAATTCACCAATCCACCATTTAGCCATACTTGTTCCATCCTTTTCTTCTTGTGATTTATGTTGGGGTTTCTTAGGAAAACCATCAATTGTTTGAACACCCCTTGTTCATCCTGAGATAGAGTTTTTCTTGTTCTTCATCATTTATTTTGATAACCACTTTACTACTCTCACCCTGTGCTAATAATTATTTCAAATGTCCTTTTCCTTGGTTTAGAACCTAGGATTGATCATTATTTTCTTGATTTTTGCCAATAGTCAAGGGATATATACCTTCCTTATTTCTCCAATTTACTTGTAGTTCATCAATTTTAGTAACTTTAACAGAAAGGGAAGCAATTTCTTCAACTAATACCTCTGCATTAGTGTCTTCTCTGCCAAGCAATCCTGGTTTGTCTTATTCGAAACTACTTGTCCTGTAGAAAGGATTTATGTTGCTTGGACTTTCTCTTCACTGGTTAGCACATGAGTATTTATTTCCAATTCCTTTTTTGTTTGAAGGCCATCTACTTGGTGTCATTATTGGTTCACTCATAGATAAATTAAGGGCATATAACATAGAAAATCCCTCACCAGTATCAACATCAATCACATCAGTCTAAATCTTTGCAAACTCGTGTAATGTTTCAACTGAAGGCATATTTTCATCCTTAGCAGAAAAGGTCTCAAATATTTTCATACTTGTAGTTAAAAATTGGTTTCCTACTAGATTAGATGTAAAATTTTCTTTGAATAATTAATCCCGAGTGCCTTTCATTATTAGTTCCTCTAGAGACAAACATGGGAACAAAGGATCTGATTGTTCCACTTGTGGCGATGATGTAGCTTGTTGTTCTGAAAAAATCATTCCTTTCAAACTCGGGAGGATCCATTGCCATATCTCTATTTTTGTGTTTTTTTAGACGTGTGGGCACCCACCCTCATACAAAATGGCTGATGTACCACCTTTTTTTTTTTTTCTTGTGTGATCTTTCAAATTTCTTCAAATCGGTGTTGTTCTTCACTCCTCCTTATGTAACTTAGAATGAGAATGACCACTTGCTATAGCTCCACTCATTAATTTTTAACATTATATGGTCTTGGAAAAACACCTAAGTAAACCCCATGAGATGTCAAACCTTTTCCCTTTTCTTAAATTGGAACTACAAAGGGAATGGTTGCATTTTTCATGGAGGAGAATTTCCTCGTATTTTCTTCAAAGAAGATATAGAGGTGTCGATCCCACTAGTAGTTCATAAGTTGGTCTATTTAATGGAAGTTGAGGATCCTTTCCTCCTAATTGATAAATTATGTTTGCACCTTACCTTAAGGGTAGAAAGGTCATCAACTTAAAAACCTAAGTTTTTGAAATAATTTATAACTCTTGTACTCTTGATTGATATATTAATATTATTTTGGGCTAACCAATTTATATTCCTCCTCATTACATCAATTAACTATATGTAAGAATCATCAGATTCTATTTTATTCCAATTCAGAGGGGCTATAGGTTTCCTTCCACCTTCTGATCAAGGTAATATTTACTTACTGTATGTGGATCATCCACAATTCCTTCTGGGATAACTACAATTTTAAACTTTATGACTGTACAAGAGTCATTTTGGAGAAATATCTTATCCTCACCTCTTCTTCATCCCTAAAATTCATTCAATAATATTCAAAATGATGTTCATGCTCAAAAGTATTCACAATGTCAGTGAATACCCATCTAATATCATAATTTGCCCTTGCCTCAAATTTTTCCATGTCAAACTTCTTCATTTCATCCTCAATCAATCTGGATTTTATGATAAAAGGGCATGAATACCTTCCAATTCTAATGAGGAACTTGATATTTTTCTTGTGCCTTCGGAAATCAATTTGTGCACATGTGTTAACTTCATAGCCAATTCACATAAAGCTATTTTATCATCTAAATATCTAGACAATTTATAAGTTTTACCCTCAAAACCATTGACCTTTATGCATGTGAATCTTTTATATTGAATTAAGTAACACCCATACTCCAAAATAAATTTCCTAGATTGTTCGAAAAATTCTATACTATCCCAAGTCTAGTTTGAAAATACAAATGATTTGAGAAAAGAAAGCATCATTAACCAACCGGACATTCCCACTTCGATTGACCAATTTTAGTTGAGGAAATATCTCGTGCATTTGGCACTCGTTGAAAATCAACATGTGGTAACGGGTCAGGAAACATCTATGCCCTACAACATTGTAAATTAGGTAGGTCATCATGTAGAATTCCAGCTCTGAAGTGTCACCCATCTCAATTTTTGTTGTTAAAGTAACCATGTGGCTATGGAGTGCTTCTGCAATAAAAGTAGCCCAATAGATGTTCCCTTTTCTTTCAAAAATGAGCCACATATAGGTAGTCATCCAATACTTGAATTCATTTTAAGTTTCCAACCCCACCATTTGAATCAATAACACAATAATATCTTTAGCCTCTTCAAAAAATGTGCCCTAACTAGCCTTGTAGGGATTCTAGTTGTTGCCTTTTTCTCTGTGAGGAGCCATTTTGTATTTATGATCTTGGCATAGTCCTTTTTCTTCTCTTTATAATCCCATAAAGCTAATTTGATACAAGTGGTGATTGGAATTTTGATTATAGGATATTTAAGCATTATTCTAATGTCCACAGGTGTCAATGTCAATATTACATTACCACTTCTATCTAATACTTTTGTTTTCTCTAGGTCATAATTCACAACACAATGCCATACCAATTGGCACTGAACCGATGGCAGGATAACACCAGATAAGGTGGCATGGTTATCCTTAACTTCTTTAGAAGATTCACTTTGATTAGGATCATTTGATCACTAAATAAATTCCTCTAAGTCAAAGTTCATCATGTCTATGTTTGTAATTCTGTCTAAATCACTTGTAATCCCAAATGAAATTGAGAACAAAGATGACATGGTCTTCATCCTTGAAAACCCTAACTTTACCTCAAAATTTCTTAACAATAATATAAAAAGTTTAGGAGTTTCTAGTTCTTACCAATTCTCCTATGGGTGCCTAATCAGTTCAAATCCAAATTGATAGCCTTTTAAATCCTCTTGTTCCCAATTCAAACTCCTTTGTTAAACTCACGATATTTCCCAACGAAAATCACCAATAATAGTAATAAATTCCAGAAAATTAGTATAAAAATATGAAGGAATTTTTAGACTTTAAAACATCCTTGATTTGCATAGAAGCAATGATGATGACAAAAACTAATGCATTGTATCGTATCCGTTCATTCTGTCTTTCTCAATTTTAAAAGTGTGTCGTCCCATGGAAAATATTTTTCGTTAATGCGGGCTCGGGGAAATTTTTGGATTTTTTTCCATGTTTCAAAACTTATACACTTTCGGCCATTTGATCCACCCATCTACCTCTAAATTTCAACACGGGCTTGACACATGGTCATATTTAAGTGATGGTCAAACTATAGGCCCTTTCTAGAATTTTAATCCATTTTAAGTTTTAAACCAAAAGTGTCAAAGTGTTTCGACGACTCGCCTCCCCACTTCATGCATAAAAAGAGCCATGTTCCCTTTTTGGGTCTTGGGAAGAGTTTTACATTTTTCACTTTACCTCTTAGCGTAAAAAAATACAATCATGCACTACTCCCTAACGTCCACTCGCCATAACAAGTATACACCTTCGGAGATGAATTGAAAATTTGTTTGTGCTTTGCTTTATGATTGCGAATATTTGAATAATATTCGCTGGATCATAGGACCGAAATTTCATTTTGAGAATGCAATAGAAATTTATAAGTTTGCAAGTTACACCCTTCATACCACATTCAATTGATAACCACCACATACCAATGAGCGAAGGGAAAAAAATTGAAAAAATAGAGACATGACCAAGGAACAATCTATACAAGTGATCCTTTAGATTTCAGACCTAAATCACAATTGGTTTCTTGTGAGAATTTTTAGAAATAGTACATATCCAAACATGATCCTCAACCAAAAAAGAGGAAAGAAAAATCCACAAATAGGAGAACCAAAATATCAACTCGCACCCCCACAGGAAAACAAAAATACAACAAGCGATGAAGGTAAAGCTTTAAAAAATGAGGGAGATATTAATTCAAGCACCAACATGACCTACTTGATGGCAGTTGAAGAACTTAAAAGTGATTACACTTCACTTCCCCACTAATGGATTAGAATAAAACTACATAATCCCCTCAATAAATTGGAATTTCACGCTTCTACTCTTTATATATGGGTTATGGGCTGTCCCTCTCTATATATATTTCCCCTATATCTATATTAAATGGCTATATATATCTGGGGTGTACTATTTATAGTAGATAGGTTCCTCGTGTATTTTTTTCCTATGTAATATTGAGCCAAACTTGTTGAGGACATAAGGAAAGAAAATGCACCTTTGCAATAAATGTAAATGACCTTCAATTATTCTTGGTATATGTTGCTTAATACACAATTAATCACATCCATTTGAAAATCCACTACACAATCAACATATAGATATAGGGAAATCAATCACAATAACTACAGCCCATAAAATTGTGTAATATGAAAATCTATATATTGTTAGATTGATAAATCAATCAATCATGAAAATCAAGAGATCTATAGAGGGAAGAATGATATATAGGTAAATCAATCATTGAATTCAGCCATGACCTAAAGAGATATAGATATCTAGGGAAGTCCTTCACCCCATATATATAGGTAGGGTGTCTAAGGACAAATGTAGAACATAATGCTCAATATATATAATTGGAAGTTAGTTGGCCAATTAGTTGATCAATTCAGGATTTCAGACCTTATCTATATATTTGGTTATCATATAGATATATAAGGCACCATATATCATTCATACACCCTTATATATCCTGGGTGTCAACTAAACTACAACTATAAATAGTATCTCTCCCCTTCCCCTATTTTCTCATTGAGATATATAGATAATCACATCCAAATATAATCCCATAAGTGAGGGAGGTCCATATATCTAGAGGGCTTGGACTAAATTATAGATAAAGGGGGTCACCTCTATCTATATATGGTTGAGGTAATCTATCTATAACTAGTAAGATATAGGGATTAGTATCCCCTCCCATATCTATATAAAGGGTGCACCATAACCCTAAAATATAGGGCATAATGGATAATATATACATATATAAGTGAACTCTGTAAAAAATAAGATAGGGGAACAATAGATAGATATATAGGTCTCCACGAGATATTAGATCTCTATTCACGAAGGGTGGGGCCTATCTAATATAGAATTCCCCATAGTTTAGGTAAGGTACATATATCTATATAGGGCCTCCCCAGTATATCATATCTATATATAAGGGGTTGGACCTATCTATATCTATGTATGGGGGTTTACACCGACCCTATCTATAGGTCCCACCTATATCTATATGTGGAGGAAGGGAAGTCAGTCCCATGGGAGAGGGTAGTGCCCTATATATATCCGGGGTCAAGACCCTCTGTATATATCTAGGGAGGTTGAATATATAGAGAGGTGGGATCTCCCCAAATATAGATAATATGGGGTAGGGAGGAGATATATGGGGAAGGTACCCTCCCTCTCTATATATGGAAATGATCATTTTTTCTAGATTGCACACACACACACACATGCACATATAGAATAAAACCAAATACAATCACTCGTTTGATAGGCCCTCCATATATTTATGGGGATAACACTCAAAGTGGGTTAGCACTCTCCATCTAAGTAGTCACTTCTATGTACCCTATTTATATATGGGAGTAAGGGACATATATATATCAATCATATATGTACTATATATAAGGGGAGGATGGTTATTCTATCTAGATATATTTCAAGGGAGATAAATATATATATATAGGAAAATAAATTCCTATCCTATTATTTATTTATTCACCTATATATAGATAGATCAAATTTTATGTATCTATAAGTCAAATATATGGGTAACAACAACTCAAGTTATACCAAAAGTATGAGATAACTACTAATATCTCTGGGGGAACCATGGTTGAGGCCTATATATATGGGTGGAAGCAAGTTGTGTAACTATATTTGAGATTGGCCTTCTTAGTGGTTCACTTGCCCCTATATATATCATGTCTATATGGTAAAACAAACTAGAAACATAGTGGAGGGAGGAGAGGAACAAATATATTAAAGGGGCCTATTCTAAATCTAGATAGTAGTACACTAACTACATACACTATCTAGATAGAGAAGCCCATAGAGATATGTCACTCTTGAGTACCAAGTACTATAGAATCTTGGATGAGGGATTGGGATTTTGTATACATATATAGAGAGATAACCATACTCATATACATCTATAGTTTAAATAAAGGGTAAAAATTAAAATTCCCCCTCTTTATATAAATATAATTTGAACTATAGGGGGCTCAATATCTATGGTGGAGGTTGGGTCTAGTTATAATTCTATACAAGGGTTTTCCCCATAAATATACAATCGCCACTCCATTTATGATGGAAATACCTATCTATATATGGGGAGAAATTTATTTATCTATCTATCTATTTATTTAAAGATATATAGGTGGGAGGAGGGTTCCTGTAGAGATAGTATATCTAATCCATATAATCACGCTAGAGGGACTTATCGGATCCCAAATATCTATAAATGGATGGCATTGTGACTTGAATGAAACTATGGGGGACCAATTTATCCCCTATAGATATGGCCCCCATAGATAGAGTAGAGAGGGGTGGCGGGCCCCCCCCTCTCTAATTAGAATTCTAATTAGAGAACTCTAGGCTAAGCTATATAGACTCGGGACCCCTATCTATAGACTCGATACCCCTATAGTTCCCCATACATAGAAATAGAAATCAGGCCCTCCGCTCTAGAACTTTGGGTTATCTACCCTACTATACATACTCTATATAGCTTATAGCTGGGGGGAGGGCCATATAGATAACATACAGAGAGGCCCCTCATATAACTATAGGATCTCCCCTCTATATATCTATGCATGAGAGTGGGGCCTACTTAATTCTATAAATATAGTTAGGGAGGCCTCTCTTTATATGGCATCATCCCGACCCATATAGATATTAAGGACAATAATATCTACGTAGCGTGAAAACCCAAAATTCCATATCTCTATAGAGATTGAGGGCATCTCTCTATAATAGCAACTTATTTCTATATAAGGCCATCTATCGGTCCATCTCTATATATATCCTAGCTAGGGGTTATTTAGAAATCAGGTGAGGGTGGCTATTCTATACTATATATATATCCCGACACCATAGAGAATGATAATCGCGCTAGGATCTCTATATATGGGATTAGGGTTGAGGTCCTCCCTCACCCTTATATACCTATTTGGAGGGGGAAGATAATTCTCTCTAATTTGGGGGAGGAACTTGACTGATAACCCTATAAATTCTATAAGCACGCTGCTATATAGATAGTGATCACCCCTTTTTATATCCTATATAAATACGATATATGACATCCTACTCTATATATAATTGGTGAGTGATTCTATATAGAGTTTAATTAATTATTTCTCTTAATGGGGAGAGGATACGATTGGTCTCCTATCTACATATATGGATCCCCTATATATATTGAGATAAAATTTCCCAAAAACATACTACCTGCTCTATATAATCGAGGGAGGATAATTCTCTCTAATCAATATTTATTTATGACATACAGAGAATAGAATGGATAATAATATTACAAGGATCCATTTATCTTAGAGTGGTTAGGGGAGTGTATAGAATGGAATTTGTGTGTAGAGTTTATGGGTAAGTGCAACAAGTTGGGGGACAAAAAGGGGTCATAAGTGGATGTCATATTGCAAATAACAACATAATATCAACTTGTAGGGATTATTAGCAATGCATACACTCAAAATTAGAAAAATTATATGAATATGAATCATAGCATCTAGAATCTAGTTTCTAAAATACTATTTTTTAAAAAAATGGACAAGTTTAGCTATATTAAACACTCAAAATTCAATGACTTGGTATTTTTTTTAAAACACCTATAAGATTGTAGTCCATTTGCCCACAATTTGGATGACCAAAAATTGATATATATTTTTTTCCTTTAGTGAGAATTTATATGCCGCTATCTATCTTGGGATAGATTTTATTTTGTAATTTTTAAGCAATATTTTATTTTTATGATTTTTTCCGTGAAAGTGGTCTAAAAATAGAGCACTTTCCATTTGCTCAAAATAACTTCATCAAATAAATTGAAATAAAATAATTTTTTGTTGAACATGTTTATAATTTCACCATAGTTGGGATAGTATAATTTTTATCACATTCGACAAGAGAAACAAAATTTGTAGTCTTAAACATAGACATAAAAATTCACGGGAAAAAGTGTCTTAAAGACCTACTATTAGTAAAAATTATAAAATGATATTTATCCTATTCTATTCACTTTAAAATCAATATTTATGCAAAGCTAACACCCTCCCCTACACGATGGTACCATTTTTATGACATATTTTTGACTTTTCGGCATGATTCAAGTCCGCGGAAGACTAAATATGATGTTTTGTTATTTTGATGTAAAATGTAGGATTTGATGTCTAATTAATTGTCCCCCAACTTTATGCACTTACCTTGATGGATAGATTTTATACAACACTAGATACACAAACCTAAGAAGTCATGAGATTAATCACCTTCATTTAATGATGAAGCTCTCATGTGATTTATTTATTTATTCTATGGCTAATTAACTTATATTTTGGGTATTACATTAATTTCATAGCTCATGAACCATAGCTAGAAAATTCAACAATAAGAAAATAGATGTGTGGGAAAAATGGTGGTAAATAGAAACAAAAGGAAGTACAAGAAGATTGAAACAACTATATAAAAGAAATTTTCTTCATAGCATGTAGATTATAGATATCTTTCTACAACCACATGGAATAAATAAATACTTTAATATTTTCACAATTTTTAGCAGATGAAAATAAATACATTCAAATGAAAATTGAAGATAAAACAATGTTTAGCGTAAACTATCATAGTGCACACAACAAGACTTTATGAGATATAAAGTTCAACAAAATCTTCCTTTTTATTCAAGTTTCAAGCAGCTTACAAAATGAACATGCAAATATTACAACACAAAGTTTGAAATAACAATGCACAAAGTATAACAACTTATTGTGAAAACTTTTTCTATCCTCTAGCCCATAGGACTCTCTTGCTATTTAGAACCTTCCTAAATAAAATATAAATAGGATTCATTAGTTACATTCAATTCATCTTCCTAGCTACAAAAGTGGAAGAAGTTGAGAATTATATTCCTTAAAATTCTCATTGTTTGGCACATATAACATTATAATGTTTCTCATCCCTAACCAAATTCATCTACCTCTCATGTGATGCCACATATGTGTAAGTAACTAAATTTTTCAAACAACTTGATGTAACTCTATTAAAATAAGTTAATTAAGTTTTACAATGGAGTTTCATTACTTCATTACATTTTCTGATAAAGAGAAAGAGGAGATGAAAGAAAGAAGAAGAAGAACTACAACAAGAAGAATAAGTTGAAGAAGAAGAAAAAGAGTTATTCCAAATGAATGACTTTAGTTTTAGTTTGTCCTTCCTATTTAGTATCAACATTTTTATTTTCTTGATATTTGGCCTAATGATCCAACATATATTTTATCACCTTTCCATAAAATTTAGTAATGGCTTGCATTTCTATTTAAAATTTGAGTAACTTCCTTTCAAAAAATTATTCCATAACCACCTATTGTCCCTATACTATATCCAGAATATTATTTACATCCCAAAGTGAAGCTTTGAAAATTTTTCCATTGAATCAAAGGTGAAGTGGGAGATATCATTACCAATTTATCATTGAAAAAGTTGAAGGAATTATTCCATATCTTTTGATAGCTTTACAACATTGTATTTTGTGACATTATAAATGCAATCATTGAGCCCATCCATAGATTTCTCCACCTTTCCTTCTAGCAAATTCATCTCTTCCATCATTCCATTAAGTACCTTCTTGCGGAAAGAGGTAGTTAGTTATTCTTTATTGATATTGTAGGTACAATTTGTTCTTCAATAAACACATTTTCCGATAGTGAGCTTATTGCTTTAATAATTTCTAATTAGATCTTTGTAATCCAACACTCGTTGTGAACCTCTAGTCTTATACTCTTATATTTATCCCACTTATCCGGATAATATTTCATCTTGATTAGAACCTCTGCATATTCTTCCTGAGCCATTTTAGAGATCCTTGCTATCCATTCATCTACGGATTTGGCCTTGTCACCTATTTCTTCCATTATTGTGATGACTTGGGGATTTAACTTATCCCTTATTACTACATGTTGAGAGGGAGTCCTATCAACCTTCACAATAATTTCAAACAACTTATATATTTATTCCTTTAACTTAGCTTTATTATCATTTTATTTACCATCCTTAAGGAATAGAGGATAAATTATGGTCTAAGTATCCTTCTTAATCCCTTAAGTAGTTACATCACCCACGGAAACTCCTTTCACAAAGGTGACATCTTCTTGATTAATTTTCCTTTCTCTGTTTTCCTACTACTTGGGTGGAAAATTAAAAAAATTCTATCTTGATGACTCAATTATTATCTTCAAGTAACTTTATATTTCTTACCTCTTTTATCAATACTCTTAAGCATATTTAAATCTATTTTTATAGATTTAATATCTCTTTGGAACTTGTGACTATCTTCAATGCTAACCGTGATGAGAAATTTTGTCCCAACGGAGTAGGAGCACTAGAATGTATGACCATTTCTTGACTAGTAGCAACAACAGGATGTACAATCATCTCTTATTGTACTTCAGGTGGTTTAGCTATAATACCTTATAACATTACCTTTTCTAATTCAGCCATCTTCTGAGGTATCTTCTTATTTTCTAACTCCTCTTTAGCAGAGTCTTACTACTTGAATCCAGTATTAGCTTCTTCCCTATCTTAAGTTTCTTCTTGTACTTGAGACTCTTATAAGGTCTCTAACCCAAAGTGTGCTCCTCACTTCCTTTCAAAATTTATCCTTATTTCATTTCCATATTTTCCATCACAACTTTACCTTTCTCTTGTGGTTGAGATACTTCATGAAGATAAGATTTTTCCATGGTAGAATCATGTCTCTCCTCATGTTGAGTACTAGGTTGATCTTCTGATGATGGAGGAGGAGGATTTCCTGGTGGAGAGAAAGGGGGAGGATGAGGTGATGGATTATCTACCCTTATTGAGGGGATAATGAATGTGGTAGGCTTCAAAGGTGTTATTGAAACCCCCACTTGTGAAGATGGAATTTGTATTGAAGGGTCGAATGGATGAGGACAATATTTATAATGATGAGTGAGATACTCCACTTAGAGTGAATTCAGGGGTTGATGTTTCATTTGATGATGAGCACTTTTTCTAGGTTTCTTGGTTGGTTTATACCCCTTACTACTTTCACCTGGTCCTTCTTTCCTTTTCATGCTCTTCTCACTCATATGCTTCATTATTGATTCTTCAAGACAATAACCTCTATCAAGGAGCCAATTTGATGTGTAAACAAAGACTATTGATTTTATATCCCCAAGTATCTTAGCCTTATTTCTCAAAGATGAAAGTGGAGCATTATCTCCTCCCATTTGATATTAGGAAGCAAAAATCACATCCCATTATTTGATAGATCTGTGGGTATATTTTCCAAGATGAAAAAAAAGTAATGTTATGCTATCATCTTGGTATAATCTTTCCATCTAACTTTGAATTCATCCCAACAATCTATCTAAAAATATTGTAGTGTTGGGATATGCATGAACTCTAACGAGACTCTCTTTTATTTAATATTCATGAATTCAAATTTTTCCCAGTGATTCATAGTCTTGTTTTTCATAATGATGAAACATATCTTTTGAAACATTCTAAGCCTTATGTATGTTAGCACAATGATAACGGATAATGATAATTTTGAATATAACAACATGTTTATGAAGTGTTGATTGTAGCTCATGTAGCTCCACCCTGCATAGTTCTAATAGTATCCACTAATGATTAGGATATCTCAAGTACTTTAAGTGTTTCACTAGAGAAGCCACAGACTCTTAGATAAGTGAAAGTAGAGAATTGAATGAAGATACACCCATATTGAGTAACTATGTTCCATGTTGCATCAATCACTCTTTTTACTTTTACCTTAGTATTGAGTTGGAAAATAATGTCATAGAAGAATAAATCATTTACTTTCCTGTATTTCTTATAATATTATGTCAATACCAACTGAGGGTAATACTCATAGAAAGGTTTTGAAGCCAAAATTTACTTTGTGATACAACCTAGAAAAAGTGCCAATTTTTTCTATAACATATACTAAATAAGAGGTCATCTTTAAATTAAACATTTTTATAACTGCTACACTTAATGATCAATATTTCCACTTATGATCTTGACCAAATTGATCATTGCATTATATTTTTTTGTCTCAATGGTTGTAATGAAATAGTACATCCATGTCAAGAAGTACTTGGGATTTTCTCTCCATTGATTCTACATAAAAATGGCTTATATCATCCATCTCCTAAACAAAATCTGACCTTAAAATGGTTTTAACAAACCTAGAAGCTTGTATTTTCATACTCAATTAATTCAAAATTACAATCTTGGTGGCATCATTTATGTTCTTCTCCCAATGTTCATTGGCCTTTTCCATATTCACACATCAAGAACTTTTGGGTTTGTGGGGATCATTAAGATAGAGTTGAAAAATTGAGTGTCAAGTATCACCAAGAGGTTTCATGAGGTATATTTTAATGACCTTTTTAAAGGATCATAAGACTTGGCACATTTAGAGATAAATTCAAGTAACTGAGGAGTACTAGGAAATGTATCTTCTTGTATCAATCCAATGTTAGTCATGACTGCATAAGAGGTTCCCGCCTTATGGCATTCAATTTTTCTATAAGCTTGGTTGTGGAAACATGCCCCATATCTCGTGTTACTAATTTCAACAAGCTTGGATGCCACAAAATATTCAACTAGATAACCTTTATATTCATACTTCATTTTATCCCCTTGTGTTTCAATAATTACCATGGATCTAGATTTTCCTTTCCTTTTCAATCCTTTGAGGTTTATTCAATCATAAGATTAAGGTCTTCTTAAATGATGGAGACTTTCTCTACTTCTACTAAATATTCCCTTGATTTAGGTGATCCCTCTCTTCTCTCGAAATTTGCTTTATTTTTTTCAAATGAATAGTGTTTTCTACCTACTAAAATATTAGCAACAATCCCTACATAAAATATATAATTAAATTTAATCTAAATGAATTCAATTTCATAATCATATCCATATTTAATTTTGTCATGAAATTACTTAAAAATATTTTTAGAAGTGAAGTTCTAAGCTTACAACAAGTGAGATAGTAAAATAAATTGTTTTATAATTTATTGTGGGATTTTAGTATGTTATTACTTGAAACTTTGAGTAAGTAAGTAATGTAGTAATTGAGATCATCCATAGCTAAATCTATCTTTCCTTCTGAAGCTTCATCTCCTCCATCATTCCATTAAGTACCTTCTTATAGATAGAGAGAGTCAATTATTCTTCTTTACCACTCATTATTGATCCTTTTGGTATAATTTATTCTTTAATCAACACATTTTCTCGATAGTGGTCGTATTGTTTTAATACTTTATAATTGAAGCTATGTAATCCAACACTCATTGTCATCCTCTATTCTTATACTTTTATATTTATCCCCCTTATCATGATATTATTTCATCTTGATTAGAACCTCTACATATTATTCCTTAGTCATCGTAGAGATATTTTTATCCATTCATCTACAGCTTTGACCTTGTCACATGTTTCTCCCATCATTGTGATGACATGGGAATTGGCATGCTTCCTATTAGCACAAGTTGAGAGAGAGACTTAGAAACCATCACAATAATTTCATTTAACTTAGATATTTTTTCCTTTAGCTTAGATTTATCATCATTTTATTCATCAATCTTAAGGAAGAGAGAATCAATCATGGTATGAGTATCCTATTTAATCCCTTCAATAGTTACTGCACCTAGGGGACCTCTTGTCATGATGACATCTTCTTTATTTAATTTTCTTTTTTTCATTTTCTACTCTAGTGGACACTTGGGAAAATTTATGTCCTAATGACTCAATTATTAGCTTATAAGTAATTGTGGATTTCTTTCCTCTTTTATCAATACTCCTATATAAATGTAAATACATTTCCTTTATCTTCACTATCTCTTTTGAACTTGGGACTATCTGTAATGCTAACCATGATGAGAAATATTGTCTTGAGGGAGTAGGAGCACTGGAATGTATGGAAATTTATTTACTAGTAGTTGTAGTAGGATGTACAATCATCTCTTGTTGTGTTTCGGTGGTTTAACTAAAATACCTTGTAATATTAACTTTTCTACTTCATTCATCTTCTCGGGTTATCTTCTTATTTTCCAAGTCCTTATCTTCAGAAATTTTTGTTATTGAATCTAGATTAACTTCTTCCCTCTCTCCATTTTCCTCTTCTACTTGAGACTCTTACATGGTCTCTAGTTGCGTATGTCCCTAACTTCCTTTCTGAACTTCTCCTTCTTTCATTTCCATAGTTTCCATCTCAACTTTACCTTTCTCTTGTGGTTGTTATGCTTCATGAAGATAAGATATTTCTATGGTATAATCAAGTTTCTCCTCGTTCGAGTAATAGATTAATCTTATGATGATGGAGTAGGAGGATTTTCTAGTGGGGAGAAAGGGGGAGGATGAGTTGATGGAGTATCTACCTTTATTTAGGGAGAATGAATATGGCAGTGCTTCAAGGGTGGTCCTGATAACCCCCACTTGTGTAACAAGAATTTGCATTAAAGGGGAAATAATGGATGAGGACACCATTTATGATGAGTGAGATAATCCACTAAGAGTGACTGTAGGGGTTGATGTTTGTGTCTAACAAGGTTTTTACCTTGGTTTTCTTGATTTTATCGAGGGTAATAACCAATCTTGACCTCGGATGGTAGGGATTCTAGGATATCCATAATGTTGATTATGTTTTGTTTGTGCACTATTTTAAAGAAATGGATAAAAGCCTTTTCCCGTAGGCAATATTCCTATTAAAAATGATACAAATTATGTTAAGATAATATTAATGCTCAGGAAAACATTCAATTTTTATGTAATAGATATAATAGTGTTTACAAATATTTTAGATAAACATGTGATTATCACTTATTTAACTAGATACATATATGGCTAGTGTGGATTACGATTACACTAATAAACTAGAATCATGTTATGTATAGATATTCTCAGATACCAAAGAATCTATAGAATCAATGATTCCCACCTCTTCTTTAGTAAGATCACAATTAGGAACAATGATATTGTCTTCGGAAAATAATTCTTACTCTCCTTCATGAGTGTTATATTGATAGGTGAAGGTAGAGTCCGAGCTAGATATGTTAATATGGCTAGTGGAATTAGATTGAGGCAGTATGGTAGTCCTCCTCCAAGTGCTCAAGGCCAGTCTCATAGTTACGTTCGTATTGGAAAATTTCCTCTCGTAGCCTCAATGTTTCATCATAGGCATCCCAAAAGGTGTTAGTGGCTTCACAAATGTGTTGTGTGAAGGTGAAGATGGCTTCTAGGTGATCAAGTGGGGCTACTTGGATGACATATAGTTCTAAATCATGAGGTAATTTGTATTAATCCCAATATAGTGGATGGTGGATGAAAAGGAATGAATCAACAAAGATGAAAATTAGAGACTCCTAATGACATCTACAGACATCATGCTAGAAAAAATATTAGTAGATAACAAGAAAAATCTTTGCATTTTGGTTGGATTTAGTTGAAAATGATGAAAAAGTATAGAAATAAAGGAATCATTAGCGATTCACGAAATTGTTGGCAATTGGGGTAATCACTAGTGATTACATGAAATCTTAAAACTTATTAAAGAAAGTTAAAATAAATTGACTAATATACCAATTTAATAAAGATAGAGTGTTATCGACATGTTTAATGGTGTATAAGAAAGAACATACCTGATCCTAGTGTCTAAAATGAATCAAAACAAGTGATTTACCTTCCGAATGGATCAGTGTGATAGATGAATGGAAGAAGGTAGTTGGAGGAAAAAATGAGTAATCCAGTTGATGAATTTGACATTCCTTAAACAAAATGAAGTTGAATAAATTTGGTGTGAAGTGCTTGGATGCTTGATGAGATGGGATTCATACAGATTGAACCTACAAAGCTTGAGGATTCTTGTTTAAAAATGAATTATACAAAAAGTATTTATAGATCACCCACAATAGGGAAAATTGTCACCGATTTTGGGAAATCTAGTTTGGTTAGAAAATCAAATGATTTCCTTCCATTTTGAGCTCAAAATGGTGGATTTTGAAGTTTTTAATGTGAGGGGTGGTTAAAAAATCACAAGCTAACTTATTTGGATGAGGAGTTAGCTTTTTGGCATATTTGATTAGTTAAAAGACTAGTTAGTTTAGGGAATGGGTTATTGTTTTTTTAGGAAAGTTTTTAGGTGGTTTTAGTTACAATTTCATAAGGTTAGTAAGTTGGTTGAAGTGACCAAGTGAGGTGTTCTATTTAATAAGGGTGAGGTGTGAGAATGAGGATAATTGAATATTTAGTAAATAATTAATCTAAACTTTATAGATATGTGAAGGATGAGTGAAGTAAATTAATTAAAGTCAATCGAAATGGTAAAGTGTCATAAAATGTGTCATTTTTTCTCGTGAATGTTCCTAATTCAATGGATGCAAATTTTTAGTGTCTACATTTTCCCCTTTTTGTTTGGTGATTTTTGACAAATCATTAGACAAAAAAATGAAGGAAAGTTGTGTTGTCATTGGTGATTCCACCGTAGTACATTACAACGAGAACCGATGTGTTTTTTTATAAAGGCTTACCCCAAATTTGGGGGTGAAAATAAAAATGCTATAGAACCAAGTGACAGGGGTGCCCAAAGGGTTCGACACTTATAGATATATGATCCTTACCAAAGTTAAGTTATTGACTAGGAACACCAAGTGATGGAGGCCAAGGAGCTCGTCTCCTATAGACGTCTTGAAAATACTAATGTAGTGACTATGTTATTATGAAAGATGTGAGGATAAGACCCTTTTTATAAGCATGACACACTTTTGCAAAGGGAAGAATGAAATATTCTTGGGAAATGTAGGCATGGAAGACCAAAATAAGATAATCGTCGTCGATTAAGGAAATTGCTAAAAATTTCCTCAATCACTAGCGATTGAGGTCATGGAAAATTTAAGGGTATAAATACCCAAATGGATTGTTTATTTATCATTTTTCACCGTAAACGAAAGTGACCTTGTCGAGAGCAACTAAAAAGCATATTTTTGAGAAAAAGTTGTCAAATAGCCTCCTCTAGCCGAAACCAAGCCCATCCTTGCTGAGGTAAGCTCTAATCATGTTTTATTTAGTTTTTGTAGTTTTTAAGGATTTTTAGGGTTTTACAGGATTTAGGGTTGTATCAAGGTGTGTGGATGCCCTAGGGAAAGTTTACAAGAATCACTAGTGATTCTTTCAATTGCTAGCGATTGAGGTGAATCACTAGCAATTCACCTACAATCCAATTTTTTTTTGTTTTGAGTGAGAAAATGTGGTTTTCGGACAAAGTGTTTAACTTTATTTACAAAATTAAAAATGTTGGTTTTTTAGGCTTGTGTTTTATGAAGATATTTTACGGTTGCAAGTGTTTATTTTTTAGAATTTTGACGTCACTATTAATGTTCATTTTTGTGTTTTTCTTTGGTGGGTGGATGCTCAGTTGACTATCTGAGATAGTATCCCCTTGATGTTAGATAAGATTAGGTTGGATTTTTCTGATGATGACTTGGATGATTTGGAGAGTTTTTGTTTTGGTGGGATGATATTTTATAGGTGGATTCATAGATGTCGTAGCTTGATACCTTCATTTATAGAGAGGTGGAATCCTTCCACCAATACTTTTTGGCTGCACATAAGGGAGATGCACATCACCTTGGAGGATGTTTACCATATTACCAGAATACCAATTAGGGGATCCTATTTATTGTATTTCAAATGTAGAGAGAGGGGATCCTATGCAAAGATTACACAAAGATAAGACCAGGTGTGAGATACTCATCAGGAGATTTTGATTATCGACTTATATGAGTCCGAGAGAGTAGGGTACCCATATATGACTATGATTATGATGGGCATTTCATGTTTCAAACTTCCATATTTAGGAAGTGTATGATTCCAATGGATGATGGAAGTGGTTTTTATAGAGATAATGGATCACCATATGGTTTTTGAGTGGGCTCCTACATTGTTAGCATAGACATACATAGAGGGTTGGGCTTGGATGTCCCACAATTGCTATGAGATTGATGTTGGTTTTCTACTATAGTTTTGGGCCCATGAGCACATTGCCATTTCTCATCCGTTTGGATTTCGAGTGTTATTGATGTGAGGCACCCAAGCTTCATGAGATGGAGTGTAAGTCTTGGTAGAGCGAGGAAGGCTAAGGGGCCTACCTATTATAGAGACTTGATATTTGGATTACAAGTTAGTGATGTGATTTGGCATCTGTATGTGGGTTCACAATTAGATGGATTTTTTTGAGGATATATTGTATTTATAGTAGCACACCTAGGTATAGGGCCACATGATTGAAAATGATTACTTGATACACTTTAGTCAGGTTATGAGATAGTTTGGGTTGGTTCAGGATATACCTAAGGATCTAGTTTTATATAGGCAAGAGGATGGGGATATTGACATCCCATAGATAGTTGTGACATGCCGAACACCCATTTTTAGTGGCTAGTTGTGATGTTTTTAGATGAGGATTGTCATGTGGTGTCGATTGATGATGCGGGGTTCACCCCATATTTCACTGCTTGGTGGTCATGCTCATTGATGAGTTTTGAGAGGATGAGAGAAGTGGTGAGGGGGGCCTGATAAGTTATAAAAGTGTGGGATCGAGAAGAGGGAGGAGCCAGGAGGGTGGTGATGGTGATGAGGATATTGTTGAGCCTAATGCTCTTATAAATGTTGATGTCATTGTAGTGATGACTCGAGAAGGTCGTAGTGGAGACAGAGAGAGATGTCACTCGAGAGAGTGAGATGAATTAGTTGGAGTGTGGGACATACTCATTATGGAGCATGATTGTTTTATTATAGAGCATGACAAGCTCCAGGCATAACTTGGATAGGTCTCTTTTGATATAGACCAATACAAGAGTTAGAGAGATACTTTCAGGAAGGCCTTGGGGATCACAAGGCCTTCTATTTCTTACATGAATTTATTGGCATTGGTCAAACATAGAGGAAATTATATAGAACCTTATAGTATGATTTTAGTGTCCCATTATGAGGCTATGAGATCATAGAGGGACTATTATGTGGCTATGATCATTAGAAACTACCTTAATACCAATTTTTATGTTCATCATATAACTGCCCAAGGGGGCACCATAGTAGCGGCCAGACCTAGTGACAATGTAGCAAGTGTTGGGCACTCATCTCGAGACCACTGAGAAGAGATGATGGTACAGGAGGATCTAGTGGTGTAGTAGTGAGACAAACTCTCGATCCTATTTTAATGGACTTTATCGTCTGATTTGTAGGCTCATAGAAGCCCTTTTTCCTATGTATGACATTATTTTGATTTTATGGATAGTGAATTTTGACATATATGATGGTATTGATTTTTAGTTCTTGTGTTGATAGACTCTTGATGATGATGATTATGATTTTTTTGATTGTTTTGATGTGTATGATGTTTTCTATGTTATATGAAGTATGTGTTGGATATACTGATGTTCAAGTTTTAATTATGAGCCTTGATGTTCAACTATCTCTTATAGGAAAAGGTGACTTAACCATGATGTATAAGATTAAAATGTGATTAAATAAAATGAAGTAAAAGTGGAAATAATGTGCCATTGAATAATATGTGTGTGATGATTTTTGGTAACGTTTACACTTGTGGAATTTCAAATTGTTAAATGAGACTATCAATGGATAGTTCATATTGATCATGGTTGATGTAAATAAAAAGCATGAAAGGACCATATGAATACATGCCTTTCTGGGGAATAAGGGTTCTCTTTTTTGAAAAATTAGAGGGAACCAATGCCCTAAATATTTTATGAAGTGAATTGATCAGTGTGGGAAGCTTGCTTATGGGAAATCTAATTGATGCAGGTAGCTTTCAAAGATGATATTAGATCTTGATATGTTTGTAGAGGCTGATCAAAACATGAATCCTTTTTCATGTGTAGCCATCCTTTGAGGGTATTGTCTACATCTTATATTTTTATTGAATGGTCATCCTTCAAGGGATCACTCCATGATTTTAAAATGGTATAAATCCTTCAAGTTATTAGTCTACTTTTCTTTTGACAATATGATATTCAAATAGTTGTGCTTTGAGGGATCTGTCTTTTTATTTTGATTTTAATAAGAAGCATCTATATGTGTTTTTAATTTATTTAGAGCTGGGAGAAAGACCTTAATAAATAATTCTTTAAGGAAGGGATATATGTATAGTTGAAACATATCCATATGCCCTGTATATGTGTAGAGGTTTCAAGAATGTTTGTAAACTCGGCATTTATTTTTTATAATGGAATGATAATATTTGACCGAAATTGTCCTCATGATAGTCAATAATTTAATAGTAGAAAGTTCATAAGTGCAAAGCATTTAGAGGTTCCATTTCAAGATCTCCATCAATAGAACTAAGACAATACATTTCGACACATATTTATGAGTGATAATGCAGTTGCCAATCTAATTAGGGGAAAATTTTCACATTTACTATGTTCTAATTTAGTCACAATTTAATTTTCCTTAAGTATTAGGTCATCAATTTTGAAGTCACATTCCTTCATATCCTTGTTGTATGCCCTAATAATGCGTTGTTGATAAATTTGGTGATGTTCAAGATCTCTTAGATACTTTTCATCCAAAAATTCTAGTTGTGTAATATGATTTAGGTGATATTCTTCATCGGAATTAAATACTTTAAGGATACATGGAATGATGAGATTTAAATATCTATTGGTATGATGGATTTAGATCCATAAAAAGTGAATAAGGCATTGTACTAGTAGGCATACAAATACTGGTTCAATAACCCCATAGAGCGAAGAGGAGTTGAGTATGCCAATTCTGTCTGTTTCATTTACAATTTTCATAAGGATTTTGTTAAGTGTTTCGTTGGAAGCTTCAGCTTGTCCATTTTCTTAAGGATAATATGGCTATGAGAAGCTTATCTTGATGTTAAATGTATCACATATATTTTTAACCTCCTTGTTCTTGAAGGATATGCCATTTTCTGTGATAAGATTATGTGGGATTCTAAAGTGACAAATGATGTTTTGATATATGAAGTTGATGATGGGTCCAAAAATTTTCAAGGTCAAAGGAATAACTTCAACCCATTTAGTAAAATATTTGGTTGCAGTGTGATGATTTAATTATTTTGTTGAGATTATTTTGCATTAATTTCACTAATGAGGTATAACCCCCATTGAGAGAAAGGCCCAAATTCTTATGCGGGTTGTAGTACTTGACTAGGTATGTGAATAAGATCCTAATAGAGTTGACATTTAACGCACTTTTTCACATATACAAAATAGTCTTTGGTGATAGTGATTTGAGACACCATGGACCTATTTGATTACATTGGTTGATTCATGTGATTTAAGAAACTATAATAATACACCATCAAAACTAAATTTATAAAGGATGCCTCCTATGATAATAAAGTGAGTGACATGTTGAAGGAATGATCATTTAGTGCCTTGTGATAGGTCTGGTGGGATTTTAGACTAAGTAAGATAATAAAATATTTGGGTGTACCATAGATATGATGGATTTTCTTCAATGATGTTTATAAAAGGTAGCTCATTTTGATGTGAAGGATGGCCTAGTCGTTTAAATACTACTAAAAACTTATATTTACCCTTATATTTTTGTTTCAAATTGGAAAAGGAATCCTAGAGAATCCAAAGTGTCCTAAACATGTTAAAATATTGTGGAATGGCTTGAATGGTATAATGATTAAATGTGCTAAGGAGACAATCAACAATGACCTTATATTTTTGAAGCATTTAATTTTTACATTAATAATTTTGTTTAACCTAACTAATGAATAGTTGTGAGTCTCCATAGATTTATAGGGCTTGAAACCTAAGAGATTTCTGTAGATTAAAGCTTCGTATTCTCCTAGATTATTGGTACACTCAATATTGATCTTGAACGATAATGGAATGGGAATGTTCTATAATGGCATGATTACAACATTGGTTCATCCTCCTTGAAATTTAGCACCGTCAAAGAAGAGGATAATTTTAATAGGGACAAAATATGATTCATAATTGTTAGATTCAATGATGCGGTTAGTGGACTCGTCGAGGAAGCATTCATCTGGTGGTTGATTTTCCGGAAGAGGTGCTTTAGTGATTTGATCATCAATGAGCCATCGTGTTATGCTGTCATTATGATAATATTTGACATGAATGGATTTAAGCGGGTTAAAACTAGTGACTGACGTATGTTTTGTGATTAAGAAGATAATGTCATAGTTTGGAAGCGGAAAAGTATAATGCATAACAAAAATTTTGTTCTCAAGTATAATGTGCTTCATATTCATACAAGGTGTGACTAATGTCATACACAAATTTCTCATAGCCTTGATTATCATGGTTGGCAAGCATGACTCCCAGGGGCATGCTTTGAAGTGGATATGTATAAGTAAAATGGTTCCCCTTCATGTGGTGGAGTGAGGATAGGTGGTGATAACAAATATTGTTTAATTTTATCAAAGGCATTTTGGCAATCAAAATCCCAATGCAACTTGAAATATTTATGGATCGAGATGATGAAATGGTTGACAATGGTCGAAAAATTGTGATATGATTGTCAAATGGACAATTAGTTTTCCTTGAAGACTACGTAGTTAATTAAGGATAGAAAGTGGAGGCATTTCGATAATTTCCCTTACTTTTGTGGGATCAAATTCAATTCCATGGATAGATATGATAAATCCTAAAAGCTTTCCAATGAGAACACCAAAAACACACTTTTCAAGATTGAGGATACATAATTGAATGAGACGAGTGAAAATCAATTCAAGGATTTCAAGGTAGTTTTTCCGAGATTTGGACTTCCCAAGGAGGTCATCAACATAATCCTCAACAATTTTATGGATAAGGTCATGGAAGATATATGTCATGGCATGTTGATATGTTGTCCCAACATTTTTAATCCCAAAAGGAATAACATGGTAGAAAAAGGTTCCCCAAGGGGTGATAAAAGATGTTTTATGTTGGTTATCAGGAAAAATGATAATTTGATTATAACCTAAAAAACCATCCATAAGGGAGAGCATTCATGTCCTTTCTCTCGGTCGATGAGTTGATCTATGTTCAGGAGAGGGAAATCATCTTTTGGACAAGAAAGATTGATATCCTTGAAGTTTGTGCAAATATAGATTTTACCCAAGCTTTGGTTATGGGGAAAACATTCAAACCCTTGTGGATAAATGATAGGTATAATAAAATTAGCATTTAAGAGACGCTGCAACTCTTCTTTAACAAGGAGAGCTATACGGGGATGTATCTTGCATGCTTGAGCTTTTGTTTAACTAGCCTCGATGTTATGATATGTGACTATGTTATGTACCATGATGTTAGGGTCAATCCCGGGCATATCACTATATGATCAAGAAAAGGTTGGATGATATTTTTCAAGAATTTTTGAAATCATGTAATACTTATGAAATAAGGTTTTGACCGACTTTGACTATGTGGGGATCTTGTGAGGTTCCTAAGTTAACATTAATGTTTGATTCATTTAAAAGAGCAGTCATTAGATGGTAAATTTTTTTAATAGAATGCTATTGATCTCCCATGTGATAGAGATATCTTGCTCATGTTGAAAATGAAGAACATCTATAATAAGTGAGTTTTCCTTAATCATTTCTAGATGAATGATAAGTAATGTTTGAAAGAGTTTGTTAGAATTGAATCGAAATGATGTACCATGAAGTAGTTACACTCAAATGGAATTTTGATAGCTCCAAACAGTAATTGCAAGGATCAATCAAAAATGGAATAAATTTATCAAAAGAAACAAAGCTTGCACATAGAGGAAAGACAACAGAGTGTTTTGGCATACTCATAAATCAAGAATAAAAGGGTACATATAGGGTGTTGATAACCCTAGTGCATGACACACAAGAAAACCCTAAATCTAACCCATGTGATATGACCCTACATATTTGAGTGGAGGACACATAGGATCCCACACAACAACACCCCCTTCATCGAAGTTGGGGTAGCAGCTATGATGAGTCAAATAGAACAAGAAGGAACTCCTAGACAACTAAAAAAGATGTGTCAATGGGGCCTGACAACTAAAGGCCTAATAAGGTGCCCATATACAAACAACATCTTCCTAGAAGAAGAAGAGAAGGACTATATAGCCCAAAGAAGATGAATAGTTGCATAAGACCTCGCCGCAAGAAGAGACCACAAGTGAAGAAACTTCACCTTAGTGAAGGGATTGGTAAATAAATCTACAATCTGATCAGATGGCTTAATTTACTAAATGTCGATGATACCATCATGAATAAGCTCTCGTATTAAGTGTATATGGATCTCAATGTGCTTAGTCCATTGATGTTGAAATGGATTTATGAAAATTGAGATAATTCTCGTATTATCACAATAGATAATGGTAGGCCACCAAAAGTGGATGCCAAACTATGTTAGAATACCCTGTAGCTAAACAACTTATGTGGCAACATTAACTGCCCCTCTGTATTTTGCCTTTGTAGAAGATATTGCAGTTGCATTTTGCTTTTTTCTAGAAAAAATAAAAGGACCCGAACTAAGAGAGAAACTATAGCCATAGGTATATTTCTGATGATCTAAGTCATCAACCTAATCAAAATCTGTGAACCTGATCAAGTCAATATCCACCCCTCCATAATAGTGAATGCCATTAGTATAGGTGCCACAAACATAATGAAAGATCATCTTAGCTACTTTCCAATGTAGCTCATGTGAATCCTACATGAATTTGGACACGATCCCAAAAAATGAGATAAATTTTGTCAAGTGTGAGTCAAGTAAATCAAGCTCCCCTTAACTGTCGATAAAGGGTACCATCAACCAAGGGAGTAGAGCAATCAGAAACCAACTTAACCCTGAAAAGAAAAGGAGTAGGAGAAGACTTGGAATCAGACATCTGAAAATGAGCAAGCAAGTCAAGAGCATGCTTAGGTTGCGAAATCACAATTCCTAAGTCAGATTGTGAAATTTGGATCCCAAGAAAGTAATGAAGCAGACACTAAGCACCATGGAAAACCTCATTGGCCAAGGTGATCTTTACATAATCAATGATATAGGAAGAGATTCTTGTGATCAACAAGTCATTAACATATAAAACAAGGATGAGTATGGAGTCATCTTGCCATATAATATAAACATTTGGATCAAAGTGACACCTAGTAAACCCCGATATAAGTAAAAAGGAGTCCATCTTGGCATACCAAGCCCAAGGGGATTATTTAAGGCCATAAAGATACTTTGTTAACTTACAAACGAGGGAGATATCATGAACATAACTCAAAGGTTATTTCATGTAGATATCTTCCTCTAGGTCACCATGAAGGAAGGCACTGTTAACATCAATTTGATGGACTTTCCATCAATTTTCTATGGCAATGGAAAGGGTCACCGAATAGAAATCATCTTCATAGCCAGAGTAAAGGTTTTAGTATAATCAACGGCAACTATCTCGGGAGAAACCTTTAGCTACTAATCACGCTTTAAAATTTTTGATGTCTCCATCTACTCCATAATTTGTTCGGAAAACCCACTTACACCGAATCGATTTTTATTCCTTTCGGAAGAGTGGTGAGATACCAAGTATCATTCTTCATGATAGAGGAATACTCCTCATCCATGGCAAAATCCCTCTCATGAATA
Source organism: Taxus wallichiana var. yunnanensis (assembly GCA_018340775.1). Taxonomy (NCBI): domain Eukaryota; kingdom Viridiplantae; phylum Streptophyta; class Pinopsida; order Cupressales; family Taxaceae; genus Taxus; species Taxus wallichiana. The sequence continues at coordinate 419,507,287 of CM031233.1, forward strand.
CAAGAAGCCTTCCGTAAATACTATGGATGAGAAGAAGAGGTGAAGAAAGAGTGGGGTCTAATGAAATTTGAGAAAGTATGTCTCATATCCTAAGTATCACCAACTAAATCTCTAGAACTTTGTAAAGTTTTCCTACACCAAAGAGGACTAGGAGGATCGTGCTCGATTCAAAATATTCTTCACTCAAGTGAGAAGGTATATAGTCCTCATCATCACTACTATTTGAATCAGAAGACTCAAAGGTTTTATGGTCGGGAGGATTAGGAAGAGAAGCACACTCAACAACATCATCATATGATGAGTTAGAATCAATCAAATGAGCTCAAGAACCTTAATAGGTAGAGAAGTAGAATTTGAAGAAAACTCATCAAACATAACACTTCTCTCAATATAAATCTCATGAGAATTAGGATTCAACAATAAATATCCCTTCATGCCATTAGGAAACCCTACAAAGATACAAGGTTTGAATTTTGGTTCGAATTCCTTATGTTTTTTTCTTGGGAATCCAAGCCATAGCCTTAGATCTAAGGACTCAAAAGTGCTCAACATCGGGATTTCATCCAAACCAGGCTTCAAAGGGTTTCATCCCTCTTACTACCTTATGTGGAACATGGATCTGAATGTAATTATCACAATTCACTACTTCAGCCCAATACTACGGAGGAAGAGACTTCAAGTGAATCATACAAGTGGCCATTTCCTCAAAAGTATAGTTCTTTCTCTCTACTACTCCATTATGCGAAGGGCTATAAGTAATTGTATGTTAAGGATATCCCTTTAAAGTACTAAAATCCATGAACCTATTTGTTTATATTCACCTCCATTATTGGCTTAAAGAACCTTAATAAACCATTATACATGTTTCTTAGAAGAGCTTTAAAGTCCTAAAAATGTTCAAATACTTTAGACTTAATCTTAAGAAAATATACCCAATTATATCACGAATAGTCATCAATGAAGGTGAACACATAAATAGATCTAGTAAACGAAGGAGATGGAAATGGACTAGAAATATTGTTGTGAACAAGATCCAAGGGACAATTAGCTCTCTAGGATTTTCCTTTTTGAAAGTTCTTTTTAGGATGCTTTCCAAGGGTATAACCCTCACAAAGACCCTTAGAAAACTTGACGCGGGGTAACCCATTGACCATTTCATTTTGGCTAAATTGTTCAAGGTAGTGATAATTTAGATGTCTGAAATGCTCATGCCATAGCTTACTAACCTCATTTGCATGAGTGGGAAAGGAAGTGGGCATAGAATTAGAAGTAAAGTAGAAAAAGGTATACAACCATGAATGGTGATCTGCCTTTCCCTAACCCACTGTAGTTTCATCGTTAAGCTCACAAATAATTACCGATTTAGGACAAATTCTATTCGCATTCCTTCACCAAGGTAAGTAATTTGGTAAACTAATAGGAGATTAGTAGAGAGATCAGAAATACTCAACACTTGGTTGAATGTTCCCCCATCCATCTCTACCAATCCACTACTGGAAACTGACAATGTCATGTCATTACCCATCATGATTTGGGACAAAGGCACAAGGCTCAATGTTAGAGAACAAAACATGTGAAGAATCCATGTGGTGCAAGGAACTGAAATCTATAATCCATCGATGAAGGAACAACTTTTCTACAATGCCCTTTCCTTTCTTCTTATCATATTTAGAACCTTTTGCAATAGAAGACTCGGCCTTTGGAGAATTTTTTTGATAGACTCAAGAATACCTATTTTATTATTCTCAAGTAAATGAGTAAGGTGATAAATTTGTTTTCTCATACATAGATTCTCTTTATGACTTTGCTTCTTGCAATAGGAACATAAAAACTTGTCTTTTGTGCTCTAGGAAAAGAAGTCAAATTGTTTTTATTAAATTTAGTTTTGGTCTTGGTTTCCTTCTTAGGTTGATCCATTCTTTCTTTCTTCTTTTTAGTATTCTTTTCCTTATTAGTACTTTCTATAAGGGCATGTGACTTGGACTTGAGAGACCCCATTTGAATTATTTTTCTTGTTCTCAAATGAGTTGGGACCAAAAAAATCAAAGGAGGGCATATTCCAATCTCTTCTCAAGGCAAATTTTGTAGTGTAAAAATTTGACACGAAGATAGAATATTCAGGATAACTTAGATAGAATTGACAAGATCAGCTTGAGAATATTTCTTCTCTACTTGACATTCCTTTAACAACAATATAGTGTGGACAAACTTAAAGAAGTATGTTTGTAGGTTTTCAAAATCACTAGGATTTAACCCTAGCAATTCATTTTCCAACACATGTGATCTCATGTCCTCTTGTTGTCCAAACATTTTATCTCATGTTTTCCACATAGAATTAGGTCTTTCGAGATGACTCGATGTGGAAGAGAAAGTCGAGAGAAATAGACATGCAAAGAATACCTAAAGCATCATCACTACAGTTTAATCACTTAGATTTTTCAGTGGTCATCGTCTTGTTCAAAGATCGGTTCCCATGGTGATGCGAATAACCATTTACCCATTAGTTTCATAATCATTTTTGATCTCCACTTGAAAAAGTTGAGTGGTGTAAGAAAAGGAAGTGAATAAAGAGAGAGAGAAGGCATGCGAAAAGAATCGCAACCACCCAAGACAATATAATAACCCCATGTTTTTGGCACTTTATAGTTTAGTGCATTGAATACAATTGGGTTCAACCATGCATCTTGAAATAGTTGGTAACTCACCTTGTAATAAGTGTGATAACATGTAAGAGAGGAAACCACAATTTTGTTTCGTGGATTACAAAGAAAGTGACACCATATACAAGAAAAACTTGTAAAAACTAGGAAGGAGGCGTAATTAAATCCCGGTTGTGAGAAAGAGTGTCTCACGCCACAAAGGATGCCCCCATCAGAATCGTGGTAGATGTGCTCACTAGTTAAAAGAAATAATAAGCATGAATACAAGTTTTAGATGAACTCAAGATGAGTCCTGATGATCTTCAAAGACGACAAAAAAGTGATTGAAAGGCAAATAGGTGCTCGAGTGTCACTACACACTTAAGCGCATAATTAGTAAAAAATCGACAATAACGCCTAAAACAATTATCGATTAAAACACCAAATTTGGCTAATTTTAGAGCTATTGGAGTTTTTTAAAAATGAAAATGAAAATTAATTTAAAAGATGATTTAAATTATTACTTATCATAAATGATAAAAAAAAAATTAGATTCATAATTAATAAAACTAGATTTAATAAAATTAAATCTAAGTAATTATGAATAATAAATAAAAACTAATTAAGATATAATTAAAATTAAATCCTAATTAAATATTTAAATATATTTCCCTTTTACAAAATTTCCAACAATTTTTTTACCATAAATTAATTTTTAAATTTTTTTACCAAACTTACCAAAAACTTATCGACTTACCTTTTGGGTGGATCCCAAGTTGGGTGGAGGATCCTACTTTGGGTGTGGAGACCGTTCAAGCGTAGGTGGATCATGAGTTGAGTTGAGGCCGTTGGAGGTGGATTCGGTCAAGTGTAGGAAAGAAGCCCATAGGATAGGTGTGTGAGTGAGGGAAAGCTCATGGGAGTGGGAATGAAGCCTAAGTAGGGTCGTGAGACAACGTGGGCATGGAAATACTTTGGGAGATTGACACGTGGAAAGCATGTAGGGGTGAGGGAGATATAGGTATAGGTGGATTAGGACACGCGCAAAGGAGGACTTAGCACGAGAGTAGCACGCAGGAGAAAAAATACCGAGCACGGCAGAGAAAACATGATCGAGCAAGAGCCGAGGAAATAGCTGAGAAAAACAAACAAAGGAACATGAGCTCGGGCAAGGGATGTAAACTAAGGGGGAGCCAAGGTAGTAGGAGCTCTAGGTAGAGGGAGAGCCAATAGGTGCGAGCAAGGAAGAATGAAGATGGCTCGGGGTAGAGCCAAAATAATTGTCTCAAAAATGACTCACTCAAAACATAGCTCGCCAAGCACAAGGTAACATGGAATATCTCGGCAAGGATAGAATGTGATTCGAATAGGCAGAAAAAACTGACTCGGCAGAGGTGAAACATGAGGTAGACCAAAAATCACTCACACAGAGCAACTCAGTTAAGAGGGTAGCTCGAGGAGTTTGAAAGGAGCTCGCAGTGAGTTGAGGAGCTCGGTGGAGAGCTCGGTTGGGAGCAGTGCACCAAAACACCAAACTTCAAACCTAAAATTTGAACCTGTATTCTATAAAATACCATGCAAACACAGAAGTGAGACGAGAAAATAGAGATCTAAATTTTTTTAGTTTAATAAAAAATAAAAAAACTAGAAAATAACCTCTATTTTAACTAATTTTCCAGATTTAGCTGTAGTTAGCTAAATGTAGTTGTAAAACCCTTAAAAACTCAAGGAGATACGTACACATATACAAAGAACACAGGAAATCAAAACAAATTTCCAAGAACAACTTGTTAAATACGTTAGCAATAAATTTCTAAAATATAATGATCAAAAAACTTGCATGAGGGAAAAAAATGAAACCAAGAGTAATCACAACTCAAATGATGAATAAATGTTTACCCAACCTCTCTCTCGATTCCGTGAAAGAGTTTGTGAGAATCGAATCATAAATGATGCACCACGAAGTAGTTTCACTCAAACGGAATCGTGATAGCTCCAACGTAATCGTAAGGATCGATCATTAATGGAATAACTTACTCAATAGAAACAAATCTTGCACATAGAGGAAAGACAACAAAGTGTCTTAGCATACTCATAAATTAGGAATAAAAGGGTACATATAGGGTGTTGAGTAACCCTAGTGCATGACACACAATCAAACTGTAAACCTAACTCATGTGATATGACCCTCCATATGTGAGTGGAGGACACATAGGATCCCACACAACAATAATGTTTTAGTGGAGTATTATGATTGATAAGTGAGTGGTCCTAACAATATAGTGTTGATTAAAATTAAAGTTAGTGGGATGGGTATAGTTTTGTCTCAGTGTCCATGAGGTTTTTGAGAAATGAGTATTATGGTTCTAAGATAGTGAATTACATTTCTTGTTCAGATATAGTGGCCTTAAGTACTTCAAAAGTAGACCTTTTATATCCCATGCCACTTTTCTTGTGTGGTTTGAGGGTATAAAAATAGGTTGGTCGTGTGTTCCTTGTTCATAACATCCAAGGCCAAATCCTTTCCATGCACAAAGGATGGATATATATGTGAGAAACATTAGGGTTATCAAGAGATTTAAAATTTTATGTGAATGATGTGGTGTGATGTGGATTAACTAGATGAGATGGTGGATTGTCGAGTCCACCATAGATGAGATTTGTTTTAATTAACATTGGTCCATAGGGAATAACATCTCCTACATTTGGTTTGTACATGGGTTTTTTATCGTGAGACCATATGTTCTTGGTGATGGGATGTAGTTAAGCATGAGAAGGTGGTATTCCCAAGAGTGTGGTGTTTCATGACCTCATTGATAGAAGAATTGTCTGTAATGTAGAATAAGGTATCGTTATTGTCGTGGATGCTTGATCTCAAGATTCATGCATAGATTTAAGCACAAGTACATCATTTGGATGATACACCATGTAGCAGTCATCGAATGGATTTGGGTTAGCAGTGACTATATAAGTTTGATGTTCATGTTCATATTTCATACAACGATGGAGATTTGAAGGAAAACAATGCATGGTTTTAATCCAATAACATCCTAATAACAAATTATATTGAAACTCCCCTTCGATAATGTAAAACAATTATAGTAAGGTTTTCACACAAAGTTTGAGTGGTAGGATGACACTACCTAATGTGGGTTTGATTATGTCATTAACAGATTGTAATAGGACTGGCTTTTGGGTGACTTCTGTGTTAGGTAGCTTAAGAAGGTCAAAGACTAGAGAGGGTATAATATTGATGGATATAACACTGTCAATCATGAATCTTTTAATAGAAATATCATTGATCTGGGTGGTGATGAAGAGGGGTAAATCATGATCTTTTGGTCTAAGAGGATGTAGTGACCACTTCCCTTTGACACTATTTAGATACTGATCTTTCTATTGTTGATCTCATTTTGGACATTATTATGTTTTGACTTAGTATGATGTGTATATGTTAGATCATGGATTATTATGGACCTTGATTCAGTTAGCATGCATGATGATTATTGGAGACACTATTATTATGTGGATGATGATATACTATTTGACATGGACAGGTTATTGATGTTGATTTTAGACATGTGACATTTGATATTATGAGTAGCTCTAGTATAGGATTCATTGGATGATGATATAGTGGAAAAATTGAATTTAAAATGATAATGTTGAATTCTTGATATTGTTGTGATTTGGATTGACATTTATATATTGCTTATATCATTTTGGATGTTCTGATATGGCCACGAGGCTGAAGGAGGTATTGTTATTTTGCAGGTTAAAATATCACAACAATGTCGGGGGACTGGAGACTAACCATATTGAAATTTTGGATGAACTCAACGGGGTCACCATGGCAACTGTAATTGTTTGTGTGTTGTGTTGTGTTAGGATTTCCCATGGGGGGATTTCCATTATTGTGACCATGGGATATATGTGTTTTATTTATGTGTTCCTTTTTATTAGTGTTGTATGTATTTTTATTTGTAATGTGTTCTTTTTATTATTTAATTTAAATGTGATAGCCATATAGTTAAACTTTACTTAAATTTAATTGGGATGTGGAATGTAAGTAATAAAGTTGTTGTCTTAGTTATTAATTAAATTGGATTTATATCATGTATAACCATATGTTAAATAAATAAATCATTATGTCAAAAGTATGTAATAAATGAAGTCATAGATATTAATTCATGTTGTAAGAATGTGTAAGTGAATGTGTAAGAAAAATGTAAGAGTATGTAAGGTAGATTTTGGAGTGTAGAACACTCCATCCTTTTTGGAATTCGAATTTGACCTTGGAGGCAAATTTGGAGGCTTGTGGGACAAGTTAAACTTGTCCCACACCTCTTAAAATCATCCACCAACCATGCCAATGGGTTGGGAGTAAATTTTAGCCTTTATAATTAAAATTTGAAATGACTATGTGTAAGTCTTTATTGCACTTTATTTATAAATTTTTAATTCAGTCCTTGTTTAAGTATGGGTTAATTTTGAGTGTGTATGTTGCTTGTCATCTCTATTTATTGTGTTTAATTGTGAGGTTGAATTTCTCCTTTTGGGGTTGATTAAGAATGATTTTGCATCCCACTTGGATTCTGTATCATCCTCTCCCTCTCTCTCCTTTAAAATTTGATTTCCTCCTCTTGTTTGGGTTTTTGAAACTTTGTTCTCTCATGCTTGGGTCGAATTTTTGATTGTTGTTGGAGCTTGCTTTGAAGAAGGATTTGGAAATTCTCTTGCATGCATATACCTTGCTATTTTGGACTGCATATTTGAGCATTGAAGAACTGTTGTTTTGGGAAACAATCTCCACTATGGAGAGGTAGGATTTTGTCCTTTTTATATGCTAATTTTTTTCCTTTTTCTTGCATGAATGAAATGGTGATTGTGCTGTGAGTTCATGGCTGGTTGGGTAGATTGCTTAGGGCAAGGTGTAGGAGAAGACTATGGGGATTTCACATGGGGGCATAAGGGATTGCCAATGGCACTTATTCTTGTGGAGGGAGTGTTGGTTTGGGATCCACCTAGGAAAATAAATTGCTTGCATTTCTTACTCTTGGGGGGCATAAGGGAGAAATTTTTGGGGGGCATAAGGAGGGGTTGGGAGATATAAGTTTTATGGGATTTGGTATGTTTTATGGTGGTATGCATTTGGTGGATGCCCAATTCCAACTTGGGAGGTATAAGGAGCTCCCCATAGCTCTTGCTCTTGTTTGGCTTGCTTGAAGAAGCCTTTGTGTTGTTTGAAATGTTTAAATGCAGTTGGGAACTACTATCTTGTTTGAATTGTGTATTTTGTTGTTCTATGCATCGGAAAAGAATTTTGTTTGTTGTGAAAGAAGCCCATGTTGCCATGTGTTGTTATTCATGTTCCATTTCAATATAGTTGGGGCTTGGGGGCCAATGGGGAAGAATGGCTTCTCCTTTCCCATTGGAGTTCTTGGTTGGGTGGAGAGCGTTGCCTTTCCCCCTTCCTTTTTATGATCAAGAAGAAGAAATCAGCATGCTACTATTTTGGAGCTTGGAGAAAACCAGTTTTGACAGTCCCTCATTTGAGAAATTCATTGTATCTATTCCCACCTTGTAGTGGATGAAATCTATGATTATTATGATTATAAGGCATCTTGTATTGTAAAGGAAAGATGGAGATTCATTGAAAATGTAAAGAGTTTTATTTCATTCACTGTTGGAAAAGAATGTAATGCAGTTTGTAAAATTACATATTGGAATTCATGGAAAGAATGAAGTTGCAATGTTGTTGTTTGAAATCAATAAAAGAATTACATCTCTCTTTCTCTAATTTGTATTGTTGTCTTGAATTGGAATGATTGTTTTAAATGAAATCTCTGTTGAAAAAGGAAAATGCGTGTGGGAGAAAAATACAGTATTTTGTTCCTTGTATTTAATTAGAAATTGAAATATCAAATGTTGCCTTATTGTTTTGAATGAGAAGATGGATAAATTAATTGTCAGGCATGAATTGATTTGATAAGTGGAAAATAAATCATTACAGTTGTAAATGAAAGAACTCTATTCTTTTTATAAATCTGGCAATTGTATTGTACCTAATAAATGTATAGTTCAGATTTGTAACTTAAATTGAGTAATGAAACAATGCATTTTAGATGTAATAAGTTCTAAGGAATTCAATTTGACTTCAATACCAAAGAAAGACATTTTAGAACTAAAAAAATAAAATTTTAAACTTGCAAATGTTGCTTTCTGTCAAAAGATGTAAAATATATAAATTGCAACTCAATCCATAAATTGAACCTTGAAAATAATCTAAAACTTATCCAATATCATTCCTCCATGTTTAATTTACATGTTGAGGAGAAGAAAAATCAAAATTGAATAAATCTCATAAGTTGGAAAAATTGCCAGTTTTAAATTTTAAACCCTACAGATCAATTTCTTAAAATTGACCCTTAAAACTTCATCAAAATCCAAATTTTATGATTTCTATGCAAAGAGGACTTTGAGAGATTTCTGAAAAGTCCTTGTTTTCCCAAAATGGAGTTTCCTATCAAAATTTATGGCCATTTGAAGTTTTACTTCAAAAATGGCCATCCAAAATTAATCTATGTAAAAATTTAAATTTTAAACTTTGGAAAAATTTCCTCAAAATTCCATAGCCCCGCCACCCTCTCATCCAATCATATCATGCCACGTGGTACTTGGGAGGGGTGGGCCTTTTCAAAACTTAACTTTTTGAAAATTTTGGCCTTGGGAAAATTTTCCCAATTTTCCCCGTAACCCTGCGTCCCCGCAACCAATCATGTGCTTGACACCACGTGGCTTGGCAAGGCGTGCCAAAAAAATTGAAACTTTAAATTTTTACCTTTAGAAAAATTTCATCTATTTACCTACGGCCCCACACCCCTACAACCAATGGGCTATCAAACGTGTCCTTTACGGAAACACGGACCCGCGCAAGTCATTTTGGATTTTAAACTTCTTGGCTTAAAATAGAAAACTTTCCCTACCTCCCCACCGAACCGCATCTAATCACAGGATGCCACGTTACACTTTTGGCAAGGGAATAGGTTAGGAGACAAAATTTCCCTTGATTTTTTTGGGTTCGAGACTTTGAAGAAAAAAATTTCCCGCGACCAATGGGTGTTCGACACGTGGCACTAGGGCATCGGCGTGTGCGCGGACCTTTTTGTCCTCTTAGCGCTTTTTGGCGATTGAGACTCAAAGTCTCAAAATTCTCTTTTGACCTGCCTATCCTTCTAGCCAACCGGATCATGCCACGTGTCCCATTTCGTCGGCTCAGGCGGGCGCGTGGAGGTGTTTTGCACCTTGCGCCTAAGGAAGAAAAATTTCTCCCTAAAACTGCACCATCCCATAACTTGAGTTTTACAAGGAGTTAGGAGGACTTATTTATATGGTTGGAAAGGTGAGAGAATTTCCTATCTAATGAAAATGATTTAGGAAAGTTTTGATGACCCTAAGTGTGTGAAAAATCAAGTTGAATCCTATAAGCCTATTAGGGCAGGGAGGAGTGACAATTTTCTCCTTTAACCTAAATGATGAATTTTATCCTTAAATTTGACATTATGTTTGTTGTGAGATGTTGTAAAAATTATTTCTATAGGTCAATCTTGTTTGATAACTTGAACTTGGTTTGTGGAAAATATGATCTTGTAACCTTTGTTGTAAACACCCTTAACAAAAGAAAATTATTCCATAATTTTCCTAGCTAAACCTAGTTTGTTTCTTGGTCTCAAGTGGTAGTTGAAGCAGGAATCAAACTTGGTGTTAGAGTAGTCGTTTAAAGGCTTGGACCATTGGGAACACTAGAATATTGAGACTAGAAACTTTAAGACTAGTAAACCTATTAATCCAGAAAACAAAACAATTTGAAAATTAAACATGATAGTGAACTTAGGAACTAAATAAGACTTAAAGTAATGAACTAACTCTCGCTTTGGTCTATGTAGGAGGATAATATGGAGTGAGAGGAACATTCACATAGACTTGGAGTCACCACCACCACTACCCCCACCACCACCACCACCACCACCAAATCAGGGTGTAGCTGCCATTTTACCTCAGATTCTATAGACCCTTCAAGATGTTAATGCCACTCTACGTGGAGAATCAGTAGGAGGGCATTCAGGTGGACATGAAAAAGTTACTTCTATTGAGGGACATGTACCTCCTCCACTCAGCAAGAAGCATAGAGGATAGAACTCCCATGTGGAGTTAGTCAGAGTAGATTCACCACCTAGGAGGCAGGATGACAAAGTTTTGGAGCATAGAGAGAGGTCTCGGAGCCCTAGGCTTAGGGATGAGCTTATAGAGAGGCCTAGAGGCCGACAGACCATAGTAGTGGATCACATTAGGGAGATCCTAAAGCTTAGGCCCTCACATTACTTAGGTGATACAGGTGGATTTTAGGCAGAGGCCTAGCTAGTGAGCTTGAGCGGTTACTTCAAGCTTTGTCCTTGTTCTAGCAACATGAAAGCTCATGTTACGATCCATCTACTAAGGGATGGAGCAAGAGTATGGTGGAGGACAGAGGAGTAGAAGCTCTATGTAGATTCAGAGACAGTGACTTGGGAGATATTTAAGGAGAGATTAAGTTGTAGGTTAGAGGATTAACAAATTCCATGATCTCCAACAGGTTACCCTTTCTGTAGCAGAGTATGAGAGTAGATTTATAGATCTACTTCAATATTTTGAGTATATGTAGGATGAGTAGGTGTAGATTCAAAGGTTCATCTGGGGCCTGAACTTGGACATTGGAGGTGCAGTTTGGATTCACTGCCCACAGACATTAGCAAAGGCCATAGAAGGCCGATATTATAGAAGAGACTTAGGGTAAAATCCAGTAGGCTAGAGACCAAGTCGAAGCCACATTTAGTAGATACAGGATGGTAGATCAAGAGGTTTAGCACCTCTCCTCCTCATGGTGGTCAACATTCAACATAGTCATCCTTTAGGCCATAGTAGCAAAAATAGCAGTCTTGCCCACCGTATAGACCTCCACCGAGAGTTGATGCACGAGAGGTCGAGCATGGGGCTTTCTCCTAGGGATACCATCGGGACATAGGGTGGACCTAGAGCACGCTTAGCGGGAGCTCGCTAGTAGAGGTCACAACAAACCACATCCCGATCATCAAGATCCACACCATAGGCTTCTAGGACATCTACTGGAGGTGTTTCTCCTTGGAGAGGATCGGGTGGTTGATTTGGATGTGGAGTAGCTGGACATTTCTGAGAGATTTCCCTCAGAACCCTAACAAGGGTAAGACACTAGTTTCTAAGATGATAGTTGGTGACATGGGATGCAGCCATAGGATTTATGCAGTGGTTGAGAACCGTCAGGCTGAACACCGAGCACGCTTATTGAGACCACATGTAGCATTGGTGGTATCCCTATCTCTATATTGTTTGATTCTAGCTATTCCGATTCCTTCATTAACCATCTTTAGTAGAGCGATGAAAGGCTAGTGGTAGTTAGGAAAGGTCTTAGTTGGGATTTCAAGATGGCTTCTGGAGCCAAGATCTCTGTGGACTCCTTAGTTAAGGAGTGTGTTGTGGATTTGGGACCTTTCACCACCACCTTAGATCTCTGTATTCTTCCTTTGGGCTCGTATGGAGTCATTTTAGGTATGGATTGGCTATCTGCACATAGGGCTAGGATGGATTGTTATCATAAGACTATATCTTGTGCGAGATGATTTGGGGGTAGATTCGTTGATTACAGGGGTCAAGAGACCCATTTCTATTCACACCATCTTCGCTATGCAGCTCAAGCGGTGTGTGTGATGGGGTTGTCGATGTATCTTATTACGCTTATGTTGGTCAAAAATCTGTCGGGTGGACAAATCTATGGACAGACGAGCCAAAAGTGTGCGGGGCATAGCCCTCTTTGAGTCAAAGAAAGTGAAACTAGTTTATTGTTGTTCTACCAGCAAGAATCTTGTGTAAGTCTCACAATATTCTGCCTTCAGGGGTTGGGATCTCATCCCAGTAGAGGTATTTCCAACTGTAAAAGAAGGGAAAGAAACGAGGTGGGGAGATAGGAAATATCTGAAGGGAGAAAAGAAATGAATTCCAAAGCAGAAAGGTCAGAAGGTCTATGATTTGGGTTGGTAGTATACAGAGTCGAACCTACTTTACATAGATGAATAAAGCAATACTGATGAATAAATGACAACAAAGTAGAAGTAGATTCAACAGAACAATCACACAGATCTAACATAAGAAAGGTCTGATGTAAAACACATGTATTCAGCACAAAGTCTAAATATTGTATTTATATTCGTTTCTGTTACAAAAAGTTCAAAATCTTTTCTTCCTACTTCTATTTCTTATTTGAAAAGTATCCACACCTGAATACAACAAGTATTCAAGTATATATAGAAGGAGAGAAGAAAAGAAGGCAAAAACAAACCAACCACCTAATTACAAAAATATCTTACAAGAGATTCTAAAGTCATTTGTTGACTTTTGACAACTTTGTGGATGACATCATCTCATGATGCAACATGGATGATGTCATCATTTGTGTCAACATACTTTAGATAATTACAAGGAGAAGGTCGAGAAGAATGAAACTATTCATCGTCATCCCGTGGCTGAAAGGGGGTATCCTGCTTTTGCTGCTGCTCAGGTGACGAGATGTGGAACTGGGCACGGTATTCCATGAACTTGCTGATCATGGGTTGAAGTTGATCCTAGGAAGGATCCTTGTGTCGATCACTGATAGCCTCGCAAGTCTCCCACTCATCTGTGAGCTTTTCTGGGAGCTTGGAATATTCATTTTCTCGCATCTATCAGGTACCCAATGAAGTCACGACAAGCCAGCAGGTTGTTGATGGATTTGGTGTCGAAAGTGACTTTTGGTCCCAGCCCCTGCGAAACGATCTCCTTGAAGGTCCGAATAGTTTCATCAACCTTTCTTAAGGTGAAAGGAGTGAGAAAGCCCAGATACATTCTTAGGACAATTTCCTCCATTTGATGCATTGCATCTAGGGCTTCCTCCTTGATCTTGTCAATCTTCTCTAGGATGAACTCCAACTGATCGACCCGGTAATCCAGAGTAGAAAGGATTTTGTTGAGGGCTCTGGGGTGACCAAAGACGCTAAACTTGACAAGATCTTCGATTGAACATTCAAGCATTTTCTGAAAGGTCTCATGCTACATCTTGGCATGGTCCAGCTCTTCGAAGATGGGTCCTGCTATCGCCTGGAGTTCTTTGTTCACCCGATTGATATTCTGATATAAACTGGTGAACTTGGCGATTACTCCCTCACTTTCCTTGAGGATTTGGTTCCTCCAGTGGAAACTGCCATACCTTGCTCACCGATTTTGGTGTATTCATTAATCTTATCCTGGCTCAGAGGCTCAGGAGTTTCAGCGGCAGTTGTAGGAGGTGCACTGCCCATTTTCTGCAAGGCGTGGAGAAGATGTTTATTTTTCTCCTTTAACAACCTCTTTTCTTCCTTTGCTTCCTGGAGCTTCTTGCAAAGGGCGTCAACTACAGATAGGGCCTCTCCTTGAAGGATTTCTGAAGACGTCCCCATTGTGACTTGGGTCACTATATAATCTGTCGAAGACAGATCCTTTTTATCCTTTAAAGGATTGGGGTATGCTATCTCCATTACTCTCTCTCTTGATGCACTCTAAGAGAAGCGGGTTATAGGCTTTTGCTTCTTGGCCCCCTTTGATGGGATGACGGAGAAGTCCATCGGTGCGATGGGAACTTTCCTCTTTTGTTGGCTCAGGTGCTGAGAGATCCATGCTAGACTTATGGGAGAGGGGCCAGAAATAGAAAAGGGAGTACCTGCAGTAGTAGAAGGAAAATGTGTGGAGACACTTGGAGGTGGCATTGAGAGGGAGGCCGAGAAAGTGCTCACGGGAGGAAGAGATACTACAGGGGAGGTAGACATGGAAATGGAAGGGAGCTAAGAGATGAGGGAAGAAATGGTGGGGGACAGCTCCGTGAGAGAAGAGAAGATGGACGATGAGGAAGGGGGAACAATAGAAGATGGGGGAGAGGACACGACCAAAGGAATGGTCACTTGGGTCACTCAAGGAGGGGAAGGAGGAGAGGGAGAAGGGATAGAAGGGACCTCAACAGTTGCAGTAGTGGCAACATCCTGAGTGGATGTGCCCATTAGAACATCCTCGGCCGCTTCTTTCTCTGGAGAAACTAGAGTCACAACTTGTTCTTGCACAGCGGAAGGGGGACTCTCAGGAGTCTCTTCTTGGGTAGAGCTTGACTCACCCTCCTTGTCTTTACCTTTTCTCTTTGGTAGATTTTTTGGTCTGGAAGGTGTGTTGCCCAATGGAGATGTGGTGAAATCAACTCTGAGGTAGATGAGACCATTCATCCTGCACCAGTGCTCTGTTCTCCGCAAAGTTTCTTTGACCCTTTCTTCTATCGTTTGAGGTGCTTTAGTTCTGTCAATCACAGAAAATGGCCATTCGTGCCCACCTGTGTTAAGATATACCTGATCAACTTCTTGATTAGCAGTTTGATAACCTTTTGGGATGATGGCTACGTCGTGATCGGATGATTTCAGCCAAGGCCAAGTGGGAACGATATTTCCTTCTGAGCTCGACCTCATGATACAGGTTGATATAAATATCTTCAATCTATGGAATGTGGATTGGATCGAGTTTGGCCCTAGGAAGGCAATTCCTAGGGTCAAAATTGGGCCTTACCGGGAAGTTGTGCTTTAGATTGAGCAGTTCCAGCTCTGCAAACATCTCCCATGCTTTGTGGTGGGAAAGACAAGTGTACCTACCCACTGTGAGGGGGAAAGGAGTTCCACCCTTCTTTCTCTTCAAGCACTTCTCATGGTAGGTTATGAGTTGTCTTGATAGCTCCAACAGGATCAGCTTGGGGCCGGCATATCTTGGTAATTTGGTTGGTTCCCCCAAGAAGTTGGCTGCCCTTAGATAGGTGAAGGTGGGGAATTATGTGAATAAGGCCCCCCACTTCTCTGTTGCTGCAACAATGCTCTTGGTCATACGACCGTGAGTCATGTTTGGCCTCAAAAGGTAGACGATGCCGTAGAAGAAGGCATCGTTAATCTTTGTAAACTGAGAAATACTATTTTCCAGCTTCATCTCTGGATAGTATTCATATATTTTTACTTGGGGCCAAACCCCACACCTCACCAATCTTTGGATAATCTCTCTCCGAGGCTACAGCATAAACTACGTAGGAGTTCATGTAGAACCTCCCCATTGTGGTGAGTTGTTGGAGTTGCTTGGATATAGTGTTGCTTATGATCTCCGCCCACTCAAAGCGTTGATTTGGCACATTCTTGTTCATTGTCTCTAGGTATCTAAGCATCCATTTATGAAAGTAGTGGGCATCAAGAAGCCCAAATACTCTGCTTAGGAACGTGATGGTATCACTTAGTTCCTCTGAGAAATCGCTGCGATGAATGACTTGTGGCCATCTAGTCACCACCTTCTTGTTTTTCAGGTATACCTCATTCATCAATTACATACACTGGTCTTCATTATCTTCCCAAGCCTTGGTGCAATCTTCTTGGCTTACGGCCACAAAGTTCCGGTGGTGAGGAATGCCAAGCATTATTTCGAAGTGTCGGGCAGTGAGGTTGATCATGACCTTGCCCTTCTCATTCAGGACGCACCTCGTGTCTTTGTTGTAGCAGCGGGCTACTACCATCATGAATTCGTTATTCACAGCACTGACCGGATCCCCACAGCAAAATGTAGGCCACTGCCTACCAGCTTGTCCATCCACGGACTTCCTGTGACCCTCCGGGTTCTGGCCCAGAAATATTCCATATCAATGTGCCCGAGCTCAGAGTCTCTTATGTCCAGGTCACATTCTACCTGGGATTCGGGCATCCTAACCCTTTGATATTTATACTTCATCTCTTCCTCTGTAAGTTTGGCTTTGCCCTTAGATTTGGTTGGTCTCTTGCTTGATGTAGACATATGTAGTTCGAACTCAGTTGTTGATCTGCAAGGAGAAGAAATGAAACCCAATGCAGAAGAGTCATGTTAGCTATTTGATCTTCCATTAAAGTATTGACAGAAGGAAGAGTTAGTAATTTTAAGGCATCAGGGTGTAGGGCGCATGAACACTATAGGCTGCAGGGCTAAATAGTATGGTGCATAGAAAAATGGTGTTACAGGGACAAATCGGTGCTAAAGGGCACAAGGTGCATAGATACTTGCACATTTCATTTTTTTTGCAAGCGGAAGTGCGCCTGCGCCCACTTATATGTGTTTTATACCGGGCGCGGATAATTTTCATGTTGCACGGGGATAGGATGCGCCAGTGGCGCATATAATTTTTATGTTACATGGAACTTTGGTGCACCGAAGGGTACATATATAGTGTGTGTAACATATGCTTTATGTGTGCAAAAGGGAACTCGGTGTGGCGCAGGGAAGGATTGCATGACATTGTGCTTCTGTAGTTGGGGATGCGCCTGCGCCGTTTAAGCAGTTTTGTACTTGGCGCAAGTAATGCTTGTGTTGCATAGGGGCAGGGTGTGCCTATGGCGTAGGTATTTGACATGTGACATGGGAGTTGGGTGCGCCCAAGGGCGTAGATTTATTACGTGTAGCACATGACATTTTTATTGCTACAATAAGGAAAGCGCCTATGTCCATATGGAGACTAGTTTTCGCAAAGCGCAGAGCTCATGTGCTGCAATTAAAGCCGGTGCACCATAGGCGCGACTGTGCTTCTTGTTACAAGGGTTGCACGTGTGCCAAGGGAAAACACAGCTTTGGAAAATGATTTTTCTTCCCTCTCTGACAGATCACGATTTTTAGGCTTAACTCCACATTGCTTCAAGTGGGGGTAATAAGGAGGTTTTGGATTTTGCTTTGGGCGTAGTCATCCTAACCAAAGTAGATCTGGAAAAAGGATGGAAACGAATTTGGGAGGGAAAAATAGAAAAGCAGGAGGAGCTTCATGGTTCTCAGATCTATTCTATCCTACCACTCAAACAGACAATCAACAGAAAAACCAAAACACGAGAAAAACAAGGACCACTTACCCAATATATAGAATGCGAGAGGTGAAACTGGGTCCACGAACGTGACACAAGGATGACAGGTGTGTTGATAGGTGCAGAGGAAAAAGATCAATCACGTGTTTCAATTGTGAAAGTGACAGGGCGGATGCACCTATATATAGGCAAAGGTGTAATAAATGTGCCAACCACTTTTTGAAGTGGCGCATCAAAACACCTATCGACATTGTAAAGCTTGCACCCTGTGGTGCACCAAAATGTATGTTAACATGAAGTTATGTGTGCCTTTAGCACACCAAAAGTGCTGTCAACACGGAAATATGTGTGCCCTTGGCACACCAAAACGTGGCGCAACAAAAATATTGTTGACACGAAGGCGCATGCGCCTTGGCACATGCAAGAAAGGCGCAACACGGGAGGTGCACCAAAATGTGTGTTAACACGTCAAAGGGTGTGCCAAAGGAAATGAAGGGGGCATAGATTTACTCTGTGTTGCATAGACAAAAGGTGTGCCCAACCAAAAAAGACCAAAAATGGCTAAGTTCGGAAAACCAGATTTCTGGGAAAGGGTTTTGTAACATTCTAAACGTAGAGGGGTCCCCGAGTGGGGACCAGAACAAAATTTTCATGGGTTACCCATGAAATTTCCCTTGCCAATTTTATGAGATAACAAGTTAGTGACAGATTTGAGGATGAGTCTAGTGGACCATCGCTAGATGATCATCCCATCTTGAAAGAGTTTTCTGATGTTCTACCAGGGGAGCTACTGGGGATTCCACCTCCACGTGCTATTGGTTTCCATAAATACCTAGTCGTAGGAGTAGAGCCTACCTCACGGGAACCTTATCAGATGACCACCCCGGAGCTCTGTGAGCTCAAGTTGTAGCTTAAAGGCCTTTTGGATAAGGGCCTTATCCATCCTAGTGTATCCCCTTGGAGTGCACTCGGTGATTTTCATGAAGAAGAAGGATGGGTCATTGCGGTTGTGTATTGATTACCGCCATTCGAACAAAGTGACGATCAAGAATCGTTACCCTCTTCCTCACATTGATGACCTATTTGATCAGATGAAGGGAGCCACATTGTTCTCTAAAATTTATCTCAATTTGGGCTACCATCAGTTGAGGATTTCGGAGGTGGACATTCATAAGACCACCTTCCGTAAGAGATATGGGCACTATGAGTTCACAATGGTGCCTTTTGGTTTGATTAATGCCCCTACAGTGTTTATGAGTCCGATGAATGGGGTATTCATGACCCTTTTAGATAACTTCATGCTCATGTTCCTTGATGACATTTTGATATACTCACGTACACGTGAGGAGCATGAGGGCACCTTCAACAGGTTCTTTAGTGTCTTCGTGAGTAGCAGCTTTATAGGAACTTGGAGAAGTGTGCTTTCTTCTAGACAAAGGTGCAGTATTTGGGACATGTTATTTTTGGGGAAGGTATCACAGTCAATCCTTCCAAGATTAGAGCCATTATGGATTGGTTATCACCCACTACAGTGACCGAGGTGTGTAGCTTCATGGGTTTGGTAGGATATTACCGGATATTTGTTCAGGACTTCTCTTGGATTACACACCGTATCACTTCACTTCAAAGGAAAGGGAAGAAGTTTGTTTGGACAGACAAATGTGAGTAGGCCTTTAGACACATCAAGGAGTGCCTAACTATAGTACCCATTCTTACACCGCCAAATCCACATGGTGAGTTCTTTATATGCACAAATGCTTCTTTAGCAGGGCTTGGAGGTGTGTTGATGCAGGATGGCAGGGTTGTAGCTTTTGAGTCTCACAAACTCAAGGATCACGAGCTTAATTATCCTACCCATGATCTTGAGCTTGTGGTAGTTGTGCATGCTTTGGTTAGATGGAGACATTTTCTTCTTGGATGGAGATTCACACTCAGGATAGATCATTTGAGTCTTTGCCACCTCTTCATGCAGCCCAATCTAAATGCTCGTTAGTGGCATTAGATGGAGTTTCTTTGCAAGTATGACATGGAGATAGAGCATGTGAAAGGTAAGGAGAATGTAGTAGTAGATGCTCTCAGTAGATGGAGACATGTGGCTATGGCCACAATAGTGAGCATAGATTTGCAGAGTAGGATTCTTTAGTAGCTTCCTCTTGACAGCTTCTACATGGTAGTACGAGTAGAGATCAAGTCTCAAAGACCCCTTGAGGGGAAGTTTTATGGTTTCTCATTAGAGGCAGATGGTCTTCTCAGGCACAGAGGCTAGATTTATGTTCCCAGAGATGGAGGCTTGAGGTAGGACATCTTGGCAGAGGCACATTGTGTACCCTATTCAGCCCATCTTGGAGTAAAGAAGATGCATGCCACTTTGATACAGTTGTATCACTAGAGAGGACTTTGTTGAGACATTGCTCGGTTTATGTCATGGTGTTTAGAGTGTTAGAGGGTTAAGGCTAAGCATCGCATCCAACCGGTCTTCTTTATCCTCATGCCATCTTTGGAATGGAAGTGGGACACCATTTCCATGGATTTGATTGTTGTACTACCTATGTTGAGATATCACCATGATTCCATTATGGTCACAATTGATAAATTGAAAAAAGTAGCTCACTTTTCTCTCGGTAAAGTCCACTTATACAACTAGAGTAGTGGCACGAGTATATTTGGATGAGATGGTGAGGTTGCACAGATTCCGCAAAAGATCATTTGTGATCGCGATCCCTTGTACACTTCACATTTATAGACTACCATGTAGTATGTCATCGGTATAAGGATTAATTTCAGCACAAACATATCACCATGAGATAGATGGATAGACTGAGTGAGTGAAATATATTTTGGAGGATATGCTCGGTGTACATAATGGATCAACATCTAAGTGGGAGGAGTACCTGTACTTATTGGATTTTTCCTACAATAATAGTTTTCTGAGTTCTATAGGCATGGCACCTTTTCAAGCATTATATGGTAGGGAGTCTTGGACACCCCTTAGGCCGGGATAGGTTGGAGGATAGAGTATCTCTTGGACCAGCTCTTTTGCGGTACATGGAGCAGCAAGTAGTGTTGATCGAAGAGATTGTAGGAGGCATAGGACATGCGGAAGAAGTATGTAAATCAACATAGGAATGATCGTAGCTTTGATGTGGGCATGAAGGTGTTCCTTCATGTTAGACCACATAAGAACCCTATCCGCTATGGAAAAGGTTCTAAGTTAGCTCCTATATTTGTTGGTCTTTTTGAGTTCTTAGAGCATATCAGCCCTTTGGCCTACCGTCTAGCATTTCCACCCATCTTGTCTCACATACATGATGTGTTTCATGTTTCTGTGCTTAGGAGGTACATTGCGCAGATCCTTCTCATGTGCTGGATTGGACATCTTGCGGAGTGCAGGATCAAGGGTAGGTGACATTGGAGGGTATCGTGTGCATAGATCACAGGACCCCGGGCCATCGAGGCGAGAGATTGATCAGGTATGGGTGTAGTGGGACAGATATGATGAGACTATAGCCACTTGGAAGGATGCTACTATGTTACGTGTGTAGTTTCCACATTTTTTCCAGTGACTTCGAGGAGGAATTCGAGTCTAAGGGGAGGGGGATGTAGTGCCCACTTCCCTTTGACACTATTTAGATAATGATATTTTTATTGTTGATCCCATTTTGAGCATTATTATGTTTTGACTTAGTATGATGTGTATATGTTAGATCATGGTTTATTATGGACCTTGATTCAAGTTAGCATGCATGATGATTATTGGAAACACTATTATTATGTGGATGATGATATACTATTTGACATGGATAGGTTATTGACGTTGATTTTAGACATGTGACATTTGATATTATGAGTAGCTCTAGTATGGAAATTCATTGGATGATGACATAGTGGCAAACTTGAATTTAAAAGGATAATGTTGAATTCTTGATATTGTTGTGATTTGCATTGACATTTATATGTTTCTTATATCATTTTGGATGTTCGATATGGCCACAAGGTGAAGGAGGTATTGGTATTTTGTAGGTCAAAATATCAAAACAATGTCAGGGGACTGGAGACTAACCATATTGAAATTTTGGATGAACTCAACAGGGTCACCATGGCAACTGTAATTGTTTGTGTGTTGTGTTGTGTTAGGATTTCCCATGGGGGGGATTTCCATTATTATGACCATGGGATATATGTTTTTATTTATGTGTTCCTTTTTATTATTGTTGTATGTATTTTTATTTGTAATGTGTTCTTTTTATTATTTAATTTAAATGTGATAGCCATATAGTTAAACTGTACTTAAATTTAATTGGGATGTGGAATGTAAGTAATAAAGTTGTTGTCTTAGCTATTGATTAAATTAGATTTATATCATGTATAACCATATGTTAAATAAATAAATCATTACATCAAAAGTATGTAATAGATGAAGTCATAGATATTAATTCATGTTATAAGAGTGTGTAAGTGAATGTGTAAGAAAAATGTAAGAGTATGTAAGGTAGATTTTGTAGTGTAGAACACTCCATCCTTTTTGGAATTCGAATTTGACCTTGGAGGCAAAATTTGGAGGCTTGTGGGACAAGTTAAACTTGTCCCACACCTCTTAATATCATCAACCAACCATGCCAATGGGTTGGGAGTAAATTTTAGCCTTTATAATTAAAATTTGAAATGACTATGTGTAAGTCTTTATTGCACTTTACTTACAAATTTTTAATTCAGTCCTTGTTTAAGTATGGGTTAATTTTGAGTGTGTAAGTTACTTTTCATCTCCATTTATTGTGTTTATTTGTGAGGTTGACTTTCTCCTTTTGGCGTTGAGTGAGAATGATGTGGCATCCAACTTGGAGTCCACATCATCCTCTCCCCCTCTCCCTTTAATATTTGAAATCCTCCTCTTGTTTGGGTTGTTGAAACTTTTTTCTCTCATGCTTGGGTCAAATTTTTGATTGTTGTTGGAGCTTTCTTTGAAGAAGGATTTGGAAATTCTCTTGCATGCATATACCTTGCTGTTTTGGGCTGCATATTTGAGCATTGAAGAACTATTGTTTTGAGAAACAATCTCCACTATGGAGAGGTAGGATTATGTCCTTTTTATATGCTATTTTTTTCCCTTTTTCTTGCATGAATGAAATGGTGATTGTGTGGTGAGTTCATGGCTGGTTGG
Organism: Taxus wallichiana var. yunnanensis; assembly: GCA_018340775.1. NCBI lineage: Eukaryota > Viridiplantae > Streptophyta > Pinopsida > Cupressales > Taxaceae > Taxus > Taxus wallichiana. Next base: position 419,530,050 of record CM031233.1, read on the forward strand.
GTAGATTGCTTAGGGCAAGCTGTAGGATAATACTATGGGGATTTCAAATAGGGGGGCATAAGTTGCACTTATTCTTGTGGAGGGAGTGTTGGTTTGGGATCCACCTAGGAAAATAAATTGCTTGCATTTCTTACTCTTGGGGGGGCATAAGGGAGAAATTTTGGGGGGGGGGAGCATAAGGAGGGGTTAGGAGATATAAGGTTTATGGGATTTGGTATGTTTTATGGTGGTATGCATTTGGTGGATGCCCAATTCCAACTTGGGAGGTATAAGGAGCTCCCCATAGCTCTTGCTCTTGTTTGGCTTGCTTGAAGAAGCCTTTGTGTTGTTTGAAATGTTTAAATGCAGTTGGGAATTGTTGTCTTGTTTTGAATTGTGTATTTTGTTGTTCTATGCATGTGAAAAGAATGTTGTTTGTTGTGAAAAAATCCCATGTTGCCATGTGTTTTTATGCATGCTTCATTTAAATATGGTTGTGGCTTGGGGCCAATGGGAAGAATGAATTCTCCTTTCCCATTGGATTTCTTGGTTGGGTGGAGAGTGTTTCCTTTCCCCCTTCCTTGTTGTGATCGAAGAAGAAAAAATCAGCATGCTGCTATTTTTGGAGCTTGGAGAAAACACAGCTTTGACAGTCCCCTCATTTGAGAAAGTCATTGTATCTATTCCCAGCTTATACTAGATGAAATGTATGATTATTGTGATTGGAAGGTATCTTGTGTTGTAAAGGAAAGATGAAGATTCATTAAAAATGTAAAGAGTTTTATTTCATTCAACATTGGAAATGAATGTAATGTAGTTTGTAAAATTACACATTGGAATTCATGGAAAGAATGAAGTTGCAATGTTGTTGTTTGAAATCAATAAAATAATTACATCTCTCTTTCTCCAATTTGTATTGCTGTCTTGAATTGGAATGATTTTTCTAAATGAAATCTCTGTTGAAAAAGGAAAATGCATGTGGGAGAAAAATACAATATTTTGTTCCTTGTATTTGATTAGAAATTGAAATATCAAATGATCCCTTATTGTTTTGAATGAGAAGAAGGATAAGTTAATTTCCAGGAATGAATTGATTTGATAAGTGGCAAATAAATCATTACAGTTGTAAATGAAAGAACTCTCTTCTTTTTATAAATCTGGCAATTGTATTGTATCTAATAAATGTACAGTTTAGATATGTAACTTAAATTGAGTATTGAAACAATGCATTTTAGATGTAATAAGTTCTAAGGAATTCAATTTGACTTCAATACCAAAGAAATACATTTTAGAACTAAAAAAATCAATTTTAAAACTTGCACAACCGTTTCCTGTCAAAAGATGTAAAATATATAAATTGCAACTCAATCCATAAATTTAACCTTGAAAATAATCTAAAACTTATCCAATATCATTCCTCCATGTTCAATTTACATGTTGAGGAGAAGAAAAATCAAAATTAAATAAATCTCATAAGTTGGAAAAATTGCCAGTTTTAAATTTTTAACCCTATAGATAAATTTCTTAAAATTGACCCTCAAAACTTCATCAAAATCTAAATTTTATGATTTTTGTGTAAAGAGGACTCTGAGATATTTCTAGAAAGTCTTTTTTTCCCAAAATGGAGTTTCCTATCAAAAGTTAGGGTCATTTGAAGTTTCACTTCAAAAATGTCCATCCAAAATTAATCTATGTAAAAATTAAAATTTTAAACTTTGGAAATTTTTTCTCAAAAATTCCATGGCCCCACCACCCTCTCATCTAATCATATCATGCCATGTGCTACTTGGGAGGGGTGGGCCTTTTTAAAACTTAACTTTTTGAAAATTTTGGCCTTGGGAAAATTTTCCCATTTTTCCCCGCAACCCCGCGTCCCTTGCAGCCAATCACGTGCTGACACGTGGCTTGGTAGACGTGCCAAAGAAAACTTGAAACTTTAACTTTTTTCCTTTTGGAAAAATTTCATCTTTTCCCCACACACCCATACCCCGCAACCAATGGGGTGCTGACACGTGTCCTTACGGAAGCATGGACCCATGCAAGTCATTTTGTATTTTAAACTTCTTGGCTTAAAATCACAAAAATTTCCCCGCCTCCCCGCAGACCCACATCCAATCACAGGAAAACACATGGCACTTTTGGTAAGGGTGGAGGTTTGGAGACAAAATTTCCCTTGGAAATTTTGCGTTCGGATTTTGAAGAGAAAAAAATTTCCCACGATTAATGGGCATTCAACACGTGGCACTAGGGCATCGGCATACGTGCGGAACTTTTTGTCCTCTTAGCACTTTATGGTGATTCAACCTGCCAATCCTTCCTTCCAGACAACTAGAGCACGCCATTTGTCCCATTTTTTCAGCCTCGTGGGTGCGCAAAGGTGTTTTGCGCCTTGTGCCTAAAGAAGGGAAAATTTCTCCCTAAAACTCCACCGCCCAATAACTTGAGTTCTACAAGGAGTTAGGAGGAATTATTCATATTCCAATGAAAATTATTTTGGAAAGTTTTGATGACTCTAAGTGTGTGAAAAATCAAGTTGAATCTTGTAAGCCTGTTAGGGCAGGGAGGAGTGAGAATTTTCTCCTTTAACCTAAGTGATGAATTTTATCCCTAGTTTTGACCTTATGCTTGTTGTGAGATGTTGTAAAATCATTTCTATAGGTCAATCTTGTTTTATAACCTGAACTTGGTTTGTGGTAACTATGATCTTGTAACCTTTGTTCCAAACACCCTTAACAAAATAAAATTATTCCATAATTTTCCTAGCTAAAGCTAGTTTGTTTCTTGGTCTCAAGTGGTAGTTGAAGTGGGCGTCACAGAGAAGGTATTTCATATGGTTTAAATGATATAGAGGTGGATGTTTTGAGACCTTCTAAAATTTTTGTAAACAAATTTGTGTCATTAGAAGGTATAGTGATGGATTGAAAGGATTCTATCATGACTTGGTTATAGCTAGGTGATGTTTGGAAAATCTCATAGAATGACATACGATCGGGGCTTGGTGTAAATTTTGAAAACAACCCTTTGTATTGTAGTGGAGGGTGGTGTCATCATTGGTATATAAATTTTGGCTCTTGATGATGTTCGATTAGATTGTTCGGTCTTATGGAAATAGATACCTTAGACTTATCAAATGGAGATGATAACCTTGTAGGTAGAGGTATGGAAACCGAAGCCCTACTTTCGAGGCTTGAGAGGCATTTTATCATAGTCTTGTGAGTGAATGGTGATGTGGACAACGTCAAATTGACAAATCAAGGTTTCCGGGATTGATTCTTCTAGTGATGTTTTGTTTGATTTCGATGTTGTGTTTGATTGAGAGGGAAGAAAAAATGAACTATCAATCTTCTCAACCTTCTACCGAAAAGCTCTGCAATATTTTATGGAGTGACCTTGTGTTCTATGGTAATCACAAAAGGAATTAAATTCATATCAGGATGGTTTCTACCCCTGATGATTTAACAACTTAGGAGATGGTAACATAATTATTGATTCCCGTAATGCAATTTATTGAAAATGGTGGCATAACACCCTTTTCATTTGAATGTGACTAAGCATTCATTCCTCTTGGGGGTAGGTGAAACATGTCATTTAGAAGTGGTTTGTTTATTTGGTGGGCACAGACCTCATAGCTTTCCAAACAAAAACAAGATGGGGACCTTGTATGGGTGATGAATGTAGAAGGTAATCAAATTATGCAGAATGAATGTATGAGGTTCAGATGTGGCTATCCACTATGGGATGGTAGACATGGCATTAATACTTACTGTAGGAACATGATGAATAGGTTTTCCCCATAATAATGGGGTGATTAACCGGTAAGATGGAAGAGGAATCACACGGGGACCTTGATTAGGATTTTGGACAAGTTTTAGATTGGGGAACCTTATAGGTCTTGGATTTGGCATAAAAAGGGGTTCCCTTAGATGAAGAGGTGTGAAAAATGGTGGAGGACCATGGAGATGATAAGTTTTGTCTTAATGAAGACTTATTAAGAGTTGGAAACCACGTTGTTTGTTGGATTCCTTTGAATTTTGGAGGGAATAGTTGTAATCATTGATGCTAATGGAGGTAGGGGGTTTGAACAATACGATTGATGTAATATAAATGGGTCACAAATTTTGATTATTTATGTTTACGTATTTTTTTATTTACATTTACGTGTTGAGGATGACTACAATCTGTATTATTTTAGGTGGAGTTTGTTGAGATAAGAATTTTTGAGTGGTACCATAGTTATGTTTGAAAATATAGATGAAGGCATTGGTATAACTGTACCTAAGGGTGTGGGCATGGATTTGGGAGCAACGTCTGGTGAAGGTATAAAAACTAGTTTAGTGGAAACTAGCGGTTCCACAATTATGAGTTTATCAAACTTTGGAATTTCTTATGTGGGTATTGGATCACTGGGTGACATGGGTGTTGGAGTAGTTTGTATGTTGATTTTAGCAAGAGAATATTATACAATTTCAGGTTCATCACTTCTAGTGTTGAGTCTCGTGGCTTTTGTTTCATTAGGTGATAAGATGGGATAAGAAATAAGCTCAAATTTTGCTATTGTATTAATGGTGTAGATGATATTTTCTTGTGGTGATTTAGAATATGAGGGATTATTTGGGAAAGTATGTTTAAATATGTCAAGATTATGGTTCGAGGCATGTTTGAATTATCTAAGTGAAGGTCACCCTTGTCAATCAAATCTTGAAGCACATTACGGGTAAATGTGTGACACCTCTCTATGTCATGACCGTTAACCCTATGGAATTTACAATAGTCATTATCATGGTACTAAATGGGTTTTGATACTGATATATCAATGGGTCGAATGGGTGGAAGTGAGATTATGTTAGAGGAAAATAGTTTGTCAAAAATTGTGCCATAAGTTTTTGGTATGGGTGTGTAGTTACATTGTTGACGAATGCGTTCAGTGGAAGGATTTTCTTTAGGATCATATTTGACTACAATGGCATTGGTAGCTGATTTAGACTTATCTGAGTTGGATGTTGACTTGGGAAGAAATTCCATTTTTGGTTTCTTAGGAAAAATATTTACCCGACCATCTTTTAGGGCTTGAAATTCTAATTTACGGGCCATGGTAAATTCCTCATTGAAATCTTGGAACGATTGAATCTATAAGGTGCATGGAATATGTTTGGCACAGGTTTGATAGAATATCTCAATTAGTTCTGGATGTGGTAGATAAAAGGACAATTGATTAGTAGTGGCCCTCCAACATGAGAAAAAAATCAGTGATGGACTCATCTTCAAATTTTCTAATGGCATACAGGTCATTAATGGTGATTTTATGGGCTATGTTGATGGAAAAGTGATCTAAGAATAATTGTGCAAGTTATATGAAATCGAAGAGGGAGTGTTGTGGAATGTTGTTGTACCAGTCAAAGGTGGGACCGATAAGATACAAGGAAAGATCCTCGGCATGAGGTCCTAATCATGAGCTATCAGGTAGCATGCATGATGAAAGGCATAGATGTGTTGTTGAGGGTCTTCTTTTCTATAAAACTTAGTGACTTTTGGAAGCTCCCAGTGAGGTGGATATGTTTTATATGGTACAAAAGGATGAATGGGATCGCATACAAATTTGTTCGTAAGAGAGCATATTTTTTTATGTTGATGAAGTGGCTTCTAACCTAGATATGTGCCTTAGAAGGGCCTGAAGAGAGTCAATTTGCATCGATTTCTATAGAGATGAGATAAGTTAATATAGAGTTTTATTGGGTTGTGAGTATGATTCATATTGTTATGGGATATTTTGTTGATAGAAGGTGTTTTATTGAGGGATGTTAGGTTGATATGGGACATGATGTTGATAAGAGTTGTTCTACCGTGGGGTATGATGTTGCGAGAATATTTTGTTAACGTATATAATGTTGAGGTATGTGTTGTTGATATGGTATATTTTGTTGAGGGATGTTTTGATGATAAGGGATGTTGTGTTGTGGGATGTTTTGATGAGATGAGGAGCCTTGTTTTGAAGTAATAGGTTGTTAGGTTTGTAGATATTAGTACTATAATTACATTGATACATGTGTATAAGACTCGTGAATATGTAGGGGTTTGTTGAAAAGATATGACCAAGGTGGAAAAGTAAGGCACTTTTTATGGAACAATTTCTTGTGGGATATGGTATTATGGTACATTTTTTTGTGGTGCAGAGGTCAATGGTTGTGAAGGTTGTGGCATGTATTGTGAAATGGGGTGTGTACTAGCAATGACACTAGTATTAACTAATGGTGTTGTTATGGGAATGGACATAGTGATGTTCTAGATGGGAGTAGTAACTTGTTGGGAAGGCATAACTGTAGAAGGGGCGACGACACTCAAAAGAGGTGTTTGTACTTGTGTAGACACTTGAGGAGTGGACAAGGATCCAACACTAATTAGAGGAGGTCTAGAACCTATAGAAGGACTAGGTGAGGATGCGTATTGTTGAGTACATGTGCTTCACGATGAGATCATGTGAAGGTCATAGATAAGATCTTAGGAGACATCAAATGCCTTGGGATGACTTGTGAATAATTTTTCATTCAATGCATCAAATAGGTTAGTAGAGCTGGTAGAAATCAAGGGTGGACTATTGTTTGGTATTTCGAGTTGACTTGAAGTGTATGGATATAATTGTTGGACAACATGGTCTTGGTTTTGATCAATGAGTTTTATAATGGCAAGTGAAGAGTTATGAGCATGCATAATGGATTTAAGTGTGAATGGTTGTCTTTGAATATTTCTTGCTGCCGATAAGCATTGAGATAAATATGATTTCAATCTAACATTTCCTAAAAAAATGATCCTCGTATTGTAGAAAGGAGGTTCGAATACTGTGGGAGAAAAAAAATGCTCTGAATCTAGTGTATAGATAATTTGTTTGTGATATTGTTGTGGAGGGTGAAAATATTGTTGTCTTGTTTCATTTTTATAACCAATCCCTAATTTATTCCAAGTTTGGTTGTCAGAAAAGGGGTTGGATGCGTTTGTTTGATAAAGTAAAGCTTGTGGTTGCATATGTAAGGAAAATTTCATAGTTAGGGGAGTGGTGTGAGTTGGATTTTTGTGTTGGAATGCAAATGGTGAGGTGGACATGTTTTCAGAAATCTGATTACATGTTTGTTGTCTAGTGAGAACCATAATAAGCAAACACACATGTGAAACAAATAGTAAATTATTAATGAATAAGTGGCTTAATTAACATACAATAAGAAAGAGGAATTGATGTTTCCATTTATACTTATCTTTCTTAGTTATAAAAAGGTGAAATGTGTAAATGGTTAACAAGGGTCCTAGGAAGTGGTGGTCTAAAGTTAGTTTCAGGTATGTTTAAGGGTGAAGTCCTTGTTATACCTAAAGGTACATGAGGTCCAATTTTTCATTGTTGTTGGTACGAGCATGTATATTGGAGCCTACCCTCACTTCATGGTCCCGATGTGATAAGAGATTTAGGTGTTGAGCCAAAATATACTGATAGACAAGAAATTATACTCACTGCCCGAGAACACCAAGTTAGTTTCTCTTTTAGGTGATGAAATTCCAATAAGTTTCACCCGGTGGGAGCGTTTGATTGTGTTTTTATTTGAAATTGATTTGGTTATGTGTGAGGGAAAAGTAAGTTGATGCAACAAGTTTTCCTTTCATAATTAAAACTACATGACCAAGAAGTATGAAATGGTTCATTTTAAGACCCAAAACAAAGAGTTTTATTTCAATGAGGAAAAAGAAGAAAACATGCAAATGGAAAGGAAAGAGGAAAGTTCTCAGGGAATCACCATGAGATCACTCCTTTTTTTTTAATTTTTTAGTGAATTCCAAGATATTTTCCTAGAAAATACCCAAAATATAGTTTGTAGAGAAAAATGAACTGCAATCTTGTTAAAATAGTAGAAAACAAAGAATAAAAACACTGCAAATTGATAATGGAATGTTAGAAAAATAACACAAAAAAATCACTAGCGATTCAAGAGAATCACAGGTGAATGAGCCAATCACTAGCAATTAGCAGTCAGTAGAAAACAATGATCAAATTAATGATGAAACAAAATATTTAACAGGATTAGCATCCCGCTAGGCATGCCAGAATGTCTAGCGTGATTTTTACCTTGTGGTCTCAATTTTTCAAGGGTTAATAACCGAGTTCAACCTTAGTATGGCAGGGTTTCTAAGATACCCACGATGTTGATTATGTTTTATTTGTGCACTATTTTAAAGTAATGGATAAAATCCTTTTCCTATAAGAAAGCTTCCTATAAACAAGGATAAAAATTCTATTAAGATAATATTAATGCTTAGGAAAACATTTGAGTTTTATTTTGTAGATATAATAGTGTTTACAAAGTTGTTAGATAAACATGTGATTATCACTTATTTAACTAGATACATATTTGAATAGTTTGGATTATGATTACACCCATAAACTAAACTCCCGGTCTATATAGAAATTATTAGATACCAAAGAATCTACTAAATCATTGATTCCATCCTCTTCTTCAGTAATATTAGAGTCAGGAACTGAGATATAGTCTTCAGCAAAGAAGTCTCGAATCTTCTTCCGAGTGTCATATTAACAGGAAAAGGTGTATTCTGAGATGGATATGTTGATATGACTGGTAGAATTAGAATCTGAGGCAATATGATAGTCCTCCTCCAAGTGCTCATGGCTAGTCTCGTAGTGGCATTCGTATTGGACAATTTCCACTCGTAGCCTTAATGTATCATCATAAGAATTTCAAAAGGCATCGGTGGGTTCATGGATGTGCTGCTTGAAGGAAAAGATGAGTTCTAGGTGATCAAATGGGGTTATTTGGAAGGCATACAATTCCAAATCATGAAGCAATTCATATTTCTCACAGTATAATGGATGGCAAATGACAAGGAATGATTCATTTCTAGGAAAATTAGAGCCTCCTAATACCATCTTAGGACATCATGCTAAAAAAAAAATTAGTAGATAATAAGAAAAAGATTTGCATTTTTGTTAGATTTAGCTGAAAATGATGAAAAAGTATAAAAATACATAAATCGCTAACGATTGGGGTAATTGTTAGTGATTACTATGAAATCAAAAAACTTCCTAATAGAGTTAAAATCAATTGACTAAGGTACCAATTTAATAAAGATAAAGTGTTATTGACATGTTTAATGGTGTATAAGTAAGAACGTACCTACTCCTAGTGTCTAAAATGAATAAAAACAAGTGATTTACCTTGCAGAATGGATCAATGTGATAGATGAATGGAATAAGGTGGTTGGAGGGTGAAAAAATGGAATCTAGAGATGAATTTGACATTCCTTGAACAACTTGGCATTGAATAAATTTGGTGCGTGAAGTGCTTGGATTCTTGATGAGCTAGGATTGAGACAAAGTATACCTACAAAGCTTGAGAATTCGTGTTGGAAAATGAGGTCTGCAAACAAGTATTTATAGATTGTCGGTGATTGGGAAAATTGCCGGTGATTTCAAGGAAATATAGTTTAGGTTAGAAAATCGAATGGTTTCCTTCAATTTTGAGCTCAAAATTGTGGATTTCAAAGTTCTTAATATGAGGGTGGTTAAAAAAGCATGAGCTAACTTATTTTGATGAGGAGGATTTAGCTTTTTGGCATAATTGATTAGTTAGTAGACTATTCAATTTAGGGAATGGGTTAGTGTTTTTTTAGGAAATTTGTTAGGTGGTTTTAGTTACTTTTTTGAAAGGTTAGTAAGTTGGTTGAAGTGACCGAGTGAGGTGTCTGAGTTAATAAGGGTGAGGTGTGAGAATGAGGATAATTGAATATTTAATAAATAATTAATCCAAACTTTAGAGATATGTGAAGTAAATTAATTAAACGTGATCTAAAGGGTAAAGTGTCATAAACTTTGTTGTTTTTATTCATGCATGTGCCCAATTCTAGGGATGCAAATTTATGGCGTCTGAATTTTTTTGGATGATGATCTTTTTGTTCTAGGTTTCTTGGTTGGTGTATACCCCTTACTACTTTCACCCGGTTCATATTTCCTTTTCATGATCTTCTCACTCATCTGCTTCATAACTGATAATTTAAGAAAATAACCTCTATCAAGGAGCCAATTTGATGTGTAAACTAGGACCCTTGATGTTCTATCCTCAATTGAATTTTTCTTATTTCTCGGGATGAATGTGGAGCATTATCTCCTCCCATCTGATAGTAGGAAGAAGAAATCATATCCCATCATTTGAGAGATCCTTGTGAATATTTTCCAAGAAAAAAATTGTAATGTGTTATACTGTCATCTTTGTATAATCTCTCCTTCTAAATTTCAATTCATTATGACAATCTATCCATAAATCTTCTAGTGTTGGGAGATGCATGAAGTCTAATAAGACCGTATTTTGTGAAATATTCCTGAAGTCAAATTTTTTTGTAGCTTCATAGTCTTGTCTTTCGTAACAATTAAACATCTCTTTTGAAACATTCTAAGTTATGTATGTTAGAAAATGATAATGGCTAATCACAATTTTGAAGATAATCACCGGTCTATGAAGTGCTAATTGTAGGTCATGTAGCTCCACTAGTTATTTGCATAGTTCCAATAATATCCACTTATCATTAGGATATCTTGGTAGTTGAAGTGGCTCACTAGAGAAGCCAAAGATTCTATAATAAGTGAAAGTAGAGAATTTAATTAAGATACACCCATATTGATTAACTATGTTCTATATTGCATCACCACTCTTTTTGCTTTTACCTTAGTTTTTAGTTGAAAATGATGTCATAAAATATTAAATCATTTACTTTCATATATTTCTTTTAATATTTTTCAATAAAAACTGAGGTGATACTCATAGACAAATTTTTAAGAGAAAATTTCCTTTATGATGCAACCTAGAAAAACTGCAATTTGTTGTTGCAGCATATACCAGATAAGAGGTCATCTTAAAATTGAAAGTTTGTCTAACCTATTGTAGCTAATGACCAATATTACCACTTATGATCTCCACCCAATTGATCATTGCATTATATGTTTTATTCTCAATGGTTTTGATGAAATAGTACATCCATGTGGAGAAATACTTGGCATTTTTCTCTCCATTGATTCTACATAACAATTGGGTTATGTCATCCACCTCTCGAATAAGATATGACCTCTCAATGGTTTTAAGAAACCTAAAAGCCTGCTATTTTGTCTTTAAGTAATTCAAATTTATGATCCTGATGGCATCAAATTTTTTCTTCTCATAATTCTCAATGGAATTTTCCATATTAATGTGAAGCACTTTGGGATTTATGGGGATATTTAATCTATAGTTTAAAAATTGAGCATCAAGTCTCACCACTAGGTTGCTCGACGAATTCTTGACCGACCTTTTCAAGGATCATAATACTTGGCACATTACAAGACAAATTCAGAAATCGAGGAGCACTAGGGAATGTGGATTCATGTATTAATCCACTATTAGTACGGGCATCCATAATACGTTCTTGCCTTATGGACATGGATCTTTCTATAAGCTCAGTTGTGGACACATGACTCATATTTATGTTACTAATTGCAACAAGCTTAGATGCCACACAATATTCAATTAGATAACCTTTATATAAATACTTCATTTTATCCCCTTGTGTTTCACTAATTTCCCGGATCTATCCTTTCCCTTTCCATTTCTAGCCCTGGATGTTTCTTCAATCACAATATTAGTGTCTTCATGAATGATGGAAAATTTCTCTACTTCTAGTGATTGTTCCTTTCTTTAGGTGATTCAAATCTTATCTCATACATTTGCTTTATTTTTCTTCAAATCAATAGTGTGTGCCAACTACTAAATTATTAGCAACATTTGCTACTTAAAATATAGAATTCAAGTTAAGATAAATGAATTAAAATTCATGAGCTTATCCAGATTTAATTTGGTCATGAAAGTACATAAAAAACCTTTCTGAATTGAAACTATAAGCTTACAACAAGTGAGCTAGTAAAATAGCTTGTTTTATAATATTTTGTGGTCTTTTAGGGTTCTCTTTCTTGAAACTTCACGAAAATAATGATGGTTCAGTTTTACATAAAGAAGGTGGGAGTAATAGTATCTTGGAACATTGGAAATCATTGTAAGTAATGGACTTTCAAAAACCCACAAAAGAAGAAGACTTAAGTAACAATGGTTCATTTTAGTTGAAAGCATAGTTGAATTAATGATTAACTAAAACCTCCAAAAAACATTAAGTTGTAGTGAAGGGTTGAAAACCTGCAACGAATAAGTATTAAGCAGAATACACTAAGAATCCCAAAATAAATAGGAATTAGGAGTTGTTTGAAACCCATAAAACAAAGAAAGCAATGATGATTCAGTTTAACACAATGAAGGTGAGGAAGTAAAAGTATTTCAGAACATCGCAATGCATTACTAGGAGTTATGTAGGGTCAATTTTCCTAAAATAAGGAAGTAACGACCGTGTAGTACCCCAATCGAGCTAGGGAAAAACTAGGGTTCCTCAAATGGTGAATTTGAGATTGTTTTGACACAAGATAACAATGAATTTCACTAATTTCACTAAAACCATAATCCACCTTCAATGGAAATGACCTAATTTATAATAATTTAACAAAGATAGTCAATACAAATAGGTGGAAACATTCATACAAAGTAAAATAAAAAATAGTAAAAATTATAGTGAAGAAGAACAAAAACAAGAAATAAGGAAGAAAAATAGTCAACATACCTTTTCTACAAATGGGTCGAGGTCGAATTACTCAAAAACTTCATAAATTGGTAAGCACGAGGTTGGTCAGGGTTCACAGGTCAAATTACTTCTCTTTGAGTGAATCGATGTGTGAAAATAAAGTGAAATAACTTGACCTTTTAAATATTCTACCTTATTAATAATCATGGTATGTATGTCGTGTCATTGTGTGGGTTTTGTGAATAACTTAGCTTATTTTTATTTTCAAGTAACAAGTAATCACAAATTTGATTGGGTAGTGCTCTACCAGTTTTTGACATGACTTTACTTGACTACTTTTTGTTTGAAGTAAGTAAAGTAGTTTGAGAATACCGATAAACTAGGTCCCTAGTTATGCAAAGTTGTTTAGCATTCACATTACTTGCTCAGTTGTGGTGAAGCAAGTCAAGTAGGTCTGAAATCATTATAAATTAAAGGCTTTAGTTATGTGGGTTTTGAGAACTACTTTACTTATCAAATTTTATAAGTAGAGAGGTATCGATTTAATGCAAATCATGTAGTAGGAAAACATCATTTTTATGTAAAAAAGAAAATCCAAAATAGTTAACTTTGTGGTGATTATCAACTACTTATCTTGTTTTCTTTAGATAAGTAAAGTGAACTCAATTTAGCACAAATAAGGAAATAGTATAGATCAGGTTTTATGGGGTGACTCACTACAACTTAGAAGTAAGGTAATTTAAGAAACCTGATTGCTTAATAGAGTCAAGCTAACATTTAGCTTTTACGGACTTTAGGATTTTTTTGAAAAATGGGTATTCTTCCAACTACTTCCAAACAAGCTCTAATAACCTTGAGGAGAATTCTAGAGAAATCCTACAATCTAAATGAGTTAACATAACAACCTAAACAATCTAATACCTACATAAGGTGACATAAGCAACACGAACACAAATCTTCACAAGACAAAAAAACTTAAAAGTTTAAAGGGTGTCCCAAAATTTATAATTGAAATCTTGTGGACACTTTGTAAGATTTGTCTTTAGACATCTTTATTTCTGCTAAAATGGATCAAATGAAGATGATATCCTAACGTCTCAAGTTTCAATTCTTGATCATTGGGCTTGGTGTCTCAAGAAGGGAAACACACAAAAAAATATACACAACACAAAATATTGAGACTTTATTTATATACATACAAGTTTTACCATGAATCATCAAATCCTGAAGAGCTTCAGATGCTATCCATTGTATGGCAGTGACAACTAAACTCCATCTTGGTAAGAAAGGATGAAACTATCAGCTCTAACGGTTCTCATGATCATGAATAGTCCCTTCCAAAGTGAATCAAAATTGTTATGCATGCCTTTAGGTTCATTATTTTTATCCCAAAAAGAACCTAGTCTCCAATCTCAAATTTTGTATTTCTATCCTTTATTCAAATACAACTTTGACCTTCCTTTTATGTTCATATAATATTTCAACTACCCAAACACGTGCTTCTTGTAATTTAGATAAATACATGACTCTTTTTTCAAGAACATCATGGTAAGTAACATCCTCTAAGGCCCTTATCAAGTGAAAATATAGTAGTTCAATGGTAAGAGGAAACTCAACATCCACGCCCATACAACAATTGAAAAGTAGACATACATATATCCTTTCTAAGAGTAATCCTATCATCCAAAAGTACATCAAATTGCTTATTATGCTAGGTCCTTTGATTTTCATCTATAAACTTCTGAATGATTGTTATCAATTTTTTATTACTTGATTCAACTTGTTTATTTCCTTGAGGATAGTAATTAGAAGAATGCACTAGCTGAACTCCATATGTGTAAAAAAATTCAACAAGATCTTCAAAAGATAGAGTAGAAGAATTATTTGTGACTATCTTATGTGGGACACCAAATCTCACAATTATGTTCTCCTTAATAAATTTACACACTTATACGTATGCAGCTTGCTTAACAATGATTTCTTCTACCCACTTACTTAAATAGTCAATTGATATGAGAATGCAATCATGTCTAGTAGTTGAGCGAGGATTTTAAATAAAATTTATATTAATGCCCCATTTTTAAAATGTTGCATTAATCAAAATTACTTTCAAATGAAATATTGGTAACTTTACATGCCTAACAAACTCATCGACATGTTTGACACTTAGAAACCCATTCTGCAGTATCTTGGAAAAGAGTGAAATAGTAATACCTTTCTCGAGAGAATTTTATGTTTAGTGAATCTTTCTGAAAATTTACCTCTACATGCTTTCTCATGAAATTGTTCAAGTAAATTATTTTTCTATGATTTGTCAACACATCAGAGAAAGACACCATCGATCCCCTTTTTGTACAAACCATTGTCCCAAAGGATGAAATATTTTTACATTATCTTAATGGTTCCTTTTTATTTACGTGAAAGATGTTCCATACATTCCCCATAAGTGAGGAAGTAGGAAATCATATTGTACCATTCATCTACCAAGTCCATAAAGAGAAATGTGGGCAATTCTTCATCAGTTCTCTCTTAGAGTGGAAAATTTTCTATGCCTGGTTCCTCTTGTTTCTTCTTTTTCATCAACTAGAAAATGCCTCTTCTTCATACTATCTTAGTTAGATTTATATCGAGATGATATTTTTGCACTTTAGTCACCCAAGTTCCTCTTAGAATCCCACCTCTTGCTGCATCAGGATATATTTAACTACAATTTCATATACATATAAAATGTTATGTGAGGAAAGAATGTAATACCTGAATGCTTTACATGCTTTAACAACTACATATACATGTTTCTCCATTGGGGTGTATTTCAATTCATATTCCTTTAAGGGCATACTCATGAAGGCTATGGTTGCTTTAATTCCTTCATCATTCTTATGCATTAATATGGATGACATGGTATGCTCAGAAGAATAACAGTAGAGGATAAATTCCTTGGTGAAGTCAGGTGATACCAACATCGAATCTTTAGCTAAAGCTACCTTGATTCTCTCAAGTAAATTTTACCATCATCATTCCATTTGAATTCTTGCATATTTTTCATCATTTCTAAAATATGAAAAGTCAACTTAGTAAAATATGGAATGCATCTTCTGAGAAAGTGAACCTTACACAATATATCTATAAATTCCATTCATTCTCTAACCTATGAATCAATCTCAAATATTTGAAAGTTAACCTTACCTAAGAATGAATGGACTCCCTTTTTAGAAGATTACAAGGAATGTTTTTAATAGCTTACACTCTTTCAAGATCAATCTTATTTCCTTCTTTTGAAACAATATGGCTCAAAAATTTTCACTCAATTATAGATAATATGGATTTCTTAGGATTTAGAGATATGTCATGATTTCTACACTAAATAATGACTTCTTCCAAGTTAGAAATGTTATTACCTCTTACCTGGGAGAATACCATCAGATCATCAAGATAAACCACTATGCTCTTGTCTTTTAGGTGATAAAATGCTGAATCCATAGCTCTCTAGAAGGTGGCTCCTGCATTGATCAACCTAAAAGGCATATTCTTATAAGCAAACATCCCCCATGGTGCGGTGAATATTTTTTTAATTTATCTTATTTTTCCACTTGAATCTATTTCTAACTCAAAACTATCTAACATAGAAAAAGATCATATCCCAACACTACTTGAAGAGTATGATCCATGATAGGGATGGGGTGGTTATCTTTTAGAAATTACTTGTTTAGATTATTAAAAATCCACACAAAAGTGTATCCCACTGTTTTTCTTTATAACATGTATAATGTTGGCCAACCATTTAGAATGATGATTTGGGTAAATAATTTTTGCATCTAACAAATTTTAAACTTCATATTAGATTGTACCTAATTTGGTTGGGTTTTGTATTCATATCTTTTATTTGAAAGGATTTTTACCTAGCTGTAATATAATATAGTGTTACACCTCTTTTGGTTGATACATCTTTAGTTCTTCATAAGACCACACAAAGACACCAATATGCTTTATTAAGAGTGTTGTGAAGGCTTCTTTCTCTATCTTGAAACAACACTTACTAAAATTTAGAATCTTGCGCTCATCATTTGGACCCAAATTCAAAGGTTACACCTCTAACAAAGAACCTTCACCACACTCCTTATTTTTCTTTAAGAATTAGTCATGCTTATCAAAAATTTTTCTAAGGAGACTAAACCTTTAGGGATTTTGTTACCTTTTAGCTGAATAATCTCCTTACTATATTCATTATTTGAATCAGCCTCACCAATTTTGTCTCACAGGAGGTGAATTACTTCCTTCAAAGTATAAGTCATCAAAATTGTCTTACTGCTCAAAAAAAGCATTATATGTTTGTCTTCATTGAACACTTGCCATTTTTTGACATTTTTCGACACTTTTGGTTAATAGACCTTTTGTAATTTATAGTTACCCTGATGGAACATTGTGGGTGATTGATTTATATTAGGCGCTTTACCAATAACGGTTATTGAATTAGCCATGGAATATTTTTCTCTCTAGGGATGAAGTTGATGGAGAAATTTGTGAAGTAATGTGTAGAAGCTAATACTCTATCTTTATAGTGCATCATCTTGTCTTTATTGAGTTGTTATTATCCCCTAATTACTTTATGATCAGTTCAACATCACCCTTTATGTTGAGCAATTTCACTCCCATTTTCTTGGCTTGTTCCATTCCTAACAACAAAATTTTATACTATGTTGTATTGTTAGTATTTCAAACATTAACTTATAAGATTAAGGATATACCTTCCCTTTTGAGATATCGATAACACCCCATATCTTGACCCAAAGGAGTAATAACTACCATCAAAATCTAGAGACCATATCCTTTCTTCTTCTAATAATATGTCCCGAATATTATCCTCTTGGACTTCTTCATCCATTTCTAAGTAATATACCCCGTTATCTAATTCTTGGAAAATAATTTGGTACCTTAGGTCTTCTTCGACTTCATGACCATGTACTTCGATTTTTTCAGGTTCTAATCTTTGATTCACTCCTTTGATTGGATTATAAGCACACGAATAGTCCATCTTTACTTCTCCACCTAACTCCTTATATAAATTTGTACTTGGCAACATCTCATAGGACATGGGGATGTTTTCTACTAGAATAGTCATCTTTAATCTTTGATTAGGGAAGGCTTCCAAAATATCCTGAGCATATTTAGTATGTCCAATTAGAGATACTTGTCTTTTCATCGAATAACATCTCACAATTGTCTTAGTTAATGTGAGTCCAAAAGCATCTACAAATTTATTACGCATAACATTATCAAAAGCCCCTAAATATAAAATACAATTACTCACTATGAAACCATTAATAAGTAAAGATACATAAAATGGATCAATTATTTTAGAATATTTAGGAGCAGTAGTTGCAGGATTTTTCTGAGTAGTTTATTCAACTAGTGATGGAATGCTCTTAGGTATTCAACTTCTGAATTTTTAATTTTGGTCTTCTTAAAGTGGTTTATGATGTCAAAAGAAGAAGATGATGTACTTGAATGGGCTTCAAAACCTGTCTCATTAATGTCTCGAGGTTTATTAGAAGAAGAAATTACCTTCGTATCCCTTATAGATAAAGAAGTAGGTAGGGGAATACCTCTTTTAAGTATAGTTACATTTGTTCTAGGCTCATCTCTTTCCCTTATTTTTCCACTAGAAGATGATTCACCACTTTTATTTACTTGAGATCTTATAAACACTAGTGTGACCATAATCATCTTCAAAAGTTTCATAGTGGTCATTATCTAATTCGTATTATAGGTAGCTAATGTTGGAGTTTCCAACAAGGTCTATAAAATATTCATCTTCAAGTTGATCATAGTTGACAATAGCTTGATCTTTCTCATTCATCTATATATTGTTCCTTAGTGTAGATTTAATTTCAAGTCTTTGAGGAGTAGAAGCAATGTGATTCTAGTTTTGATTTTGATTGGTAGAAATTTGTATAGGAGAAAATCTAGAAGGAACACCATTGTTACCTTAAGCCATTTTATTTTTCATTTGCAACATGTCATTAGCTAGTATTTGTAGCAACGGATCAGATGTGTTAGTTGAGGTAGTTTCTTTGGATTTATAAGTTGAATTTTTAATTTTACCTCGCCATGCCGAGGTTTTCTTCTACTTTAATGGAAACATTTCGAGTTACCAACAAATTATCTGGTCATGCTCTATGAAATTGGTAACCAACCTCTAATGAAAAATAGTTGATTAAGAACACCTTCTCGATTTTCATCACTAGGAGCAACAATAACAGGAATTTTGTAAAGTATCCTATAGAACTTAGCAATGAAATCCCTCTTATTTTTGTGAGGTTCTTTTTTAAGTCAATAACTAAGTGATCAACATACTAGAGTCTTTCACAGTGTAAATATTTTCAAAACCAATCCCGCATAATATTTTAACTAGTTATGGCATCCATATGCAATGGTAGAACCATTCTCTAGATAATTTATGAAATGTATCTATAAAGAGTCTAATCGGCACATCTTCATGTTCCACGGAAAACACTCCACATGATATAAAAAAAATAGTCAAGTGATCATTGAGATTTTGTTTTCCATATCCATAAAACTTAGGGAGATTCTTCCTGGAACCTTTAGGAAACTCTTAGAGGGGAGGCATTAAATTCAAAGGTTCAAAGGCTACACCCCATGGAACAGGAGGTTGTTGATAAATTCTCAAAGGGATATGTAAATTCAGAGTAATTGGTTGGATAATCCTAGATGTTGGGCTATGTTGCAACTTATTTGGTGAAGTTTTATCTCTTCCCATGGGTTAGAGACTTTCTATATGTGTTCTTTCCTAAGGTGGGTGATTGAAATTGAATTTCTCTTGCAAAGAGAAGAAATGGTCCATCTGGCCTTGAGCTCTACTTAGATGGGTAAATGGATGATTTTCTAGAATGAGATATTGGTAAAATATATGGGCGGGTTCTAAAAAAGTTATTTATATAAGGAAAAGGCTAAATCTAAAAGTGCGCATAAATTCAAAATGTTATTAATTTTAGATTTTGATATGAATGATAATATGAAACCAACTTAATTTCATACAGATACAATAAATATGGCATTTGGGAATGTATGAACACTTAAGTTTTAATTAAGGCTAGGAGTTTGGTGTAAATGCACATAAGAATTTTAGTTAAGCTACAAATAACTCAAAATTACTCATTTTAATTAGTTCACAAGAAAGCACAAGTCATTGTTAAGTTGTTCATTCCCAAAGGGAGTAACAAAAACAATTTGGCTAGATTTTATGCACTACTAGATACACAAAACCTAGGTAGTCATGGGATAAATCCTCTTCATTTAACATTCAAGCTCCCGGTGATGTATTTATTTATTTATAGCTTATTAATTTATATTTTGTGTATTAATCTAATTGAAGAGCTCATGAACCATAGCCAGATAATTTTACAACAAGTAAGCAACTATGTGAGGAAAATGACAAAAGAAATAAAAATGAAAGGAAGTATAGAAGGATTACATCAACTATATAAAATAAATGTGCTTCATAGCAATTAGAATACAAATATGTATATAACCACACAAAATAAATAAATAATTTATGATTTTTGTGATTTTCAATAGATAAAAAAATGCGTACAAATGAAAATTCAAGATAAAAAAATTTACCGAAAATTTGACATTGCACACAACAAGACTTTATAAGAAAAATTTCTACAAAATATTCCTCCTTATTCAAGATTTGAGATATTTACAAAATGAAAATGTAGATATTCCAACACAAATTTTGAAATAACAATGCATGAAGTATAAAAACTTTCTACCAAAAATTTTCGGATCCTCTAGTCCGTAGGTATCTCTCGCTATTTATAGCCTCTAGAAATAAAATACAAATAGGAGTCATTAATTACATTCAATTGATGTTCCTATATAAAAAAATGGAAGAAGTTTAAAATTCCCCTCCTTGAAATTCTCATTGTTTGGCATGTATGATGTTTGAATGTTTCTACCCTAACTAACTTCATCTACCTTTCATGTGATTGCACATATTTGTAAGGAATTGAATTTTTCAAACAACTTGAAGTAATGGTATTAAAGTGAGTAACTTAAGCTTTAAAATGGAGTTTCATTACTTAATTACATTGTTAAATCATGAGAAAGAGGACAAAAAAATAAGAAGAAGATTAATTAGAACAACAACAACAACAAGAAGACAAGGAGCTCTTCCAAATGAAGGAATTCAGTTTCAGTTTGGCCTTCATCTTCAATCTCAACCTTGTTCTTATCTAGATATTTGGCATACTGATCCAAAGATATATTTAATCACGTTTCTACCAGATTTGGAAATGGATTGCATTTCTATTTCAAATTTGAGTAACTCCCTTACCAAGATGTTTCCATAACCTCTTATTGTCCCTATACTAGATGTAAGATAATTGACATCCTAGTGAAGCTTTGACAATTTTTCCATTGAATCACAAGTGAAGGGAGTAATAGAATTATCAATTTCTTATTGAAAAAGATGAAGGAATTCTTCCATATCTTTTTGTGGCTTCGCAACATTGTATTTTGTGATATCATAAATGTAATCATTAAGCTCACTTATAGCTTTCTCTACCTTTCCTTCTAACAACTTCGTCTCTTCTAACATTCCATTTAGTACCTTCTTGTGGAAAGAGAGAGTCAGATATTTTTGTTTACCCTTCTTTATTGATCCTTTTGGTAATTTTTTTTCTTCAATCAACACATTTTTTGATAGTGAGCTTATTGCTTTAATATTTTCTAATTTGAGCTCGGTAATCCCACACTCGTTGTAAACCTCTTGTCTTATAATCTTATATTTATCCCACTTATCATGATAATATTTCATCTTGATTAGAATCCATGAATATTATTTCTTAGCTATTATAGAGATATTCAATATCCATTCATGTATGGTTGTGACATTATCACCTTTTTATTCTATTAGTGTGATGACTTGGGGATTGACATGCTCCCCTATTAGCACAGTTGAAAGGGATTCTTAGTAACCTTTAAAATGATTTCAAACAAATAAGATATTTATTCCTTTAGCTTAGCATTATCATATGTTTCTTCATCAAGATTAAGGAAGAGAGAATTATACATGGTCTAAGTATCCTACTTAAGCCCTTCACTAGTTACTTCAGCTAGGGAAATATTGTCATAGTGAAATATTCTTCGCTTAATTTTTATTTTTCTTTCCCGCTTCGGCGTGGAAACTTTGGAAATTTTTGTATTGATGACTCAATTATTATCTTAGAAGTAACTTTGGTAGCCTTGGATTTCTTTCCTATTTTATCAATGCTCTTAAGCAATTGTAAATCTATTGCCTCTAGATTCACTATCTCTTTGGCACTTGGGAATGTCTGAAGTTATAACTATTATGATAAATATTGTCTCGAGGGGTAGGAACAATGGAATGTAAAACCATTTCTTGAATAGTAGCTGCAACAAGATGTAGAATAATATATTGTTGTGCTTTAGGTGGTTTATGTGTAATACCTTGTAACATTACCTTTTCTAATTCAGCCATCTTCTGGGTTATCTTATAATTTTCCAACCCCTTTTCTTAAAGAGTCTTGCTTCTTGAATTCAGATTAGATTCTTCCCTCTCTTCAGTTTCCTCTTGTACTTGTGGCTCTTGTTTGGTCTCTTGCTGAGAATGTTCCTCACTTCCTTTCTTAATTTCTCTTTCTTCCATTATCACAGTTTCCATCACAAATTTACCTTTCTCTTGTGGTTGAGATACTTCATGAAGAGAAGGGATTTACATGGTAGCATCATGTCTCTCATCATACCGATTACTTGGGTTAACTTCAAATTATGGAGGAGGATTTCCGGTGAAGAAAAAGGGTAGGATGAGGTGATGTAGTATCCACCATTTTTGAGGGGAGAATGAATGTGTGAGTCTTAAAGGGTGGTATGATAACCCCGACTTATACAAAATGAACCTTTATTAAGGGGAAAAAATGGATGAGGACATGATTTTTGATGATGAGTTAGAGACTCCACTTAGAGTGAATTTAGGGTTTAATGTTTTCTTGGATGATGAGAATTTTATTACATAGGTTTCTTCATTAGTTTAGATACCTTAATAATTTCACCTAGTCATTCTTTCCTTTTCATGCTCTTCTCACTCATTTGGTTCATAATTGATTCTTCAAAACAATAACCTTTATCAAGGATCTAATTTAAGGTGTAAACTAGGACCCTTGATGTTCTATCCTCAACTTTCTTAGCCTTAATTCTTAGGGAAGGAAGTGCAATATTATATCCTCTTATATAATTGTAGGAAGAAGAAATCACATCATTTCATCTCGAGATCCTTGGGAATATTTTCCAAGCTAGAAAAAATTATTTGTTGTATTTTATTCCTATTATAATCTCTCATTATAACTTTGAATTCATACTGAAAATCTACCTAGAAATATGTTAGGAAGGAAATTTGTTGGGTGGAAAACTTTTGGATTGCTTGACAAAGCTTTGGGAATCTAAGTCCATCTACTTATCCAGTACAACTGTCGTAAATGCATGCGGGAGAAAACATGGATTTTTGTGGTAGCCTTTCAGCCAGGGATCCAACAGGGGCACTCCACTGACCCTGCGGCAAAGATAGATATCTCTTTCTAGGGAAGACTTTGTCTCAAAGTGAGAAAGGGAGTGAGAAATGAGATAGTGAAACTAATTTTGTTGATAGGAAATTAGATTCATGCACACATTAGTTATAAAATTTAACACCGTATTTATGAGAAGAAAAAAACTCTGTAAATGGCAACAAGATGAGATAAGATTGTGAACTCAAAGTTTCTAAAATCTCCTCATTAAAGAGGCTATAAACTCCTTATTCTTGTATTGATGCTTAAACAGAAGTTGTACATAATGTGGGAATGGAAGAAATTTGAGAATGGAGGAAATTAGAAGAAAAATGGCTATTTCCTTTGCTTTCTCCAGGTACAATGCACTCTCGAGTCTACAAGATCAATCGCCAACTTCTTACAATGGCATGAAGAAGCCATTAAATATCTTGCAAGAAATGGTTACAACTTCTTCTTTGTTAGCAAGAAATGGTTTACAATCTTTTCAATCCTTTGCGTCCATTCAGATTCTTGATTCGCAAAGAAATGCCAATGGCGAGAAAAACCAGACTTTCCATAATGCAGCTATTACACTCATTTTGTAACTTTGAATTTGAACTATTCATCTTTCCTTTGAAACTTTAAACTAGAGTCATCCACGTGGGAGAAATTTACTAGAGTGGGTGTGGAGGATGCCTTTTACATTTTGTGACTTTTGGAGAAATGGCATTTTGGAACATTTTGGCTTGCTCTCCCACTTTTGATATGGTTTTTACACATGGCCTTACTTCAGTGGAGACAAAATTGTGGGAAACTTTTATTATTTTACCTTTTTTCAATGTGGGCTCAATAACATAAATTACTTCGCCGACCCACCTTCCCTCTTTGACCTTTTGACGCGGGCTTAATATTTGACTTTTTCCTCATAGCATGATCGAGCTGCGGGTTACTTTATGAATTTTAGCTCTTTTTACAAAAACACTCAAAAACGTAAATTGCTCCATTGGCCCACCTCCCCGCTTTGACCTTTTGACGTGGGCTTAATATTTGACTTTTTATTAGGCGTGGGCGGGGCTGTGGGTCACTTTTTAACTTTAATCCCCTTTAATGAAAAAGGCTCAAAACCTCAAAGTTCTCCACCAACCCACTTCCTTGCTTTGACTTTCAATGCGAGCTCAACATTTTAATTTTTCCTCATAGAATGATCGAGTTGTGGGTCACTTTATGAATTTTATCCCTTTCTACAAAAAGGCTGAAAACTTCAAATCTCCTCACCGACCCGCTTCACCACTTTTACTTTCAATGCGGGCTTAATATTTTACTTTTTTATTTTCACCACAATGCCTCAAAACGAAAAAAGGACCCATCCTGCCACATCAAATCAGATATGTCCACTTACCCATGGATAATGGGGAAAAAATTTGATGGGGAAGAAAATGCCCGTTATTAAAGACTTTGGAAATATGAAGAGAAGAAGAGAACACCAACATTTCACACCGGATTTTCAAATTTCTTTCACGAACCTAGGAATTGAAAACAATACAAGGTTTGACGATCCATGACCATAGAAATATTGACAATTTCATTCAAATGAGGACAATAACAAAATTTTCACACGTCTATATAGGAAAACAGAAAATTTATAAAAATGTGCAGACTGGATAGTTTAAACAATTTCTAAGCATGAATTTCTCTATCTTTTTGGACTTCCATATTTACTTGAACATTTCATGAGATCGTGAGCTCAAAATTTTATAATTTGACATAAAAAGGAGGGGTATTTTGATGTCAACAACACCTGGCTCTAGCTTGGGGACATGACATGGACTGAGCATAGTGAAGACATGACATGGGAATCTAGAATCTCAATCTCTAGACCCTGTAATTCGTTGACTAGTGCCTTATCCATTGGGCCTTGTAGAGTCATATACAACTTTGAGAAAGAAATATCAGAAGAAGGAAACACACAAGCACATAATAGGAAGGAAACACATGACACGCAATAGAAGGGGAAACAAAACCACACAAAGTGAAAAGGGAAATACACCTACTTTATAAGGCGGGGGAACAACCCACTTTCACCGATGATATAATTTCAAGTACTTCCCCTCTAAGGAAATTCCAGCAGCATTCCATCCAAATATGAGAGAATAAAAGTGTTCTCACTGCAAGCTTCATGAAATTAGAATGGACCAATTCATAATGAATCAAACTTTCCATGGCTTCCTTTCGGTTCTCTTCTCTTGTCCCATAGCAGGATGAAGTCTCCAACTTTGAATTCTCTTTCCTTGGCCTTCTTATCAAAAATGTTCTTTACTTTCAATTGGTGCTCCTTAATGTGATCTACCACTTGGAGTCTATTTTATTTCAGCTTCTCAAGAAAAATTATCCTCTTATCAATGGAATCCTTGTACTAACTGTCTTCTATTTCCCGTAGTAACTTGAGAGATGGTATCTCGATCATGAGAGGAATTTCTGCTTCGACTCCATATAATAGTTGTAATGGTGACATACTTATTGCCTTCTTGGGAGTGATCCTATCCACCCACAATGTGTTGTACAACCTTTTGTGTCAATTCATTTTATTCTTTTTTAAAAGCTTGTGGACAATGGTCATAATGTTCTTGTTGCTTGATTCGCCTATAAGTTTCCTTGTGGATAGTAGTTCGAAGAATGAGATAGGGAGATTTCATAGCCATAGAAAAACTTAGTCAGCTCTCTTGAAGAGAAATAGGTAGCATTATCTGCTACAATCTTCTATGGCACTCCAAAATGAACTATGATATTCTCCTTGATGAAGTTACATATTGTTTCAGTGTTGGCTTGTTTAGCCGAATGGCTTCCACCCATTTTGTGAAGTAGTCTCATTGGTTGTGAGGACATATGTGTGCCCTGCGCTTGAGTGAGGGTTCATAACACCAATGAAGTCCAGCCCCCATTATTGAAATGGTTCTTTAATAACCATAGGCCTGAGTGGTAATGCAGCGAGTTGTGGTCTTCCAACAAATCTGTTGGCATGCTTTGCATTTAGAAACCCAATCTTTAGTGTTTAAAAGATTGTGTGCCAATAATACCTTCCTCGAGGGATATTGTGTGTAGTGACCATTGCTGAAAAATGTCCACCACATGCTTGGTCATGGTATGATTTAATAAAATTTTCCTATTGCTCTTTATCTCAGCACCTAAGGAAACAACCATCCGTGACTTTTTGGTAAAGCGCATGATTCTAGATTACAAATTTTTCTTCCTTCACTTGAGTGTTCTCCTTTGATGTAATCAATATGGGGAAGGAATTCTCTGTATGTTAGGTAATAGACAATATAATCATACCATTCATCAAGTAGTGGTGATAAAGAGAACTTGTGGGTTGTCTTCTCGAACAAGTTGAGAAAGAAAATTTTCTTTTCCATGTTGAACTTTGAGTGTTTCATCTACAACAATAAAATTACACAATCCATTTCCCTTATGATTGAAGGATCAAATCTCCAAGTCATATTCTTGAGTCTTTATAATCCAATTTCCTCTTTTAGCTTTGGGATCCTACCGTGTCAAGATGAACTTGATTGTACTCACTGGGACCATCACCACCGTATGGGAATTAAGGATGTAAAATATGCAGTTTTTATAGCTTTGACCACCGCCTAGGCATGCTTCTCCAATTGGTTGTATTCTAGCTCATGCTTTTTCAAAGGACAACTCAAGAAAGCAATAGGTGCTTCCATGACTTCATCATTTTTTTTAACAAGAATGGTAGAGAGTGTAGGTTCTGATACATAACAATACATGATGAATTCTTTGTTAAAATATGGAGATACAAGAGTCGGATCCTTGGTAATAGATTTCTTGATATCTTCTAATGTTTCCTTCCCTTCATTTTTCCATTTGAAGTTTGCTTATGGTTTCATCATGGAAGTGATGTGCTTCATCAACTCAAAGCAAACTTAGGCACAAAATGACGAAGAAAGTTTAGCTTTCTCGAAGAATTAATGAACTTCTTTGATGCTTGTGGGCAAGGATAATGCTTGAATGGATCTAATCCTCCCAAGATAAATGTGTGCTCCATGTTTATTCACAATATGCCCCAATAACTTGCCTTTCCGTGAATCCAAAAATGCACTTTTTGGATTTAGTGATATTCCATACATCCTACACCTTACAAGTACCTATTCCAGTGATAGATATGATCTCCCTATTCTTTGAAAATACTGTGAGATCATCAAGATTTATGACAATGCAATGCTTTAGATATTTGAAGGCCAAATCCATCACCCTTTGGAATGTAGCTCCTCCATTGATTAGGCCAAAAGGAATTCTTTGTAGGCAAAAGTTCCCCAAGGTGTTGTAAAGGTTGTCTTGGTGTGGTCCTCCTCTGCCACTTTGATTTGATTATATCCTGAGAATCCATCAAGTAATGAAAGCATTTCAGAGCTAGTGACTACTTACAGGATATGGTCCATGATAGGAAGAGGATAATCATCCTTTAGTGATGCTTGATTCAAGTTGTGAAAATCTACACATATCCTTATTTCACCATTCTTATTCCGCACTAGCAGAATGTTAGCCACCCACATTGAATGGAGGATGGGATATATGATCCTTGCATTAAGCATCTTCATTACTCCTCCTTGATGGTATCAACAATATTTTGGTTGTACGGCATTTGTTTCTACCTAAAGAGCTTAACACCCTTCTTCAAAGGAATTGAGTGATGCATTTCCTTTAGATGAAAGGATTTGAGTTCATCATAAGAGTAGGCCAAGACATCTCGAGTATTTCTTAAGTAATGAAACAAACCTTCTTTTATCTTAAGGCGAGAAATTTTTTCCAATATTTATTATCCTTGCTTCCTCTAGGGTACTAATGTTTTCTTTATCAAAATCAGCTGGGCATAGAGAAGATTGCTTTTCTTTCTCTTGAATGAATCTGCCATGTTTATCAAAGAGGTCTTCTAAATAGACTAGGCCTTTGGGAATTTTGTTCCCTTTCGGTTTGATTACTACCTCATCAAAGAATCCCTTCAATTCCTTCTTTCCTTCTTTTGGGACTACTTCTGGTGTGGATTTTCACCTCCTTCAAGAAGAGATTATTGAAATTATCTCATTGCTCTAAAAAGGATAGAATTTTGTTATCATCATTGAAGACTTGCCAATGATTTGTATTATTTGGTACACTAGGCTTGAATACCATTTCAATGGTCACTTTGTATTTACCAAAAGAAGGATGATGTGTCACTAGGGAATCTAAAACTGTAAGAGAATCGGCCTTTTCATTTTGTTCCTTGGAATAGCTTCAATGGAAAATGCATCAAAAGATTCAATGCAGTCCCACACTCTGCTTCGTAATGTCGAGTCTTGGATTCTTCACCGATATTGTTGGTAGACATGCTTTACTACAACCTCTACATCACCTCAACATCTCGCTTCTTGATTCCCATGTCCTCTGCTACAGTCATGCCTAAGAGTAGATCTTCATACTTTGTAGTTTTATCTGTATTATCAAATTGCAGCTTGTAGGAAAATGGGTACAACTCATTAGAAGGAGAGTATAATACTAAATTGGCTCCCGAGCCCACACTAGAATGACTACCATGATATTCCATTGTCCAAATTTTATCTTCCTCTTCCTCCATGAGAAGTGGCAAGTTATCCTCTTTTTTTGATGTGAGGAAGTAGTTTCCTAGCCCACAATCTTGAAAGAGAATGTTTGCTTTCGGATCATTAGACTTTCATACTTGTGAAATTCATCTTTCTTACTAGTAGTAACTTCTTCATCTCACCTTTTACTGGGATATTTGTAGATGACCAATCCATTTTTATCTCTCCACCCATGTATCTATAGAAACTCCTACTCAATAGCATACCAAAGGATGTTGGGATGTCTGTTACCAGTATGGTTAGGAACACCTTGTTGTCTGGAAAATCAGCTAGTGTTACCTGTGCATCTTTGATTCTTCCTACCAATGGCACTTGTTTGGATTCCATTGAGTAGTAGGTTCCATTTACCTAGGTCAAGGTGAGGCCTAGAGAATTTGTAACTTTTGCTAGCATCACATTGTTTGAGGCTCTAGAATCTATGATACAATTATTTAGCTGGAAGCCTTTAATGAGGAGTGACAGGTAGAAAGGTTCAACCCTATTCATTTTGGAGGCATTGAAGGCTAGCATGTTTTGGGAAGCTGGTGTGGATGGTGTGGGTAGTAAGCCTTTATAATTAGGACTTGAGGATATAAGGTTATCACCATGAACAACATTAATGAACCTGTCAAATTGGGTAGGGTGTGTTTATAGGTATTCTATTTCTGAGAGCTAGAATTTGGTTTTGCTTGCATGTTATACAAAGTCAAATGGGGTTATGGTGAGTGAGGAAGAGGTTTCAGAAATGGAGGAAGATTTACGTGGTAGATGATTTGATACTTTGGGTGTTGAATTCTCCTTTTTGGGTGTAGAAATTGGCTTGGAAGGGGGTGAGGGTGTATCTTTTAATTGAACCTTAGATGTTTTTGCAGGAAGAACATTTATAGGAGAATTGTTCTTAGCAACTTTTGAGTTGGGAGAATAATTATATGAATTACTTGGCATAGTAGCATGATCCCTACCAACCAATGAGTTTGGTTTTTCTTTGGTGACTCCATAGAAGGTGGTAATGTTGATCATTTGCTGATGATTTTATTTTGTGTGACCTCTCGGGAAGAATATTATTTATTCTTCTTATCCTTTACCATAGCCATTGAGGATGAAGCACCTTTCCTAGATTGTGCATGAGTGAAAACAACACATGAGAAAGATGGATCTTCTTCATCATCCTCATATTCCTCATCAACGTACTCAATTACGCTATTGTGCATATCAACTTCCTCAACCTCAAGATAGTTTTCATAGTCTTCAATATTTTATTCTTCAGTTTCATCATTTTTTTCTTCCTCCTCCAGCTCTTTGGTGTCACAGATAGCATTGACCGGTGGTGCTTTAAGAACAAGCCGGTGAGGAGGTGGAGAAATCATTGGCCTATCTAGGGTTTGGTTTCTATGAAGCATTCTGCATTGTGATCTTAGATAGCTTCTTCTTCAAGGAAACTAAGTCATTTGTAACTTTTTAGAACATTAGATATGTGGTGATAGAGTTTGAATTCTTACCCTTTTTCTTTCCATTGGGGCCTTTCACCTTTCTGGATAAGATTAGATCATCATTGTTTTCTATTACATGGTCTTGAGCTTCCCTTAAGGTTCTTAGTTGGGTTCTTCTAAGGAAGAAACCTACTTCTAATGGCAAGGTGTTGATGAAGAATCTCTTTAAATTATTTTCAGGAGGCACCACATCTTCAGGGATTCTTCTTATCACTCTATTATATCTTGCTACGAAGTCTCTCATTGACTCAGAGGTTTCTTTCTTCATTTGTACCAATTAGACCAAAAGATGCTGATAATTTTATATCCTCTTGAACCTGTGTTCGAATGCACTTCTTATATCCTCCCAATAGGTGATGGACCTTAGTGGTAGCATGTAGAACCATTTGGCAACTTTCTCTTGAAGTGACTCCACAAAGAGTTCAACTGACAAATCTTCATCCTCAAAACCCAAAACCACAAGTAGTGATAAATTATGATACATGCTCTTTAGGAGTTGAAAACCACCCCCTTTGAATTTTGGGAAGTTTTTCTTGAGCCTCTCGGTAGCTCATGGAGTGGTTGAGCAAGAGCCAAAGGACCAAGTGTTTCCTCCCATGGTACATTAGGCCTACGGACCTCACGATCACGTTCAAGTTCATGATCACAACCCCCATCATATTTTTGTTTATAGCTTCCAAGGCTATGGCTTTTGCTTGCACGCTTCTTTCATCTCGCCTCGGCTTGAAGTCTCTTGATTTCTTAAAGATGAGCTCTTATTTCTTTGTCGACTCTCACCTCTCTTTCTCTAGATTCTTCTTCGCCTTCACATCGTGAAGTCTACAAGGTTCCCATTGATGTATGAAAATTCACCATCCAAAGGATTGGAAACACTTAGGTTCCCAATGTGACCGATTGCTTGAAAATGAAGTCTCTGGATTCTCGAGTGGATCTTATCTCCTTTGAAGATCCTCAAAATGGGATCGGTTTGTCCTCTTTGTCTTTATTGTTAAGTGTATCTTCTATCCTCAAGCTTGAAAATCTATGCTCTTCTTTGCAGTGCTAGAATTTGTCTTTTCCTCTCCAATTCAGTAGTGCGTTCTTCTTCAAGGTCCAAAATTCTCGTGGCAATGAAGTAGTGATTGGCACTTTGTCTATTATGTCAAATAACTTCCCTCAAATCTGAAGTAAAGTATTCTTGGATGTGAAAGATAAATTCAGGTCTTTCAATAGGAGGGTTTCCCAAAATAGCCAAGATTTGAATCCATGTGGCTCATATAGCCATTCGAATTATAGAAATTTTTCTCTTATTTGAATTTTGAAATTACTGACCTTGTGGTCACATTCAGGTGTAGATGTTTGCTAAATCTGCCACACGGTGGGTGCTAAAAACTATTGGTGAGGAAATTTTTCAGGTGAAAAAACTTGTGGATTCCTTTCCAATGCTATGGGAATCTAAGTCCCTCTACTTAACCGGTGCAGCTACTGTATATGCATGTGTGAGAAAACATGGATTTTTGTGGTGGCCTTTCGGTCGAGGATCCAACAGGGGCACTACACGCCCCGTGACAATGCTAGTAGTCTCTTGTTGCGAATACTTTGTGTTAAAGTGGGAAAGGGAGTGAGAAATGAGATAGGGAAACTAATGTTGTAGGTAGGAAATTAGATTCATGCACACATTAGTTAGAAACTTTAACACATGCATTTATGAGAAGAAAACAACCCTGCAAATGGAAACAAGATGAGATAATATTGTGAACTCAAAGTTTCTAAAATATCCTCATCAAAGAGGCTACAAAATCCTTCTTCTTGTATTGATGCTTAAACAAAAGTTGTACATAATGTGGGAATGGAAGAAATTTGAGAATGGAGGAAATTAGAAGAAAAATGGCTATTTCCTTTGCTTTCTCCAGGTACAATGCACTCTCGAGTCTACAAGATCAATCACCAACTTCTTTAAAATGGCATGAAGAAGCCATTAAAATATCTTACAAGAGATCAAGAAATGGTTTATAATCTTTTCAATCCTTCGTGTCCGTTCAAATTCTTGATTTGCGAAGAAACACTAATGGCGAGAAAAACCACACTTTCCATAATGCATCCATTACACTTGTTTTGTAACTTTGAATTTGAACTGTTGATCTTCCTTTGAAACTTTAAACTAGAGTCATCCATGTGGGAGAAATTTACTAGAGTGGGTGTGGAGGATGAATTTTGAATTTTGTGACTTTTGGAGAAATCATGTTTTTGGAACATTTTGACCCATTCTCCCTCTTTTGATATGGTTTTGACATGTGGCGTTACTTGAGTAGAGAAAAATTGAGGGTCACTTTTATAATTTTACCTTTTTCAATGTGGGCTCAAAAACAAAAATTGCTCCTCTTACCCACCTCCCCGCTTTGACATTTTGACTCGGGCTTAGTATTTGACTTTTTCCTCATAGCATGATCAAAGTTGCATGGTCACTTTATGACTTTTAGAAATTTTTTAAAAAATTCTCAAAAACACAAATAGCTTCATCATCCCACCTCCCCACTTTAACCTTTTGACGTGGGCTTAATATTTGACTTTTTACTAGGTGTGGTCGGGGTTATGGGTCACTTTTTAATTGTAAGCCCTTTAATGAAAAAGGATGAAAACCTCAAAGTTCTCCGCTGACCCACTTCCCCACTTTGACTTTCAATGAAGGCTCAACATTTGAATTTTTCCTCATAACATGATCGAGTTGCATGGCCACTTTATGACTTTTATCCCTTTTTACAAAAAGGCTCAAAACCTCAAATCTCCCCGCCGACCCACTTCCGCACTTTTACTTTCAATGTAGACTTAATATTTGACTTTTTCCTTTTCACCACAATGCCTCAAAATGCAAAAAGGACCCATCATGTTGCATCTAATTAGATATGTATACATACCCATGGATAATGGGGAAAAAAATTGACAGGGAACAAAATTCTCATCATTCACGACTTTCAAAAATGTAGAGAAGAAGAAAACTCCACCATTTCGTGTTTGATTTTTAAATTTCTTTTACGAACCAAGGAATTGAAAATAATACAAGATTCGATGATCCATGGCCATAGAAAGACTGAAAATTTCATTCAAATGAGGACAACAATAAAATTTTCATGTGTCTAGACAAGAAAACAGAAAATTTATCAAAATGTGCAGAATGGAAAGTTTAAACAATTTCAAAGTATGAATTTCTCTATCTTTTCAGACTTCCATATTTTCTTGAATACTTCTAGAGGGTGTGAGCTCACAATTTTGAATTTGGCTTAAAAAGGAGGGGGGATTTTGAGGTCAACAACAAAATCTTATAATGAGCCTATGTTTTATGCAATATTCTTGAAGTTAAAATATGCCCTAGCTTCGTATTCTTGTTGTTTGTAACAATGAAACATCTCTTTTGAAACATTCTCAAACTTATGTATACTAGCACAATGACAATGGCCAATGACAATTAGGAAGCTAAAAACTTATCTATGAACTCGTTGATTGTAGGTTATGGAGCTCCATTAGTTAATCGCATAGTTCCAATAATATCCACTTATCATTAGGATATCTTGTTAGTTTAAGTGGTTCGCTAGAGAAGCTACAAAATTTGAGATGAGTGAAAGTAGAAAATGGAATGAATATACACCCATATTCATTACTTGTGTTCCATGCTGCATCAGTCACTCTTTTTTCTTATAGCTCAATATTGAGCTAGCAAATGATGTGATAGAAGAAGAAATAATTTAATTTCTTGTATTTATTTTAATAGTATGTCAATAAAAATGTGGGTAATTCTAATAAATAGGTTTTGATTCCAAAATTCATTTACGATGTAACATATAAAAAGTGTCATTTGTTCTTACAACATATCCCGATAAGAGGTCATTTTAAAACTTAAGCTTTGTCTAATCCATTGCATTTGATGATAAATATTACCACTTATGGTCTCCACCCAGCTTTATCATTTCATTATATTTTTGATCTCAATGGTCCTGATGAAATAGTACATCCATGTGGTGAAATACTTGGCATTTTTCTCTCCATTGATTCTACATAACAACCGGGTTATGTCATCTCGCCTCCCGAACAAGATCTTACCCGATAATGGTATTAGGAAACCTAGAATATTTATTTGTTTTCTTCAAGTAATTCAAATTTATGATCCCGATGGCATCAATTGTGTTCTTCTCACATTTTTCATTGGTATTTTCCATATTAACATTAAGAAATTTTTCTTTAGTGGGTATATTTAAACTATAGTTTAAAAATTTAGCATCAAGTCTCACCACTAAGTTACCAGAGGTATTCTTGACTCGACTCAGTTAAATAATCATAATACTTGGCACATTCTAGGATAACTTTAGGTAACTAAGCAAAGATACTAGGGAATAGAACTACCTATATAAATCCACTTGTAGTTGGGGCTTGCATAATATGTCCCTACATTTTGGCCTTGTATATTTCTATAGACTATAAGGTTAGTTGTGGACACATGCCCCATATCTCGTGTCACTAATTTCAGAAATCTTGGATGCTACACAAGATTCAACTAGATAACCTTTATATTCATACTCAATGTTTTCTCCTTGTGTTTCACTAATTGAACTCGGATCTAGAATTTTCCTTTCTTTTTTATCCAAGGATGTTTCTTGAATCACAATATTAGGGTATTATTGAATGATGGAAACTTCCTCTACTTATAATAACTTTGGGATTGGTGCCTTAATAAATAAATCTATTATAATGTGTAATATTCATGAGAGTACTTTTATTGATTAATATATGTAGAGGATTAGTGGGTTTTCTTCCCCTTAAGGGTTTACAACCTAAATATTTTGTTCCTTTGTTCTTTCTTATGTGTTTGGTTGATGTGTTGGTTGATGGTCTTGTAAGTTATTTTTGTTCAAAATGCTCATATATGATCCAAAAATATAAAAATAGATATATACATAAAATGGTAAAAAAAAGGCCCATGGTCTATCCCTCTCTCCAAGATCCTTGTGAAGGTATAAGGAGAGGGCTTTGGTTGTAGATCCTATGAGGAGAAGGAATGGGTTCATCACGTGAGCCTCCATGTGTAGATTTATGAGAATTATTGTGATACTATCTATGCGGCAGGTATGTGATCTACCAAGACTAGTTCTCTCTATTGTGTGTGTCCTCATTCAATTATATCCTCTCAATTACCTCGCACTGAAAGGTTGGTTCTCATCTAAGTCATGGCCTCTATTACATGCCATACTGCACGAACACATCGCTTTGATGTCCAAATCATCGATGGGTGTCCTTTTTCGCAGCTAGCTATTCCCTCATCGTCCTCATGGGGATCACAATTTTTTTAGGAGAATCCGGTGATTAAAATATCGTCATCCATCCATGGTATTCGTAAAGTGTAAGTAAAAAGTGGTGAGTTAGAAAATTTAAAAAAGAGAGAGAGAAATAGTAGATAGTTCACTAACATTCTAGACCGTATACTAAAGTTGGGAAAAAAATCTTATTCGATCTCCGAGCATCTATCTTTGGTCAATAGTTAGTGTTGGCATAAGAGCTCGTAGATGTTCCTATTAGTGCAGATTCATAGCACCCCTGGATGTTTATCAAATTTTTAGTTTGATATTTGGACATCCAGTGTGAATGCACAACATTGAATCTTTTCCCCAAGTGTGGGACTTGTAAAAATGGGAAAATAATCTCCAGATTAGAGGTTGGCTCCTCAAATCCTATGATTAGATGTATAACTTGAAAATTACAGAGGTTTAAACTCAAAATTCTACCGTAAATTTCAAGAGGACAGAGATAGAGACTGTAAAAGAAAGAAAATTGAGACTAATGAGGTGATACACCAAAGGAGTGGTGAACATTTTACTTCTGTAATTTGACACGGATCATAGAAATGCAACAAAACATCATGCACGAAACTGGTAAAATGTAATGAAAGATAAAAATGAAACAAACAACACAAACAGAGGATTGAAACTCATTCATAGAGCTTACATTGTAATTTTCAATGTCAAAAACACATGCATCACAACAAAAAAGAGGTAGAAAAATGTTACAGTCTAGGAAGAGGTATGATATTCCACAAAATCAATTTCTAGGGTGAAAGAGGGAGCCTGTAAAACATAAAAATGTCCAACCCTTTACAAATGAGCCAAAATTGGTTTTTAATGGCAAAAATTCGAGCCCAGGAAGAAGAAACATGGGAAAACATGAAGGCATGTCTTAACCACTAATAAAATGGCATTAAAGCAGCATGGTAACCCTCAAAAGTTCATTTCCTAATGTTTTTGACCATGTTGGGAGAGAATGCAAGCCATACTTCATTAAAAATGGTGGTTGAAATGTCATTTCTATTCTCCTCCCTATGCCAGAGGTATTTTTTGATTTTCTCTCTCCAAACCCCACCGAAACACAAAATTGATCCCTCCATCATGTAGAGTATTTTACCATATTTCCAATGATTTTAAGAACATGAAAATCTGAGCTCTGGATCAAAAGTTATGTCATTCCAAAGATTTATGGAAAAACTAGGGAAAATTTGAATTGGTGGGCCAAAAATTTGAAATTTTCCCTCTTTTTGACTTTGAAAAATTTCCCCATTGCGCCACCACCACTTTGAAGTTAAGATGCCATGTGGAAAGTTTTGATTGGTTGCAGGACATCCCCCTACCTTTTTACACCT
Source organism: Taxus wallichiana var. yunnanensis (assembly GCA_018340775.1). Classification (NCBI taxonomy): domain Eukaryota; kingdom Viridiplantae; phylum Streptophyta; class Pinopsida; order Cupressales; family Taxaceae; genus Taxus; species Taxus wallichiana. The sequence goes on from CM031233.1 coordinate 419,567,020, forward strand.
TTTGGGTCTTTGGGAAATTTTCCAAAAAATTCTCTACCGACCCATCACTCTAAGGACACGTGGCGTGTTCTAATTGGCCTTCGGGGGTGCGCTTCCAAATTTTCCTTTGACCCTGACCATTTCCCCGAATGGTACATGTGGAAAGCTTTGATTGGCATGGGCTTGAATAAGCTCTTTCTCCTCTGCGGTCCTACCTTAAGATTTTTCCGGCCACATGGACACATGGCATGCTTTGATTGGTGTTGGCCAGCACGGGTCGGCTTTCATTCAATATTTTTCCCCATTTTGGTAAAGGGAAAATTTTCTTCCATGCCTCCGCCACCTGATGCTCTGAGGAAATGTGGTAGTTTTTTACTAGCTAGAGGGCCTTCACTCCAAAATTCCCCATTGCGCCAACCTTGGAAAAATTTCCAATTTCTCTCCGCCGAACCGAACTCCGACAAGCCCGGGACACGTGGCCTCTTTTACTAGGTGGCGGGCCTTGAGCAAAAAATTTCATTTTGTGCCCCGCAAATACTTAGTGAAATTTTCTAAGTCACCCCCATGGACCCGCCATTCCACCGCTGACGTGGCACTTTCTCATTGGTTGGCGGACTCCCAATGGGAAAATTTCCCTCCAAAACTTTGTCGAGCCATAACTTGAAAAATACAAGGAGTTAGAGGAAAAATTTTACCTTTCTGGAAAGCTAAGAAGATTCTCTATCCAATGAAACCATTTCTAGAGAGTTTTTATTTCCTAAAAGATAAAAATTTCTGACTGAGACACAAGGAAGGAAGGAATGAAGGGAGTTAGCCAAAAAAAAAGTAAGGGCTTATTTTGGATGACAATTTTGGTGACTCAGAGGGGTCATCTTCCGTTGGATGAAGATGTTAGTTTCTTGAAGAAATCCATTGGGCATGTAGTCATCAAATTTCTACCTGGAGCTCTCAACTGATTAGAAAATCACGAGGAAGATGAGAGAGTGGAACATCACTTTATGTGGAACATGGCCTACAAAACTGCATGTTTGGGATAACAAGCTTGTGCCAAAGCACTTAGGGAAAGTAGAACTAAACTACAACGAAACAATGTGCACAAGCACTTGGAGGAATGAAAATCTAAGCTAATATATACAAGGTAGAGAGTTTCCCTCTAGTAGTAATGCTTTAAATGGATTCCATTAACTGGAATCTAAAGTTCTTCACCATCCAATGTAGACAATTGGAAGGCATTGTTATTCTTACACTTTGTGACCATGTAGGGGCCAATCCAAATGGCATGAAAATTTGAATGCCTTCCTGGATTTTCTCAGTCTTCATCCCATTTCAATATTAGATATCCAACTTGGAAGGTTCTAGCCTTAGCTTTCCTATCAAAAGTCTTCTTGATCAAGGTTTGATCCTTCTCCATTGCTTAGGTTGCATGCTCTCTGATCTCTTAGAGTTCCATAAATTATGTCTAACCTCCATGGGTTCAAACTCCAACAACTCCAATTGCTTCATGATTTCCTATGTTGGTAACTCAAGTGACATGGGTAAAATTACGTCTCTCCCATAAACAAGCTTGAACGGCGAGTTACCTGTGGATTTTTTGGGAGTGATCCTATCAGCCCATAAGGCTGATTTCAATTTAGTATGCCAAGTCCTCTGATTTTCATCAAGAGTCCTCTTGATGATCTTTAACAAGTTCTTGTTTGTAGACTCAGCTTGGCCATTACCTTGAGGGTAATAATTTGATGAAGTGCTCAAATAAATTCCATTTTTGACAGCCCATTCAGTCACCTTTGATCCTATGAATGCCAAAGCATTATCTAATATTATAGTGGCAGGTATACCAAATCTTGTTACTATCCCCTCATAGAAGTCTAGAATGCTAGATTCATTTACTTCCTTAAGTGGCACTACCTCAATCCATTTGGTGAAGTAATTTGTGGCTGTTAGGATCCACTTGTGTCCTTGGCTTGATTTTGGGTTAATGACTCCAATGAAGTCCAAACCCCATTACATGAATGGCTGGTCAACTAAAATTGGGTACAATGGAAGGGCAGCCAATCTCTCCTTGCCTGTGAAGAAAGCACAACTCTTGCACCTCTTGATCCATGCATAACAATCATTGAATACCTTGGGCCAATAATAGCCAGCCTTCATGATCTTGAGGGCTGTCACTCTTGGGGAAAAATGACCTCCAGCTGTCCCACCATGGAACTCTTCCAATGTTCTATCAATTTGGTTTGTTCCAATGCATCTTAGCAGCACTCCATTTACATCCTTCTTGAAAAAATGCCATCAACAAGTGCATATGGGACAACCTACAATTTGAAGTGTCTTCTCTTGGTTTTTTTCATCTCTGAAGGGAATAGGCCTATGTGTAGGAAGTGCATTATGTCTTGGGTCCAACAAGGAGTGAGGACATCATCATTCTCTTCTTAAACATTACCTTGTTCTTGGTTGTCTTACAACACCAAAACAACATCCTTCTCATTTCTTGCTTCCATTGATTTGCGTAAGACTAGCTATTCACATAATCCCTTTCCTCTGACCAGATTTACGACTTTGATCTTAATGTCATACTCCATGACATGAGTAATCCACCCTACATGTTTTTCATTTAAATCTTTGTTGAGAAGGAAGTCCTTGACTCCCACATGAGAAACCAGAAGTTGAACCTTGTTGTTTGAAACTAGATGCTTAAATTTCTTCAAGCTCCTAATCACTGCAAGAAATTATTTCTCAATGAAATAATACCTCACCTCATAGTCCTCTAGGATTTGCCTAAAGAAAGCAATTGGCTGCTCTACCTTTTCTTTGTTCCACTGTACTAAAATTGCAAAGATTGTGTCATCACCTCCAAATGCATAAAGAATGAAATCCTTGGAGAAATTCGGGTTGATGAGAGTTGGGTCTTGTGAGATAGCCTCTTTAATTACCTCAAAACTTGCCTTACCTTCAGCTGTCCATTTAAAATCCATGCTTTTGTTCAACATCATGGTTATTGGCTTGACAAGGGCTACAAAATCTGGCACAAACCTCCTAAAAAAATTGATCCTTCCCAAGAAACTTTGGAGGGCTTTCTTATGACTTGGTAATGGCAGGGCTTTTATTGCTTCAACCCTCTCTAGATCAATTGCTAATCCTTCTTTGGAAACAATATGGCCAAGGAGATTTCCTTCATGAGCTAGAAAAATACATTTTTGGGATTCAAGGATACCCCAAATCTTCTACACCTTTGGAACACTTGTCTCAAATGAAAGAGATGATCTGCTGTACTTTTAGAAAAAATAGTGATATCATCTAAGTATACCAGCACTATATTGTTAATCAATCCTCTTGAATGTCATATCCATTGCCCTTTGGAAGGTATCTCCAGCGTTGGATAGCCCAAATGGAATTTTTCTATATGCATAAGTCCCCATTTGGTTGGAAAGGTTATTTTGAATTGATCCTCCTCTTTAACCATGATCTGATTGTACCCTAAATAGCCATCTAGCAATGAAAACCTCTCGTGAGCCAACAACAACTTACAAAATATGCTCCATAGAAGGAAGTGGGTAATGATCTTTTAGAGATGCTCTATTAAAATCTCTAAAGTCTACACATAATCTGATTTCTCCACTCTTCTTTCTAATTGGAACCAAGTTTACTACCCAACTAGAATGCTTTATAAGAAATATAATACTTTCCTATGTTAAATTATTCAATTCTTTTCTCATGAGAGGCTCCATGTGTGGATTGAATACCCTTTGTTTCTACTTGATGGGTTTAGCATTTGGATCCAATTCAATTGTATGTTGAGCTAGCTTGGGATTGAAACCTCTCAATTCCTCATAGCTCCAGGAAAATATATCAGGGAAATCTTGACAAAGTTGCATTAACTCATACCTCTATTGCTCGGTTGTCACTTTACCAATTTGAAGTGACTTACTTTCTCCAACCAAGATGGGCACCGAATCTTCTCCCATGACTTGGATATTTTCCTTCTCCTTCCTAAATTGATCATTAGGATTAAAATGGACTCTAAAGTGACAAATCCCTTTGGTAGTTTTTGGTTCCCAAATTGTACCACCCGATCACCATACTTGTTGTTCTAACTTTTCCTGATTTTTGGCCGAGAACTCACCTCTTCTTCTGCAAGAAATTGATGATTTGTTGATAATTTTCAAACACTTGCCAACTTACATTGTTGTCTAGCACTAATGGCCTTACAATCAAATGAATGATTGGTTGTACTTTATCTTTCTTGATACTTTCAACAACATCAAAGGATGACCCAACTACTGCAAGCCTATCAGTAGCTTGGTTTTCTTTCCTAGGGATGGAATTGATGTCGAAGCCCTCAAAATCTTCAATGAGGTCCCACACCCTGTTTTTGTAACACTTGAGTAGATCATTTAGAAGCATGCTATCCTCTAACTAGATTGACAATCAGATCAATGTCACCAAATACTTGTAAGTTTTTGAACCACTTTTGATTGACCAATGCAATCCTTGAATCAGAGCTTCAAATTTAACAGTGTTGTTAGAAAATGCAAACTGAAATATAAAAGCCAAATAATACTTAATGCCTTGAGGTGAAACAATTATAGCTCCCCCTCCTACACCTTGTCTACTTCTTGACCTATCAAAGAATAGATGCCATACCTCATTTTCATCTTTATGGTCTGGCTCGGTGATGCTAGGAATAGGCTGATTTTCTTTATGTATGCAATAGACTCCTAGCTCAGATTCTTCTATTTCTTGGTATAGATCAAAAGCATGCACATTTCTTGCCCATTCATCAAGATTTAAATCTGGTATGCTTCCAACATTTATATTAGCTTCATTTATTCTTGGATAATCCTCTTGATCAAATGTTGAATAATTGGCATTGATTGGGCTTGCAGTATGAGGCTCAATGTGAAATTTTGCAATAGGTTCATACCTGATTGTGGCCTTAGTTCCATATCTGGTTCTAAACAACATGTGTGACCAATCAGAAGATAAATAGCCTCCAATTTTAGCTGTGAAGTCCCTTGACAAGCATAGGGAAAAGAGTGGTGGCAAATTTATCACTGACACATCTTATGAAACAAGAATATTGGGGCATGCATGCAAAGTAAGGCTCAAATATTTAATTACTCCCACTGTGGTTATTGTTGTCCCATCTAGTTACACCCACCCCTTTGGATATGAATTCATATTGGAGGCCCATCTGATCAGCTATTTGCTTGGGCATTACATAACTACGTGCCCCAGAATCAATCATATAATTGTGTAATAATTTATCCCCAATTATCAATAAAACGTAGAATGGAGGGGGTTTCAAAATTTTACCTTGTTTTCCTCCATGATTCCCTTCAGGATGAGTAGCATTTGTGAGTACCTTCTCTTGCATATGAACTTGCTGATTTGAAGTTGACCAATTCTTCATGGCAGCTTGTAGTAGATCTCTTTGGCTTGGGATGGATAGTGATTCCCACATTGATATATTCACATTTGTCTTCTTCATCTGATCAATGATGTTGAATGGGGATGAAACATCTCTTTATTTTCCTTGGCCTACACATTCTTTTCTTGCACATGGGCAATAACAGCTTGGCATTTGAGTTGGTCTAGAGGATGGCTTGGGCTGTCCTTGCATGTTTGGAACTACATTTTGCTTGCCAACACCTTGTGGAGTGATGGAAGGTTATGGATCACCTGAATCCAATGATTTCCCTTCACCAATATTCCTCTTTTGACCTTGTATTGGCTGCTACACTCTGAGACATTACTTGATTTATGCCACAAAAATCCTCACCTTCATTCACTAGTGCAGGTCTCATTTGGAGCTGCATTTTGCTGGGATGTTCCTTATTATTGGTTTTTGTTTGGCTCAATTCACTCTCTACACTATTTTTGTCACCATCAAGGCTTGGTTCAAGGCACCATTGAAGCACATAGATTGGTTGTGAGTTTCCTTGCATGGGAAACACTACTCATATTCTTGAGCTATATTATTTTGCACCGCACTAAGGCTTTAGAGGCAGATGCAACATTGGGATTATAGGGCTGAAATGGTCTATTGGTAGGTGGCCTTACTTGATTTTGATTTGCAGCTGGATTAGGTGGCATATTGGGTTGATATGGCTGCCTATTAGGCTGATTTTGAGGCTGATAAGAAGGTATAAAACTTTGGGCCTGGCACGGCTCTTGACCGTAACCAGCTCATTACCAAAATTTTGTAATTGTTTCATGACTTCAAGCTCATTTGAAGCACTAGAGGATGATGTAGAAGTTTCATTTAAACTTTGATTTCTAGGAATGGGAATAGGAGCTATAATAGGTGCTTGGCTAGTGCTTGGATTTTCTCGAGTTTGGATACAAGGGCATGGGAGGCCTAGGAGCTAGCTTACCAGCTTGAATTAAATAATTTTCAGCCCTAATGGCAATGCTCTAAGCAGCAGGTATTGTTACACCTCCCATGGATTGATTAACATAGAAATATCATAATTTAAAGCCTTAAGATAGTATAGAAAAACACCTTTAGCTATTGGCCTTACTGCCACTGGAATTCTATCCCAAGTCCTTTGAAATCTAAAGTTGAAGTCTGTTAGTTGCTCATTGGGGGCTCTCCTGATGGTTGTCATTGTTCTAATAGAGACAAGTTATCTCCCTTTTCCCCAAATTGCTCATGGAGATCTATGTATAATTGATTCCAATTTTGGATAAAATCAGCCCCAAGGCTTCTAAACCATTGCAATGTTTTCCCTTTAAATGAAGATGTCAACAATTTGACAACAATTTACATCTCAAAAATCTCATGGATTGCACAAACATTAGCAATGTATTTAACATGATCACCAAGAGTGGTCTGATTTTCTCCAGTAAAGTATGAAATGTTTTTCAATGCTGCTACTAGAATCGGATTTTGTGCATTGAGAGCAAGTGGGCTGCTTCTAGTGAAGTTGACATAAGGGTTGGGTTGTGCCATTCTGATTGGCCCGAGAACCCTTGTTCATTGAGTGAAAGGTCTAGAAGGTGGAGGATTTGATAGAGTTCTATTTGGTGGAGATGGAGACATTCGAATCCTCCTTCCTCTATGCCTTCTTCTAGGAGAGAGCTAAAAATAATCAGATAACCCTTCTTCTCTGGCTCTTGACCTTGTGTTGATTCTTCTCACGAATCTTCAGACTATGATTGCTGAAACCAGTTGATTCTTCTCTTTGGAGTCACCATATGTATAGATCGGGGCTCTTTTGAGCAAGAAAATTGCAAAAATGCACATCAACTTTGTCGCAATGAAGGTAAATACCTCTAAGGTCCCACCTGGCATGCTAAAAATATTAGTGTAGATTCAAAACACCCCTGGATGTTTATTAGATTTTTAGTTTGATATTTGGATATCAAGTGTGAATGCACAACATTGAATCTTTTCCCCAAGTGTGGGGCTTGTAAAAATGGGAAAAAATCTCTAGATTAGAGGCTAGTTCATCAACTCTTCTAATTAGATGTATAACTTGAAAATTACAAAGGTTTAAACTCAAAATCCTACTCAAAATTCCAAGGGGACAGAGATAAAGATTGCAAAAGAAATAAAACTCGAGACTAATGAGGTGATACACCAAAGGAGTGGTGAAAATTTTACTTCAGAAATTGACACATATCATAGAAATGTAATAAAACATCATGCATGAACTGATAAAATGTAATGAAAGATTAGAAATGAAATAAACAACACAAACAGAGGATTGAAACTCATTCACAGAGCTTGCATTGTCATTTTTAATGTCAAAAATACATGCCTCATAATAGCGGAGAGGTAGAAAACATGTTACAGTCTAGGAAGAGGTCTGATATTCCAAAAACTTAGTTTTTAGGGTGAAAGAGGGAGCCTGCAAAACATAAAAATATCCAACCCTTTACAAATGAGCCAAAATTGGCTTTTAATGGCGAAAATTTGAGCCCAGGAAGAAGAAACGAAGGAAAACGTAAAGGGATGTCTCAACCACCAAGAAAATGCCATTAAAACAGCATGGGCACCCTCAAAAGTCCATTTCCTGATGTTTTTGACCATGCTGCGAGAGAATACGAGGCATAATTCATTAAAAATGGTGGTTGAAATGTCAGTTTTGTTCTCCTCCTCGTGCTGCAGGCATTTTTGATTTTATCTCCCCAATCCCCCACCCCCAAAACAAAAAATATAGTCCTTCATCATGTAGAGGATTTTACCAGCTTTCCAATGATACCAAGAGCATGGAAATCTGAGCTCTGGATAAAAAGTTATGTCCTTCCAAAGATTTAGGGAAAAACTAGGGCAAATTTGAATTGGCGGGCTGAAAATTTGAAATTTTCCCTCTTTTTGAATTTGGGAAAATTTCCTGATTTTTCCACCACTTGAAGTTTTGGTGCCACGTGGTAAGTTTTGATTGGTGCAGGCCTTCCCCTACCTTTTACACCTTTTGAGTCTTTGGAAAATTTTCCAAAAAATTCTCCGCCTTTGACGCTTCGAGGACATGTGGCATGTTATAATTGGACTTTGGGTGCACACTTCAAAATTTTCCTATGACCCCACCATTTCCCCAAATGGGAAACGTGGAATTATCCGATTGGCATTGTCCCGAACAATCTCTTTCTCCTCTGTGGCCTACCTAATGATTTTAGCCGACCACATGGACACGTGGCATGCTCGATTGGCACGGGTGGGTTTCATTCAATATTTTCCCCCAATTTTGGCAAAGGGAAAATTTTCTTCCGCACCTCAACCACCTAATTCTCCAAGGACACATGGCGTTTTTTACCGGTTGGTGGGCCTTCGCTCCAAAATTCCCCATTGCACCAACCTTGAAATTTTTCCAATTTCTCTCTGCCTAACCAAAATCCGACGGGCTCGGGACACGTGGCCTCTTTTTTTTGGTTGGCGGGCGTTCTAGCCAAAAACTTTCATTTTGTACCCCGTGAATACTTAGTGAAATTTTCTAAGTTGCCCTCACCGACCTGGCATTCTCGCTGCTTACGTGGAGCTTTCTCATTGGTTGGCGGACTCCCATGGGAAAATTTCCTCCAAAACTCCTCCAAGCCATAACTCAAAAAATACAAGGAATTAGAGGAAAAATTTTACCTTTCTGGAAAGATGAGAAGATTCTCTATCCAATGAAACCATTTCTGGTGAGTTTTGAGTGCTTGAAAGATAAAAATTTATGATTGAGACACAAGGAAGGAAGGAATGAAGGGAGTTAGCCAAAAATAAGCAAGGGATTATTTTGGATAATAGTTCCTCCACTTCTCTAATATTATCCTCTCCCATCGGTTGTGGATGGACCTAGTACTCATCCTCCCCTCTAGGGGAAAATATCTTTGAGTGTATTATCTCTAGCTCTTCCTCTACCTCAACTCTAGTAGTAGTGGAGGCCTCTCTAGTGTCTTCCCACTTTGGGTCACTCTCCTCCTTTTAGCCTAAATTAGTATCATCCTCCTCCAACTCTCTCGTGATGTGTTAGTCATGCCTCAATTTGAAGTACTTTCCTTGGCCTAGCTTCTTCCTCGATACATGGATTTGTTCCAACCATGGTGTGCCAACCTTGGAGTCAAAATTATCTACTAAATCTTTTCCCTTCAGTAGCTCTCTCTCTTGAATGCCTCCATACATAGAAGGCACCACTTGGATGGAATCTCGCATAGGGAAACCTAAATTGATGAGGAAGTTTGAGGAATGGATGAGTCTCCACTCAGCTAGTCTAATTGACCAACCGAGTTGTAGTATTACATGTAGTCATAATAATAACATCCCGACCCTATCTTCTAGCCATATCCCGATATGTTTATGTAATTATATATGTTTTAGTCAAGGTGTAGAAACCAACCGATATGGTCCCCGAGTATATCTATATCAACCCAACTCACTTCTCTAACTATTATGGGATATGTTATCCCAATTCCCCTCGATAGTGAATAATCCTCTCATAAACCCAACTCATAACTGGTGTAGGGTGACTAAGGTACTTTCCCTTCAATTTAGCAATCTTTTATAATTCATGGTAATTGGTGCCCAAGATATCCACTCCCTAGATGTAAACCCTACAATATAATTTTAATCATTATATTATCAAAGCCCATAAGTATCAAAACTTATCACTTCCATTATCCTCAATAAAATGTGAGGCTAAGATACCAAATATTTCCTTATATAGTGTAGGGATATGTGTAGAGTAAAATAAAAGAAATATCACTCCCTACTTGACACCCATGTCGTTCCTATCCACCCCTAAGTAAGTAGCCCACTAGAGAGCCTTAGATGTTTAGCTGATGCTTGTCAATACTACCTTCCTCTAAGTGATAGGAACTCCCAAAAATAACATACATACTCCAAGATGATACCCCAGAAGCTAGAAAGTGTTTTGGTCTACATCCTAGTAGCTTAGCAAGTCACATAGTAAATAGCTCAAAAGAGTAACTAACCACATCTATGATATCCTCCAAATGCCAACTCTCTACAATATATCCCTTTCTTCTTGGGTCAAACTCTTCAAAATATGAGGAGGCAAACCCTACTCACAACCATGTTCCATTAAATATACAATCCTTGTACCCATAAATGAAAAATAAAGACCAAGTTAGAATTATGTAGATGTATAATAAGCTCACAAAAAATAAAAATACAAGTGTAAACAAAAAAATCAATACTTAGTCAACAATTTGGAAGTTTCCTTAACTGTTACCGAATCACCACTTTTAACAGAGTGGTAGTTGTGCATTCATCACTTTCCTAAGTTAAAATTGTGTAATTTTTGTGGTGGTTATGTAACCTCTACTCTACATAGAGTGGAAGTTACACAACCACTGTAACGGTTGTGTCCACAAAATTTGGGTCATATCCTAAAAGGCTAAAATGTAAAAACAAATAAAAAATATACCAAATTGAATGAAACAAAAGAAAAATCCTATATGAAGCCCCCCTTGTGGTCATTTTATCTATAAATGTATTTAAAATTACCCCCTATGGATAATTTCAACTAATTCCTAAATTTTAGGGTAGAAATGAATAAATGAAAATAACTAACCCGATCATGACCTCGTTCGCTTGCTCCGTTGGTTGCACTACCACTACCATCATATCTAGATGCTCTTTTTTTACTACACTCTCATGTAAAATAGTCACAAATAATCCATAACTCAAAAAATCACCAAGTGGGTAAGTATAAATGATTTCTATAAATAATGTTTTTTATATATAGTGTGTTTTGTGGGGTGAGAGAGCTAGTAAAGGTATATTTATTATCCCCACCGACATGGTAATTAGTCTTATTGTATTAGTTTAGTATGTTTTGTTAATTAAGTATTTATCTACACTTTATTACCATTTTGTCTCGCAGGTGGTGAGAAGCTTAGATTGGTGTGATTTCAACACATGGGCGTGTAAGGTATAATTTATAATTTGCCATTTGGGAGTGCTATACATACAATTCACGTCTTATGCCTCTTCATGGCTAAAATGATTCTCTATGGGGAAATATATACACACCCAAAGTTTCAAGGTGTTATATTGTTGGAATAGTGAAAATCCCCAATGATAATAACTTTCATTTTCAAAATAAATTATGAATTCACGTCCTATTCCATTGCTTTCTACTCACATTTATGACTTATTATTATTTTATTCTAAGTTTCCTAGCCTCACTTCCTCTCATGAGTGTTTTTTCCTTTGTTTTACCTTTAAGTTATGTAACCACTATAGTGGTTGCGTAATCGCTGTCATGGTAGTTACGTAACATCTAGTTTAAGCGAGACCAATGGTTACAAAACCACCATGGTAGTTGTGTAACCGTGGGTATGCATGACTAGTGGTTTCATGCACATAATATTGAGAATTAAACATCATGTTTTGTATGTGTTTTTCTTTCTTAAAAGTCATTGTCTCACATGTTTTTGACCAAATCAGCTAGTTATGAGCTTGATAGATGTGTATGAAATTATTCTATTTTACTTACTATTCTTAGTAAATTATTTTCCCCTCCTTTGAGTGATCTAACACTTCTTTATTGCAAATCGTGTTGGACATCTTCGTTGTAAAATCTATATAAAATACATATTTTTCATGAAGCATATTTTGAAGCATCGTGAATTGAAATTTCACCATTAATCTACTAAAATCATTCCAAAAACACACAAAAAAAATCGAGCCTTTACCATGTTACTTCCTTGCATGCATTTCTACTAGAATACCTACAACCATCTTGATCCAACATTTCTACAACTTATTTTTCATACCAACAAGCACAACTACCTAAACTACATTAGATTCATTATTGGAAAAGAAGTTGAGGGCACTACCGAGATTGGATATTTTCATAGTTCTACATTTCAAGGTTGGGGTGTAATTAAATTTTCTAAAGCTTCCTTTCAATTTAGATTTCAATTCATAATCAACTAAAAAGATTTTTAAGAAAGATAAAATTTTCAAGTTAGTTTTATTGTCTCACAAGATCTTCTATTGAAAAATCCTTCTCACTCATCCTGTGGATTTGTTTTGCGAAGGATTTTGAGGAATTTCTTATGCACACATTTTTTCATTTCTTTTACTATAAAATTACCTCGTAGCTTTATTTTATTCATTAGTAATATTTAAATGTGCATACGAGTAATTATTTTCTTTAAATATTCCCGTATACTTATCCCTATGGATGTGTAAGGGAATTAAAATTGAATAACCTTTTGTGTCTCAGAGATCTTATTGAATTTCTTCAAATTAAAAAGCTTTTGTAGAATATTTTTGTTTACCGAGGAAGTTTCAAGGAAGAAACTCGCTTATGAGAAGCATTTACTTCTTCCCCTAATTATGAGGTAAAGCTAACATAGGACATAGAATCCAAATTTAAAAATTAAAAGAAATGTTATGTTTAAACTATATTATAAATAATAAATATGTAACAAAAGAATAGCCACATTCGACTATTTCCTCGTTTTTAAATTTTATTTTAGTATACAAGTAGTTTCATTTAATTAGAAGCAGCTTTCCATCTATCTGTAGTTTTTATTTACTTATTCCCAAAACTAAAAAAAATACCAAAAATATGGATTAAACTAATTAGATTAATTAATTTGTTTTATTTACTTTCATTCAAAAGTTTTTGGAAAATACCAAAAAACAAGTAGATTAAATTGTTTTAATTTCTTTAATTAATTAATTAAACGTAGATTTAATCAAATTAAAGGAGATTAATCTAGTTTGTTTAATTTGAATTTTTATACGTTGATGGTTTAAAATAGGAATTTAGATTTAATTAGATTAGAATTAACACACGCTCCCACATTTCGTTAGTGGATTAGGTTACCTTAACTTAGACTTAGACCCCTTTTAGTTTCTTTGTGTTCTTTTTTTATTTCTATAGATTGTTTCATTCCCACACAACCATCTAGGGCCCAAGATAACCAATACAAAGAGTTTATAATCCAACCATGCTTTGCAACCATTGACACAAAATTGACTAATAACTAATAAGCCCTTAGACACCTATTTTTCAAAGCCACCCCAGGTCCCACCTACCCTCATCATATAGTTGATTTCTTTAAATGACAAGGTAGACAATACCAAGGAGTTCTAGGTAAACCAACCTCGGTAGGTATTATATTTTTCCTTACGCCATTCTTCATTAAATATTCATGACACTCTTTAGAGAGGAATTTATAGATGACGAAGGATAGTTACCTCGTGTTCCATAACAAAGAAGGGTCTTATTCAACAGACCGATATTGACAAAGTGACTTTTGTAAGGTGATCATCCTTTATCGCACTATTACACTTGAGAATGTTAGGCAAACATTCATTTACCTTATAAGAAAATACCTATTGTGCTCGTTGAGGAAATTTGTTTTCCTTGATTTTCCCCGTAACCATTTTCACCTATTTCATCTATCCCATTTATTCTATTTTATCCATTCCATAGCCATTAATCCATTCCATTATGGCTATCCCAACATAACCTTGAGATTTCACGTGCATCTAAAAGTCATGTGTTGATTCTCGGGGATACAGGGGACCTTGTTATCCCCTCCCCTCTGTCTATATCTTTTCTTATCTTATATATCTACCATATCTACAATATAAACTAGGGGGATAATTTACCTACCCCTACAAGGTAGGGGATAATACGTAGGGGATACACCATATAGAGAGAGGACCCCCTATCTATATATATGGTACCCTGAGTAAGGACCCCTATATATATATTTCCCTCTTAGAAATTCCCCTATATATATCATTGTATCCTATCTTCTCTCATCTTATCTTATCTTATCTAATAGGCCATATATAGAGTTCAAGATATGGCTATAAGGAGATGGGGGATAGGGTTTGATTTATCAAATCAAATATATTAGATAGGGATAGATGTATCAATATAGATGGATATGTGTGGATTTCCTTTAACTATCTTATCTACCACCCAACCATCCCATCCCCGGATCTATTAGATAGGGTTTTCCCGCCCCATTTAGTTTATTATTTATGGAGATGGATCTGATAGGATGGAGATGGTGGATGGATGTTTGATAAAATGAAAGTGAATAGATAGAGTGGCTTGAGGGGGCATGGATATGAGAAGATAACGATGGTGGATAGATAGATGGCCAAGAAAGGTAAAGGACCAGATAGAGTGACTGGAGGTGGGATAGGGATGGGGATGGATAGATAGGTGGGTGGTAGTTTGGTATCGATAGGTTTATCCTTGGATGATCATACCAGATTGGGGAATCATTTAATTAGATGATCTCTATGAGGTTGTAATCCTCATTCATCTTTTACCAGTGTACTAGGACAAGAAATGAAACACCGATTTCATTCCAACCTTGATTGATGAAACCATCTTGTGCGATATGTACTAATTACTTGGGAGATATGGTCAAAGCCCTAACTAGACTTTAGATTCACACCTATAGTAGATCAGTTTAAAAGATCTCTCTATATCCTATTGAATATACTAGGATCTACCTCTCTCTAATCTAGCGTCTCTACCCATACATAGTAATAATATATCTAGTCGATAAGAAATGTCCCTAATATCTATAGTCACTTACTCCCCTATATATTTATGGACCGTTTTGTCTCTACTTACCTATTTAGGTCCAATCCATCAAACCAATACATATATCGATTACACTAGAGCCCTTAGTAAAGTTTACCTCCCGACTAGACCCGCTACTCCTACTCTTAATAGGGATAGGGCCATTTCTAGACTATAGATATAGAGGGGGAAAATGCCCCCATTCATTATAGAGAGGAGATCCCCACATGCCTATTTTTAAAAATAGATTCTATTCCATTGAGTTGTTACCATAGATACATAATATCAAATAAGCCCTAATTTATGACTATAGATACTCCATCTCGACCGAATCTAGATAATAGAATATATAACATATCTCTCCACTCTCCTCCCATATCCATATAGATATAGGGGTATGTCTCTATATGTGATCTATCATGCTAGGCCCTAGATATCTTATCTTATCTATCTAGTGGTGGCCCCATCTCCCCTATATATAGATATTATCTTAGATATCTAGTGTTCACCCTCACCCCCTGAACTATCTTATATTATTAATTTGGCCATGTCCCTATCTATATATGAGGTAAATATTAGCATATAATTCTCACCCTATCCATATATGGGGCAAATAATCATAAGCTTTATAGATCTACGCCCTTACAAATACATATACATATATATACATACATATATATATATACATATATATATATATATATATATATATATATATATATTTTTTTGGGGATGTATAGATCTAGGCCTATACATAAATTTGATTTCTCTAGCTGTAGATAACCTTTATAACTTTATAGAGAGGAAGGCCTATATATTAGAGACTGGGTCATATAGATCTATTGTCGTAAAATTTTTTCCTATCATCCGATCGCACTCCTTACCTAGAGACATATATAAAGGAGGGGAAGATATAAGAGTTAGAACTTCCCTTAGAAATGCATAGAGTGGGCCCTCGAAACATAAATATAGAGTGGGGAGTGGGAACCATCCCTCAACCCTATAAATATAGCTAACCCACTATTCAAAGCAAGTGGCCCAAGCTTAGAAATAAACCCACTCTAAACTAAACTCTAGATACGTTTCCCACCACAAAGGCATCATGATTAAGTGATACATGAATAGATGGGGATTGGCACATCCATCCATTATATACATGATATAACCGACATGACCACAATTCAGTTAATAAATTGATGATGGATGGATTCCATATATAAATAGGGGACTCTCCCATCTCATCTATATCTATAGAGATTTAGTTGGTTCCTAGAGTTCGATAGGGACCTATCCCCTCTTCCCTCTCTATATAGAGGGGAGGTCCCCTATATATATATGGGACAAGGGATCTCTCCCCTAGATATAGATTCATATATGGCCAAACCCCCTATCTAGAATCTAGTAATAAATAGAACCGCTACCTGATCCTACCAACTAGATCAATATATGATATAGTTTTCTACCTTCTCTACTCATCCCTAGATTGCCCCTAGTTTCTACCCTCTCTATTCATCCCATCCCCATATAGATTAGATAAGCACAACCCCACCTACCTCTTCTCCATATTAATAACAACCAGATGGCCTTCCCCGCCTATATATGTAGATGGATGGATGGTTCGAATATGTATCTATGGGAAGGTTTGATGTGTAAGTGAACAAACCTACCCTATATGTCGGTTAATTGACTCCCTTATTCTCTATATGGGGTAAAATATACTACCTATAGTCAATATTTCATACCCCCGATAGCTTCTTGTCTCCACACCAGATTTCCAAATAGATAAGATAGTGTAGGGTATAGCCATCATACCATATATCTATATAGGGCCTCTAGCTATGGATAGGGGCCCAACCATCCATAATATCCAACTAGATATGTATTAATAACTTTAGTTTACTATACTACTAATAACATGTATGGAGGAGGTGCAATGGTCCCATCCTAATCATATATGTCATCACTATACTCCCAATACCTAATGGGATATGAGTAGAGAGGGGATTATATAGGGGCATAACAACCCATATATAGAGAGGGGAACTCTTTATAAAGATTGGAATGGATTGGAAAACTAGATATATCTCAATATAGGTGGTCTAAACTAGATAAGATGTATTCGAATGAGATAATGGACTATTACAAGTCGGTGAGGATACCTATAGTTCTCTAGGGGACTCTTGATAGCCTACTAGAAAAATAAACTATAGTAGGGAGGGATACACTCAACTCCCCTAATAACCACCCATATAGAAATATATAGAAATGAGGCCTATATCCCATATACAAATAGGGGAGGGGATATAGATATATATAATATAGTTTGGGGACTCTAGTTCGATATATATGGTGGCCTAACATACATCTTGATCGATGAATAAATCTTAAGGAGGATATCATTTCTCTATATCTCGAGTTTTCCACTCATCCCCATGTCTATATATGTGTCGTGTGATTTATGCACCCCCACCCAGATGGGAGGCATATGTGTGTGTGTGTGTGTGTGTGTGTGTGTGTGTGTGTGTGTGTGTGTGTGTGTGTGTGTTTGTAGTTTAATGCCTACTTGATATCTATAGGTATTTGGCTTTAGATAGATGCGATAATTATCCATCTATGATCTAGAGATCGATACACTTGTCACACAAGAGCTCTATATAGATATGGGTCCATATATAGAAATTTATGCTCAAGTTGACCCCTATAGATAGAATATCATATCAACCTAATTCTCTAGATAGGGGTCCCCCTCTATTGTAATGTGTAGATAGGACAAGATATATTTATCTAGGGTGGGAAGTGTGGACTTCTACTACTGAATTCTAATAAATAGATATCATAAGAGAATATATTGATTGGAGCTATTTTTTTATTGGGAGATATAGTGATTGATTCATGGATTGAGACAGCTGCCTTACATCACTATTATGATGTATTATTTTGGCACTATATATAGAGAGGAAAAAAATTATCATTTAATTGGCCCATCGATCACTCTAATTAGATAAGTTAAATAGGACACTTACTGATACGAATGAATCTATATATGGGGAGGTTGGTTAAGCTACTAAAAATTGAAGCGTTTAACTAACCA
The DNA here is from genome assembly GCA_018340775.1 of Taxus wallichiana var. yunnanensis. Taxonomy (NCBI): domain Eukaryota; kingdom Viridiplantae; phylum Streptophyta; class Pinopsida; order Cupressales; family Taxaceae; genus Taxus; species Taxus wallichiana. The sequence goes on from CM031233.1 coordinate 419,585,104, forward strand.
TACTCATGAGTAATCTTATTGAGTGGGTGACCTCATCTATATTTCCTAATACTTTGGATCAACTCAATGTATATTTATATAGATATTCTCATTAAGATTGAGTTTTGAACTCTATATCTCTATTTGAACTATATATATATATATATATATATATAAAGTTATGAAGTTTATATCTCTATCTGAACTCTAACATTTAAATTGTAAATCTATATCTAGTTTGGCCTCTATATAGATAGATGGTCCTATCCCTTTCCCACTCTTTTAGAGGATATAACATTTTATTCTCTATGTGATATAATAGTCCAAATAGACCTTTATCTTGATCTTGTTCTCTGATGAGAATATACCCATATAGGGGAATAAGGACCATATATATTATATATAGGTGAGAATAGGAATGAATAATTAAATGATTGTCCCAAGACAACCTAGATTCAACCTCCCTATAGTTCTATGGGGGCCTCTATTCTATATATTTGAATCTAATCTTTCATGCCATATCTTTATTTAAGTGTGAAGATATGAGATGTCATGACCCTATATATAGATATATTAGATTTGATAACCCATATCTATATAAATATATACATTTATAGATCTATATATCTATATCTATGGGGATGGGACGATCTCTCTATATTATCCATCTCTCTATCTATCTATCTATCTATGAGTAAGAGATTTCATGATTATCTATCATCCATATATTATATACATGATACACCATTATATTTCTATATATGTGCTTCCCTCTCTTTATGTATAGGGCCGTTGGTGCATATTTTTGAATGAGACTTTATGAAATTTAAACTCTAGGGGACTCAATTTACATTTATGCTCTACTAGGGAGGATCTAATCTATATATGATTGGGAGGATGGAATTTAGAGTTTGCACTTCCCCACCCCTACTTACTAAATAGATAGGTGGGACTCCCCGCCTAGATATGAGATATGGTCCACCGTGCCCCAAGCCTTATAGATATCTGATTTGATCTATTCAGCTATCTAGAGGGCGAGGGAATCTAATCTAGTCATATTATGTATATAACATAGTACATTGATTCATACTTATAATCATATGATATATTGATAGTTGCTCCAAACGCATGTTATGTTCACCCACTCTCTCTTCTCTATATATGGGGTAGGGCACTTATGCTGAAATTAGGTGATGGACCTCTTGATTATATGGTATGCACTTGCCCCAATGGATATGGGATGGAATGAATAACTATTTTATTGGTTGAATGAACTGGTTAGCCCACTTGACCTACCCCATATATCTATAGTGCCCCATTATAGTACACCAACCCCATATATAATCTGAACTATGGGCCTTATTTATCCCTTACCTATCTATCTAAGGGCCCTCTTTCTCTACTCCCTATCACCAAGAAAGATCCATATAGGGGTGTCATATCTAGATATATAGGATAATGTCATTCATATTACTTTAAATAATTATCTATACTAGGTTATAAGTATTTATATGCATACGAAGTATTAATACAAGAGTAGCCCATTCCCCACTAACCCCATAGAATAGATAATCTCTTAATTGGAGAGGTGGGTCCTTGGATTCTAGATAGAGGCCCCCTTACTAAAAATCTATTCTCTATTTAAGCCTTCACCAACCAAGGAGATACCCTTATTTATATCCTCCACTCATTATGACCCATTCAATTAGATCAATAGTTATTTTAATAGGCCGAGATGTAATAAGGTGAGGTGAGATGAGATAAGGTGATATTAGTTTATTTTTACTTTAGTTCTGAGCATCCATCCAAATTACTTATATATGGGAATATCTAACTCACTAGGGAATTCACCTATCTTCCCATCTCATCAACAGGTCGATATACATAGGGATAGTGGTGTTGAATCTTAACTTATTATATATAGATAGTGGTTTGATTACAAAAGGAGAGATATAATAGTTCATAGGGGGCTTAACCTCCTTGACCCCACTCATGATCGTGCCCCCCTCTCTTTATATAGATAGGGACTGGCTTATTGACTTATCAAATAAGATCTAACAGGGTAATTGATTCTAAAGTGGCCCCTAACTCTATAGATGTAGTCTTTCCTTGCCTATTAAAAACCCAAAAAAGACTAAATCACTATGACCCACCCCATATATCATATATAGATAGGGAATTTCCTTCCCTAGATATATCATATCAAGCCATATCTTCTATCTCGGGGTTGTCACATCAAATGATAGTTAGATATAGGGTCTAGGGGAAAGTGGCATGAAATATCTAGGGGCCCTATTGTTTTGGTATGCATAATTAAGTACATATAAAAAGGAGAACACCTATATCTATATCTATACCTCCGAACCCCAAAATATACATAGGGGATTTAAGGGTACCATATCTATACTATAACCATAACCATAAATTGGGTAATGGAACCCTTTCTATCCGTATATGACCGGATAGGGGTTTTGGAGTATATATATATATATATAGTGGAAATATTTATCAATTGAGTTCCCCTCTATAGATATCATAACCATATCTATATTATCTCTACAATCCCATATCTCACCCATATAGATCTAAGGGGCCTTGATTTAAAAATGACTAATATGATATATTATTTTCATAAGGGGTGGGCGAGTATAGATATAGTTAACCAGGGCCCTTTGAATTATATATTTATGGATATGGAGCTTACTACGTTTATATAGGAAGGTGGGAATTGAAGGGTGGGTCGGGTGCACTACCAAGGAAAACATACACCTTATACTCCTCTATCTATCTAGTATCCAATTCTCCTCAATCTTTCTACCTAATAATTTTATATCGGAACCCTATGATCCTCTATCTTTCTAGAGACTAAAACATCCTTGTGAAAGTTTGGGAATATATGTGTTTTGAAATTCCTACATGGATCCAAGCAAACTCCCATGATAATCTAGATACCCCTATGCTTATTCAAGAGAACCCTTCCACTTATCTAGGAAGGCCTATGCTTTTCTCGAGCATCCTATACATCTATGCATCTTGAGCCCTATCACTATCTATCTCTAGAATAGATCAGTTGGGGTGTTTCCACCTATGTGGTGAGGTTAGTGGGATTCTTTATGAATAGGTTAATATTGAATAGATAGTACACACCCATATATCTATTTCAAGGGGTTCATTCCTGTAAATGAGATAAAGGTGGGGAGATGATGTCTAGGATAAATAAAATTTATGGATAGGTGGTGGTCAAGATGATAGATATAGAGTTCAAAGTTCATATATTCTCATTTAGATAGAGATATAGAGAGACATATAAAGAGAGTTCCAATTTCATACATTGAATTGATATTTGGGGAGGGAGAGGGGTGAGTGGATTACTCTATATACTATATCTAGTCATTATATAACCACTCAATTATCAATATTTAGTTCCCTTATCCATTGAATCATGATCTAAATATAGATAGAACTGAAGATCCTATTGATGATATCTAGATGGAATATTCTCTCCACAAAATTTTAATCTCCCCATTTAGCCTATATTAGCATATATCATACGGGGTAGAGGGGATGTCGGATAGAGTGCCTCATCCTCTCAAGCAAGGATAGTATGATAGTTAGGCCTATATATGGCCCTAATCTGAGAGGTAATAGGTAGGCCCCATATCTATCTAGGGCTAGAGATGGATAATGAATAGATGGGTACATCCATCCTCTATTCTTATTTATTATGTAAGTGATATCATTCAAGTCATCTCATCATTCGTAACACCTAGATAATTAATCCAATTCCTCATAGGTTTTAGTTGTAGTTGGCACCCTATATAGATATATGGAGATCTAATTCATGCCCCCAATATATACTATGTATAGTTTAAGCCCTATCAATATATGGGGAACTACTATCCATGTCCATATAGTGAAGCTTCCCAACTCCTCTTTGTTTCTACGTCGACCTATATCCCATCTATACATCACTTCCCCATCTATATATGTAACATGATTTTCCCTTGTATTTAATTTATCATTGTTGGCAGCTAGGAAATATATACTTGAGAGTGACTTGGGACTCATAGATATGGGGCCATCATCCTATCTAGTCAATGGATCCTACCGTAATATCCTAGGAGCCAACCCTAACTCCATATAACTATAGCCACCCTCGCCACAACGTAAGTGATAAGTCCTTATAGGCGGTGGGTTGATTCAACTAGATAGTTCTGAGTGGTTGGTTGAGCCCTATATAAAGATTAATTTTGAGATTCATGTTATATTTATAGTCTTTTTAGAAACCTATAATTACACACGAGAAATTTAAATACTTAGATTACGCTAATTCTCTCCTTTCTCACAAATCGACGACATATCGTCAAAAGCACTCATATTCCTCTTATAGTTGTTAATTAATTACAATACACTAATTGATTAAGTCACCTATCCAACTAACATCCTAATTAATGACCTTCCATTAATAATTCACCCCTTCTATCTAAACCAATTAATTATTATTAGTTAATTAGCCTTCCCCTTCATTTAACTAATAAATAATTATTTACTTGATTTAATCCTCCTCCTAATAGCCTAAATCATACTAATATTCCTCTAATTAGCTTCTATAAGATTACATCTACCTATTTGTTAATCACCTTTGATTAATTAAAACACCCCCAACTCCCATGACTTGCTAAGCATAAATTAAACCCTTCTAAAGTAAGGTTACGTTTTATAAAGCAACCTTATCCATTCCTAATCATGTTTTACCTTTATCCCACATGCAAAGGGATGAAGTGTTTCCTTTATCCATTGGGCTATATAAGGATCCCTCCTTCTACCTTTATACCTACACCTAAACTTCTTGAGAGAGAAAATGCAAAGCATATAACAAAGAGACTAAGAGCTTGCCTTTTGTTTTCTTGAGAGGTCATCATTGTTAAGAGCTAAGCTTCCTATTCTTGCATTCTTTAAGGATCAAACTTGTAATTTTTGATTTCATTGGAGCTAGATAGGTCCATTCATTTTGTTGGTAATCTAGGAGGGTAGAGATTTTGAATAGCATGCTAGTTTTGATCTTATGTTTCAAAGTTATGATGTTTAGTATAGATATTGTTTAGCTCTTTATCTTGATGGTGCTTAGGCTTTGTCTTAGCTAGATTATAGAACTATTTTAGGTGGTAGTTATTTCTTCATTTAGTTTAGCTTAAGCAAAGTACACATGCACACATTTGGCACACCTGGTGGGACACTTAGTCCCATGGCATTTTAGTTTAAGTTTCATTATTTTGGCTAACTTTTGATATGCACATGTAGTAAATATTGTCCATTTTCTTGGAATTTTTCTAATTTGATATGTGTAACTTCTTTTTCATATCCAACATTCTAATGGGTTGTTCCCATTTTTAAACTAATTTGTCAAAATTTGAGATATTGTGAGTTATCTTGTGTTGTTTATCATATTTTGGTTATAGGTGTGGCACAAGAACATTTTTAGGAGCACAGGTATGATTTTTGTGGCACACACACCTCTCTGGTAGTGTAGGCGCACTGTCAAAACCTAGTTCTCTGTTTATCGACCCTGGCACATGCGCGGTAACCCTGACGCACACACCCTAACTAGCATGAAGATGCACTAACCTAGGCATAGACATCATTTTGTACTATACCTTCACTACATTTTAAAACATGTCAGATCGGTGCGTACACCCTAACTAGAGCGTACATGATATTTTAGTGGTACAGACACATTTTTGTTGGCGCTGATGTTCTCGAGAATCTGGAACTATTTTATAAAGCAAAGTGGCACACAATTTTCTCAAGGTGCACATGTTTTCCTCAGCACAAGCATTCTGTCTGATTTCCCATCTATTTTTCTCGAAGGTGTCACATACATTATTTTTGTGGTGCACACACCTCTCTGGTGGCACAAGTGCATGGTAAGCCAAAAACACACAGAGTAGCGCATACTTTATTTTTGTGGCACACATGTCTCTCGGGTGGTGTAGGTGCACTGTAAATCAAAAACACAAAGTGGAGTATACGCGCTAACCCATGTGTAAATACCAAAATAGGGGCATAAGTGTCCTTTTGTATTTTTGAAATTAATGTGTTGAGGTGCTAACATTCTTGTAGGTTTTATCTAATCACATACTTGTCTTTGCAGGATATTTTTACATGTTTTTACCGTATTAGATAAGCTTTTCATGTTTACTTATTGGAATAAGATCGCATATGCTCTTCCTTGCATCCCTTTGGGTGATATTGGGAATCAAAAATGATTCTTAAGTCCTTTTGATGCTTTGAGGTTGTTAGGAATATTTGAGTTAGAATTGGTTAAACTTGACATAGTTGAATTAAAGTGTTTTTCCATTTGATATATTTTTGGATTTTGAAGACATCACGTATGCTCTTCTCTTGTGTCCTTGGATGATCTAGAGAATCATAAATGGTTCCTTCTCTTTTGATGGAAAAATACTAAAAAATGTCATACAGGACCAAAATTCCATCACTTATCAAAGAACGGAGGAATCAAAACAAAATCAAAAACTACTAATACAGTTGTTATATAGGTTACCAAATGGTGTTTGAGTAAACCACACATAATTAAAAAATATAAAACGAATAACATATTCAAAACACTGTGTTGTAGGTTTTGGAAAAGGCTATGTCCTCTCCACTCAACTGGAACATAACCCCTTTGGCATAATGCCTTAAGCTACAATAATGCGGGTGGTTCTAGGAACCCCAAAGTAGTCCACACAAGAGGGAAACTTGTGGATGAAATGAAAAGTGCTCCGCACTACCTATCCGACTAGTGATTCCTTTGTGAGATAGAGTTTCAAGTTGTCCCTATGTGACCCTTTTGAGTACACGATGGATGCATTTACGCCCACCGTGCTTGAAGGGGGCAAATTCAAATACTCCTAAGAGATTTGGGACTATTTGGGTAAATCATCCCACTCGTGGATAATCTTTGTAACACCTAAGATGAGAGAACCACTTAGGAAAATATACTTTCGCCAGGAGCCCACTTTGACCATTCTAAATTAGTGTTGAGTTGTGAACCATATTTTTATTACAAAATGTGTGACGCGTTACTTTCACTTAGTTTTTACTTGCCTTAGGGTGAGGTGAAACTCTTTTGAAGTGAAGCCAACATTTTTCATTCCATTTTTATTTACTTCCTTCACATTCTTTTGACACTTTGTTGATCAGAAGGAGAGTGACTACCTTTGTGTTACCAATCGATTGTTTCTGCCACTTTTTTGTCTATTTACACCCATCCATGTTTACGGTTGGGTAAGTTAAACATCTAAAGTGCATGGAGACGTATTCATATCATTGGTGGCCATTGTGATCTTGATACCCATGTCAATATTGTCATTGTAGTTAGGTGTGGTTCATCATCTTGAACTTCCTTAGAAGGGTTAGCTTGTTTGTATCGTATCACTACAATTTTGATATTTACGTCTTATTTCTTGTAAACTCGACATAAATATCTATATTGTGAGGTTATGCTACACACATTTTTAACTATTCCTAGCTATACTTTGAGCTCTTTAGTTCGATTCTATTATTACCTCAATTTTGAAGAGTGTTGGGTGTTACCATTTGTGCGTGTTATATCAATAACACCTTGATATCAATACCTTACTTTCTCGCAATTAACATATCTTGGTGATATTGTTGTGTCATTCACAAATTGTAATTGGAAATTTTTGAGATATAGGTATTAATCAAGTTTGAGATTTCTCCTAGTATATCTTGTTAGGGGGTCACATTGAATTTTTGTATTTACTTATGTTTTGTTCATTTTCGTGAACTTAGCATAAGTAAGAACATATTGTTAATTATCTTGTGACACGAAACTAATTTTTCAAACGTAGTGTAGGAGGTAATTCATTTGATAGGTTTAGATACCAAACATTTTTTTCACTGGGTCTTTATCACTCTATTACAAAGTGGTACTCTCACATTGTTAATTCTTGACAATACATGTTGCATTTCACTTAGCCGTGTGTCACAAAGTTTTGAACACATTTACAACTTACCTTAGTGAAACTATCACAAAAACATGGCTCCTAAAACATGATTAGGACTCAAGAAACAGAGATACAAGGAACAACAAGTGCAAGCTTGGGAAGCCTCTAAGATAGGGGTCAAACCCCTTCATTGGACATGATCTAAGACCTCTGTTTTTGTGAAAAAGAGATAGAAGATATGGTCGATCATAGTGGAAATGAATTAGAATCCCCACACACATAATTTGATATTGACCCTACTTTATTAGATGAGTTTCTTTTTACAAATAAGGATAGAGTGCTAGCACAGTCATATAATTAGGGGCCAAATTTCCCACCGAAAATGAAACAATCCCAATCGCGAATAACGCTACCGAGGAAGAATGACCCCTTATCAATATGGAAGATATTTTGATGCATGGACATGCTTCTACCTCTAATGTAGGGAATGATAAAGTGATGGGGCATAGAATACCCTTTATCAAAGTGCCACGTAGAAATAAGAAAAGACATGAGACTGGTGAGGAACCTCCACAATACGAGGAAGAGGAAGAACCTTTTGAAGAAGAAACCACAATTCAACAATAGATTAGTAACCTAAGTTGACAATTAGCTTTTCTAAGCTCCCATGTACATAAGGAAGAAAAAAAAATGTTCAAAGGTCGAAGCCTAAGGTTAAGATCAATGAACTCCATAGATAAAACCAAGGAGAAGATGATACAGGGTATCATCGCGTATATATCCCCACTTCTCCCACTAGAGAACAATTTCTTGTACAAGAGGTAAAGTATATGAAAGTGACACTCACAAGCCTACAAGAGAGAAATATAGGGAGCATTAGAAATTATTAATATGAAGAATTATGCCCCTATCCTTTTGACAAGACCATGACCCTCAACCCTTTCCTAAGAAATTTGATATGCCAAAATTTGACAAATATAAAGGGAAGGTAGATCCATGGGATCATGTCGAGGATTTCTATATGGCATGCCAACGGGTTTCTTATAGTGAAAATTATCTCATCGAGACTTTTTCCTAAGAGTCTCGGAGGTCAAGCCTTTAAGTGGTTCACACGGTTACATCGGGATCAATTTTCACCGGGCCGAAATAGCGAGAAAGGTTCGTGAGTCACTTCTCGTACACCATAGAGAGTGATGTCACCATGACAGATTTATGTGGCACCAAACAACTTCCTAATGATACTTTCTTTAGCTTCCTCCAATGGTGGAGAGGGATAGCTAGTCGCTTCCCTTGCGCTTTCCCTGAAAAATAGTTGGTTAGTATTTTTGTTCCCAACCTAAACCTGAATATAGCTTTCCACCTCCAAACACATTATGTTTGCACTTTTATAGGAGGTCATCAAAAAGGGGTTCAGATAGAGAAAGATGTCATTGCCAAAGGAACCCTCAAAACCCAATCTAGAGATAATCAAAATGCTAAACCCATGGAAAATCTGAAGGTTTTTAACAAAAATAAAAATGTGGTGGGAGATGGGATCACTAATTCCAAATGTGTACAAATGGTCCAAACCGGTCAACCTTTTAAACTGACCAAAGGACCAATTCAACCACCACCAAAGTGAAGAACATTCACCTCTCTTAATGAACCTTTGTCAGTTATACTAAAATAATTGGATGCGGCCCACATGATGACATATCCTACGATGTAACCATTTGACGAAAATGCTCCAAAACCTTCATGGTACAAGGAGCATGAATATTGTGAAATGCATCATGTCAACGGGTATAAGAAAGAAAAATATATGTGACTCCATCATTACATATAAGACCTCATTGATAATGGGGAGATAGAGGTGGACAACCCAGAAAAACATAGACACCTAACGAGAAAATGGGGATATATAAAGAGCCATTCCCCAATCATGATAAATCAAAAAATTCAAAGAAGCATTAGGGAGAGTCATCCCAAGGTTATAAAGCAGTGAATTACTTGTACACCAAAAAAGACAATAATCATTATGATTCACTTATTGGATGTATTAGCTCTCCTACTAACCATGTCAACACCATCTAAATCAAGGGAAAGGATTGTGTTGTAGTAACAAGGTGTGCCCACCTCGTGATTCCGAAACCTTCTCCATCAACCCCACAAACTGGTAAATATAACCTTTTAGAGCAACCCGAGAAGACTTCGCTAAGATTTCAATCTTAGATCTTCCTAAGATATCCAACGTGCATAAAGACATTCTATACCAAACTCTTCAGGGGTCGGGAGTGCCATTAGAGGTTGATCCTACACACCTGTAAGCCATAGTTGCAAACATCATACCAAATGAACATATTTCCTTCAACCATAGGGAGATCCCTACTTGAGAATCCAACACATAATATTCCTTTATATATTGAGGTAGTTGTCACCCGTAGGAAGATCAAACGGGTGCTTATGGATAACGGATTTGGGTTGAACATTTGTACACTCAAGTTGGTTAAATAGCTAGGACATACTGAGATAGATCTTGAGTCTAATATCATCATTGTCACTACATATGACAACGCAAAAGGGAGTCAGTGGGAATAATCACGTTACCCATGGAGGTGGGTCCCACTTGCCATCGACAAAGTTTCACATCCTAGACCTAGAACTTCCATATAATATGCTTCTAGGCCGACCATGGATTCATGCCATGTAGTCCGTGCCATTGACGTTTCATCGGTGCATTAAATTTAAGCATGAGGGACACACTATTACCATACAAGGAAATTTAGAGCCCTTTCCTCACTGCAGAGCTCTCAACAATTTTGCACATAAGGGCATATACGTATGTCCCTCCACCGATATAGATGTCCCTCTCCAATATGAGGCCATGGAATCCAAGGTGGATTGATTCTCTCGTTCTTGTGCCCATGGTGCATCTACTTCAACATCTCTGTTTGATTCCCGGGAGATGAAAATCCTTGAATATGGTTGTGGAGAATATAATGTATAACAAGCGCTCTTTGTTTCAGACCTCTCATTATCACCCAAGACTAGAGGTCACCCTAACTATCGCTTCAGAAGACCTAGAAATGAACACACTATCGGGTCATTCTTTCCTAGAGGCTTTTTAGCTGAGGAAAAATTACTTGATCCACCTATAACTTGGGTCCCAAAGGATAATCAGTCATCCTGTTATTGAACCCCGAATATGAGAAATCCAAAGAAATGATGTACTCCATGGGCTACAAGGGCCTAGGATGTGGAAGAAATGAATAAGGACAAAGAGAACCAGTGCCTCTTCCACATTTCAAAATAAAAATACTAGGCATTGGGTTTCACACTTATGGAGCACACCCAAATGATCAAGACACTACTTGTTTTGAATGTGAGGATAGCTCTAACTATCTAAACAAAGTGATATGGATTCCCATTGTAGGCAATATGAGAATCTAGCCTCCACAAAACTCTTCATGAACAACATTGTCCTAACCATAACCCCCATGGAACCAACCCTTGACCTTGCGTACCATTCCCTTGTTGAATGGGACCAACAACATCACATGTTGCTAGATTTATTTGAGAATGATGAAGCTGCACGCAGTTCATGGGCATAAGGGATACGATTCCCATTGGAGATCACAAGAAGGGTTTCTTTATTAATTTGAATATCTATGCCTACTTCGGCGAGGAAGCTAAGCTTCATGGTTAGAAAAACTTAAATAAAAGCAAGGGAAAAAGTTCCAACATAAAGCCTTGAAAAAAACCAAAGTCCAAGTCACACAGTGAAAACCTCTTTGAGGCACTAGCCAACAAACAAGTAAAAAAATCAAAGGACAAACAAAGTGACCACACAAAGGATGAAAATATCATGGAGACATCCTTGGACAAAGATCTCAACCTTCCTCCCAATCCTACATGTATGGAGGACTTATCAAAATTACTAGTCGAAGAAACCATTGATGTGAATATTGGTACAAAAGAAGATCCCAAGATAGTTAAATTGGGAGCATCACTCTCGGCTAGAGAACAAAAGACATTCACTATGCTACTGTGAGAGTTTATAGATGTGTTTACATGGTCTTACAAAGACATGCCTGGATTAGATCCCACATTAGTCATACATAACCTAGTTGTGCACGTAGATGCTAAGCCTATCAAATAGAAGCTCAAAAAGATGCACCCAAGAGTGGCCTTACTGGTTAAAGAAGAGTTGGAAAGATTGCTTACAGTAGGGTTCATCTGGCCTATTGATTATTCTGAATGGATATCAAACATTGTTCCTATCTAGAAAAATCCTATCGGCATCAAAATCTACATAGATTTTAGAGACATTAATAAGGATTTCCCTAAGATGATTTTCCACTACCAAATATTGACATGATTGTGGATTCAACAATAGGATACGAGATGTTATCTCTCATGGATGGCTTTTCAAGATACAACCAAATCAAAATAGCTAAAGAATATCAGCACAAAATGGCTTTCACGACTCCTTGGGGTACCTTCTATTATCAGGTGATGCCATTTGGCCTCAAAAATGTAGGAGCTACTTATCAACGGGAAATGATAGTGATTTTTCATGATATGATTCATGATATCATGGAGGACTACATGGATGAAATCCTCAGAAATTCTAAGACAGAGAGGATCACCCTATCATTTTATGGTGTATCTTTGAGCATCTAAGAGAGTACAAGGTTAGGCTGAATCCAAAGAAGTGTGTATTCGGTGTCTTTGTAAGGAAAACTGTTGGGCTTCATTGTATCGAGATGAGGTATTGAGGTAGACCCTACTAAAGTGTCTCATTATTACTGAAATACCTCCAATTAAGAATATTAAGCAACTTCACAATTTACAAGGGAAAATCTAGGCTATTTGCCACTTCATCTCTCAGCTTGCAGATAAGTGCCACTCATTCACCCACTTGCTTAAAAAGGATGTCACCTTCATCTAGGGACTTGAGCAATAACAAGCCTTTTCTTTTCTTAAATAATACTTGGCTAATCCACCTATCCTCATGGCTCTAACTCCTAGAGAACCACTCTTGCTCTATATTTCTACTATGAAATTTGCTATTGGTATGCTGCTCACCCAATACGACCTGGGTCATAAGGAAAAAGTAGTGTATTATCTCAGTCACACCCTCATCGTCTATGAGCTTAATTATCCTCAAATTGAAAAATCTTGCTTGGCTAATGTTTTTACTTTTCAAAAATTCTCCAGTATCTATTGAATACCAAAACCAAGCTAATATCAAAGGTTAACCCACTCAAGTACTTATCGTCTAAACCCACCCTCACGGGTAGAATGGATAATTGGATCATTCTACTAAGTGAGTTTGACATAACATTTGTACATCGAAGTTGGTTAAAGGACAAGTACTTGCTGAAAAGCTAGCGTAAGAAAATTTTCTAGCACTCAACCTTTGAATCTGGATCTCGCCGATGCCTCCTTGCTTTACATTAAAGAATATATCATATGGCGATACATTTTAACAGTTCTTTACATTTCATGTTTCAGGTGCGGGGGTATTCCTTATTACTCCTAGCGATCCTATACCACAAGCTTTTCACTTGAGCTTCCTTACACAAATAATATTGCAGAGTATGAGGCACTTATTGCAAGGATGAAGCTAGCTATCAAGTGGAACATTCATCATGTCAAGGTTGTGGGTGATTCTTAGTTAATATTCAAACAGCTTTAATGATGAATACAAGGTTAAGGATGACAAGATCATACCTTACAAAAATCTAGTAGAAACTCTAAAGGAGTACTTCCTGCACATTACATTTGACCGAATCCCAAGAACATAGAATGAGATCGGTAGATGTCATGATGACAAAGTGGGTTCTCTCGTCGTATTCCACCAGGGGAATAATGACATGTCATTCTTTGTAGAAATTTTATGCCATCCTACATATGACATGCCGAATCTTATCTCGGCTTGTGATGTTGTTGGTCCCAATTACCTATGGTACGAACCCATATTTACCTATCTCGAGGATAACACGTTCCCTCCCGATATCTCCCGCTCTGAAAAGCAAATCCTGATTCACCAAATAGCCCATTACACCCTTTTAGGAGGTACACTTTATAATTGTGGCTACGATGGGAATCTATTACATTGTCTTGATGTGATGGAGTTGATCCAAGAAATCAAAGAAGTACATGAAGGGGTGTGTGGAGCACATACGAGACGGAATGGTCTTAGCTAATAAATTATTGAAAGTAGGTTACTATTCACCTACCATGGAAACCGATTGTTGCGAGTTATGTCGAGAAATGTGTACTTTGCCAAAAGTATGGAAACTTCATCCATGCTCCATCGTAACCATTGCAACCTATCACTACCCCATGGCCATTCTCTAAGTGGGGACTTGACTTGATAGGAAAACTTACTCCTACCTCATCTAATGGTCATACACACATCATCATGGCTATGAAATACTTTACAAAATGGGTGGAGGTTGTCCCTTTAAGCTATATAACAGGAGCTTAGATTTCTAAATTTATCATGAATCATATCATTTGTCAATATGGCATTCCCACGGCCATTGTTATGGATAATGGGAATTCATTCAAGAATAAAATGGTGAAATGTATTTTTCAGTGGTTCTAAATCAGGTTAAAATGGTCTACACCATATTACCCTCAAGGTAATGGATAGGCCAAAGCCACAAACAAGACTTTGGTGAGAATAATGGAGAAGATGGTCAGCAAAACAAGTCGTAATTGACACTTACAAATCCATCCAGCCCTTTGGGCTTACAAAACCTCCATTCACACTCCTACGAGTGTGACACCATATTCTCTAGTGTTTGGGACAGAATATATCATCCCCTTAGAGATCAAACTTCTTTCCCTGAAAATTTCTCTTAGGGACTATCTAGATAAGGATGAGGATTACCGGGTACCAAGACTCACTGAATTTGAGCTCCTAGATGAGAGGCACATTCATGATCTTAATCACCTTAAATTGTATCAGAATAGAGTCTCCAGAAACTACAACAAGAGAATCATCCCTCATCAGTTTGAGGTGGGTGATTTAGTCATGAAGGAGAACCAGTTCAAAATAAGAGCGGAACCGGAAAAGAAAGGAAAGTTTGAATCACATTGGTTGGGACCCTATGTTATAGTCACTAAGTATGGCATAGGGGAATACAAAATTACTCACCCTAATGGTGATGAGATCCATGACCCTATGAATGCCATGCATCTTAAGTGGTTCTATGCTTAAACATGGCACGTAAAAGTCAAAAAGTAAAAAAGTAAAAAAACATGGTAAAATGACAAAAATACAAAAAAATCAAAAAGTAAAAGAGAAAACAGTCACCTACAAGTGAAAACCATGTAATTGTGGCACTTTGGATAATTCCTTGGGTGAAAACAAATTTCCGGCACCTTGGGAGGATTCCTTGTTCACAAGAATCTTACATCCGAGGATAGTTTCACTTGGCCTTGCCCTAGCTCGCCTTCGAGGTTCCTCAGTGAGCCCACTCCGCTCGTGGACTTGATTCGGCTTTGTCTTCTTCTATTCATCTGTGAGGGGCATGGTCTTTTGCTATTTTCTATCCTATGTTGGGGGTAATTCAATGACTTTACCTTCTTGTTCATAAGCACATGGCTTCGCCCTTGTACATTCCCATCTAATGTCAGGGGGCATCCATGCCTTCTTGGTTACCTATGCATAACTCTAGAAAACCATTAGAAAATAAAGCGTAAACAATAGAAAATTGTTTCTCAAAAAATCCAAAAACATTGAAAAATGTAAAAACACAAACATAATAGAAAATTGTTTCACAAACACAAAAATAATAGAAAATTGTTTCACAAATACAAAAATAATAGAAAATTGTTTCAAAAACCTAAACAATAGAAAATTGTTTCACAACACCAAAAAAAAAGAAAATTGTTTCATGAAAACAAATCTTACAAAAATATTTACTTACCTTGTCTTGTTTCTTGTTTTGCTTGTTGCTTGTATAGTTGTTTTATGTTTTTGCTTTTGGGTTATTTATTGCTTGGGCATACTTTATTAGGATTCATCTTTTCTTGCTTAGATTATGTTTATTCTTTCTTATGCATATTGAGGTGTGTTTTTGAATGCTAGTGAATCATGGTGTATTATGTTAATTCATTGTGTTCTTTCTTAGCATTTGATTATGTTTATTACATGTACATTATTTTGTTATCACAACATCACATTACCATCATTATCATCACATATAACATCATATATCAAGAAAAAACTAAGTATACATCATACATGAATTCTAAGATAATCATCACATATTGTATCATCAAATAGGGAAAGAGGGATGAAAAATATCAAAATCTATACCCCGCACCCTTATCATCATATCATCCCATCCACTAAGTATGAAACATCACATAAACAAAACACATTTGATATATTCTACAAGATACCATCATTTGGAAATAAAAACACATGTGATACATCAACAAGATCATGATACATATACATGTCAAATCAAAATAGAATACATCATAAGCACATCTATCTATCCATGAGAAATAATAAACAGTGTCCATCTCATATATACATATCTCATGTCACAAATGTCCAAATCATACATATATGGTATATCTATGTCAGAAATAGATATACATCACGGCAGAAGTATCATAAAATCCTTCATCTGAGGCATACAAAAGAATGGTACATATAACGGAATAAAAGCCTTCATCGTGAGGCATGTATCAACACTACTCTATATCAAAAATCCTTCACCGAGGCGTATAAAGATGATAGATCAAAGTGTCCATTTATATCTATACAAGTATAAACTTTGCTAGGTCGGTACTCAAAATAATACATCATCGATACGAGGTGCCATAAAAAAGGGGGCATGCATCGAAAGAATCAAGCCTTCATCATGAGGCATCATCAAAATAAAATTATACAAAACTATACATCAAAATCAGCCTTCATAAGAGGCATGTATACAAATAATTTGTATAAAAAACTAATGTAGAGCTCAACCATAGCTCTCACCCTAGCCAGGACTCCCAGGTCTATCACCTGGTTGATAGAACAATGGTGGCTGAGATGGCCCCCTGCCTGCCGATCGCTCTAGCATTGGCTACCTAACTCGATCTCATCGAATGGACTGATCTTCATGACTGGGAACCCGTCATGCTCATCTCTGAGTGTCAAGGTAGTACCACTCACTGATATGGGGGAACTACCCTGAAGTAGGCAGTCCTATAAAATAAAGCCTCGCCACTGAGCCTCGTAGCATCATGTATCAAGTCAGTATCTCTAGACGTGAGGGCTTCCTAAAGGGAAAAATCATGCTCACCTGTCACTCTACCTAAATTGGCCTCATCCTATCTCAAAGAGGTAGCCTATCAATCTCTCTCTCGGTAACACTCTACATCTCGGCTCATGCCTGATCCCTCTATGTAAGAAGGCCCTATGACCATCTGTATACATGATCCCTTTGAGCAATGACCATCCACACCTGAGTCTGGGACGTGTGTAGGAGGCTCAATATCTGAGCCCCCGTATGGTCATCACTCGCATCCGCTCGCTCATGTCCCTCTGCACCTCCCGGGCCAGCCTGGGCCCAAGCCTGATCTTGCTCTGATAGTAATGTGATAATATGGGT
The DNA here is from genome assembly GCA_018340775.1 of Taxus wallichiana var. yunnanensis. NCBI lineage: Eukaryota > Viridiplantae > Streptophyta > Pinopsida > Cupressales > Taxaceae > Taxus > Taxus wallichiana. The sequence continues at coordinate 419,602,661 of CM031233.1, forward strand.
CTAGGCCTGATCACGCTCGCTGCCGCAGTCACACACCATCCTTGGGCCTCATCCCTCTCTACTCTCATTGTGTCTCTCTTAGCTAATGCATGTTGTAACTACTTGCATCTTTACTGTGGCTATCTATGCCACTGGTTGTGTGGCTATTTTTACCACTGTGACTAGTCCCTAGGGCACTCTAGATGACCGACCCTACTCTAGGACACTCACTCGGGAAACTAAATTGGTGCATGTAATGGGCCCCGTGGCCTCAATCCATGTGCCTGTGAGGCACCTTGCCCATCATGTGGAATACCATCAAAAGGATCCTCTAGATCCAGCCCCACTTCTCTCTCTCTATGCTCTGAACTATGCCAGATCTCTATCAGTGGACAAGCACCTACTTCCTAGGCCTACTTCGGGATGGTGAGACACTAGGGGAACATAGTGGCATACCAAGCTATATAATCTGTTGTAGTCCCCGGGTCCCACACCTGTCGTACTGGGTCTTATGCCTGTGGGACCACCTGTGTAAAACTCAGCCTAGCTCGGGCCCCTGGTATGTGAGGCCCCATGGTATGCCTCTCTGAATCTCTACATGCATATCATATATCGAGCCGTGGGACCCCTTGTACTCTACCAAGATGCCGTTGGAACTCGTTAACTTGATACAACTCTATAATGTAGTTGCGGTTGTCAATGATAAAGTTCTCTATTAAGCACACACTGAGCTCTATGGCATCCTTCGGCCACTGGAAATGTCTGTAAGGCTACCAAATAATATCTATCTCTTGTAGTTCATCAAACTCTAACCTATATCCGAATAGGCAGCCGAGGTGGCTATGTACATCACCACCACCGATACCCACGCCGTGTTAGATGGCTCCTCGGGTCTTGGACACACAAAGTACCCACAAGGGGCATCCAATCATAATATGGTCCCATGACCAAATCTCTAGTAAAGAGGCCGACCCACGGTCTTCTAACTATGTGGTAGGTAATCAAATGTAGATCCCAAAGATAAGTGGGCCAAAATGCACTATCCCCAAAGCAGATCTCTTGCCACCGAAAATGTCGTGTACCAAAGGTAATAATCCTCTCAGAATGATGTCCCTGTCTTAAAAATGAGTAAAAATCCACCGATAAGAGATATAATGTAGAGAGGCCCCGATGCAAAGATAGGGTTAGAAATGCACTCGTGCAAAGATATGGTCATAACATTGTGTGGTATCTCATCTACATCAAAAAGATCACTACACACTACTTTAATCAGCCTCACATAGGAGTTGTACTCAATCGAGTGCCTATGATCAACACACGAAGGATCCACCATATGTCCTTAAGGGTCACAGTCATCTCCCTATAGGTAATCTAAAACACTAACTCTCGCTATGCCATTTCTTGGCTAGTGTAGTCGAGGCCATGGTCTAATGTAATAGAGGGCATCTCGAGACACACTGGCCTAGCCCTACTGCCTCGAGAAGCATAGCCATGGCATGCCTGTCTCACCGGTGCATGCTCCCCTCTAGCTCTATTATCCGGGAGTGGTGCTCCTGCATGATCTCGTAAACCGACAACCATCTCTCGTAAAATATCAAATCACTCGTTAGTTATCGACATTTCTTCTAAAAATCTATCTATCATTTTAGGGTTAACCTAAACACTTAAAATTTCTTCTAAGTGTCATCTTTTTGACATTTTTTTAATCTATCGTCCATCGGCATGGGATGCATGCATGCCCATTTGGGCATGTACGCCCCCTTTGGGTGTGTGCGCCTCCTTTTAGCATGTGTGCATGTGTGTGTTTGTCTTATGGCACTTGCGCCTTCATTTGGGTGTCTGCGTGCCCTTTTTGGCATGTGTGCCACATATTTGGTGCTTGAAACATCATTTCTATACTGCACTTACACGAGTGTACCCACAAGTTTGTGCGCCCTCCCTTTCATGTGTGTGCACCCACTTTTTGTGTGTGCACCCTATTTCCTATGTGTGCATGTGCGCACACATGTGTCAGTGTGTGCGCGTGCTCGTGGGTGTGTACAAATCATGCCCGTGTGTGCGCCATGCGCCCCCAAGGGATGCCCGCACCCCCGACCCGATACTCCGCACCTACACGCATGCACACCAACGTAACTTCTTAGGGATAAAAGCTAAATTTGGGACATTAATTGCAACAATTAATGAGCAAAGTTCATATACTCACAAAGGTGCCATCGTGCTCGCTACCACTGGTACCCTCAAACCGCATCTGCTTGCCTCACTTGGTCTCATGCGATCACCATTGTCCTTCTCACTATCAGAGCCTCACGGTAAAATATTATAAAAGGCTCGATTAAAATGAATTAGTTGCAATGTTTTTACCCCCCCTGAGTGGGGTATATTAACCCATTTTTCACCACCGGGAGGTCCTGTAGGCCCGTTTCGATCGTTGTTTTCTCCTTTGTTCACCATGGAATAAGTATTTTTATTAAATAATTATTTTTCTCTTATTTTTCACCATATTTGGGAATTTTTTGCTATATGATACGCCTTTATTCTCCCTCGGATAAATTTTATTTCTCATAGGCAATTTTTCTTCTTCTCCACACTCGTAAATAATTATTTTTAAAATAATTATTTTTTATTAATTTTTCCACTACACAAGGACATTTTTGTCACTTGTTTTTTTTCTTTCTTCCACCTAGAGCACTTTCTGTTGTACCTAGGCCCTTCATTCTATTGCATTTTAGAAAACAAAAAACAAAAACAATAGATATATCACGTCAAACAATCCAAAAACAGGGAAATTTTTTTCACAAAATCCTATAAAGTAAAAAACCTACAAAAATGGTCACTTGCTTATTATGGCTGAAACTTGTGTCTTGCACACGGTATTTTCTCCATACCCGTTGTTTGTCTCACAACTTCCCTAATTAATATGACTCATGGATCACCGCATTCACAACCTTTCACAAAGCTAGCTACTTTCTTCGTCTCGTACTTTGGGGCACGTTTGTTACCTGATGTTGTTTCATTGCACAACACAACACTTTTCTTGGACCCCGTGTCCATTATCATTTCCCCTTGCATGCACCCTTGCTCGAGGTATCATTTTTAACCCTTTTCATCAATCACGAACTTGTGAATCTCTTCAGCACTAATAAAAAAACATTTGTATAACTGTCTTGACCATTGTTGGGTTAGGTATGTGCATTCGTACTTGTTTTCCTTGTTAGATGAGATTGTTTCCTTCTCGTATTGCATTACATTGTTGTATGTTGCATGGATTTGGTATTTTCAGCAATGGAAAATTGTTTATAGTATGGCTTTTCATGTCATTCTACCTTTTCGTATGCTTATATTTTTCATAAGGACCAATGATATAGCTCTTATGGTAATATGATGACATCACAAATTGTTCCAATACATAGCAGCTAGAGGCTAAGCTCTTCTCTCCCCTCCTCCATATTTCTTCTGCATCACTTTTTTCTCACCCCTAATCTTTTGTCTCACCAGGGCATCTTGCCTCTTCCCATTCTTCTATCTATCTCTCACCTTTTTCGATCATCGATCGTCTTCTTTCATCACCCCATCGACACTCAAGGGGGCATCTCTCCCTCCTACTAATTTTTCTTCTATCCCTTCAAAAAAAAATTCCATCTACTATCTTTGAAGTGGCATCACTTACACCACCCCAAAGAGGGGCAAATTTAGACACCTATAATTATTCCTGAGCAATTTAAATACTTAAATTGTGTTGATTCTCTCCTCTCTAAAAAATCAACGACATATTGTCAAAAGTGCTCATATTCCCTCTTATTGTCGTTAATTAATTACAATACGCTAATTGATTAAGTCACCTATCCAACTAACATCCTAATTAATGACCTTCCGTTAATAATTCACCCCTTCTATCTAGACTAATTAATTATTATTAATTAATTAGCCATCCCCTTCATTTAACTAATAAATCAATATTTAATTGATTTAATCCTCCTAATAGCCTAAATTGTACTAATATTCCTCTAATTAGCTTCTATAAGCTTACATCTACCTATTAGTTAATCACCTTTGATTAATTAAAACACCCCCCAACTCCCATGACTTGCTAAGCATAAATTAAACCCTTCTAAAGTAAGGTTACCTTTTATAAAGCAACCTTATCCATTTCTAATCATGTTTTACCTTTATCCCACATGCAAAGGGATGAAGTGTTTCCTTTATCCATTGGGCTATATAAGGAGCCCTCCTTCTACCTTTATACCTACACCTAAACTTCTTGAGAGAGAAAATGCAAAGCATATAGCAAAGAGACTAAGAGCTTGCCTTTTGTTTTCTTGAGAGGTCACCATTGTTAAGAGCTAAGCTTCCTATTCTTGCATTCTTTAAGGATCAAACAAGTGATCTTTGATTTCCATTGGAGCTAAATAGATCCATTCATTTTGTTGGTAATCTCGAAGAGTAGATATTTTTAATAACATGCTAGTTTTGATCTTATGTTTCAAAGTTATGATGTTTAGTATAGATCTTGTTTAGATCTTTATCTTGATGGTGCTTAGGCTTTGTCTTAGATAGGTTATAGAACTATTTTAGGTGGTAGTCATTCCTTTATTTAATTTAGCTTAAGCAAAGTACACATGCACACAGTCTTAGTTGGGCCCATACACATAAAGGGCCTGACGATGCCAAATTGTATCTAGTTAGATTAATAAGACCTATAGAGTTAGGTGGGGTGGGAGTGGGATATGACTTGTGTATGACTAGTAGGATATATGAGATACCCAATAAATTATGATCTCGATGATAACCAATTAAACTAGGGGCTAGGATATGTGACAAATACCATTCTAGGGTAGTCAATATCGGTTGATCCTATATACCAAGTTACACTAGATCCACTACAAAATGTATATACTATCTCCATCAACAACAAACATTCCACTCACTCTTATCTTATTTACTAGATGTCATGGATCTACTCCATCATTCCCGTAACCATACTCCATATGTGGTGGGGAACTTGATAGCCCATATATATAGGGGAATGACCGAATCGGAAGGAAATGTAGGCATTGAATAAATCTCCCTCCTCCTCTCAAAGTTGAGTGTTGAATGTCAATTCCACATCTAGAGGGGGAGGCCCCCTTTATATACTAATATTTCACATATCTCACTCCTAATTTCATTTCTAGATTCCATATTCCTTATCTTCCCCTCCTCATCCATCCAATCTAAATCAATGGACCCTATTTCTAGGGTACCATATTTGGTCTCTATGGATAAGGATGTTTCCAAGGGGTGGGGAACTAGATTGATTGGGGTAAAAATGAAAGAATATTTTTTGTTTTCTTCAATAAGGAATAATCCTATTGGTGAAATGTTTATTGGATACTCTACTCCACTCTTATAAGTAATTAATTTGGGGGAACAAAAATGTATCTAAATATAGTAGGTCAGTCCTTCCTCAAACCATAATAATAGTTGTGTAGCATATAAAGGATTCCCACCAAAATATTAAATCTATAGATTGGGATGGGATTTTTATGGGAGGAAAAATAAACCATACCTAATAGAGCCGTGTTCTAGTATTTATATATGGTGTTTGACCATCTATATTGAAATGTGTGGTGGAGGGAGAGTATTATCTAAGGGCTTGATGGGAGATGTTGATTTATGAATCCATTGATATAACACATGGAATAATGATATCATTATCATTTACCTCATATTTCATCATGGTAGGCAGTAGAAGCGATGCACATACCAAGATTTGGATCAATTTCCTTAGAATGTGATGCGTAGAATGTGAAGCATCATTATCATCTCATATAATTATATTTCTATGAGAACACTAACCCCAACCGTCTATACTTATCTAGTTTAGGTTAGGGGCAAGGGAAAATCCAAATGATAATTCCTAGTCAAGCAATCAACACAAGGTCTCTATAATCGTTCATTTTGAGTAAATTCACTAGAATGTGATGGTGATGATGTAAGGTTTGGGCCTATAGAAATAAATTCTATGTCCAATTCATGCTCTAGTTAACTTATGATATCTATTTCTTCTTAGAGATAAAGAAATATATCATATCATTACTTGATAAAGGGAATTCATCATGGTAGGGACAGCTTAATAGAATATACCATTAATGTAAAAACTTTTAAGTGAGGAGTTTGCTAACATCTTGAACACCAACCCCAAAATATAAAAAGGGAAGTATGTAATACAGCTTACGATAACTAGCAAATAATTGATATGAATAGAACAATGTAGATGGTGAAAGGTCATCTCTACTATATCATTCAATGAGAAAACAACTCCACTTGATTGATTTATTGAGAAGATTTCCCCTATATACTCTCTATATGGGGTGGGGTAACTCACCCACCCTCTTAAAAATCACTATCTAGAGTGGGAGGATCTCCAATCTCTTTATCACACTAACCTAAAAACTAGGGTGAGGGGTAACTACATGGGGAGGGGTTATCTCAAATAGAATATAGACAGTTCATAGTCAATTGAGGACCTCACTTGTACACCCCCAATTGAGGGAAACCTTTCTATATGGGGAAATTGACTATATTATATCTAGAGGGTGAGGTTCCCCTCCCATATCTAGAGTTTAGGAGATGGGCCCTCCCCTACCCTCGATTTTATTATCCCTCATGTCAAAAGAATAGAGATATATGGACCTATTGATCTATATGGGATGTGGGAGGCCAAATGATACTATAAGATATATGGCCTCAGAGAGATATGAGCTATATGGTAGTGGCATGGGAGATCCTCCCCTTGTCCTAAAGCATAACATATAGCCCATATAGAGATAGGGAAGAGAGGACCCTCTTCCATGAACTATCATCCATCTATATATAGATAAGGTCCCTCCTCATCCTAACCATATATAGATGTGTCTCTTGAGAAGAAACCCTTATACCCTAGATTATATCCTTGAATGAGATAAGGGAAAGGGTAATAAAAGGCCCTATAGATCTATCGTGGAGCTATCGAACCTTACCCGATGGGTTGGATATAGATAGATAGACCCCCTATAGTTAGATAAGCCCAATAACCTATCAATATATGAAACATGATATTGATAGAGATAGTTTCCTTAGATTCATGGATAGGGGCATTAGCTATAGTAGGCATTTAGTTATTAACATTAGCTAGCATAAGCATTTTCATTATCCCAATCCTTAACCCCATTTCTATACTCTATAGAGAACCCAACTATATATATTTATGTGTGGGTGTGTGTGATGAGGGTATGGTATACTCTCTAGAGTCATCATTTTACTAACACATGTTTCACATCAACATCAATAATTTGATCAAACTCTAGTATATTCTCTTTGTCATAGTTGTATAGAATAGTGGATAGTTCAGAATGGGGATAAGTATATGGTAGAATCTAGGTGTTAGTATCTAGTCATAGGGATTAGTAGTCTCTAGTCTCTAGTCATATATCCTCATCCTATTTTCTTTTATATGTACTATACATGATACAAATAAGTTTATTCGTAGATGCCTATATATATGGGAGATGCCTATAGTGTTTGAGATCCTATAGTCCTCTCGTGGGGAGATTAATTGGTCTAGTTGGAGAATATAAAGTACATATAGTCATATATTCTTATAGTTCTATTTCGGTCTCCTATCTATATTTGGGGACCCTATACTTATCTCTCGGGAAATTCCAAGGTCTAGTCATAGATATAGTTATAGATTCATATAGTTCTATATGGCTCCTATTATCTATAGTTTTGCATGGCATAGATCAATTCATAGATCTCAAGGGATAGTCAAAGAATCAGAGGAGAGTACGTAGAGTAACACTTAGTTGACTAATTAAAAATCTATACAAAATATCAAAAATCACTCAGAGATGCCACTTGACTGATGACTAGAGGATATTCATATACTCTATATATATTCCTATACTGTATACTCTATATATATTCATATTGATCTAGAGGATTTTTTGGGTGTTGGAATTTTCCTAAACCTCCCTAAAATGTGACCATGCTACAAAATGTTTTGAGACCTTTCCGAAGGTATGCGTAACTCTAGAAAAGACTCTAGGTGCAAAAGACACCACTTGTCAAAGTTGGTCAAAGGTTGGTCAATAGGTTGTCAAATTTGGTAAAACTAGAAAAATTATGATCTTGGAATCTCTATAAACTGGTTCTATGGTGTAGATCTTGTTGTGAGATTTCCTATGCATTTTGAATGGATCAAATCTAATTTCTTATGTGAAATATATGCATAGTCAAAGTTGTGGTCAAATGATGATGTGCACACATGTTGACAAATGACATATTCTCAGGCGTGACACTTACCAAAGTTTACGGTGGTCCTATATTTTTTATAAAAATAATATTCTATTTAATCCATTCCACGTGAATAATCCTAAATTCCATGGTATAAGGAGGATTTTGTTGGCTGGCCAAAAACCATTTAAAGGATTATCATATCCCTTTCCCACCATATGTGGGGTCAATGGCTAAATTGGATGCCTAAACCTATGGAAGGGGATTTGAACCGTTACCTACACAAAAATTTCATTAGCCTTACCAAACTACCATATTTTAGGAAGTGATATAACATGAGATCACTTTTATTTAAAGGGACTTTTTGGTAGGTCTATGGATGGACAACGAAGGACCAGTTTGTAGAGATCACCATTTTTAGGCACTTCTAGTCCAAATTTTTCCATGGTGTAAAAAAATTTGTTTAAATTTCTGAGTGATTTCTTGAACTATAAATTTTGTTACATTAAGTGTTGTATATTTTCCTATTTAGGTGATTTTCCATCACAATTTCATAGAACAAGCACAAGGAACCAACAAAGATCTAAATTTTCCAAGCACTTCTGGTCCGAACTAGGCCATGGAGTAAAAAGGGAAGTTGTTCATATTTTTATAATATTTCCAGATATATAATTTTTTTCATGTATTTTTTATAAATATCTAGTTGTAGGCATTTTTCAGTCACATTTGCAAGGGATCACACACGCATCATTTTGGGAATGCAGATTTAGTAAATTAAAGAGTTTCCAATATCTTTGATAAGCTCATTTACGCTTTTTGGTCTATTTAGAAATTATAAAAGGGTTATTTTACTTCACTATTTGTTTAATAGATCGATTCTCTTTTTCAAGAATATGGAGACATAACATTCAGGTGAACTCTATTATCAATTTGGTGTTGTGGATTTGATTTCAGTTTGTGGATGTTTAATTCAGTTGTGAATGAATATTTTGATCAGTTAAAAATCAATTAAATGGATTTTAATTATTTGATTAAGAAATCATCATTACAAACAAGAAAATGGACTTGAGATCATTTCAGTATCCATAATCCACAATTTATAGTTGAATGCACATTTCAGTGTTGTGATTGATAATCAGGATGAGGTGCATGTATTAAAAGGAATTAATCAATTTCGAGTTTAAGAGCCATAAAATTGATGTTGAGTTTCTCAGATCCTTGGAAATTTTTATTATGTGAAAATTTATCTCACCCATTTTTAGATCACCTATAGTTCTATTTGGGCCTATTAACATCTTAATCAAAGGATCTAGTTAGCTTATATATAGATACGGCGAGTCGTAGTTCAACCATATAACCATATAGATTTCTAGGTACGTATTAGGATAGTTGTAGATAAGGAGGCCATATATATAGGTAATCTAGTTAGTAGCCACCTCCATATATATATATAGGGGGATAAAGAATATAGTCTCTATCCATCTCCATCTCTATAGATAGGGGATAAGGAATATATTCATAGGTCATAGATTCTAGTGTTCTCTATGTCTATTCATCCATATAAATTGATAGGATAGTTTCCCATATATATATAGGGAGATTCTAGTTATAAAAAATGGAATCTAGTTGTATGTATGTCTAGTACGCCTAATAGATTGATCGGGATGGCCGCTAGTCTCTAGTCTTAGTTTTTGAGGTTGGCCTAAACTATCTATCTCTATTTGGTATAGGGATATTTTTAGATTCTATTCATATTCGTAGTCTTTAGTCATAGATTCTAGGACTTTCTATTTGATTCTCTATTAGCATGGGTATCTAGTTGTCAGAATCTAATCATACCTATATCCCATATCTACAATTAAGGGATAGGGTATCTAGTTGGTGATATAGAATGATAGGACCCGTGAGCTAGATAGAACTCTATGCTATTTAGAGGCCCTAACCCTCTAAATATATGGATATGGATCAATCTATATAGTTATAGACATATCCCATACGTATACTTTTAGGATAAGGGATATAGTCACTAGCCATCTCCATATCCATCTCTATAGATAGGGGATAGGGAATCTAGTTATACTCTTTTCTATCATTTAGTAATAAATTCACCCTAATAGATAGATAGATAAACTAGATATAATCTATTCTAGTAGATTCTAGTTAGGGAGGGTGATACAAAATTACGGTAATATATGTTTGTCATACCTTGATCACTTTACTATCTTATCTCTTGAAGTAATTTTCCTTAGCTCTACAATATCATGACCAAGGTAGATGATTCACATTATTATCACCATGGAATTCCATCCCATCTTCCCACCTCTTCACTAAGGTAATCCATCTATATCAACTCTTCCTATTCACTATCACCAGAATCTTCTCCTATTAGTATCAAAGTTTGATTTGGTATCATAGTCATGGGAAAAATTATCATTCTTATCCTATTTATATACCTAGGAAAAACCCCATCACTCACACATCTATAAAATTCTTGATATTGATGAAGCCCTATCTATTCCATGGGGAAAAATCCAAGGCTTGGGATGTATAGATATAGAAAATAGACATCTCCTCCTGTACTTTAGTAGAGGGTAGGGAAGGGGAGGTAGAGGCAAAGTGATGGTTCTTATCCAAATGTTGGGTTCCTATCCCATACTATCTCCTCCTCTCACTTCTCATTGGTTTCAAAGACAACCTGGATACTTAGCACTAGACCAAAATAGTCAATCGTTGCCTCTACATACATCACTTGCCTCTTGAACAACCATTAGAATATAGTAGAACATGGTAGATTTCTTACTTTATATCTCTCTTTGAGTGACTCCGTCTCTCTTTATATATCTCATCTCTATCTATTCATATATATATATTTTTTAGAGATATTAGTATTTTAGTAGCTAACCTTGAACCACTAGTCATAGGCTTATGACTCGGGTGGGGATAGGAATCAAAGACCAACCAAATTTTGAGGTCTTCTACTCGTGAACTCAATTGACATTGATGCCTAGATTTGTTTTGTAGATATTAAAATGAGAAATAAATACGACACATTTGGTTCAAATATGTAATCTCTAGTTTTTATGTTGAAGCATCACCGTGGTTCCCTTTACTTTCAGTATTTTTCCCCTTCTCAAGGCATCTAGAAAGTTGGATATTATTATGAATTATTAATTGAGGCACCGAGGCACTCCTTATATGTCTATATGGCCTGATGGACTACTTACTATATAAAATTGTAACTCAGCCCTAGGGCTCCCGATATTGTTACCTAGACTTGATTATCATTAGGAGTTTAGTTCATAAATATTTAATTCATCGTTTTTACTTCTGATCTGATCTCTATATATATTTATCTACTCTAAACTTTCTAACCACTCCCCTTGTCACACTAGTTTTTAATAGGATACCCCATCTAGAATATTGTGAATTGTTTCTTATATTATCATTGATGTCAAAAGGATTCAAGTGTGCTTAGAATTCCCAATAAAGTGTTATTTTTTGTCTAACATGAATAATTATTGAGTCATATTGATAATTACTTGGTCCTAATCATGGTTCATGGTGTATTAACATGATATGAGGGCCTCGCTAAGGTAATGTAAGGCATGGATGATGTTGGTATGAGGTCATAGAATGTGATGAAGCTCAAGTACAAGTGTTTAATATTGATCATGATGTTGAGGTCAATTCTAGGAAAAAGCTTGTTTCAAGTGCTTATCCAGTAAGGTCTAGTGAGCAAGATGAGGCATGGAATGATGAAGTGAAACTTGTATCGTATGGTCAATCTTGGTAACAAGAAACATGTATATGATGTGTTAACACACTCACAAGTGTTTCGAGTACTAGTATATGTAGCTCACATGGTGTCTATGTATTTCTAGGCCTATTTCTAGATCTAGTGGATGATGTTTTGCACGGTAGCAAGAATAATGGAAAATATAAGTATTATAAAAGCACGTGGAAGGTTTTTTGGCATTTTATATGACATTTATGGGGAGTTTCAAGTCAATACTATGAGGTTTGATGAGGTATTTAGGTATTTTCAAACAAGAATATTAAGAACAAGGTAAATAGTCATAGGTAAGTCATTATGGTTGTAGTGTTTTAGGTGAAATTGAGTATAAATGAGATATGGGATAGTTAGAGGAAGTATGATTTTTTAGTTCAATGTTTAGGTTAAAATGTTGAAGAGAAAGAAAAATATGATTTTTTTACCAAAACTCGGGTTTATGAAGGTGTGTTTTTATGCTAAACATTTTCCTTCTAATGCTCATTATGGACTATGTGGTTTTTATAGGGACTTGATATATTTTGTATATCTTTTTAGGTCAGCAATGAATATTTTACAAAAATAATGAGTTGGTTTGATTTTCACTTTTATGAACAATTATTAAGAAGCTAAACGAGTTTGAAACCCTCCAAAACTCTAGGTTGAAAGTGACTAGGAGAAAAATGCATGTACATGTCCTGTTTTGATTCCTTTTACTATTATGATAATTTTATGGTGTATAGGACTCCATCTTTCTAATTATGTATTTTATAGGTTCTAGTTGTTTATTGGCCCTACCTAACAAGGCTTCAGATTCCGAATATTTTAAGTTTGTGAAAAATTTGTCTATTGAAGTCATTGAATAAATCACCAATGATTGAACCTTAGGATTTGTAATAGAATTCCATGATTATTTCAGATCATGGTTGTGCCTTTAAAGTATTAATTATTCCCTATTTATGACGACTAGTTTTTAAGCAGTTATTGGCGCTTTGTGTAGTATGTGGTAAAATTGGTTTTGGTGGAGCTATAAGTGAAGTTAAGACTTGGTTAATTTTTTTCATGATACTAGTTCCAAGATCTTTCCAATGATATAAAAAAATTGAGTTTTTACTATGGTATGAGCAAGTTATGACATATTCTTTTGAGTCTCAATTTTTAGGGTGCTTGGTTGAGCATGGTTCTAAGAGGCTTCACAAGATTTTTTGATTGTGTATGATTTGTTTTATTCTTAGTGGAGGTTTCTGAGTTCTTGGAAAACATTTATAATGGTATTACATGATTTATCAAGTGTTTTTACTCTTTTTCATACAAATTTGGTCAGAATGCTTGTTTTGGGGTTTCAAGGCTTGTGTCCCAAAAGGTGGTCTTAGAGGTCTTGGTGATAAGTGAGAACTAATTGATCCCTTACATGATATATTTTATCATTTTTTTATGATGTGGAATTTTTTTACACTTATATATCTAAACTAGGTGAATTAGTGAAAAGAAACATGTATAAAAGTATATTAAAAGCTTCATTTGTGCTAGTTGTTGGAGTTGGTAAAAAAGTGCAACCCAAGGGGTATTTTGGAGCTTAAAAGAGGTTTAAATGACCATCATGAGAGGGTGATGAGTATTTGATGGTGTGTTAAAGTTGTAGAAGAAAATGGAATTCTAGGGAAACGAAGAAATTGGGGTAAGGAGAGATATTTTTGAGCAAGGAAGAAGGTGTGCTTGAGAAGGGTTTTGAGAGAGAGGAGCTGAATTTATGATCACCATTAGTTGTTTCATAAAAATATCTTTAGTGATCAACAATTTTCATGTGGATAATTTCATTCTAGGTCAACCTTGGGTATTTTATCCTCCTTTTGAAGTTGGTGCTTCACTAAATTAGGGGTTGGTGCTCCTGTAGGGTTTGTCCTCTACTAAAAAGGGGTTCTCCTTATGGGGTTACTACCTCACTTAAATAGGGGTTGGTACTCATTTTTTTGTTAGTACTCAAATAAATTTGAAACATGGCTATATAAAGTTTTGTTTCAAAGGATTTTCTTTCCTTTGTGGGTTTCCCACCTAAATTTTGTGTCTATGTGTTATTGTGTTCTTATTGATATGAATTGATGAATGCATTACATTGATATGAATAATATATGGTGAATGGTTGATGAATATTAATGGTTAAAATGAATGAAATTTTTATGCACACTGATTCATAACACCCTTAGTAAATTTTCTTCCAATCTATAAATCTACTTAGGTAGTTGGGGGAGCCATGTTGGCCTATATCTGTAAGGGATATCCTTGATCTATGAAAATACACCATACATAGATATAAAATATAGAAAATATCCTCCTATTTTAGGGAAATGGAAGGATGGATACTAGATAATGGAGGTCATAGATATAGACAATCCTCCCCTTACCCCACCCAATATATCTATTAATAGGATGTACACATGTCGAGAATATTTGATGGTTATTCATTAATATATGCTTATAGATAGCCCTTTATATGTAAATAAAAAATGCTTATAGTTAGATTTGGCACCCCATATATAAATTTCACCATCCTATAACATATAACATCTATATTTGGAACTCAACGAACTAACATGAACGGCGACTACACTAAAAATATTGGGATTGGGCATATGGATGGATAATGCCCCCTTTATGCTCTCTATATTTTTATGATATGGATATGGAAATGAATCGACCCAATGGCTATGATATGGATATGGAACCTATGCTAATGGATGGACCTAATCTATGGAATATCATAAAATAGAATTATCTCCATTCTTAGTTTTGAAATCCTCACCCCATCCATTATATATTAGCTTAGTCTCAAGAGTCTCACCTCATCCAGATATGTCAAAAATAGCTTAGTATCCAAATCAATCAACGAGAGAGATGGTATCCTTAATTTGATATCCGTAAGTTCTTCAAATACCTATATACAATAGATAGGGGCATGAAGATAAATTTCCTTAACTAGAACTCGAATTTTTGGCCTATCTATATAGATGGGATCATATATAGGGTGAACTATCAAGACACTAAAAATTTACACTACTGATTTTACCTTCGTATTCACATTATCTTCACAATTATATTTATCAAAGTCACTATTTAATTCATACATCCCCTATCCTAAGTCTAAAACTCCCCCACCATATTTACTCCATGTAAATATCCTTCATAGCTATAAAAACCCATATTTTTATCTCTTAAAACAAATTATAACTACTTAAGTAATAAAATAAAGTAAAACAAAATAAAATCAAAACAATCCTATAACCATCTCAACCTTTTCACATTGTCCTCCAACACCTCTTTAATCATTTACCCATACCTCAAACTAAAATCCATGATTAGAAGTGGTTTCAACTACTTCTATAGCTAGGTCCTCATAAAAATCAAATTGTATATGATTATAAATAACACTTCATGACTCTCCCTTAGGGATCTTCAATATCAAATCTCAAGCATCATTAATAATCTCACGCTTTGTTTCCTAAAACTACAACACCTCGGGACATAATCAAGCACTATCGACATCATAAGCAAACATTTTCAAGCATTCTTGGTGATTATTTTCATCAGTCAAAATTCAAGAAACATCCCATCAAAAATTATCCATTCGATCTTTGTTATTGAATATTTGAGGCATCATTTAGCTCCATATTAAATCAAATTTATCTTTGACCTCTTTTTATTCCTTTTGTATCATATAAATATTTTACATCAATAAAAATTATCATAAAAGAACTTCACACTCTCATTTTTATCAAAATAATCAATATCACGTAAATTATTGGCGAGTGACCTAAATCAACAAAAATTCTTGTCAAACTTATCATTTTATCAGATTATCATCTTCCTATCAATTTTTATCAAATCCTCTATGTTTAACTTGTTTTTTCCAAGCATGGTTCTCATGTAGATGATAGTTCTCCTGGCCGTTCACATCCAATTACAAGTATTTACAACCTTCTAATAGTCTAAAATCTATTCTTCTAGGAAAATAGAACATTTTAAACTATCTCACACTTCACATGCACAATGCACTTCACTAACACAGATCAAGAAATCAAATACCAATTTGAATTCCTCCATGAGATCGAACATGAAAATGATGACTTCTTATGACTACTTTGATCATTTCCAGATTACATCTACCCTATCTTAGGATACCTTTCAAGCTACTCAAAACTTTCTAATCCTTCTTAAGTTCTATAACATTTATCTAATATCTATTTGTCACACGTTTATCACACATTCTTATCATTGTATTTATAAATCTACTTAATTTTCTAAAAGTGAGATGATATCCTCCAAGGAAGTCCCTTTGGATTCCTGGAATCAACCTTTGGTGAGCATATTGTCTATCTATTTATCTAATCCCTTTAACATCCATCTCTATGGGTATCACTAAACCCTCTATATTCTAAGGTCATTTTTGTTATTATTGTTTTACTTTATTAATTTAAAGTAGAAAGGTAAAAATGCATGTGAAAATTTAGTACACCCAATGGGACCTTGGTCCCTTTTTCAGTTTTTTCAACTCATTTAAATAATTTTTAAATATGTTTTAGGCCTTATGCTCTGTAATCACCAACGATCCAATTAAATCACAAGTGATTGGTTAAATCTCCAACAATTCTCATTAATCTTTGATGATCTCTGTGACTACTTCGATTACTCAATACCTTTCTAACATCATTTCATTTTGTTGTTTTATGTCTTATGTTATTACCTTTTGCAAGTATCTTCTTTATTCACCTTTTTCTTGTTGCACTATTCATTTGCTATAAATAAATAAAAATTAAAAAGGAAACATTCATTAGGTGATTGCTTTCCTTTCTTTTCATTTTCAAACATTGCATTTTTCTCTTTTCTTCATCAAAATCAATCATTTTTTTGAGATTGAAAAGAACCTTGCATTCTACTTGGTCATATAGATTAATTAAAGGATTAATTTATTACATTCACATAATATTCCCCCACACATAACCAAATCACATCAAACACAATTTGTATCAAACATTCCCACCTAGTTAATAACTATTGGTATTTCATCACCAAATAGGGAAACCGACTTGGTGTTCGATAGAGTATAAATAATTGGTTGTTTATATATTGGCTAAGCATCCAACTCCCTTATCACTATGGGACCGTAAAGTGACCAGTAGGCCATAATATCTATTTTTACCTCCCGGTGAAAATGGAAAACTGGAAATTTTGCATTAAGGAAATTGGTGAAGGGACCCACTAGAAGTAAAAATGGAAAAATTTGACAATTGACCTCCATCATTATTCCTCCAAAAAAAGAGTCTACTATTAGGGATAACAATGTGGAAGAGTAACTAACATTCTACAACATGCCTCTTGAATCAACATTGGAATATTTAAATCTCCGAGATGCCACACTCGGATTAAGAGGAGGAAAAGAGAATGAAGTTGTCATCTCTTTCATACCACCCACCAAGTGACACATCGCTTGTCCGTGAATGTGTAAAAGGAAGAGAATCAACTTATGACAATCACCTTTTCTAGGAAGGCTTGCAAGAATACTTCCTTATCAAGATAGCATTTAGAGAAGTGGGAAAATTATTGGATCATACCTTTCCCAATAATGTACTTGTATTTATTGGGGAAAATGAGGATCCAAATCTGGTCATGCTTTCTTCTAAGCATGAGGATGGACCATAGTCTTCCCTAAGATAAACTAGAACACCTCTTAAAACCAAATGAAGAGCAACATCTAGAAGAGGTATTTTTTTAATTTCTAGTTAATACCTTGATAAATGTGGAGAATCATATTACAATGATTCTATCACTCCTAACCACAACTAGATAAAATTCCACATCATCTTCATGGCTGCAAATTGTGAGAAAGGAAACTACTTTACATTGTTAGTATCGGGTTTTGTTTGAGTTTCTCATTTCTCTTAAGTGTAGGTTAGAAATAGGTTTGTTTTTAGCAGAACAAATACTCATGAAAATTCTACATTCCTTACTTGATGCATGTATGATTTTTTTATTTGTACATATATTTTTTTTTGGTTTATATAGAAAGTCTATTTATGTACTCGCATCATCACTCCTAGTTCTTGCAGCAAGAAGATCATAGTTTTTAAAAGAAGTCAGCAATCATAAAAATGTTGAAATGAAGAGAAATTAAAACCTAATAAGGAAAAAAATTTCAATATGTTCCTTCTTCTTATTCCTTAAAGCCAATCACTTGAGCTTGAAAAGGCCCCTTGTAGCAATAAAAATCAACATATACCATACATGCCTTAACCCCGCAATAATGTTTCTAAGTAGCTCGAGAAAGAAAGAAAATTAGAACTTAATAGAGTTCCATGATGTTATACCATATTTCATCTTGTTGTTATCCAATTTTTCACACATGGCAAGATTGGACAACGGGGTCCTATCACGTTCAAAATGAAATAATAGTCCCAAGAACCCATCTCCTCAAGTTATTATCGAGATGTAATAATTAAAAATAATTCCTAAATTGCATATGAAGAGATCACATAGCATCGAAAGGAACCTCAGTTGATCTCAACTCAGTAAAGATTTCGGGGTCAAGTTGATAGAGAACCTAGTGTCAAATTGATAGTCATCTCAGAGATCATCTCGGTAGAGACTCTCAGTTGTAAGAGCTCGACGATGGTCTTGTTAATGCAAAATATAGCTCGTTGAAAATTGACGAATGAAGGGAACTCTATAAGGATCTCGGTAGAGATCGATGCAAAAAGATTTGAAGGCCAAGTCAAGGAGAGTCAAAGTTTGAGCTATGGCATCAATAAAGTCTCAACGAATTGGAAAGGTTCAAGCCACAGGTGGAAGCGAAGGCAGAGATAAGGAGTTTGACTCATCTTAGTGACTCATTCATTTTGGAGATCATGTGGTGAGCTTCTTTTAGGACACGTTCTGCAGAGCTAGGGTGATTCAAACACAAGCCAAGGCATCAAGAGTGCCATAAAATGAATGGAGATCATTGCGTAAATAGAGATATGTGATGGATCCCTATCGATGGGACTCATTGAGCATGATGGATAATTCAAGGCAACTCATTTCGTGTGGATGCATTAAAGATAGTTTCTAGGATACAATTCCAGGGCTCATTCATTAATGCAAAACTAGGAGGCTGCTTTCAAATAATTTTACAATGGTAAGCTCACAGAGGCAGCAAGAATGCCGGGCCAGGGTATTAGTGAATACAGTATATATATTTTCACTGGCATTGTTCAGACCTTCCTCGGCTGAGCATTCGGTGCATAGGCGACAGAACTTTTCTAGACTCAACGAGATATAAGGCAGGCTGAGGCAGCAGGCATGTTGTAGTATAGTAGAAGTTATTTTTGAGTACTTCCAACAAGCAGGTCATCCAACTATGTTGTTATCTATTCAGTATCGAATGCATCCTCAAATTCAGGATTTTCCTTCAAGATATTTTTATCAAAATTGATTAAGTGATAGTGAGAGTGTTACCGGAGACCTGATGAAATTTATTACAAAGATTTTCTATCGAGACCTTACTTATTTTACGATGTAACTCATGGAAGTGAATCTCATAGAGGTGGAACTATTTCATATCAGAATATTCATGAGGCACAATTTTATTTGCAATTATATGAGCATCTTCAACGAGTCACTAAGTTGGCAAGAATAAAGCTTTCTATTGAAATTATCACACCTTGCAAGCTACAGCTGAAATGTTTACACCGAGAGAATGATGTCTCCTCACACTGAGTGGAAAAGTGGAAATCAATGGCCATCTGTCCAAAACAAAATATGGCCAAATAATGCCGAAACCCCGTACTCCAATCCCAGACATGGAAAATAAGGCGAGCATTTCCAAGGGAAATGACGTGATGTCAAGCCATTGAAAAAATTCTGAGCATGGGAGAAGTTTGAGTCTACTGCCAAAAAATCGGAGCACGATGATGGTAAACCAAGCAGTAATTCCGCGCATGGGAAACATTTCACTATATTTCCAAGTGGGTTTTTATGAATGGCAGGCCAAGCTGTTAATCCCATGCTAAGGTATGAATAGGGGAACTCAGGGAATACATTCCCAAGTGGAAATATTGGGTTCATAAACCATGGTGATACTTCCAAGTGTGGGAGAAATTGGATCAAATTTCTAAGTAGATATCATACGATGGTGATCCGTCATGAGAATTCCTGCAGCCTTAGAGTGGTACAAGTCTTTATGTGAGTCACTAGGAGGATTAATAGGATAGTTGTGAATTGGAGTAGGTCATGGGTTAAACAACGTGATGTGATACCAATTTCAAGAGGGGCTATATGCCGAGATAGATTTTTTCGCCGTATTATGTAGATCTTTGTTAAATGATACCGAGTAATATGGTGAGTGGGGGTCAGCGCTTGTAGTTTGAATACGTGGGAAAAGGAGAACATTTTAGAATTTATCCTAAAGAATAACTCAATTCACCACTATGAGGAATGAAATTGGCTTCATATCTCATCATAGACCCAACCAAGTTGATGCGTTAATGGCTCAGTTGTGGCTCATGTATGAAGAGTTTGACAGGAAACTGATGCTGAAAACTCATCTAGATAGAAGTGATAGGTGACAAGCTCCCACGCACTAGGAAGAAGGAATGTTGCAAAGTATAGTAAAATCCTTTTTTGAGCACTTCTAGCAGCAAGGTGTTGTCCAACTATGTCGTTATCTGTTCAGTATCGAATGCATCCTCAAATTTGGGATTCTCAATGCTCTAGCATAATACAGCTATAGGCTTATCCTTATTCTGAACTCAAATCCATGGCAGCTGCAGGAAACCAATATTCATTTCCGTGTATGATGGATTGAGAGTCACACTATTCAAGGCTTCATAAAATTTCCCCGAATCAGAGATGAAGGTTTATTACTGGTGCAAAATGAAACGATTCATATTGCTTAGCATTTTTCTCGAGAAATGAATTGAATGTGAATGTCAACTCAAAATACCTAAGTTGGCCATTTTGTATGCTACATCCTTGTTACTTGTAAATGGTCTCTTTGAGAAACTCTGAAGGCAATAGGAAATATTTATACCCTTCCATTATGTACGTTTAATCAGACAATAAAAAGTATTCTTTTACCAGGTTTAGAGAAACTTGTTTTTTTACAATGGATGATTATACTATAGTTTCAAGCTAATTTTATCTATCTTTATTTCTATTAGCTTTGATCCACGACTAAGGAAGAATTCATATGGTTGTTACCTATACATTTTTCCAAGGTCCTCTTGGTTTCCCCAGTTGTTCAATGTATTCTTTGAAGGGCTTCTTTTATGTGTTGCAAATTGTAACATAAAGGATCTTTTTAGTTTCTAGAAAAATGAGTATATTGTGTAGCTCACAGCTACCTATGCCATACTAAGATCCCAATAGTGGCATAATTGTTGATTGGAGCCGAGATTGTAGAGTGCACTACCAAAATACCGAAGGGCTCTTTGGCCAAGAATCAGTCTTAAGGGTGTCTATCGACATGTTATGGGCATGAACCTGGGTCATCATCATGGCAGCAATAGGTCTTTATTGGTAATGGCATTTTCTCGTCATTTGGAAGGTACAATTGTGCTTATTATGGCAAAGCCAAAACATTCTTACTACAAATGTTATATAATAAGGAAGAACCGTGAGCATTGTGGTAAAACCATTGTTTTTATAAATGTTGGGTTAAGCTCGGTATTCAATTGAGTTGAGCCAAAGAAGAACTCAGGAGTTCGGTTCGGGAAAGAAGGTAAGATGACACGAAGCATCGAGAAGAGCTAGTGGAAGATGATTTTGGAGAAATTGAGTTCATTTTGATTGACTCACAAGGTGTTCAAAAGCCATGACGGTGGGGTAAATTGGCTCCACTGCTTATAGAGATTCAAACTCACCGAGTTGGGCTATGTGCAGACTCTATCCACATGGACCCTCCTCCTCTTCAAGTCAAACGGGCCAATATGGGGTCCCGACATTATGTTAATTGATTTAATATTTTTATTTAAATATTTTAATAATAATATTTATTATTGTTATTTAAATATTCTTTTACTTAATTAATTGAGTAGACTAGGTCATCGTGCAATTAATGACCCATGATGGAACCTTCTCGTGTGGTTCAACTAACTCATAATAAATACATCATGGACCTTCAATTTAGGAATTTTATTATGACATTTCCTCTTCTTTCTCACATATTCTTCTATAAATATAAGTTGGAAGCTCATTTCAAAGGGTTCTAATAGTTCATACAAGTTGACAATGATATCTCAAAGTAGTGTATACTTTTCAAGAGTCCTCTCTCTTCTTCAATTTGTTCTTATGTGTTGAGAGAAATTTCAAGCCTCCTCTTCAAGACTGTAATGGAAACTATTGCCTCTTCTCGAATGTATGATGCATTGTCCATGTTATTGAAGCAATAAAAGTGTGTGTTTTGTGACTAATCTTGGCCCTTTCATCCTTTTATGCTTCTTTGTGCCTTTCTTGTACTTACAGTATACTGTGCAAGTTTAAGTTTCTATTACGAGGTTCTTAGAGTTTTGTGCTTATCGATGGTGGAGCATTGCATGTAGTTGAGTTGTGGTGTTTGTTAACCCTTCTTGAGTTCATCCTTCTTCACCGGGAAACTGGTATACTTCTCGGTCCGATAAGGTTTAACAAAGGGAACTCATGTCTCTTAGTTTGTGGTATCTTGTACCTCTCTAAGTCAGGTAGAGGTGAATTTGACCTGTGGTGCACGCACCCTCTTCAAATTAACCCTTCCCGAGTTTAGAAACATCCTTTATTTGGTGCATCACCATCCCTAGTATAGTTTCATTTCTATAAATCTCTTTCCTAAAACCCCATGAAGATGTTAGCATAGGACTAAATAATCTTTTTTGTTACATTAGGAGTAGTTCAACACTTAGTTTAGGAAGAGGAAGCCGGCCTTCTCCAGAGGTTCACTTCGAGCCCAAGTCCCATAGCTTGATAAGTGATCCCATGTGTCCCAATCACACCGAATTTCCTATTCACATCCTGGCCATTCAGAGGGTGTAGTGATTTTGCGACAATAGTTTTTGGCACGCCTGGTGGGACCGATTGGTACTTCTCTTCTCACTTACACAAGTCAAAGTACCTAGCGACTCTATATCTCTGGATTCCAAATCTCAGTGTGGTAACTTATGCAAAGAATTTAGACAAGAGCTTCTTCAAAGAAAGGAAATTATCAGCATATCAAACTTTCCTTATCTCCTCCAAAGAGAAGACGAAGAGGCATTTCCACATCCCCAGCTATAGATTTACCTAGTAGGGTTCATTCGACACCTTCTTATGGAAGGTTTCCTCCACCAGAATAATAAACCTTTCGTTCTTGCATGGCGAGGAACCAAGTTTTTCCCCTTTCATTGCAAGCATTCCTCTTATGTTGGCTCAACGTGACCCGATACACTGCAGGCATTCAAAAGTTTACCCTTGTACACAAGAGAAACTCACGTTACTCTAGTGGAGCATATCTTTGATGTAGCCAAAGATCTCGCAGTAGTACATAATATCACAAAAGACAATGTTGCAGCTTAGACTTCGCTACCTCTTTCAAGGGAAAAACACTTCAATGGTTTCGTGGGTTAGGTGTTGGCACTCTAACCACTTGGGATGAGTTGGGAGAAAAGCTATGTAAATAGTTCAAAGACAAAAGTGATCACCTATCACTTTTGGAACAACTCACTACCATAAAGAGAGCTTCCCAGAGTACATGAGTTATTTCAACTTCCAATTCCACGGACTTGGAATAGGATTCCAAAGACTTGTAAATCCTTCATACACATAATGCATTCTTGTACTATTTGTGAGCCTTGAATAGCGATGTAGCAGTTATGATCCATTCCATGGGAGGGACTATACTTCCTGATGCTTATGAAGTTGCCATAAGTGTAGAGAATTCTTTAATTCAGGATGGAAAGATAGCTCCACGACCACCAATGCCCTTTTCTCCAGATCTTATGAATCATCAGCCTATCATTGCTCCTATTCTAGTAGACTCCAAGAAACCATCTCAATCTTCCCCTACCTCTTCAAATGACCTATTTGAATTCAATTCACTCTTGTAAAATTTTGGAAATGAGCTCACAGACTCAAAAGGCAACAGCTTTCAATACAATTGTCCGTATCAAGCAAAAATCAGCAAAGATGTCGTTAACTGCCCTCCTTTTCAAGGAAACAATCAGCCTCAAAATCAAACTACAAGTCAAGTTGCAAATGTTAGGCCCTTGAACTTTCAGAACCCTCTTGCAGCTAGCTCATCTAGAGCTATAGTACCTATTCAAAATAATCTAGTTCAAGACTATGAATGGTGTTATCCTTTCTCTCAACCTCACAATCAAAATATTTGTCCCAATGGGGTTCTTAGCTAGGCCCTTATGGTTCAAAGTGTATCTTGCCCCTTCAGAGTTAACAAACAATTCATCTATGCAAGAAGTAGCAGATCAACCGCAGGCACCTGAAGAATCCACTTTGCTAAACTAGCAAGCAGAAGATTTTTTTGGGTTGAATATAGATTCCTCATCAGTGGCAACAAACACTCATTCCAAGAAGAGAGAAATGGAGCCTCAACTTGCCAAATCTGATCTAGCATCCACTTCTCAACATGGATTACAAATGGTGGTTGATAGAAATGAGGGAAAGAAATCACCAGAAACACCGGCTAGGCATGCCGTAGGGAAAATGGTTCTCCGGCATCATGGTACCCGACAAACATTTTCTAAAGGAGGACCCCAATGCCCAAAAAGTGTCATCAAATTTGGAGTGATTCCCTTCAAAGATAGTAGAACAAATGAAGAAAACCAATCTAAGCATTACCATGTGGGACCCACTCTCGATCCCTTCTCAAAGAAACTTGTTGCGAGAAGCTCTGAATAGTTTTAGTACAACCAGCGGATCACCAAGCCATGGAGTGACAACTGCTACAAGTTTTTGTCAACCGGAAGGGAAAATCATTCCTACGGAAAACAAACCACCACCATTCTACATTTCCCTGATCATTGGCGACCACCGGCATAATTGCATGATCGATTCTTGTACCAAAGAGCTCTGCATGCCTAAACAAATTATAGATGTACTAGGCATATAATATGCACCACTGCAAGAGGGGTTGTTCAACCGGATGGCATAGTTGTTAAGACTTTTGGGGTTATCAAAGGAATTCAACTTACCATTCATGCATGCCTAAGTTTTTCATTCACCCAAGACAAATCGGTCATTAATCTCCCTCCCCTCTTTTCCATCTCGCCTATCATGGGATTTCACTACCAAGATGGGTGGTTACCTATTAGCTGATTAGTCACATATGATTCTCGTGGACTCAATATATAACCAAAGTAACTATAAGGGCATAACCAATCTGCCATAATCATGTAGAACCCTACACTGCTACTCCCATAAATGGAAATTTCACCATCGGCGATCCAGAAGAGGAAGATGTCGATCATGAACCAACCACCCTTATTGAAGAAGTCCCTGATACTTTGCTAGATGAATTAAGTAGAGATCATCAATACGATCCCTACGCTGATGTATTGGCACAAGAAGAAGTTGGTTTACTAGTCTTGGAAGAAACGAGATTAGGTACTTACTGTATCCATGAAGAAGATACGATCATACTACAACTTGTCAAAACACTAAGTGATTCTAAAGGACTTTGGCTATTGTTCTTCGATGGTTCAAGAAGTAAGAATGGATCCGGCATCGGTGTTATGTTAATTTCTCTAGAGGGAGATAAGTACTTCTCATCTTTCCAATTGTAGTTCAAGAGCACTAATAATGTTGGTAAATACGAGGCTCTTGTGCAAGGAATCCAAATAGCCCAGAGGAAGGGAATCAAGGCCTTGACTATTTTTGGAGATAGTGAGTTAGTTGTTCATCAAGTTTCGGCACGTAGTGCATCCAAAAATGATCTTTTAAGATCATACAAGAACCAAGTCTGGGACTTGATTGAAGATTTCGAAGCTTTTGGAATCCATGAAATCCCTAGAGATCAAAATCAAGATACGATAGGCTTGCTAAAATTGGTTCACAATAAAACATACCAATTGATATCATGAAAGAAGGGAAAAAATTTGTAAAAATGATGGTTCGACCAGCAGTCCCTGATAATGTGAGTAGTTGGCAAGTGTTCGATAGCGACAAACAAATTGTCCTCTTCCTACAAGAAGAGGCGGAGTTTGCTGTAAAAAATCAAGATAAGTTGCAGGATTCATATGGTGAGAAAATTATCCAATTGAAAAGCAACAAGTTACCAAAAGGTTTAGTCACTTTAGAATCCATTTTCAATTCAGATGACCAAGCCAAAAGACAAAGCCCTAACATGGTGGTTAAAGAAGAATATTTTGAGAAAGTCAAAGTATCAAATGTAAAGTTTCTCAAGATCAGAAAAGTGTGTACTTCTGAGGAGAAAGAAGATTTCATCAAAAAATTTCAAGAGTATCATGACATATTTGCATGGAGCTATAAAGATCTGCGTGGTTTTGATCCAGGTCTAGCACAACATACCATCGAACTGGATCCTAATGTTAAGCCAGTTCATCCGAAATAGAGACCAATTAATCCCAAAATTGAGCCACTAATGAGAAAGGAGCTAACCAAGCTCATCGAGGCTTGTATAATTTTTCCCATCAAGCATTCCTCATGGTAGACAATTTGGTGCCCATGAGGAAGAAGAACGGAGAGATTCGGTTATGCGTAGATTTCAGGGATTTGAATCATGCATCATTAAAAGACCCTTATCCTCTTCCATCGATGGAGCATATCCTTCAAACGGTGGCAGGAGCTCAAATATTTTCTTTTCTCGATGGATATTTGGGTTACAATCAAATCCTAGTCCAAGAATCTGACCAATTCAAAATGGATTTCACTACCAAGTGGGGCACGTATGCCTACAATAAAATGCCATTCGATTGTCCAATGTTGGGGCTACTTTCCAAAGAGCCATGGACATGGCATTTAAGGGACTAATCAAAAATATTATTTTGGTTTACCTTAATGATATAACTATATACTCTAAACATGTAGAAGATCACATCACGCATCTACGGAAGTTTTCCGAAAGTGTAGGGAATTTGGGGTTTCACTTAACCCCAAGAAATGTATTTTCATAGTACATGAGGGGAAATTGTTGGGAATGTTGTTTCAAAGAGAAAGATTATAAATCGATCTAGCCAGATTCATTCAAGCTTATGTCCTTATCTCTCCAAAGTCACAAGAAGGGCCTCCATAGTTTTTGGGAACCATAAATTTTGTGTGGAGATTCATCCCTCAATTCACGACATTGGCTAAACCACTGAAATCCATGCTGAAGAAAAACATGCCATTCTCATGGACAAAGGAAGGATGAGAAAGCTTCAAAGCCATTAAAACAACCATTTCTCAAGATCCCACGCTGGTGAACCCTAGGTTTGACAAATATTTTATCCTTTATGCTTTTGTAGGTGAAGAGAGCATTTCAGTTCCTCACCCAACAATACAACAACCTCGATGGAGCAACCAATTGCTTTCTTCACCAATCCCTCAAATACTATGAGTTCAAATACTCATTCAATGAAAAGCAAGTCTTTCCAGTTATTCAAGATTTGAAGAAATTCAAGCACATGTTGTCTAACAACAAGATTCATCTGATGGTGTCTCATCCAGGTGTCAAGGAGTTTTTACTGAACAAAGAAATGAAAGAAAAGTGTACTTTGGATGGATCACGAAGGTAATGGAGTATGATGTGCACATCAAAGTCACTAAACTTGTCGAGGTAAGGGTTTATGTCAGCAACTTGCTATAGACATGAAATCAACAGTAATGAGGATGTGACACTCCTAAATACCGATGAGGATGTTGATCAAGCTTTATTTGGTTATCCAAAATGAAGAGTTTCCTCTTCTCGAGCATATCCAAGAGACATGGATAAAAACAAAGATGAACTTTCCATCTTCAATCTATCCCATATGTTTTGGTAGATAGTGTTCTCTTTCAAAAATATTTGAATGGTGTTCTCCTTCGATGCGTAGGACCGTAATGTAAGTAAGATACTAGAAGAATTTCATAATGGCCTATCTAGAGGAAATTATTCCACATGAACAACAGCTACCAAGATCATGTGAGCCAACTACTATTGGTGGTATTTATTCAAGGATTCCCATCTTTGGGTAAGAAAATGTAAGGAATGTGCCTTTTTCATAGGTAAGCAAAAGCTGGCAGCTATTCCGCTGCATCTAGTTCAAGTGGATCAACCCTTTGTTCAATGGGGGTTGGACTTCATCCAAATGATTAATCCTCCGTCCAATGATGGACATAAGTGGGTCCTTACCACAAAAGACTATTTTAATCGATGGACAGAGGTGGTAGCATTAAAAGACAACAATGAAAAGGCAGTTTTGTATTTTTTGGAGGGTATAATGATGAGGTTCGGTGTTCGGTTTACAGTCATTTCGACAACGCGTTGTCTCTTCTTCATATGAAATTGAGTGAATGGGCTGTTAAAAATGGGGTATACCTCAAAACTTCATCCAATTACTATCCGCAAGGAAACGGATTGGCTGAGTCTAGCAACAAAAACCTCATAAGGATTATTAAGCACACAATGGAGACTAATAAGAGGACTTGGCATACATAGCTTAAGACCGCCTTATGGGCAGATCGGATCACACCTAAAAGGGCCATTAGAAATTCTCCTTTCATTTTGGTATATGGAAGAGAGGAAAACTTCCACTCTCATTGGAATTACCTTCTTTGGAGTTAGCTCATCAACTTGAAGTTATAGAGAGTGATCCTCTGATAGTAAGGTTTGTTGAACTCATGGAGTTAGAGGAAGTATGAGACAAGGCTATGAAAAATTTGGAGCAGCATCAGGCTCAAGTTAAGAAATATTTTGACAAGAAGGCATCCGATAGGTGTTTTCAAGAGGGAGATTTAGATCTCAAATGGGATGAAGATAGGGTGAAACCAGCAGGCATGCCCAATTTGATGTGCTCTAGAGTGGGCCATACATCATCACAATTTGCAAAGAGGCAAATTCATTTCATCTATCTAGGCTTAATGGAGAAGAACTTCCCATTCATGTGAATGGGATATATCTCAAAGCTTGTTTTTGAGAAGCATTCCACCCCTTGTATAGTTAAATTAGGTGTTTTCCTCCAACTACTTATGCACATTGTTGTGTGTTGTTGTTTTACTTTCTTTGTTGTTGTGTTTTGTGTTGTTCTGCACATTGTTTCACCATTGGAAGGTGTCAAGGAGAAGAAGGTTCAAGGTTTCCATAAGAGTTTCAAAATCTGCTTCATTCAAAATTTTGCAATGTTCCATGGATGTCAAGCATTCAATAGATTCAGTATACTTCATGCTTAGCATTCCAGGGAGGTCCAGATATCGGCAATGCTCAAGGAGATTCCAGGATGTGTTAAAGAAAATCATACTACTTTCAGGATTCCAACATAGACTCCATGTCCAATGGATGACTTAAGGCTACTGGAATCATGCTTAGCAGGAAATAATCCCCGAGAGGTCACCAAAAATGTTATCCAATTTTGCACACATGGCAAGATTGGACAACGGTGTCCTATCACATTCAAAATGAAATAATAGTCCCAGGAACCCATCTCCACTTATTATCGAGATGCAATAATTAAAAATAATTCCTAAATTGTGTATGAAGAGATCACCTAGCATCAAAAGGCACCCAGTTGATCTCAACTCAGGAAAGAGTTCGAGGTCAATTTGATAGAGAACCCAAGTCAAATTTATAGTCATCTCGTAGATCATCTCGGTAGAGACTCTCATGTTTAAGAGCTCGATGATGGTCTTGTTAATCCAAAATATAGCTCGTTGAAAATTGACAAATGAAGGGAACTATATAAGGATCTCGGTAGAGATCGATGCAAAAATATTTGAAGGCCAAGTTGAGGAGAGTCAAAGTTCGAGCTATGGCATCAATAAAGTATCAACGAATTATAAAGGTTCAAGCCATAGGTGGAAGTGAAGGCAGAGATAAGGAGTTTGACTCATCTTAGCGACTTGTTCATTTTGGAGATCATGTGGTGAGATTCTTTTAGGACATGTTCTATAGAGATAGGGTGATTCAAACACAAGCCAAGGCATCAAGAGTGCCATAAAATGAATGGAGATCGTTGTGTAAACAAAGATACGTGATGAAGCCCTATCGATGGGACTCATCAAGCATGATGGATAATTCAAGTCAACTCGTTTTGTGTGGATGTATCAAAGACGGTTTCTAGGATACAATTCCAGGGCTCATTGATAAATGCAAAATTGGGAGGCCTCGCTTGAAATAATTTTACAATGGTAACCTCGTAGAGGCAAAGCAAGAATGTTGGGGTAGGGTATTAGTGAATACAATATATATATTTTCACTGGCATTGTTTAGACCTTCCTCGGCCGAGCATTCGGTGCACAGGTGACAAAATTTTTTCTAGACTCAACGAGATATAAGGTAGGATGAGGTAGCAGGGTATGTTTCAAGATAGTAATAGCTTCTTTTTGAGCACTTCCAACAAGCAGTCAATCCAACTATGTTGTTATTTGTTCAAGATCGAATGCATCCTCAAATTCAGGATTTTCCTTCAAGATATTTTTATCAAAATTGATTAAGTGACAATGAGATCAAGTTTATCGGGAGACGTGATGAAATTTATTACAAATATTCTCTATCGAGACCTTACTTATTTTACGATGTAACTCATGGAAGTAAATCTCATAGAGTTGGAACTATTTCATATCGAATATTCATGAGGCACAATTTGCTTTGCAATTATATGAGCATCTTCAACGAGTCACTAAGTTGGCAAGCATAAAGCTTTCTGTTGAAATTATCACACCTTGCAAGCTAAAGATGAAATTTTTACACCAAGAGAATGATGTCTCCTCACGCTGAGTGGAAAATTGGAAATCAATGGCCATCTGTCCGAAATGAAATATGGCCAAATAATGCCAAAACCCCGCACTCCAATCCCAAATTTGGAAAATAATGTGAGAATTACCAAGGGAAATGACTTGATTTCAAGCCATCGAAAAAATTTTGAGCGTGGGAGAAGTTCGAGTCTACTGCCAAAAAATCAGGAGCACGATGATGGTAAACCGAGCAGGTAATTCCGAGCATGGGAAACATTTCACTATATTTCCAAGTGGGTTTTTATGAATGGCAGGCCAAGCTGTTAATCCCGCGCTAAGGTATGAATAGGGGAACTCGTGAGAATACATTCCCAAGTGGAAATATTGGGTTGGTAAACCATGGTGATACTTTCAAGCATGGGAGAAATATGATCAAATTTCCATACGATGGCGATCTGTCATTAGATTTCCAC
Organism: Taxus wallichiana var. yunnanensis; assembly: GCA_018340775.1. Taxonomy (NCBI): domain Eukaryota; kingdom Viridiplantae; phylum Streptophyta; class Pinopsida; order Cupressales; family Taxaceae; genus Taxus; species Taxus wallichiana. The sequence continues at coordinate 419,633,993 of CM031233.1, forward strand.
GCAGCTTGAGTGGTCCGAGTCTTTCATGAGTCACCAAGAGGATTAATAGGATAGTTGTGAATTGGAGCAGGTCATGGATTAAATAATGCGATGTGATACCAATTTCAATGGAGGCTACAGGCCGAGATAGAGTTTCACTCGCCGCATTATGCAGATGTTTGTTAAATGATACCGAGTAACATGGCGAGTGGGGGTCAACGCTTACAGTTCAAATACGTGGGAAAAGGAGAACATTTCAAAATTTAGCCTCGATGAATCACTCGGTTCACAAACCCAACCAAGTCTTCATATCTCATCGCAGACCTAACCAAGTCGATGCGTTAATGGCTCAGTCGTGGCTCATGTGCGAAGAGTTTGACAGGAAAGTGATGCTAAAAACTCATCTTGATACAAGTGATAGGTGACAAGCTCCCACGCACCAGGTAGCAGGCATGTTGCAGTATAGTAGAAGCCTTTTTGAGCACTTCTAGCAAGCAGGTTGTCCAACTATGTTGTTATCTATTCAGTATCGAATGCATCCTCAAATTCGGGATTCTCAATGCTCTAGCATAATGCAGCTGTAGGCTTATCCTTATTCTAAACTCAGATCCATGGCAGCTGCAGGAAACAAATATTCACTACCATGTACGATGGATTGGAGTCACGCTATTCAAGGCTTCATAAAATTTCCCTGAATCAGGAGATGAAGGTTTATTACAGTGCATAATGAAATGATTCATATTGCTCAACATTTTTTCTCCGAGAAATGAATTGAATGTGAAGGTCAACTCAAAAATACCTGGTTGGCCATTTTGTATGCTACATCATTGTTACTTGTAAATGGTCTCTTTCGTAAAACTAAAAGGGCAATAGGAAATATTTATACCCTTCCATTACGTACGTCCAATCAGACAATAAAAGTATTCTTTTACCAGGTTTAGAGAAACTTGTTTTTTACAATGGACGATTATACTGTAGTTTCAAGCTAATTTTATCTAGCTTTATTTCTATTAGCTTTGATCCACGACTAAGGAAGAATTCATATGGTTGTTACTTGTACATTTTTCCAAGGTCCTCTTGGTTGCCCCAGTTGTTCAATGTATTTTTTTGAAGGGATTCTTTTATGTGTTGCAAATTGTAACATAAAGGATCTTTTTAGTTTCTAGAAAAATGAGTATATTGTGTAGCTCACAACTACCTATGCCATACTAAGATCCCAATAGTGGCATAATTGTTGATTGGAGCCAAGATTGTAGAGTGCACTACCAAAATACCGAAGGGCTCTTTGGCCAAGAATCAGTCTTAAGGGTGTCTATCGACATGTTATGGGCATGAACCTGGGTCATCATCATGGCAACATTAGGTCTTTATTGGTAATGGCATTTTCTCATCATTTGGAAGGTACAATTGTGCTTATTATGGCAAATCCAAAACATTCTTACTACAAGTGTTATATAATAAGGAAGAACCGTGAGCATTGTGGTAAAACCATTCTTTTTAGAAATGTTGGGTTAAGCTCGGTATTCAAGTGAGTTGAGCCAGAGAAGAACTCAGGAGTTCGGTTCTGGAAAGAAGGTAAGATGACACGAAGCATCAAGAAGAGCTGGTGGAAGATGAGTTGTGGAGAATTGAGTTCATTTTGATTGGCTCACAAGGTGTTCAAAAAGCCATGATGGTGGGGTAAATTGGCTCCAGTCAAGCTTATAGAGGATTTGAAACTCACCGAGTTGGGCTATGTGCAGACTCTATCCACATGGACCCTCCTCCTCTTCAAGTCAAACAGGTCAACAGGGGGGTCCCGAATTTTTGTTAATTGATTTAATATTTTCATTTAAATATTTTAATAATAATATTTCTTATTATTATTTAAATATTTTTTTGAAATATTCATTTAATTAATTGAGAAGACTAGGTAATCGAGTGCAATTAATGACCCATGATGGAACCTTCTCGGTGGTTCAACTAGCTATAATAAATACATCATGGACCTTCAATTTAGGAATGTAATTATGACATATCCTCTTCTTTTTCACATATTCTTCTATAAATGTAAGTTGAAGCTCATTTCAAATGGTTCCAACAGCTTCATACAGTTGGACAGCTTAGATATCTCAAAGTAGTGTATACTTTTCAAGAGTCCTCTCTCTTCGCAAGTTGTTCTTATGTGTGTTGAGAAAAATTTCAAGCCTCCTCTTCAATACTTTAATGGAAATTATTGCCTCTTCTAAATGTATGATGCATTATGCATGTTATTAAATCAATAAAAGTGTGTGTTTTGTGACTAATCTCGGCCCTTTTATCCTTCTATGATTCTTTGTGTCTTTCTCATACTTACAGGTATACTGTGTGAGTTTAAGTTTCTATTGCGGTGTTCTTGGAGTTTTGTGCTTATCGAGTGGTGGAGTATTACATGTAGTTGAGTTGTGGTGTCTGTTCACCCTTCTTGAGTTCATCCTTCTTCAATGGGAAACTGGTATACTTCTCGGTCTGATAAGGTTTAACAAAGGGAACACATGTCTCTTAGTTTGTGGTATCCTGTACCCTCTCTAAGTTGCAGTAGGTGAAGTTGACATGTGGTGCACACACCCTCTTCAAATTAACGATCCTTTACTTGGTGCATCACCATCCCTAGTATAGTTTCATTTCCGTAAATCTCTTTCCATAAAACCCCATGAAGATGTTAGAGTCTTTTTTGTTAAACATCCTTTCAACACTTAGTTTAGGAAGAGAAGCCGGCCTTCTCTGGAGGTTCACTTCGAGCCCAAGTCCCACAACTTTAGAAGTGATCCCATGTGTCCCAATTACACCGAACATCCTATTCACATCCTGGCCATTCGGAGGGTGCACAAAGTGATTTCGCGACAACACTTGTTAAGAAAATAAGTTTTTATACTTCATCAAACATTGGGGAAATTGTAAATGTTCATCATATAGTCCTATAGGTCGATTGTAGAGGGAAAGAATGAAGAACCTAAATACAAGGAAATTTCCCACTCTCGTAACACAAATTTTAAAGATTTTCTTACACGAAATTGGGAAAAGAAACGGGAAGGTGGTGGTTGTTAGAAGTCTTTAAGAGGTTTCATGGTCAAATTTTTTAAATTTTAGATCAATTCAAATTGACCATGAAAAATTCATGCCCAATGGATAGCTAAAGGTCACTGGTCTACTTCATCTAGTAGGTATATGGCCCGTGAGTCACCCAATTATTATCCATTTTCACCTCCTGAGTGAAAATGGAAAATTGAAAATTTTGCACTAAGGAAATTGGTAGAGGGACCCACTCATAAAAAATGGAATTTTTTTATAATTGACCGAGGAAGACCTTGGAAAATCTTCACATTCCACCTTGGAACCCAAATCTAGAATATTTTTGAAAGATCAAGAAATTGAAAAATTGCTTCTCAAATGGTGGTTGAGTTGTTTTTAGAGTCCCTAGAGAGCTGGTTTTGGACATCTCGAGGTAGGCCATTGTATGGGAAATGAAATGTAGTTAAGGGTGGGGTTGAGCTCTATATTATAGAGATGAGCTATAGTTGTGAACCGAGTCGGTTTAACCTTTCACATGGTAACGAATTGACTATGGATGGTTTAATTCTCATTCAGGGCCGAGCTATTCTTAAATCCTTGAAGAGCTATTTAGGAATTCAAAACTATGTGAAGTGTAATGATTTTATATAATTTTATTAGACCAAGTCATGTACTTGAGCTACATTCCATGTGAAAATAAAACCATTCATGGTGAGAGGATTAAGTTAAGGACCACAACAAGTTGCGGGTTACAATGAGCCATCGAGCATGCATACGAAAAGAAGGCTAAACTCATCACATTGTAAATATGAATTCAAAATATTTCATATCACAGTCAAGATTACAATGTTGAAGGATGAGTTTATTATGGACCATAACAAGTTGTAAGCTTGGGTGACCCAAAATCTTGGATTAAGAATGAATGATGCAACATGGGAAATAGGAGAGCCCACCAAGTTACGTAAAAACAAAGGAGGAGGGATCAATTAAAAAATACATGTGGGTAATTTAAAGGAAGGCCAATGTCAAACAGAGCTCACCAAGTTCATAGGTTGCAAAGATGAGCTATTCGTAGTCATGTAAAAGTTGAAAGGAAAAGGACGTAGTGCCACTCAATAGGGGAAGCATACGAGTTAGATCTACAGAGAATCTAAGCATCATGACATCAAGGCTCATCGAGCCCATAAGGCATGAGACATATGGACCCACATTGGCTAACTCGGTTGATGCATGGATGTGATGCATGGATAGTCCAAGGGAGAGGGGGACACAGGTTCTCAAAATCTCGTCTTTGTTGCAAAATGGATCTCACTGACATGAGGAAATTTTTGTTGAGCTGTCAAAATATAGCTTAAGTATGAAATGTGTGGATGGTTTGGGAATGCTATCATAGGGCACATGAAAGTATGCAGAGATATAGCAGAATAGGGTGCACTTAGGAAAGCAAAGAGTCAGGACTTAGCCAATTTTCTGTGAAGAGATATTTTTGGACATAGAGTGTGAAGCATGTCTTGTAGAATACTTGGAGAGCATGTGAAGAGTATTGTGGGTGATTATACAACCAAGTTCCATGCATTTTTCTGAGGCTATTAAAAGGTTTACACTAATGTGGTATTATTATATTATCCATTAATAGAGCTATTGCATGCTTTTGTATTTATCATCTAAGGGTGTATGGATATTATTAGCATGTAGCCTTATTTTGAAAGGTGCATGGGTGGTAAAGGGAAAGTCCCCACCCCAAGAAATATGTATTGATTTTCACATTTTAGGGATCTAATCATTAATGTTATTTAGAGTTATGGGGCTAGTTTATGGGCATGCATCACATGACTTATGGTTACAATAATATGTACGTAATAACATTTGTGTTTTACATCAATCAATATAATTGATCGTTGTGACTAGATATTATTTGTAAGCATGTCTCTTACTTGTTATCACATGGAGGATTTAATCTTGATGTTTGTTTAAGTCATTATTGCACATGCTATGATCAATATCTATTTATATTCTATAATATAGTTGATTATCAATTATCAATATGAGATTTATGTATAATCATGTTGTTGTGATGTAAATGTTCAACAAGAAAATTGACAATTTTCGAGCATGATAATTATACCCCTGTGTCGAAACTTTCAAGTTTTACCCTGCAAGGCACCCTTGGTCTACCTAATTAGTCCAATGACCTCTGAGTTGATGTTTAAATCAGTCCCTTATGTGATTTAGGAAATTCAATTTAATCCCCCTAGATGATTTTAGGAGTTCTTGTCAAATGCAAATTTCGGGAAGTTATCGGAAGGGATATCACTAGCCTTCCTAGGACTCGGAGCAACTCCTGGAGTAGAATAAAGGAGAAAATTTTTAGAAAAAGGTGTATGGAAGGCCTAGGAGCATTATATAAGTGATTTTGGAAGATCCAAGAAGAATTTGGAATATTTGCGGTAGTCTCAAACAAAATAGGGTTCATGTGCCTAAGAAGCGCACATGGTCAAAAGAGCTATTGAACTTTGGGAAGTGATTTCAGAAGTTCTAGACAGAGTTAGGAGCTAAAAATACATCTTCAGATATAGAATTATAATACATACAATATAGTGAAACCATATTTTCGACAACACTTTTGCACAATAGTTTTATAACTAGTTTTTCCATTCACAACTAAGGATCCAAATCACAAATCCATTTTTTAAATGATTAAATGGAGGAATCAAGATTCAAGACCCCTATCATGAGATTCATAAGTCCATTTTAAGTCAAGATCATATAAAATTTCATCAAAAATTCCATTTGGAGCTCAATTTACATTCATTTCAAGTTCTCCTCAAAGAACACGTTCGAGAGTTAGTCAAATTTGTTGAGGACACATGTCAACTCCAGGAGACTAGAAAATTTCATTTCCCTTTCTTCCCTCAGGAAAAGGTACATGAGGGACATAAAATTTCACCCGTCCCCTATAAATCCTATGGTCACCCATACAACCTCCCGGATCACTAGTTCAACCCCTAGGTACTTATAGGAGCTCTAACCCTCAACCATAAGATCTATGATAAGTGTCAAACTGAGGTGCATTATGAAAATTAGTAGCCCTCATGTCCCTTTTTTTCTGGTGCACATGAGGGACATAAAAATGTACCAAACACAAGGAATGGATCCTTCTCCCACATGCAAGCATCTTTCAGCCCCAGTGTTTCTAACATACTTTTTGGCTGAAACCCCCCACCATAAGATCTTCACATCAAGGACACAAAATTTCACCCCATCCATGGCATGCAAATTTTCTAGAAGATCCATACACCATTTTTGTACCTCAAACCATCTCCACTACAACAATTAAACCCTCAATCCATGATAATGTAAATCTTTTAATGGAGAGATTGAATAAAAGAGCCGAAGAATGAAGAATGAAGGAGAAGAACAGAGAAATTGTTTCAAGACTCTATTTCACAGTAGAATTAAGATTTGGACGTATCTTCTTAACTGAGAGCATGAAATGAAGAATAGTTTAGTGTTGTGTCCTTTGATCTCAAAGGCCATCAAAACCAAATCTTCAAATCTCCTTTCTATTACATAAATTGTTTGTAGTGAAGAAAGCTTCCCCTTGATTCAATGAAGAAATTTTTTGAATTTCTTGTCAAACCAAAAATTATTTTCAAGATAAATTTCACCAAAGGGAATAAGAAGTAAAAACCCACAACAAAAATATAATTTTTATTGAAAACAGAGAAGAAAAGTATACTTGTAATTTTCAATGCTTGTTAACGGATATCATGTTTTGAGGTGTTGTTAAGTTAATTTTTGAAACTTCAAAATATCCCAAACTAGTAATCGATAGGACAAAGATTGGTTAAAAACCCATATCATAAAACTTCCTTATGCATAAATCTAACAACTAGAAGCCCACTTTCTAAAAATAACAGGTCTTCTACATAAAGAACTACTATTTTGGGAAATTGATCAACCAAAGAACTCCGCAAAGAAGACCGTGAACACAGAGGATGTATTGCGAATTGAATATTCATAAAACGGTCATCTTGGTACAAATTGGAAACTTACTAAAAATAATAAGTGGTCTCACGAACACTTTCAAAAAATAGAAAATTGATCCAGAAGGTGAGAGAAACGCATGGAAAAGGGGGGATTTGAGTTTCCGCACGTAATTGAGGTTTCAAAAATCTAATTTTTAATGCTTACTAAAAATAGTAAGTTGTTTTGGGCACTCACTAAAAATAGTAATTCATTTCAGAGGGGGATTTCAAAAAAGGAGCATTCTGAGAGCTAAACATTCAAATTACCAATTTGAATTGAAGTTTGGGAAAAATCATGATAGTTTTTAGTGATTGTTATCCTTTACAAATATAGTAAGTGTCAAGAAATGATGAAATTAAATTTCTCGAAGAGGGAAACTAGTGCAGTCTCTATCTTCGGAGTATAAAGGAGTAGATAATAATGAGGTCACTTTTATGGATCTCAACAATTTCTTTTAGACACTTATGTGCGAGGTGGAATTCACAGTTGATACCATCATACTGTTCAATAGTATGTCTCATCAGGACATGTCTAAATCAACTAAGTAGTATGACATTGTCACAGGGAATCAGGGCAAGATTTGTTCCAAAACTTCAATCTCTTCATAGGGGATCATCATGAGCGACACCTATGGTCACCAAGGGTTCCATTCAACAGTGTTTCTAAACACTTAGTTTACATTATTTTGGGTCATTTAGATGTATTTTCTCACCGCATCCAAAGAACTTACCCACAACAACCCATCTACAACATAAGAATGTCATTCACCATAAAGGGTTCAAAGGTATCAATGTCAAGCTAACCGAGCTTTCCAAGATTCAACAAGAGCATATTCTTCATTGGCATGATTCTACCTTCTTTCACTCTCTTTCTCCCTCTTTTCATTTCCCAACTTCCTCTCTCCTCAATGTTCTAATTTCATGTTGGGGTTGTACTTTTCATGTCTTAATGTTTCTTCTCATAAATGAATGTGTTGAAGTTTCTATGTAGTGTGTGTAGGAATCTTCTTGTCTACTTGCAACATTCAATCTCTTATCTCATTTCTAACTCCCCTTTCCCACCTTACAGAAAAAGTCCTCTCTAACAAGTAATTAATAGCTTTGTTGTAGGGACAAAGGAGTGACCCTATTGGATCCCCAACCAAAAGCACATTGGGAAAATCCACCTTTTACTTATGCATACATATATGATAGTTGCATTGGTTAACTAGAGGGACTTAGATTCCTATATTGTTTGCAAGAAATCCATCAATCCGTCCTTGAAGTTTATTCTCACCAACACATGCTAAGTTCTAGAACAAGATGACATAAAAGAGGGACTCGATACCTTTGCGTGCTTGCAGTGAGCCCTTAGTTCGAGTTGAGTGATGTGCTAATGTGCCTTGGGCTATTGTTGATAAAATTGAGGATACATTTTAGTTCTATTGTTAGGACCTATGAATTAGTTGTTCTCCAAGATGAAGACGTATCGGTTGACCTTAGCCAAAGCATTGAAGAGTGGTTAGATATTTTGGAAGAAGAGTATGCTCATAAATTTAACACTGGACTTGATTTTGATGCGAGATACGTTGGTTGAATATAATTAGTATCATGAGTTATATGAGACATTATTTTCCATATTTCTTTTAGATTTTTATGAGTGGATGATTGCTTACACATCAAAGAGAAATCGTAGGTTTCTATGCTTGTTTGGACATAGGAAGAATTTAAGGGTTTGTATGATGTAGACATGACTTGTGGACACAATGTAGATTATTAGTTATGTGGTCTTCTCAATAGCTATATTTTGGAGTACACAATTTCTAATTATTCCTATCTAGAAGCTGGTGAGTTCCATTTCATGCGTAAATCTAGAGGATCGTGTTTGTGTAGTATTCCTTTAGCAATTAATATCTTGATCGTAACCCTAAATTTGGAATAACTTCATATGGATAGCTAAACCCCACCATGCATGGGGTAGGAGTAGGTGTGGTGAAATATGGAAAATCGAGTGGTATAAAGTCAAAGAGAAGAAATGTGGATTAATTTTAATGAGGCATGCAAGAGGGACTTGAAGAAGTAGTGTGAAGTTATGTAATGAATGACATTGTGGAGAGAGATGGATTGTGAAGGATTTGGAGCTCACACAGAGGATGTAGATCCGAGCATCCGAAACTCCCCATTTGGGAAAGAATGATAGAGACTCATCTTCAACCTCACATGAGAGTGCGTATGTGGAGAAAACATGGACCTTGGGTACACATTTAATCCCTCCTTGAGACCTAGCCCTTATGCTCGCTTTCCGAGTTTCTACGACAGCTTATCGCAAAAACAAGCTAGTGTGGGTAGTAGAGTTGTGATAGATAGAGTTTGCTTACCATAAGGTTAAAGAATTAATAATTTATCACAATCATTGGCATAGAACATGGGCACGCAAAATGTTGGCATCATGTTTGGAAGTAGCACAACTTCGCAGAGAATGTGTGATTTTATTTTAGCACAAATGTTGGAACACAAGGAAGTGCATCTACTAGTCCAATTCCCACTATAGGGGAGGATCAAAAGGATCGTGTGACTTTGTAACTATTAGATCTAGTGGTTCGGAGGTAGAGTAAATACGGTTTATGGATCTCGGTGGGAACGGTCGCACCAACCCTAAAAAATTTATATGAATATGTCTCTTCATATTATAGAATACATATGACTATAAGATGCAGCTAAACATATTTATATGTGTGAGATACTAATGCACACGAAGGGGATTACAACACCAGAGCACAAGGAAAGTTAGTTTGTAACTACATTGCAAGGGCATGCACATAGTTGGTACAATAAGTATGATCCGAACTAGACTTATGTAGACTATACTTCCTTTTGTGATGCTTTCTTATCGAGTTCCGTATACCTAAATTTGAGAAGAAAAACATCAATGCACTTAAGGACATCAATTAGGGTATCAATGAGAGTGTTTGGGAGTATGATGCATGGTTCAATTAGGGTATCAATGAGAGTTTTGGGAGTATGATGCATGGTTCAAAACCCTCAAAGTTATCTTATGACATATATACAAGTAAGCATGCTTAATGGTTCGCTAGAAGTTTGGTCATGCCCTTCAAAAGGGATATATCCCATACAAGATGTATATAGATACACATAGGGCACTTGAGGTAGCTTTATTTGTTGATGCGTAGGGAGTGTAGACATAGGAGTTAGCCCATTTTTGGAGGCTTAGACTACAGCAATGGACAAACATTTAGAGAATTTATTAGCTAATTCAACACATGAGACGTGCAAAGTGGTATTTAGTGTACAAATTTTGAAGTAGAGGGACATACTAAGGATAGTTGTTCTCATAGATTGGTGCACACCATATTACTAGATTGTGATATAATGAAGAATGTGTCTTGTTACTGCAATATTTACAGTTTTTAACTAATGATACTAAAAATTACAAGTTGATTGACCAAATTCATGATGGAATTGATACTTGTGTTTGTCATACCAAGTGTTACAAATAATTCTAAGGAACAAGTTTAGCATCATGAGCATAATCATAATGAAGACCACTCTAATGGAGACCACGGTAGAGGTCGAGGTTATCATGGAGGTTCCGAGGCTAAGTTCACGGTAGTGGAAAGAGTAAATTTCTATGAGGAACATGTTATACATGCAAATACCTTGATCACTATAGGCACAAAGGCCCTCATAATGTATTTAATTTTTGTGTGGAAAGAACCACAACTATGAATAATTCCTAAACTTATATGAACACCTTCGTAAGAATCACAAGAAGTAAAAGGGTGTAGGAATGGTTAGATGTAATGCATTGTAGAAGATCGGTGGATGCCAAAGTTAGCACCAAATCCGATTTGTTACTGCTTTAGTCACTATGCATGCTCAGGTTATGCATGCCATAGAAGTTCCAAAGAAAAATCCCATTATTACTAAGGAGGAATTATTACATGCAAAGTATCCAAACCCCACACATTAGAAGGAAGTATATCAAGAAACCATGGAGGTTAATAGGAATCAGAGGGTGAGATACAATGTTTGAGATAATTGTCGCTGAAGTTAGAACAAACAAACACAACTTAGCCTCCTCGAGAAGGATGTTAATGACACGAGAGAGGTTTTCAAGATTCTGTGACAAGAGAATATAATTATTTTATTGGGGAAATGGTTAAAGGAAAAGACTCCATGTGCTAGAGTTGAGCATGAAATATATATTTTTCATGATAACCTAGCTCCTCCTAGTCTCGATTATGAGAAGGAGATCAATCAGAATGCTATTTTTGATGGATGGGTCTTGAGTAACATTTTGATTAATACTAGTGCATAAGTGAATGTACTCACTTTGAACATGTGGAGTCGATGGGAGACCACCATCGTATCCATCTTTAAATGTGTTATTTATAACAAATAAGACTAAATCCATGCCTATTGGATTTCTAAAGGATGCTAGTATTACCATTCAAGGGGCAAGTTTCCTAGGGATTTTGAGGTCTTGGCACTTGCAGAGGTAGGAAAATTTTGAGTATTTATTTAGTGCCCTTGGTGCTATGCTAGTAATGTTGATCTATACTTAAAAAAGGATACAAGAGTTTTGAGAACAAGGAAGATATAGTCACCATTCCTTTGGAAAATGGAAAATTTACACCCTATATAGAGCCTTTAGTGAGGAGGATTTAAATAGAATTTATGTGGTCACCATTAGGGATCCCGAAGTGTTTGAGACATCAAATAAAGGAGTTCTCCAATGGGATGATGCACACTCCATGAGTGATACTATAAGTGTGCCATGTGACAACTAGGCATATGAAACTTATGTGATGGTTGGACGCAAGGTATGGAGTAGAGTTACGTGTGTAAATAGGCCAAGAGAATTATAGGTGGACATTATGTAGGTGATACCATCATGCATAATATTCTATTAGCTAGTTATTGGTGGGAAACTTTGTATAAGGATTAATAATATTATTATAAGATGTGTGACCATTGTTAGCACCTTGGAAAGGCTAGGTATACGAGATGAAATGCCTTTAAGGCCTATTACTAGTGCGAACATTTTTGAAAGTGGGAAATTGAATTTTTGGTTGCTATTTCCCCACTTACACATAGGACTAGATCTCGTTATATTATAACTTTTCTAGACTATCTTAAAAGGTGGGAAGAAGCAGTTCCTACAAAAGATTTCATGATAGCTATAATCTGCAAGATTTCTATGGGAAAACATTATTAGCATGTATGGGTGTCCTTTGAGTTTACCAAGTGATAGGTGTAATCATTTACTTAATGAGACAATCATAATAGTGTTGGAAGAATTCATGATTGCACACCATTAAATAACACCCTATCACCCTCAAGATAATGAACATGATGTTAGAAGGAAGAATTGGGATGATTAAGTCTCGATATACTTTGGGTATACAATAAGATCTACAAGAGGTTGAATAAATACACACCCTTTCGATTGGTGTTTAGAGTAGAGGTTGTTCTACAAGTTGAATTCATTTTACCTTATCTCGTATTGCATGTATGAGAGGTTTGGAAGATGAGCAAGTGATTGAAGATCATATTGACAAGATGATACAGATTGGATGAAAGTTTCACCACAAAGACGATGAATTATGAAGATAGAAAAGGCCATGCATAATGCATGGCATGATAGACATATCAAGGATAAGAAGATTCAAGTTGGACATATGGTTCTTTTATTTGATTTTAAGTTGTTGCGCCATCTTATAAAGCTTAAATTGAATTGGTTGGTACCATATATTATAAATTACATACTTAATTCAAGTAATTTCTAGTTAGAAGTGCTATATGGGACACAATTTCTCAATTACTTTAATAGGAGTAGGTTGAATCCCTACTATAAATAATTATTCTTGGTGTTTTCTAATAAGGTAGTATTGCATGGAGATGAAAGAGGGAGAAGAGAGGGAAAGAGTTTATTTTAAATTGGGAGAGTGGGAAACTAATGATAGGGATATCACACCCAGATCTATGGATCTTACTACAACTATAGAAGAAGGAGAGATCCAGGGGACATGAAGCTGCCTCGAAAAGGGTCACCTCAAAAGACATCGGATTCCTAGTCGAACCGAGTTAAAAATGGAATTGTCTCAAATGGAAAAAATAATTTACTCTAGGTGGTCAAGGATGCATCAATATGTGTTCTAGAAATCACTAATTCTATTCTCAATAGCACTACAAAAACTTAAAGAAATCTTTGTTTGGAAAATTAGTGGGAGGGAGACCAAATATCGATGTTGTTAGAAGGTGGGAAAACTGAATAGGAACCCAAAATGAAACCTAGAGGTAAGTTCTCTTAAAACTTGAATCTTCCTTTTAAATTCATTATCCAAGAAGATATGTAGAGGGTTATAGAATAAGTACCTTGGTTTTGGGGAAAATCAGGTTGGTATCTTAGGAAATGAGAACCAACTTTCAATCCAAAAAAAGAAAATATGAATCAGTTCCCTATCTGGATCCATCTTCCTAACCTACCCCTGGAATTTTGGCATGAAGATATTGTTAAAGGAATAGCTAACTCCTTGGGATCTCTGGTTATAATAGACAATGCAACCCTAAATATGACAAGACTTGTTTGTGCTAGATTCTGTATCTATACTATCACGAGACAAGGATATCCCAAATAACATTAAGCTGAAGTCTAGACTAGGAATATGGGAGAAGAAGATCGAAATGGAAATTTTTCTGCCAAATGTTCCAAATGAAATGGTTTGGGACATTTGACTCAAAATTGTAAGTTCAAGATCTCCAAAATGTACATAGCTGTGATGGGGAATGAAGGAAAAGAAGAAAAAGGTAAAGGAATAATGCAAAGTGTAGCTGATCATAGGAAAGTTTTTTTCAAAAATCACAATGAAGAATATAAACCTTTGAGAATCAAAGAAAAAGAGGTGACTAAGAAAACTCCAACAATTTTTTTCTAAAAACGGATGAGGATGGTTTTACTTTGGTGGTCAATAGAAGGAGATCCAAAAATCAGTCCTGGTCTGATTCAAAGGTTAAGGAAAAATGAAGGAACTATCAGCTAAGGACTCCCCTTCCATCGAATGTTGGAGTTCTTTTCCTCAAATAAAGGGAATGGGTTGAGTAGAAAAATATGTGGATAGGAAAGTATAGAGAAAATCGGTAAGGAAGATCAACATTCTCAGTAGAATTATTCTTGGAAGAAACAATGAAGGAATAGAGCAAAGATCAGAAGGGACAAGAGAAAAATGAAATATCTGTTACTCCAATGGGAGAGAGGATGAAAATAGGTGATTTGATTAACCTCTCATTGGATTAAATCATGAATGTTCAACAAATCCTAAATAAGGAGGTGGAAGGAAAGAAAGAGGAGCTAACTCCTAGAAAAGGGGTTCCCCTGAAATAACTCCCTAAAACAAAATAGTAGTCTCTGTTGTAAAAATGGATGAATCCTCAAAAATATATTCTTTTAAAGGGGAATTAGGAAGGAGAAAACCCTATTAATGTGGAGAGTATTAATAGTAAACAACACAGACCTAATAAATTTGAATTAAGAAAAAATCAACTCATAAGGAAATAGACTTAAGGAAACAATCTTGTTTGGATAATAAGGTCTTCAGAAAAAACAAACCCAATATTAGAAAATGAATTGCATCTCTTGGAATGGAAGAGGGCTCAATAGTCTTGTTAAATGGAGGGTTCTTAAAGACTTGATTGAAGGACAGAAAATTGATGTGTTAGCTGTGCAAGAAACCAAAATGAAAGAAGACAATTTCTTAAATTCTTGTAATTTTTTTTGAATAATTCTAAAGCTTTTTCTGTTAGTTCGAATGGGGCCTCGGAGGTTTAGTCATGGTCTCAAACCCTACCCTTTATGAGGGTAATTTTCTCATGAAAAGAGATCACCATATGGAAGTGATGATGAGAAATTTGGAAAACAGAAAAATATGGGTCTTATCCAACATTTATGCTCCTACCCTTTATAAAGAAAGGAAAAATTATGGCAACAACTCATAGCTTTCAACTATCATATCACAGGACTTTGATTGGATTGTGTTAGGTGACTTTAATACCCCTTTGTCTCTTGCGGGAAAAAAAGGTGGCTCCTGTGAGTTTATTATAGGAATGGAATATTTTAATGATTTTGTTACTAACTCTCAACTCCATGATATATAGAACTTACAAGAAAAAATTACAGCTGGTCAAATAGAAGAGAAAGTTCACAACAAATACAAGTGTGAATGGAAAACATTTTGGTAATGAAAGAATGGTTAGTCGAGGAAATTTCCTTTTCTCTCTTCCAAGGATAAGGTCTAATCATAACCTAATTCTTTTGATTATTAACAACCCTTCAAAATAAGAACTAGCTTCCGTTACGAGAAAATGTGGCTCGACACTGAGGATCTTAAAGATATTATTAGTGACTGGTGGAAGTTTAAGGTACAAGTAATGATGATGTTTAGGTTAACTATAAAAATATAGAATGTCAAAACGAATCTCAAAGTCTAGAATAAGAAAAATTTTGGGAATATTTTTCAAAAGACAACAAAAATCAAAATTGACTTACAAAATTTCCAAAGGTAGAATGAAAGGTGGGATTTTGAACCGGAATGAGAAGTCTATGAAAAGGAATTTTTATCCTTTCGAGAATACTAGAACATTCTTGGGAAGAAGGAAACATTCTAGAGACAAAATTATCGAATCACTTGGCTCAAGGAAGGGGATAAAAATACAAGGTTCTTCCATCTGTCTACCCTGAAGTGTAGAATATTCAATATAATTAGTAAAATCAAGAAAGACAAAGGAAACCTCCTAGAAGAAAAGGATGAAATAAGTAAAGAGGTTATATATTTCTTTACAAAATTTCTCACTAATCGTTGTGTTCCTTATTTGGCCAAAGAGAAAGATTTTCTAAACTGAATTCCTTCTATGGTTTTGTAGAAGATGATATGCTTCTATCAACGATACCATCTATGGAGGAGGTTGAATTTACGGTCAAACATCTTAGTCCCGATAAGGCTCCTGGACCAAATGGGTTTCAAGCCTTCTTCTTTCAGCATTTTTGGGATATAATAAAAAAGGATGTTTACAATGTTGTGAGAGAATTCTTTAACCAGAAAAATATGCTTAAGGATATGAATTGCACCTTTCTTGCTCTAGTTCCAAAATGTGGTAATTCCATGGAATTAAAATACTTTAGACCTATAGGTTTGTGTAAAACTACCTAGAAAATTTACACGAAAACCATTTCCCTCGTTTATAATTGATCATTCCTTCTATCATTTCAGAACAAAAAGAGGTTTTGTTATTAGTCACCAAATCCAAGATAGGATAATTACAATCAAACAGACTATTCATTAGGAACAAATTAGAAAAAGTAAGCTATGATACTAAAATTGGATATGGCCAAGGCTTATGACAGGGTTTCGTGGAGTTTTCTTGATAAAATCCTTGATAAGAGTTGTTTTGATGTTTCCTTCCGAGTTTAGTTAAGGCTTGTATTTAAAATGCTTGGTACACAACACACACCTCCATTACCTTATGAGGTGTCTAATGAACTAGTGGAAACATCGCTAGAAGAAATTAAATTTTTTTGTTGATTCTACCAAAGACAAATTTCAAAATTTTATGAGGTAATTGAAGTGATATTTGAAGAATATTGACAAAATTTTCCACACAATTAGACAAGGTAAAATCAAGAAAATCCCTTCCCAAGACATACAAATGGAAGAAATCCCTAGCATTACAAAGCCCGTTATAAAAAGGAAAAATATTTAGCTAAGAATGGAATCTCAACCTTCCAAAGATGATCACATGCACTTCAAAACCTCGGACACAAATTTTGGTTAATAAAGATGACGGAAAGAAACTACCAAAAATGAATAGTAGCCAAGCTATAAAGAGAAAAGGTTCTTCAGGCATCATAGTACCCAACAAGCACTTTCCAAAAGAGGACCTTAATGCCCAAATAAATTTCAAAAAGTGGGATCAATCCCCTTCAAAATTGTAGATCGATGAAGAAGACCAACCTGAGTGTTACCATGTGGGATGCACTTTCAATTCCTTCTCAAATAAAAATATTACAAGAGGCTCTGAAAAGTTTTAGTACAACTAAAATATCATTGGGTTGTGATGTAAAAACTGCTACAAGTTTGTGTCAACTAGAAGGGAAAATTATTCCTAAGGCAAACAAACCACCACCATTCTATATTTCTCTAATCATTGGTGATCATTTTATACATAATTACATGATCGATTCTGGTGTTAATAGTTTAGTCATACCAAAGAAAATTCTAGACATGCTAGGAATCCAATATAAACCAGGTCCCAGAGGAGTTATTGAATTTGATGGTAAAATAGTTTAGACCATTAGAATCATCAAAGGAATCTAGTTTACTATCTATGCATGTCCCATTTCTTTGTTCACATAAGACATATCGGTCACCGATCTTCCTCCTCTCTTTGCCATTTTCCTATCACGAGATTTCACTACCAAGATGGGTGGTTATCTATCAAGTGATTGGTCACATATGATCCTTTTGACTTGATACATAACTAAAGTGACTATAAGGGTGGAACCAATTTGTAATAATCATTTGGAGCCATATACAAATAGCTCTATAAATGTGATTTATACCATCCATGATCTAGAGGAGGAAGTTGTTGATCACAAACTAACCAGATCTTGTGGAAGAAGTCCCTGATACTATGTTGGATGAGGTAAGTATAGATCATTAGTATGATCCCTATGTTGAGGCATTATCGAACAATAATTTGGTTTATTTTTTAAAAAGATATGGGGTTAGGGACGTATTGTATCCATTAATAAAGTGCGGACATACCACAACTTGTTAAAACCCAAAAACTCGAATGAATTTAGAAAATATTTTTCAATCGTTTAAGAAGTAATAATGGAGTTGGTGTTGGTGTTGTATTAATTTCTCCAAAAGGAGATAAATAATTATCATGTTTTCAACTGTAATTTAGTTGCATAAACAATGTCACCAATATGAATCTCTCGTGAGGAATTTAGTTGGCTCAAAATAAAGGAATCAAAGCCTTGAATATTTTTGTGACATGATTGAATTTGTTATACATCAAGTAAGGTCTCATAGTGCATCAAAAATTATTTGTTAAGATATCAAAAAAACTTAATCTGGGATTTGATTGACTATTTTGAATCTTTCGAGATCCAATGGCTCCTAGAAATCAAAATGAAAATCTTGATGCTTATAAATAGCATTGAGAGATGATATAGTTGATTGGCTATCAAAGATGGTCTTCCTTCTTTCAGAACATATCCCATTGACATGGATAAGACTCAAAGGTGGAATTTTCATCTTCATTTTATTCCCTATGTTCTATTAGATTACGTTCTCTTCCAAAAGGATTTGAATGGTGTTCTCCTCCGGTGCATAGGATCGAACAAGTAAGTAATATTTTTGAGTAATTCCACAATGGTCTATCGGGAGAACATTACTCTACATAAACAAGTACTATAAAAATCATAAGCACTGGCTAATATTGATATGATTTATTCAAATATACCCATCTCTGGGTAAAGAAGTGCAAGAAAATTCCTAGAAAGCACAAGTTGGTTGTTCTTCCCCTATATCTAATTCAAGTTGACTAACCCTTTGTTCAACGAGGGTTGGATTTTTTGAAATAATTAATCCTCCATCTTGTAACTTACATAAATGGGTCCTTACTATAGTAGAATACTTTACTCAAAGGGGACAGAGATGGTAGCATTGAAGGAGGGAAACAAAAAGTTTGTTCTTGATTTCCTTGAAGGCATAATGACAAGGTTTAGTGTCCCTTTTATAGTTATTTCAGACAATGCAATGGATTTTCTTGGTATAAAGTTTATCACATGATCCGTAAAGAATGGATTTTGCCTTAAGACTTCATCCAATTACTATCTACAAGGAAACAAATTGGTTGAGTCTATCAAAAAGAACCTCATAAGGATTATCAAGCACACAATGGTGATTAACATGAGGAATTGGTATATATAGCTTAATATTTATTTATGGGAAGATCAGATCACACCTAAAAGGGCCATCGGAAATTCACCTTTCATGCTGGTATGTGGAAGAGAAGAAAAACTTCCACTATCCTTGGAATTAACTTATTTGGAGTTATCTCATCATCTTAAGGTTATGGAGAGTGATCCTATGATCTAGTTTACTAAGCTCATGGAATTAGAAGAAGCGTGGAACAAGGATATGAGGACTTTGGAGTAACTTCAAACTTAGGTTAAGAAATATTTTTATAATAAGGCATCCAATAGGAATTTTTCAAGAGGGATATTTAGTTCTCAAATGGGATGAAGACAGATCCAAACAAGGAATGCATGCCAATTTTGACACTCTCTGGAGTGGACAATACATTATCACATTTTTCAAGGAGGTGAATTCATTTCATCTATCTAGGATCAATGGAGAAGAACTTTCCATTCATGTGAATGGAATACATATCAAAGCTTGATTTTAAGAGCATTCCACCCCTTATATAGTTTAGTTAGGTTTTTTCCTCCAAGTGATTTACACATTATGTGTCATTATTGCTATTTTTCTTTGTTTTTTGTTGTTGTGAGTGTTGTGTTTTTTGTTATTCTTACACACTGTGTCAATAGTGGAAATTTTCAACATAAAAATGTTCAAATTTTCAAAGAAGAGTTTCAGGATAACCCAAATTCCTCATATGATTCATTCATAATTCCAAAGTATGACGTAGATGTCAAGCATTCGTTAGATTCAAGTATATTTCCTACCTAGCATTACCATGAGGATTCATGATCATTAATGTTGAAGGAAATTTTGGGACATATCAAAGAAGATCAAATCATTTTCGGGATTCC
Source organism: Taxus wallichiana var. yunnanensis (assembly GCA_018340775.1). Taxonomy (NCBI): domain Eukaryota; kingdom Viridiplantae; phylum Streptophyta; class Pinopsida; order Cupressales; family Taxaceae; genus Taxus; species Taxus wallichiana. The sequence goes on from CM031233.1 coordinate 419,653,871, forward strand.
AACATTGACTCCATGCCTAATGAATGACTTAAGGATACTGGAATCATACTTAAATGGAAACCATCCCCGAGAGGCCACCAAAAATGTTATCTAATTTGGCACACTTAAAAAAATTAGACAACAAGGTCCCGATGTGCTCTGGGACCAAGGAAGGTCTTCACAAGAGAACTTTGGGAAAATAGGAAAAATTCTATTATTTAGGGACATTTGCAATGTTCTTGATAGTTTCATAATCATTTTAAAGTTGATCTCTCATTTCTTAAGTTTGTAAGGTTCATGTTGTGCTTAAAATGAAAAATTATTCCCGTGGGCCCATTTCCTACCATCATGGGGATAAACTAATTAAAATTGATAACTATTTTAAGTAGGTCTTAGTATATCTCTATGATCCTTGAGTTTTAAGATAATTATAGGAGGTCCAAAGGTTTCAAGGTTAGGTGTGGGATTTCTCCAAAAAGATCTTTGAGCTCGAATAGCTTGCCAAATAGCTTAGTTAGTTGATATCAAGTACAAGTTGGGAGTTGAGTTTTATTGGCCCAATTGAGCTATCTTGACCGCATGGGGTCATATGAAATTTGAGTTCATTAAATCGGGTTGAGCTCATGGTGAATGTTTTGGGCTATATCAATATGGATGTAAAGTTTTTGGGTGCTCCAGTTTAGAGATTAGAGATATAATTCAGCAATCAAGCTATCTTAAACTCGAATGTTTTCCAAGAAAGCACACATTATCATTAAAGGTGTTGAATGGAGGCATTAAGGATAGGGTCATATTGATAACCTCATGGTTGAGGTTCTCAACAAATGAGGAAGAAAATATAGGAAATGTCTCAGTCTTTAGATCGAGCTATGTAGGTCCATTTTGGAATGACTTGCAAGATCACATATTAGTTTAATAGGTTGAGTGGAAACAAGCTAAGGTATCACTTAACATAGAAGGAAATAAATCTCATAGTAAAAGGGGGATTCAACACATCATCTCAAGCAATGCACGGGTCGAGTCACTTAGTGCCAATGAGCTCGATGCCACATAAGAAGTATAACTGAGATCAGGAAAGTTGCATGGCCATGGCAAGACAAGTGAATTACTTAGTGAAAAAATGAAGATGATCATGTTCAATTTTAAGGAATAAAAGTGATGTGTGAGCCGATTAAATGAGCTACCCGGGGTCTATGTGGAATGTGAGCTTGGCTCATCGTGAAGATATTACCAAATGAAAATTTGTAAAGTTATAGCTCATGAATAAAGAGTTTTTGTTATCGATTTACATAGCTAGTGGCTCAACTTGGGCTTGGTGCTTATGTATGCAAAGGAAGAAAATGTAGATCCTAACACGATAGGATGTAATTCATCTCAAGTGAGGGAATTTTGACATAAATCTTGGTTCGAGTGAAGTGGAAATAACGAGCTACTAGAAATGTGGAAATGCGGGAATTGTGGAGAATCGAGCCAACTCGCTAATATAGTTTATGGATAAATTGGCCTCCAATGTCTAAAAATCCACTACTACAGTGTTCGGTATTTTTTTGTCATGAAAGCATGATACATGGGAGGTTAATCTCTAAGTTAGCTAAGCTAGTAGGTCGATTCTACTAGATAAATATACCAATAGGTGGATGTTAGGATGAAATTTGACCCAATGAGTTATGTCATGATTTTCCGGGTCTAGTTACGAATTTTCATGCAAGGCACTCGTATTTGGAGCTCAACATGGCATCTAATCTAACATGCATATATGTGGTGGAGTGGAATAAAATCATGAAACCCAACATATAAGGCAAGCTTCTCTCCCAATTCAAAAGATGGAGCTAACCACCAACTCGGCTTTCCATTTATTCAAATTATTACATTAAGACTCCTTAATGTAGATTTTTAACAAATAGACCACAAATTTTTATTTTATAAAAAAAAAAAATTATTAAAATAATACTTTTATTATTAAATTATTTTATTTAAAATATTATCTTTTAATAAAATTGTGGATGATATTAAAAAAATAGTTATGGGGACATGATGGGCATGTGTAATTAAGGATGTAAGTAATGGAGGTCATCATGTACCATTATTTGTGCCCCATAATTTAGGAATTTCTCTTCTCTTCTCTCAAAGGGTTTTTCTACAAATATAAACGAAGAACTCATTCCACGGGGTTAGATACTTAAATGGGTTGGACATTTTTTCAGATTCCTCTCCCTTTTCACAAGGTAGTCTATTTTGGATTGTGGGAACTTTTAAGCCTCTTTTCCAATATTGTAATGGAAAAATTTTCCTCTTCCTTATGTAATGATGCATTGTGCATGTGTTTGAAGTAATAAAACTGTGTTCTTTGAGTATTATTGGTCCTTTCATTATTCTAGCTACTTTGTGTTTCCATTTTCATGCTTGTAGGTGTACTATGCAATTTCAAGTTTCCATTGCAAATTTTAGGAATTCTGTTCTTATCTAGGAGTAAATTTTTGTATGTGGTTGATTTTTGTGTTTGGTCATCCTTCTCATTTTCGTCTTCCTTCACTGTAAAACCAAAAATTGTCTAGCATCACCACTTCTAGTATAGGTTGTATTTATTGCAAATATCTCTACCTTAACCCCATGAAAATGTTAGCATAAATCTAGTTAGATATTTTATTGCATTAGAAGTAGTGTTGTGTTTATTTTAGGAAGAGGAAGTTGGTATTCTCTCGGAGGTTCACCTTAATCCCAAGTCCCATAGCTTGAGAGGTGATCCCATGTTACCCAATCACACCTAATGTCGTGTTCATCTTCGTGCCATTTGGGGGTATAGTGATTTCATGATAATAGGATTCTATCTCATATTGATGTGATTTTCTTCAATCCGTGACATTCTATTAGATTTCACGGCTTATTCCAATCCTCCATGGATCTATTTAGTCTTTATGTGGATGTTTCGTACCGTGGATTTGTAATCTTTGGCGGATTTACTCGTATCTTACATGATTTACCTCATTTGTGGCTTCCTTGGTTTATCGGGGTTTTCTTTATCTTTCCGTGGCTATCTCCTTAACTTCATGGTTTATACCTAAACTCCTACCAACATTATCGCCCCTTCCTACCAACATTATCCCCCCTCTTAAAATTTTTCTCATCCTCGAGACAACAACTATTGATGACATTTAGTCCTTCCTTAATTTTTTTCCAAAATTTGGATCAATGGGAATCATTCACCAGACTTAGACATCCGGCGTAGGAAAGGGTTCCCTTGATCGACTCATCCAATGGGATTTATGAGATGTGTCAAACTTTTATCCTATACGGTGTACTCTGCAGCATGTACTTTGTAATTTGGGGAATGATATTATTTTCATAGTTTAGCCATGAAGTCAAATGAGTATTCACCTGATTAATCCATTCCTGTAGTTGTGTATTCTCTTGAATCAACAATAGTAAATATAATGGAGTAGGAGGTACCTATATTTCCTTCCATCGATCTTGTGTAAGTGTAGTTTCTTATTGCATCTACGTCAAATATTTATCCAACATAGTGCTACATTCTTGCATGTCGTAAATATTATCATTCTCGCTCCTCTCGTTAGGTTTGATATTTCTCTATGAGCCCTTATAATTTTGTCCTTTGTTCACCATCCTTTTTGTGTTGAATGTCATATTCTATAAACATCTTATGTATGTCTTGTTTAATTTGTTCCATATTTTTCTTGTCTATTGCGGTCATTCTGGGTCATCCAATAGTGTATGTGTAGTATACCGTGACATTTCTCAAATATGTCTCTAGTTTCTTCACCACGATTTGGAATTCACTTTTTCTTTTCTAGTTTACCACTACATGGGGTTTCTTGACATCAATTTGGTATTCTCTAATTTCTATTTTGTTAATTGTTTATTTTTCTACTTCTAATTTTATGTGGTGTTCTTTTAGTATTTATACTATCGTGTAATTTGTGGATGCTTCAACAGACATGGTAGGATTAACTTATATTTTTGGCTTATCCATTTGAATGCTAGTGAGAATATTTTTCTTTTCTTCTTCTAAATAACACATCTTTCCATCCAGTCTTGATTGGCACTTTACTCTAACACTTGATCGCAACTAGATTTTTGTAGAGGAGTTAATTTATCTAAGTGGAATTTAAATCCTCTACATTTTTCTCAATGAATCCTTTTTGCGGTTGGAAAGATTGTTCTTGTTTACTTTTCTATAGATCCTACTTGATTTTGGCTAATGAGTCATGAGCTACTTTGGTGTGGTTATCGATGGAAGATGATATTTATAATGCTTGTTTGGTGTGTTCTACCTTCTCTTTTTCTTCCTTCTCTTTCTCTTCATTTTTTTGTTCTTTCTCTACTTTTTCTTTCTTTTCTTCCTCTTCTCTTTGCTTATTTTCTTCTTCTTCCTTCTTCTTCTTTTCCTCTATTTGTAGGATAAAATTGGATTTTTGGCTTATCCATTTGAATGCTAGTGAGAATATTTTTCTTTTCTTCTTCTAAATAACACATATTTCCATCCAGTCCCGATTGGCACTCTACTCTAACACTTGACTGCAACTAGATTTTTGTAGAGGAGTTAATTTATCTAAGTGGAATTTAAATCCCTCTATAGTTTTCTCAATGAATCCTTTTTGAAGTTGGAAAGATTGTTCTTGTTTACTTTTCTATAGATCCTACTTTATTTTGGCTAATGAGTCATGAGTTGTTGGTGTGGTTATCGGGATGGAAGATTATATTTATAATGCTTGTTTGGCGTGTTCTGCCTTCTCTTTTTCTTCCTTCTCTTTCTCTTCATTTTTTTGTTCTTTCTCTAATTTTTCTTTATTTTCTTCCTCTTCTCTTTGCTTATTTTCTTTTGCTTCCTTCTTCTTCTTTTCCTATATTTGTTTATACTTTTCTTCTTCTTTCTTTCTTCTTCTTTTATTCTTCGTCTTTCTTCTTCTTTTCTTCTTCTTCTTTTTGTAGTTTCACTTGTTTTTCATTCTCCTCTTTTTCTTCCCGGTCCTTATTTTTCTTATCTTCTTATTATTTGAGCTTATTTTATTTTTCCTCTTTATTTTTTTTTTGGTTTTCTCCTCATGTGCTTTTTGTTCTTTTTCTTTCCTTTCTTTCTCCACTTTCTGTTTGTTATCTTCCTCTATTTTTATTTCCTCTTCGATTTTAATTTTCTATCCTCCTCTTCTTTTTCTTCTTCTCTACGTTCTATTTTTATCTTCTTCCTCTCTCTATTTTCTTATTAATTCTTCCTTCTTCATCCTCTCCAACTCTTCTTTTTCTTGGTTGTATTTTTGTTCCTTTTATTTATTTTCTTTTGAATGTCTTTGTGTTGCCTCTTATTTTCTATTTTCTCCTTTCTGTTCTTCTCTCTCATTCTTTTGCTTATTCAAAAAATAATAATTTTTTCCATTTCTTTTGTGATGTAATTTTTCTTGGTGTGAATTTTATTTTGACTTAAGATAGTTATTTCTTGTTGAAGCATGGCTAGGTGGTGTGTTTATTCTATCTCTATCTAGTCTTGTATTTCTTCTACCAAAGTGATGGGGTAAGTAAGTGGCTTATATATTTGAGCATAAATGCATGCTTCTCTATATAGTACATTATGGATTCTTTATAGCCATATGTTCTCCTCTTGTACTTGCGGTCTTTTCTTGCAAAATTTGTGAGATTCCTCCAATATTTAGGAATTTCTAGTAGTAATTATATGCTTGTTGAGTTGAGTAATTCTTGTTTCTTCTACTTGTTACTCGCTTCTTCCAAATCAATGGTGTTGATTGGTCCTGTGGATGTGGTGGTGACGGAGTGTATGAATTTTCTTCATCAAATTAAGAAATGTCTTCTAATTCTTCAAACATTGTTTAATATTTTCCTTGTTGGTCGTGGATTCTTTCAATTTTTATTTCTCAGCTAAATATTTTTTCCTTTTTATAATGGGATTTGTAATGTTAGGGGATTTCTTCCATTTGTATCTCTTGGTAAGGGATTTGCTTGATTCAACCTTGTCTCGATTGTGTGGAAAATTTATGTCAATATTATTCAAATATCACTTCAATTACCTCATCAAAATTTTATAGTTTTTCTTTGGTAAAATCAAAAATAAAAATTTGAATTGCTTCTACCGATGTTGCCATTAGTTCATCTGATGCCTCATAAGGTAATGGAGGTGTGTGTTGTGTACATGTGTGGGCCAAATAAATGTATAATCTATACCTGTGATAAAATGAACCTCCTTTTCATAGTTTACAACAACTTTCTTAGATACCCTAGATTTGTTTAAAATGATTTCCTCAATCCTTTTAATCCACCTAATAATGACATGATCGAGTTACCGCATCAAAACTAGCCATATTTTCCCAAATTTTTTTCGTGGTAGTTTTATATACCTACCATTCTATTATGTTTGTGGTATGAAGTAGGGTTTTGGTGAGGTACATAGCCAAACATATCAACAATGAGTTATACCAAAAAGTGTGTTTCCCTCTTTTATCCTCCTAGTATTTTCAAGGAATTTTATTGCTAATAGTTTTGCATGGTTATACTCTGAATGCAATTGAACCATATCTAGGGTAATTTGTGCACTAAGCCCATGGTAACCATCTTCCCTATTTGTATGATAGATTTTCGGACATATGGCTTTAGACGTATACCTAAGTGTATGATTGGAAATGTTTGTTATCCGTACTCAATATTTCATATTCATTCCACCCATTACTTAGGCCGTCTCTTTTAGTGTTGTCTTCTTTTTAGAGATAGTTGAGTGCCATTTTCCCCATAAGCTAGTAACCCTAACCATCACCTATGTGTTAAACTGATTTTTGGTCTAAGTAAACCATTTGATTGTAGAGGTTACTTTATAGAACACAAATCACAAAATATGCCAGGCTAGGAAAATAGTTTATTCAACTCCATGCATCAATTTTTAACTCCTTGATCACTTTAAAATTATTCTTATACACCAGTTCCTTTTTATTTGAATCTCCTTCTAATATAAATGTTCGCTCTACTTCGAGTGATGTGTGATTGTATTCTATAATTTGGGAGTGTATATACTTTTGTGGATCCTTGGTGTGCACGAATTTAAATGGAATGTGTGAAAGAGTACCTTCTGGGTCAGTTTTGTAGGAATTCACGAGTTATTTAATAATTTCATCTTTGGAATCTCTTGTTGTGTGATCTCGACCGGGACATCCATTTTTATTTCACAATTTTCTCTAGTTATGCCCTAGTTTTATTCTTTGTAATTTTACTCAATCTTGCTTCTAGCTCTTTGTGCCTTAGTTTATCTCCCTTCAATGCCTTTTATATTGTTATTGTTCTACCTACCATATTTATTGCATCTTACGCAAGAAATTTCTTCTCTGTCGGTCATGGTGTTACTCCATGTATTTTCCATATTTTCTAATTTTCTTCATTCGACATCTTTGTGTTCGTACCATGGCTTCTTCCTTGGTTGCTTTGGATTGTGGATTTTCTATCCTTATTTTCATGTATTTTTAGCATTTTACATTGTTTTGTGGTGCTCTGTGTTATTTTGTATCATAAGGCATCTTTATGTCCTTGTTCTCGTGGATTTTTCTTTTCTTTATGGTGTAGTTTCATTCTCTTCTCGTTTACTTCATGGTTTTGGTTTTTTTCTTTATTTTGCAGCTCCCCAACTTCCTTTACTTCACATTGTCTTTATTTATCTACTTTACTTCCCCTTAATTCCCTATTTCTTTACTAGTTTTATTTTAAGCTTTCGGTATAAGGGTAGAGACGCCCTTCCTAGTTTTCATCTTAACCCTTGACCTATCTACCGAATTGCAAGTTTTCAAGAAGGTCAAGTATTTTCAATTTTTTTAATTTTTTTATTGTAGTGCTAAGTCACATTTTTCTTCAACCTTGCTCCATTCACATGTCTAGGTAGCTATTTTAACTATAAGGTTTGTAGTTTTACCGCTCCTAAAGGTAGTATTTATTTGATAAGATATGGCCCTAACCATATATCCTTCAATTTCCTTGGATATTTGTATTTACTATCATAAAGGAGTAGATGATCTCTTATGTTAAATTTGTTCTTCCCGATGTGGAAGTCATGTCATGCATTTTATCTTCTATTCTTATGTGTTTTATTGTATACAACTATAAATCTCTTCTCATCTACCTTTTCATGTTCTATCAATCTTTCGTGAAATGAATCATCTAATGTCACGTGAAATGCTATAACAAATCTTAAACTAGTTAGAAAAAACTCTATGGAAACTGTGACTTCCAACCAAGATACTAATCTGAATGGACAATACTTTTTGAGTCTTTTGTATGTTGTGAAGTATGCCCATAGAGCGATGGGTATCTTCAGTCCCAATCATTAGTTTGTAGTGAGAAAATATTTGTCAATACCTTCTCTAACACCATGTTAAAGGCTGATACTATTCCATTTTCCCGTGGATGGTATGGGGTGCTTCTATGATGATTAATCATGAATCCACTTAATAGCTCTTGGATGGTTTCATTTACAAATTGCTTACCTTGATCATTGGTGATACTTAAAGGAAATCCAAATCTTATGATTATGTTCTCATACAAAAATTTAGCCGTTGTTTTTGCGGTGATATCTTTCATGAGAACCTCCTCCACCCACCTTGTTATATATTTTATTCCAGTGATGATAAATTTCACTTGAGAATGTTTAGTGGATGGTTTGAGGGGTCTTATGAAATCAATAGTCCATTTCTCAAATGGGGCGAATGCCAAAATATATCTTAGTGGCATTTCATCTCTTACATTCATTTTTTCCACTTTCTCGATAAATATCATAGGTTCTAGCATGTTTATGAGAAACTTTAAACAATTTGGGCCACCTTAACCTAACCACCATCACCTTTCTTTATGTTTCTTATCCTTCATTATGTACACCAACTATTCCTTCATGTGCTTCCATCAATATATTTTTCCTTTCATGCTCTATTGTTACCCTTCTTAGGATATCATATTGTCACTTCTTGTATAATTGTCCTTGAATTAAAGTAAATGGGAATTCTCTTGTTAAAAAAATCTTCTTTTGTTGTTGGGTGTAATCACTTGGAAATTATCATGTATATAGAAGCTAAGAAATTTCATCAAATTTTTTTGTATGGTTTCAATTCGAATAAGTGTGCTCCATGAAAATCAACCTCTATTAGTCATGTACCTTCTCCATTTTTGATCCTTGATAAATAATTAGGGCCATAATTTAGCTTTCCAAGTTTCACTGCTATGGTGAATTCAAATTCTTGGAAGAGCATCAACCATTGACAAATTATTCCTTGTAATACTAGTCTATTTAGTAGATATTTCAACGGTTCATGATCGGTGTAAAATGTGAAGGAAGTGGCAAGTAAGTATTGTTTATATTTCATTAAAGTATATACTATACTTAGGTCTTCTTTTTCTATTGTGCTATAGTTTATTTTTTCCTTCACCAACTTCCCGCTAGAAAATACTTTTGGATGGTCCATTTTCTCCCGTGGCTATGTCAAATTGTTATTCCATATGTTAGGTTGTGGAGCCTGTTTTCATGTGAGAAAGTGTTGAAGACTGTACACTAAGAGTACTGTACACTTTCCACAGTTGTCTCACTAGGGTTTGGGGTCGGGCCGGGCCCCGAGTGGGGTCTCGAGGGTGGCAGCCCCCGGAAAAAAATATTTTTGGCCTTAAAATGTGCCCGATATATCAGAAACATGATTTTCTCATATGGGCAGGATTTTTGACCCATAGGTTTATGGGATGGTTTTGGCCCATGGTTTTAATACCCACGGTTTTGTAAAACTGCTTAAGCAGTTGTCTACTTATATGGTTTTATGCATATGGTAGATATAATGTAACATTGCAGATGTGTTTTGAATTCGGGTGTGAATTCTGTAGAGTTTGTTGAGCATAGCTCCAAACAGATCTGGTATTGTATTGAGAGAGCGGTGGCTTGTAATAAAATCTGAGCAAGTGATTCTTTGTGGATGTAGCCCAAATTGCGTGAACCACGTTAAATATTGTCTCTTTATGTTGTGTTATTTTATTCTATAATTTTAATTGAGATCTGTAATATTTTCTACATATTAGTTTCTACTGTTGCAATTCTATGAGGTATTATTCCACATATTTTATCCCTTATTTCTTAACACCATATGCATCCACATGAACATGAAATTGTACCTTCTAATTAGGGAAGATCAATACTTGGTACATGTAGAATTTTATCTTTTAAAATTTTGAATGCATCTCGCACACTCTTTAGACTAAGGAATTTGTTTAATGGTTCTTTTCTTCAACTCTTATAATGGAGCACTTATTTCGCATAGTTTCTAATAAATTTCCTATGATAAAAATTGTATGCCAATATTTTCCTCATGTCTTTTTGAGTTTTTGGCAAGTGGTAAATTTACAATCACGAGAAGTGTTCATAAGATAAGTTAACAAACCTTGCTTGCATATTATATTTCCTAGTAGGGTACCAAAAGGAGTCAAGAAGATACATTTTTTTAAGTTTAAGGAAAACTGTAATGCTCTACACCTTTGAAAGATCAATCTTAAGACTTGTATGTGATTCTTCAATGAGACCATAAAATGTCCAATCATTGAGATAAAATTCTAAAAATTAGTGAATGAAATCTTTAAAAGCATTTATCATGATCCTACCAAATATCACAGGTGAATTTTTCAGTCAAAATGGCATGAATGCATACATGAAGAATCCCCATTTGGTGGAAAAAGTGTTATTTGGTTGGTCCTCTGGGGCAATTTTGACTTGGTGGTACTTGAAGAAACCATACGTGAAAGAATACACTTCCCTGCCTACATTTCTAGTACTTCTTTTGAAAAGGGGGTTGGAAAAGGATCATGTAGAAAAGATTTATTTAATTCCCTATAGTCTATGCAAACATAGATCTCTCTAATCTTTTTGTTTTATATCACCATGGGACTGATCTATTCTACATCATCGACTAGTTTAATGATCCCAACACTCAAAGATTTTGTCTATTTCAGATTTCACTTTCACCTTCAAATTTGGTTATAGTCTATATGGCATTTTCTTCATTGGTCTAAACCACTACTTGATTTGAATCTTCATTATTACAAGTTCTTATTTTAACCATTTTAATTATTTGAAATATTTTGGGAATATATCTTGGAATTCTCGTAGCAAATCCACTATTTTAGATACTTCTTCTTATGTCTAATAACCTCCAATTTTGGCCAATTTTTCAGTTCCTTCTATCCCAATGTTTTCATTCATGATTTTCAATGGATGATAATAGTATTTTTCTCCTTCCTTTTTTTTTCTACTACTCATCTCTCATCTTCTATGACTTTTTATCTTAAGTTGTCTAGTTTTTCTTCTTTTTCTTGTTTCTTTGCATTGTAGCATATTACTATCTATGTGATCTTTATTGGGATATTTTGGGGTTTCAATATCTCCCATTCTTCCTCTTCTTCATTCATTGAAAAAAATTATAGCTTCCTCGGGGTCGTAAATAAGAATGTTATGATCTTTGTGAGATCCCTTAAAAGGTTAAAATTATGTCCCAAAAGGAAAAAAAAATGGCGAAGTCTTTCACCATCTGATCCCAATATTTTGTTTTATGCATAACCTCTTGGTGTATATAACATAATCCCAGATGGGCAGCGAACGTCCATAAAACAATTGACTCCATAATAGGGGAGAGATTTCCCACATAATTTCTAATGTTGTTCACATGCCCGAATATGTTTCTATGGTTTTGTTTCTCCGAGTATTCAAGGATAACGATATAGTAACCCTCACTTTCCAAGAACCTAGCTCTTAATGATATTGTTATTGATTTCAATGAGCTATTTTTGTTTTGTGTGCCACCCACCAACTCGTGACATTTATGGTCAATGTTTCATCCAACACTTCCATCCTTCATTTTTTTTGTTAGGAAGTATACTCTCCATGATTTTGATATATCCTTTGAAATCCCCAAATCCTAAATATTTTGGAGGAGTCTCGATGTGACGCCACTTGGCTCAATCTATACAGTTTCTTGATTGAATTTGTTTTACCATTTCTTCTTCGTATAGATCTCCTCTCTACCTAGAAGAAATATCTCTTTTTATTCATCCTCTAGATATGAAATATATTCTTCTTCTTCTTCAAATGTTTATTTGGAAGGAAAAAAAATGTCACCTACCGCATGGTAGATATCATCTAAAGTGATGATTCTTGGTAGTATCCTTCTCGCATAACGTAATTTCGGATCCTTGATTCGGGAACCTATATTTCCATGCCTTCACCGCATTGTCCGAACGCTCATTAGTATCTTCCGACTTAAATGATATTTCCCCATCTGAATTTGGTTCAAACTCCTTATCAATATTAGAGAACTTATTTAAGGAATGCACCCTTGTATTTCATCAAAGTATTTTCCTTCTATATCTTGCCATATCTCTTTTGTCAACACGTAACTCATCCCATCATGTAGAGGTACGTGAACACATATTCCATTTGAGTATAAAGTTACTTATTCTTCTTCGAGCTCAAATTTCCATTGCAATCTAAAAACCACTCAAATGTTAGAATGGTGTAATAAGAAGGATTATCAATAACATTCTCCACTACCTCAAAGTTCACTAACTTTTTGATTCTAATAAAATTCACCTCGACATTCTTCAACACTCCTATCGCTTTCTGGAGGATCCATCCACTAACCCAATAAAGTATCTTGTGGGATCTAGAGTAAGTTTTCCAAGAGTTTCCCATGTAGTTTTAGACATCATGTTGAAATTTGTGCCAAGATCCAATAAAAATTTAGTAATAGTGATGTCAAATATGTCATCATCCAGCTAGATGGTGGAATTTTGCCATGTTCGTTGGGTCTAGAATATATTTCTTTTCTTCTTGTTGTATCCTTCATCAATTCTGTGGACATGATGTGTCCTCTCTACTTTATTCTAGTATTTACTGAATTGTTTTACTTTTTCTATTAACCCATAATTGTTGGTTAATTTATATATTTCTTTTATGCTCTAACTTCTTCTATAAAACAATTTTTTCCTCTTTGTTCAATAGTTTTTGCTTCGTGCATATATGATTTATTTTTTCAAATTCTTTGTAATGTAACTCAATTCCAATCTCCTTCCATTTTTATTCCTCTTCATTAGAGGAGTATTGTTCTTGTTGTAGTCTTATTATTTTCTTATATTTTGAGACTACTTCATTTTTGCAGAACTTCTAGTTGTGACCGCAACCCTATACCATGGTCCATTAATTTTATTTTCACCTTTTTTAAAATTCCTTCTTCTATAACTTTTTTTTGTTTCTTCCTTCATTTATTCTTTTTTAGTTCCCGATGATGAAGCCCTTGCGACTCTGTCTTTATCTATAGTTTCCTCATCCTAAGGAATTTGAGTAATATGTTGTACTTTCCTTTGAGTTTCTTCTGCTAGTGCCTCTGATCTTGTTGATCTAATTCTATAGAATTGTGTGACTTCCGATAGTGGAATTCATTGTGTCCTTCCTTATGTAAAAATCCACATGGATCGGTTCTATATACAATTTCTATCCAAATGTCCATCTTACCCATATTTGTAGTAATTCATTAGTCTCCTATCTTAGTATCCACCTCCTTGATTGTATCCCTAATGGTAGCCACCATCATTGTATCCATGATATCCTTGGTAACCTCTACCTCCATGATAATTTTCATAGTCTCCTTTATACCCTCCTCTATATTCTCATCTAAATCCTCCTCTAAATCCACCATGGTACCCCCATCATTGTAACCTTGATAGTTTGGCTTGTAGTTATTTCCTTGGTGGCCACCTCCAAGTGCATGACTAACCACCTTGTTGATTTGGATATTGTTAAATTGTAGTTATGAGTTATGGAGATGGTTTTTTAGGTGTTGTAATCATTTGTGGTTGTGTAGGAGGGGGTTTAAGTGTTGTATTATGCCTCACATCCATAGCTCTCCTAGTAGAATAATCCTTCAAATTATCTAATGCATTAACCAAAGGGAATCTATGGTGATAATTATTATAAGAACCACATGCGATCAATACATCAATTGATTTGTAGGTGGTGCTACTTATAATAGAGTACAAGTTTCCTAAGTGTTCTGGTCCCAAAGCCTACATATTATGCGCCATCTCCTTTCGGATGGTAGTTTATTACTACAGATACTCTTTGTGATGAATGCAATCTTACAAGAATTATTCACTTTACGTTCTTAGCATATGGAAATTCAAGTCTGTTATGGCCTTTGGTGCAACATATTTTACACCATATATTTGGCCTCACATTGTTCTTCTGAGAGGAGCTATTTCTTAATCCTTCGATTCTATGAATCTCTTGTTGTAATTTCAATTTTTCCAGTTGTAACTTTACTCTCTCTAATTATGTTTTTATTGAAGTTCCCCTTCTCTTATCCATGATTTGGGCTTCTAGTTTAATTTCCATTTCAATTACTTCTGAGAAAATTTTAAACTATTGTCAATCTAATGTGGCACTAAGATAAGAAAGTATCCTTGAAGTGAACCACTCAATTCTTTGTTTATCTCGTTTATGGGATCTTCCAATTTTCTAGTAACAATATTGAACCCGTGACTAAATTCCTTCACTTATAATCCTCTTTGTACCAAATATCTCATCTTGCTTGATCCTTCCGATGGGGCCTCTCGGAAATGAAAATATGTTTTAAATTATCTCTCAAGATTAGCCCATGATTTTTTATTGTGAGAATTCAGTCTCATAAACAAATTTAGTGCATCATTCCTTAATGACCATGCAAAATATTGTATTTTAACAATCTCGTATGTGATGTTTTTTTTTCCAATAGATGTCCAAGAGGAACAAGTGTTCCAATTCATCACTAGAATTCTTATCAAAGATTGGAACCTTGATCTTATGGGCCATTTTTCTTTGTGTCTTTGTTAGAGGTTGACAATAGGTTGGCTTAAATTTATTTACTTTCTATGTCTGGTTATGAATGGGTTTTAAACTACCCATTATTCCTTTATCTCTTCTTAATTCAATGTCAAAGTAAATTTCACCTAGTAGTTCTTTGAATTATCTGAATGTTTCTTGTCTCCTCCGACTCTCTTCTAATAATATTTGATATCTATCTCGTAGAATTCTTTCATTTTATAGATTCTCAATTAGTTTCTCAAGTGGCACATGGAATGGTGTCCGCTACGGGGTCATCTCCTTTGGGGCTTAACATCGGTTGGGAGCATATCTTTGTTTGGTGTTTCTTGTAACTAATGTTGTCAATAACTACCCTTCTATCTTTAATATTTATTAATCTATGATTAATCTATAACTATTCCTCACTCCTCTTCTTATTATTTTCTTCTTTCCTTCCCCTGATCCTCTTATCTATCTCTCTCCTTAATATTTTCTTCTATCTCCTCTATCTTTTCCTCTTCTAGTGTATCTATATTTTAATTTCTTTATCCTGTTCATCCGTTATCTCCACTTTCTATGAATTCCTCTAACAAGTTCCTCTTCCTTTTCTTCTCATCTTTCTCTAATCATTAATGGGGTTCTCATATCCTCTTCTTTGCATATTTCTACTTCTAAAACTATTTTGAATGCTACATCTACACTTCCTCCCAATTTTTGTAAATCTCTAGCTAATATTTCTTCTCTCATAATTGATCGTTGAATTGGACTTTCTACTATAGATTATACTAAAAATTCCTAGGTATAAAAACCTAATTGGTCCCCACAAGACATGGGTATTATAGCAAGATTTTAAACATTTGTCTCCCTTCTGGGTGAGCCAATTACTAGCCTCCACTTGATTTGGGTAAATCTTCTATTTTCTCTACATTCTCTTCTCTTTTCTTAATCTTAATCAACTTCTGATTTCTTTCTTTCATTTTCTTTGTTCTCTCCTCTCTTTCTACCTTTTCCTTTAACCCGTTATTTTATATGGATAACCTCACTCTCTCTTGCATTCACTTCATTTTAATTAATTCTTCTCAAATCACTAATCCCACTTAATCCTCTTTAATTATTTTTCTCCTAACTCTATAATTTTTTTCTTTTTCTTTTTCTCATGTCATCCTATTTCTTCCACCCCAACCAATGCCCCATTAATTTTGATAAGTAATTATTCTTGTATAAACCCCCTTCAAATCAACCATCTTGTAGTTCTTGTCCCCCTAAAATAATTTTTTTCTTCTCTAAATAATCCCTTCTCGATCATTAACTCTTTAATTAATAAAGGAATTGATTGAAGAAATCTTCCATGGGCTCTGCTTAACACTTCTTGTTTCTTATTGTCAAAGCTCATCCAACCCTATATTTCCCACATGATTGTAAAATAATCTAATGTAGTTTCATTATTCAATTAATTTGTTCCATGATTCGTCGAGGTATTTCACTATTGTCATTTTCCTACAATTGAATCAAAAGGTTGTCTCAAATACATGTGCTTCCATTCGGTCCTTTTTGCATGTGCTAATAAGAAAGGCCATAACTGATGAGGAAAATAAGACCATAATTCTTCTCCGAGTTCTCTAAAATTTTATGCTTCTACTTCCATATAGGTGATTTTCCACCATTTTGATTCCCCTTTCACAAATATATCAATATGTTTTTCCCACCAATTCTTAATCTCTAATAATACATGTTTCTAGTATCCAGGAGGTGAGATATTTCATGAAATCCTCTTAACATGAGATACTTAGGATAATAAACCAAATGTTGACCTTAAACCCTAATAGACTTATAATTCTTAAGTGTGGATCGATCCAGATAAGGATGTACGTGGGAAATACGCCACTTTGCTATGATAAGAAAAAAAAAGTAAATAATAATATTCAAGACAATTTAATCCAAAAACTCCAATATTTATTCATATATCAAAATGCATTACATCAATCCAAAGTATAATTACATTTCTTTCATTCTAACCTCTCTTTCATATTTCTTACAAAATCTCAAAATGGCACTCTCACATAAGTCTTTTATGAGGCACACCTTATACAATACATTAGTTATAATAAATATACAAAATACACTCGGCTTCAAAAGACGCTTCTTTTGACTCATGCCTATGTCTCGTATTGATGTGATTTATATTAAATCCTTGAAATTCTTTTGGATTTTGTGGCTTCTCCAATCCTTTACGGCTCTCTAGTCCTCTGCGGCTCTATTTACTCATTACACGACATTTTCCATGTACTATCTTTGTAATGTTTAGTAGATTTACTCTATATCTTGTGGTTTTACCTCATTTCATGGATTCCTTGGTTTATTTTGGTTGTCTTTTTCTTTCTTCGGATATCTCCTTAACTTCATGGTTTATACCTAAACTTCAGCCAAAATTTGTATTCTTCAAGTAAAACTACATTCTATCCAACATTTCATATCTCAAAATATCATATCATTGTATCAACCATTTCATAGCATTCTTTGCAAATAAATTATCTTTGGATGGTATTTTAAGTATCCAAATTCATTTTAAGATATTAAACATTATCTATTATCACCACCTATAGTCCAACCTAATTACGAGAGGAATCCTTTCTACCTTTACATATCTCGTGACATATCATGCCTTAAGAGTCATGCTTGCCCATCATGATGACCAAGGCCATGAACAATCCATTTTTTACATAAGTCATACCCTCTATGAATATGAAACCCATTATTCGAAGCTAAGAAACTATGTTCCACCTTCTATTTCACAACATCTAAGCTATGCCACAATCCCCTCAACTATAAAACATACATTATCACCAGTTTCAACCCACTCAAAACCATGCACTCTAAATGATATCATAGTGGTCGCATAACTCGGTGGTTCATTCTTATGACCGAGTTTGACCTTTAATTTATATCACAAAATTCCATTAAAACAAAATCCATAGTAGACCATATTTTTGAAGCACCCCTTCGTGACGCCCATCTTCCTCATGAACTATTTCTTGACAAATCTACCAATGCTATCGACGAACATGAATTTACTCCTATAAAAATGACCCTCTTCTTTGATGGATATAACTTCCAACAATGGGGAGGGGATCATATTTTCTTCATACCTCCCACGGGGAATCCTATCCCACTATCATTTAAACTTAACTTCCAATGTAATAATAGCATGGTAAAATCAAGGATTTAATTATGGGTCTTACACCCACTATTTTACAAAGTGATCAAATATTAGAAATCTACAGAGACTAAAAATCGTCATCAATTAAATCAAAATGGATTATCAGTGTAAAAATGAAATCTTAAAAAATATAAATCCAATGTTGATTTTATCCTTGGATCCTTCAATCATTACAACATCCAAACCATTCCATGATGCTCTAATAAGTTTACAGATACCATGGTTTCTTTAAGAGCACTCATTCCTTTATTAAGTGAATAATCAACCAAAACACCAAACTATCTATAGTCATTCAAAGATTGGATCACCAATCACATCAAAATTAAGCCCCAACAACACTATCGACACTCATCCAGTTGATCTATGGTATGTTCAAATTTCTATTATCTTTCATAATAAAAATATCCTCTAATTCATAAGAAAATGTTAAATGATCATTCCTTCAATGCACCACTTGTTATGTCATCATAGGTGTTATCTTACATGAGTGGGGTTTTAACAACCTCTTATTAAGTTGTATTAAATCTCACAAATCTATCAAAGTAATCCAAGAATTCCATGAAATCATAGGTAGTTGAAATTTCAATGGTAATGTCATCACTAAACATGTCTTACGACTTGGTTATTCTTGGCCTACTATCAATCGGAAATTTTTTCATATGTCAAAATTTGTGTCAAATGTAAAGAACATTAAGGAATCATCCAATCTATGGCCTTTCTCACATTAGGAGTTAGACCTCATTGGGACTATCGATCCTAAATAATCCTAAAAACATCATTCAATCATCATAGCCACCAAATACTTTACAAAGTGGGTTAAGGACATCATCCCCTTAACTTAAAATAAAGAAAATAAAATTGATATCTTTGCTTTGGTGTCCCTCATAAACCTTTTACAGATAATGGAAAATATTTCAAAAAAGAATGTTAAGAAACTCTATAACACCTTCAATATCAAACTTAGTTTTTCAACACCATACTATCCCCAAGCGAATAGATAGGTTAAAGCCTCTAACACAACACTTACTAAAATTATCATGAAAATATTAGATGAAGTAGGCATGAATTAGCATCTCCAAATATTATTGTATCTCTAGCTCTGGGCTTATCAAACTAGCATCCATACCCCTATTGGTGTTACACCCTTTTCCCTATTCTATGGATCTCGGTGGTTCTACACCTTGAAGTTAAAATTTCATCACTCCGTGTATCACTTAAGGACTTTATGCCTAACAAAGAATATCGACAAGACTACCTATCAAAATTGGAATTATTAGGTGAGAAACTTTTAATGGCCTTTGAACATCATCAAGTCTATCAAGAATGTATCAAACACACATATACTAACCATGTAAAAGAATGTGACTTCAAGATTGGTGATCTTTTCCTCAAAGAATATCAAAATGTCACTACTTTAGGATACGTAGTAAATGTGGAAATTTTGCCCCTAATTGGATCGTTCCATATATAATCACTCACAAGTATGGGTTGGGAGTGTATCACTTAGCCTTACTTGATGGTACACCTTAAAAGGAAACTTTTAATTCCTTACACTTATTACCTTTCGACTATTAAATTATGACCGACGTGACAGTAGTTTCATCTAATATCTTAATCCTCCATCATCCCTTCATCTTCGCATAGTAATGATTTGAAATTATCTGGTCTTCCTCAACTATCTTAAAAACCTTAAAGATGAGCACCACTGATTTGTTCATTGTATATTTCTAGTGGAAAAGTTACTCCTTAGTAGGAGCCCCCTAATCATTACATGTTCCTACCTTGTACCAACTAAAATCATGTCATGGGGAACATATGTGTACATCATATACATATCTCTTTCCCCTCCTTGAAACATTATATTAGGGTCTTTCCTAAGCTGAAATAAAGTCAAAAATATCTATGGATGTTTCCTAGAAAAAGTAAAATATAATAGACTAATCACTTGAAGGATAACTATTCAAAAATATATCAAAATAATCAAAAGAAATATTAGGCTGATCCCTTATAGGATATCTCCTATAAAATATAAACCAATCCCTTGAAGGACAACTATTTCTATCATAATGAAAATCAATATCATTTACCACTCCCTCAAAGGATGACTACTTATGTTAAAAGGATTCCTTCCTCGATCATCCTTAAAAAAATACAAAATCTCGAAAGCATCCTAGGAAATATTCTGTATCAATCAAGATTCCCATTAAATTAACCTTCCCACATCGATCAATTTGTGTCAAAAATAAATGTATAGTAGGGCATCTCTTTATGAAACTTTTAAAAGGATAACCCTCTATCCTACATCATCTTACACATGATAAACTCGTTTGATATCCTAGGAAGGTACATATAATCACTCTATACCTAAGATAACATGTGTAACTACTCACTACTAGTCTTAGTTTAACATTTTCAAAGGTTAAAAATACAATTTCCTTCATAATTCATACCTATCACGTATGTATCAAATCCATATTAAAGTAATCATTCAATTTTTACTCCTTTTTAGAGTTAATTTTTTTTATGATAAATTTCATCACATCTAAAATTCACAGATGTTTTTTATACGTCACCATCCAAATCACATGAATGTCTAAATTTCATAAACATTCAATTCACATAAACAACTCATCTGATGAATATCAATTAAAAAATTAAAAAAATATAAAAGCATTCATCATGACACATAAATCAAAATCCAACCACATCATCATATCATATAATCAAATTCTTGAAATACATCATCAAGTATTCCACCAGTGCGTGTGATTAAAACTATACATCAGAGGATTTATAAATAGAGTCGTATGTATATCAAAATATGACACATAACTATCCAAAGAAAAGGAATATCACTAAGAAATACACTTATCATTAACAACAATTTCATCACCACGCTACATGCCTCCATCACCACCATCTCCTCCAACATCTCCTCAAGGTGGCTGGCCCACACTCCCCACACTAGCGCTAGGAAGTGCTTCTCACTGTACCATATAATCAACATACAGAAATACATTATGAAATTCATGTATCGCCATATCCTCATAGTAGGTGAACTCTACCCTCAAAGTCTAATAATGGGCATAGTAAATCATGATTAGGGATGCCATCTATCCACTAGTTTTGCTCATGCCACCAACTCCATAACCAATATTGAAGATCCTGTAATACAAAAATCTTTTCTCAAGGTCTCTCATTATTATCTATATTGATCTTGATTAGTAGTGTCCTCGTGCTAGCTGTTCTCTAAGTCCATCTCACTCTGTTATAGCACTATCATCTCTCTCCCTCGTCAGTCTATCCCTCTCAGCCTCCATTGTGTCGTTCTTCATCGTCAAATAGGAAAATTTGGCCTCTGGGTCCTACTCAACAATCACCCTCTTGATCATCACCGACATAAACAATATCATGTGCTCCCTCCACTCGAGCACAACATATACACCATCCCACAATTGTCTATAAACAACGGTCAATCCAACGTCATAAATCATATTAGATCCCTACCCTCATCTAAACCAATGACTCCTTTCTCATAAGATATAATAGGAGTTCTTCCTACAACTACCTTATGAGTCTTTGAATCTCCCTCATCGTATATATATATATTAGAGGCTGATGAACATATTGTATCAAACAAAATTTCAATCTAACAACACTAAACATGTTGAGCTCCCACACTTTTCCTCATCTCCTCTACACCTAATACTCTTGTTGCATCCCATCAAGTTCATGCTCGCAACATGAACACACTTTGAAAATCAAGATACAACCTCAACAAAATAATCCAACTGTAATCCTATAAGGATCTATCTATACTTGAGCCTCCTTCCTCTTCCCCCTCAACTTCCCAACATATTCTCATCATCTAATGAATATATAAGATCTCCTAATAATATTAACACCTCCCCATGGAAAACCATGTGGATGAGCTATGGCAATGTTCTCAAAATCCCAACACTATAATAGAAATGCAACATCAATACCAAATATCTTGTGGACTTTCCAAGCCCACAACTCTCTGTATGTGTGTTCTAGTAGTGCAGGGTCCCAAGGCAACACATTATTGTGCTCCATCATATCTGAAACCATTCCTTGCATCATCCATGGGAATCTCCCTCCTCTAGCATTAGGCTAGAAAAATAGTAAATAACTATCATCAACATAGTCATCCAAGTAAATCCCTCTCTCTCGTGAAGATTATAAATGTTAATGTAAAAAAAACCTTGAAGTATATCAGATATCATCCACATCATCTCCATATTATTTCCTCATCACATCCCCTCTCTCTGTCTAATCGAGTAATAGATACCATCTTCATGTATTAGAAATATAGTAATAAGAGGATTATCCTCTACAATGATCATGATATAATTTGTAGGTGACAAAATGTACAATTTGTTGGATCCCATCTCTCCATCAAAGCCAACAAAAACCTCAACATCTATGAAAGTGTCTATAATCACGTGTCCTTATAAAACCAAACTCTTCTACAAAACTACAATCATCATCCAACATATCCTCTCGAACCTCTACTAAAATCAATGGAATCCTATCCTAGATAGTCAACTTTTCATTCACCTACAACCATAAACATACCATAAAAACACATTAGAATCCATATTTACTTCAAAAATCATCAAAAACTTCATCAAATACATGGGTCGTAACCTAATCAAATCGGTCATAGAAAACTCAAAAAAATCATCAATGATTCACTTGAATCATTGACATTCGACCTAAATCACCAAAGATTTTAGAGATTTTAAAATAAAATCATATGTATAGTAAAAAATGACAAAAGTAATTAAAATCAGCTAAAAACCACGAAGACAACAAAATTAGGCACTTATTTGTGCTTGCGTGGGCTTCTATGCCAGATGCCTTTTCCCCGACACCATTGCTCCAAATCACCCCTTTTCAACCTCAATCTCTCCCAATCACAATAATGAAGTTGTGAAAATGAATTGTTCACCACCACCCAGGAATTTTACATCCTCCTAAAAATTTATCCAACAATCCTCATTGATTCCTTTAATCACCGGTGATATACCCTAACCACTAGAAATTGTTATGAATCATTATCAATTTATCCCATTTTAAACTAAAATCAATGTTTATCAAAATCACATCACTTTCCAACATTTTTCAACAAATGTCTCATCTAAAGGAACCCAATCCTCAAACAATTAAATACAAAACAATAAAATCACTTCAGGATATGTCATATGTCTATCGATGCAACCCCTTCCCCCATCAGGTTGAATTCCCCATCCTAACATTCTTCCTTTATGAATAATATGTCTATAGGAAATGAACCCGTTGGTTCCCACTATCACTTGATTCCATGGTAGCCCTTCGATACCATGTCTTGGGAAATTTTAAATGAAATGCATGTTGAACTTATTCAATAACCAACTTTTGTCAAATTGGTGTTCCTTACATTATGCTGCAATCACCCTATTTTGAGGGGGGGTCACCCATACAAATTAATCTATAATTTTTTATTTCTAGTACTTTTCCTACACCAAAATAATCGATAAAAAGGGGTAAATGTAGACACTCAAAATTTACACCACTCATTTTCCCTTCAATATTCACAATATCTTCATAATTTTATCTATCAAAGTTAATATTTAACTCATACATCCCCTATCGAAAGTCTAAAAATCCCCCGCCATATTTACTTTATGTAAATATCCTTCACAACTATTAAAACCCATCTTTATCTCTCTTAAAACCACCTAAAACTACTTAAAAACTAAAATTAAGTGAAACAAAACAAAATCAAACAATCCTATAACTATCTCAACCTCTTCATATTATCCTCCAACACCCCTTTAATAATTTTCCCATACCTAAAACCAATAATCCATGATTAGAAGTAGTTTTAACCACTTCTACAGTTATTTCACCACAAAAACTAGATGTTTGGCAATTCAGTTGAATCACCAACAATTATAAATAACACTTCTATACTCTCCCTTAGGGATCTTCCTTCTCAAATCTCAGGAATCATTTTTTCTCTTACGGTTTTTTTCCTAATAATACAACACCGAGGAAAACATAAAACACTATCAGGCATCAACATTAGACATTTTCAAGCATTCTTGGTGATCATTTTCATTAGTCAAACTTCAAGCAGCATCTCAACACAACTTATCCATTTAGATCTTTCCTATTGAATATTTGAGGCATCATTTAGCTCCAAATTCACTCAAAGGTATTCCTTCATCTCTTTTATTTCTTTTATGTCATATCAATATTTTAAATCAATCAAAAATATCATCTTAGAACTTTAAACTCTCAATTTTATCAAAATCATCAATATCATATAAATCATTGTCAATTCACCCTAATCGCTAGTGATTCCTATCAAATTTATCATTTTATCAGGTTTATTACATTCTTTTTTTTTTTTTTTTTATCAAATGCTTTCTATTTAACTTGTTGTTTCCAAGCATTTCTCTCTATGAAATGGTAGTTCATGGACATTCACATCCAATTACTAATATTTATAGCCTTCCAATAGTCCAACTACTATTCTTCTAGGAACAATACAAAATTTTACACGAGCTCACACTTTGCACAATCCACTTCATTAACACCGACCAAGACATTAAAGACCAATTTGAATTCCTCCATGAGATCAAACAAGAAACTGATGACTTCTAGTATGGATACTTTGAAAAATTTAGATTGCATCTAACCTACCTTGGGCTACCTTAGATACTACTTAGAACTTTCCTATCCATATTAAGTTCTAAATCCTTCATCTAATATCTATTTGTCACTATTTATTGCAAATCCTTATCATTAAATTTTTCAATCTACTTAATTTTCTAAAAGTGAGCTGACATCCTCCAATGAAGTCCCTTTAGATTCTTGGAATCAGCCTTTGCTGAGTAACTCATCTATCCATTTATCTAATCATTTATGTTTAGTGTCTTTTAATGCAGTTTTCTTAGTATGACCAAAGGACTTATACATTAGCTTGGACACAATAAATTCAATTGAACACTAACTTCATCATCCACCTTTGTGGGTATCCATAAACCCCACTATCTTCTAAAGTCATTTTTGTTTTTATTATTTCACTTCATTAATTTAAAGTAGAAAGGTACAAAAATATTTGAAAAACTATATTTAGATAGGACGCCTATGTTCTATCTGTCATCTTGTTCGAAATTGTGGGATGTGGAGGCTAATGGGATTGATTTATACATTGAGTGAGACTATATATCTATAGTTTGTATTCATACATATATGGCCCTACTTATAAGGTATATGGGCACCCCAAATATATATTCTAGGCTAAGTGGCCCTATCTCCCATTTTATAGGCTCATGACACTCCCTCTCGCAACCTATAGATAGATATATAGATAGGGCAACTAGTGCTGATCCAAATCTATAAATGGCACTCAAAGCCCCCTAGAGTTCAAATATATAGATAAGTCAACCCCTATATATATGACCACTTCATAAATTCAACATAAATTAATTGAATAGAGGGGCCTATCTAATTATTCTCTAAATGGACCTTTGTTTTGTACTTAGATATAGAGTAGAATGACATCAATTGATATTATCACATCATATCGCAGCATCTAATGATTGTGTAATAGAAGGATACGTCATAATCATATTATGGATGTGATATTTTTATTAGAAAATTCATGAGATAGATCAACCCCTATATATGTGTATTATATTCATGCCCTGTGATCGATCATCATTCATGTGATCTCCTCCCAACCCTCTATATAGAATATATGGGTAATCTAATCTCATTGGTAAAATGAGGGGTGCACCCCATCTAGTTATATAGGGTGGAGGTAACCCCCATAAATATCTTATATATCCCCATGGTCGCATGGATCTATATATATCCCCATCTATATCTAGGGAAGTGTAGAGTATACATAGAAGGGAGAGATTCCTTCTATCTATACTCCACCTTTGGGCCCTATAGATATATTGATATGGGCCATGGGGATCTTATAGATATATGGGGCCATAGGGAGGTACCCATATTGGGATGGGGAGCTAATTATCAAGTTCTACATGCCCCGCTTTGTATATGATATGGATCTCGATGAGTGTCATTTGAGTATTGAAATGGATTGGATTCTTTGTTCAAGTATTCTGCATTTGAGTATTCTCCAGTGCTACAAAAATGAATGGATTGAATCAATTTCTCATTGGCTACCTATATCCCGAACCATATGTCTATGATGAGTACCGATTTATTGACTAAAATTTACCATCCATTCATTTGATGCATATTGTTTGTTAATTATCTTAACAAGGGATTTAATATATATAGAAAGGGGCCCCTATCTATATATGGATATATAGAATATATAGAGTTCATATTTAGGGATACCCTTCTATATATAGTACATAGATGGCCCTTTGGCATGGGGTACTGTCTAATAATCTACTCTACACATTTTTATCTTTTCACTTATATTCATGGTCTTTAGAAATTTGGTAGAGTTTATTCTTCTTATCCCACTCATTTGAGGAGTGAAGAAACTATCGAATGGATAGATGGGGACAATTATCTAAATAGGGAATCTATAAATGGCATAAATAGATGGGGCCCTATAGTTTTAAATCTGATTCATATTGCGCCCTCTATATCTATATAGGATAAAAGAACCCATATATATCTAGTCTTTGATCTATATTTTACTACCCTTACCAATCTTGAGAAATTTTTCTTCTAACACCTCTAAAGAAACTTCCAAGAATAACCACCACTTAGAACACTTTACCAGGGACTTAAAACTCCTCCTTAATCACCTGAAATGCATATGGCACATGGAAAAATCATACTTCCATACGTTTTCCAATAGACCTTCTTGGCAAGCCTAACATGGTTGATTAGGCCATTAGAGTATAAATAAAAATACACATCATCTAATAAAACTATGAGCTCAAACACATCATACCAAACCTCTACAAGTTATCCATTCTCATAAAACACTTTGCTAATTTATGTAAATCATCACAAACCATCTCAGACCTCCATGAATAGTTTTTACCTCATTAGGTCATTAGTGGTAGGTCAACTTGAAAGAGAGATTACACCAAATACTTGTACTAAACCGATCAAAAATTTAGTATGGAAATTTAGCACGTATCTCGAAGCTTTTTGGAGAAATTGTTTCGATTCATGAAACTTATAACTCATGCATGTACCTATAAATCTACACAAATAAGGGCTTTGTTGTATCTTCTCAATACACATAGAACCTGTAAATGTCACCAACATGAACTATGAAGTGTCCTCTACATCCTTGAACCATCACATTAGCCTTCCAAAGTCATTTAATTACCATAATATTCATATTTTATCCATTGATGGAGATGGTTTAGTTACCCCCACCAATACGATATAGATAATAGTCAAAACTTCATTCATACTCTATGGGGACTCCTTGACTGACTATTCTATATAGAATGGGGATGAGGCATATAAATTAAACCATATATAAATATGGCTAAGATGGGGTGGTATGATCCAATAATATCGCATCACACTAGTTCTCACATCAAAATCATATAAAAATTAGATTGAATATATGGCAACTTGTTATATATGGGTATGGGTTGAGTTGTTAATCCTAATAGAGTAACCGGTTGACGTATCAATTAAATTTACCTGGGTTAGGGACCCTCATGGGTGAATGACCCTATCAATATGCCTTATTCTGATCATTAGATTAGTAAAGGGTATATGACATGACATAAAAGAGCATCTCAAATGAGACAGATGACCAGCTCCATAGGAATACTCAATTATATGGTAACAATCATTTATTTCATATCTATATAGGGGAAACCCTCGATATGAATTGATATTGATATCCTATCAATAAATATTGATATACCATATCCCTTGGTAGGGGGTAAAGATAGTCATCTATCAAATGAATGATGTCAATCCAAGTCGAATCAACATCAATCGAGCTAGAGAGGTGTCCCTTATCCTAATCCTAATCCCTATCTATATGTGTGGGGAAACCCTAGAGATGGTGATTGATCATATATAGTTGACCTAATCGGATAATATATGTGGGTAGAACTCAAACACTCTATATGGATGGGATGGGTCGACCCCTCTATCTATTTTGAATTTGGTTGATACAAAAATGCTCACTCCCCACTTAGTCTATCTAGGATCAATCCTAGCCCTATATAGATTAGATCATAGATAGGGTTGATTGGAAATATTCACGTGTCTATTAGCTAATTGATGGGTCGGGCCTCCCTAGATGAAAGAGTAAGATGAGAGAATGAGGAATATTAAGACTCCTACTCTTTCTTCAAAGTACATGGGGATCATTCTAATAGGAGAGAGTGGAGTGGAATTATGTGTGTGTTTAGATGAAATATTAATGGTGAATAGAGTGCAATATGAATTCCCCTATCAATGTAGGCTTATAAGTAAGAAGACACCTGTCACATCTTATAATTTTGGTCTATTTAAATGTAAAGGGATAAATTGATGACTAAATTTTTCATTTTGTCTTTATCGTAACCTTTGTTTATAGTTGTGATCATAATTGAATTTTTTTATTATATTAGGCAAAAATAGGATTGACTCCCGGGGGCGAGAACAAAAGAGAGGAATGCAACCGGAAACAAAATAGGAAAAAAAAATACTCAAAAGGGGTCTTAGATAGATGAGTTAAATAGAATTAACTCTTACATTGCAGGATTTGGACCCTAGAGAGGACAAAAAATACTAAAAAGCAACATGACACCATAGTTTTCCAGTGGTTCGTACATAGTTCAAAGAACAAAAAACCTCTACAAATAAACAAAAAGACCACCGGAGGCCCTGAGCCAAGAATAACCATCCTAGATTCTAGAACCATCCATCACCTACTCCTCCTCTTAGCTACTAATGCAAAGCTTGAATCTCCTCCTTTTCTTTTCCCCTTCAATACCCTCCACTCTGTCAAGTATAAATTTAACCTGAATCTCTAGCTCCTTCATTTTTTGCTTTATTTGGGCCTAATCCATTACCATCTTCTTCAAAATGTTGATGATGTTTAGAATGGACTCCCTTTGCCCCTTGTTCGTGTCCTCCATGGATTTTAGGACCCCTTGTAAATACAACATCTTCCTGCTCCATTCTTCAAATACATTGGGTTATCCCACACATTCATTCTTCCTCAAGCTTGCCTTCCCCAACACCACCCTCATTTTTGTCTTTATCTTTATCATTCCCCTTGAAGATACCCTTACCCACTTTCATTTTAGTTAGAAAATTCACAAGAATAATATCATCTTCCTCAACTTACTCCTCCGGACTATTTTCAAAGGATAATTTAGAACCAACTTGCCATTCTCAACCAGAAGAAGAATTAGGCCCTCATGGAGGGGCAACTCAGCTTTCTCATTCTGGAAAGCCATCAGTGAATTCGAAAGAGAGGTGGCAAGAAAAAGGGAATACTAACCATAAAATTGTGATGGAACATGTTGAGGAAGGTCATGTGATGGGTATATATTTTTCTATACTTACCCTCCAGCGTAATATATTTCATAACTTGAAGGAAAACATCCTTCCAGACCCTAGGAATGCACAAACGCACAATTCCATCGTTGAAGAAGTAACATGTCTCCTTGCCAACAAAAAATCGATCAATCTCAAGGTATCTATGGGTTCTTTCCTTACGGATAATTAACCCTTCCATCTTCGTATCAATCACCCCGGCAATAATTGACTTCATAATTGACTTCATTATTAAAGTGTGCTTGAAATAATGAGCCTAGTACATTAATTGTTGAACATTTCTAAGTTGATGTAACTTTTTATATTATGTGAGTAAGTTAATGGCTTGGTAAAGTAGTTAGTATAATCTAACTTACACTTGTATAGTGTCACATTATGCTTGTTATATCGATGATAGGATAACATTAATTATACATAAAATCGGGGCATGGGATGTAAGTTACACATGCATATAGTGATCTGTAAAGTATTCAACTTTGGAATTATCCACGAATCACGATTAATCACTTTGTTGTTCCACTTTCTATTAGAAAATACCATAGATAGCTAGTGAATGAATTATACTTGTGCTTAGAATCAATAATTTGCGAAAGGGAAAGAATATAGACTCATACACCAACAATTTTATCCTAGAAAACCTCCGGAGGAGGAAAAACCACGATCGAAGGGAAATTGATCTTTCTTCCCACTTTTATTGGCCAATTCAATAAAAAGTATAGAAATTACAATAAGTATGAAAAATAAGTAGATAATATCTCACACTTCCTCCCGCTTACTTGCTTGCTTTTTCCCGATTACTCCTCACTTCTACAAATCACAATTCTAACACTAAGAGCTTCTTACTCACTTTCTTCATGCTTTGATGCCTTTGTTCTCTTCCATAACATGCATTTATATCCTTTATAATGTTCTCCTATACACTAGAAAATGGGAAAGGTGATGCAAAAGAAGAGACATGGACACCCTTTAGAATTATGGGATTGTTTGTGTCATATTTTATTTTCTATCTACAAGAGCGGTACCACCACCGCTTAATGCGACTCAAGGTATTCCTAGGACCACTTCCCCGGTGGGGAAGCGATTATGTAATTGTTTCCCTACATAGGGTGGTTGTCCTATCATGAAATAGATAGAACCTCCATGTATCAATTTTTTTCTTCTCGGTGTTGTTTGATTTGATAAAGTAGAGTCATTTTGGATCCTTATGGATCACACCTCCCTTTCTTAGGAGGATTTTGGTCCCAAAAATATTATTGGGGGAGTAGATGAGGAAATAATTCCTTCTCTTACTCTTTCGGTACCACCGGCCTTCCTTGTGTCTTTCCTTTTTAGTCAAATCTTCCAAGAATCATGTGTACCTCTCCTAGTCTCTCTCGACATTCTACTATAATACTACATCCTCCTCTAATTTTCCTTGTGAATCTAAGATGCAATCCTCAATGGAAGGTAGCAACTATAGTTCTTCATATTCATCTAGCATGGATGGCTCATATAGGTGCAAGTTATCATAGTTTACTATAGATTACATCCTCATGAATGATGAAAAATCAAATCAAAAGTAATTTTCTCCAACTTACTCCAATATGGTGAAGGGTCCATATTGTAGTGGCTTGAGATTTTGTTCTTGACCTTGTAGTATCTCCTTGCTCAAGTAAAGCAAAATATATCTCTAACATAAAGCTTATGTTCCTTTTATGTTGATGTTCCTAGATTTGTACTCGGCCTTAGATTTCTCTAGCTATTCCTTGACTTTGAGATGGATTTTCAGATCCTCTCAATGAATTTTTTTCTCTAGTCACCTCTGTGTCTCATGTATCCTTCTCATCCTACTTTCCAACTGCTATGTCTAGTGGATTTGTAGATATATATCCCAAGCGTGTTTCAAATAGTAACTTCATAGTGGATGTGTGTACTACCCAATTATAGGAATGTTAAATGTAGGTTGACTCATCCCAAGTCCTTTGGTATTTGTTGTTATACCCTCTGATCAATTGTACCAAAGTCCTGTTTACCACCTCTGTTTGTCCATCTATTTGTGGATGGAAAGTTGTGCTCCTCTATAACCTAGTATCCATCTTGTCCCATAAAGTAGTCCAAAACTTCCCCAAGAACTTGGAATCCCTATCAAAAATAATAGATTTTGGTAAATCAAAATGCACCCATACATTAGCAAAGAAAAGATCTGCCACCTCATGTTCTTTTACTATCTTTTTACATGCCATAAGAATACACATCTTACTAAATCTATCAAAAATAACATTGAGATATCCATGGCCATGTTTAGACATAGGTAATCCTCCTAAAAATCCATAGAAATGTCCTCCCATGGATGAGTAGGTATTGGCAAAGGCATATACAAACCTTCCTTCCTAGTCTTAGGCTTGTTAGTACACTAAAGTTTACATCCCCATATAGATTTTGATCCTTATTCTTGCATATTAGGCCAATACATGTACCTTTACAAGTGGGCTAGGGTATTACCAAAACTAAAATGTCCCACTACTTTCGAGGCATTTGCTTCCCTCATCAATAGAATTCTCTCTTCTTTTGGCATGTAAAGCTTCCTCGATCGGTAGAGCAGCCCATCTTTGAGATAAAAAACTTCAATCCCTATTCTTTCATCCCCTTAGGACTTTAACTGCTGAAATGTCATGCCAAATTCTTTGTCCTAGGCATATGCCTCTCCATAAGCTTCGCTCATGAAGGGCTCAATCAGTGAGATAGTTGCCAAACAGGAAAACTTATCCTATGTGGGTGGCCTAGACAACATGTCTACCATCAATTTTATACTACCCTTCTTGTATTTAATCACCATATGGAACTGCTGAAGGAACCCCATCCATTTATAGTGCCTTTCCTGCTATAATTTGGACTGTGCTTACAAATACTGGAGAGGTTTGTGGTCAATGTGCACAATAGTTTCTTTACCCAACAAATAATGCTTCCATTTTTAATTTCCTAAACTAGTGCATACATTTCCTTATCATATACTGAATATCCTTTAATTGTTGAAGTGAAAGTTTTAGAATGATAACATATGGGTTTACCTCCTTGAAGCAACATTACACCCATGGCGTAATCACTGGAATTTTTCTCTACTTCAAAAGGCTGCTATAAATTAGGAAGAACAAGTACTAGAGAATGACTAATCTTGTATTTCAATAACTCAAAGGATTTTCTATTCCTTACCCCACCAAAAATATTACTCTTAGCGGACACTTTGTGTGTAGAGGTGTTGCGATCTCAAGAAGCCCTGAAATGAAATTCCACATGTATTGTAATACTCCCACAAAACTCCTAGTTTCAGTGGCTCCTGTTAGTGTTGGATAATTAGTGATGGATTCCACCTTATTTGGATCCATGCGTAGCTATCCTCCTCCAACCACATGCCCAAGATAGACAAGTGACTGTTTGGAAAATTCATATTTCTTCATATTAGAAATAAGTTGTTTCTCCCTAAGAACTTGCAAGACTTGTTGCAAATGAGTTATATGTTCTTCCCATGTGGCACTAAAAATCTAGATATCATCTAGATATACAATGACACATGAATATATGAAATCCCATAATACATCATTCATCAATCTTATAAATGTAGTGGCTTGCATTGCATAACCCAAAAGGAAGTACTAACCATTCATAAAATCCTTGTTTTTTCTTTAAGGAAGTCTTCCATATATCTTCCTCCTTTATTCTGACTTGGTGATAACCTGACTTGAGATCCAACTTCATGATAAATTTTACATGTTGAAGCTGGTCCAAGAGGTCATGTATGTGGGGAAGTGGATATCTATTATGTATGGTGATCTTGTTCAAAGCACGGTAGTTGATGCACATTCTCTGAGAACCATCCTTCTTTGGAACCATCACGATAGGCAAAACTACATGGTGAGGTGCTAACACGTATCACCCCTTAGTCTATTACTTCTGAAGTTGTTTCCTTGAGTACTCTCAAGCAAGGATTGCCTATACAACCCGATGTTCGGTAGAGGGGATTCTAGAAATAGTTGAATCTCATGCTCTACTTCTCATTTTGGTGGTAACCTACTAGGAGCCTGAAATACTTCCTGAAAATATTGAATAATACTATCCAAATCATGCTTTCCCTAGTTAGAAATATTTGCAACTTCTACCCCATCTTGTTTATTCTTTAATAAAAGTAAACAAAACTGATTCTAATTTTCTGAATAAGTCATTTTTCTTGGTTAGCACTTACTATAAGTAACCCGTGTCTTACGTTCATGTGCCCGGATGTTGCAGTTGATCCCATCCTTGACCCATCTATACCATTTTTACCTCCTCATAAATATAGCATCCCTAACATACAAGTAAGGACTACCGAATACAACATCAAAAGAATTAAGTGGAATAACGTTAGCTTTAAAAATGTCAATATATTAGGAATTTATCCCGAACTTAACCTTACATATTCTTGTTACTTGAATTTAAACACCCTTCTTTACCCAACACAAAGGATAATGGTGTGTATTCTTGTAAGTATCAAGACTAAGCTTCATTACAACTTCTTCAGAAATCGAGTGAGACTGAGAACCATTTTCAACCAAAGAATTTACCTTAGTTCTATTGATCTTAATTTTGATCTAGAGTAGTCTACTCATCTCCTCTTCCCGATGTCCATTTTTGTGGCCATGCATCCAAGCCTCTTGTCTACATTATATTCATCTTCGATTTCCACCTCCCCTTCTCGTTTTAAAGCTGTCATGGACTTCCTTGAGTCCTTGGTTCGGTTCTTTGGATGTAACTCTGGATGCAACTTCTAACATGTAGCATCAGTATGACCATTGATATCATAGTTCTTGCAAAAATTATTGGGATCTTTACAAGTATTCAAAGTAGTGGCATCTTGTTTACCTTTCCCTTTCCACTTACCCTTGTTACTTGTTTGCCCAAACTCTTTCTTCCTAATTTGTTGACTGCTTTACCCTTGGCTCTACTTCTCCTTGCTTCTTTTCATCATCTATGTAGTATGCCTATATGCATGCTTCATTGAGATATTTGGGATTTGTGGAGATGACTTTTCTTCGAAGGTGAGTGTGAAGTCCTCCCAAGTACTTGGTCAGAATATCCTCATCCTCCAAGTCCATGTTAAGAAACATGGCTTGCCTCTGAAACTTTGTAGTATAGTCCTACACACTTTGACCACTTCCTTGTCTAAAATACTGCCATTTAATCATTTGGTCAATCTTATTGCCAATAGGATAGAAGTTAGCTCTAACTAATTCTTTAAATTCTTGCCAAGATTTCACAATAGGAAACTTCTTATTTTCACAAGTGGCTAGATGGGTTTCCCACCAAACCAAAGCATGACCCTCCATCTTGAGACTTGCAAAGGTGATCCTTTTCCTTAGTGAGATTATGGATGCTAAATTATACTTCTAATTGTTTTAACTATTTATCAAGCAACTTTGCGTCTACTTTTCCTTCAAATATTTTAACCTTAACTTTGGTTTCAACTTTAAAAGGAGTGTGATCAGATTTTACCTTTTCTCTTATGTTAGAAGTCTCTTCTTCATGCTCTTCCCCATAAATTTCCTCATGGTGGCTCCTTCCTATACTAAACTTTTTAGTTAAGCCCCAAACCACTTTGAGTCCATGGAGTCTTGTTTGATAGAAACTATCTTCTCAGTAAATTAGCAATCTCTTCTTGCCTTCTAAACATCCTATCCATCATGGTCACCAGAATATTGATTCTACGGACCAAGTTCTCTTCCTCCATTTGTCCCCGAATTCTCTGTTTCCACTTTTTGTAGAAATTTCTGGATTGCAAGGTAAAACCTCTTCGCCTTTAGATCTTGTCTATCATACAAATCCAAGAACAAATACCACAGTCCTAGATAATTGTTAGCTTTGAATCCAAAATGATCTGTAAACTCTTCAACTTTTAAATTATTGATAGAATCAAAATTAATCAATGTTGTTCTACTTTCTATTCAAAAATAGTAGAGATAGCTAGTGAATGAATTATACTTGTGCTTAGAATCAACAATTTACAGAAAGGGAAAGAATATAGACTCATACACCAAAAAATTTATCCTCGAAAACCTCTAAAGGAGGAAAAACCAGTTGAGAAGGTAAATTTATCTTTCTTCCAACTTTTATTTGCCAATTCAATAATAAGTACTCTAAATTACAATAAGTATGAAAAAGAAGTAGATAATATCTCACACTTCCTCCCAATTACTTTCTTGCTCTGTCTTAATTACTCATTGCTTCTACAAATCAAAATTCCAACACTAAGAGCTTCTTACTAACTTGTTTCATGATTTCATGTCGGTTTTCTCTTCCATGACATGCATTTATAGACTTTCTCATGTCTGTCTCCCATGCATTGGAAAATGAGAAATCTCATGCGAAGAAGATACATGGACACCCTTTGTAATTCTGGGATTATTTGTGTCATATTTTATTTTCTTTCCGCAAGAGCTAGGATTTCCGCCCAATGCATACCGGCAGTCCCAGGACCACTGTCCTAGTGGGGTGGCATTTCTATAACTGCCACCTTGCACAGGGCAGCGGTTCTATCACTAAATAGAAAGAACCTTTGTGTATCTTTTTTTCTTCTTCATGTTAGCTGATTTGATAAAGTAGAGTCATTTTGAATCCCTATGGATCATATAGTAATTGGACCATGTTATTTTATTGATGCTTGCCTTGGGTCTTGATGATATTATTAAGGTATCAAAATTGTAACTTTAAGTACATTAGTAATATGATCATGTTTATTAAAAGGCACTCAAGATAAACAAATAAAGTTTATATTGTAAGCTAACATTGCAAGGTCTAATATTTAATCACCATCAAATCAAAAATTTATAAATTATGTGCCTAAGATATGAATAAAGGTATGTTATAATATAACATATCAAGCTAATTTTGATCACCTTTGAAACAAACTTAATAAAGTATGGGATGAGTAATCAAGCCCATAATGTATTAAGCTTAAGTTAGCGGGTATATGCATATCCAAGATATTAGCTGTAAAATATATAACAAAATTTAATCAACCCCGCCAACCATGCCAATAATAAAAAGGGGTAAGTTAATGTCATGGTTATCTTTGTGATCAAATTAAATTTGGTGGTCTATTTTGTAAGCTAATAAGGTGCTTACTAACTTTAAACATGACAAAATGATAGGAATTGGTTGTAGAAGGAATTACACCATCCTCTCATGCATTAATTTCATTGAAACTCACCATAGACCTTAGGGAACGATGAGGTGGTTTTGGGGAAAATGGTGGTACTTTTGGTTAATTATTTTTCAATTTTGTTGAGGAGTTTTTTTGGGAGCTCTACATGAATAAGATTCATATCTTTGTTTTTCTATTTTTTGAGTTGCCACATGTACATAACAACTATAAGTTGAGAATTTTTTAAAAT
Organism: Taxus wallichiana var. yunnanensis; assembly: GCA_018340775.1. Taxonomy (NCBI): domain Eukaryota; kingdom Viridiplantae; phylum Streptophyta; class Pinopsida; order Cupressales; family Taxaceae; genus Taxus; species Taxus wallichiana. The sequence continues at coordinate 419,690,856 of CM031233.1, forward strand.
ATTAATGTCTACCATTAATAAATAATGATGTAGAAATTTAGGAGCCTTTGTAGAGGAAAGTTGTAAAATAAGAAGGATTTGGGCTTTCATTCTGATAATGAATTTTCTATCTCTCCATTTACTATTTGCATAATATTTTTCTATGTGTTTGATCTATAATATCTGGTGATAATGCTACTTGGTTGTTGTTTGTTTTTATATTGAAATCTTGCTATGAATATGATTTTGAAAATTATTTTAATGATTTTGCAAACATTATCTTATGCTATTTTTTTCTCTGGGTATATGTACACCCCTCTTCTTGGTTGTTGTGAGTATCTTATGAAGAATACTTGATTAAATCTAGGTCATTTTCAAATGCTTGAAATATTATTATTTCTACGAATTTAATGTTTATTTACATGTATTGTAACTTTTTAAAATTGTGGGTATTCCCTAGATTTATGTTTCAAGAAAACTACATCAGAATTTTCTTTACTAAGGCCTACATAGGGTCGAATTATTATATCTTGTCTTATAGAAAATTTAATCAATACCCATTTGGTTTTTATGTGTTGAAGGTATTCCAAATGAGTGTTTATTGTTTATCAATTGTATGCTTAAAATGTTTTTAGTTACTCCTCTGTATCTCCTCTTTGGTTTCATCAAACGATTTCTATTTCAAACCTTTTTTTTATGAAGGGGAAACTATGCTTGTTGTATTATATGGAATCCTTGTTATTTTATAGTTATGAAAGGGTTAATATCTTGATCGATTATTACAGCTTTCATTTATGAAATCTAGATAACCTTTTGTTTAGACATGATTTAAGTTTATAATATCAATCTATTGTCATAGAATAAACAGAGGTGATCTCCATTAATATGTATGGGTATATGATATGTTAATCCACTATATTGTTTTGATTGATATCGAATCTCACATTTGGTGTACTTATTTTTAAATAAGGTGGCTTCATGTATTAAGGGATTTGATTCAATTAAGGTAAATAAAATTTTCCTTAATAGTCATGAATTTTTATATGTTTTTGTTTGGGCATATGATTTTTACTTATGTAATAATGAAGCCTTACCTATAAAGATATGGCAGCATATAGAAATTTGTATTAATAACATTATGGGAAACACCGACGGATTTCATGTATGACTTTTTTATTTTTCTCCTGGTTAGTAACATTTAGTGACTATGTGGTAGCTATGGGTTTAGTTTGACTAAGTTTATTGAAGGTTGATTTTGTGACATTCGATAATTTTAAGGTAAATGAAACTTACCTTAATATTGTCGAATATATTATTTTAATCATTACATGTATGGCTACTTGGTAATTTTTATTTTTATCGAATGAACAATGTTGTTAGATAAAGTATTTACGATGTGAGTAAGCACTCAAAGACATGGATTCATACCTTCTTCCGACCTATCCTTTGACCATGAAATTATAATTATTTAGAAATAATATATGTGTTATGATGGTGGTTATTGTTAACATTTTCTGAAAATAAGGATTCCATTTTAATAGATATGTTAACCAGACTTATGGGAAAAAGTATCTTTTTACTTAATAAATATATTCTGTTGTGTATGGTATGTAGTTTAGAAGTTTTACATAATTTATTATGAACCTATTCTTAATAAAGGATGGGTTGTTAAAAATTAAATATGTTATTGTTCTGTTATTCATTCTATCTCCATTGAATTAGCCATTAAGGAAATAGAATAAAATGTGAGGAACAATTCTTTTGTGGATTCGAATAAATGAATTTAAGACTATAATAACTTGATTTATTGTAGTGTTATGTTTTTAATATGATTGTGATTTGTAGTATTTCTCTTATACACATATTAAATGGCATACAATGTTAAGTGGGAAATAGGGAATTTCATGCAAATTCAATCGAATTAACCTCTTCTAACATTTTGGAGATGGAAAATTTTAAGTCTTATTGGTGGATGTTGATGAAAGATATTATGCATTACGATTTGTTTGATTAAATGCTATATTATATTAATTATTATGATTATATGCTAGTGTATTCTAGTTGTTCTATTTAGATAAATAAAAGGTTATTTATCCTATTTATTGGAGTAACTCAAAGTGTAATTATACCATTTGTAAATATTATTTATGGATGTAATAATATTGATCTGTTGATTGGGATATGTTGCACTATTTAGCTAATGGATTATTATGTGACCTATGTTGATGAATGGAATTTAATACAAGATATTATAACATATTTATTTGTTAGTGAATATGTTTTTATACTTAATTATGTATGGGAAAAACATAAAATGGTTTTCTGATTATTTACTATACTAGTGTAAATAAACAAAATAAGGACTATGGGTTTAATGCAGTAAGCTAATAAAAATTTACATTCAAGTATGTAAAGAGAATGTAAAATTATAAGTTAATTTTCATTCTAATTACATGAATTTCATGACTTAGGACCTTAGGAACATATACCATGTTGATAAGAGTATATTTATGACCCAGGTAACCTCAAGTAAATTAATTAAATTACTTAAAAATAACTAAATACATTGTTCCCAGTTAATGAAACTTAGTGGGATAACTCATTATGGATGCTATATAGTAGTAACCATTTAATGAATTATTTCATTAAGTTGATACTACTATATAATAGATAGGTTGATTTGTCTCTTCAAGTTCCACATATTGTAACAAAATTAATACCTTTAAGATTCAAGTTTTTTAAGTTACAAGGATGATTTATTTATACGAACAAGTACACTAATATAAATTTATGTTAGAAAAGAAAAGAGAAGTGGATTCATAATGATGTAAGTCATTAAAGATTCATTATCTCTTCCCTAGACATCCTAAGATGGTATGGTGGTACTTTTTTGTAGAGCCTGAATTGGTGTTGTACCTTGTATGAAAATTGAAACTAATTATAACTCCATTATTTGATCTTAATCTAGATAACAATAATTAAGTGATATGGTGAAAGATGAGTTTCAATTGACGATTTTTCCATCATGGAACCAAGCATGGAAAACATGTTTTGAAACTTTGGCCGAAGTAGTGTAAGATGTTGATTACACTGTCATGATATACAAAGATCTAATTTGTAGGATGTTGAATGGGATTCAATAATGAATACCGATGTAGACACTTAGAATGCAACACTTGATTATCCTTGAATGAAAAAGGAAACCACTAGTTTACTAAGTATACTTTATCCAATGAGTAATTTATGAGGGATCGAAATTCAGCTGAATCATTCATACATGGTTTAATTTTTATAGAATGGATTGATTTAGATTGATGTCGGTTCTAAATTTTGTAAATTTAGGATAGGGAAACATGATATATGATTATAAATTTATGCTGGATTTAAATGGTGCTTATTCAAATAAGTGAAGCATGAAGTTAATGTAAAGGTAAATTTTGAAAAAAATCTCGATAATTGAAGTTTTAAAAGTGGTTATTACATTTTGATATCGAGCTGAATTTTGCAACTCTTAGACCTATTGCTTCCATACACTAACTAAATATATTATTTTGTTAACTGAAAATTAATGAATAAATGAAGGATGAACCGTGGAGAATGAATCAAACACAATTATGCTTCAAGTTTGGTAGTAAATAAGTTATATAACACTCTAATAGTCCTTTGTGACACACTAAACTAGAAGGATGTTGGTAGCAATTGTAAACTATTAACATGATTAGATGAGGTAAACAAATTTAACTGATTGATAACAATAAAAGAGGGTTTCTCGATTGTTGAACTATCATAGTGAAAAAAATTAACTTAAAACCAACATGAAATAAAAACCCACAAAGGGGAGATGAATTAGATGGGAGAGGATTATCTACTATAACAATAGTGATTTGAAAGGAAAATTGGGCCACAAGGAGATTTGTAATAAATTTTGACTCAAAAGAGAAAAAGTTATACAAGAGTGTTATCTCTTCTCCACCTAGAACTTTAGGAAAAGTTATGGAAATGATGTGGTAGCAAATGTAGACTGCCAAAAGGAGTTTAACAATAAGAACTTTCTATAATTTCAAGTAAGAAGAAGAAAAAATCTACAGTGATTAGAAAGATATGAATAAGGAATATGTTTTCCTAACGTGACATCTTGTAGGTTAAGTAGAAATTCTTGTTGTTATTTTACTTTGATACTAATACAACTGAGTTTATTCATATCTAGTGATTAAATTAAATGGAATTACAAATCTGATTTATCCTTAACGTGTGAAGAGAAATTAAAAATCTATATCATTAATACAAAAATGATGTTTCTTAAGCTTCATCATGGAAGTTAGATTTGTAATTTATAGCATTAAATGGATTAAGATGTGGTAATTAGTACCGATTATTCCCAATGTAAGTTGAAGTTTGTTGGATTAAAATACAAGTACCTTGAGGGTATACAAAAATAACAAGGCTAAAAGGAAAATAAGAAACATATTATATGGTTTGAGCAATCATTGATAATGAATCAAGGATGAACATATTGTAAATATAAAAAAATGGATGTATTTGGATAAAACCATGCGGAAAAAGGAAAATAACTATGTCCATTACAAATAAAATTGAGAATTGCACATAGTAAAGTCTGGAAAGACAAGTGGAGTAATGAAACAAAACAAATGGGAAGACTGGGAAAAATAGAAAACAAAGTTTTCCTTGTTTGTTTCGTAATATATAACTTGTTTTTGACTTTGTGTTATGTATATTAAATAATATTACATGTTATGACTGCTGTAATGACAAAAATTATGTCATATTTTTGACTATGTGACAATTCTTGTTGGTTGAAAGGCTATTACTACAATTAAATTTGAATTAAGACCTAGAAAATTGCAAGTTTATATGGAAAATGTTGATTGTTCTCCTTAGCTTCTTGATATAATTATGCGTTTTATAATTTCTGATTGTAATTAAATAGTAAAAATGATAAAGACAATGATTCATTAAGTGGGAAGTATGCCAAATCTAGAAATGTTTTTCTATTTCGTCAAAAAGGGATGAATTAGTGACTTATTTATGCATTTTTTCTTTATCGTAACCTCTGTTAAGAGTTGTGATCATAATTGACTTTGTTATTAAAGTGTTCTTGAAATAATGAGCCTAGTACATTGATATTTGAACATGTTTGTATACCATTTCTTAGTTGATATAATTATTTTGTATTATGTGAATAAGTTCTTGGCTTGATAAAGCAATCGGTAGACTCTAACTTAAACCTATATAGTATCACATTATGCTTGTTACATTAGAATAATAGGCTAATGCCAAATGTATTCAAAATCAGCAATGGGATGTAATTTACACAAGCATATAGTAATTGGACTATTATTTTATTGATTTTTTCCTTGGGACTGGTGATATTATTAAGGTATAAAAATTATAACTATAAGTGCATTAATAATATGATCCTCTTTATTAAAAGGTTCTGAGATAAACAAAAAATTTATAATTTTTATCACCATCAAATCAAAACTTTATAAAGTATGTGCCTAAGCTATGAATAAAGTTCTCTTATAATATAACACGCCAGGATAATGTTGATCACCTTGGAAACTAACTTAATAAAGTATGGGATCAGCAATTGATCTCATAATTCATTAAGCTTAAGTTGGAGGGTATATGCATATCTATTATTAGTTGGAAAATATTTAATGGCATTTAATCAGCCCCACCGACTATACCAATAATGAAAAAGGGGTAAGTTAGGGGCATGGCTATCTTTGTGATCATATAAAATTTGGTGATCTATTTCATAACCTAATAAGGAACTAAATATAAAAAGGTTAAAATGATAACCTAACTTAAACATGTATAGTGTTGCATTATGCTTCTTACACCGGACTAATAGGCTAACACCAATTATATGTAAAATCAGCTACGAGATTTGAGTTACACAAGCATATAGTAATTGGACCATGTTATTTTTTTCATGTTTTCCTTGGGTCTGATGATATTATTAAGGTATAAAACTGATAACTATAATTTCATTAGTAATATAATCATGCATGTTAAAGGTTCCCGTTGACCATTTTCTGGTCATCATAGGAATGGGAAATTTCAAAATTTTGAGTGAAACTTATGATTACAGGTGACTCTTTTCTGAAACCTCCATTCATAAAATGCAGCTACTCGAAATAATAACATTGTCCAGATGGAGATTCCGGAGAGAGTCAAGAGCATTGAAGTATGTTATCATGACTGCAAGGTATTCTTCAAGTTATCTTTTGATTAATGCGTTCTATTTTTGATATTGAGTTATTTAAGACATTATACAAATGGTTTATTGTAACAAAATGCCCAAGGAAAGAGATAACTCATTATCGAATTTAACATTTTATTCATAAGAAATCTTCCGCTTCTCCCACACAAGCCATGGGATATGACAAAGCAATATCATATATGTGGAAAGTAAAAGCATACACATGCTAAGAAATACATGTAAAAAGGTAAGAGGGAACCCCATCATTGCCTTGTCTCAGCTTTCTTGTCATCTTCTTTCCACCTCCATCTTCATTCCAGATTTATCTCCATCTCCTCGTCCAAGCCATCGCCATCTCTTGCTTTCCATTTCTGCTCATAGCCTGCACAATCAAAGAGAAATTTTTCATTTAAGAGCTTAGGGGAATCACCTTACTTCTATACATATATTTCAAAGTAGGTATGTGATTATAATTTAAAAATATATGTTATTGCTTAGTATGACAAAAGAAATTTGAAGGCATGCTACAAGGAAAGAAATAATTTGAAAATTCAGATGCAAGGAGAAGAAAGTGTTTTTATGCTTAAATCCATTGATGTCGGTTTCTAGTTTTGGCTCAAGACAGTAAGTTAAAAGAAATTAATTTCATTTAGCCATTTCAAAGCATAGTTCAATACAAAAGGATATTGTGGGTTCTGAGAAAACATTGAATGAAGATATTTGAAGGAATGGAACTTGGTTTCATACAGTGAACAGAAATGCAAATGCAAAGAGATATTTACAGCCATCGAAGTCAACACCTTATTCACTATTTTAAGTATCCCAGCATATTATAGTCAAGTTGAGCTTTATGAAAATATCCAAAGACTCGAGTCATGGATTAAATTCTAGGTCTCAACATCAAGGGTCAGGTAGAAGAATCTGAGGCCGAGGTTGCAGAGCCAAGGAAACTGAGATCTCTAGACTATGTGAATGCGTTACAGTAAAAAAATTTAAGCATCGAATGAGCAGAAGACAAATGTAATGTAAATCCTAAAGCAACAATGTAGGATTAATAGACACTAAAGAGATTATGTCGCAGGAGTGGTCGATGGTTTGCACTCGCTAAGTTTGCATTTGAAATGGACAAAGCATCGAAAGCATGGTAGACAGATTTAGACAAAGAACTCGGGATGCGACTATGGCAGAGCTGGTAAGACTGCAACATAAAGCTACCACTCATCAATACGAAGGAGGTCGATGTGATCGATAGAAATGATACATGTTCTAAGGAAGAAAAATTGATCTTTTTCATACAATGCATGGTTTCAACAAATACCAAGAATGAAATATACATCAGGAGTCCAAAAAATTATTTTGTGTTTTGAGTAGAGCAAATGGTAGGAAGAAAATATGCAAATTCGACCACTTACAATTTTATCCATGATTCAAGATGGAAGCCATGAAGGAAAATGATGACCTTGATTGGAATGCACAAGACCATACGAGCCACAAAGCCGAGTTTTAGAAAAATCTAGAACTCTGGTAAAGATGTTTAAATGCCTTTATCGCCTTTGCAAAAGAAATGAAAACCGAAATGAGTGTTTTCACCAAAGCGATAACCTAGCAAGGGTAGGCTGTTCTAACGACTGTGGGAGAAGGAGACAGAGATCCGAGGGACCACAAGCAAGCGAGAAAGAAGTACAGTACTTTTGAAATCAAATGGCCCGAGATGGAGTAGTAGATGATCAATGGTAAAAATACATTACCTCCAAAACCAATAAAGCCTTCATTAATGTCTTCAAAATCGACGTCTAGGATTTTCCATCATATTTCTCAATCGATGGCTCAGATAAACCTACATGGATTGCAATAAATGAAGAAGCATAGTCGAAAGATCAAGTGCCACGCAGTTAGAAAGTGATCAATCTATGGTCTATACCAATTCTTTAAGTGAGGTTGTGCGGTTACATGGCCCACGATTCTTGAGATGCGTATAGGTGGTGGCCATCCAATGGCAAATAAAAGCAGTAACAACTTCCTCACCTATCACCTTGGCATGTATGGTGGATCTCTTCTACAAAGGCGTTGAATGCTTATTTGACTATTTTTAATATTTTTTGAATATGCCAAAAAATAAAGGAGGAACATCCATATAAGGGGTCGACTAAAAACATGGCTCATGCCAAATATCATGCAAAGGGACAAAGGTAAAGTTTATTATTGGAAAATAATAAATTTATTTTTATGCATGCCTAAACAAGGCCAGAAATAAATTTCAGATTGAAAACAAGTCATTTCCAGAAATAGCAGGGGTCACCATCAAAAGCTGCAAAAGACAAAAGACTCATAAAAATAGTCTTTATCATGCAAACTGAAAGAGACAAGCCAGATATTATTTTAAAAGCAATTTTGCATGTAAGAGACTTGCTGAACAAGCATTGTTTATACTCTTTTAAAGTGATGCTCATGGCTTGAAAGCCTTTTTGTAATAAATTAATATTATCCATAATAAAAATAAAAAGGGATAATTATTAATTTAATGGGCGAGTTCACTTTTAGGCCACTATTTTTAAAGAGTAATTGCTATATATTGTTGTGTGATTGCAAGCGCAAAGGACCGAAAGTTGATGATCAAGAGTACGTTGTGCTTTTTAAAGCTTTTGGGAGGACCCAAAATCCTATAATGAGCACCTATTTTGATGCAATAAAGTTTGTTATCCTCCATTGCGCATGCTTTTCAAAGTGTTTTCATGCTTTAGCAACTTGTGTAAGTGAAACTAGTCTTTCCTTTGCTTGTTTTCTATGCAAATTAACCTCTGAATTGAGCTATTTGTTTATATGCCAGTCTGGTTAAGTGTGTGTTTGCTGCAAACCTATTTTGAAAGTGGTATTTCTTACCCTCTCACTTTAGTCGTTGCAGCTATTGCACCTTTTTCAGAAACACTTAGGCAATAAACAATAGAAGTGCTTTGAAGTGAAAAAGACAACTTTAGCATCACTAGTGTGTATATGCAGAATCAAGAGTTCTAAAAATTTTGGTGTATCACCATTAGTTAACTTGTTTCATTCAAGTATTTGTTTTCTTGCAAGTTTTCTTCCTTTTCCTCACGCAGAGAGTAGGTTAGTGATTTACCGAGGGAACCAGCCCACTCTAGAGGCTCTCTTCCGTAAGAAGCTCTACAACCCAGAAGATTTCCCATTGTATCAATGGAGTGGGAACAACCTGTAGTTGCCAATTGCATGTTCCTCACCTCGGGTGCACTCTCAGATTGATAACAGTTTTTGGCACGCCCGGTGGGACAGCGTTCTCACAAGCAGATTTCTACCTGATTAGAAGTCAGATTTATAAAGAAGGAGTAGAGATTCATGCCCAAAATCACTACCAGATCATCAAGAAGAGGTATTCCCTTTGAATTTCATCAATTACCTCTTAATTCACCTAGGAGAGGACGAAGGGCTAGATCTGTTCCATATTCACGTACTTCTCCATCTATCCGTACACCTACCTAGCACCCTATCTTTCAGCCCCCCATATTTCCTATGGCCTTACTAAGATAGCTACCTTTTGTTGCCTTTGATGCTGGCAGCCCTTTAGTAATAGAAAATTATCACGATATTCCTGCAGCAGCCCTCAAAATCTTACCCTACTTCTCTGGAGAGGATCAAACTACCCCAGCTGAACATATCAGAGATGTAGGAAATATTGTTTCAGTCCATCATATAGTCCATGAGGATGTTGCCTTAAGATTTCTTGCTGCTTCGCTTAGAGGTAAAGCCCTCCAATGGTATAGAAATTTAGGAGTTGGTACAATTGCCACTTGGGATCAGTTAGGGGCAGCCCTTTATTCCCAGTTTGAAGACAAATCTGATCATTTATCTCTAGTTGAGCAATTGACCACTATCAAAAGAGCCCCTACAGAATTAATGACTGATTTTAATATCATATTTCAGTGCACATGGGACAGAATACCAGCCAATGTCAAGCCTTCACCTCAACATGCTTTTTTGTATTACCTTAAGTCACTAAATTCAAACATCGTTGTTTTAATTCAATCCATGATGGGAGACACCTTACCAACAACTTACGGTATTGTTATTAGTGTAGAAAAAGCCTTATACAAGCAGAAAGTTAGCCCCTAGACCTCCCATGCCATTGTTCCCAGTTTTCTCAAATACCCCTCCACAACCACCTAGTTTTTCACCTATCCCGGTTGCTGTCCCATCATCCAACACAGCCCAAAATTCAGCCAATGATATTGCAAAACTTAAGACCGTGATGCAAAATTTTGGGAATGACATAGTTCGATTAAAGGAAGTAATATCAAGCCAATAGGCCACCATATCAACCAACGCAATGCCTTCTTATCAGCCACAATATCAGCCTTATACCAATTATAGACCACCTGCTTAGAATTTTAGACCTCAATATCAAAACCAAGGTGCCATAATCTGCGAGTAAGCCATTTGTTAATCCCGATCCTAATCTTCCATCTACCTCAAGAGAATTAGTTCCATTCGGTGTCAAAACAATATGGTACAAGACCCCGATTTGATTCCTAGAGCTCATAGTGCGATTGCTCCCTTGAATGTCCATTACAAAAAAATTCATGCCACAGGTTGTCTCAGCAGAGTCGAATAGCGGGGAAAACAACTAGGTTATCCTCCACAAGTGGAAGACCCAAATATGGTACCAGTTCCTCATGAGGCAACCATGGTTAATTGGGAAGTGTCTGATCAGAATGTAGTTAAGGCCCAAATACTAGTACCAGATGAGTTAGTGGCTGCAGGACCGAGATCTAAGAAAAGAGCAATTGATGAAGTGCAAGAGGTAAGCCAAGCTGTTAATGTTCCTAGATCAGCCCCTATTATTGCAAATAGCTCTATTCCAGCTCTCTCATTGAAGGAGAACAATTTTAATGCTGCTACAAGACCTGATCAACCTTCAGCTTAGAAAGCACAACCAAGGTTAGGAATTACCCCATTTAATATTGTAGATCACATGAAAAAGTCACATGTTACCATGACAATGTGGGACTCACTAACCATACCAGGTCAAAAGGATATGTTGGTAAAAGAGCTATCAGATCTACAGGTTTCATCTAAAGGTTCAAACACAGAGTAGAACAGAGTGAATATTGCCTTTACCAGATCTGAGCCTCAATTACAGCCCAACCAGCAAGTTCAGAAGTCAGGGCAGCAAGGTAATTCAGTTGAGAAGGTAGTTCACAGTCAGGTATCACCAGTTAAGCCTCCTCCTTTTTACCTTTCATTGATTATTGGTGATTCTTTAGTGCATAATTGCATGGTAGACAGTGGTGCAAGCAACACGGTTATGCCCAAAAAGATAGCAGAAAAGTTGGGACTATCATATGAGCCAAGTGTTAAAGGAGTGTTACAACTAGATGGCTCATCTACCAAGACAATTGGGCTAATCAAGGATTTGAAGGTCACTTTGCATGCATGTCCAGGTGTTACCATTTTGTAGGATGTCATGGTTGTTGATTTACCACCGTACTTTGCTATGTGCCTTTCAGAGATTTTACATCTAAGATTGGAGGTTACCTTTCAGCAGATTGGTCTTACCTCATTTTCAGAACAAGGTATGGAACTAAGGTTACTATTAATTCAGAACCTCTTTCAAATTTTCATGTTGAGCCACATATGCCAAGCATGGCAAATGCAAATTGTGCTATTTTAGACAATGAGTTAGATGAAGTGGACAACCAAGATTTGCATGAGTTAGAAGGAGTACCTGATTTGTTTAAGGATGAACTAACAAGTGAAATGTATGAGTTAGATCCTTATAGAGAGATAGAGGAAAAAGGCCTTGGGATATATTGTATTCACGAGCAAAATAACCAGATTCCATCAATTTAGAAAGAAGAGCAGCAACACGATGAAATCTGGAAATTACATTTTGACGGTTCAAAAAACCAGCATGGCTCAGGGGCAGGTTTAATGCTCACTTCACCCTCGTAGCAAAGGTACTTTTCTACAATTAGATTTCAGTTTTCTTGCTCCAATAACATTGCAGAATATGAAGCGCTTGTTCACGGATTGGAATGGGCCAGAAAGAGAAGAATTGATAAGTTACAGGTATTTGGTGACAACAAACTTGTTATACAGCAGGTAAGAGGGCTAAGTGCTTGTAAAAATCCACATATGAAGTCTTATAGATAGCGTGTTATGGATATTATTGATGAGTTTAGTGCTTTTAATATTCAGAGTGTCCCTAGAAATCAAAATCAGCATGCTGATAGGCTTGCAGCTGTAGGCTCTCAATTTGATGCACTCGTTGATCTTAGAGACACTAAATCACAACCTTATATTAGAGTAATAATGAGGCCTTCTGTGCCAGATAATGATGTACATTGGCAAGTTTTTCATGATGATGCACAGATTGTCAGATTTTTGTAGGATGAAGCTGAGTTCTCAGCCCAAAACCAGCAGAAAATACAAAACAGGTATGGAGATCAGATTATGCAGCTGAAAACCAACAAAATCCCCAAGGGACTTGTAACCTTAGAATGGATTTTTGGGATAATGACATAGTCAAGAAAAGTAGATCAGTACTGTCCTCCACTCAAGACCATTATGACCCAGTACAGATTTATGAAGGCAAGACCCTTAATTTGGGTAAGGTACGTACTCAAGATGAAGAACAAGCATTTATTAATTTATCTCAAGAGTTTACTGATATTTTTGCATGGGAATATAAAGATCTGAAAGGTTTTGACCCCTCATTAGCCCAAAGATACCATTGAGTTACAGACCTAACTCAAAGCCGCTAGACAAAAGCAAAAGCCCATTAACCCTAAGCTTGAGCCTTTGATGAAAAGAGAATTAGAAAAATTGATTGAATCAGCCATTATTTTTCCTATCAAGCATTCAACTTGGGTGGTAAATCTTGTACCAGTTAGAAAAAGAATGGAGAAATAAGGCTTTGTGTAGATTTTTGTGACCTAAATTAGGCCTCTCTAAAAGACCATTACCCACTTCCTTCCATGGAGCAAATTCTACAATTGGTTGCAGGTTCAGAAAAGTACTCTCTTCTTAATGGATACAGTGGTTAAAATCAGATTTTAGTTAGAGAGGAAGACCAATTTAAGACTGCATGTACCACCAAGTGGGGCACCTTTGCATATAGAAAAATGCCTTTTGGCTTATCCAATGCAGGTGCAATGTTCCAAAGGGCAATGGACATGGCTTTCCAAGGTATCATCAACAAATTTGTATTGGTTTATTTAGATGACATAACAATTTTTTTCAAAGCATTCAGAGGACCACTTGTCACATCCGAGGTCAATTTTCCGTGATGCAAAGAGTATGGGATCTCACTTAACTCGCAAAAATGTGTATTCTCAGTTGATGAAGGTAAGTTACTTGGTCATGTTATTTCAAATCAGGGTATGTAGATTGACCCTGAAAGAGTGAGTTCTATCATCACTCTTCCTTTTCCCAAGCACAAAAAGGCACTTCAAAGCTTCTTGGGCAAGATTAATTTTATCAAAAGATATATTTCAGACTTTGCCACTTTAGCTAAGCCTCTAACAGCCATGCTAAAGAAAGACCAGACTTTTTCTTGGACCAGTGAGGGGGTTTCTAGTTTTGTAGCAATAAAAATGCTATAGCTTCAGCTCCAACCCTCATAAATCTAGATTTCTCCAAATATTTCATGTTATATGCTTATGCCAGTATTGACACCATTTCAGGTATTTTGACACAACAGAATAATGAAAGCTTGGAACAACCAATAGCTTTTTTCAGCCAAGGCCTAATGGAATACAAAATAAGGTACTCTTTTGTTGAGAAGCATGTTCTTGCTATTGTTAGAGCATTAAAGAAATTTAGGCATATGCTTTCTAACAATAAGATCCACTTGATGGTTTCCCATCCAAGTATCAAACAATTTTTGTTGAATAAAGATGTTAGTGGGAAAAGAGCTGGCTGGATTACTAAAGTGATGGAGTATGATGTTGACATTAAAGTTACCAAATTGATATGAGGCAAAGGCCTTTGCAAGAGCACTTGGCTCACTCTCTTCAAGAAAACAAAGAAGCGGTTGTAATGCTTCGGTTGGAACCAAGTCAGCTTCCCAAGGATCATCTCTCAGATTGGCTCCAAGACATGGTCCAATATATTCGATATGGCATTTATCCACCGAGGTTTGGATAGCACCAAATGAAGGTATTTCAGACTACAATCCATCCCTTATGTATTGGTCCAGGATATTTTATTTAAGAAAGATATAAACGGTGTCTTGTTAAGATGCGTACAACCAAATCAGATTGAGAAAGTACTCACGAGATTCCATGATGGGGAAAGTGATGAACACTTTTCAGCCAAAACAACCTCTCTAAAAATTATGAGAGGAGGATACTACTGCTAGATTTATATAAAGATTGTTTCTCATGGGCTAAAAAATGCAGAAAGTGTTCCTTTTTTGCAAGAAAAGAAAAATTAGCAGCACTGCCACTTCACCCCATCTCGGTGAACCAACCATTCATGCAATGGGGACTGGATTTTATTGGTATGATTAACCCACCATCCAGTGCAGGACATAAGTGGATACTTATAGCCACTGATTACTTTACACGATGGACTGAAGCGGTGGCATTGAAAGAAGCAAATGAAACAAATGTTTTGGACTTCTACGAAGGTTTGTTAACCAGGTTTGGAGCCCCTTCCACTATCATTTCAGATAATGCTAAAGCCTTTATTGGAAGCAAAATCAGTTCATGGGCTGTTTCAAATGGTATTTATCTGAGCACCTCTTCAAATTATTATCCGCAAGGTAATGGCCTTGTTGAGTCTACTAATAAGAATCTCCTCAGGATTATAAGGAGAACGATTGATTCAAATCAGAGAGCTTGGCATTTAAAGCTGAAAGTAGCATTATGGGTAGACATGATAACTTACAAGAGATCGATTTCCAACACTCCATTCATGTTGGTTTATGGCTTGGAGGCCAAGTTACCTATCTCATTGGAGTTCCCAGCCCTTGAACTCATGCACCAGATTGAACTCCTAGAAGAAGAACCCATGCAAGTGAGGTATGCATAGCTTATGGAAGTCCAGGAGGTAAGACATAAGTCCATGGAATCTATTCATTTGAATCAATTACAGATTAAGAAGACTTTTGATAAGAAGACTAAGATGTGAGTCTTCAATGAAGGGGATTTAGTTTTGAAGTGGGATGCAGACCGAGCTAAACCAGGTGCCCACACCAAATTTGATTCATTGTGGAGTGGTCCTTACGTGATTGTAGGTTGTACGGCTCATAACTCCTTTCAATTGGCCAAGATAGATGGCTCAGAGCTTCCAATCCCTATCAACGGGATTCATTTGAAGCATTGTTTTTAAAAGAGATAAGTTGACCATGTACCATAGTTTTTATGCTTTCCTCTAAGTGCTTCAGCACATCTTTCAATTCAGTTTTGCTTTCCTAGTCAGTTAGTTTCCATTCCTCCAAGTGCAGAAATGCACATTGTTCGTAGTTAGTTTTTAGTTTTGAGGATTTCAGCTTTAGAAGCATCATCCAGAAAAGCAAGGATTTCAAAGTAAGGACAGTTCAAATTATATGGGCAGCAGAGATTCTGGGCCCTTGCTGTTTAGTAGAAACCAATCAGTGCAGTTGAGTCGCCAAGATGTTGACCATTTTCTGGTCATCATAGGAATGGGAAATTTTAAACTTTTGAGTGAAACTTATGATTACAGTGACTATTTTCCTGAAACCTCCATTCAAAAAATGTAGCTACTCAGAAATAACAACATTGTCCAGATGGAGATTCCAGGAGAGAGTCAAGAGCATTAAAGTATGTTATCATGATTACAAGGTATTCTTCAAGTTATCTTTTGATTAAGGCGTTATATTTTTGATATTGAGTTGTTTAAGACATTATACGATGGTTTATTGTAACAAAATTCCCAAGGAAAGAGACAACTCATTATCAGAATTTAACATTTTATTCATAAGAAATTATCCAGTTCTCCCACACAAGCCGTGGGATATGACTAAGCAATATCATATATGTGGAATGTAAAAGCATACACATGCTAAGAAATACATGTAAAAAGGTAAGAGGGAACCCCATCATTTCCTTGTCTCACTTCCTTGTCATCTTCTTTCCACCTCCATCTTCATTCCATCTTTATCTCCATCTCCTTCTCTAAGCCATCTCCATCTCTTACTTTCCATTTCTGCGATAGCTTTGCACAATCAAAGAAAAATTTGACATTTAAGAGCTCGGGGGAATCACCTTACTTCTATACATATATTTCAAAGTAGGTTTGTGATTCTAATTTCAAAATATATGTTATTTCTTATTATGACAAAAGAAATTTGAAGGCATGCTACAAGGAAAGAAATAATTCAAAAATTCAGATGCAAGGAGAAGAAAGTGTTTTTATGCTTAAATCCATTGATATAGGTTTCAGCTTTTGGCTCAAAACAAGTGAGTTAAAAGAAATTAATTTCATTTAGCCATTTGAAAGCATAGTTCAATAAAAAGGATCATGTGGGTTACTGAGACAGCATTAAATGAAGGGATTCAAGGAATGGAACTCGGTTTCATACAAAGTGAATGCAAATGCAAATGCAAAGAGATACTTACTGACCATCGAAGTCAACACCTTATTCACTATTTTAAGTATCCCAAGATATTATAGTCAAGTCGAGCTTTATGAAAATATCCAAAGACTTGAGTCATGGATTAAATTCTAGGTCTCAACATCAAGGGTCGTGCGAAGAATTCGAGGCCGAGAATGCGAGCCAAGGAAACCGAGATCTCTAGACTATGTGAACACGTTACAGTCAAAATCTTTAAGCATCGAATGAGCAGAAGACAAATGTAACGTAAATACTAAAGTGACAACGTAGGATTAATAGACACTAAAGAGATTATGTCATAGGAGTGGTTGATGATTTGCACTCTTTAAGTTTGCATTTGAAATGGACAAAGCATCGAAAGCATGGTAGAAAGATTTAGACAAAGAACTTGGGATGCAACTATGGCGAGCCGGTAAGATTGCAACATAAAGCTACCACTCATCAATACTAAGGAGGTCGATGTGATCGATAGAAATGATACATGTTCTAAGGTAAAAAAATTGATCTTTTTCATATAATGCATGGTTTCAACAAATACCAAGAATGATATATACAACAGGAGTCCAAAAAATTATTTTGCATTTTGAGTAGAGCAAATGACAGGAAGAAAATATGCAAAGTCGACCACTTACCATTTTAGCCATGATTCAAGATGGAAGCCATGAAGGAAAACGACGACCCAGATCGGAATGCACAAGACCAAACGAGCCACAAAGCTGGGTTTTCAGAAAATCGTAGAACTGGTAAAGATGTTTACATGCCTTTGTCTCCTTTGCAAAAGAAATGAAAACTGAAATGAGTGTTTTTGCCAAAACAATAACTTAAATAGGGGTAGGTTGATCCAATGGCTATGGGAGAAGGAGACAGAGATCCGAGGGACCACAAGCAAGAAGAAGGAAGTATAGGTACTTTTGAAATCGAATGGCCCAGATGGAGCAGCAGATGATCAATGGTCAAAAATACATTACCTCCAAAAGCAATAAAGCCTTCATTAATGTCTTCAAAACCGACGTCTGGGATTTTCCATCATATTTCTCAATCGATGGCTCAGGATAAACCTGCATGGATCGCAATAAATGAAGAAGCATAGTCAAAAAGATCAAGCGCCACAATTAGAAAGTGATCAATCTACGGTCTATACCAATTCTTTAAGTGAAGTTGCAGGGTTACAGTGGCCCACGCAGTTGCTTGAGATGCGTACAGGTGGTGGCCATCCAATGGCAAATAAAAGTAATAACTTCGTCACATATCACCTTGGCATGTATGGTGAACCTCTTCTACAAAGGCATTGAAGGCTTATTTGACTATTTTTAATATTTTTTGAATATGCCAAAAAATAAAGGAGGAACATCCATATAAGGGGTCGACTAAAAACATGGCTCATACCAAATATCATGCAAAGGGACAAAGGTAAAGTTTATTATTGGAAAATAATAAATTTATTTTTATGGATGCCTAAACAAGGCCAGAAATAAATTTCAAATTGAAAACAAGTCATTTCTAGAAATAGCAGGGGTCACCATCAAAAGTTGTACAAGACAAAAGACTCATAAAAATAGTATTTATCATGCAAACTGAAAGAGACAAGCCAAATATTATTTTAAAAGTAATTTTGCATGTAAGAGACTTGCTTGAACAAGCATTGTTTATACTCTTTTAAAGTGATTCTCATGGCTTGAAAGCCTTTTTGTAATAAATTAATAATATCCATAATAAAAATAAAAAGGGATAATTATTATTTTAATGGGCGAGTTCACTTTTAGGCCACTATTTTTAAGAGTAATTGTTATATATTGTTGTGTGATTGCAAAGCACAAAGGACCAAAAGTTGATGATCACCTATTTTGATGCATTTTTAAGCTTTTGGGAGGACTGAAATCCTACAAAGAGCACCTATTTTGATGCAATAAAGTTTGTTATCCTCCATTGCGCGTGCTTTTCAAAGTGTTTTCATGCTTTAGCAACTTGTGTAAGTGAAACTAGTCTTTCCTTTGCTTGTTTTCTATGCAAATTAACCTCTGAATTGAGCTATTTGTTTATATACCAGTCTGGTTAAGTGTGTGTTTGCTGCAAACTTGTTTTGAAAGTGGTATTTCTTACCCTCTCACTTTAGTCGTTGCAGCTATTGCACCTTTTTCAGAAACACTTAGGCAATAAACAATAGAAGTGCTTTGAAGTGAAAAAAAAAACTTTAGCATCACTAGTGTGTATATGCAGAATCAAGAGTTCTAAAAATTTCAATGCAGTATCACCATTAGTTAACTTGTTTCATTCAAGTATTTGTTTTCTTGCAATTTTTCTTCCTTTTCCTCACATAGAGAGCAGGTTAGTGATTTACCGAGGGAACCAACCCACTCTGGAGGCTCTCTTCCACAAGCAGCTCTACAACCCGGAAGAGTTCCCATTGTATCAACAGAGTGGGAACAACTGCAGCTTGCCAGTGGGGACTCTCGGATTGATAACAGTTCCTCAGCTAAATGAATAAAATTTATATTGTAAGCTAACAATTGCAGGTCTAATGTTTTATCACCATCAAATCAAAACTTTATAAAGTGTGTGCCTAAGCTATCAATAAAGTTATCTTATAATACAACATAGTAGGATAATTTTGATCACCTTGGAAACAGCTTAATAAAGTATGGGATGAGTAATCGAGCCTATAATGCACTAAACTCAAATTGAGGGTATATATGTATCTAGTATTAGAGAAAATATTTAATGGCATTTAACAGACCATTCCAATGAAATTAAAGGGGTAAGTTAGTGGTGTGGTTATATTTGTGATAAACAGTTGGTGATTTGTCTAATGTTTTATCACCATCAAATCAAAACTTTATAAAGTGTGTGCCTAAGCTATCAATAAAGTTATCTTATAATACAACATAGTAGGATAATTTTGATCACCTTGAAACCAGCTTAATAAAGTATGGGATGAGTAATCGAGCCTATAATGCACTAAACTCAAATTGGAGGGTATATATGTATCTAGTATTAGCTAGAAAATATTTAATGGCATTTAGTTAGCCTTGTAGACCATTCCAATGAAATTAAAGGGGTAAGTTAGTGGTGTGGTTATATTTGTGATAAACTAAAAGTTGGTGATTTGTTTTTTAAGCTAATAAGATGCTACTTAATTTTTTCAAGGCCAAATTTATAAGCATTGGTTTTAGATGGAATTACACCATCCTCTCATGCATTAATTATATTGAAACTTTCCACATACCTCGGGGAATGCATGAGGTGGTTTTGGGTAAAACAGTAAGTATTTTTTGTTACTGTAATTTCAATTTGGTTGATGATGTTTTGTAGGGGTTCTTCATGAATTGGATTCCTATCTTCATGTTCTCTATTTTCTTTGAGATGTTGGATGTATATAATAACTGTAAGTTGAGATATTTTTGGAAATATTAATGTCTACCATTAAAATAATGATGGAGAAATTTGGGAGACTTTTTTAATTTTTGAATTGAATCTTAGTTTGAACTTGCAGAGGAAATTTGGAAAAAGAGGAAGAAGGATTTGGGATTTTAGATACGACATGAATCATTCTATCTCCTCCTTTATAGCTTGTTCCATTTACTATTTGCATAAATTAAAATCCTTACAATATTTTCGTGTATTTGATCTATGATATCTAGGTGATAATGCTACTAGTTTTTGTTGTTTATTTTGATATTAAAATTTGGGTATGAATATGATTTTGAAAGTTACTATAATGACTGGAAAATTTGTGTTATGATGTTTTTTTGGGTATATATGAACCCCTCTTCTTATTAATGTGATTATCTTTTGAAGAATACTTTATTAAATTTGGTTAATTTCTATATCCTTGAGAAATTATTATCTATATGACTTTATCATTTATTGGCATGTAATATAACTTGTTAAAATATATAGGTATCCCCTATCTTTATGTTTTGAGAAAACTACATCGAGTTTTGTTGAATAAGACCCGCATAGGGTCGGATTACGTATTTTGTCCTTGTAGATGATTTAATCAATACCCATTTAGTTTTTCTATGTTGAGGATATTATGAATGAATTTTTATAGTTTATCGATTGTATGCTTAAAATGTTTTTCAGTTACTTCTATGGTATCTCCTCTTCTAGTTCATCAAACGGTTTCTAGTTTGAACCCTTGCTTTATCAAAGGGAAATTCTACTTGTTTTATTTTATAGAAATCCTTGTTATTTAATGGTTATGAAAAATTTAATAACCGACTCAGCTATTACATTTTTCTATGAAATTTAGACACCCTTTTGTCAATCCCCTTTGTGGTATCAATTTATATCAACTCTCACATTTGTGTAGATATGATTTAAGTTTATAATACTAGTCTATTGTCATAAAATAAATGGAGGTGATCTCAAGGCATACATATGGGTCTATGATATGTTAATCACCTCTGTGGTATAAATTGATATCGAATCTCACATTTGATGTACTTAATTTAAAGTAATGTCGTTGTAGGTATCAAGGATTTGATTTGATTAAGCTAAATAATATTTACCTTAATATTCATGAACAATTATATGTTTTTTTAGGTATATCGGTTCTACTTGTGTAATAATGAAGCCTTACATGTAAAGATATGGCAGCATATAGAAATATGTACTTATAACATTTTGGGAAACACTGATGGATTTCATGCATGGTTGTGCCATGTTTTTCTCCACTGTTAGTAATGTTTTTGATTATGTGGTAGCTATTGGTTTAGTTTGACTAATTTATGTTGGCATGTGGTCCTATTAGGTGTTGTATTTTATGGAAAACCAACTTGGTGACAAATATAATGATGTATTAGGGTCATATGATGATGTATATGATGTAGAAATACTGGTTCAAATGTGTTTATGGTGATGTAGTGAGATTTAGTGAGGATTTCTCACACTTGCAAGCCTATTCAGGTGCTTAGATGATGTTGCATGGAGGTATGATCTTCTTAGGTGGTTTAAAATCATGTTTTAATGTTGGATACCATGTTTTGAGATTATTTCAACACTCACATAAATGGCATGGTGTAGATACACGGGGATTTTCTATGTTACAGGTGCTCATCTGGAGCAAGTATAGTTGCTAAGAGGTATGAGATTGTGATTTACAACTATATGAGCTCATGGATGTATGTTTTAATGTATATCATGGTTTATCAGGTATATTTATGTCATTTTTAGTTGTTTTATTATGATTTGTATATTTTTTTTAGTTGACCCTAGCTTCTACAATGTGAAACCCTAAGGAGTAACCATGAAAATGAGATAGGTTGGAGAGTTTGAGGTATGATGATGAAATTATGATTATTAGAGATGTTATTTTGATGTGTAATTATTATTTTGGAAAAAAAATATGGTTTGCATGGTGATAATTTTGTAACTTATAATAGTTTATGTGAGACAAGTTCAAAATCTAGCGTAAATCATACTCGAGTTACAACTTTTGATGTTCACTTTGAAGTGTGTGATTTTCATGGGACCTTGTGGATTTTATGGATATTTATATGGTAATTTAATAAGGTTTAAAAAAAATCAAGTCATTTTATCATCACGTTTTAATGAACAAATGTTAAGAAGATAAAGTGGTCTAAAACACTAGTTAAACCCTAGCTAGGAGAAGTCTACAGAAGAGAGATATAGTCGGCCAATTTTTATTGATTAATAAAAATTGATGATTTTATGTTGTGTAGGAATCTCGTATCCTTCCATATATTTATGTTTTAGGTCATGGTGATGAGTGGGCCACAATCAAATAGGTTAGTTCTTGAAGAAGAAGGTTTTGGGACAAAGTTGTCCAAAGGTGTAGCATTCAAAATTGATGGTGTATGATTTATGGGAGATTATAATGATTTACATGGATTTTTAGGAAAATTTAATATAGGTAAATGGTGTTGTGAGGTCGATACAGTTGACTAGTAAAAGGGTAGTTTTGGGGTCTCAAATAATAGGGTTCACTAAAATGGGCATAACTTGAGCTACAGGTAGAGTTTGAAGATGATTCACGATATTATGGAAATATAATTCAAATATATGTCCATTAATATAATATTTTCCTCATTATTAGGTGATTTCATATGGTTTCTATGTCATTCTTTAGACATCGATACTTTTAGTAGTTCAAGACAAGATGTGTTCTTGTGCAAGTTTGGAGTTATTTTAGGTATGAGATTGTTGGAACATAATGATTAAGTGGTCCTGCCAACCCTTAATGTATATGGGTCTATCACTAATATAGGTTAATATTTAATAATATGAAATATTTATATTTCTATTATTAAATATGTTAACCTAGGTATATATGTTAGGTTAAATATTTAATATCATGAAATGATTATATTTCTAATATTAAATATTATAAACCTAGGTGTATGTGTCAACCATTTTAGGTTGAAAAGGTGGGTCGGGAGACATACCCGATCACATTATATAAAAAGGAATTTATTTTCTCATTTGATATATTTGGGAAATATATCAAAGGTGTGCAAATCAAGTGATTTGGTTTTACCCTTGGTAAATAGGGTTTCAAAGGAGGAGGTGATCTTCTTGGATATAAAATAAGTTCTCAAGTAAAAGGTTATTTTAAAAGTGTTTTTACCCTAGTGGGGGTTTCCACTATAAATACCATGTCACCTGTGTTATTTATTTCCTATAAGTATTTCCTTATTTACTTATGTTATGATGTAATCTTTACTTGAATATTTATTGTAACATTATGTAATATGTAAGTTGATTAAATCTGTATTTATTAGAATCCTCAAATTCTAACAAAGATGGATTGGTTGATGTTTTATATAACCTATAATGTTAAGAGGGATGAAGTATGACTCCAATTAATCTATTTTGAGGAATTTATTATATGTAGACATTTTTATGAGCTAACCTTTGGAAACAACTTTTGGCAAGTTTTATTGGTGAAGGAAAAAGTAGATTTGGTTTAAGTAGGATGTTTATTCAAGGATTATAGATTTCTTATAAGTGGTATATAGGATATTATATTTTCATGAATTGGTTACATGTCATGGTTTTCTCTTGTTTATGTGATTTGATGATGAAATGAAGTTTCTAGAGTCTTTGAAGGGTGTAGGAAACAACTTGTTTTGAGATTTACAAAGTGAATTGGGCCCAGTAAATGAAATAATTTGATTGGTTGATCAAATGTAAGACCATGTATGAATGTAAAATTATATTTTAATCATATTTAAGGGTTTTGGGTCATGAATATGTATACATTTAATGTAAGGGAATTTTTAAGAATGTGCATATGGGGTTTTGAGTAATTTTTGCACTTGTAATAAGGTTTTTAGTTAGGCCGAAATAATTAGGTAACTTGTGATTGTTGTATTTCAAATTTTAATTTTTCTCGTAATGTATGGGTTGAACCAAAGGAGGTAAAAATTTTTTCCTAAGTTTGAAATGATAAGGAGCTTATAAAAGCATGTTTTTGGGTGTTTTTTAGAGCTAGTTGTGTGTGTGTGCATAAAGAAATCGACCTAGGTGAGAGATGATTGTAGGTATTGGAGCATGAATCGAGGATAATTAAATTTTTTTCTAGGTAAATAAAATAATATGACATGTGTGCAATATTTTGATGATATTTTGAATGATTGAAGATATTTTCTTATGCAAAGGTGTGATCCCTAGGGTTTGATTGAAGAAGTGTGAGCTGAAAAAGATGTATCAAACAGATTCGGAAGGAATATATCGATATATGAACATGGTAACATGTATAAGTTGGTGATTTATCATCTTGTGGTGTTATATCCTCTTTTTGGAGGTGGTGATTCACAAAGTTATGGGTTGGTGCTCTACTAAACTAGGGGTTGGTGTTCCTTTTGGGTTTGATGGCTCACTAAATTTAGAAACATATGAATATAAGTTTTTTTAGTAGTTTTCTTCCCCTTGAGGGTTTCTTACTTACAAATTGTGTTTTTTTGTTGATTCCTTGGTTCATGGTTACTTGTTTCTTTCATGGTTTATGACATGCAAAGATTGAGTATTGATTAAGTGGATGTTGTGATTGAATAGTTATGAGTTTTTCAATATTTAGATCTAAAATATAATATGAAATATTTTAAGGATGGATTCACCCTCTCTTAGTCAATTTTTCTTATAGAAATTGGTATCGAGTGAGTCCTTTTGCAGAAGTTTGACAACTTGAAAGGAGATCCTTGAAGAACAATATGGAGAAAAACATTGTGATTGGAAAGGAACCAATGTTTGATGGTGTAAAATATAGTTTCTAGAGCATGAGAATGAATTCCCATATCATGGATCAAGGGTTAGATGTTTGGAATATATTTGTGAGTGGTTATAATCCTCCTACCATTTCTCTACTCACTGAGGATCAAAAGAAAGAATATAAAAACAATTCAAAAACCTTCAAAGCAATCATAAGTGGCATTTGAGAATATGAAATGGGAAAAGTGATGCATTGCAAATCTGCGAGAGGAAGCATTGGGAAAAATCCAATTACTCTATGAAGGAGACTCAAAGGTAAGGATTGCTAAGCTATAAAATTTTATAAATCAGTTTGAATCTCTTAAGATGAATGATGATGAGTCTATTACATCCTATCTTCTTAGAGTTGACAAGATTGTTAATAGTATGAAAGGGTTAGGAGAATATCTAAAAGAGGAAGTTGTTGTTCAAATTTTTTTAAGGTCGTTAACTCAAAAAACTTACTCAAAATTACTATCTATAGAGGAAGAAAAGGATGTTACTAAGCTAAATATGGATGAGCTACATGGTACTCTAACAGCCTATGAGATGAGGGTAATGGATTCTAAGCCTACTAAGAAGGAGATAACCTTCAAGATTTAGAATATGACTAAGGATAAGAAGGAAAAATCTAAAGATAATACTTTGGAGATTGATGATTATGAGCTACTTACTATGGTTAGTAGGTGAATGAAACTTGGGACTAGTAAGTACAAAGGTAAACTCCATTTTACATTTTTTTTCATATGGTAAATTTGGTC
This sequence comes from Taxus wallichiana var. yunnanensis, assembly GCA_018340775.1. Taxonomy (NCBI): domain Eukaryota; kingdom Viridiplantae; phylum Streptophyta; class Pinopsida; order Cupressales; family Taxaceae; genus Taxus; species Taxus wallichiana. The sequence goes on from CM031233.1 coordinate 419,716,627, forward strand.
GTTTTACTGCCAAGTGTCATCATAGACATGATAAAAAAATGATGATCATGATAGTGATGATGAAAATAAAAATAAAAAAATTGAGAAGAATAAGAAAAGGTTCAAGAAGAATGAATCTATGAATAAGAACAAGAAGGAGGAATCTGATAGTGAATTAGATAGATCTAATTTATAGGTAGAATCTGATCATAATGATGTTGGTGATGAAAATCTCTTCATGAAAAAATAATCCATTAGATCCTATAGTGGTGGGTCTAATCTTTGTAGTGATATTTCACCTCATTGTTGTAATGTAGAAGAAGGATAATATTATGGTTTAAGGCTTGAATTGACATGTGTGTAACCTGAATTTGAACATGGTGAGAATAACAACAAAAAGCTAACATCTCAAGTTAAATATTATGAAACAAAAATACAAGAGCTTGAGGGAAAACATTGGGAAATCTCTATATTTTTGAAGAATCAGTAAGATGGATAGAGTTGCAGATGAACAATATTACTCTTATTATTGAATCTAAAGAAGAATAAGTGAATTCTCTCAATAAGGAACTTATAGGTGCTATAAGAAAGGTTAAGACCTATCAAAATTTTGAAGAAAGTAGTAGATCTCTTGCTTATCCTTGAGAAATCAAAAGGTTGTTAGTGATAGAACTATTTTAGGCTTAAAATTTAAAGTCAAGAGGGATAAGGAAAATAAAGTGGATCTGGTTTAATGCAAGATAGTGGGAGAATCAATAACCTAGGAAAGGAGGAACTTTAATTTAAGGACATGGAGAAAAGAAAGAAAATTAGGAAACCCAATGCCTCAAGGTATGAAAGGTCCTTTAATGGTTTTTTTATACAGGTAATGCATTTATTCATAGGTATAAGAAATGTAAAATATATCCTATATACACTTATTCATGCGGTGATGTTAGAAATGATCAAGATAAGAAAGTTGTATGTTTCAAGTGTAATAAGAGAGGTCATAATACTAGTGATTGTATGAATGACTCATCTAGGCATTCATAAGAGCTAAGAAAGAGAAACACAATGGTATGTTACAACTATAACAAGGTTTCTCATGTGGAAAATAACTTCTTTCAATCTTACTCAGGTCAAATGAGAAGTTATTTAGGTCTTAGAGTGCAAGACTATGGTGTTCAAAGAGCTAGAGTGCATGAAAATGGTCCTAGAAGGACTTGGGAACCTAGAGGATACCATGGTGTGTCTTCAAGTGCATATGTTAGTGAAAGGAGAAGTGTTTCTCAATGATCAGATTAGAGAAGAGAGGATGAATTATTTTTTCATGTGCGCAAGAAGGCTTGCTACCTCTTCAAGACATTCTTTTAGGTCTCCTTGGAACATACATACCTTCATTTTTATTCTTGAAGGGATATCTATGCATATGAATCATCTAAGAGAGAGGGATATGTCTAAGTAATTATGTGACTCTTCCATAAGGTCAAGGTATGAGTTTTCATCCTAGTCGAGTATTTTATTTTTCTTGATGATGAGTCTTGTGTAGAAATTATATCATCTTGAGTTTATGAGTTATACTTGTAATAATTTTTTAGGTCTTTAATCTCATGGTGTGAGTTGGTTGAACATGTTCTTGAGTCTATTTTTCATGTCATAATGGTATTTGATCTCATGAAGTATGTTTCATAAGTCCTTTTGTCTCATGTGGAGTATGACTATGTTAACAAGTTAGTGATTTGACTATCATGAATAATAATCGAGATGAGATAATTTCGCGCGTATGCAAGAGTTGGGGTGATGTCAGATTTGAATTTTGTAGTGTCATAAATTCATAAGGAGAGTGTTCCTGTTGGCTGAGTGTGTGTCTTACAGTGTTGTCATATATGGAAGTTAGTATAAGTAGTCAAGTTTTTGTGGTTTGTTATTTACTAAAGATCAAATTCTGAGTCAAAATGATTTTTCATGAGAAATTAAAACATGTATCATGTGTGATGAAGATTATTTTATGTGTATAGAGATTTGAATGTGTCACATAAACTATTAAAGGAAATCAAAAGTCTTAATGTATTCATTCTCCTCAAGTAGTATGTTTTGGTCATCATGAGTGGTCTGGGCATGTCCATTGGATTTTGAGTCATTGGGTCTTGTTTCATGAGTTTCAAAGGTGTAAACAATTCTAAAAGTGTGTTTGAATATTCCCTTATTTCATTAAATGTGTTGAATTGTTCAAACATTCATTCTTCTAAGGTCTCTATAAGTGTTCTTGAAGGTTGACAAGTAAAATTCAAGTTGATTTCGGTATACAAATATTGTTTATATGACATCAAATCAATACACAAGTTACTCAAAGTGTTAGGAAATGTTTCTGAAATGTTGGTAGTCAAGTTTGAAATTTTGACAAAGAAAGATATATGCATTTAGTAATTTTCAATAAAATTTGAATTCTAACTATTCTTAAGAAGCAGTGTGCATGGAATGTTAGTTTTAAAGGTCTAAATGGTGCATTCCAAGGCTAAATTTTTTTACAAATCATTTAGAAAGTTTGTAATTTGTGATTTAAAATGCTTTATGCCATGAAAATGTCCGAGTTCTTGAAATTCATGATAGTGTTGAGTGTTAATTGTGTAGTGTGACAAAGACTGATTGGAAAGAATGAAGTTACAAACTGGAAAATTTCCTTTGACATTAATCTTAAATGTTCATGGAGGTATTAATATGGTTAATGGAAGTATTGTATAAGTATTTTGATAGTGAGACAAGTCTAAATGTTGCAAACATCAAGACTGAAAGGAAGTTGTTTGATTATGTTGAGTTTTTTTCTTTGATGTTACATTTATGTGACATTCTCACGACATTCTACCAACTTCCCGCTAATATTATGTTGCCTTTTTCATAAGGTGTTAGAAATAGTGGAATTGACCTATACAAATATAAGAGGTGAGATTGAAAAAATATCATCACACAATATAATGTAAAATATGTTTTTCATGATATCTACAGGCTTGTGTGGTCCTAATATGTCAGGAGGATCTATTCTTGGTGTTCTTGACTATTAATGAAGGTTGATTGAACTAATGTGTTAGTATAAGTGTTTTTTATGACTGTTTGATGAAGATACTATGTGCACAATGGTAATTCATGACCTTCTATAAGTGTGAATCATGTGTAAGGAATTATTCAGGATATAGGTATATGTCTACTCCTTGTTGGTACTTCAGAAATTTCATGTGCTAGAAAGTAATTTTCTTGACAAAGATGAAGCTAGACATGGAGGTAACTTGATGTTCAAAAATAATATGCAAAATATTCTTCTACACTGATGTATTATATGTATGAGCTTAGACAATAGTGGAATTGATCTATAAAAATATAAGAGGTGAGATTGAAAAAATATCATCACACAATATAATGTAAAATATGTTTTTCATGATATCTATAGGCTTGTGTGGTAATAATATGTCTAGGAATCTATTCTTGGTGTTCTTGATTATTAATGAAGGTTGATTGAACTAATGTGTTAGTATAAGTGTTTTTTATGACTGTTTGTTGAAGATACTATGTGCACAATGGTAATTCATGACCTTCTATAAGTGTGAATCATGTGTAAGGAATTATTCAGGATATAGGAGTGTATATGTCTACTCCTTGTTGGTACTTCAGGAAATTTCATGTGCTAGAAAGTAATTTTCTTGACAAAGATGAAGCTAGACATGGAGGTAACTTGATGTTCAAAAATAATATGCAAAATATTCTTCTACACTGATGTATTATATGTATGAGCTTAGACAATAGTGGAATTGATCTATAAAAATATAAGAGGTGAGATTGAAAAAATATCATCACACAATATAATGTAAAATATGTTTTTCATGATATCTATAGGCTTGTGTGGTAATAATATGTCTAGGAATCTATTCTTGGTGTTCTTGATTATTAATGAAGGTTGATTGAACTAATGTGTTAGTATAAGTGTTTTTATGACTGTTTGTTGAAGATACTATGTGCACAATGGTAATTCATGACCTTCTATAAGTGTGAATCATGTGTAAGGAATTATTCAGGATATAGGAGTGTATATGTCTACTCCTTGTTGGTACTTCAGAAATTTCATGTGCTTTAGAAAGTAATTTTCTTGACAAAGATGAAGCTAGACATGGAGGTAACTTGATGTTCAAAAATAATATGCAAAATATTCTTCTACACTGATGTATTATATGTATGAGCTTAGACAATTCAGGGGGAAACGAGGATGCTTCTATATTTTTTTATGAAGATCTTTAAAGCATACAAGGTATGAAGTGGATGTTTTCTTCATTGTTCAATTGGTTTTGGTTCATGAATGTATTATTCCATTAAATATGATTGTCAAAGTCTATAAAAGAGCTTCAGGACAATGTTGAAATGTTTGGCTCATCCCCAAGCCAAGTAACCAAGGTAAGATGCATGATTCTGTACTTTTCTACTAGAGATAGTTGTATTAAGTCTAAGGGGAGTTATGGTTTGCATTTCCAAGGTATGTATGAGGTTCTAACACTTGTCAAAGTTGGTTGAAATTGCTCTAAGATGACTGTTTAGGGACATGAGTCCTTGTGGTTGAATGATGACAAGAATGGTAAGTGACAAGCTTGATATATGCCTAGACAAGTTGGATTTTGGTCAAGAAATATGGAGTGATAGTTTGATATGCTTAGTTTTGACATTGTTGGCATGTTCTTAGTATGCATGGCTCAGATTTCAGTCTGCTACAGTAATCATATGATGGATAAAATAGGGTTGAGGAGTAAAATGGAAACTTCAGATGGTGGAATATGATGTTTTTGCTCCAAACATGGTAAGATGGTGCTCTTTTCATGATTTATTGATGTTTTTAGATGTTGTAGTTACTTTTCGTAGGGGGAGCATAGTATTTTTATGTTTGCAAAGATGCCAAAATATATTTTTATGAAGAACCTATTGACTATGAGATTGTTTGAGTTCTTTGATTTATTTTTTCTAAATAAAATATGATGATATGAATAGAAAGGTAGGTGAATAATATGATGCTACAGGTATGGATTTATCATTAATGTAAAAAGGGTAAGAAGTTCGGTAGATTTCCATCAATGTAAAATAGGAGATTGGAGTCATGTGGTCCTATAAGGTATTTTCATTGATGTAAAAATAAGTTAAATGATGTATTAGGGTCATATAATGTTGACATACTAGTTCGATGTGTTTATGGTGATGTAGTGAGATTCACTGATGATTGCTCACACTGCAAGCCTATTCAGTACTTAGGTGATGTTATATGGAGGTATGAGCTTAATGGATACATGAGAAGTATTTTGGCATGTTTTATAATAGGTTTGGAGAGTGTTTAAGCACTCACATTAATGGCATGGTGTAGATACAAGTTATTTTCTATGTTAATGGTGTTCATCCTGGAGTAGGTATGAGTGCTATGAGGTATGCGATTGATATTTGGAGCTATATGAGCTCATGGATGCATTTTTTCAAGTATATCATCATGTATCAGGTATTTATGGGTCATTTTCAGTCGTTTCATGATGAGTTGTAGCATTCTTCTAGTCGACCCAAGCTTCTATAGTGAGAAACGTAGTCATGTAAATGAGATAGGATGGAGAGTTTGAGTTATGATGATGAAATTATGATTATTTGATATATTATTGTGATGTTTAATGGTGCTTTGGGAAAAATTTAGGTTTTCATGATGATAATTTTACAAGTTCTAATATGTTATGTGAGACACTCAAAAATCTAGTGCAAATCCAACTCAAGTTAGAACTTCTGATGCTCACCCCGAAGTGTGTGTGTGCTTTGAATGGGACCTTGTGGATTTAATGGATCTTTATATTGTGAGTTTATAATGTTTTAAAAAATAATTAGGTCATTTAATTGTCATTTTATTATGAACTAATGTTAAGAAGATAAAGTGGTCTACAACCCTAGTTAAACCCTAATTGGACTAGTTTGTAGAAAGAGAGGAATAGTGAGCCATTTTTGATTTATTAATAAAAATTATGGTTGGATGTTGAAAAATAATCTCTTATCATCCTATAAATGTATGGTTGAGGTCATGGTGATGAGTGGGCCCTACTCAAACAAGTCATTTTATGAAGAAAAAGGTCTTGGGAATTTTTTTCCAAAGCAATAGCATGAAACATTGATGGTGCATGATTCATGGGCATCAATATTTATGTCCATGGATTTTTAATGACAATAGCATACATGCACATGGTTTTTTGAGGTCTATACATGTTAACTCATCAAACAACAGCTTTGGGGTCTCAAATAGAAGGGTTTAGTAAAATGGACATAACTTGAGTTCCAGTTAGAGTTTGAAGATGATTCAAGATTTTTGGAAAGAGGTTTCAGATGTATTTCCATTTGTATAATTTTATATTCATGATTAGGTGATTTTACATGGTTTTAGGTAATGTTTTAGACATGAATATTATTGGCGCTTAAGATAAGATGTGTTTTCGTGTAATTTTGGAGTTATTTGAGGCATGATATGGATTTGGTTATGCTTTCTATCACCTGTAATCTGAATAGGGATGAATTGGTAATCCCATGAATCAATTTAGTGGTGTTGGATATCTTTATAAAAAAATTGAGCTAACATTTAGAAAAAAAAATTGAAGGTTTTTCCGTGAAGGTAAAAGTAGTCGTGTCCGAGCAGGAGGTTGATTCAAGTGATTATAAATTTCTTAGAATAGTTTAACATGTTATTATAGTTATTTCAAGTAGTTACATGGAATGATTTTCTCTTGTTTAATTGATTTTTGATCAAATGAAGTTTCAGTAGGTGTTGAATGGTGTTGGAAACACCTATTTTGATATTTATAAACCGAATTGGGCACAATAAATGATAGAATTTGATTTTTTGATCAAATTTATGACCTTTCATAAATGTAAAATGATATTGTAATCACATTTAAGGGGTTTTGGGTCATGAATATGTATACATTTAATGTAAGGGCATTTTTAAGAATGTTCATATGGAGTTTTGAGCCATTTTTGCACTTGTAATGAGGGTTTTAGTTAGGTTGACCTAATTGGGTCACTTGTGACTGTTTTATTTTTTAAAAAAAAAATCTTGATGCATGGGTCAAACCAAAGTAGGGAAAAAGGTTCTACCTAAGTTTGAAATGATAAGGAGCTTATAAAAATATTTTTTGGGTGATTTTTGGAGCTAGTTTTGTGTCGGCATGATGAACGACCTAGATGAGAGATGATTATAGGTATTGTAGCATGAATTGAAGATGATTAAATTTTATTTAAGGTAAATAAAAATTATAGGACATATGTGCAAGAGTTTGGATAATTTTGGAATGATTGAAGAGTTTGACTTGTGAAGTGTGATTACCTAGGGTCCGATTGAAGAATTGTGAGCTAAATAAGAGGTCTCCATTAGTTGTGGAAGAAACATATGAGAGATATGAAAATCATAAGGTGGTTGAGTGGGAAATTTATTGTATTAGGGGGTTATAGCCTCCTTTTGGAGTTGGAGAATCAAAAATTTAGGGGTTGGAGCTCCTTGTAGGGTTGGTACTCTAATAAACTATGTGTTAGTGCTCCTTGTGGGGTTTCGCCTCAATAACTTCAAAATAATATCAATATAAAATAAAATTTCAATGGGTTTTATTCCCTTTTAGGTTTTCCCACTTACATCTTGTGTTCATGTTTTAATTCCTTAGTTCATGGTTACATGTTTCTTTGATGGTTTATGTCATGCACACATTAAGTATTGATTAATTAGATATTGTGATTGAATAGTTATGATTTTTTAAATATTACAAGGATTGATTCACTCCCTCCCTCAAATTTTTTCTTCTAATAAATTTATTGAAGGTTGATTTTGTGACATTGAATAAGTTTAAGGTAAATGAAACTTACCATAATATTGTCGAATATATTCATTTAATCATTACCTATATGGTTACTTGGTATTATTCAATTTGTTATCAAATGAACAAAGTTTTTACATAAAGTATTTATGATGTGAGTAAGCACTTGAAGACATTTATACATACCTTTTGATATTTAATTTGACCACGAGAGTATAATTATTTAGAAAGATTATATGTGTTATAATGGATGGTTAATTTTAAAACTTTGGGAAAATAAGGATTCCCTTAATAGTGATGATAACCATACGTATGGGGAAAAGTATCTGTTTATCTAAAAAAATATATATTGCTATCATGTATGGTATATAGTTTAATTTTTTTGCATAATGTATTATCCACCTATTCTTAATAAAGGATGCCTTATTAGAAATTAAATATGTTATTATTGTGTTATCCATTATGTCTCTTTTGAATTAGCCATTAAGGTAATATAATAGAATGTAAGGAATAATTCTTTTATGGATTTAAAGTAAATCATTTTAAGATTATAATAACTTGATTTTCCCCGGTGTTATGTTTTTAATATGATTTTGATATTGAATTATTTATTTTATTCAAATATTAAATGGCATAAGCTCTTAAGTGGGAAAGAGGACGTTTCATGCCAGTTCAATCAAACTAACCTCTTCTAAAATTTTGTAGATCGAGGAATTTAATTCTTCTTGGTGGATGTTGTTGAAAGATATTGTGTTTTTATTCGTTTGATTAAATGTTATATTATATTAATTATTATGATTATATGTGAGTGTATTCTCACTGTTATGTTTTTATAAATAAAAGGCTATTTATCCCATTGATTGGAGTAAATCGAAATGTAATTATATCATTTGTAAATATTATTTATGGATGTAATAATATTGATCTGTTGATTGGGATATGCTGCACTATTTAATTAATGTATTATTATTAGCTATGTTGATTAATGGCGTTTAATGAAATTCAGCGGTTATAACATATTTCTTGGTTTGTGAATAAATGTGTTATAATTAATTATGTATGGGAAAACATAAAATGTTTTTATGATTATTTACTTAAATTGATAGGAAGTTTAAATAAGTAAAAATCCTTGGAATGGTGCTAAACTAGTGTAAATTGACAAAATTAAGACTCGCATAATTCATGCAAAGAAGCTTATTAAAATTTACATTCCTCATGTAAAGAGAATGTAAAAGTATAACTTAATTGGCATTTGACTTACATGAATTCCATGACTTAGGACCTTAGGAATGTATACAAAGGTGATAAGAGTATCGTCATGACCAAAGGGTAACCTATCCTAATTTAATAAAATTACTTTAAAAATAACTAAGATATGTTGTTCCCAATTAATGAAACTCAACAGGCCGACTCATTAATGTTCTTATAGAGTAGTAACCATTTAACGACATAGGTAATTAATTGGATACTACTATATAGAAGATATGTTGAGTTTTCTTGTCAAGTTCCACATATTGTGACAGACGTAATACCTTTAAGATTTGAGTTTTATTAAAGTTACAAGGTTGATTTCTTTACACAAACAAGTACCTTGATACAAATTTATATTAGCTACGAAAAAGGAAGTGGATTTCTGATGACACGAGTCATTCTATCTTCCTTAGAACTCCTAAGATGGTATGGTGGTACTTTTTCATACAGGTTTGTTGGTAAGAAAAATTTTTAGGGACAAATTGGTGGTTATCTTGCCAACCCTATAGAAGTTTAAGTCCCTCTATTTAACCGATGTAATTGACATATGTGCATGTGTGAGTAAAAATTGATTTTTATCTTGGTGGAATTTTTGTTGGGGATCCAACAGGGGCACTCCACCAACCTTGCAGAAAAACCTTACATATATCTATAAGAAAGGAATTTGCTAGGAAGGTGGGAAAGGGAGTGAGAAAATTAGAAAAGAGAAACTAATGTGCAAGTAGAAAATCGAGAGTTACACTAGCAAAAAAATTCATTACATGCACTTGAATTTAGAAGATAACAAATATGTGTAATAGGAACAAGACCAAATAACGTTTAATGAGCACAAAGTACCACTAAACTCCTCAGAAAAAAAGGCTAAAAATCCTTCATCCTTTATTGAAGCTCAAGCGAAATTATACATAACATCGAAATAGAAGACAATTTTGAGTACGTAAATGGAATAAATTTTCTATCTCTTTTCTCTCTTCACAAGGATGTCTCTCTCATGAATTCACAAAAAAACAGCTCCAATATCTAAGAAGTCTCAAGATTTGTCTAAGAAGAATTTCAAATGTGGAGCTTGTTACAATCTATAGAGAGAAGGAAAATATTCATCTTCCCTATGAATTTTCAAGTACTTTATTTTAACTTTAGATTGTTCATATTCCACTTAAATATTTAATTGGCTGTTATAAAATCGAGGTGACTTAAAGTTTACATTATGTTTCTAAAGTCACTTAAAGTTATATTAAAGAGTGACAACCACAACAAAAAAAATAACATTGATGAGAGAGAGTGTTGGGTGAGAAGAGAAGAGAGAGAGAGAGAGAGAGAGAAGAAGAAGAAGAAGAAGGAGAAAGAAGAAGAATTATACAAAACAATGAGTCGCTGCAAAGGATTTGATCTCACTTCTTGACCAATTTTCAATTCGTGCACCCGAGAAGGCCCCTATTCCTCTAAGATCTTTACTGAAATGAGCCACTATAGGTTCCACTTTGTTGGCATGAGTAATGGAAACACAACCCAAGGTATCTATCCATCCATTGGCCCCATTATTGATGTCTTTTTACTTCCTAAACCATGATGAGTGCTTCTTTGTGATAAATACAATAGAGGCCCAAATCTCTAAAAGGAAGTGGAGAATATCCTTAGTGAAGGACGATGGGTTTCCTACCTATTTCTTGATTTATTATTCGGATGGACCAATCAGCTCATCAATTCTTGTATCCTCACCCATTTTAGGTACTCCAAATTTTTGAATTTTCCATTTTACACTTTCCTACAATTTGTAAGCTTGTTCCTCTTTCTCATCCAACTCTTTGATGGCTAGATTGATTAAGTCAAACCTTATTACTAAGGCCCTCGCCCATACACGTGAAAATTATTGTAAGGTATTTTCAAATATTTTCCTATCGATCAACTCTTGGTGATGAGTGCTACTCATTTAATCTACTACTTGATTACCTTGGGCTAAGCCACTTTAATGTATTGATTACCCATTTCCCAACCGTATAACCGTGAGGTCAGTATACATGAGATTTCTTGATCTTTATTATTTGGCCAATGAGAAAATCATTGCTAGATCAAGGTATGCCACTTCATCGCATATTATGGGTCTCAGGGAAAATTGTTTCCTGCATCCAAAGAAACATCCCATTAGACTCAAGTTTAATGATAGGTGCACTAACAATTCCCTATTTTGAAGGAGGAAAATGTTGAATGAGAGAGGCATGGGTGTTAATAAGAGGTGAAACCTCCTTTAGTGGCTCAAAGACTGGATCTTGATCCTTGTTGTCTTCATCCACTTGTGTTTCTTCCACTAGATTATCTTCCTTTATTTTTGTAATCAAATATTTCTCTCGCAGTTATGTAAATGAGCCTTCTTTCTACCCTGAGTTTCTTTAGCATCTTCTCATGAGGAGAAGCTTCCAATTCTATGGCCTTTCTTTTCAAAATTTCTCTGGAGTGTTTAGAACTAGAAGTCACCTCTATGAATTTTTAAGATGACTGATGGGAGACTTTCTTCTGACTCTAGGTAATTCCTTGTGACTAGATGATCATGGTTCACTTATTTTGAAACTAATTTCTCATTCTCCTCACCACCTTCTCAATACGCTCTAACATATCCCCTAATTTATGAATATAACATTTGATTGGAGGTAAATGTTACATTTTGAATGTCACATACTAAGAATCATACATCTCTATCTCATCGTCATGCAAAATATTTTCATACCAAGAGAACTTGAATTTCCTCATCTAACTGATTGTCATCCTCATATAGTTCTTTTCATGCACTTAAATTCATCAATGTAATTGGCCAAGTAGTCCTTAACTTGCGGTACATGTTAAAATTATGCAATATAGAAAGACTCTGGATCTTCTTGGATGTCAAAATTAGGATTCGCAATGTAGGAATGATAAGCCAACTGTAAGTGCGAAAGTAGCCTTGAGATGAGATGCATCATTTGAGTTCTTGCACGTGAATACCCCAAGAGAGATAGGAAATGAAATAGAATTCTTCCTCCTACTTTTAATATTTTTATTCACTTGAATGATTTTTTTATAGAGATCAAACAATACAATTTGGTCACTAAAGTACTTAGGCAGCCTTAGTGGAGCTTGGTCGGCCAAAGAACTCGCAGTAGAAGGAGGTCAAGAATTGTATGAAATAAGAATCATATTTATTGATCAAGTATGTCATTTGTGACAAAATCATACCTTCTAGATCCACTTCTAAGCTTCAAACACATACATTGTGAACGCATCATTCATGCGAGCAAAATGCATATTACTTTCCTTAATCACAAACCATGGAAGTTTCTCAAAGTAGGCACCTTGGCGAAATGTGTTATGTGATATACAATCCTTTGAATGATCTTGAGATAGTGAGGAGATAGAATAAGTAAGAAGTCATGTGGAATTTCTTCATCATGGTTTTTTGGAGCTGTTGCAGATGGAGGTTATCACTGATGATCTTCCCTAGTCAATTCTCTATTTTCCTTTTGTCAACGTCAAGATGAAAAGGCCCATCTAGTATTGGAAGTCTCTTGTGCTTGCTTCACCCATCACTCTATTGAGGAGAGTGATGACATCCAAATATCATTCTTGGAACACACACCTTGAAAGGTTCTTGGGTATTCTTGATGGCTTTCTCCCTATTTTCAACCGTGAACCAAGTGCAACCCCTTGCACATATGCAACCATCATTTCCCAATCATGCAAGGCCCTATATTTTTAGATGATGACCATACTTGGGTGATGTCGGTATATATAGAAAAATTGAGATGGTTCTAGAGCTAATGAACACCATTTCTATACCATTGTCAGCTCATATGGTTCTTGTTTCAGGCTCATAGTGGTGAGAGAAGGATAGAACCAACTCAAGACTTTGAACAAACATTGGGTGTCCTATAGTAGAAAATTGGCCACTAGTGAATATCTGATCTTCAATATTATTTAGGTATCTAGAATTCATGTGAGCTATAAGGTCATCTAGGTCCATGCACAAGACATCATTTTGTTTTATCTCATACTCACAGGGTAAAGGGTTGTGTCAGCTTATGTCCCGTCCACTTCTGCTTCATGTTTTCCCTAGAAATAACAACTTACTATTTTTTTATAGGTGCTCATAGGACCACTTACTATTTTTAGTAAGTTCCAAAATTACCATTCTGATGAATTCTCAACTTCATTGCGTCTCCAATGTCTCTGTCTCCTACATAAGTTCTTCTGTTGATGGATTTCCCAAAATAGCAGTCCCCCATACTGTAAGACTTGCTATTTTTAGAAAGTGGGATTATGGAGGTTGGCTTGATGTGGAATGATGTTTTATGATATGGGTTTTTTCCCAATATCGACCCTCTGAAATTTTGAACCTACCCACTCAATAGTCTAGGAGATTTCAATCTTTGGATTTTTGGACTTGGCGGTGCTTTTGTATCGATATGACCATTAATGGACCTCAAAAATTACAGGTTTGGTTTTCTTCGCATTTATAAAAATATATATATTTGATGTGGGTTTTCTCTTCATATGCTTCACGTGAAATATTTTTTCAATCCGACTACTCGTTTGATGGGAAAACCAACTTTTTTTTGTCGGGTCGAAAGAAGATTTCTTCATGTGAATCTTCTATCCAACACAAGGAGGGATTTAAGGTGTGTTTTTGATCATTTTGAGAGATAAAGTAACAATAAAATAATGGTGTTTTTTTTGTGCACTCGGTTTTCAAGATTTCTATGAATCTCTGTTTCACGACAATTGATATTTTCATTGTTTTCTTCTCTTCGTTCTTCGCTTCTTCTTCCTTGTTTACTAAACAATCCTTCTAATATTTGTATGTTTTCATGGGGTGGAGGAAAAAAATGATGTGATAGACCTGGGTTTAGTTTCAAAAATGGTGGAGTAGTGGTGGGAAGTTGTAGAGGATTTTGGAAAAGAATTATGCACAACAGTTAGATGTAAGAAGCGAGAAGAAAAGGACACATGGGGATTTTAAAAATATTCCAAAATTATGCACAGAGAGGGATGGGAAAATTTTATTTTCCTTAAAATCCTCACCTCAAAGGGATTTGAGGGACATCAATTTCCACGATGAGAAATATGGTGACACATGGTGGTGATCCAATAATAGGGAGTGAAAACTAGAAAAACAGCTTTAAAGCACTAAGGGGCTGGAAGTGGGTCTTATGGGTGACCAGAAGTCTTCCTTAGTGGTCCAAGCTCATTTTTAAAGCTTTTATTTCCACGACATATGAGGGAAATGAGGGACATCAAATTCCATGGCTCTCCTAGAGTTGACACTTTCCGAGATCCGACGGAAGGGAATTTAAGCTCCCATAAGCACTGGGGATAAACCGACAATCCCGGAGGTTGCATGAGGTTAGAAAGGTCATACGAGGACTGGGAGAATTTTTTCATGGTTTATTTATCTGACCTTGAGGGATTTTAGGGACAAAAATATCTCTAGACTCCTGGACCTCGACACACGCCCTCCAAGAATTTGACGAACTCCCGAACTCGCTCCAAGAGGAAAACTTGAGACGATGATAACTTGAGCTCCCAATGGATGTTTGTAGTGAAATTGTATATTATCATGTCTAGAAATGGAGTTTTGAATAAAATAGTGGTGGTATTATGTCTTGATTATTGCATTTGATCACTGAAAAAGAAGATTTTTATTTTGTAATCCACCTATACATGAGAAAAAAATCTTGCAGACCTAATGCTCCAAAGTGTTGCCAAAAAGTAATGTCAATATATTGTAGGTCTTGGAATTATCTTTCTAGAAATGTTTTTTTTCTCCTAACTCAATCTAGAAATTCTAGAATCACCTTCGGGATCTTAGTGGTTATAATGACATGTGCACCGATTAGGCTCAGAACCCTAATTTTGGCGAAACTACCCAAAATTCTATAACCTCTTATAAAATCTTCTTGAATCACTTCCATGATGTCCCAAGACCTTTTAATTTCCTCCATGTGCATTTTAGATTTTCTACTCTACTCTATGGGGCTGCTCTAGCCATCGAAAGGCCAGTGATAGCCCTTCCCACAACTGCCTATAGCTTGCAACTTTTAATGAACTCCTAAAATCAACTAGGGGGGAATGAATGGACTCTACTAAATCACATAGTGGTATGAGATAACATTAATTTGGAGGCCACTAGGAAATACTTGATAGACCCGGGGTTCCTTGGAATGATAAGACTTGGAAAAATTAACATAGGGGTATAGTTGTCATGCTCGGGAATTGTTAATTTCCTTGTTGTGCATTTGCATAAAAATATTGGTGTAGCTTGGGGACATGACATGGAATGAGTGTAGTGAAGACGTGACATGTGGAATCCTGAATCTAAATTTTAGACCATATGATCCTTTGACCAATGCCTTATCCATTGGGCGCTGTAGAGTCTTATATAATTTACAAGAGATAAGGATGAAAAATAAGTAAACACATGACACACAACATGGAAAGGAAACACAACAAACATATAGGGAAAAAACCTAGGAATCGCCTATGGTACAAGGTGGGGGACAACCCACTTCACTAATGATACAATTTAGGTATTTCTCATTGTGAGGTGATTCCAGTGGCGTGCCCATCCAAATATGAGAGTAGGAAAACATTCTCATTGTAAACTTCACAAATCTGAATGGACCAAGCCATAATGTATCAAAATTTATGTGGCTGCCTTTTTGTTGCCTTCTCTTGTCCCATAGAAAGATGAAGTATCCAAATTTTAAGTCTCTCACTTTGGTTTTCTTGTCAAAAATATTTTTACTTTAACTGGTACTCTTTGATACGGTCCACCACTAAGAGTTTATTTTCTTCTAGATTCTCAAGAAATAGGATCCTATTTCAATGGAATCTTTGTACTATTCATATTTTATTCCTTCTAACAACTTGAGATCTGACATCTCAATCATGATGGGAATTTTTTATTCGAACCCATATAGTAGTTATAATGGTGACATAACTCTTGACTTCTTGGGAGTGATCATGTCTACCCATAATGCATCATAATTTTTTTGTGCCAATTCCTTTGGTTTTCATTTACGAGCTTGTGGATGATGGTTACGATGTTCTTATGTTTGATTCATCCTGTCCATTTCCCTATGGATAGTAGTCTAATGAATGAGATAAATATATTTCGTAGCCATAGAAAAACTCAGTCAACTCCCTTGAAGATAAATAGGTAGCATTGTCTACTACAATATTTTGTGGCACTCCAAAACGTACTATGATATTCTCCTTGATGAAGTTGCATACTTATTTGGTGTTGGCTATGTTTGCATAAATGGATTCCACCCATTTTTTTTACAATGAGCACATAGGTGTGCCCCATGCTTGAGTGAGTGTTTAAAACATTGATGAAATATAGACCCCACTTTGCTGAAATGGTTCTTCAATAATAACTTTCCCGAGTGGTAGTACAACAACTTGTGGTCTCCCAATGAAATGTTGGCATGCTTTAGATTTGGAAACCCATTATTGAGTGTCTCCAAAGAGGGTGGGCCAATAATAGCTTCCTCAGAGGATATTGCGTGTAGTGACCATTGCTAAGAAATTTCCACCACATGCTTTGTCATGGTATGCTTTAAGTAAATTTTCTTGTTTCTCTTTATCTACACACCTGAGGAAGCATCCATCTAGACCTCTCTTGTAAAGTGTGTGATTCCAGATTACAAACTTTGTTGCCTTCATCTTGAGTGTTCTCCTTTTCTTGTAATCAAGATGAGAAGGGAATTATCCATAAGTTAAGTAATAGGAAATATCAACATACCACTCATCAATAGTGGTTACAAAGAGAACATGTGGATTGTTTTTGAAACAAGTTGAGAAAACACAATTGTCTTCACCATGTTGAGATTTGAGTGTTTCATCTTCAGCAATCAACCTACACAAACCATTTCCCCTTACCATATTGGAGGGTTGAATCTCTAAGTCATATTATTGATTCCTTGGAATCTAATTTCCTATTTTAGCTCCAGGATATTTCTAAGTCAAGATGAACTTGATTGCACTATTGGGGACCATGACCACCGTATGAGAGTTAAGGATGTAAAACATGATATTTTTTCAGACTTGACCACTGCATAGGCATGCTTCTCCAATTGGATATATTTTAGTTCATGATTTTTCAATGGACAACTCATGAAACAAATAGGTTCTTCCATTCCTTCATCATTCTTCTAAACAAGAATGTAAGAGAGCGTATGTTTTGATGCATAACAATACATGATGAAATCTTTGTTAAAATATGGAGACACAAGGGTTGGAGCCTATGCAATGGAATTTTTATCTCTTCAAATTTTTCCCTCCCTTCATTGTTCCATTTGAATTTTTATTTTGGTTTCTTCATGGTGGTGACATGCTTTGTCAATTCAACAAATGCGGGAAAAAAGTGATGAAGAAAATGATCTTCCCAAAGAAGGAATGAACTCCTTTCTTGCTTATGGATAGAGATAGTTCTGAATGGATCGTACTCTCTCAAGATCAATGTGTGCTCTATTTTTATTCACAAAGTGTACCCTAGTAACGTGTCTTCCATAACTCCAAAATGCACTTTTTTGAGTTTAGTGATATGTCATGTTTTCTATACCTTGCAAGTACCTTTTCTAAGTGATGGATATGATCTACCCACTTCTTTGAAAACATTGTGAGATCATCAAGATATATGATGATGCAATGTTTTAAATATTTTAATGCCAAATACATCACCCTTTAAAATGTAGTTCCTGCATTGATTATGCCAAAAGGCATTTTGCTGTAGGAAAAAATTTCCTAAGGAGTTATGAAGGCTATCTTTGTGTGATCCTCTACCACTTTGATTTGATTATACCCCGAGAATCCATAAGGCTACAAAATAATTTCAGATCTAGTGACTTTGCTTGCAAAATTTGGTCCATGATAAGGAGAGGATAATTTTCTTTCAACGATGCCTAGTACAAGTTTTGGAAATATAAACATATTGTTATTTCACCATTATTATTCTACACCAAAGACAATATTGGCCACCCATGTTGAATGATGGATGGGAAAGATAATCCTTACATTAAGCAGCTTTATTACCTCTTATTTGATGGTATCAATATTCTCTGGGTTATATGGCCTTTGTTTTTTCCTAAATCGCTTGGCATCCTTCTTTAAGTAAATTAAGTGATGCATTTCCTTTAGGTGGAATGATTTGAGTTCATCATAAGAGTAGGACAAAACATCTGAATATTTCTTGAGTAACAAAACAAACCTTCTTTTCTCCTCAGGTGAACAAAATTTTCCAATATTGACTATCCTTGGGTCCTCTGGGGTGTTGATGTTTTCCTTATCAAAATCAGCTAGGCATTAAGAACATTGTTTTTCTTTATTTTGAATGAATATGTCATGTTTGTAAAAGAGGTCTTCTAGAGAAAATATGCCTTTAGTAATATTGTTTCCTTTCAATTTGATCACTCCTTCATAAATCCCTTCAATTCGTTTTGTCTCTTCTTTGGCTACCTCTTCTCGGTGTGGATTTTCATTTCCTTCAAAGAAGAGATTATTTAAATTATCCCTTTATTCCAAGAATGCTAGAATCTAGTTATCATCATTAAATACCCTGCCAATGATTTACATTATCTTGTATACTAGGCCCGAATACCATTTCAATGGTCACCTTTTCTTTACCATAAGAAGGATGAGGTATCACTAGGGAAGCTAAAATTGTAATAGAATCAACATTTTCATTCTATTCTCTTTGAAAGCTTCGACAAAAATGCATCAAAAGATTCAATGTAGTCTCATACTCTATTTCTATAATGCTAAAGTCTTGTATTTTTCACCCGATATTATTGTCAAACTTGATTTACTTTCACTTCGCATTACCCTAGCATCTCATCTTCTCGATTCCCATGTATTCATCCACACACATGCCTAAGAGGAGAGTTTCATATTCCATTGTGTTATATGTATTATCAAATTACAGCTTGTAGGTAAATTGGTACAATTCACCAGAAGGAGAGTACAACACCATGCCTTCTCCCGAAATTGTACTAGAATGAATACCATAAAATTCCATCATCTAAACTTGATCTTTGGTAACTTCATCATCACGTTGCACCAAATCTTTAAAATTCTTCTTGATCTACTTCTTTGGAAGAGCATCAATGTTTTCATTAAAGAATGTGTAGTTAACAATATCAAATTCCTTTGATATGTCATTCAAATCATCTATAATCTCTACTCGTTTATCATCAAACTTTTTAATTAAATCTTGCAGAACTTGACACTGGAATTCCAAGGCCTCTTGATATTCAAACTTTGCAAAGATCATCAATCACATCCTCCCGAAGGAGTAGATATAAATCCTCCTCTCCGATCTCACCCCATATTGCTAATTTCAAATTCAGGTTGTTATTGTCTTCTGAAAAAGATTCATCCATTTTACAAATAGTAGTCTTTCAAACCTATAAATCATTGTATATTTCAACAACTTCTTTAATTAAAGGATTATCTTCCCATAGTGTACATTCAATCCATATATCCACTGATCTCCCTTTCTGGCCTATCTTTTTCGATCTCGTGATAAGAAATGTCATCAATAGTAGATGAAACTATCATAGCCATAGTAGTTGAGACTTCAGTAGATGGAGTTGGCTTTGTTACTTTCCGTAGTAATGTAGTGAGCTGCTCGAATTTGACCTTAAGCTCATCCTTAGAATATTTATACTTAACATATTTTTCTAGCATATTTCAAAGAGTAGTGTGTACATCTTGCTTTTCTCCTTCATGAGTGGATTTTCCCAATGAGAATCTAGAAATCTGATAATTTTCCTCATGCTTGAGTGAGTGTTTAAAATGTTGATGAAATATAGACCCTACTGCTGAAATGGTTCTTCAATAATAACTTTCTTGAGTGGTAGTACAACTTGTGGTCTCCCAACGAAATGTTGACATGCTTCAGATTTGAAAACCCATTATTGAGTGTCTCCAAAGAGGGTGGGCCAATAATATCTTCCTCACGAGATATTGTGTGAAGTGACCATTGCTAAGAAATTTCCACCACATGCTTTTTCATGGTATGATTTAAGTAAATTTTCTTGTTTCTCTTTATCTACACACCTGAGGAAGCATCCATCAAGACCTCTCTTGTAAAGTGTGTGATTCCAGATTACAAACTTTGTTGCTTTCATCTTGAGTATTCTCCTTTTCTTATAATCAAGATGAGAAGGGAATTATCCATAATTTAAGTAATAGGAAATATCATCATATCACTCATTAGTAGTGGTTATAAAGAGAACATGTGGATTGTTTTTGAATCAAGATGAGGAAGTACAATTGTCTTCACCATGTTGAGCTTTGAGTGTTTCATATTCATCAATCAACCTACACAAACCATTTCCCCTTACGATATTGGAGGGTTTAATCTCTAAGTCATATTATTGATTCCTTGGAATCTAATTTCCTATTTTAGCTCTAGGATATTTCTAAGTCAAGATGGACTTGATTGCACTATTAGGGACCATCACCACTGTATGAGAGTTGAGGATGTAAAACATGATATTTTTTCAGGCTTGACTACTGCATAGGCATGCTTCTCCAATTGGCTATAGTTTAGTTCGTGATTTTTCAATGGACAACTCATGAAACAAATAGGTTCTTCCATGCCTTCATCATTCTTCTAAACGAGAATGCAAGAGAGCATATGTTCTGATGCATAATAATACATGATGAAATCTTTGTTAAAATACGGAGACACAAGGGTTAGAGCCTATGCAATGGATTTTTTGATCTCTTAAAATTTTTCCTTCCCTTCATTGTTCCATTTGAATTTTTATTTTGGTTTCTTCATGGTGGTGATGTGCTTTTTCAATTCAAGAAATGCGGAACAAAGTGATGAAGAAAATTGATCTTCCCAAAGAAGGAATGAACTCCTTTCTTGCTTATGGGTAGAGATAGTTACTGAATGGCTCGTACTCTCTCAAGATCAATGTGTGCTCTATTTTTATTCACAATGTGCCCCAGTAACGTGTCTTCCATAACTCCAAATATGCACTTTTTTGAGTTTAGTGATATGCCATGTTTTCTACACCTTGCAAGTACCTTTTCTAAGTGATGGATATGATCTACCCACTTCTTTGAAAACATTGTGAGATCATCAAGATATATGATGATGCAATGTTTTAAATATTTTAATGCAAATACATTGCCCTTTAAAATGTAGTTCTGCATTGATTACGCCGAAAGGAATTCTGTTTGTAGGAAAAATTTCCCTAAGGAGTTATGAAGGCTATCTTTGTGTGATCCTCTACCAATTTGATTTGATTATACCCTCGAATCCATAAGGCAATGAAATAATTTCAGATCTAGTGATTGCTTGCAAAATGTGGTCCATGATAAGGAGAGGATAATTGTCTTTCAATGATGCCTAGTACAAGTTTTGAAAATATAAACATATTGTTATTTCACCATTATTATTACTAGCACAATATTGGCCACCCATGTTGAATGATGGATGTGAAAGATAATCCTTACATTAAGAAACTTTATTACCTCCTATTTGATGGTATCAACAATCTCTAGGTTATATGGCCTTTGTTTTTTCTGAATGGCTTTGCATCCTTCTTCAAGTAAATTAAGTGATGCCTTTCCTTCGGGTGAAATGATTTGAGTTCATCATAAGAGTAGGACAAAACATCTGAATATTTCTTGAGTAACACAACAAACCTTCTTTTCTCCTCGAGTGAACAAAATTTTCCAATATTAACTATCCTTGGGTCCTCCTCAGGTGTCGATGTTTTCCTTATCAAAATCAGCTAGGCATTAAGAACATTGTTTTTATTTATTTTGAATGAATATGTCATGTTTGTAAAGAGGTCTTCTAGAGAAAATATGCCTTTAGTAATATTGTTTCCTTTCAATTTGATCACTCCTTCATAAATTCCTTCAATTCGTTTTGTCTCTTCCTTGGCTACCTCTTCTCAGTGTGGATTTTCACTTCCTTAAAAGAAGAGATTATTTAAATTATCCCTTTATTCCAAGAATGCTAGAATCTGGTTATCATCATTCAATACCTCCAATGATTTGGATTATCTTGCATGCTAGGCCCGAATACCATTTCAATGGTCACCTTTTCTTTACCATAAGAAGGAGGTATCACTAGGGAAGCTAAAATTGTAATAGAATCAACATTTTCATTCTATTCTCTTTGATAGCTTTGATGGAAAATGCATCAAAAGATTCAATGTAGTCTCATACTCTATTTCTATAATGCCAAAGTCTTGGATTTTTCACCCGATATTATTGTCAAACTTGATTTACTTTCACTTCGCATTACCTGGCATCTCATCTTCTTGATTCCCATGTATTCATCCACACACATGCCTAAGAGGAGAGTTTCATATTCCATTATGTTATATGTATTATCAAATTACAGCTTGTAGGTAAATTGGTACAATTCACCGGAAGGAGAGTACAACACCATGCCTTCTCCCGAAATTGTACTAGAATGAATACCATAAAATTCCATCATCTAAAATTGATCTTTGGTAACTTCATCATCACGCTTCACGAAATATTTAAAATTCTTCTTGATCTACTTCTCTGGAAGAGCATCAATGTTTTCATTAAAGAATTTATAGTTAACAATATCAAATTCCTTTGATATGTCATTCAAAGCATCTGTAATCTCCACTCGTTTATTATCAAACTTCTTAATTAAATCTTGCAAAGACTTATCACTTGAATTCCAAGGCCTCTTGATATTCAAAATTTTCAACATCGTCGATCACATCCTCCCAAGGAGTAGATATGAGTCTTCCTCTCCGATCTCACCCCATATTTCCAATTTCAAATTCAAGTTGTTATTGTCTTTTGAAAAATATTCATCCATTTTGCAAATAGTAGTCTTTCGAACCTGTAGATCATTTTATATTTCAACAACTTCTTTAATTAAAGGATTAGCTTCCTGCAGTATACATTCAATCCATATATCTACAGATCTCACTTTCTGGCCTATCTTTTCAATCTCATGATAATAAATGTCATCAAAAGTAGATGGAACTATCATAGCCGTAGTCATTTGAGACTTCGGGAGATGGAGTTGGCTTTGTTACTTTCCGTAGTAATGTAGTGAGCTGCTCGAACTTGACCTTAAGCTCATCCTTAGAAGCTTTATACTTATCATATTTTTCTAGCATATTTCCAAGATTAGTGTGTACATCTTGTTTTTCTCCTTCATGAGTGGCTTTTCCCAATGAGAATCTAGAAATCTGATAATTTTCAGTTGTATTTATTTCCTTATTTTTCCCCTCAATTGGAGTGCAAACCTCTAAAACTTGTTCTCCATATGCATTCACTGTCAAGCTTGAAATAATCTTTGGCCTCTTGGCCTGTCTCTTTGGGGTATGTTCCAATATGCTCAGATCTATTACATCTCCCAAAGGCACTTTCTTCTTTTTCTTTATAGTTTCCCAAAACAATCATTCCGTTAGTTGGTTAATGCTAATGAGGACAAAAAGTTGATTTAGTACTTGAAACATTAGCCAAAACAAGAGTACCAAAAACATTAGTTGACATTTGAATAGTAGTGGTAGTAATGGATGGGGTGGCTATGAGGCTAACCATATGATTTGATATAATGATGATGTTAGGGGATGAGATGGAAGAAATGGAAGTGTTAGGGGAAGTGAAGAATAAATGGGTGATCCAATAGTTTCTGTAGCTGAGAGAATGAGAAGGGATGAGAATACTTGGGTCATAGAAGGAGATGGGAAAGAAGAGATAATCAAAGAAGTGGAAGGAAATAATTTAGGAATGGAAAATGGAAGAGAAGAGGGAAATGATGGGTCTTTTGGGACACTAGGAGATTCACTAACTTCAACTATTTCTATCACAAGTGTTGTAGGAGGCAAAACTTTGGGAATAGGAGCCTTGGAAAGAGATGAGCTCCCAAAAATAAATGAAATCTTTTTGGAACTATATGGGTTTTTTGGGTTGACTGTTTCCCCTTTGTGGGTGTTGATTGGTTCATGGTTGATGGGGCCCCTGTATTTATAGGTTTCTCTAACCCCTTGGGTGATATTCCCAAGGTAACCAACCAACTGTGAGTTCTTTGTAGAATTGGTCCCACTCTCTCCTTCGTGTTACAACATTATTCTACATACCAATCAATCCATGGCAATGGTTGATTGGTAATATTATTATTTTTATACAATTCATCCAAAACCTCATCATTGTCATGTATGTCTTTTGGTATGTCAGTTATTCCAAATTGTCGAACCTCATCCAAAGTTATCCTTTCATAGTCTCTCTATCGATGATGAATTCATCCCAACAATGGATAAAGATATCTTCTAACTAGGGCATGGGGAACTGGACTAACTTGTTTTGCTGAATTTCCCCAATAGTCAAAATTAGTCCATGGATGGAAACCTCTCAAGGTTACCTCTACCATTTCTGCATCTACATTCTTAGCCTCATAAATATTTGGTAAAATCTATCTTCTAATTGAAATAGGGAATTGTGTTCCCTCTTTGTACCTTTTATTTTGGATATTGTGTTAATCAAGCAATCGCCAAACCAATTCTAACAAGACCGACTGGTCAATGGGACATCTAGGCATCTTGTTGGGAGCACCCATGAAAAACCTAAATTTTGAATGTAATTAAATATGGGGAACTAAAGGTAGATATATCCCCACTCATGCAATTCCTTGAAGGATTCGTAATAAATCCTCTAATTATATAGCTCCTTATCAAAATGGTAGAGGATAACAACAAAGAAGGCATCATTGATCCTGTAGAAGTGTTTTCTTCCCTTGTCTAGTGTGAGTTGAGGATAGAAATCATAGATTTGAGAGGTGCTTCAAATACCCTTGGTATTCAACCCAATGAAATATCCCATGGAAGTTGTGGCATAAACCAAGAAGGATTTCATATAGAAACACTTTGAAGAATGCAATCTACTCAATTGATAGAAAATGGAGCTACTGATATGCTCCCCCCATCTAATAAATTTTCTATTATTCTTGATATTAGGAGATATATAAGAACATCCACTCCTAAAATTCCATTTCAGAGGGAAGACCTGAGATAATGCTTAGTAACATAATAAGGTCACTGACCTCCTGAATGAAATCTGACCGATAAAAATGTGCCCCCTACTCATTTTTGTGGCTAACTCCTTGTGTTCCTACCCCTCTTGTGCCTCAGTCTTCATTTTTTGATTTTTAGGCACTCAAATCTTTCTAGAAATGGCACCATCAGATAGAGCTCTCTCTCAGCTTTCCAGAAAGGTAAAGTTTTCCTCCTAACTCCTCATATTTTTCAAGTTATGGCTCGGTGGAGTTTTTGTGGGAAATTTTCCCTTTGGAAGCCCGCAGCCAATAGGAAGCTGCCACGTGTCCAGGAGCCGGCGGGGTTCGGAGGAGAACTTGGAAAATTTTCCAAGTTTTGGTCAGAAATGCAAAAGGAAATTTTTTTCCCATGGGCCTGCCGGGTGAATCACAGTGTGACACGTGTCACAAGGGGAGGCGCAGTAAAAAATTGGCTAAGTGTTTTTGCCGAGTTTTTCAAAGGAAAATTTTGGAGGATTGGCCCAAGCCAATAGAAACATGACAGGTGGTAGAGGTGGCCAGGGAGTTCACGGCATGGGGGGAGAAAGGAAAAAGTTGCTAAGTGTTCGGTGAAATTTTCAAAGTGAAAATTTGGAGCAGGAGGCCCGCGGCGAATGGAAATAGGACACGTGTCCTATGGTCCCGAGAGTTCGAGCTCGGGTGGAAAATGGAAAATTTGGCAAAGTTTTCGGCCAAAAAATTCAAAGGTGAAGGATGAGCCCGTGCCCCTGTCGTCCAACCAAATCATGCCACGTGTCCCGAAGTGGCGGGGCGCGGGGGAAAAATGGGAAATTTTCCCAATGAAAAAACAAAGAAAAATTCTAAGGGATCGGCCCACCCCATTTTCACGCCAATCGCATGCCAAACATGTCCAAGTGGCACAAAAACATCAAGCGCCCTATGAAGGAAGAAGGAGGGAGGAGTCAGCCGACCAACCAGAGAGCGACACGTGTCCAAGTCGCGGGCCCGGCGGAGGTTTTTGGAAAAAATTTCCAAAGGCAAAAACAAAGGGAAAGTAGTCAGGAAGGGCCCACGCCCAATTAAATCATGCCACGTGGCACCCAAGTGGTGGAGCATGGGTTTTTTTTTAAAAATTTTCCAAATGCAAAAAGGGTCAAAATTTCAAATTTTTGCCCGCCGATCCGTTTTTTGGGCCGTTTTTGCCCTAAAACTTCAGACCTCCATAACTTTTGATCCAGAGCTTGATTTGCACATTCTTTATATCAATGGAAAGATTATGAAATTATCTACATGATTCCATGGTCAATTTTGAATTTTGGTTCAGTTTGGAGAGAGAAAAATAAAAACACTTCTGGTATGTGTCCATGGCCAGAAATGACATTTCAACAACCAATTTTAATGCAAAATGGGTCACTTTTCTCTCCAGCATGGTCAAAAATGTCAGAGCATGGGTTTGTAAGGACCTCCATGCTATTTTAATGTAGTTTCATTCAATGAGGGATGGCTCCCATGCATTTTGCACATTTTCTCTCTCCTGGGCTCGACCCATGGACTGTAAAGCCAGTTTTGGCTCATTTTTTAGGTTGAACACTTTTTTGAACATTAGACTTCTTCTTTCACCTGAAAACAAGTGAATTTTGTAAGTATCAGGCCTTTTTCAAGGATTGTAATAGGTTTATACCTCTTTGATGGTGTAATGCAAGGGATTTTTACATGGAAATGACAGTGCAAACTCTGTGAATGCTTTCAGTCCTCTGTTTGTATTGTTTTTACTTCATTTTCAGATCTCTTATTGCATCTTATCAGCTTGTGTATGTTTTTCATGTTGCATTTCATGGATTTGTGCCTATTTGTATGAGCAAAAATGTTCACCACTCCTTTGGTGCATCACCATCATTAGGTTAGTTTCATTTTCTGCATTTCTTATCCCTGTCTACTTGCAAATTAGGGTAAAATTAGGATCTGAACCTCTGCAGTTGTGCAAATACTAGATCTAATCAGAGGAGTTTGAGGAACCAACCTCTAATCTGAGATTCCTCTCTCATTTTCACAAGTCCCACACTTGGAGAGAGGTTTCCATGTTGTGCAATCACACTGGATGCCCTAAACATCAACTTAGAACCTTGATTTGCATCCAGGGGTGCTGCTGATTTGCAACAACAGTTTTGGCACGCCTGGTGGGACCTTAGAGGTCTCATTTTTATTGCAGCAAAGTTGATGTGCATCTGCTGCAATTTTCTTGCTTGAAAAGAGCCATAAATTACACATCTGGCGACTCCAAAGGGAAGAATCAACTGGTTTCAGTAGTGCAGGCCTGAAAACTCATGAGAAGAGTCACCACAAGGTCAAGAGCTGGAGAAGAAGAAGTGTTGTTTGAATACCTGCAGTTATCTCCAAGAAGAAGGAAAAGAGGAAGAAGGATTCAAAGGTCTCCATCTCCACCAAACAGAACTCTCTCAACTCCTCCACCTGGTAGGCCTTTCATTCAGTCAACAAGGGTTTTAAGACCAATTAGAATGGCACAAAACAACCCCTATGTCAACTTCACAGGCAGCAGCCCACTTGCCCTCAATGCACAACATCCAATTCCAATTGCAGCCTTGAAGAACATTCCATACTTCACTGAGAGAATCAGACTACTCCAGGTGATCATGTTAAAGATATTGCCAACCTTTGTGCAATTCATGAAATCAATGAGATGCAAGTGGTGTCAAATTGCACTGGCATCTTCCTTCAAGGGGAAAGCATTGCAATGGTTTAGGAGCCTTGGAGCTGGTTCTATCACAAATTGGAACCAGCTATATATAGCACTTCATGAGTAATTTGGAGAGAAGGGAGACAACTTGTCTCTTTTGGGAGCAGCTGACAACCATCAAGAGAGCTCCCAATGAGCAGCTGACTGATTTCAACTTCAGATTTCAAAAGACTTGGGAGAGAATTCCAATTGCAGTCAAGGCCAACAACAGAAGGTGCTTTTCTCTACTATCTCAAAGCTCTAAATTCTGATATTTCTATGTTGATTCAGTCCATGGGAGGCATAACTATCCCTATGGCTTATAACATTGCCATTAGGGCTGAAAATTGTTTGATCCAAGCTGGCAAACTAGCCCCTAGACCTCCCATGCCATTGTTTCCAAGTTTAGAGAGCCCAAACACTAATCAAGCACCTAATTTGGCTCCTTCTCCCATTCCTAGAAATCAGAGTTCAAATGAAGCTTCTACTTCATCTCCAAGTGCCCCAAATGAGCTTCAAGAAGTCATGAAGCAATTGCAAAACCTAGGCAATGAGCTGGTTACTCTCAAGAGGCAACAAGCCCAAGGTTTTAGACCTTCTTATCAGCCCCAAGCTCAGCCTAACAGGCAGCCATATCAACCACAAAGACCACCTAATCCAGCTGCAAATGTGAATCAAACAAGGCCTCCTGCCAATAGGCCATTTCAGCCCTATAATCCAAATGCCATATCTAGCCTCTAAAGCATTGGTGCCAACACAAAACAACGTTGCTCAGGAGTATGATTGGTGTTTTCCATGCAATGAACCTCATAACCAATCCATGTGCTTCAATGGTGCTTTGAATCAAGCATTAATGGTGACAACTACTGGTGTGGAGGGTGAGGGCAGTCAAGGAAACAACCAACAACAAGAAACATTCCAACAACAATCAGCTCCAAATGACACCACACTCGTGAATTGGCAAGAAGAGGATTTTTGTGGCATGAATCAAGTAGTTTCTCAAGGTGTTGCAGCCAACACAAGGTCAAAAAGAAGGAATTTGGGTGAGGAACAACCATTAGCTCCAACCAATCTCCAACCTTCCATGGCTCCACAAGTGGTTGGCAAACAAAATCCAATTGTAAACGCACAAGGGCAGCCAAGAACAGCTCCTAGGCCAACTCAAATACCAGTTGTTGCTGCCCACGTGCAAGGAGTGAATATGCAAACCAAGGGACAACAAAGAGATCCTTCATCACCATTCAGTATCATTGATCAGATGAAGAAGACAAATGTAAATATATCAATGTGGGAGTCCCTATCTATCCCAGGCCAAAGAGATTTGCTACAAGCTGCCATGAAGGACTAGCCAACTTCGAATCAGCAAGTTCAGATGCAAGAGAAAGTGCTCACAAATGCTGCCCAGCCTGAAAGGAATCATGGAGGACAGCAAGGTAAAATGTTGAAGCCCCCTCCTTTCTATGTTTCGTTAATCATTGGAAATCAGCTAGTGCATAATTACATGATAGATTCCGGGGCAAGTAGCTCAGTGATGCCTAAACAAATAGCTGATCACCTAGGGCTCCAAAGATGAAACCATATCCAAAGGGGTAGTGCAGCTGATGGGACAGTAGTAACAACAAATCGAGTGATTAGAAACTTGAATCTTACCTTGCATGCATGTCCAAATGTTGTTGTTTTACAAGATGTATCACCATAGACCTTCCACCACTCTTTTGCCCTATGCTTGTCAAGGGACTTCACAGAAAGATTAGAGGATATTTTTCTCACTGATTGGTCACACATGCTATTCAAAACAAGGTATGGGACCAAAGCTACAATCAGGTCTGAACCTATTGCAAACTTTCACATTGAGCCTTACACTCCAAGTCGATCAATGCCAATTGTTCAAGCATTTGATCAAGAAGATCACCCAAGCACTGATGAAGCTGACACTAAGGTTGGAAGCATCCCGGATCTAACTCTTGATGAATGGGAAAACAAAGTACATGCTTTTGATCCTTATCAAGAAGTAGAAGAATCGAGCTAGGGTCTATCAGCATACATGAAGAAAATCAGCCCATTCCTAGCATCACCAAACCAAACCACAAGGATGAGAATGAGGTATGGCAGCTGTTTTTTGATGGATCAAGGAGTAGACAAGGTGCAGGAGGTGGAGTTATGCTTGTTTCACCTCAAGGAGTAAGGTACTATTCAGCTTTTAGGTTTCAGTTTGCATGCTCTAATAACACTACTGAATATGAAGCCTTGGTGCAAGGGATGCATTGGGCAATCAAAAAGAAAATAAAGAACTTGCAAGTCTTTGGTGACAATGAATTGATTGTAAATCAGGTCAAGGGACAACATGCTGCCAAAAATGATCTACTCAAGTGCTACAAGAACAGGGTGTGGGACCTCATGGAAGATTTTGAGGGTTTTGGCATCAAATCCATTCCTAGAAAGAGAATCAAGTCACCGACAGTTTCAGCAGTAGGGGGCAGCCTTTGACATTGTGTAAAGCATTCAACAAGACAAGGTATAACCAAACATCCATGTGATTGTGAGGCCTTCAGTGCTGGATAACAATGTCAGTTGGCAAGTGTTTGAAAATGACCAGCAAATCATCCATTTCTTACAAGAAGAAGCTGAGTTCTCAGCTAAGAATCAAGAAAAATTGGAACAACAGTATGGTGACCAAGTGGTACAACTGAGAACTAACAAGCTACCCAAGGGACTTATCACTTTGGAGTCCATTTTTAATCCCAATGATCAGTTTAGAAAGGAGAAAGCAAACATTCAGGTCAAGAGAGAAGATTCAGTATCCATCTTGGTGGAAGAGAACAAACCATTGCAAATTGGAAAGATGGCAACTGAACAAGAAAGGTATGAGTTCATACAGCTGTGTCAAGAGTTCCCTGATGTGTTTGCTTAGAGCTATGAAGACTTGAAAGGTTTCAATCCCAACTTAGCTCAGCATACCATTGAATTGGATCCAAATACTAAGCCTGTCAGGTAGAAACAAAGACCAGTCAATCCACACATGGAGCCTCTCATGAGGAAAGAATTAAACAAGCTGATTGAGTCAAGGATCATATTCCCAATCAAGCATTCTAGTTGGGTTGCCAATTTGGTTCCAGTCAGAAAGAAGAGTGGGGAAATCAGATTGTGTGTTGACTTCAGAGATTTGAATAGAGCATCTCTCAAGGATCATTATCCACTTCCTTCCATGGAGCAGATTTTACAAGTTGTTGCTGGCTCCGAGAGGTTTTCACTACTTGATGGCTATTCAGGGTATAATCAGATTATGGTGAAGGAAGAAGATCAGTTCAAGACGGCCTTTACAACTAAATGGGGAACTTATGCATACAGGAAAATGCCATTTGGGCTGTCCAACGCTGGTGCTACCTTCCAAAGAGAAATGGACATGGTGTTCAAAGGTTTGATTAACAACATGGTGCTGATTTACCTTGATGATATCACTGTTTTTTTCCAAAAATGCAGCAGACCACCTCTCTCATTTGAGACAAGTCTTCACGAGGTGCAGGAGATTTGGAGTGTCCTTGAATCCTAAGAAGTGTATCTTTCTTGCACATGAAGGAAAGCTCCTTGGCCATATTGTCTCCAAAGAAGGATTAGCAATTGATCCAGAGAGGGTTGAAGCCATAAGAGCACTACCATTGCCAAGCCACAAGAAAGCCCTTCAGAGTTTCTTGGGGAGGATAAACTTTGTTTAGAGGTTTGTCCCAGATTTTGCAGCCCTTGTCAAACCTATCACCAAAATGTTAAAGAAAAGCATGGCTTTCAAGTGGATAGCAGAAGGCAAGGAGAGTTTTGAAGCAATCAAAGAAGCCATCTCTCAAGCACCAACTCTCATCAACCCGGACTTCTCCAAGGATTTCATCCTCTATGCATTTGGAGGTAATGATACTATTTCTGCCATTTTGGTACAGCAGAACAAGGACAATGATGAGCAGCCAATTTCTTTCTTCACCAGAGCCTAGATGACTATGAGGTGAGGTATTCTTTTATTGAGAAGCATGTACTTGCAGTAATTAGAAGCTTGAAGAAATTCAAGCATTTAGTCTCAAACAACAAGGTCCAGCTGCTGGTCTCTCATGCTGGGGTTAAAGACTTCCTCCTCAATAGGGATTTGAATGAGAAAAGGGCAGGTTGGATCACTCGTGTCATGGAATATGACATTGAGATCAAGATCACCAAGCTGGTAAGAGGAAAAGGATTGTGTGAGCAGCTGATTTTGGGGAAGAAAAAAGAAGTATGCAATGAAGAAGAGGTTGTTTTGACAGTTCAAGACAGCCATGAGCCAAGTGGCACTCAAGAAGAAAATAATGTTGTCCCTACTCCTTGCTGGACCCAAAGTATAATACATTTCCTAAGCACAGGCCTATGCCCTCCGGAGATGAACAAGACCCAAAGAAGACACTTCAGATTGCAGGCTATCCCATATGCCATTGTTGATGGAGTTTTGTTCAAGAAAGATGTGAATGGAGTGCTGCTGAGATGCATTAGCACAAATCAGATTCATAGGGTGTTGGAAGAGTTCCATGGTGGACCAGCTGGTGGTCATTTTGCACCGAGAGTGATAGCTCTAAAAATTATGAAGGCTGGTTATTATTGGCCCAAGATTTTCAGTGATTGCTTTGCATGGATCAAGAGGTGTAAGAATTGTGCATTCTTCACAGGAAAAGAAAGACTTACTGCCCTTCCATTGCATCCAATCTCAATTGACCAACCATTCATGCAATGGGGTTTGGACTTCATTGGAGTCATTAATCCCAATTCAAGTCAAGGGCACAAATGGATTTTGACAGCCACAGACTACTTCACCAAATGGACTGAAGCAGTAGCACTCAAAGAGGCAAATGAGTCCAGCATATTAGACTTCTATGAGGGGATAGTAACCAGATTTGGCATACCTGCTACGATAATCTCAGATAATGCATTAGCATTCATTGGATCCAAGGTGACTGAGTGGGCTGTCAAGAACGGGATCTACCTAAGTACTTCATCAAACTATTACCCTCAAGGTAATGGCCAGGCTGAGTCTACAAACAAGAACTTGTTGAGGATCATTAGGAGAACTCTTGATGAGAATCAGAGGTCTTGGCATACCAAGCTGAAATCAGCCTTATGGGCTGATAGGATAACCCCCAAGAGATCCACAGGTAATTCTCCATTCAGGCTTGTCTATGGAAGAGAAGCAATCTTGCCCATGTCACTTGAGTTGCCAACATTGGAACTCATGAAACAGTTGGAGCTGTTGGAGTTTGAGCCCATGGAGGTGAGATATGCAGAGTTGATGGAGCTACAAGAGATTAGAGATCAGGCATCCCAAGCAATGGAGAAGGATCAAGCTTTGATCAAGAAGACCTTTGATAGGAAGGCCAAGGATAGATCTTTTCAAGTTGGAGATCTAGTGTTGAAATGGGATGCGGATAGAGAAAACCGGGAAGGCATTCAAAATTTGATGCCATTTGGAGTGGCCCATACATGGTCACGAAGTGCAAGAACAACAATGCTTTCCAATTGGCTTCATTGGATGGTGAAGAACTGCAGATTCCAGTCAATGGAATCTATCTCAAGCGTTGTTTCTAAAGGGGAATTCTCCATCTTGTAAATATTAGCTTAGGTTTCCATTCCTTCAAGTGCTTGTGCACATTGTTTTTTGTAGGTTAGTTTTGCTTTCCCTAAGTGCTTTGGCATAGCTTGCTGTCCCTGGAGATGTTTTGCAGTCCTTGTTTCAATCAGGTGATATTCCATCTTCCTCCTTGCAACATTCTAAGTCAGTTGGGGTTCCAAATAGAAAATTTGATGACTCCATGCCCAATGGACTACTTCAGGCAACTGGTATTTTCATCTAGCAGGCAGATGACCCCTCTGAGTCGCCAAAATTGTTATCCAAAATGTGCCCCCTGCTCATTTTTGTGGCTAACTCCTTGTGTTCCTACCCCTCTTGTGCCTCAGTCTTCATTTTTTGATTTTTAGGCACTCAAATCTTTCTGAAATGGCACCATCAGATAGAGCTCTCTCTCAACTTTCCAGAAAGGTAAAGTTTTCCTCCTAACTCCTCATATTTTTCAAGTTATGGCTCAGCAGAGTTTTTGTGGGAAATTTTCCCTTTGGAAGCCCGCAACCAATAGGAAGCTGCCACGTGTCCAGGAGCCGGTGGGGTTCGAGGAGAACTTGGAAAATTTTCCAAGTTTTGGTCGAAACGCAAAAGGAAAATTTTTGCCCGCGGGCCCGCCGGGCGAATCACAGTGTGACACGTGTCACAAGGGGAGGCGCAGTAAAAAATTGGCTAAGTGTTTTTGCCGAGTTTTTCAAAGGAAAATTTTGGAGGATTGGCCCGAGCCAATAGAAACATGACAGGGCGAGGTGGCCGGGGAGTTCGCGGCAGCATGGGGGAGAAAGGAAAAAGTTGCTAAGTGTTCGGTGAAATTTTCAAAGTGAAAATTTGGAGCAGGAGGCCCGTGGCGAATGGAAATAGGACACGTGTCCTATGGTCCCGGAGAGTTCGAGCTTAGGTGGAAAATGGAAAATTTGGCAAAGTTTTCAGCCAAAAAATTCAAAGGTGAAGGATGAGCCCGCACCCCTGTCATCCAACCAAATCATGCCACGTGTCCCGAAGTGGCGGGGCACGGGGAAAAATGGGAAATTTTCCCAATGAAAAAACAAAGAAAAATTCTAAGGGATCGGCCCGCCCCATTTTCACCGGCCAATCACATGCTACCACGTGTCCAAGTGGCACAAAAACATCAAGCACCCCGCGAAGGAAGGAGGAGAGGAGTCAGCCGACCAACCAGAGAGCGACACGTGTCCAAGTCGCGGGCCCGACGGAGGTTTTTGGAAAAATTTCCAAAGGCAAAAACAAAGGGAAAGTAGTCAAGAAGGGCCCGCGCCCAATTAAATCATGCCATGTGGCACCCAAGTGGTGGAGCACGGGGTTTTTTTGAAAAATTTTCCAAATGCAAAAAGGGTCAAAATTTCAAATTTTTGCCCGCCGATCCGTTTTTTGGGCCGTTTTTTCCCTAAAACTTTAGACCTCCATAACTTTTGATCTAGAGCTTAGATTTGCACGTTATTTATATCAATGGAAAGCTTATGAAATTATCTACATGATTCCATGGTCAATTTTGAATTTTGGTTCAGTTTGGAGAGAGAAAAATAAAAAAACACTTCTGGTACGTGTCCATGGCCAGAAATGACATTTCAACAACCAATTTTAATGCAAAATGGGTCGCTTTTCTCTCCAGCATGGTCAAAAATGTTAGAGCATGGGTTTGTAAGGACCTCCATGCTGTTTTAATGTAGTTTCATTCAATGAGGGATGGCTCCCATGTGTTTTGCACATTTTCTCTCTCCTGGGCTCGACCCATGGACTGTAAAAGCCAGTTTTGGCTCATTTTTTGAGGGTTGAACACTTTTTTGAACATTAGACTTCTTCTTTCACCTGAAAACAAGTGAATTTTGTAAGTATCAGGCCTTTTTCAAGGATTGTAATAGGTTTATACCTCTTTGATGGTGTAATACAAGGGATTTTTACATGGAAATGACAGTGCAAACTCTGTGAATGCTTTCAGTCCTTTGTTTGTATTGTTTTTACTTCATTTTCAGATCTCTTATTGCATCTTATCAGCTTGTGTATGTTTTTCATGTTGCATTTCATGGATTTGTGCCTATTTGTATGAGAAAAAATGTTCACCACTCCTTTGGTACATCACCATCATTAGGTTAGTTTCATTTTCTGCATTTCTTATCCCTGTCTACTTGCAAATTAGGGTAAAATTAGGATCTGAACCTCTGCAGTTGTGTAAATACTAGATCTAATCAGAGGAGTTTGAGGAACCAGCCTCTAATCTGGAGATTCCTCTCTCATTTTCACAAGTCCCACACTTGGAGAGAGGTTTCCATGTTGTGCAATCACACTGGATGCCCTAAACATCAACTAAGATAAGTCGAGTGAGGGGCGAGCCCGAGGAATAAATATTTCATTTTTTCATTTACCTTGGATGTGGAAGTAGACATAAAATCCTAAGTTCAAAAATTCTAAAGGTGAGAATTCTGAAAACCCAAAAATATCCAACCTCCGAAAACCCAAGAATTAGAAACCCGAAGAGGAGAAGTCTGAAATCCCAAAATTGAAACCTCTAAAAACCCGAATTGGAGAAGTCTCAAAATGACATGTTCCGAAAACCCAAAGTAAAGAAGTCTGAAATCCTAAAATGCAAAGCTCTAAAACATAGAAGTGTGAAATCAAGTGCAAACCTTCGAAAACCTCTATTAGAGAAGTTTGAATTCCCAAAATACAAACCTCTAAAATGGAGAAGTGAAAACATCCGAAGAAAGGACTTCAAATATTGAAAAGAGAACTCCAAAGTCTGAATGGTACAATCCGCAAAAAACTGAGAAGCACTAAATAACCCAAAGCTCTAAATTCTAAGGAGAGAGTTCTCCAAAAATGTTGATCTCAGAACTCTGAAAAATAAGGGGTGCTAAGAGGTAAAATTGGATAACATGTGAGGATCTCTGCAAACTTTGAGTGCCTATAGAAACTCAAATAGTGGAAACATGGTGGGTGATGAATTTGTGAATTCCCAAGGTATGCAGAGGAGGAACAAAGAAAATAAACAAGGTGGAAACAAAATAAAAGATCTGAAACCAAAAAGAAAATCACCAGAATAAATATACCTTGAGAATGACGTCAAAAAGTATGAGATACAATAAAAATTAGGTTGTCATAAAAATTGTCAGGTGAAAATGACAGTGAAAATGTAATTTAAATAGAAAAAACTGATATTAATGGTGAAATTCCAATCCATACGGAAGTAGGTAGGAATTAAATGTGTAGAGAGCTCAAATTTTGAAACCCAAAAGCCCAAAATTTCAAAATTTTGGGGTTTTAGACTTTGGAAATCTAGAGATGAAAACCATGAAATGGTGTGGAAGAGTTTCGAACCAAAGCCCGAAAGTCTAAAATTTCATACTTTCGACTTTGGAAGTCCGAAAGAAAATGACTTAAAAATGATTAGGAGAGTTCCAAAACATAAAAGCCTCGAAAGAAGTTTTTCAAAAGAATGATATAGAGTTCCAAAACCTAAAGCCCGAAAGTCTAAAATTTTAGACTTTCGAGGTTTTGAAATTCGAAATTCAAAGGGAATTTTCTAAAAATCATGACTTAGAGTTCTGAAACCCGAAAGCCCGAAAGTCTGAAATTTCAGACTTTCATGGTTTCAACTTCAAAACTCAAAAACACAGTTTCAAATTTAAGTCAATTAAACCCTAAAAGGGAAAATCTCTAAAGTCTGAAATATAAATTTTCAGACTTTGGGACTTGCATAAATTTTAAGATGTAGAGATCTTTTGTGCACATATTTTATCAAAAAAATTACCTGATCGATTTCAAAATCTACTTCTCAAGGTAGATTAAATCGGTAACATTTTTTGTGACCTCCAGGAATGCTTTCTTGCTAAGATTTTAGATCAATAGCCTTATACAAACCATTGGGAAAAAGGAGTCTTGGAAGAAAACTACATTTAGAGGACACCCAAAAAACCAAAAAGAAAACAAAACAAAAACAATGTGCAAAGCACTTAGAGGAAAAGAAAAACGAACATTGTACAAGGGTGAGAAAATCTCAAAAGAAAGCTTTGAGATGTATCCCATTCATGTGAATGGGAAGTTCTTCTCCATTGATTTTGGATAGATGAAATGAATTTGCCTCTTTGTAACTTGAGATAATATATGGTCCACTCCAAAGAGCGTTAAACTTGGCATGCCTACTTGGTTTGGCCATGTCTTCATCCCACTTGAGAACCATATATCTCCTTCTTGAAAATTCCTATCAAAATATTTTTGTCAAAGGATGTCTTAACTTGAACATGATTTTAGATTAAATTTTTCATCGCCATGTCTCGAACTTCTTCCAGCTCCATGAGTTCAGCAAACCTCACCGTTAAGGAGTCATTTTCCATAACTTCGAGCTAATGAGCCAACTCCAAAGAAGGTAATTCTAAGGAGAGTGGGAGATTTGCCTCCCTCCCATATACCAGCATAAAATGTGAACTCCCAATTTCTCTTTTAGGTGTGATTCAATCTTCCCATAAAGTAGTCTTGAGTTGTGTATGTCAGGTCCTTTTATTAGCCTCCATCATGCATTTGACGATTCTTATGAGATTCTTGTTTCTTGATTCCACTAACCCATTCCCATGTGGATAGTAGTTGGATGAATTTTTGAGGTATACTCCATTCTTAACCTCCCATTCACTCAAATTCAAACCAAGAAAATCCATTGCATTGTCATGGATAACAATGAATGGAACACTGAATCTTGTCATTATGTTTTCAAGAAAATCAAGGACTACCTTTTCGTTACTTTCTTTTAACGCTACTATCTCTATCCATCGAGTGAAATAATATTTTGCAGTAAGGACCCATTTATGTCCATCACTTGATGGTGGGTTGATCATCCCAATGAAATCTATCCCCATTAGATGAAAGGTTGATCCACTTGAATAGGATGCAAGGGAAGGGCTGTTAGCTTCTATTTACCTGCAAAAAGGGTGCATTTCATACATTTCCTTACCCATAGATTAGGATCTTTGAATAAATATGGCCAATAAAAACCAACTCAAATAGTTTTGGTGGCGGTTATGCGAGCATAGTAATGCCCTCCAGACAAACCATTGTGGAATTCTTCCAGAATTCTACTTACTTGCTTCGGTTTGATACAACATAGAAGAACACCATTTAAGTCTTTTTGGAAAAGAACATTGTTGATTGATATATGTGGAATAGACTCAAAGAAAAAAAAATCTATCTTTGGACTTTATCCATATTTTAAGGATATGTCCTTGAGAGGAGGAAATTTTTCATCTTTGTTAACCAATCAACTTGATAGTCACTTTCATCGACATTTAGGAGCGTAGCATCTTCTACATCCTTGGTCTCCATGTCTGTAGCCAACTGCTGGCATAACCCTTTGCCCCTGAAAATTTTAGTGACTTTAATGTGTACGTCATACTCCATTACTTTTGGGAGCCACCTTGCACGCTTTTCGCTCATTTATTTGTTCAACAAATAATCCTTGATGTCAGGATGAGAGACCATCAAGTGAACTTTGTTGTTGGACAACATGTGCCTACATTTCTTCGAGCTTGAATGCTTGCAAATACTTGTTTCTCAATAAAGGAATACTTGAGCTCATATTCAAGTATTCAGTTTTTGGGTTTTTGGGTTTAGGTTTTAGGGCTCAAGGTTTAGGGGTTAGGGTTTAGGGCTTGGGGCTTAGGGCTCAGGGAAAATAAATATTACCCAATATAGCTATCTTCTTTTTCCCATCGCATGGGAATTTTTTTACTACTCATTGTAATGTAATGTGTCTTACTCATTCTTATTAGTAATTGATATAGAGTATTTAACTAAAAAGGGTTTATTGACCTTGTAGGCAAAACATTCAAAGAGAGACATCACAATTTGATGTCTTTCATCTCGTTGATATTTTGGAGGAAAGTGTCTCGATTCCCGAATGTCTAATCCTTCCACATACCCCAAAGAGTCCTTGATCCTTGGATATAAGGAGACACCATTACTTGGATTCCATTTATAATGATAGAGATATTTGTAAATTCGTGTTATGGCCTCTAAATCTATATGAATTTCAAGTTTCTTGGAGATCACATCACACCTTTCAATAGTATTGATGACTACCCCGTCTTTCTAAAGGTGCTTTTGAAAAAACCTATGGGTTTATCATATAAGAAATTATCAATGAATGGAAGGTCACTAATTCATAGGCCAAGTGACTCCAATTTAAAACTAAACAAGAAATATTTACTAGGCATTTAATAACCCTTTTATGTTCTTATCCATTTCCCTATTTCTATGCTTATTTTGAACACTTCAGGAAGTTCTATCAAATTTACTATCCATTCCATTACAAAATAAACTCTCTTTCTCTAGAGGAGAGGATACTATAGGAAATTCAATTATTATCCTACACCTCTGCATTGGTATAGTCTATATGTTTCTTTTGTGTCCTTTAAGATTAATTTTTGTTTTGTGATGGTCATTTTTTCCAGCTTCCAATGGGTCATTCTCGCTGCATAATACCATACATAGAAATATGAGAAATATGAAATTTGTTTAAGAGTGTGAATAAATTGACATTCAAGAGTGCAAGTATATGTGGGGAGAAACAATTTTGGAAGAGATGTGTAATATGCATTGCATGACATAAGGTAGATGTCATATCCATTTAGTTATTTATCCCACTACTCATAAACAAAATACTTCTATAAAGTGGTGACTCAATGATGGTTCTAGGCACAAGACTAGGAAATATTGATTAAATATAGTTCGGGGTTTAGGGTTTAGGGTTTATGGTTTAGGGCTCATGGTTCATGGTTTATAGTTTAGGGTTTAGGGTTATGGTATAGGATTTAGGGTTTTGGTTTAGGGTTTAATATTTACGGTTTAGGTTTTAGTGTTTATGGTT
Organism: Taxus wallichiana var. yunnanensis; assembly: GCA_018340775.1. Lineage (NCBI taxonomy): Eukaryota > Viridiplantae > Streptophyta > Pinopsida > Cupressales > Taxaceae > Taxus > Taxus wallichiana. Next base: position 419,756,956 of record CM031233.1, read on the forward strand.
ATCGTTTACACATCGGGGTTAAGGTTAGGGTTTAAGGTTTAGGGTTTAGGGTTTAGTGTTGAGGATTTAGTGTTCAGGATTAGGTTTTATGGTTTACGCTCATATTTTAGGGTTTATGGTTTATGGTTTAGGATTTATGGTTTAGGATTTAATATTTAGGACTTAAGGTTTATGGCTCGGGTTTAGGGTTTTGGGCTTAGGGTATATGGTCTAGGGTTTATGGTTTGGATTTTAGGGCTTAGGGGTAAGGGTGTAGGGTTTAACGCTTAGGGTTTAGGGTTTAGAATTCGGTGTTTAAGGTTTAGGGTTTATGGGTCGGGTTTAGGATTTAGGATTTAGTTATTATGATTCGTGATTTAGGGTTTAGCATTTAGGGCTAATGGTTCATAGTTTAGGGTTTAGGGTTTATGGCTTATGGTTTAGGAATTAAGGCTAAGGGTTTAGGGCTCATGGGTAAATGTTGAATGTTTAAGGTTTAGGGCATATGGATTATGGTTTAGGGTTTAGGTTTTCGTATCTATGGATCATGGTTCAAGGTTTAGGGTTTAGGGCTCAAGGTTTATAGTTTAGGGTTTAGGTTTATGGCCTAGGGTTTAGGGTTTCGATTTGTAGAATCTAAATGATAAAATCTTTAAAATTACCTATGTACTTAGAAGATTATACTGTAAAAAACTATCTCGTAAAGCATGACTCATGGAGTTGTGAGACTAATTCCATAAGGAGTAGAGTGACCCTAATTTCTTATATTTACATAAATAAATTTAAAGGATAATTTATTCATTTACTATTATTTATATTTTATTATTAAGAAATAATAAAATATAAATAATAATAAATGAAAAACTTATACTTAAACATTTATTTTTGTAAATAAGCATGCCAAAAACATACACAATGTTTGTACTATAAAGAATGTGTGCACGTTATAAAGTGCGTACGTGTTATAATGTGAATGTGTTTTTTGTTTTCACTTTTTCAAGCCATGCCTCAAGACTTGGGATCCAGTTTAGATATCCAAGCTCGAGGCATGGATTTACACAAACACAACAAACAATGTGTTTTTGTAGGAAAATGTAAAAATTCCACTTCCTCCATGATAAATCAACATAAAATAATCGATTCGTTTTAAAAAATTATAACATGACGTAGAGCAGAGTTTCTTATTTCTAAAAATATAATTATTCAAATTTCTAACTAATATAAGGTTTCCATATTATTTGTTTTCTTAATATGCCTTCTTATATCTATTTTTGAATTTAAATATGTCTATATTTCACTTTGTGTATCTTTTTTTGGATCATCAAAATTTAAAAAACATATACTAGCACAAACTAGGCCGATTCTATACATATTCAACTAAAAACCTAATTTTTGATATTTTTGAGGTAGTTAGGGAGTGGGCACAATGAGCTCCATTATTTTTCAAAACATAAAAGTTTTGTACTAGAAAAATCATAAAAATAAATACTTAGTAAAAAAATCTAAATCAATTTCTAGCACAAACTAGATGATCCTAGCTATCTTTCCACCAAAGGGTTTTCAAAATTAATAAATTGTGATAAAAAACGGTGGGGGCACAAAATTTACTTTGTTATGTTTTTTTAAAAAATATGAGAACTTGTTGGTATTTTAGTTATTTGAGCCACTTAAACTTATCCTTTTTAATAAAATTTAGTAGCTTAGAAACTAGACTCAAAATTCTATGATTCATGTTTATACATCTTCCAATTTTTAGTGTAACTATTTCAAAAAGCTCATACAAGTTGATTTTTTTATTTTTCAGAAAAATGTGTTCACATAAGACCCCGCTTTGGCCTCCCAACTTGGTGAACTTTCCCGATGTAGAAGGTTGATCCATATTAAATGATATTTAGGTGAAGAAGATATAAAAAATCCCTAAGAGAGCTACAAATATAATAGACAAGTCAAGAAGAATAATTTTAAATATTTTGATAAAAGTTTATATGTGGAAGAAGAGGCTCGAAAGAACCTAATGATATGGTTGTTTTAAGGATGGTATCATGTTTTTTTAAGGATGGAGTCCTTGATATACCTAAAGGTATGCAAAGCCCAAAATTGTGTTGGTTCCATAATTTATGGCCTCGGTTTATGGTACCACAACAATAAGGGAGTTGGGTGCTTAGCCAATATACCGACAACCAATTGTTTTTTCTCATCTAGAACACCGAGTTAGCTTCCATATTTGATGATGAAATCCCAATAGTTTCACCTAGGTAGGAATGTTTTGATGTGATTTGGTTTTGTGTGAGGGAGATTAATGTGATGTAATCTATTAACCTCATAAATAAAATATGTGACCAAGAAAAAAAAAGAGGTTTTTTTAAGCCCAAAAGAAAGATTGATTTTGATGAGAACAATAGACAAGAATGCAATATTTTGAAAGAAAAAGAAAAAAAAAAGATAATTATCAGAAAAAAATTCCTTTTTAACTTTTAAATATTAGATTTCTAGTTAGCAATGCAATATCACAAAGCAAGAAAAAACTCTCAAAAGTAGAAACCCGTAGAAGGTTAGCAAAGGATTGAAACAACAAGATTTAATTTGTGTTAAAAGATGATTGGATGAGTAATAAAAAGCACTCACAAAGATCGTTGGAAATTGACAAGAATCACTCGAGATTCACCAAATCATTGGTGATTTGAATGGATCAATGGTAATTACAAAGCAGAAAACTGCATACAATGATTTTTTAATAATAAAAAAATGAAATGAAAGAAAAGGGACCGGGTCCCACAAGGTGTGTCAGAATTTTAAGAGATGTTTTTAATTTTTTACTTTAAATTAATGAAGTGAAATAATAAAAACAAAACTGACTTTAGAAAACAATGAAGTTTACCGATACCCATAATAATGGTTATTAATAATGATGGTTGATACTTGATGGGTGATTGACATTGATGATCCAAGCGTGCACATGAATCCTTCTTTCTAATGGGATAAGATACTTTTAATGCATAGAAACTCAAAAAAAAATAGGATTAGATAGATATATGGTGGATTACAAAAAAATTATGTCCCCAAAAGTCGGTGAACTTAAAAGGATGTTAATCCACGTTCAATAAATTAATCGATAATGATTAGATAAGATGATAAGTACAAATGATATAACCAACAATGCAAATGAAAAGGGATTAACGTGGTCCATGGCTACATGATGGTTTGATGGTGATTCATTCACCATCAAACCATCATGTAGCCATGGACCACATTAGTCTATGAATCACAAAATGGATCAAATGAGAAATGATGTAGATATATATGTGTTCTCGAGACAAGTTAAGTGATATGTTTGGCTAAAATAATTGATAAAATGTTACGAGAGGGTTCAAAGGAGCTTGATAGGGTTTTACAGAACCTTCAAAGGGAGAGTAGTGAGATATGATGGGATATGAATGTTTGAAGGATTGGATTTGAGCTTAATTGATATAATGCATACAAGGATCATAATTGATTAAGGTTAATTATGGGTGATTGGTGTCGATCATTTGTGATTAGAGGAACCACCAAAGTGATTTTGATAGAAATGTGTAGGCTCAAGAAATAAGGTACATAGATGTTTGTAAATGATGAATAAAAGAGATAATAATGTAAGAGGTGAGGTGATTACCTTATCCAAGTTGATAGATCAAATCTAGGAGACGATGTTACCCAAGAGACTAAGATTGTAGATGTTGAAAGATCGTTTTATTTTATTGTTGGATGTTGGAATGACCTCCAAAGGTATAATAAGAGATATTTTATGTGTTAGATATTTCTATTATGTTCTTCAAGAATTATGGTAGAGCTATGGTATAGGAAAGACACAACGTAAGGTCTCCAATAGTGAGTAGTATGAGATAGTTTCATAGCTAACCTGGAATGAAGGGACATAACTCGTTTATATAGGATTTATGTTAATAAAGGAGAATTTCCAATGGTTGGTTAGAATCGTTGGTGATCCAAGAAATATGGGAAAAGGTTGTGACACCTTTCCAAATCAATTTTTTTTTTTATTTTAACTAAGGGTTTGTGTTGAAAAGAGGTTATGTGGGTCAAGGAGGTTGTGAAATAGTTAAAGAGTTGTTGATTTTGTTTCATTTTTATTATTTTGGTTTGTAAGTGGTTTTTGTTGGTTTTAAGATGAATTAAATAGGATTCAATAGTTTTATAATGATATTTATGGGGAGTAAGTATAATGGGGAGAAATAAGAGTTAGGATAAGGATTTAAGGAATAATATGATAGCGATTTTTATGAAGGGATGCTAGTGTTTGGGAAAAATATTACTAGTCTTAAACTTGTGTGCACAAGCAAGCTGATATGACTTTCCAAACCTCGGTATGGAATGGTTTCCGTGATACCCGCGGATGTCGATTATGTGATATTGTTCTCTGAAAAGAATGTGAACAAGGATTCCTTTCCCTACAAGAAAGTATACAAATAAAAAACAATCACAAAATATGGAGTTAGTAAAGTATATGGCAAATTTCTTGTCAAATGCTACTCCCCGATATTTTAGACTTCCTCGAAGTGATGTCAACTTTGTGTTTAAGAAATTAATCTAGTGATGATAAACAGATGAATAACAAGAAATGATTTAATATATTTAATGATGAGTGATTAATATAACGATGTGAAGGAAAGGAACTTACTTGATTTCAAATGAGTGATGAGAATGAAAATGTGATATTACCTGATTTGGGAAGGCCTTAAAATGATGATTTTTTTAAAGGTGGAGCACTGGATCTCGATAAAAACCACCCTCGATGTTTTGTTCATAACTTTTTAACCCTAGCTCTTTTTGTGAATCAAAATAAGCAACAGAAAGATGATTTCAAGGAATTTGTAGTCAAAAAGATAATCATTGGATACTATATGTGAATAGCAGGAGATTTAAGTAAATCATTGGGTATTTTGGAAAATCACCGAGGATTGTTTGTAAATTGTACAATCCACAAAAATGGACAAAAATGGGACTTGAAACAAATGTTAGAACAGTGGATTAAGCTTTGAAATGATGAAAATGATGTAATAAATAAAAGGAAACCGTTTACCTTGCATAATTTGAGAAAAAGAACAAAAGATGATGTTACCTGAGAGAGAAAGACTGTTGAAGCAAAAAGACTATTGGCATAATTCAGGGCTATGAATGACATTCAAAGAATATTTGGATGTTGTTGGAGGATATTTGGCTCTGTGATAGGTCTGTAATGAAATAAGAATAACATTACAAAGTCATATCCACCCACCATTTTCCTTTCAAATGGAAGCCAAAAACCTCTAGTTATATTTAAAATGGGAGAGAATCATTGGTGATTGTGGCAATCGCTAATGATTGTAGTTAGTTCAATTTTGGTTGATGCCAAGGTTGATTTTCTTGTTATTTTGATTTTATTTTGTTGAATATTTAGGAGAATCATATCTAAATTTGTCAAAGACGTTGAGTGGGAGATTAAATTTTTATTTTGTACTTAATTGGTTAGTGATAAGTTAGATATTCTTGGAAGGTTGTTTTAAAGGAGGTTAAGTGGTTGCTTTGAGGTGTCCTAGTTAGCATAGTGAGGTGTGAGGGTGAGGTGTGACAATATAATTAGTTATTTAATTATTTAATTATTTTTTATATGGGTAATGTAAACTTAAGGAATGTGAGATTATTAATTAATTAAAGGGGACACATGGGTGAAAATAATTAATTAATTATTTACGTATAGGAGGGGTGATATGACCTAGGAAATGTTAGGTGAGGGATTAATTAATAAATGGAGGGTTTAGTTTAATTAATGATGGATGTGTACTTATTTTAGTGATGATTTTAATGTGAAATAAATATGAGGGGTGTACTTTGAAAATGAAGGGGACTGATAAACATTAACACCGGGATTGGTGGTGCTAATTTTAGGTGTCTACATTTTTACCCTTTTGTTGAGTGGTTTTAAGACAAGATGCAAGACAAAAATGAGTTGTGACATATAAATGTTTAATAATTACATGATGAGATGCTCATACTCAAATTCGGGATTTATGAAAAATGGAATTGATCACGAGATTGAATGAGATAGATAGAAATATACGAGGATAACAATATGATAAAGTGATGCCCATGACAAGGTAAAAAAATGGGATGGGTGTCATCATAAAATTAAGTGATAGGGGAACCAAAGGGTTCATTTCTAATAGGAATTTTAATTTTAATGACAAAGAATATGTTTTGACAAGGTCAAAGGACAAAACATTGATGTTTCCATAAAGGTGGGCTTACAAGGCAAAGAATTCAATTGATAGGGGAACTAAAGGGTTCATGTCCTATTGATATATGACTTAACTTACGAGGTCAAATGAATAAGAATTGAAGTTGCCACAAAGGTGGGCTTACGATTGATAGGGGAACCAAAGGATTCGTGTCCTATGGTTATAAGAGATAATAATCATAGTCATTTGATGTTGTCAAGGACCAAAATTAATTGATGCTACAAGGGTAATATTTTTAGGCCTAGATGGGGATCTTGACAAGAATCATAGGCATAATGTTGGAGGAGACATCTAATGTACAAGTTTCGACAGAATGAGTGAATGTGATGTTTTATAAAAAAAAAATGTTGAGATATGCTCAATATTATTTTGATGTATGATGTTGATTGCGATTAATAGATTTTGGTATATGTTTTGATAGATGTTGAAGTGAAAGGGTTGACAAATGTTAAATTTATGTTTTATGCATGACGTGTATTTGATATTGATGTTAAAGTGATTCAATGTTTTTCAAAAACCATGGTCAAGAATGAAACATGGATTTTTTTCTTTGTATTGTATTTGATACATATATGATGGGAAATAATAAGGTGAACAAATTTGTACTTTTAGATTTTACAATGAATGTTACCAAATAAATAACAATCGTAGTCACAACTAGGATCTTGGATATAAATTAAAGTGATAGTGTGTAACTTTTTAGGACATGAGAAGGGTTGACATATATGTAGGTTGGATGGGAAAAGAGGGTTCTCCTTTCAACGGTTTCATAGGGAAATGCCCCAACTTTACTTTTTTATTCGATACAAACCGATCAATGTGTAGAAGTTTGCTATAATGGGAAATTTAATCAATCTAGGAAGCTTTCCTAGGATGATTTGAATTTTTGATTTTTAAGGCTGGTCAATTTTGAATCCTTTTACATGTGTAGCCATCATTCGAGGGTATGGTTTACATATTTTATTTTGATAGATATTCATCCTTCGAGGGATCAATCTATAATTTTGATTGGTAGTTATCCTTCAAGGGATCAATCTACTTTAATTTTTGATAATATGATGTTTGAATAGATGTCCTTCAAGGGTTAAGACTATTACATTTCACTTTAATGGGAAACATCCATAGGTTTTTTTGAATTTAAATTGAGCTAGGGAAATAACCTAATAATCTATTTCAAGGAGGGGAAACAAATGTTTACACGCACTACACATGTGTGCCCCATGACATTTCTTTTTTTTGGTAGGTAAGGTGGATGGATGTATTTATAATAGGGTTCCTACTAGAGATAACCTTTTCCATGTGAAAATGCAATGGATAGAGCCCAGTGTGCTCATATTTAAGGTGTATTAAGGATAGTGATGGAAAAACACATGCTTTAAAATAATCACGATGATAGAATGGTTGGATAATGATGGAATAAGATCTTTGGCTTGAATATTGTCATGACAATCAATCTATTAATAGTAGAAAGGACACAAGTGTAATATATTCAAAGGTTTCAACATGCTATATGGACCAATCCAATTAAAGGAGAACATTCCACATTTATTCTGAAGTAATGAGATTTTTATTAGATTGATAGGTTGGTGATGAAGTGGGAAGGGATGTAAAGTAGGAATTTCAAAGTCTCAGTAGATAGGAGCCTTCCTAACATAATATTGCAAATAGAAATGACATGTGTTAAGAGGAATGATGTTCTCAGGATGATAAAAGTTTTGGTCTTGATTAAGCAAGTGTATGGTGAATCAAGGATCCCTGACAAAGGATCTATGGGAGATTTAGATGGGGTATGAGAAGACAAACCGTAAAAGAGGTGCATATAATAGAGGATTAGTTTTTTCTTTTCTTCGTGTATGTTGATTTTGGGTTTTTATAGGTGGGTTGATTAAACTTTTTTGAGATAAGGGACCTTCACTATAAGGTGATGGAAAAATCCATGAGGAAGGTTTTTTGAGATTTAGTTGAGGATGACCCCTTAGTTCTACACATTTCGGTGAAGACATTGTTAGTGGCTTGAGCATAAATGTTGATGAGCTTATTATACCTTCAAGGGAAGGTGTGGAAATTGATGAGGTTGAGAGACCTTCAATAGAAGGTGTTGATGAGATTAAGGGACCTTCATTGGAAGGTGTTAACGATATTGTTGGACCTTTAACAAAAGTTGTTGACGATATTGTTGGACCTTCAAAGGAAGGTGTTCATGAGGATAATAGTCCTTCAAAGGAAATTACTGATGACATTGATGAACCTTTGAAGGAGGTTTTTAAGCTATTAATGGGCCTTCAAGGGAAGGTTCTCGACGAGTTTGATGGTCCTTCAAAGGAAGTTACTGATGAGGTTGATGGAACTTCAAAGGAAGGTGCTAACGAAGTTGATGGACCTTCAAGGGAAGGTGCTAACGAAGTTGATGGAACTTGAAAGGAAGTCAAAGCTTGATGAGGATAATGGTCCTTCAAAAGAAGGAGCTGATGATATTGATCAAAATTCAAGGGAAGGTGCTAACGAGGATGAAGATCCTTCAAAGGAAGGAGATATAAGATTGATGGAACTTCAATGGAAGGTGCTAATGAGATTTCTGATGAAGGCTTGTTGATGATAGAATAAGGATGCTTTCCTTGTCTTACAGATGTTGGTAAGGACATTGAAAAGTGTGATGATATCGATGATGGATTAGGATGTTCATATTTTAGAGGAAGATCATCGATAAGGAAGATTCATTGGATTATTAGATTAAGTGCTTTATAACTCTCTGTTATGCCCCGAGAAACTATGGTATGCACATGTTATGTCTTGATCGTGATCGGGTAGGTTTTCAAGTATGTGGATGGATTTTTTTAATGATGATAACGTGATAAGAGAGGCTTGCATGATTCTATCGAGGATATCAATGTAAGTCCATTTTGGGGGATTTGGATTAATATATTTTGATATTGATTTTTATTTTGATTCATGAGAGAACTTGGTAGGAAATGTATTATTTTTGGATGGGAGTGGATTCATAGATGTTATATGGTGTTAGAACATCAAAAAAAATTGTGATGTTGATAAGAGGGAGAATATGACCTGAAAAATGGATAACATTTGTGATCGCTAAGATTAGATGATGGGTGATCTACCAAAATAGAGGAGGAAGGATAGTTGGTGGATGAGATAGGGTTTGATTGTGAGACATGATATTGAGCTAAAGGATGTGGTCCTAAAATTGATGGTAAGGGTAGACTGTAGATTTTGTAGACTTAGATTTTGATAAAGGATGAGGTCCCAAAATGGATTGTGAAGTTGAGGCCTTAGATGGTGTGTGCTTCTATTTTATAGTATTGGTGATGAGGATGAGCCGGTACATGTGACAAGTTTTGATTATGTAATATTTGTGTTAGATAGAAAAGAGGGAATCATGCCAAATGAAAAGGGTAAGGCTATGAGTGTGACAAAGATTTGACTATGTAATGTTTGATTTAGGGCACGGTTCTCGATGGAAGGTAAGTGAGTATCTAGGGATGATCCGACTTGATTCAGATGAGGGAGGTGTTATTTCTACACATGATTGAAGTGTATTACATGATTTTTATAGTTTGTTGATTAATTCAATAAGTGGTTGAATATCAATATATTTAATTACAAAGGATTCTTTAGTAATGATATCCAAAGTGGAATCGACGGGTTATGTAGAGGAAATGCATTACTAGATAGTGGACATGGGTGATATCGATTTGTAAGAATCATTGAAAAGAGGATCTACTAATTCTAGGTTTTCAAGAGGAAGAATTGGGGATGGACAAGTTTTCTTATAGGGAAGATCACATGTAATGTTGTTAATAATGTAGCTCGAGGGATACACATTATCTATATGGAATGATTCTATCAAGGGTGTTGAGTCAGGAAGATAGGTAATGTCATCATATGTGGTAATTTCATCTGAATCATGGGAAGACCTAGGGGAATCAGATGAAATATATGTAGTTTCATCTGAATCATAGGAAGACCTAGGGGAATTAGATAAAACATGTGTAGCTCCATCTGAATCATAGAAATATCTATGGGAATCAGATGAGACATGTGGAGATTTGGGATCGAGATGGTATTTTTTGAGGGCTTGGATTTCTAATTTGCTATCCTTGACAAAATCTTTGTTGAAGGTGTGTAATGTATGGATTTGAAGGGTGGATGATATGTGATGGGAACATGACCCAGTAAACAACTAGATCAATTTTGATCATGTGGAAGTTGGAAGGACAATTGAATAATTGTGCTCTTCCATCTAGTAACAAAGTCTCTAAGAGAATAATTTATGATTGTTTAATGGTAGCAAGGTTAGAAATGGTGATTTTTTGAGTGACATTTATACTAAAGTGATTGATAAAAATAGGTATTTCGAGTGAAAGAGAGAAAGGAGTGTTGAGAGAGGGAGTTATACCAGTCCAAGGAAAGTACCATTAATGACACAAGAAAGGTTCTGATAAGAAGATCTTGATTGTGGATGATGAGATAACATGAATGTCTAAAGGAGAGTATGTGTTGCTATGGATCCTCATGGCCATCGAATATGGTGAACTCAAGAAATTCCCAATGCAGAGGATAGGGTTTATATGGTATTGACAGATGGATGGGTTCATTATAAACCCAATAGTAAGTGAAGACTTGTTTAGATCCTTTGGTAGTGGTTTCTTATTGGACATAATGATTAAATGGTTTGGCAAACCCTTAATGTATATGGGTCCATCACTAATATATAGGTTAATATTTAATAATATGAAATATTTATATTTCTATTATTAAATATGCTAACCTAGGTATATACTTTAAGTTAAATATTTAATATCATGAAATTATTATATTTCTAATATTAAATATTACAAAATTAGGTGTATGTGTCAACCATTTTAGGTTGAAAAGGTGGGTCGGAGACATCTTTGATCACCGTATATAAAAAGGACTTTAGGTCCTCATTTGATATATTCAAAAATATATCAAAGGTGTGCAAATCAAGTGATTTGGTTTTACCCTTGGTAAATAGGGTTTCAAAGGACAAGGTGATCTTACTTGGATGTAAAATAAGTACTCTTAAGTAAAAGATTATTTTCAAAGTAGTTTTTACCCTATTTAGGTTCTCCACTATAAATATTATGTCACCTGTGTTATTTATTTCATGTAAGTATTTCTTTATTTACTTATGTTATGATGTAATCTTTATTTAAATATTTATTGTAACATTATGTAATATATAAGTTGATTAAATCCGTATTTATTAGAATCCTCAAATTCTAACATGGTAACAAAGCGAGGTAAATTAAATAAATTAAGATCAAATGTTGTGTATTTTATTTATTTAATTTGTATGGGTTTTTTCAACCAACCCGAAAAGGTATTTAAATGTATCCGATCCCCTTTTTTCCACAATTTATTTTGGCATTACATTTGTGCAATTAAACTCTCAGTAAAAATTTTAGAGTTTTTCAATTTTAAATCCCTAATTTTTGGGGGAGATGTAATATGAAATGATTCTTACTTTCATTTACATTTTGTAAATTATATGGAATTAATGTTTTTTTGAGATTAATATGTGCACAGGTGAAAGGGGCTTCAAATATTTACCTATGTGAAAATCACATAGAAAAAAAGAAATGATTTATTACTATATGAAATAATTTGCATGTTTTCTATAATTTCAAATGTTTCCAGGTTAAATATTTCTGAAGGTAAATTCATACCCATGTTCTTTGTCCCCTCTAAAAGGATTCAATTTGAAAAACGTAGTTTATAGTTAATCTATAAGTATATCCTATATAATTTGAAAACTATATTATTATTTTTAAATAAAAATATATATAATATAGAATAAGGTTTATATAATAATTTATATAAACATCATATTAAAATTTATATAGTTTTGGAGAAAAAAACTATATATTAAAAGTCTTTAACCATATTAAAATTACATGGGATTGAGGGAAGAGTCAACAGACCATATTCTAAGCCTAAGTTTAAATCATATTTAAACTTAACTTATAAATCTAGGCATATATAGTTTTTTTTTTTTAAAGAAACAAACCTAAGTTTAAATCATATTTATATATATAGTTAGTTTAAACCACTTAAAATATAAATTTTATTAGATTTGGTTTATATATATTTTTAAAAAATCAAAGTGCTTACTTTTTTAGTAAGGGGGCTGTGTTTATTTCTTGGCCATGAAGGGATTACTTTTTAAATCTTAATACTTATTAAATAAAACCTAACATGTGTCCCTAACCATTTATATTATCCATGTAAGGGGCGGCCCCATTCATTTAGATCTTATAGTTTATAAAAACTATATAAATAAACCTATTTAAAAGTTTTCTTTTATATAAGAGTGGGAGTGGAGAATAAAATGAGATAATATCTCAGGTATAAATGTGGAACTCTCAAGTATAAATGGAGAATTAAAAAATGGGGCTAGTTTATTGGCAGCCCATGTTAAGTGTGGTAAATATTTATTAAAATATTGATAGTTATAGCCACATAAAAGTTTTAAAGTTTTTAGCTTGTAGGAATTATATAAAATATTTTGCAATATTTCCATACTTTTAAATGTGTGCGGGGTAAAATTAAGAGTAAATGAAGGAAGGAGAAAAGGTTCATGAAAATGGGAATTTCAATTTATTTCATTGGTCGGTGAAATTACTTGTCCCTCTCAGTAAAATATGCAGTTAATCTATACTCTCCTAAATCTACTTGCACTTGGTAAAATTATTTTAACCTGCCTCAGTCTATGTTCTTTAAACCCCTTTAATAAGGGTTATGTGTTTTTTAATATAAAAATAATATACTATTTATAAACTATATGTTTTTTTTTTCGTTTATAAAATATATACATTTTTTTAATAAAAAGTGTATATATTTTTACATTATAAATTATAATAGGTTATTATAATATGTTATAATATAACCTCCATAATGTTATACAAAAAAGAAATTCTGGATTTTCACATTCTAGAAATACACAACAAGTTATGGCTTCACTAAATTTGACGGTCAAATGACCGTCATGATAGACCAAACATAAGACAATATGACGGTAATTTAGATGTCAAATTTAAGTTTGTAGGTTCTAAGAAACTTTAATCAGTGTTTAAATTGACGATCAAATGATCAGCACGATAGACCAAAAATAAACCATTATGACAGTCATTTAGACGTCAAATTTAAGTCAATGGATTTTTGTCTACATTAATTTTTTTCAAAATTTGAAGTTGTTATGATTTCTTTGGGGTCTCTTCTTCACTTATCTATGGTCGTAAATATTTTTATATAGATCTCGGGGTATAATCATGAGCCCTTTATATTGTGAGTTATTATTTTGATCATAACAGGTTAATTAATATGCATTATAATGACAAAATTAGTTATGATAAAATATTTTCTTTAGATCTATAAAATTTAGATATGATTCTATTAAAAGTGTTGTTTTTATTATCGATAAATATGTATCTAACTCTATGGTACATTGTATATTATAATGGGGTGTGTTTTACAAGTTTAGGAAAATAATGACATCCAACTAATTTTGTCTTAACAAAATTCAAATCTTGAATGAAACCAATTACAACATTTAGGTCAATACAAAATTTATGGCGAAAACAACTCGGATGATTGTTTCGGATCTCGAGGTTACTCCCACCAGCTTTTCAAGAAACTATAGATAATATGAATACATTCTTGCAACGAATGAAGGAGTCTCTTTTATGATTCTACGCAATGTGAATGATGAGTACCTTCTACACATTGGTAATATCAAACATCTTAAATAGGTATGTACACAACTAGAATGCATGCATGAAGGATACTTGGTATATCAAGGATAATAATGAGAGTATAATAGTTTGAAGGAATTCAAAGAAATAGTATATATATTTTTGATGATTTCTCTTCTCGCATCTTATTTTATATCTAAAAGTTTGAATAATTCATAACTATGGCATGAAAAATGTTATGACATGTTAATTATCGAAGCTTACATGAAATTTCTAGATAAAATCTAGTGAAAGGTTTACATGTGTTGTCTTCTTCTCTTGAACTTACTTCATTGAATGCTTATAAATGATGGTTTTGATTCTAATTTAGTAAATGGTGATGATGATGTTTTGATGCTATAGATGTTTCTGAAACTCGTATCTTCCTAGATAAGAAATTAAATTGGGCTCAATCTATGTTATAAATTTCAAATTCTATTAACCTTAGGAAAATGACCAGAAGCCATCATATGTACCATACATTAATTACCTTGTATGAACCTGAGCCGTGAAGTATTATAGGGTCTAGGTGGATATACAAAGTAAAATATAATGTTGATGGTAGTATTAACAAACATAAAGCTAGACTTGTTAGAGGTTTCACCTCGTAACCCGGTATTGATTATGTTGAGACATTTCCGTAGCTAAAATGAGTACTTGTTAGGGCTTTATTTGTAATTTTCTCTCAATTTGGGTAGGAAATTCACCAAATGGATAAGAAAAATAATTTTTGAATTGTGATTTAAAATAAGAACTTTACATATTTCAACCTAAAGGATTTGAATAAACTGGTAAAGAAAACTATGTTTGTAAGTTGATAAATCCTTGTATGGTTTAAAACAAGCTCTTAGAGCTTGGTATGCAAAATTTTTTTCTTTCTTAAACTCTTAGGTTTTGTTAATTGTTCTTCTAACAATGATATATTCATCAAGCAATAAGGCTCACATATTATCATTATATATATATATATATATATATATATATATATGTTGATGATTTTCTTATGTCTAATGAAAAATTTGATTTAATTCATAGGATTAAAGAGAAATTGAAGCAATACTTTGAAATGAATGAGTTAGATATCTCACATCATGTTATTTGTATGACTATATTTCATTCTATTATTTTTTTCAAAACACAATATGAAACCATTGTATTGAAAAAGTTTCTTATGATTGATTGTAAACCATTTTATACTTCAATGGAAGTTGGAATAAATATTAATCCTAAATCTACATATGAAAAAAGTTGATCCTATTTTATATACATTGTTAGTTGATAGTTTGATTTATCTAATTATAACTAGATAAGATATTTCCTATACAATAGGAATTACTTCAAGTTTTATGTAGGAACCTTTTTAGAGATCATTGGAATCTTGCAAAAAAATTTAGATATTTGAAAGAAACAATCAACTATGGGTTGCATTATAATGAGAATGAAAATGCTATCTTACATGGATTTTTTGATTCTAACCATACTAATGTTGTGTTATAAAATATACTAGATATGTGTTCAAGTTTTTGGTGTAAGATCCATTACTTGGAACAAAAATATAATCATCACCGTTAATTTCTTCTATTGAGGTAGAGAAGTACAATAAAAGAAGTATAGAAGCCATGTGGCTGCAATGACTTTTAGTAGAGATACACATGGAAGCTAAAGGAAGTATTTATCTTCTATGTGGTGGTCAGAGTTGTATTAATCTTGATTAAGAATCTAGTTCAACATCAGAGGACGAAGAATATTGAGATACATATACGCTTCACCCATGAGAAGGTGCAAAGTGATGAGATAAATCTCAAGTTCATGTTGATTGAAGAGCGGGTTGATGATAACTTCACAAATTCCTAAGTGCTGCAAAATTTTGTCACTTTCGTGAAAAACTTGGATTGTCGGAGTTACCATTAATGGGGAGTGTGCATGACAATGTCACCTCCTAATGGAACTTAGTTTTTGTAAAAATACCTTCGGGCATATGTAAAAGACCTTTAGGTAAGTGTACAAAAAGACTTTGGGAAAGTGTAAAATGACCTTCGGCATGTATACCTTCTCACTTCTTTTTAGAAAGAAGTGTAGAAATATCTTAAAAACAATCTTCATAAACTCTTTAGTGCTATTGAGTTTACTTGGTAAACATGCAAAGACAAGTATATTGTTAAGGAGGTCCTTGGTTGTAAAAGTCTCATATATGCATGAGTTCAATAACCTTTTATGAGAACCTGTGAGAACATGTAAAACTCACAAATCATACTTAGCCACCGATCGGGGATGATCTTTGGGATTCCAAATCCTTTTGTACCAAAAGGTAATTTGAGTATGATGAAGGTGTTATAATTCCTTCAACCTATATGCTAGCTTAAAACATTTATGGTTTAAGGATTATAAATCTGTAGTATACCATGGGTAGGTAATTTATGACATATGTTATATTATCCCACTTAACATTAAGGGGGAGTGTTTGAACATAATGATTAAGTATTCTAGCCAACCCTTAATGTATATGGGTTCATCACTAATATATAGGTTAATATATAATAATATGAAATATTTATATTTCTATTATTAAATATGATAACTTAGGTATATACTTTAGGTTAAATATTAAATATCATGAAATGATTATATTTCTAATATTAACTATTATAAACCTAGGTGTATGTGTTAACCACTTTAGGTTGAAAAGGTGGGTCAGAGACATACCCGATCACCTTATATAAAAAGGACTTTAGGTCCTCATTTGATACATTCGGAAATATATCAAAGGTGTGCAAATCAAGTGATTTGGTTTTACCATTAGTAAATAGGGTTTCAAAGGAGGAGGTGATCTTACTGGATGTAAAATAAGTTCTCTAAAGTAAAAATTTATTTTCAAAGTGGTTTTTACCCTATTGGGGTTTTCCACTATAAATATTATGTCACTGTGTTATTTATTTCATGTAAGTATTTCTTTATTTACTTATGTTATGATGTAATCTTTATTTAAATATTTATTGTAACATTATGTAATATGTAAGTTGATTAAATTTGTATTTATTAGAATCCTCAAATTCTAACATTTCCAAATTATCTAATATATTAGATAAGTCTTGCAAAAAGAATCATTTGTAGGGTTATGTGAAATAGTTAGAGTGTGGAGGATAATGTGGCTGATTTGATTGTGAATTAGAGTAATTAATATGTAGAGGATTTTTATGTGGATGTTGATAAGGGGTGGCCTGAGAGGGTATAGATTATAAAACAAGTGGCGATAAAGGAATATGAGAAAATGTGTATTGATATTGAGTAGATTGTTTTTATTGAATGAGAGGAGTTGATTGGGCCTGAGTAGGGATATGTATTTAGGATGTTTGTGGTAGTGAAAAATGGGATTGAAGAAGATATGGGTTCATTATATGAAGGATGGGGATATTAAAATTTTGATAAGATTGCAATAAATGAAAGGATGTGGAAAAGACCACCTGATGTAGAGCACTTTCCATAGGTGAGAAATAATAGTTTGGGGAAAGAAGGATGTGAAGGATATCCATAGGAATGTTCAATAGTTTGGAGAAAATATGTTTGTTGGATTGTTTGACATGTAGATGGTACATAAGGGGAAAAATATGTCATAGATGGTTGTGGGGATGTGCTAGAGCTAAATGAGGTTGACTAGGATGTGATAGGATAAATTTTTTGGTAAGAACTAGATCCTAGGTAAGGAATATTTTACAAGTGATTATGATATAATGATGTTGAAGCATCTGAGGTGGGTTGCAAATATGTTGCATAGTTATTTGAGGGATATACCGGTGTTTAACTCGATCTATGATAAATTATTGTCAATAATAAAAAAAAATACATAAGAGATTTATTAATTTAACACACAAGTCAAGTAGAAAAATATTTAAATTATCTTTAATTAGTTAAGAAAAGTTAAATGTTTAAAATGGATAATGAGTTTCCTACAAAATGGTCATCTAAATCTAGTTTATGGATTGTTTATGGGTGTTATCCTCAATATATCCGAAGGTACATGAGGGATAAATTTATACTATTGTCGGTACGGGTGTTTATATTGGGTCCTACCCCCTCACTTCATGGTCCCACTACAATAAGGGAGTTAGGTGTTGAGCCAAAATATACTAAAAAATAGGATATTATACTCAACCGTAACACTAAGTCGGTTCCCTATGGCATGATGAAATCTCAATCGGTTTCACCTATGTGGGAGATTTTTTGAATGCTTTTTTATTTATAAGTGGTTTGGTTGTGTGTGGGGAAGAATAAGTGAATGCAATAAAATTCCTCCTAATTAGACTATGTGAAACAAGAAGTATGCTTTTTTCATTTTAAGCCCAAAATGAAAGATCACTTTCGATGAGTACAAAAAAAAATGCAAAACAGAAAGAAAAGAGGAAGGTGTTCAGGACTTACCGTGAGAGTGCTCCTATTTTATTTTTTTAATTTTTTAGCAATTTCCAAGATGTTTTCTTAGCAACTCCCAAAAGCACAATTTCAGAGGAAAAGAACTTGCCAATTGAATAAAAATAGTATTAAAAAGTACAAAAATGACTACAGATTAATGATGGAATGTTAGAAAAACACGTATAAATCACTAGTGATTCAGAAAATCATAGGTGATTAAGCCAATCATTAGCGATTGAAAAATAGTGGAAAAAGTGAATATATATTATTAATTGAAGAAAAATAAGAAATGAAGGGATAAAGGGGTGTCCCACCGGGAATTCTCAAATGTTCGGGATAAATCTTACTAGTCTTTAACATGTGTGCAAGCAAGCTGATACAACCTTTCAAAACTTGGTATGGTAGGCTTTCCATGATACCCACAGATGTAGATTATGTCATATTGTTCTATGTGGAAGAATGTGAACAAGGATTCATTTCCACAAAATCAAGCCTACAAATCAAAAACACTCACAAAAGACGGTGTTAGTAAAATATATGACAAATTTCTTGGAAAAATCCACTACATGGAAGTTAATGGAATTCCTCAAAAGGATGTTAATCTGCATTCAGAAAATAATCGTGATGATAAACAAATGAATACAAAGAAATGATTCAAGCTATTAAATGATGAGTGATTAAGAAAATGATGTGAAGGAAAGGCACTTACCATATTTAAGCTAAGTGATGAGACTAATATGTGATATTACCTAATTTGGGAAGGCCTTGGAATGATGATTTTGTTGATGGTGGAGCTCTGGATCTGATAAAAACCACCCTTTGATGTTTTGATCATAACTTTTGAAACGTAGCTCCGTTTTACAAACCAAAAGAAGTGTCAAAAAACTGATTTCAAGATATTTACATTTAAAAAGAGAATTACTAGTGATTGTATGTGAATCACTGGATTTTAGGTAAATCTCCTGATATTTGGGTAAATCATTGGATATTTGGGTAAATCATTGGTGATTTTGGTGAATCGCCAATGATTATTGTAAAAATGTACATCTGCGCAAAAATGGATGAAAATGAGACTTGAAAAAAATATTAGAAAGGTGGATTAATCTTAGAAATGATGAAAAATGATGTAATAAATAAAAGGAAACCAATTACCTTGCATAATTTGGGAAAATGAGACAAAAATATGATGTTACCCTGGAGAGAAAAGATTGTTGAAGCAAGAAGACTATCAGCGTGATTATGAGGCTATGAATCACATTTGAAGAAGCTTTGGATGTTGTTGGATGATCTATTGCTCTGTGAGAGTTCTATGATGAAAGAATAATTAATTTACAAAGTCGTATCCACCCACCATTATCCCTTCAAATGGAAGCCAAAAACTCCATTTATATTGAAAATGGGAGAGTATCACCGATGATTGGGGAAATCGTAACAATTACAGTTAGTTCGAGTTTGGTTGATGAAAAGGATGATTTTATTATTGTTTTGATTTTATTTTTTTTAATATTTAGGAGAATCGTATATAAATTTTTTTGAGAGGTTGAGTGCGAGGTTAAATTTGCTATTTTAAACTTAGTTGGTTCTTGATAAGTTAGAGATTTTTATAAGGTTGTTTTAGAGGATGTTAGGTGGTTAATGAGATGTCCCATTTAGAATAGTGAGGTGTGAGGATATAATTCATTATTTAATTGTTTAATTATTTAATTAATTTCGATATGGGTAAAATAACTTAAAGGAATGTGAGAATATTAATTAATTAAACGGGTATGGGATGTGGTGACATAGTTATTAAATTACTTTAATTAAAGGGGACAAGTGGGTGAAAATAATTAATTATCTAACCATGGGAGGGGTAATATGACCTAGGAAATGTGAGGTGATGGATTAATTAATAAATGGCAGTTCAGGGCTTTGATTAATGATGGATGTGTACTTAGTTTGGAGATGATGTTAATGTTAAATAAATATGAGGGGTGTAATGTGATAATGAAGGGGACCTGACAAATGCTTACACTGGGATTAGCATTGCTAATTTTAGTTATCTACAGCTAGCATATGTGGATACGAAATTAGCATTGTAATTTTAGGTGTCTACACTAATCTCTCCCTTCACCCCCCCACATTGGAAACCCAATATATCGTCTTCACCGATATTTACACCCTAAAAATTTGAGAGGATCTTCCTATAATAAACATCTCCATGTCGATTGAGAATCCCCTACATAACACATAAAATAAATATAGTATATCTTGCTAAAAACTCAACGTCTCCCCATGGAAAACCTCTAGGATGGGAAATTGTAATATGCTCAAAATACCAACACTTTGTAGTGGAAAAGCGATATCGATCCTTAACCTCTTCCGAATACTCCATGAAAAAATCTCCTGTAAGTCTCCACTAATAATACAGGGGCTATATAAATACAACCCTCTGCTCAATCTTGTCATCCATTACACCTGACATCTTCCAAGGAAACCCACTGCCTCTAGATTCCAGAAAGGAAAAACATGTAATCCAAATCATCATAAGGATCATCAAACTACAAACCTTTGTCTCAAGGGAATATAAATCCTGGTAGTAGAATCTGCTAGTCAGAAATCCATACCATCTACATCAGCACCATATAATCACCCCATCATATCAACCCTCTATGAATCCTCAATCAACTATATTCCCTCTCCATGAATGTGAAATCTCGTAATCATGTGTACATCCTCCACAATGATCATCATCTCACCCATGTACAACAAAAAGTGCAAGTAGCAGGATCCCACCTCTCCACAAAAGTTAACAACAACCCTCTAATGTATGGATATGTGATGTATATATAGTGATGAATCACCCCAAGCCCTCATGATTTAAATGTAACCAATCCTCATCCGATAAATAGGTCATCACATCCTCTAAAATCATTGGAATCTATCGCCGATAATCAATTTATATCTCACTTGCATACACAAGACATGAAAAACATGGATTAGAACAATTTTCAATCACAATTCGATCAAATTTATATAAAATAATCCCAATTTCCAACGATTCAATAAAATATCCATTGATTCTAGAAAGATTCCCCCATATGGGAAATAAAAACAAAAAAATAAAAACTAACATAAAGAAGAAAAACAACAAAAACGGTTACTTACCTCCACCCGAGTGGTCCTCCCCTTCATTCCGATGTCTCCATACCCTCCACTTCTGAAATATCACTCTCCAATCACTCAATTAGACTTCTCATCTTGTAACTCACATAATGGAAATGATTTTTTCATAACCAAATCGACTAGTTACAATCACTCGTGATTCATGAAAATAACTGTTAATTCCCCTTTTTCATAAAAAAACATTTTTTCAATATAAAAATATGTTATTAAATAACACTATCCCACTTTTATAACACCTTCATCTACAAGTGTGCCTCATTTTGAGAATCTTGAATATCTTTACAACTAGAAAATCCATTACGATTCATTTTACAACCTTAGCACCATAATCCATACATCTATAGAAAACGAACCCTTTTCTTCTCTTATCACTTGGTTCTTCAAGATTTATAAATTCTATCATCGATCCCTACTATTTTCACTTAACCAAAAAATGTGTGAAAGTTTTTGAATTTATTAAAAACATTTTTCGTAAAATTTCTTCTTTGAAAAATTTGTTTGCCTTTGTGATGTCTTGTGGAAGAGAAATTGTTGTAACAATTTGTCATTTTTGAGTAATTTGAGTTCTTGGGAATTTTCCTTTGCATTGCAAGAATCTCGGGTTTATGGAAACTCATATTCCTTATTCTTTTGGACCTCAGGTTATATACATCTCCACCTTTCCTACACTTCGTCAAGTCTTTTGGTTATGGGTTTTCTTGTTTGTTAGTGAATTTTTTTGTTTGATTATTGGCTCCCACATCCTTCGATCCCCAAAACTACCTTTCTTCCGTAATATTTTCACTCATCCTTAATATTGCAGACTTTATGGGTTTTTAGAGAACTCTCATTCTTGTGTCCCATGGGCCTTGTGTTCTCCACCGGTCCGACTATCTTCCACTTGCCTCGGTTCCTTTGTATTCTGATATTTTTAGGTGTTCAAATAACTTTTGTCCCATATGCATCTTGGTTTACTATTCCCCACAATCCCACCTTTTCCACACACTAAATCCTTTCCTATATACTGAGGATATTTCATAGATCCGAGCCCCTCATGTCCCTAGTTCTTTCGTGCTTTCATTTCCCTCAAATTTCTTTCATAACCACAATGCAAAGGAAAATTTGGTAAAATGTTCCACATACGCTCCTCTTTCCCGCAATACACTTCAATTTCCTAATTAAACATTTATACACATCCTTTTTCAAACGAAAAATCATAAAAGAGGTAAATTAAGCCATTTTTACCATCGTAAGTCATGAATTATAGCTAATTCCCTCGTCCATTTCCATTCACATACCATCAAAGTTATTTCCTAACCTTTCCATCATGAAATATAAATACGGAGGTTATGAACACATTTCATTCCTCAAAACATCGTACCCAATATTGGGGATAATTATAGTTGGCATATTGATTTTAATGAATTCTGGTTCCATATTTCTTTATGCAAACCCGACTCTCATGGCTCAATGCATTAAAGATACTTGGATTTATCATCTCAGTGGTTTCCCTATATTAGTATAATGTGAAAACACCATTTTAGCTTATCCTTCTTATTTTTCTAGATTCAAAATAAATAAAAGACCCTCAAATGATTAAACTAGATGTTAATTACAAACTAGATGTTATTGAAAATGCCAATAATATCACTAGGGCATAAGCTCAAGGACTTTTGAAAAAGTTAAGGAGAAGTATAAAACAATGATAGCTAAGTCTTAGTTCAAAGTTCCAAAAAAGGAGCATCCAGGATACCTAAGGTTATGTACAAGGCCAATTTCAAAGAAGAGTTGTCCGATATAATCACTTTGTTATCTAGAATCATAGGTCTTCCCTCAACCAATGATTTTTAGTTTTGGATGTGTCATTATATAAACATTATTTGTGAAGGAAGTAAATCCTGAACTAGGGAGAGATAATTTGTGAAAACCTTAGTGAACAATTAGTCAATGTGTAGCAGAGAAAATCTTTCTACATGACCTCATATTTGATGTACACCATTACAACATACAAATTCTGGTTAGGTATTACACTATTAGATGACAAGAAGAATGAACCAAGGTATTATTGCTACCCACAACCAACTCTTGAAAATAGAAAACATTTGTAGACACCTAAATTCCGCTTTTGCAACCTTATTTCTAAAAGCAAACAAATCACTCTCATTATTACGATTTCCATTATAATTAGTGATTTCTTATAATTAAATAACATTTCATACCATTTTGGTCAATTAACAATAGTTTTTATTACCTAACAAATTTCACATTTAGGATACAACTTTACGACCCATCATAAGTCAAAATCCTCTTCTAAACAGATAATTAGTGATTGTTAGTGATATTAGCTAATTAAGCCTTAATCATGATTAACAATCCTTTATCTACTTTATACTTTTAGTCCCACGTACCAAGATGTAATTTTTCCATAAATAAAAAACT
The DNA here is from genome assembly GCA_018340775.1 of Taxus wallichiana var. yunnanensis. NCBI lineage: Eukaryota > Viridiplantae > Streptophyta > Pinopsida > Cupressales > Taxaceae > Taxus > Taxus wallichiana. Next base: position 419,780,966 of record CM031233.1, read on the forward strand.
ATAAAAAGGATTAACCACATACCTTAAAACTTTACGCTATGCTTTTAATTGCATATCATATAAGAAATATAATTAAGAGCCTAGCTCAATCTTTGCCTCCAATCTTCACATTAGGTAGTAGAGGGGTACCCAACTTGGTCTTGTAGAATTTTTTTGCAGAGACCTTCTCACCTCTTGTGATGTAGTAAAAACACAAATTTTATTTCCCTCAAATATCTATTTAATTATATGTTAGTTAGAAAATCATACTAAGTATGCATGCTCTAGCTAAGATTGATTGATATACCATGTCGATCTTTCAAGCATTACCTTCATCTTTTATCATTGATGTAAATATTGTTAGATTCATAAAGCATTTGATAATAGACTATTTAGTGCTATTATTATTAGTGTATATTTGATTTGAACTTTTAGTAGTCTTCATTTGGCATGCCCGGTGGGAGCTTACCCCATTGCATTCATTTTTAAGCTTATTAAATTAGTTTCAAAGTTTTTAGTTTTATGCTTTCTAGATTCACTTCAAATTTTCTAGATTAGTTTCAAGTTTTTTAGATTAGTTTCATGCTTTCTAGATTAATTTCAAGTTTTCTAAATTATTTTCAATCTTTCTAGATTAGTTTCAAGCTTTCTAGATTAGTCCCTCAAGCTTTTTAGATTAGTTTCAATATTTTTAGAGTAAATTTCAAAGTTTTGAAAATTAATTTTTCAATTTTGATAGTTTTAACTAGATTAGTAGTATATGTTGCATTTTGATGTTCTTTGTAGGATCTAAGGAGGTAAAGTGTTGTCAAAATTCTAGCAAGAAGTCAAATATTTGATATTTTTCATGTTTTTCTTGTCAAAACCCATGTTTTGACTAGCTATAATAAATTTGCACACCACATCTTCAATGTTGTGCCCACATTCATAAAGGAATGTTCACGTATCCAAAGACATGCTCTACTCTACTAGCCGTGCCCATGCTTCACTAGATGTTCTTGCATTCTATTGAGTTTTCATCCTTTGTGTGTTGGTCACACTGATTCTTCAAAGTGCGCACCAACATCTCTTCGGCCGCGCCCATGTAAATTGACTATGTAAATTTTAAATATTTATGTTGATGCTCATAAGGTCAAGCCCGTGTTATATGAGATGTTCTAATTCTAAAAATATCATGCTACATTGCTAAGGGGTGCATTGGCGTGCTAAGGTAAAGTTGGTTCAAATTTCAAATTTGTAACTTTTAGTTTTTGGTGCTTCTATCATTTTCTAGGGATTTTTAGCTAGTCTTACTATATATTTTCTAATTCATAGGAGGTTTTCTAAAAAAATGGCTTAAGGTTTGATGACTGATTTTTCTCTCATTATTTTTATGAGTTTGGAATAGGGATATGTATGTTGTTCTCTTGTACTTTCTCGTGATCCCGAGAATAAAAATCACCTCTAAACCTTCTTTTGCTAATTGTAGAGTAAGTAGGAGAAATCATCATTCATTTTTATGCTTAAGGGAATAAACTTTCATTTTGGCATGTATATGATCTTTTAGTTTAAGATATTTTCCATTTGATAAATAATCAAGGATAAGGCTTGTGTATGCTCTTCTCTTGCACCTAGTGTGATCTTGAGAACCAAAAACAACCTTAGTTTTTCATTAAAAAACACTTGTATTAATTGGGAATAAACCTTGATTTATAAATTTTTATGGTGGTTATTTGATTTACAAATTTTTCATTACTATCTAGTTGGGTTACTTGTTGTGTATGCTCTTCTCTCACATCCTTGGATGATCTTGAGAACCAAAAGAAACATTTAATCCTCTTTCTATGATATTGTAGATATTTTTGCACTATTTAATATTTGTCTGAAGGACCTAACACTAGCCAAAGAAAGGAGAATATAAACAAAAATCTAATTTATAGGCATGTTATAGGTTTTTAACAATGGTCTAAACTAAATTTCCCAATCCAAAACATAAGAAAACACACCAACACATTATTCAACACACTATATTGCAGTTTATGTTAAGAGTTAGGGTTTGTCTACTTAAAACTAGGAGAAAATTCCTTTGGCATAATCCTTAAGATAATAAGAGGAATGCTCCTAGGAACCCAGTAGTCCATGTAAGAGGGGACCTTATGGATGAAACAGAAAGTGCTCCAACAACTAATTGATTAGTATGCCTTGGTGAGTTAGAGTCAAAGTTATCTTCATTGAGACCCAAGTGAAAATACAAATAAACACATTTATTTTCTCATTATATTGAAGGGGGTAAAATAAATTATGGATACTCGAAGGATCACTCCTTGGAAAAACAATCTCGTAAAGGTAATTTATGACACCTAGAGAGAGAACACCTAGGAAAGCTTATGGCTTAGAGCCAATTTAACTTAGATATCATGTTCTATAGAGCTCTCACAAAGTTGCAAATCTTTTGGATTCAAAACCTTATTATACGAACAAGGTGAGAGTCCATTTAAGTTGAGACATCATGATATTCATCACGAAATATACGATGTGTTACTCTTGACTAGTTTATCACTTGTCCTAAGACAAGGTGAAACTCTATCAAAGTTAAATTTAGTTTATTTCATCACCACTTGGTTTACACCTTTATTTTATTTTTTCCCATTTTGGGAAAAAAGATAATAACATACGTAGATACCGCTAGACATAATTGTTTCGCCACTTTTTAGTCTACTTACATGACTTGGTTGCATGATGATGAAATGCAAGTCTTGAAAGTGTGAATGGTACATCGTAATGATCTAATAGGCCCTTTTGTCTCAAACTACTATTAATCCTTATTATCATTGTAGTTAGCTTGTCTTATCACTAAATTCTTTTGATTTTTTATGTTGCCCACATTATATCCATACAATTGTGATATTTACATATTGTTTCCATTGTGAAAATTTTCTTGAATCTCTAAATTGTATTGTTACGTTGCTGCGCACGCATAATAATTCCTTGATATACTTAGGTATAGTTTTTACATCCTAACCTTGTCTTGGGTTTTTTTAGTGTTTAGGTTACATTGTCCTAATGCCATTTTAATAATAAAATCTTTCTTTCTTGCAAATACTTGATTAACATGTACAAATAGCATCATTATGTTTCTCACATTTGTAACTTCCATTTTACAAGATTTAGACTTCATTAGTGTCAAAAAAGTTTTTTTAGTATACCTTGTTAGAGGAATGCATCAACACTTTCTTAACATTTAGGTCTTGTTTATTTCAAACTTGGCCTAACTAGTGATATTGTGTTGTCACTATTTGTTTCAAACCTATCTCAAAAAACCATAGGGAGTAAAATTTTGTTGTGATTGGATTTGAGTCTTATACGTCATTATATTTTTATAGATATATCTTGTAATATATTACCTTTCTAGGGTAGATCATTCTTTATTATTTTGTTTCCTTGACCCATTGGATTCATGAATTTTTGATAATCACCGTTCTTTGTGACGAATTAACATCATTATAGTACAAAAATTTCTTAGGGTCCCTATTGGTAAACCTTAGTAAAATATTTCATGTTATTCCCCCTATTATAAGAATGGGGTATCGAAGTTAGGAAATGAGCCCTTTAGAAATGATAACCCGAGTTTTAGAGGATAAAATAATGATTGATCATAGTCTTGGTGAGGACAATTCTCCTTATGCAGATATAGAACGTCATCCACCCAAATTTTATGATTACTTTTTTCAAAACAAGCATGAGGTCCTTTTACATGTCGTCAAATTAGGAGAAAAATTTCCTTCTACTATAGAACCTTCTCTTATTATCGGCATGGTTCGCTAAGAAGAATAAATAGACCGTCCTCTCTTTGTAATATCAATAATATAATAAACCCAAGTCATGCCTCTACTTCTAGAAGTTTAGAATGATGAGTAAATACCTTTTCAAAATGATGGAGTCTATCGGATACCTATTATTAGAGTAGACTATGAAGGCCGCGAGGAACATGCTCATCATGAGTAACCTCCTCTTAATGAAGATCATAACAAAGTACCTACTCAAGAGGTAACATTAGAATAATAAGAACAAGCTGTCACTCACCTTATGGAAAGTTTAGCTTCACATGTAAATAAGGAATAAAGAAAAAATTTAAAACAAGCTATACTAAAGCCCAAACCTAAAGCTTTGTATCATGAGTTCTAAATAAATGCTCCTCGACGGAGACATGAAAATACCCTTATGAGGAATTGTTTTTATAAAACAAGGGTAGGAATACACCTAGATTCAACCCTTCGTATATGCCTACGCCATCTATAAAATACCAAATATTCAATCAAGATTGGTCCGCCATGAAGAATGCCTTTCTAGATTTACAAAAAGGCAAAATTGGTAACAATAAGAAGTTCCAGTTTAATGAGTTATGTGCTTATAATTTTAATAGAGCCATGTTATAGGTACCTTTCCCAAATCAAATTCATTTTAAAAATTTGTATAAGTAAAAGGGAATATTTAACCCTCGAGATCATATCAAATATTTTTACAATAGGTTGCGTATAGCAAAAACTGCCTTATTCACTTATTCCCACAAATTTTAGGAGGAAAGAATTAGAATGGAATTTACACATCCCCAAGCGATCTATATCTACATATTTGGAATTAGTTAAAATTGTGTACATCACTTTTATTTTAATATAGAGAGTGATGTTACGATGCTACATCTTTACAATGTGAAACAATGAAACAATGATAACTTTGTTTCTTTCCTACAATGATGGAGAGGGTTAGCTAGTTTATTTCCTTGTTCCCAAGCTTAAAAATATATTATAAGTATATTTTTCCTGACCTCCACCCTAACATTACATTTTACTCATAATTTATTATGGTAACATGTTCGAAGAGTTAATTGAAAAGGGGATTCAAATTGAAAAAGTGTTGTTAGCTCGAGGGACTCTAAAACCCTTTTCACGTGATCATAATGATTCTAAACCTAATGAGAATTTTTTTTTGTTCATAATAATAACAAAAACAACATTGGTGATGGAATAGTAGAATCTAAGCAAGTATAATTTGTTCAAAACCACACACCTTTGAAGCTTGCAAAGGGAGCTCTACCTACGTAATACAAATGTCATACTTTCACCCCTCTATCTGAATCAATATCATCAGTTTTAATTTAGTTAGAAGCCATTAACATGGATTGATACCTGAAAACAAAACCATACAAGGAGGATACACCTAAATCATCATGGTTTAGGGAGAATGAATTGGGAAAATTTTATCACATAGACAATCATAAAAATGATAAGTGTTTGAAATTAAAACACTACATTCATGATCTAATTGACAATGGTGATATAGAAGTAGATTTTTCCACCTCTACCAAATCTCCAAACACAAACATGGATATATTCAAAGAACCTTTCCCCAAACACAAAGGAAAGGAAAAGTAGGATTAGGGACAATCATCTAAAAATAAGAGTACTAACTATGTGTCCAAAACAGACCGCTTGGACATTTTTAATGCCTTAATAGGATGTGTCAATCCACCTATTGAGAAAATAAGCATAATTAAAATTAAATCAAGGTAGCGTGTCATGTAAATGTAATGAGATCACCTTGTTATTTCATAACCTCCCCCCCCTCCTCAAGAGATTCATTATGACGTATTAGATCAATTGTAGAAAATAAAAACTAAGATTTTCATCTTAGACCTTCTCATAATTTCTAACATGCATAAGGATATCCTTTGTAAAACCTTTCAGGGATCAAGAGTATCTATTGATATTGACCCAACACATTTACAAGAAATGGTAGCACAAATAACTCCTTCAAACACATAGCCTTTAGCCCCATAGAAATATTACAATAAAATCCCTCCCATAACTTTCCCTTACATATTGAAGTAAAAATCAAGTGTAAGAAAGTAAAAATACTGCTTGTGGACAACGGATTGGGTCTAAATATTTGTACTCTTAAACTAATTCATCAACTAGGATGCATAGAAGTTGAGTTGGAGACAAAGGTCATCACCATAAAGGAGTATGATGATGAAGAGTGACAATGCTAGCCAAGATGTGATCACTTTCTCACTAGAATTTGGTCCCATAAACCATGATATGAAGTTTCATGTATTAGACTGGGAGATCCCGAACCCTTACTCATTACAAATAATTATGAGGATATTTACCCATAATCTACAAGCATCCTTCTATGGATATTACTATTCCTATTCAAACCAAGTCCCTCGCTTCATGAGTGGATCTAGATACATTGTCTCCCAAGGAAAATTATGCTTCTACATCAAGATCTCCCATTTCTATGTGGTAGATGAAAATTAGAGATAATGGCTTATGAGATTATAATCTTCAGCAAGCCCTTCTAGTTCACAATATTCCCTTATTAGCACAAGCACATGGTAAGTCATGTTATAAGTTCCAAATAACTAGGGAGTGGTTCCCTTTCGATACTTTCACTCCGGATGGCTTACTAGAAGATGAAAGGATACTCAAAGATATTGTGTTTCATCTTGAGGATGATGAAATGGATTTATGTTACCGATTAGCTAAGTATGTTATTCCTAAATGAATAATATGTACTATGGGATATAAAGGACGTGACTCAAGATCAAGCCGAGAACAAGGTCCATTACAAATTCTTTCAAAACTTCATCATATACAGGGTAAGCCTAATATTGGCATCTAACTCGTGGTTCTTCTCTTACAGAGCTAAATGGTACCTCTTCTGAATGTGAAGATAGTTCATTGAAAATTTAAAGTGAGACCGATTCCCGATGTAGTCTTCATAAAGAATTTTCCTCCATGAACCTATTTTTGACACGATTATTGTCACTATAACCCTCATTACATCCCTTACCATTAAAAATTAAACCTCATTTACCCATCACTCATGAATTGGGAAAAACTATAACACGTACCCATCAACGTATTTTAGAATGATGAGGCTATTGGCGAGTTCCTTTGCATTCACGAAAAATTCTAAGAAATGACCATAAGATAGGGTTTTTATCCAACTCAACACATGTGTTTATAATGGGGTGGAAGCAAAGTTATGTGGTCATGTAAGTATTAAAATAAGTAAGGGAAAAATTCCTACATAAAAGACTTACAGATAGGAAAATTCCAACTCCTATAGTGAAAACCTCTTTGAGACACTTGTGGAAAAATAGACGAGAAAAACCCACAAACAAGATAATGGACCCACTTCAAGATGAAACTTTCTTTGAGCCACCTTTAGTAGAAGAGGATATTAATTTTCCTCCCGGTCCTATGTGTATGGAAGACGAGTCCAAGCTCTTTGGTGGAGGAGATAATAGATGTTAATATTGGCATAGAAGAGTTACCCGAATGGTTATGTTGGGAGATTTGATCTCATCCCAAGAAAAAAAAATTTTACAACACTTTTGAGATAATTTGAAGATATTTTCTCTTGGTCTTATGTATACATTCTTGGAATTGATCATGTGCTAGTGGTTCACAATCTTGTTGTATGCCCGATGCCAAGCCCATAAAACAAAATCTATGAAATATGCATCCTCATGTCGACTTGTTTGTTAAAACATAGTTAGAAAGGTTATTAGAAGTAGGCTTCATCAAGCCTATTAATTATTCAAAGTGAATTTCTAATGTGGTACCGATTCAAAAAAATCTGGTCAGTATCAAAGTGTATACTGATTTCCAAGATATTAATAAATCTTGTCCTAAGGATGAATTTCCTCTTCCCAACATCAACATGATTGTTGATTCGACAACTGGTTATGAGATGCTATCACTCATGGATGGCTTCTCAGGATATAACCAAATAAATATTGTTGAGGAAGACCAACACAAGAAAAATTTTACTACCCCATGGGGGACATTCTGTTATCAATTCATGCCCTTCGCCTCATGAATGTAGGCACTACCTATCAACGAGTAATGAATGTAATATTTTATGACATGTTAAGTGACATAATGGAATAATATGTTGATGAAATATTTGAAAAATCCAGAATCGGGAAGAGCACCCAAAGATTCTTTGACATGTTTTTCAAATGCGTCTAAGGGACTTAAAGGTCCAACTTAACCTAAAGAAATTTTTCGTGGCGTGTTATCGGAAAATTACTAGCATTCAATGTTTCAAGGAGAGGAATAGAAGTAGATCCTGTAAAGGTTGCTACTATACATTAAATTCCTCCTTTGAGGAATATAATACAATCATGAAGATTACAAGGAAAGATCTAGGCCATTAGATGGTTCAACTCTCACTTATAGATAATTGTCATACATTCATGTATCTTGTCAAGAAACATAACAAAAGCAAGTTTTTATTTACTTAGATACTATTTGGATAAACCCCCTATTCTAATGCCACCCATGGTAGGTGAAACCTTGTTACTCTACATCTCGCCACACACTTTTTGTTTGGGGCGGTGTTGGCCCAATATGATAAGGAGAAGAGAGAAATTTTTTTGTACTACTTAAGCAAAATGTTGATAGATTATGAGCTCAACTATCCTCGATCAAAAATGATTATTTAGCCATAGTTTTTTCCTTTCAAATACTACATCACTATTTTCTAAATAATAAGGTCAAGCTTATTTCAAAGGCTGATCCATTAAAATACTTATTGTCAAAATCCACACTCACAAGAAAGATGGCGAATTGCATCATCTTATTGAGTGAGTTTGACATTGAGTATGTACACTAGGAATTAGTGAAGGGATAGGTTTTAGTAGACCAACTAGTGAAGCTCATCTACTAGGTCCTGAAACATTGAGTCTGGAGATTCTACACACATCTAAAATGTACCTTGAGGAATTTATTGTATGGCAACTATACTTTGATGGCTCTTTTACCTTTCATGGTTTAGGTGTTGGAGTTGTGTTGATCACTCCTATAGGAGACTTGATCCCTCAGGAATTTTGACTTGGATTCCCATGCAAAAATAATATAGCATATTATGAGGCCCTCATCCCGGGATGAAGCTAGATATTAATTAGGATACAAGGAAAGTAAATATAATTGATGATTTCATGTTGATTATAAAATAAGAGACAGATGAATAAAAACTTAAAAATGAGAAACTTCTTCCATACAAGAGAATGGTTGATTCTTTAAAGGATTTCTTTAAGAAGATAACATTTGAAAAATACTAAGAGCACAAAAATAGAGTAGTGGATTTTATAGCTATAGTGGGGTCCATGTTAATCACTCTACCTAAGAACAATGATATGCCATTCTTCATTGAGCATATAAGAATGCCAAAATATGACATTCCAAAATCCATTTTAGTATGAGAATTTTTTATTCCCTTTTCCCCATGGTATTTTGAAATATTTAATTACCTTCACAATGGAACCTTTCCCATACCAATAAATTAAAATTCATCAAGTGTATAGCCTACTATACCCTACTTGGGGGCACCCTCTTCCACGGAGGCTATTATGGGAATTTATTACGCTATTTAAATTTAGACTTATCCATCCAAGAAATCAAAGAGGTGTACAAAGGTATCTATGGGGATCATACTAATGGGATCATCCTAGCAAAGAAGATACTAAGAGTAGGCTACTATTGGCCTACCATGGAGAATGACTATTTCAAACATGTGAAGAATTTATTTGATTGTCATAAGTACAACAATTTGATAGATGTGTTTCACCTGATTCTATATCATTTCTATAAATGTTGATGAAACAGATAAGGGTAAAGGCCTAGGAGGAATAGAAACCACTTTGCTAAACTAGAAAGCATAAATTTTTTGCCGGTTAAATATAGATTCCTCATCGGTGGTGGAAAAAAATCATTCCAAAAAGAGAGAAATGTAATCTCATCCTTCCAAAGCTGATCAAGCATCCACTTCATAGCCTCGATCACAAGAAATGGTTGATAAATATGTGAGATAGAAACCACTAGAAACACCTACTAGACAAGCCGCAAGGAAAGAAGGTTCTTTAGGCATCAGAATACCCAACAAGCATTTTCAAAAGGAGGGCCCCAATGCCCAAATGAGTGCCGAAAAGTAGGATAAATTCCCTTTAGTATAGTAGAACAAATGATGAAAACCAATATGAGCGTTACTATGTGGTATGCACTCTCAATTCCTTCGAAAGGAACTTACTATGTGAAGCTTTGAACAATTTTGGTACAACTGACAGATCATCAAGTCGTGGAGTAGCAACTGCTACAAGTTTGTGTCAACCAGATGGGAAAATTATTCGTAAGGTGAAAAAACCACCACCATTCTATATTTTCCTGACCATTGACAACCACCTAGTGCATAATTGCATGATCGATACCAGTGCTAGTAGCTTAGTCATGCCTAAAAACTTGATGATGTACCAGTATACAATATACACCAATTGTAAGAGGATTTGTTAAGCTGGATGGCACAACTATTAAAAATATTGGAGTTACCAAAGGAGTTCAACTTACCATCCATGCATACCTAAGTTTTTCATTCACCCAAGACATATAAGTCATTGATCTCCCTCCTTTCTTTTCCATCTTCCTATAACAAGATTTCACTACCAAGATGGGTGGTTATCTATCAGCCAATTGGTCACATATGATTCTTAGGACTCGATATGGAACAAAAATGACTATTAGGCTAGAACCAATCTACCATAGTAATGTATAACCTATACACCGTTAGTCCTATAAATGGGAATTATACCATCGAGAGATCTTGAAGAAGAAGATGTTAATCATGAACCAACCACCCTTGTTGAGGAAGTCTCTGATATTGTTCTAGATGAAGTAAGTGGATATCATCAGTATGATCCCTATGTTGATGTTTTGGTAGAAGAATAGGTTGGTTTTCTACTATTGGAAGAAATGAGATTGCGTACATACTTGCATTAACAAAGAAGATATAATCATTTTGCCACACTCAAAACACCAATAAACTTTAAAGGACTGTGGAAATTGTTCTTTGATGGCTTGAGAAGTAAGAATGGATCTAGTGTTAGTGTTATATTACTTTCTCCGAAGGGAGATAAATAATTAACATCTTTCCAGTTGCAATTCAGTTGTACTAACAATGTTGTTGAATACGAGGCCCTTTTACGAGGAATTCGGGTAGCCCAAAGGAAGGAATCGAAGACCTAAATATTTTTGGAGAAAATGAGTTGGTTGTTCATTAAGGGATGGCATGCAATGCATCCAAATATGATATTTTAAGATCATACAAGAATTTATTCAGGGACTTAATTGAATATTTCAAAGCTTTTGGGATGCATGCAATACCTAGAAATTAGAATCAAGATGTTGATAGGATTTCTACAATCATCTCGCAATATAACATACCTATTAATATCATGAAAGAAGGGCATTTATTTTTCAAAATGGTGGTTTGACCTACGATCGCTGATAATGTGATTAGTTTACAAGTGTTCGATAAAGTGCCAACCAAATTTTCCTTTTCCTACAAGAAGAGGTGGAGTTTGCTGTAAAAATCAAGATAAGTTACAAGAATCATATGGTGATAAAATCATACACTTGAAAATAAACAAACTATAAAAAGGCTTAGTCACTTTGGAATCCATCTTCAATTGAGATGATCAAGCCAAAAGAAAAATCTCTAACATGGTGGTAAAAGAAGAAGATTTTAAGGAAGTCAAGGTAGCAAATGAAAATTTTCTGAAGATCGGTAAAGTGTGTACTTCAAGAGAAAGAATCATTCATTAAACATTTTCAAGAGTATCACAACATTTCTACATTGAGCTACAAATACCTGCATGGTTTTGATCTAGGTATAACACAACATACCATCAAATTGGATCCTAATTTCAAGCCACTTTGTTAGAAACAGAGGCCAATTAATCAAAAAATTGAGCCACTAATGAGGAAGGAGATAACCAAACTCATCGAGGCATGTATAATTTTTCCTATCAAGCATTCCTCTTGGGTAACCAATCTTGTACCTGTAAGGAAGAAGAATGGAGATATTTGGTTGTGCATAGATTTTAGGGATTTGAATTATGTGTCATTGAAAGAAAATTATCCTCTTCCATCAATGGAGTAGATCCTTCAAACATTGGCAGGAGCTTAAATATTTATTTTTCTTGATGGATATTTGGGTTACATAAAATTCTCAGTTCAAGACGACTTTCACTACCAAGTGGGGCACATATGTCTACAAAAATTGCCATGTCCCTTAAATTCAAGAGAGGATTTTAGGGTTCCTCACCCAAGAAAATGATGATATGATGGAGCAACCAATTTCTTTCTTCAATCAATCCCTTAAATACTATAAGCTTAAATATTCATTCTTTGAAAAAAATTCTTTGTGGTTATTCGATCTTGGAATAAAGTTAAGCACATGTTGTCCAATAACAAAATTCATCCGATGGTGTCTCATCCAGTGTCAAGGAATTTTTACTAAACAAAGAGATGAAGAAAAAGTGTGCTAGATGGATTACCAATCTTGTTAGAGGTAAAGGTTTATGTCAACAACTTACTGGAGACATGGAATCAAAAGGTGATGAGGATGTGACATTCCTAAATACTAATGAGAGTGATGATCAAGTTGATTGGTTATCCAAAATGAAGAATTTACTTTTCTATGGAGTATATCCTATGAACATGGATAAAAATAAAAGACAGACTTTTTGTCATTAGTATATCCGATATGTTATGTTAGATAGCATTATCTTTTGAAAGGATTTGAATAGCATTCTCCTTCTGTATAGTACTATAACATGTAAGTAAGATACTATAAGAGTTTCATAATGACCTATCTAGAGACATTATTCTCAGTAAAAACAATGGCTAGAAAGATCATGTGAGTGAACTACTATTGGTAAGATTTTTTGAAAGATGCTCATAACTCGGGTAGGGAAGTGTAAGGAATGTTCCCTTTTCACTAGAAATCAGAATTTTGTAGCTCTTTCACTTCATCGAATTCAAGTGGATCAACCATTTTTTCAATGGGGTTAGATTTCATCGAAATTATTAACCCTCCATTTAGTGATGGACATAAATGGGTCCTTACTACAATGGACTATCTTACTCAATGGAAAGAGGCTATTGTTGAAGGATAGCAATGAGAAGGAAGTTCTTGATTTCTTGGAAAGTATAATGATAACGTTTGGTGTCCTATTTATCGTCATTTCAAACAACACAATGAATTTTCTTGGTATGAAGTTGAGTGAATTGGTTGTTAAGAATGGGGTCTACCTCAAGACTTCATCTAATTACTATACACAAGGAATTGGATTGGATGAGTCTAGGTATAAAAACCTCATAAGGATTATTAATCACACAATAGATACTAACAAGAGGACTTGGTATACACATCTTAATACTACCTTATGGGAAGATCGGGTCACACCTAAAAGGGTCATAGGAAATTCTCCTTTCGTGTTTGTATATGGAAGGGAAGAAACACTTCCGCTCTCCTTGTAGTTACCTTCTTTAGAGTTAGCTGATCAAATTTAAGTCATGGAGAGTGATCCTATGACAGTAAGGTTTGTTGAACTCGTGGAGCTAGAGGAAATACAAAACAAGTATATGAAGAATTTGGAGCAACATCAGGCTCAAGTTAAGAAATATTTTTACAAGAAGGTGTCTGATAAGAATTTTCAAGAGGGAGACTTAGTTCTCAAATGGGATGAAGACAAGACCAATCAAGGAAATCATGCCAAGTTTGATGCTCTTTGGAGTGGGCCATACATCATCACAAGTTCCGAAGAGGTAAATTCATTTCATCTATCTAGGCTCAATAGATGAGATTTGGCCATTCATGTGATTTGGATACACCTAAAAGCTTGTTTTTGAGAATCATTTTGCCCCTGTATAGTTTAGTTAGGTGTTTTCCTTGAAGTGCTTATGCACATTATTGTCTATATTTGTTCTTTTTCTTTTCTTATTGTTATGTTTTTCATTGTTCTTGCACACTATTTTATCATTGGAGTTTTTAAAGGTGAAGAAAGGTTCAAATTTTCCATAAGAGTTTCTATTGATGGAAAATCATAGCACCCCTAAATTTTTGCAACTTGATGGGTTGAGACTCTCAGTGCGATTGCATAACATGGAGCTTTTCCCAAGTGTGGGACCTTGTGAAATCGGAAAAGCTCTCCTGGATGAAGGCCGCTTTCTATTCCTCTGTTAAGATGCACATTCTCTTGTTATAGTTAGTTTTCAATTTCCCTAAGTGATTTGGCACAAGTTTTGTTGCTCTCGGGTTGATTTTCTATAGTTCGATTGTTGTCGAGAAAGAAGTTGCGGTATCGGGCTTGGGATCAAATATCAAGTTGGTTTCAGGTTATTGCTTATGACTCCATGCCCAATCGATTGCTAAAAGGACACTAATCTTCTACCTAGTAGGTAGGTTATCCCGTTGAGTCACCAAATTGTTGTATATATTTTCACCCTCGGGTAAAGGGTGCACAACACGGAGTGTCGACAAGGAAAATTCACGCCCATGGCGCAGGTCGAGGCGCACAACTACAACCGTCGACATGAAAATGGATGCACCCATGGCGCAGGTAAGAAGATGTTGACATGCCAAAAGTTGCACCCATGGCGTAGGTCGAGGCACATAGCAAGAAGTGTCGACATGGCGAAAACTATGCCTTGGCACACGTAAAGGGTGCACAACACGGAGTGTCGACAAGGAAAATTCATGCCCATGGCGCAGTCAAAGGCACACAACAAGAAGTGTCAACATGAAAATGGATGTGCCCATGGTGTAGGTAAGAAGATGTCGACATGCCAAAATTCATGCCCATGGTGCAGGTCAAAGGCGCACTGTGAAGAAGTGTCAACATGGCAAAAATCGCGCCTTGCACACGTAAAGGCGCATAACACGAGTGTCGACAAGGGAAAAGTTGCACCTTGCGCATGTAAAAAGATGTTGACATAATTAAATTCACACCTTGGTGCACAGAAAGAGGTGTCGACATGTAAAAATTTACACCCATGGTGCAGGTAAGAGGCGCATAGCAAGAAGTGTCGACATGCAAAAATCATGCCTCGGCGCATTTAAAGGGTGCACAACACGAAGTGTCGACAAGAGAAAAGTCACACCTTAGCGCATGTAAGAAGATGTCGACACAAATAAATTCACACCTTGGCACACAAAGAAGGTGTTGACATGTAAAAAGTCACGACAAGGCGCAGGTAAGAGGCGCACGACAAGAAGTGTCGACATGAAAATGGTTGCACCCATGGCGCAGTAAGAAAGTGTCGACATGCAAAAGTCGCACCCATGGCGTAGGTAAGAGGTGCACAGCAAGAAGTGTCAAAATGGAAAAATCATGCCTTTGTGCACATAAGAGGATGTCCACACAAATAGGGATGCACCTATGGCGCACCTTTAGGAGGCACAACATTCTCGAATACGACAGAAGCGGACCACGACCCGGATATTCGAGGCGGCCATAACTTTTCACAGGAGCTCTGGATTCATGCAAGGTTTGAATTTTTGGAAAGCTTACAAGGTCCTTTGTCCAACTACACCTGGATATCTTTAATTGGGTGGGAAAAAGTTCTTAAAAATGCAAAATACAGTTCGCCACTTTTTGGGTTTGCTAGGGTTCTCACCTATCACCATAATGAGATGAATTAAATGCAACTCCGGAGGTGGTTGGGGTAGATTTGGATTTCCTCTCTCTTCCCTCTCTCATTCTTCTTATAAATTGTAAGGAGGGGCTTATTTCTAAAGGTTGGACATCCTTGTTTTACCCCTCCCTTCTCCTCTTGCTATAGGTGGATTTTGTGGAGTTCAAACCTCCCATTTAAAACTATAATGTAACTTTGTCTCTTGGTATTTTGTAGTGTATTGTATCAACATTTGGAGAAAATAATGCATGTCTCGTGGATGATTATAAACCCTCTCTGTGTTCATTTTTCATCCTTCGATCTTTCACTACAAATTTTGTTATATGTGCATGATCTTGCATTACATTTTATAGGTTTGTGTTTATTGGCAAGACAGGTGTTCTTCATTCATTGGTGCATCACCTTTGTTAGTTTAGGTTTTATTTTTATGCATCTTCTTACCCATGTCTCCTTGGCAAGTTAGTTTAGGTTTTTGAGTAAACCCTCTGCATTTTTATGTGTGCATATGAACAGAGGAATAGGAACCGGCCTTCATCCGGAGAGCTTTTCCGATTTCACAAGGTCCCACACTTGGGAAAAGCTCCATGTTATGTAATCGCATTGAGATTCTCAACCCATCGAAGTTGCGCAGACATTTAGGGTGCTTTGTGATTTTCCATCAACATTTTTGGCACGCTTAGTGGGACCAAGAGGTCATTCCATAAGATTTGAAAAATTTTCAAGAAATTTGCACTAAAAATTGTAGGTTTTACAATTTCAGATTTTTCACCTTCCGAGGCTTAACTTTGAAATCGATTTTCAAGTTCTTAACTTGCTAAAAAAGTCAAAATTTCACCAGTTGATAGATCGGGGATAATATTCAAAAGGGTATTCTTAGAGTTTTGGGATTTTGACTTTAAAAATTTCACGATTTTTTGTACTTTAGGTTTTCTCAAATTACTTGCATGACCCGAGTTTCGTCTCACATACCTTTTGGGGATTAGTAACTATAGAATAGGACCTAATAATTGAATTGAGGAACTATACCTTCAAGGTTTGAAAATTCTATTTTTAATATTTGTCAGGTTTGGTGTGTAACCTGGCATAATCTAGCCTTTTGAGGCTCATTATCTAACACATCTGGTGACTCCGAAGGGGTAGAATTCAGCGGTGTAGCAGCAAAAGTTACCCAGGCATATGAGAAGAATTCGAACCAGGTCTGATACTCGAGAAGAGGGGCTATTTTTCCACTTGCAACTATCACCAGGAAGAGGAAGGAGAGGAAGAAGACCACAAAGATCACCATCTCCACCTAACAGGACTTTATCAACCCCTCCACCTGGTAGACCTTTCATCCAATCAACAAGGGTTCTTAGGCCAATCATAATGGCACAACCACCGAATCCCTTTGTCAATTTCACCGGCAGTAGTCCACTTTCCCTCAATGCACAAAATCCAGTTGTAATTGCAGCATTGAAGAACATTCCATTTTTCACTGGAGAAAATCATACCACTGCTGGTGATCATGTCAAAGACATTGCTAACGTTTGTGCAATCCATGAGATAAATGAAATGGATGTTCTTTGTCAAATTGCTAGCATCTTTGTTCAAAGGAAGGCATTGCAATGGTTTAGGAGCCTTGCATCTGGTTTCATCCAAAATTGGAATCGATTATGCATAGTCCTCCATGAGCAGTTTGGAGAAAAGGGAGACAATTTGTCTCTACTAGAACAATTGACAACTATCAAGAGAGCTCCCAATGAGTAGCTGACTGACTTCAACTTCAGATCTCAAAGGTCTTGGGATAGGATTCTAGTGGCCGTCAGGCCAACAACTGAAGGTGCTTTTCTATATTATCTTAAAGATTGGAATTCTGATATTTCTATGTTAATTCAATCTATGGGAGGCACAACCTTCCTTGTTGCTTATAGCATTACCATTAGGGCCGAAAACTATCTTATTCAAGCCGGTAAGCTGGCTCCTAGGCCTCCCATGCCCTTATACCCAAACTTAGAAAATCCAAGCACTAGTCGTGCACCCACTTTGGCTCCTATTCCCACCCTTAGAAATCAAAGTTCAAATGAAACTTCTACTTCATCCTCTAGTGCTTCAAATGAACTCCAAGATGTTATGAAAAAGTTGCGAGAACCTTGGAAATGAGCCGGTGACTATCAAAAGACAATAAGCTCAAAGTGCTAGAACGTATCGCCTCAAGCGCAATGCATGTGCTAGGCCCCCATACCAACAAAATAGGTCACCAACTTAGGCTGAAAATCAAAATCAAAGCCAAGTAAGGCCTCCCACTAATAGACCATTTCAGCCCTATAACCCCAATGTCGTATCTCGCTTCTAAACCATTAGTGCCATCTAAAAACAACATAGCTCAAGAGTATGATTGGTGTTTTCCATGCAATGAACCTCAAAACAAATCTATGTGCTTTAATGGTGCTTTGAACCAAGCCTTGATGAAGACAATCGCTGGCATTGAGGGTGAAGTGAGCCAAGAAACAAATCAGAAACAAGGGACATCTCAAGCAAAACACAGCTCCAAATGATACCGCACTTGTGAATTGGCAAGCTAAGGATTTTTGTGGCATGAATCAAACAATTTCTCAGAGTGTAGCAGCTAGCACAAGATCAAAGAAGATGAATTTTGGTGAAGGGCAGTCATTGGCCCCAAGTGATCTACAACCTTCCATCACTCCACAAGGTGTTGGTAAGCAAAATACAGTCCCAAACACGCAAGGACAGCCCAAACCACCTTCCAAACCAACTCAAATGCCAGTTGTTGTTGCCCATGCACAAGAAAGGAATGTATAGCCTAAAGAAAAACAAAGAGATCTTTCATCCCCATTTAGCATCATTGATCAAATGAAGAAGACAAATGTGAATATATCAATGTGGGAATCTTTATCCATCCCAGGCCAAAGAGATCTTCTACAAGCTGCCATGAAGAATTGGTCAACTTCGAACCAGCAGGCCCATATGCAAGAGAATGTCCTCACAAATGCTACTCAGCCTAAAGGGAATCATGGAGGACAACAAGGTAAAGTTTTGAAGCCCCCTCCATTCTATGTTTCATTAATCATTGGGGATAAACTAGTACATAATTGCATGATTGATTCTGGGGAAAGTAGTTATGTCATGCCTAAGCAAATAGCTAATTAGTTGGGTCTCCAATATGAATTCATATCAAAGGGGGTAGTGTAATTGGATGGGACAGTAGTAGAAACGGTGGGAGTGATTAAAATTTTGAATCTTACCCCGCATTCATGCCCCAACGTTCTTGTTTTGCAAGATGTGTCAGTGATAGATTTGCCACCACTCTTTGCCCTATGCTTATTAAGGGATTTCACAGCTAGAATTGGAGGCTACTTATCTGCTGACTGGTCACACATGTTGTTCAGAACAAGATATGGTACTAAGGTAACAATCAGATCCAAACCAATTGCAAACTTTCATATTGAGCCTCATACTCCAAGCTAAATCAATGCCAACTGTTCAACATTTGATCAAGAAGATTATCCAAGCACAGATGAAGCTAACACCAAAGTTGGAAGCATCCCAGATTTGACTCTTGATGAATGGGAAAGCAAGGTACATGCTTTTGATCCCTACCAAGAAATAGAAGAATCTGAGCTAGGAGTCTATTGTATACATGAAGAAAACCAGCCTATTCCTAGCATCACCAAAACAGACCATAAGGATGACAATGAGGTATGGAAATTATTTTTCGATGGATCAAGGAGTAGGCAAGGTACAAGAGGAGGAGCTATGCTTGTTTCACCTCAAGGCATCAAATATTATTCATCTTTTTGTTTCTAGTTTTCCTGTTCAAACAACACAACTGAATATGAGGCATTGATTCATGGACTTCATTGGGATAGAAAAAGGGCATAAAGAACTTGCAGGTGTTCGGGGATAGCGAGCTGATCATCAATCAAGTCAGGGGACAACATGCTACAAAGAATGACCTGTTGAAGAACTACAAGAACAAGGTATGGGACCTCGTTGAGGATTTCGAAGCTTTCAACATCATGTCCATACCCAGGAAGAAAAATGAAGCCGCAGATAGGCTCACAGCAGTTGGAGAAATGTTTGATGTGGTTAACAACATCAAAAGGGAAAAAACGTAGCCATATATCCATGTGATTGTGAGGCCAACAATTCCAGATAACAACACAAGCTGGCAGGTGTTTGAGAATGATCAACAAATCATCAATTTCTTACAAGAAGAGGCTGAATTCTCAGCTAGGAATCAAGATAGATTAGAGCAGCAGTTTGGGGATCAAGTAGTGCATTTATGGACAAACAAGCTTCCCAAGGGTTTAGTAACATTGGAGTCTATCTTCAACCCTAACGACCAGTTCCGTAAGGAAAAGGCTAACATGCAGGTCAAGAGAGAAGATTCAGAGCCAATTCTGGTTGGAGAAGGCAGAACACTTCAAATTTACAAAGTGGCCACTGAGCAGGAGAAATCAACTTTCATACAACTTTGCCAAGAATTTCCAGATGTCTTCACTTGGAGCTATGAATACTTGAGAGGTTTCAATCTAAAGTTGGCACAACATACCATAGAATTGGATCCAGATGCTAAGCCCATCAGGTAAAATCAGAGACTAGTTGACCCCCACATTGAGCCTCTAATGAAGAAAGAGCTAAACAAGCTAATAGAGGCAAGCATTATATTCCCGATCAAGCACTCAAGCTAGGTTACAAACTTGGTTCCAGTCAGGAAAAAGAGTGGAGAAATCAGGTTATGTGTGGACTTTCGAGACCTCAACATGGCATCTCTCAAAGACCATTACCCACTTCCTTCAATGGAACAAATATTGCAAGTGGTATCTAGTTCGAGAGATTCTCTCTCCTAGATGGCTACTCGGGGTATAATCAGATAATGGTGAAAGAAGATGACCAGATTCAAGATGGCTTTCACCACCAAATGGGGCACCTATGCCTATAAGAAGATGCCATTTGGGCTATCAAATGCTGGAGCCACTTTCCAAAGGGAAATGGATATGGCATTCAAGGGATTGATCAATAAAATAGTTCTGATATATCTTGACGACATCACTGTATTCTCAAAAAATGTAGCGGATCACCTCTTTCATTTGAGGTAGGTATTTCAGAGGTGTAGAAGATTTGGGGTATCATTAAATCCCAAAAAATGCATATTCTTGGCTCACGAGGGAAAACTTCTAGGCCATATTGTTTCAAAGGAGGGATTGACGATTGACCCAAAAAGAGTTGAAGCAATTCGAGCATTACCATTGCCAAGTCACAAGAAGGCTCTTCAAAGCTTCTTAGGAAGGATCAATTTTGTCCGTAGGTTTGTTCCAAACTTTGCATCTCTCGTAAAGCCAATAACGCTGATGTTGAAGAAGAGCATGAAATTTAAGTGGACATCTGAAAGCAAGGCAAGTTTTGAGGCAATAAAAGAGGCTATATCTCAAGCTCCGACTCTCTTCAATCCAGACTTCTCCAAGGAATTCATGCTATATACCTTCGGTGGTGGAGACACAATTTCTGCAATCCTAGTATAACAAAAAAAAGAAGGATTAGAACAACCAATTTCTTTATTCAATCAAGTCTTGGAGGAATACGAAACTAGGTACTCTTTCATTAAAAACATGTCCTTGCAGTGATAAGGAGCTTAAAGAAATTCAAGCACCTAGTCTCAAACAACAAGATCCAATTGCGCGAGTAAGGAATTCCTTCTAAAGATTTGAATGAAAAATGTGCGGGATGGATAACCCGTGTCATGGAATATGACATCGAAATTAAGGTTACTAAGATAGTATGTGGAAAATGACTATGTGAACAACTAGCTTTGAGTCGGAAAGTTGAAGCGGGTGATGAAAAAGAGACTGCCTTGGTACTACAGGATGGTCAAGAATAAGAAAATGATGATGTGGCCGCTCCTTGTTGGACTCGAGAATATGATACACTTCCTACGGGAAGGCCTATGCCCTCCGAAAATGAGCAAAGTAAAAGGAGATACTTCAGATTACAAACCATTCCATATGTGCTTATTGATGGTGTTTTGTTCAAAAAGGACATCAATGGAGTTCTATTGAGGTGCATTAGGACAGTCAAATTGAGAGTGTGTTACAAATTTTCACGATGAACATTCTAGAGGACATTTTGCCCCACGCATAACAGCTCTCAACATAATGAAGGCAGGGTATTATTGGCCCACAGTGTTAAATGACTGCTATACATGGATAAGAAAGTGTAAGAAATGTGCACTCTTCATAGGAAAAGAAATACTAGCAGTGCTTCCATTGCACCCAATTTTTGTTAACCAACCATTTATGCAATGGGGATTGGAATTCATCTGGGTCATCAACCCAAACTCAAGCCAAGGCCACAAGTGGATTCTCACGGCAACAGACTATTTCACCAAGTGGATTGAAGCAGTAGCGCTCAAAGAGGCAAATGAGTCTAACATACTAGACTTTTATGAAGGAATAGTGACCAGGTTTGGTGCGCTAGCCACTATCATATTAGACAATACATTGGCATTCATAGGTTCCAAGATTTCGAATAGGTTGTCAAGAATGGAATCTATTTGAGCACCTCTTGAAATTATTACCCGCAGGGTAATGGATAGGCAGAGTCCACAAACAAGAATTTGCTAAGATTCATCAGAATAACACTGGATGAAAACCAAAGGACATGGCATACCAAGCTAAAATCAGCATTATGGGCTGATAGGATAACACCAAAGAGATCTACAGGTAATTCTCCCTATAAGTTGGTCTATGGGAAAGAGGCAGTATTGCCTATATCATTAGAATTTCCAGCATTGGAGCTCATGAAGCAGTTGGAGTTGTCTGAGTTTGAACCAATGGAGACCAGGTATGCAAAGTTGATGGAATTAGAAGAAATAAGAGAACATGTAGTTTAGATGATTGAGAAGGATCAGGCCTTAGTAAAAAGATGGTTTGATAAGAAGGCAAGAGCAAAGACCTTCCAGGAAGGGGACCTAGTTCTTAAATGGGATGCAGATCGGGAAAAACTAGGAAGGCATTCCAAGTTTGATGCCATTTGGAGTGGCCCCTACATGGTCATGGGATGTAAAAGTAGTAATTCTTTCCAATTTTCTACATTAGATGGAGAAGAACTCCCGATTCTAGTTAACGGAATCTATCTTAAACATTGCTACTAAAAGGGAAAGGTTTACCCTTGTAAATATTAGCCTAGATTTCAATTCCTCTAAGTGCATATGCACATTGTCTTGTTGTAGTTAGGTTTCAATTTCCCTAAGTGCTTTGGCACAGGAGTTTTTTCTCTCAAGTTGATTTTCTACGCTTCAAATTACTTTATCCGAGAAGAAGTTGCGGTGATCGTGCTTGGGATCGATATCGAGGTTGGTTTCAGGTTATTGCTTATGACTCCATGCCCAATGGATTGCTAAAAGGCCACTGATCTTCTACCTAGCAGGTAGGTGATCCCATTGAGTCACCAAATTGTTGTATATATTTTCCCCCTCGGGTAAAGGGTACACAACACGGAGTGTCGAAAAGGGAAAATTCACGCCCATGGCGTAGGTTAGAGGCACACAAGCAAGAACGCCGACATGAAAATGGATGTACCCATGGCGCAGTAAGAAGATGTCAACACACCAAAATTTACGCCAATGGCGCAAGTCGAGGCACACAACAAGAAGTGTTGACATGGAAAAAATCGTGCCTTGGCACACGTAAAGGGCACACAACACGGAGTGTCGACAAGGTAAAATTCGCACCCATGGCATAGGTCGAGGCACACGGAATAAGTGTCGACATGAAAATGGATGCGCCCATGGTGTAGGTAAGAAGATGTCGACACGCCAAAAGTCATGCCCATGGTGCAGGTCAGAGGCGCATAACAAGAAGTGTCGACATGGCAAAAATTGCGCCTTGGCGCACGTAAAGGGCACACAACACGGAGTGTCGACAAGGGAAAAGTTGCGCCTTGGCGAACGTAAGAAGATGTTGACACAAATAAATTCACACCTTGGTGCACATTAAGAGGTGTCAACATGTAAAAAGTTGTGCTTATGGCGCAGGTAAGAGATGCGCACGCGAAGAAGTGTTGACATGGCAAAAATCGTGCCTTTGCGCAATTAAAGAGCGCACAAAGCGAGTGTTGACAAGGGAAAAGTCATGCCTTGGAACACGTAAGAAGATGTCAACAAAAATAAATTCACACCTTGGCACACGAAAAGAGGTGTTGACATGCAAAAAAATCACACCAAGGCACAGGTAAGAGGTGCACAACAAGAAGTGTCGACATGAAAATGGATGTGCCCATGGCGCAGGTAAGAAGGTGTCGACATGTAAAAAGTCGCACCCATGGCGCAGGTAAGAGGCACTCAGCAAGAAGTTTCGAAATGGTAAAAATCATGCCTTGGCACACGTAAGAGGATGTTGACACAAATATGGATGCACCTATGGCGCACCTTTAGGAGGCACAACATTACGAGCGCCGACAGAAGCGAGACCCGACCCGATATTCGACGGCCATAAATTTTCACAGGGAGCTCGGATTCACACAAGGTTTGACTTTTTGGAAATCTTAAAAGGTCCTCTATCCAACTACAACTAGATATATTTAATTGGGTGGGAAAAAGTTCTTAAAATTGCAAAATGCAGTTCACCAATTTTAGGTTTGCTAGGGTTCTCACCTACCACCATAATGAGATGAATTAAATGCAACTCTCGAGGTGGTTGGGGTAGATTTGGATTTCCTCTCTCTTCCCTCTCTCATTCTTCCTATAAATTGTAAGGAGGGGCTTCTTTCTAAAGGTTGGACATTCTTGTTTTGCCCCTCCCTTCTCCTCTTTTCTGTAGGTGGATTTTGTGGAGTTCAAACCTCCCATCTAAAACTGCAATGCAACTTTGCCTCTTGGCATTTTGTAGTGTATTGTATCAATCTTTGGAGAAAATAATGCATGTCTGTGGATGATTCTCAACCCTCTCTGTGTTCATTTTGCATCCTTCTGATCTTTCACTACAATTTGGTTATCTGTGCATGATCTTGCATTACATTTTATTGGTTTGTGTTTATTGGCAAGACAGGTGTTCTTCATTCCTTGGTGCATCACCTTTGTTAGTTTAGGTTTTATTTTTATGCATATTCTTACCCCTATCTCCTTGGCAAGTTATTTTATGTTTTTGAGTAAACCCTCTGCATTTTTATGTGTGCATATGAATAGAGGAATAGGAACCGGCCTTCATCCGGAGAGCTTTTCTGATTTTACAAGGTCCCACACTTGGGAAAAGCTCCATGTTATCCAATCGCACTGAGAGTCTCAACCCATCGAGTTGCAGACATTCGAAGTCTTTGTGATTTTCCATCAACAGTTTCATAATGTTGCTTCAGTCAAAATTCCATAGTATGTCATAGATGCCAATTATTTATCGGATGCAATATACTTCATGCTTACCATTCTAGGGAGGTCCAAGATTTTCTATACCAAGGAGACTTGAGATATATCATAGAAGATCAAACAACTTTATGATTCCAACATAGAATCCATACCCAATGGATAACTTAAGGATACTAGAATCATGATTAGTAGGAAATCATCCCCAAGAGGTCACCAAAAATGTTATCCAATTTTACCCATGGGGTAAAATTAGACAAACATGATCCTATCGTTCCTTGGAACTAGAAAAGGGCCTTCATGAGGAGTTTCATGACATTTCAACATGAATTATTTTTCCAAGTCAAGATTGGAGTTCTCGATTAGATCTCATTCACATCGGTGTATATGAACTTGTGAAAAATTATTTGGATGGATCTATGAGATCATTAAGGCCAGAAATGATCTATTTGGTTGGCTTATTCAACCGTAATGATGACAATATGTGTGGAGGGGTACCCAGTTTTAGATATATCTCAGCTGAGTCAAAAGTGATCAAGGAAACAAGTAGCTAAATGAGTCGAAGTATCAAGCATACCGAGATGAGCTATAAGGACCGAATTGCAATCTTGTAGAGAGGTGGAAATAGCTTGAGTCCTAATGAGTTGGCACCTAAGTGGAGTAAGTGACACCCGAATAGATCAGTAGCTTGTAAAATAGGTGAGCTCATGAGTAATCTAAGACTTAGTATCACATCAAACTCGGTAAAATAATGAGTGAAGACTTCATCAAGGTAACATGGGATCAAGTCTTGAAATTCATTGTTTGAAAAGAAAGTTTGCACTAGAAGACTACAAGAGACCTGTGTTGGAAAAGTGTCGCATGAAGGTTTAGGTGAGCAAGTCATTTGATGTATAGAAAGTAAAAATCATAGCAAAGGGAGAGCTCCGATAACTAAGCCAAGTAAATATAAAACACTTAAAATCCCAAGCTTGGGAAATGTAAAATAAAGCTCACATGCATTGGTATAACAAGTAGAAAGCACTTTGAGTTGGAGTAGATCATTAGTGGGCACACAAGAAGTGAGTTTCTATTCACACAAGGATCTCGCAAACCATGATTAATGAAGTCCAATCCATGTCACTAGGATAAAATGTGATGTTGGCCGAGCCATGATCAAGCTTAGTATTATGAGGAGTTAATGACATATTAAATTTTAACATCATAGGTATAAGCTCGATCTTTCCATTAGGAGTCAAGGATGAGATATTTACGGAAAATAGACCAAGTCATAAGTGATGAAAAGCTAAAAATGATCTCAAATAGCACGGCTCATGAAAGAAATGGGGTTCAAATGACCTCGATAATGGTTATAAGTTGTGAGAGGAAGAATATGGCTTTATTATGTATCATGGAGAGGTGCCTTTTTTAAAGTCATTACTATGTAGGGTCTCGAGCTCAAAACACGCTTCATTAAACTTGGTAAAGGATATCAAGACTCAATCATGGGGAAAAACATGTATTGTCTTGGTAAACAAAACTCAGAGGAAAGAACATAGATCGATAGAAACAAGAATGAGCTCAATGAGTCTTGGAAGGGTTGTAAAGTTAGTGGTGAAGTGGATTAAGTCTAATTTTGTGGCCAAGTTGATCGATGTCAAATTACATTTGGATCTTGGCTTGGGCTCATCATTGGAAGTGTTGTCGAGGCATGCATTAAAGGATGAATGATCTCAGACCTTGACTCGGATGAAAACCGAGTTTAGTGGGATAAGTTCAAGTTTCTACCAAGAGGGGATAATGTAGGTTGGTGGCCAAAGTGGGCTTTTGGTGATGGTAGGAAAACACAAGGTTTCCACACAAGGGGGTTACAAGAATCTATTTATCTAAATTGGGAGATTTGGATGAACATTGTAATGTGGGGATGTCAAGATGACAAACCAATGGAAGAATCCCATGTGTGGAGGTTTTACAGTCTATTTACGAGATATCGGGTAAGTTACATTGTGGTAAAAGTGGGTCATGAGGGATCTAATGCGGTTGCTAGCAAAGCACTGACATTCGTTGAAAAAAATTTCTAGAATTGGTAGGGAAGGAATTTTTATTTAAATCATGAAGCATCGTGGTATAGTTAGGAGGAAAAATGACATAGATTTTAATCAATGTGAAAATGAAACAAGATCGAAAATGCATGTTAATGATGTTACCATTATAGGATCCAACTCATCTTAGAATGTAAAGTGAAAGAGAGGAGGAGTCGTTATAGATTGGGTCATGTTTGGAATGGTTAATCAATGCATATTTAGAAAAGCTCGAGAATGATTCATGAATACACATATGTAATCAGTCCCAAGATTCTATTTTCTCCATAGGAGATGTCAAACCTATGGGATCTCATGGATAAGCTTGGTGGTTGCATGAAGGAGATGGTATCATTCAGCCTTGCCAGTCGACATGGAAATGGTAAGCCAAGGTGAGAAAAACACTTTGTTTCGAGCCATGTTAAACATACAATGTAGTTTGGAAAGCCTTTTAACGATGAGCTTAGTGAGTGAAATATTTATTGAAGCATTGGAGATTGTAGAAAGTTACTCAATGAGAATGAGGTGCATTTGAGAACAAAAGAAAATCTCTAATGTAACTCGGTAAATGGGAATTGATTGGGTGACACATAAGTTCAACATTAAAAAATTATGCCTATGTCATATAGGTGGGATGAATCATGGAGCTATCTCAAATGAAAATATTGTCATACACGTGAAGATAGCTTAGATCGATGTGGTGCATGATGACTCGCTTTGTTGGAGCACGGGATCAAATAGTTACATGAAGACTTTTTCTAGTTAAGTTATTTGGTTGAAAGCTTGGGTACGAGCTCAATGACATTTTTGATCCCACCTATGATGAACAAATGAATCTTGGAGAAACCTTTTCAAAAGATTTTGAAGGCCATGATCTTTGAAAACAAAATTTTTAGTGAGCTTAGTCATGTAGGTTTTTTTGGGGCCTGCTCAATGTATGAGGAGGTTGAGCCCTAGGATATCAATGATTGTATGGTGAAGTGACTGAGCTTTCCGATCTAGCAAAGGCATTGAAAGGTTGGTTTGGGATCACAATGTGGAAGGTGGAGATTTGATGTTCTTGGCATGAAGGTATCGGTATGATGAATCAACATGGTGAGGTGATCGTATTTGGGTTGAGCTTACAAATGAGGATCTCATATCGTGGGTGAGTGGTGAACATTAGGCTCAGGTGCTTGGCAATGTATTCACATGGAACACTTAAGTTGAGACATAGAGATAGCTCGAAGTTTGAGTATAACTCATACTTACATCGGAGTACCAAGTCATTTTGAAAAATGGTCGAATCCTTGTAGCTTAATCCTAAGATGTAGGTGATGAGTTCAATCAAGCTTAGGAGTGAGTGTTGGTAAGGACTTGGATTCAGTCAAGATCAGTAGGATTGAAACAATCAACAAAGTTGGGAGTACAAATGTCTTAGAGAAAGGCTTGATATTATAGCAATGGTGGGCTCATTTCACCATCGTTTCATGTGAGGATGGCCTAAGTTGAAGGTTTTTTGGGGTGTACAATAATTACACAAAGGCCCAAGCTCATCTATGAAGAAATTATCTCACAAGAAGTGAAAATATTGAGTCATCGAGTGAGAGAAAATGAACATAACTTTGGAGGAGTTTTGATATTCAACTCATTCCTAAATGTTAAGTTCATAAATGTATGCATTGGTCGTGAGTTGAGCTACATTAATGTGATATGGATAGGAAAAATTTTGGAACTCGAGAGAAATCTAAGTTTAGGGAAAATAAGAAGCATCACACATAGGTAGATGAACCTCCTTAACATTGAAGGAATATGTAGTAACCTCACGTGCATGAGTTTCACTATAGCTCATGCGGTTAAGTTGGAAGTGCTTTGATTTGGCATCATGGTAGAATGGACCAAGAAAATGCGAAGGTGGATCAAAAGGAGAACTCAGATTCATAGGGATTATAGTGATGAGTCATGGAAAGGCATGCAATAAAATGAGTTCAAATTCAGTGTTGGTGAGCTCGGGCCAAGCCATTTCAAACACGAATTGACACACAACGGAATGACTCAATGGATCAACAAGCGAGTCACTCAAAAGGTGAGTAATCTCGTAAAAACAATGGACTTGGCCAATACACAAGTCAGCAACATAGCTCAAACTCGGGATAATGGTTCAACCAAGTTACTCGTGTAAAATTTTCAATGGGATCCAAGTTGAACTCAAAGTTACATTAGTGATTCAGGTTTGTATGTAACATGAAGAACTCAACTTAGTGAACTAATTGGAACCGAGCTAGGAACAACTGAAAATGGCATTCGAGTATGAGCTCGATAGGGGTCTCTGAAGCCAAAAAGTTAAATTCATGTGAGGAAAAATAACATAACATGGAGGAACTCGACAATGGTTTCATGGGTGTTTATTTCGGTCAAATGCATTCAAATGAAGGATAGTTAAATACTTATCAAATAAAGCTCGCGGAGATAGAGTTCAATGGTGAGCTTGTGTAGAGTAGCTTAGGTCTCATCAATTTGGATGTGGCAATGCAAAGTAGCTCATTCAATGCATGTAGAATGGGAGCTCAGTTGTGGTGAACGGTAGTGGAGCTCGAACCCAACTTGGTGAGTTGGCTTGATTAGCCAACCATTGAGTTGGTCTTTTTTGGCCATTTCTCATGAAAACCCTTATTCGATGCAAACCAATTCTAAGGGGGTCCCACCTAATTTGAATTAAATTAATATTTTTATTTAAATATTTTATTAATAATATTTATTATTATTATTAAAATATTTTATTTAAATATTCCTTTAATTAATTGAGAGGATTAAGTGAATCTGGGTATTAATGGCACATGATGGAAGCTTCTAAAGTGGTTTAACCAAATGTAATAAATACATCATCTGTCTTCAATTTAGGAATGAAATTTATGAATCCTCTCTTCTATCTCAAATTCTTCAATAAATGTATGTTGGAAGCTCATTCCAAGGGGTTAGACAGGTTGGATAGTTAGACATCTTAAGAAAGTGTGTGTTTTTCAATAATCCTCTTTCTTTTGCAAGTTATTATTGTATGTTAAGGGAACTTTCAATTATCCTTTCAAGACCGTAATGGAAACCATTACCTCTTTTTAATGTATGATGCATTATGTATGTTATTGAAGTAATAAAAGTGTGTGTTTTGTGACTAATCTTGGTCCTTTCATCCTTCTATGTTTCTTTTTGCCTTTCTCATATTTATAGGTACACTGTGCAAGTTCAAATTTCTATTACAGGTTTATGGAGTTTTGTGCTTATTAAGTGGTGGAGTATTGCATGCACTTGAGTTGTGGTAATTTTTTATCCTTCTCAAGTTCATCATTCTTCACCGAAATACTTGATAAATTATTTTACTTGATCGATTTTAACAAAATGAACAAATGTTTCCTAGTCTCTCGGTATTTTATACCCTTTCTAAGTTGAGTTAGGTGAAGTTAACTTGTGGTGCTCACACCCTCTTCAAATCAACCCTTCCCGAGTCTAGGAACACCCTTTATTTGGTGCATAACCACTCCTAGTATAGTTTCATTTCTTACAAATATGTTTCCTTAAAATGGATGAAAATGTTAACATAAGACTAGATAACCATTTTATTACACTAGGAATAGTATAACACTTAGTTTTACAAACTCAGGAAGTTGGCCTTCTCTAATTTTTGAGATTCACCTCGATCCCAAGTCCCACAATTTGGAGCCAAAAATTGATATATATTTTTTTCCTTTGAGGTGATCCCATGTTTCCCAAAAGAAAATCACACTAAATGTCCATATTCACATTTGGCCATTCGATAAGTGAAAAAAATTTCATGATCTTAAACGTAGGGTGTAGTGATTTAATATGGTGACAACAATAGTCTTGGTACATTTTTATGGAAGAATGCTCTAATGTGTTTTTGTTGTTTTTAATGTAAAATTCAGTTTGATTTCCAATGGTGCACTTACCCAACACTTAGTTTACAAAGAGGAAGTATGAGGTTCACCTCGAGGCTTAAATAGAGATGCCATTCAGAGGGTGTAGTGATTTGGTGACAACAATCTTCATAGAGATCCTTCATTCCAATCTTCATTCAACTTCGTGTCTCCAAGGTTTCTAATTAAAATATGTTGTAATTAGTAATAATCATTCATTGATCTCGTTCATCACATGAACACAATCAATGAATTCCATAAATGCCCAAAAAACCCCACAAATGTCGTATCCTCTCACCGCTTCCAAAATAGGTTATGAATTAATGTAGTCTAACAAATTTTATTGTAATATTAGCTAATGTTCAGGAAAATGCAATATTAATTAGTTAATGTTCTTGCAATTACTACATTTAGTGGAGGTTGAAGGTTTGAATTTTAACAATATTATATCTATTTGGTTAATATATATTGTAAAGGAAGAATATGTAAATAAAATGGAGCAAAGTGAACTAACATTGCTAGACGTGATTTCACACTTTATAGATTATCGTAAAATAAATTATAAATCAATATCTTATTATAATTTCTTTATTGACACATCAATTTTTACATTTAGGTTCTTCAAGGTTGTTTATTCTACACATGGAAATGAAGAGAGTAAGCACAAAGATATCATGGGGATCACAAGCAACACTTGTGATGGGAATTTGTTTATTAGATTTGGTTAGGTGATTTCACAAAACATGGTTTGACCGGGAATAAGATGAGGATGGTGTTGTTTAAAAAAAAAATGCATCCCCAAAAACCCTCTTTATATCAGGGTCTGATTTTTTCAATGGAGAGCAGTGTGTTTAGTTTAGACCAAGATAAACTCAAATGTAGATATAATTATAGTTATGTGACAATAATAATATGCTTATTGGCTTTTTTTCTCTCACAGGTATAATTATAGGTACACGATAAGAATAATATGATTTATCATCTTTTAACTAACCTCATGGATGTTAAAAGTTATTATATTGAACCCTTATGTGACTTCAGACAGATGTGTGTATATATATTAACTTGAATCAAGATTATTTTATTACATGTATAGTAGGAAGTTAGTTTTTTATATTATTTCAAGCTTAGTGGTCACTTTCATTTAACAAGTTACAAAATGATATTTTCATCTTAGCGCTTGCTAGCTTATGACATAAAGTAATATTTAGATCTTCGTGGTCTCTAGGTTTCAAAAAAATAAACCGAGCTATTATTTGGATTTTATTGGTCAATAGGATTTGAAAAATTAAATCAACCTAGTTTTAGCTTAACGGCATAATGTATTTGAATAATATAATATTTTGAGATAAAGAGTCACTATCATTTAATAAGATAAAGAAATAAATATTGAGTTTAGTTTCTTCTAGTATCTCCAATGTTAATCTTGTGATGAACTTCTACTTGGTTGGAGGATTGAATTGATATAATAAATAAAGGTATAGTAGTTTAGGATTGAAATGGAATTTGTGATGTGTTTTTAAAAAAATTTACTACTTGAACACAATTGCGACTAGTGTCATAAATGTTAAAATTTATTCTTATTGGAAGCATTGAAATATTTTTAATTACTACAACATAAATTTTATGTTTTACTTATAATATGTTTTTATTTGAATGAATATATTGAGCATGTTTCTAAATTTTTTTATGTATTTTAAATATCCTACATCAATTATTTTCCTACATGTTTTGATGGAAATCAATGACTACAACACTTAAGTATAAGAATTGACATATCAGTTCTTGGACAAACCATATTCATTATCCGGACATATGTTTCCTTGCAATGGATTTGTAGAGGAAAAATTAGATTAAGGATTTACTCCCGATGTCAACATGTTGTTCTTTAGTTGTTTAAAACAAGAGTTTAACCCTTGACAATGTGAGAAAGCATAAAATTAATAATTTGACCATGAGAAATATCCTAAAAGATAATAAAGATAATTTTTTGAAAGAGTTTGATAAATGTAATTATTCATACCCCTGAAAAGGGTAATAAATGTGTGGATTATCTTTCCAATTTAGGGGCTAAAGGAAGTAATTTTAAAGTGTGTGAGAGAGGAGATGATATCACCAATGTTATTAATCTCATTAAGAACATTAAGTACTAATGTAACAGTGGCTCTTTTCATTTTTTGGGATTTCATCCTTATACTTATGGTTAGCAAGACCCTTCACACGTGTAGGATATATGGTGGGATTTGTATTAATTTTTCTCTTACAATTCATTTTCACCATTATTTCTTACATTTTTAATCTCGGTCAACTAAAACCATATGAGGTGGTTGTTTGAGAACCGAGCCCACAAGCTATGTTTCCTGAAGGAAAACCCTTCCTTGTGGTGAATTCTTAAAATTAGGGGTTTAGGAATTTCATCTCAAAAATCACGGGGTTTAATCCTTATCTTGCATTGGAGTTTGTTCAAGTATTGTACAATGGAAACATGGTGATCTACAACATGGAAATTCAAGTTTCAAAGGATTCGATAGTGCAGTGACTAAAATGGAGATAGAGGGCTTAAAGATATTTAAATATCGTACTAGATGCAAGCATGAAATTGAGACTTTCTTCTATAGTAAAGAAATGGTTTACCTGCTAGTATACGGTATAGTTAGATTCTACATCCCTGATATTTGGAATGAGGTCTTCCTCCACCTTATGATGTACATTACTCTTGAAGCAAATTATATAAAGATAATTAATCACCATCTTATTATGCTTACTATGTTTAGGCATAAGATTGCTATGAGCCTTAACTTTTTATTATTTATGTCACTCTCTATGTCGGTGAATGATTTTCAAAAGGGAAAAATTGATACCCTGATACACCATGGTCTAATTATTTTTATTTTTAAGAATGGTAAACTAGTGGTGGAAAATGAATTAGAGCCCAAATCCTAGGATTCAAATGAAAATTGTATTCTTGCAGACCATATGAAAAAACTTGGGAGAAATATTAGTATGACACCACAAGGAAGGGTAATATTGTTATCGGGCTATATGTTCATTGATTTATATGAAATATGAGTCATCTAATGGGAAAGAGAGAGTAGAGATAGGATGGAATGTGATTTTTGATAAAATTTCTCTTAGGGAGAGTCATGTGGAAATGGATATGGATGCCTTGGGAAACGTTTAAATGAATATGGGAAACAAAGTCATGCATTACATCGTTGCCTCCAAGAGAATCTGCATCAACCAAAACTATATCAAGGCTGATATGGTAGAGATTAAAAGTTTTTTTATTGGGGTTGTAGGGGTGTGTGCTAAATCTGGAGTAGGGACACAAAGTTTGTAGGTATAATCTCCCCTTAGTAGTTCTAATGAGGAAGAGCAGGTTGAAGAAAAATCCCTATCCCGAGTGAGTAGGATGATCATATGAAAGGACAAGAAGAGAATCAACTGGATGAGTACAAATGTTTGAAGACTAACTAGTCCATTGGCTCTTAGAGATTTTTTTGACTATTTGTAGACTGTATTATTTAGGATGTTTTCCCCTCCATGTTTTGTGATTTTTCCTTGTGTTGATTTGTTGGTCTATAGTTTGGAATTAGTTGTTTTAGCCTTTTTTGTCTTGTTTCATTTTTCTTCACTCTTAGTGATGCTCATGATGCATTCTATTGTAATGTTTTTAAGTGCCTTAATCCTCCGTATATAGTAGACAATCATTATGTTCACATATATTTAATAAACCTTGTTAATAGTAATTTTGTTAACGACATTTTGAATTAAAAATATATAGCGGAAAGTTCATGCCTCAAGGTTGGGATATGTGCTAGTTGTGTGATTTTTTTAAAAGTATTCTATAATTTTTTGCATTAGGTGCTTTATATTGCTAAAAATAACTACTTTCAAATTTTTCTAGAAAGTACAATGTACCAATAATTAATGTATAACTTATGCACATATGGTATGCCAACATCCACAAAATGCGAGAAAAAAAGAATGCCCCTATGTAATGATTTTAAATGCATAAAATATGTATAGACTGTAAGTACCCAATTTAAATGTTTCACATATTGTAAAAACAATATGACCATACTTGTAATGGCTAAGAGTAATCATAAAAAAAATAAGACCACAAGAGAGATTTAAATATTATATGGTAGAGGATTTCGAGTGATTGCTTGTTTCAGAAGTGTGACACTTCCTAGATGGTTGTCAATCCACTGTTTTTATCAAATTAATGAAAATAAATGTGATGAATAGAGGTCCTATTGCTAACAATTTCATTTTAGGTGTCTCAAAATGTTATCAACACAGTAGACTAAACAAATTATTAAAGTATAAACTAATATAGGTTTAGGAATGGTATGGTTATGGTTGGAAAAGGTCACTGAGGTGTTAGGTAAGGTTTGGGTGAAGTTTTGTTCTATTTTGGGTTGTTTGGTGAAATTTATAAGATCGTTGTTCTAGGAAAAATTACAAGTCACAGAGACCGGCATCAGTTAGGAAACCAATGTCGGTGTTGGGAAAAGACCAACGCCGGTTTGGTGACCAAAGTGCCGGTTTGGGAAATATGGCCAAAATATTAAACTAGGTGATTTGGATCTCTCAAAGTGGTTACACAAAGAGTTGAGGGAGTTTAGGAAGGATGGTATGATTTATACGAAGACTCGGAAAGGGGGATAGAGGCACTAGGATGGGAAAAGTGGTTTAGATTGGTGAGGGGTGATATTGAGGATAAAGGAGAGTTAGATAATAGGAATGAATACAACACTAAAGATCAAAACCAAAAGTAACAAATAAGAGTGATTCACTTATCTCATAACTGTAGATCGAAGGTGGTGGTGGTTGATGAACGTTCAAAGATAAAATAGAGTAATAACCAGCCCATGGAAATGGATCATGTTTTCTCTCTGTGGGTGATCCAAGGTTGTGGAGGAATAAATTGGCTACTTGTTAAGTTTTAATGTGCTCTAGTTCATCGTCTAATAGCTTGAAATCTTGAGAGTTAGAATGCCCAAGATTGAGTGAATGAATGAATTGAATAACCCATGCAAAGATTTAGTAAATCTTATTTAAGGTAACTCGACGGTGATTAAGGAACCATTGTAGGCTAAGGGATAACTTGCATTACTTAGGGAGAAATGTTCAAATTTGCTAAAATTAGACCGATTGCTCCCAGATTTGGTGTGATTAAACTTATAGGTTCAAGTCGAAGTGCGAGATGATGATAAATTGAGTGGGAAAGTAGTTAGAGAGATAATAGGTCATTAATATTAGGGTTAGACTAAGTCCCAGTTGGTTAAGGGGAATGGGGACTTGGTCTTGGGTAATAAATGAGGTTAGAATGGGTCTAGGGTGAGGTAGATAATTAATTTAATTATGGTTAATTAAATTAATAGGAATGTGTGCAAGGGGTCATGATTAGGTGTAGTATGGAATTAATTAGAGAAAGGGATTTAGAAGGTTGTGACCCAAATTTGGTGTCTACACCATCATCAAGATGCCTCCTCCATTAAACCTCAAAAAACTTTACAACCTTTAGGGTAAACATTAATCAATCCATTGTTTTATCTCACATCTTTCAAATCAATGTCATCCGTTTCATCACCTCCTTTGAAATAACGTAAACTTTAGATGGGATCAAAACTGTAAAAAGGCCTTCGATGACCTCAAATAATACCTCATATCACCACCTATGCTTGTACCTCCACGTGAGGGGGAGTTTTTTACCTCTACATATCCATTATTAATCATGCCTTGGGTGTCATGCTCACTTATTGAGATGAGCGCAATTGTGAACATTCCATATACTATATAAGTTGTACCCTCCATTAATATGAAACCCATTATACTGAGGCCAAAAATTTATGTTGTGCCTTACACTTCAAAACTTCCAAAAAATTTCATTACCAACTTAATCAAAATACTTACGACATTACCAGCTTCAATTCAATTAAAACCATACACTCCAAACTATATCATAGTGACCGCATCACTCGGTGGCTTAATCTTATGACCAAGTTTGATCTTGAATTTTTCGCACAAAAATCTATTGAACGAAACTTTATCTTTGATCATTTTCCAATGCCCCTCTTCCAAATAATGTGCCACCACAATAACAATTCCCTGATGAATATATCAACATTTTTGTCACGAATACACCCTCTCAAAATAAAACTCTTCTTTTATGGATATAATTATCGTCAAGGGGGAGGTTACGCATCATTATCATACATCCTTGGGGAATATTAATCCTATATCATTCAAATTAAATTTTGAATGTCTAAGATCATTGAAAACTTTAAATCTCTAATCATCGGTCACCAAACCCTGTCATGCTCAATGTTCAAATCTTGGAAATTTATGAAGAGTTCTATATTTTCATCGATCGATCAAAGGAATTTACCAATGTAAAAATGATATTATACAAAAATAGAAATCCATTTTTGATTTCCTCTTTGAATATGTTGATTGATACACTATCCAAATAGTTATTTGATCTTCTAAACAATTTGCAAACACCATGGATTCTCTTGCATCTCTCATCCATTTATCAACTAATGATTCTAAATTGTTCATCATTGTGCATAGAATTAATCAACCATCTAAAAAAATGAGCACCATTCTATCGATACCATTGAAAACAATCTAAATTACCTCTAGTATACTTAGACATTTAACCACCTTTTAGAATCAAAAATTCCTTCTAGCCTATCAAAAAATGCTAAGTGATCTTTTCTTCAATGTGCTACCCGATATCTCATCATAGGTGGTATTTTATATAAGTAAATATTTGATGGTATCTTATTAAGATTCCCAAATTCCCATGAATCTACTAAATCCATTCAAGAAGTCCATAATGACATATGTGGTGGATACTTTAACGGGACAATGGTCACAAAACATGTCCTTAGAATGGGATACTATTGACCTACTATCAATCATGATTACTACACATATGTCGAGAAATATGTTAAATACCAATATTCCAACCTCCTTCATATTACTAGTGAGGATTTATGACCTCCACAAGTCTTGTGGCCTTTTTCGATTAAGGGTTAGACCTCATAGGTCTTATGAACCCTCGTTTATCACAAAGACACCATTTAAGCATCACGAGATATTGAATACTTCAGTAAATGGGTAGAGGATATTCTCTTTATCTCTACTAAATCTAAAAAATCATCAATTTCATCTATAAACATATCATATGTTGCTTCGACATCCCTCATTAACTAGTAATTGATAATGGAAAATATATCAAGAAAAATAAGTTAAGAAATTATGTGACACGTTCAACATAAAACTAAGTTTTTATCACAAAAATATTCACAAGAAAATGGACAAAATGAGGCTTAAAATAAATAACTTACCAAAATTCTCATGAAAACCATCGATCAAGTAGATAGGAACTAACACCTTCATATCTCATTCACTCTTTGGGCCTATTATACTAGCATTTGCACTCCTACAGTACTACACCCTTATCTCTAATCTACATCTCTAAGGCGGTCCTACCCTTGAATTCCAAATCCCATCACTTCATGTATCCCTCAAATATTTTATCCTTAATGAGGATTATCATCAAGAACATCTAGCATTATTAGAATTTCTAGATAAAC
The DNA here is from genome assembly GCA_018340775.1 of Taxus wallichiana var. yunnanensis. Lineage (NCBI taxonomy): Eukaryota > Viridiplantae > Streptophyta > Pinopsida > Cupressales > Taxaceae > Taxus > Taxus wallichiana. The sequence continues at coordinate 419,819,402 of CM031233.1, forward strand.
TACATCTAACAGGTCTTGAAACATCATCATGTTTATCAATAACACATCAAACACGCATATAACATACATTTCATGACTTTAACATAGGTGATCTCATTCTTGTATAAAATCAAAATGTCACTAATCGGAAAGGAGTAAACGTGGAAAGTTTACCACTAATAGGATAAGTCCATATATCATTAGTCATAAGTACAGTGTTGGGAGCTTACCATTTCACCTCCCTTGATAGTACACTTTAAAATGAACCTTTAAATTCCTTGCACTTGTGGCTTTTCTACTGTTAACACATCCAACACAATAAATTTAGTCATATCAAGTATATTATTCCACCATAATTTTTTTGCATCATTACCATAATTATTTAAAAACAAATCATTTTCTCCTTCACTCTCTGAAAAAACCTTAAAGATGAACATCATAGCTCTATTAATCACATCTTTCATTTTGAAAAGTTCCTCCTTAACAGAACCTCACAATCATTACATCAAGATCTACATTGTTTACCAACTAAAGACATGTCACAGAAACACATGTGTAGTTTGTGTACACATCTATTCCCTTCATAGAAATGGTCTATTAGGGATTTCTCACAACATATCAAAAATATCCATAGATGCATATCATCAAAATCCCTTGAAGGACAACTTCCTACCAAAATCATAAACTAATCCCTCTAAGGATGGCTATCCAACAAGTAAAATTCAAAAAGTCATAAATTGTATAACACTCCATTGAAGCATGGCTACCCATGTAAAAAAGGATTCCCTTATCGATCAGCCTTCAAAAATTAAAAATATAAAAAAACATCCTCATAAATATTCCTCCATCGATTAATTTGCATTATAATAAAATGTACATCTGGGGAATCTCCCTATGAAACCATTGAAAGGAGAACCTAATCTCCCACATAACCTACATATTTCAACCCTTCCCATATTCGAAGAAGATATAAATTTCACTTCCATCTATATTCAAGATCCTACTTGTAACTAGTCATTGTTATTCATATGTTAACATTTTTATAAGGTAAAAAAATTAAAATATCCTTCACTTTGTTATTTCCCATCATGTATGTATAAAATATAGTATAAAAGTAATCATTTCACGTTTTATTATTAACCATGATTAAGACACATTTCAACATATATAAAATTCACTTTAAAATAAAGTATCAAGAACATATCACATAAAAACATAACATTAAAATTTATCAATATTTATCATGATATCAACATCTATAAATATCCATAAAATTATGATCATATCTCAATATTAAATTGTTGTATCAATAACATCACATAAAATTAAAATCAACACATAAATCAAAATCATAATCATATACCATATCAATGTGTCTCTATACATCATCTGGAGTCTCAAAATCTCCATATATCAAAAATATACATAAAAAATATGCCTCACAAAATTTATGTATACATAAAAACATCTACTCAATAAAATCAACATTCGACAAGAAAGTTCCTCTTCAAGCTCTACTACCCTTATCATCACCCCTTCCTCCATCATGTCCTCTACTAGGACCACCTCCATCTAAACCTCGTGGTGGATAGTCCATGTTTGTTACACTAAAACTGGGTCCCTCTCTTCTTTGAGCCTAATAAACAACAAAAAAGGGCACATCAGAATCCTTCATTAAATAATCTTCTTATAATACCCTAACTCCTCATATAAATAATGGTATTTAGCCGAGATGGCACTACTAGGTTTTCCCATATGATCACCGATTTGAGATCTCAATTCCTATAACTTGACCCCGATACTGATGTACATGTGATTTTGTGATCCTTTCTCAAATTATTTCATTTCTTTTAATATAGATCTCGATCATCTATGTTGAGCTCTAAATTTTCCTATACACCTACTAGTGTTGACCTAGGCCATGTTTCTCACCTATAAAGCCATATTTCTTTGCAGTCAATATAGCCCACTCATCCAATAGTGCAGCCTTCTTGGCCTCGAAATGAGAAACGATGGCATCAAATTTGCCCTATCACCACCACTAATATCCTCTCCTCTACCTCTATCACCATCAACATCACCTCCCTGGTGAGTTTCCTCCATATGGGTTCATACTTGTCTATCACCTCTAGTAGGATGAGCTCACCACCATGATTTAAATACCTATGTAACCCTAATATGATCCACAACTATGGGTAATACCTGCTCATTTAAACCCATTTCCCCATCCTCATCAAAAATGGAATGTGACATTGTAACCATTGGAAAAAATGTATCTACATCCCCATCATCATACCTATACACTATCAATGCCTTCGGTACATCCTAAATCACCCAAAAATGTCTCCCGATGTGACCGAATCGGATAAAATCCCACTCTCTTATTCATCTACCCTACATCCATGTATCTTGTTGGGTGACCCTAAGCTCACCCTCCTCTCCCTCCCTTACTAGATATCCAATATATGGTCTTCATCTAATATCTCCATCCTATTAACCAAAAAGGAGTTATGTATAGTATTCCTCATCGTATTCTACCCAACATCTCCTCTATCCCGATTGTCATAGGAAAAATCAATCTATACCTAAAAGTTCCACTAGGCCTCCTAATGGTAATCCTCTAGGATGGGCTAATGAAATGTGCTCGTATGCCTAAAAATGTAGTAGAAAAATGACATCAATCCCAAACCTCTTCCTCACCCTCCACACCCATAACTCCTTATAATTCTACTCTATTAATGTAGGATCCTATGCAAAGACAATCCTCTACTCCATCATATTTTCCACTACACCTATCAATGTTTATGGAAACCGACCCCCAATAGAGTTAGGTAAAGCACAACATTGATCCTTGTCATCATCAAATTCATTAACACATGACCCTCTATCTTGGGATCTTACAAGGCCCCGTATGAAAAACCACTTAATGAAAAATACACACAATCAACATCACCACCATATAACCTCATTATATTGTCTCCATCTACCTCATCAATCAAATATATCCCCTTTCCGTAGACACGTAACCATAGAATCTTGTGTACATCCTCTAGGGTGATTTTCATCTCACCCTTCAGCAATAAAAATATACAAGTGGTGGGAACACATCGCTCTAATAACATGAGCAATAACCCATGCTACCGTTGGATGTTTCTATAGTGACGCATCACACCTAACCATACATCATCCAAGTGAAACCCATCATCATGTGACAAAGAATCCCTTACATTCTCTAGGATCATAGGAATCCTATCTCTAATGGTCAATTTTTCCCTCACATGCATCCAAAAACAAAAAAATCCATTAGAACACTGATTTCATAATTTTTTTATAAAAATACACCAAAAACAAGAATTGCTATAAATTCACCACAATCATTGGTGCTTCATCAAAATTGAAAGCAATTTACCAAAAGTTTTGGTGATTCTAGCATCTCAACAAAATGCCCTCGTATGGGCCATAAAAACAAAAAAATAAACTAACAAAAAACACAAAAACATCAAAAGGGAAATTTCCTCTCCTATGGTTTTTCTCCTCTACCTAGTTCATCCTCCCGTAGCCTCCATTTCTCACTTATTTCTCACAAATCACTAAATCGAGCTTGAATTTTTACAATTTACAAGGTAAGAATGAATTTACCATGCATATTTGTCTATATATAGGACCCCTTTTTATTTCCTTGAAATTTCTGATGATTCCCATAATCTCTAGTGATTCCCATTATCACCAAAGTGATCAAGTTAAAATGGATGTGATTTCTAATAATCACTTATGATTCCCATTAATCATAAAAACACACCTTTACGATAGCAATGTTATTCAAAATACTATCACACTCCTTCAAGTGGCACATTTGTCTACTATGTGTCCCATTTAAGGGTCCCAAACCCCTTGCAATACCAATCAATTAGTCAATCAATTACATCCTTGAGTACCCATCCTAAGAATAATCTATGTCCATTCTATATATTTTTCATGTATTCATTTTTACAACCTCAAGATTTAGTAAGCCATATGTCTATAGATTAGAAGCCCCTTGACTCCCTTATCACTTGTATTTATAGTCTTTTTATGACCACATTTTCTTCTTATGAATCATACATCTATAGGACATGAATCCTTTGGTTCCCTTATCACTTGGTTATATAGTGGTACCCATCTTATTTATATTCCTCACTTTAGGGAAACTTGAAATGAAACACACAAGTAAAAATTGTCCAATTAACTCAATTAAACTAGTGATCCTTGCACTTTTTACAATCACCCCTAGTTTGAGGGGGTCACTATAAGGATGAAAATCAACATGTTACCTTCAACTACACTCGACTCCCCAAGTTCATGCCAAGGTAGCCGATGTAGAGAATGTGGATGGCTAAGTGATGGAAAATATCGTAATGGGTAAAATTTTTGTGAGAATGATAAACAACTTGGTCAAGTAATATGATGTTTTCAACTTGCAATTGTGGATTCTACTCATTAAGTGCAAAAAAATATTGTCTACCCCTGGGTGGCTCGAATGGATAAATTAGAAAGGATGAAAACATGAAGACTCCAGTCAATATCGAGCTCTAGAGATATCCTATCTATTAGTTGTGGAACTCATGGGAAACTAAATGAGGCCTTGTAATATTTTCTAGATAAGGTCATGGAATAATTAAGTGTGAGAGGCATGATCTCATTCAACTCTATGGATTGTTTGTAGGTTCTATCTAAAAAGAGAGGGCTCGTTGAGCTTGCTCATTTAGGATATCTAACTACCTAATGATATCTAGTGGGAGTGGTAGTGACCTAAATACCAATTATCTGAATCCAAAATCTATGGTTTATTGGCTCTCAATTCTGTTCAGTTGAGGAACCATAGGATAACAACAGTAAACTCTCTCAGGTCGTGGCCCTACTATGGTCATGCAGTGTGATGTGAAATCTATGCCAAAATGTGGTCAGGTAATCTATGCATGGGAGTAGTCCAATAATCATAAAAATGATTGGTTGCGATGTTTAGCATGTTGAGTTGCTCTATCTTCAAGGTGTGTTGAGCCGAGTTACAAGGACAAGAATATGAAGTCTCGTATATATGTCTCATGAACTACTCTAGCCCATTTGGTCGTGGAACTAGTGGATCATAGTCATATGTTTTTTTGTTGTTGTGGACTATTGATGGTCATATAAGTGCTTAAGGTAATCGGTAATTTGGTTGTTTTGACCAATACTCAAATGCCTTATCATCTTCAATATTTAGTGTGTCTAATTATCCACTAGATTCATTGATTCCTTTTTCCTATTTGCACTAAGCATTGATATGTGATTTTTCCTAAGAAGGTGTATTCTTTCTCTTGTTAGAAATCATGCTTGCAAATGGATAAACTATTATTGGATTCATTTTTCTGAAATAGTGTTGCTTGCAAGGATTCCATTTTCTTGAGATAGGTAAGGTTGTATACAGGTAATGTTGTTTTCAAATTTATCTCTATAATAGCAAAAACCTGGATCAATTCCATTGATCCAAGGTATGCTTTAATTTTCTTATTATTTGATCTGTATGACAAATGAACACTCAAAATTAAAGGAAGTAAGGGAATGAGTCCTTAAATATAAGCAATTTTATTGATCTTTCTTGGAGGTCCTTGCTCTACATTCTATGTAAATAGTGTGCTTGAATCTTCTAGCAAAATAAGGCAAAAAGGAATACTACTACTAGACTATAAAAGGTAAAACCTAATTCCTAGATCTTTAAGATCTACCTTAATTGAAATCCTAATCTAAGTTAAGCTAGACCTACCTTAGATCTATTTCTAACTATGCATGTTCCACCCTAATCTATGTTATATACTCTATGGGTGTGGGATGTGAAGATAATCCAAGGTAAAGAGAGATCTATCTCTAACCTATTACCTAATATTGAACTAGTATGGGATATGGGTTAATTTATGAAGGCTTGTAACCTATGGCAATATTAAAATGACCTAGGTGAATACTTTCTACCTAACCTATGGTTGGATCCTAAACTAATGTTTATTTAACCTAAACTATTGTAAGGATGGAAAGGGACCTAAGGGGTTGCATGGAAAGTATGAGGCGGTGGTGATAGTTTCTAAGTCATTTATTTGATTTGATTTTGAATTTAAATAATTGTGGTACTTTCAGTTTGATAGAGGCATGGAAACTAGAGAAATCCTAGTTGGCATCATCACTAGAGTTAAGTAATGCATGTTATCTTTGAATTTGGACTCACCAACTTTAGATGGCGGTGGCATGGAGATATAGGTGGGAAAGTGGAGTTTAATGGCATTTATGGTCATCAATTTTGGTGAGAAAACCACCTTGGAAACCATGCGAGTGATTTCTTGGGGGTTGTTTGGTTACTCATGATTTCATTTTTTTCTGCATGGAGATATCTGGTTCTTCGAACTAGTAGTTCTATTTTCAATTTGTTTCTATTTTTAGCTCCTTTGGACTATTTTCAATCCAATGGAGGTATAAGAGGCATATGAGGAAGAATTTTTTGGTTGTTGACTTTGTTTGGAGAAGAAGGAATTGTGGAGGCTTGGTTGGAAATATTCTTCAAATCGATAGAAGCACTATCAGGCATGATAGGCTCTATCCATTAAGTTGTTTTTCTTTTCTCTAAGAATCTTCATTAAAACAACTCTACTCTTGTGAAATAAATGAGTTTTTATTTTTGTTATGATTACCATGCAATCTTGCTTGAAAGTTTTGTATTTATTTTGAAGAATCTCTTCTTGATAAAGTAGGAGATGGGTTGTTTTCCTATTCATTTAATGTTGAATCTCACCTTAAATCTAGTTGTGATTTGAGTAATGATGAGCATGTGTGAATCCTACTTGTCTATTCGAAAGGGGGTTTATGGAAATGTAATGTTGCTTCAAGTTTCAAACTAGGTTTGTTGTTTGGGTTGTTAGAAGGTAAATGAATATCCTTCTCTGTCGCATCTTTGTTTTTTGAAGTTTTTTTACTCCTATTTGAACTGTATGAATATGAATACTTTGATTTAGAGTTGTGTGAACTCAAATTTTTATAGAAAAATAGTAAATGTGTGCCTTCTTCTTGAACTTATCATAAAATTCTCATTTCTTCAAATCCGGTATTTGATGGAAGCTGAGTTGATAATGGGTGTTTGGAATATTTTTTTGTGGATTCATCTTGTATGGAAAAAAGAATGAATGTTTTATTATCCCTCTTATCTATTTAGTTAAAAACTGAGTTTCTCGAATTAAGTTCTTTTATGGAAACTATGTGATAATTGTTTCTTGGACACTTAGATTTTGAAGTAATCTTGTTGAGAATATCTGTGTGTGAAGTTTTCTCTTCTGATCTTATTTATATTGTGTCTTTCTTTAAGTTCTTGAGGACTGAACTAAAGGATAAATAGATGAGGTCTTGTTTGGTTGAGGACATGTTGAGAGTCAATTTATCTGAGTCGATACTTGGGTTACTCTCGTAGCTTTGTTTGAGATTTCTAGATGTCGATCATGTTGTCTACTTCACTGTTGAGTTAGATGTTGTTGATTTAGAATACCCATCCCTGATCTGGGTTAACCTCTTGAGTAACTTGCTAGAGTAAACTTGTTAAATCCTTCCTGATTGTGATATCGTGAAGCTTTAAGGATGTTATTCAGACTTTTGGTTGACGTTTCTTGATTTGGAACTAACCAAATCGGTTCTGAATAAGGGGTTTCTAGAATCTTCCATTTCTTTGATCTCTAGGTAAGATTGGAAGGGATAATTTACCTTGTTGATTTTGTAGAGGTGTGTAGTTGAACCTATCTATAGATTTGTAATGAAAATAATTTTATCATCTTTGTTGATAGCTTGTGCACTGTAGCTAAGCCATGTCGATCTTGGAATGCACCTTCTTTGAAATCAAATCGTGATGGATAGTCTATGGATCCTTTGACTAAAAATTTTACATTTTAGAATGAATGTTGTTAATTCCCTGTAAGTTATTTTGAAATTCTATTATTACATCTCTTTCTTGATGAGAATAATAATATTATTATTGCTTTTTCTCCGTGTTTGGATAAACCTTTTGTTGGAACTCAACTTGCACTTTGCGGTCTCATGACTCAGTCTAACAGTTTTTGGTGCATGATTTCTATGTTTAAAAGAGTTAAAAGGATGATATGATTGGGTCTATACCAATCCTTTATGACCATCCTTTCTTGTGAAGGAATGTTGGAATCCTCCTCTAACCATGTCATTTGACTCCTTTCTCTTTTATTCTCTGAGGTAAAGAGTCATTATTGTCTCCATTGGAAACTGTAAGAGATTTGTGTTGTATTCTCTTTTCTTAGTTGTGAAATGATATTTGATTAACAAATTAGAAAGGAAGTTCTTATTTGATATCTATGTTTTCATCCTTTCCTCTTTTGTGTAATCTAGTATATATATAATTGGATCGGTCTATTGCATTACTCTTTAGAATGCATCGAGTAGTTTTGATACTTATCTCTTATTCACTTGAATTGTTTGAAGGGATTAACGTTGTTTTGGATCATTAATGTTATATGCCTTATATTGAGTGAATATTTTCCTAATTCTAAGGTATGACCTAACTTGAGAGCTTAGGTTATATCATGGACTATGAATTTGGGTGTAGCATTTGAAATGGGATTCTCTTATTTTATATGTTTTAAATGATTCATCCTAAAACCTTTCCTAAAGTAGGAATTTGCTTGGCTATGTAGATGTCCTTTTAGGGAATTTTGTAATGTTGAGTTGTTGGTTCCTACTTCATAAGGTAACTCTATGTTTGAAAAGTAGTGGAGTGAGTTTCGTATTACTAATTCAGATGGAATTATGTAAAATAAGTAGTAAGTACTTTTATTTAATGTAGATAAGTAAATTGTTTAAATATTACTTATCTAACATAATGTTGTAAAGTGTTGATTATATCATGATCTTTTCTTAATGATACTTTAGGGTGATCAATTGTTATTCTTTTATAAATGTTATTACTTATGATTTATTGGTTTGCTTGGCATACTATTTCATAAAAGTAGAGTTGGTTTTATGAAACAGTTAGTTGAAAGCACATCGTTTTAATGCTTAGTGCTTATCATGCTCAATTCAATGAACTGACCTGTGCTAGAAATTTTTGTAGATGGACTTCATAAGTGATAAAGGAAGGAAATATCTTATATGATGTATTGGTTGCTTAAAGTCTGGATCTTTTATAGAGAAATCTGATTCATTATTGAAATGTACTGAAGGAAGAAAAGTTGTATTCTTTAATGATCTTGATGCTGGTTGACATGAAATATGTCTGAAATTCTCGGTCTTGCAAAATATGTATTTTACCATGATGAATTGAAAAATATTTGGAGTTACTTGAACTTATTATGTCATTTTTCTTGTGCATTATATGAAGGAAATTTGTAATCTTATTTTCTGGTTTCCATTCTTACCTAATTTGATCCTTATTTCCAATTTTCATTAAATGAGTTAGAGGGATGGGATTTAATTTCAATATCCCTTGAATTGAATGCAACTTGTTAAGTTGGCATGTAAGGAAGTTATTTTATCTAAACTATATGATTCCCTAAATGATGATAATGTAAGTATAAATTAATTATCATGAAGTGTGAAATGAAAAAGGGTATAATAAACCCCAACACTTAAACAAGAAAGAGGAAGGTTATCACCTCTTGAGAAATACCTCCATAGGTTTTAAACAAACATATGGTACATAAGATCATTAATAAATATGACTTCATCTCTATGAAGTCTACTTTAATGAAACTTGTTTTGGATCTTAAGCACACTATAAAGGGTTGAGTTGTACTAAGTAAATCATATGATGGATGTTGTTTCTATTTTCGATTAACTAATGTTAAGCAAAAATTTAATGAACATAAAAGTAATCCTAATTTTATGAGTTACATATTAACTTAACAACTCAATTAGGTATGAAAAACTTAAGGGTTGTTGGAATTAAGGTTAAGAGGGTGGCTTTAATTTGAATCTTAATTAAAATATAAATGGATGAAAATGACCTCTTCTCGAGGTGTGTACATCAAGATGGGTAATTATGTCAGATGTTAGCACATGCCATTTGCAGGATTATACCTTCATGAAGGCTAGAGTCTTCACGAGGATACTATGTTACAATTGACATGTTGCAACACCCTCAACATTGGTTCATCTAGATCTACTCAAACCTAGACTTGATCTTAGTTTCTCTCTAGGTCATATTAGGAATGTGATTTAGTACAAGAAGTGATTCATGATGACTTAGGATAACTAGACACACCCAATTGACTTAGGTCGATTGAGTATGTCTATATACCCTTAGTCATCATGAATGGGTTCCTATACTAAATCATGTTACTAACCAAATCTAGGGTCAAACCTTGAACAAGTGAACTGACAGAAGTCAATAAAGACCATTCTAGATAATAGATGAGTGGGGTGAAGGATGTATTCCGTTAGATGAGTATGTCATCTAGGAATAGTAACATGAATAGTATGTTGGAAATATTTGGCCAAAGTATCGCAAGCTACTGGTTGCATTTTCCTATGTCACCTAGTTTAAGAAATGAGATTTCAGATGAATATTGGTAAAAAACATTCAGATAGGTTTCTTAAATAGAACACTCAATACCTAGAAAAGGTAAGAGAACCAAGTATACTTAGTATACACATAGTATTCAATACTTTAAGTTAACATGAGAGATTGGTTGAATAAACCGAGTCATGAAATGAGAGATCGGTAGTTCACCGAGTCATTTATACTGCATATGGTTATCTGTTGTGAGATTGATTGGCATGGAATGTGTGTTCTAAATTATGATTATTTAGAATAGAGAACATTATGTATAAAAAAAAATTTCCCTTGTTTCTAAAGTCTTAAAATGGGAATGTTACATCTTGGTATCAGAGTTGAAGGTTACAGCTCTTGGACCTATTGTGTCCACAATCTGATAAAACTTAAATTTTCTTGTTAACAAAAATGGTTAGAATAAGAGGAAATGCTACAAACAACCCACCACCTGGTGGAGAAGCAGCAACTACCCAAAAAATTGATGAGATCCTTTCTTCCCTATTGGACACAAGATATCATTTGGTTGTACTTGAACAACAAGTAATGGGAAATGAGGAGGAAGAAGATGTTGGTAATAACAATCAGCCACCTCCTATGGACAATGCCAATTTGGGGAATTTAGGTGTTGATAACAATAATGTAAACATACCTAATCGATAGAAAATAAAAAGGCAAGGTCAAAATGCAATTGAACTCACTAATGATATCAAAAGGATAAGTCCACCTAAGTTTGATGGCACCACATTAGGAGATGGAGCTGAAAATTGGCTCAGTGAAATGGAGAAGTACTTTGTGATAAGGAATTTCTTAGAGGAAACAAAGGCAATATGGGGAGAATATCAAATTTCCCATGAAAGCATCTTCATCATGGGACAAACGTAAAGGATGAGTTGAACATTGATGAAACAAACATTACTTGGGATCAATTTAAAAGTTATTTTAGGAAACACTGGCTACCACAACTTTACTATGATCAGAAAATGACTGAATTTCAGAACTTAGCCCAAGGAAAATTAACTGTAACAAAGTACTGGGAACGGTTTACCAAACTCCTTAAGTATGTACCTCAGTATCAAATTGATGAGAAGTTCAAGATATGGAAATTTATCATGGGATTAAATCCCATTATAGGGGGAGAGGTGGATGTTCACATCCTAACCACTATGGAAGGGGTTGTTGAAAAATCCATAAGGCAAGAACAAAAATTAAGGTAATTTTTTCTCATAAGGAGGAATTTAGAAAGAAAGTTCCAAACTCCTCTTCATCATCTCTTGCACCTAAGAAAGGACCATGGAAAAAGTTTTTGTATGAAAAATAAGTTTACAACATGATAATAATAAGAAAACAACAACAAATAAGCTGTTGCTAATGTACAAAAATAACTTTTTCAAGAACAATAATAACAAAAAGAAGTCCTATGGAGGTCAAAATGATAACTTTAAGGTTGGAAATAAATTTGAGCCTAAAAAGGGACCTATAGGAGGTTATTACAATTGTGGCAAGGATCATTATGCAAATCAATGTCCTTTGAAAAAGGATGACCATAATCAGCAACACAAGATACATGTTGTAGTGGCTAACAAACAAGGATGAAAAGCAAGTCACACCCATAGAGGTTCCGGGTAAGTTATTTGGCATACCTGTAACTATTATTTTTGATACTGGAGCTACTAAATGTTTTATTTCTAGTAAATTAGCATCAAAATTAACAAGAAAATCTGGAAAAATGGATAAAACATGGGTTATACATTATGGAAATAATGTTGTTCATATAGTTAGTATGTGTCTTTTTGGGGCAGTCCTTGATTTACCTAGTTTTTCCATGGAAGTTGATCTTTATGTTGCTCCTTTGGGGTCTTATGATGTAATCATAGGTGTTAATTGGTTAGCTGAGCATAAAGCAAAAGTTGACTATTTTGAAAAACATATTAGTTGTTTAGATGACTGTAGAAAAAATAAAAGACATTCAGGGTGTAAAACATGAAATTTTTGTTAGGAAGTTGTCAGCTATGCAACTTAAAAAGGCCAAAAATAAGGGTTGTACCTTATATGCAGTAAAAATTTCTAAATCTACTAAGGAAAATAGTGATTTCTTATAACGTTATCCATTGTTATGAAACTTCAATGATGTGTTTCCAGATGAATTACTAGGCCTTCCACCCAAATAGGAATTTGACTTCACAATTGAAATCAAACCTAGAACCGAGCCTATTTCTAAGGCACCTTATAGGATGACTACTATTGAATTAGTAGAGCTTAAGGCTCAGTTACATGAAATTTTTCAAAGGGTTTGATTAGACTGAGTGTCTCACCTTGGGGAGCACCGGTAATTTTTGTGAAAAAGAAAGATGGTACACTTAGATTATGTATCGATTACAGAATGTTAAACAAGGAAACGATTAAGAACAGATATCCACTTCCTAGAATTGATGATTTATTTGATCAGATGCATGGTGCATCGGTATATTCTAAGATAGATCTTTGATCTGGATATCATCAGTTGCAAATTAAGGATGAGGACATTCATAAAACAACTTTTAGAATGAGGTATGGACATTATGAATTCACAGTTTTACCATTTGGATTAACAAATGCACCTATAACTTTTATGAATTTAATGAATAATATTTTTCAAGAATACTTGGACAAATTTGTTCTTGTATTCTTGGATGATATTCTTATATACTCTAAAAGTATTGAAGAACATCATGAGCATTTGAAGATAGTCTTGGAAATCTTGAGGAAGAGATGATTGTTTGGTAAGTTGTCTAAATGTTCTTTCTATGACATGGAAGTACACTATTTGGGTCATGTTATAAGCAAAGATGGAATAGTTGTAGATCCCTCTAAAATTGTAGCTATAACTAAGTGTCCTGCACCAAAGAATGTACATGAAGTTAGAAGCTTCATGGGTCTTTTTGGTTACTATAGGAATTTTTTAAAGATTTCTCCAAATTTTGCACCAATAACTTCATTGCAGAAAAAAGATAAGAAATTTGTGTGGAATGAGAAATGTGAATCTACATTTAAAACTTTGAAGGATCAATTAACATCAACACCTATTTTGGTATACCTGACCCTAATGGAGACTTTACTGTTGTAATGGATGCATCTAGGGAAGGTCTTGGAGGTATTTTGTTACAAAACGATCATGTCATAGCTTACAAAAGTAGAAAACTCAAGTTACATGAGCTAAATTATGCTCCACATGATCTAGAGCTTATTTTCATTGTTCATGCACTTCAAGTTTGGAGGCATTATCTTCTTGGTAAACCTTTTGAACTAAAAACTAATCATCTTGGGTTGAAGTATATTTTTACTTAGCCAAATTTGAATGCAAGACAATAAAGATGGTTAGAGTTTCTATCTCAATATGATTTTGACATAAGTTACATAAAAGGTAAGGAAAATAGGGTAGTTGATGCTCTAAGTCATAGGAAGCACATTTCTACTCTTATAACGTTGAGAACTCAGTTTAAGGATGAAGTAAAAGTGTTATGGAATCTGATTCTTATTTTTAGCAAGTAAAAATAACACTTGTTGTAGATCCAAATGATGTGAGATATAAGGGTTTTCACTTTGATAATGAAGGAATCTTACAATTTGAAAATAGGGTATACATACCTTTTCTAAATGATTTAAGAAAGAAATTATTAGTTGAATTTCACAATTCACCTTTTTCTACACCTTGGTATTACAAAGATGTTTGCTGATATAAAACAACAATATTTCTGAAAGGGATGAAAAAGGATGTGATTGAGTTTGTGACACACTACTTAGAATGTCAATGAGTTAAAGTTGAGCATATGCATCTAGCTGGTTTATTGTATCCTCACAGCATACCACAATACAAATGGAAAGTGATAAGCATGGATTTTGTACAAGGGTTACCTATGTCAAGAAATAAACATGATGTTATTTTAGTTGTTGTTGATAAACTAACAAAGGTAACACATTTTATTGCTGGTAATCTTAAGGATGATTCACTTGTTTTAGCAAAAAGGTTTGTACATGAGATTTTCAGATTACATGGAGTACCTGAATTAATCATATCTGATAGAGATCTAAGAATGACTTCAAGATTTTGGCAAACACTTAACACAGCAACTTTAGGAACTAAGTTAAATTTCAGTTATGTGTATCATCCAGAAATGGATGGACAGACTAAAAGAGTTAATCAAGTTTTAGAGGATATGTTACAAATGTATTGCATGGATCAATAGTATAAATGGGAAGAGTACCTTCCATTAGTTGAGTTTGCATACAATAACACATATCACACCTCTCTGAAGATGGCACCTTTCGAAGCATTATACGGAAGGAAATGTAGAACCCCTATTAGTTGGGACAACATTGAAGATAGAGAGGTGGTTGGACCTAAAATCCTTACGGAAATGGAACAACAAGTTAAAATGATTCATGAATGCTTGAAAGAAGTAGTGGATAGGTAGAAGAGTTATGCTTGACTTGAAGTGGGTTGATAGGAAATTTGAACTTGGTGAGAAGGTCTTTCTTTAGGTTAAACCAAAAAAGAGTTCTATAACTTTTGGCAAGGCTACCAAGTTATCACCTCGTTATGTGGGACCCTTTGAAATTGTTGAAGTAATCAACCCTGTAGCTTATCATTTAGCATTACCTCCTACTTTTTCACGAATGCATGATGTTTTCCATATTTATTTTCTTAAGAAATACGTTTCAGATTTATCACATGTGTTAAATTAGAATTCCTTGTATGTCCAAGACCTAGGAATAATCATGGTTAAACCTATACGAGTGTTGGAAACTCACCAGTTGCACTTAAGAAATCATGAAATAAGACAATGTAAGGTCCAGTGGGATCAGTTTAATGAAGAAAGTGCAACCTAGGAAAATATGGAGGATATGAAAACTATTTTTCCATATTTATTTGAACAAGACTGATTCTATTGACTGATAAGTTTAAGTTTTTATTCTTTTATGTCAATAAGTCTACCAGTTTTGGGTAGACATTTCATATTTAAAATAAAACAGCTACGTAAATGTTGATTTTGGAATTTTAAAATCCAATTTTTTTGGAACATATGAAAGGTAATAAAATAAATTGATTTGTCCTTAATTTAAATTATGTAATTAAGTAAATCATCGGGATGATGATTCTTTTAGGAGGGAAGTATGTAACATCTTTGACAAACTATTAAACTTTTCCTCTTTGCACTACAAGTGTTGATATGTGATTTTTCCTAAGAAGGTGTATTCTTTCAACTATTGGAAATCATGCTTGTAATGGATAAATTATTTTGTTCTTGGATTCATTTTGTTGAAATAATGTTGCTTGTAAGGAATCCATTTTGCTTGAGATAGGTAAGGTTGTAAACTGGTAATGTTGTTTGCAAATTTATCTCTATAATAGCAAAACCCTGGATCAATTCCATTGATCCAAGGTATGCTTTAATTCTTCTTATCTGATCTATATGACAAACTGACATTTAGAAATTAAAGGAAGTAAGGGACTGAGTCCTTAAATATATGTAATTTTATTGATCTTTCTTGGAGGTCCTTGCTCTACATTCTATTGTAAATAGTGTGCTTGGATATTTTGGTGAAAGAAGGAAAGAGGGAGAGACTACTACTAGACTATAAAAGTAAAACCTAAGTCCTAGATCTTTAAGATCTACCTTAACTGAAATTCTAATCTAAGTTAAGCTAGACCTACCTTAGATCTATTCCTAACTATGCATGTTGCACCCTAATCTAAGTTGTATACTCTACGGTGTGGGATGTGAAGATCATCTAAGGTAAAGAGAGATCTATCTCTAACCTATTACCTAATATTGAACTAGTATGGGATATGGCTTAATTTATGATGGCTTGTAACCTATGGCAATATTAAAATGACCTAGGTGAATACTTTCTATCTAACCTATGGTCGGATCCTAAACTAATGTTTATTTAACCTAAACTATTGTAAGGATGGAAAGGGACCTAAGGGGTCACATGGAAAGTATGAGGTGGTGGCAATGGTTTCTAAGTCATTTATTTGATTTGATTTTGAATTTAAAGAATTATGGTACTGTCATTTTGTAGAGGCATGGAAACTAGAGGGAATCCTAGTTGGCATCATCACTAGAGTTAAGTAATGCATGCTATCTTTGAATTTGGACTCACCAACTTTAGATGGTGGTGGCATGGAGATATAGGTGGGAAAGTGGAGTTTAATGGCATTTATGGTCATCGGTTTTGGTGAGCAAACCACCTTGGAAACCATGCGAGTGGATTTCTTGGGGTTGTTTGGTTACTCATGAATTTATTTTTTCCTCTGCATGGAGATATCTAGTTCTTCAACCAATAGTTATGTTTCAATTTGTTTCTATTTTTAGCTCCTTTGGACTATTTTCATCCAATGGAGGTATAAGAGGCATATGAGGAAGAATTTTTTGGTTGTTGACTTCGTTTGGAAAAGAAGGAATTGTGGAGGCTTGGTGGAAAATCTTCTTCTAATCGAAAAAGAAACTATCGAGGCATGATAGGCTCTATCCATTAAGTTGTTCTATTTTTCTCTAAATGTCTTCATTAAAACAACTTTTCTCTCATGAAATAAATGAGTTTTTATTTTTTTATGGTTACCATGCAATCTTGCTTGAAAAGTCTCTATATTTCTTTTGAAGAATCTTGCTTGATAAAGTAGGAGATGGGTTGTTTTCTTGTTCATTTAATGTTGAATCTCACCTTAAATCTAGTTGTGATTTGAGTAATGATGAGCATGTGTGAATCCTACTTGTCTTTTCGAAAAGGGTTTATGAAATGTAATGTTGCTTTAAGTTTCGAATTGGGTTTGTTGTTTGGGTTGTTAGAAGGTAAATGAATATCCTTCTCTATCGCATCTTTTTTTTGTTGAAGTTTTGTTACTCTATTGGAACTTTATGAATATGAATACTTTGATTCAAAGTTGTGTGAACTCAAATTTGTATAGAAAAATAGTAAATGCATGCTTTCTTCTTGAACTTACTATAAAAACTCTCATTTCTTTGAATCCGGTATTCGATGGAAGCTGAGTTGATAATGGGTGTTTGGAATCTCTATTTTTTGGATTCATCTTGTATGGAAACAAGAATGAATGTTTTATTATCCTCTTATCTTTTCAATTAAAAATGATTTTCTCGAATTAAGTTCTTTTATGAAAACTATGTGATAATTGTTTCTTCGACACTTAGACTTTGAAGTAATCTTGTTGAGAATATTTGTGTGTGAAGTTTTCTCTTCTGATCTTATTTATTTTATTGTGTCTTTCTTTAAGTTCTTGAGGACTGAACTAAAGGATAAATAGATGAGGTCTGTTTGGTTGAGGACATGTTGAGATTCAGCTTTGTCTGAGTTGATACTTGGGTTATCTCATAGCTCTGTTTGAGCTTTCTAGATGTCGATCATGTTGTCTACTTCTCTGTTGAGTTAGATGTTGTTGATTTAGAATACCCATTCCTAATCTGGGTTAACCTCTTGAGTAACTTTCTAGAGTAAACTTGTTAAATCCTTCCTGATTGTGGTATCGTGAAGCTTTAAGGATGTTATTTAGAATTTTGGTTGACGTTTCTTTATTTGGAACTAACCAAATCGGTTCTGAATAAGGGGTTTTCTAGACTCTTCCATTTCTTTGATCTTTGGGTAAGATTGGAAGGATAATTTACCTTGTCAATTTGTAGAGGTGTTTAGTTGAACATGTCCATAGAAATGTAATGAAAATATTTTATCATCTCTGTTGATAGCTTGTGCACTGTAGCTAAGCCATATCGATGGATGGAATGCACCTTCTTTGAATTCAATCACGATGGATAATCTTTGAATCCTTTGACTGAAAATTTGATGTTTTTGAATGAATGCGATGAAGGTTGTTAATTCCATGTAAGTTGTTTTGCAATTCTGTTATTACATCTCTTTTTCTTGATTAGAATAATATATTACTATTAATTTTTGCTTCATGTTTGGATAAACCTTTTGTTGGAACTCAACTTGCATTTTGCGGTCGCATGAATCAGTCTAACAATTTTGGTGCATGATTTCTACGTTTAAAAGAGTTTAAAAGGATGTTATGATTGGGTATGTACCAATCCTTTTACAACCATCCTTTCTTGTGAAGGAATGTTGGAATCCTCCTCTAACCATGTCGTTTGACTCCTTTCTCTTTTATTCTCTGAGGAAAGAGTCATCGTTGTCTCCTTTTGGAAACTGTAAGAGATTTGTGTTGTATTCTCTTTTCTTAGTTGTGAAATGATATTCAGATTAAAAAATTAGAAAGGAAGTTCTTATTTGATATCTATGTTTTCCTTTCCTCTTTTGTGTAATCTAGTATATATATATTGGATCGGTCTATTTCATTACTCTTTAGAATGCATCGAGTAGTTGTGATACTTCTCTCTTATTCACTTGAATTTGTAATGAAGGGATTAACGTTGTTTTGGATCAGTAATGTTATATGCCTTATATTGAGTGAATATTTTCCTAATTCTAAGGTATGACCAAACTTGAGAGCTTAGGTTATATCGTGGACTATGAATTTGGGTGTAGCATTTGAAATGGGATTCTCTTATTTTTATGTTTTAAATGATTCATCCTAAAACCTTTCAAGAAGTAGGAATTTGCTTGGTCTGTAGATGTCCTTTTAGGGAATTTTATAATGTTGAGTTGTTGGTTCTTGCTTCATAAGGTAACTCTATGTTTGAAAAGTAGTGGAGTGAGTTTATGTATTACTAATTCAGATTGAATTATGTAAGAAATAAGTAGTAAGTACTTTTATTTAATGTAGATAAGTAAATTGGTTGAAATATTACTTATCTAATATAATGTTGTAAAGTGTTGATTATATCATGATCTTTTCTTAATGTTACTTTAGGCTGATCAATTGTTCTTCTTTTATGGTTGTTATTACTTATGATTTATTGGTTTTTCTTGGCTTTACTATTTCATAAAAGCAGAGTTGGTTTTATGAAATAGTTAGTTGAAAGCACATCGTTTTAATGCTTAGTGCTTATCATGCTTAGTTCAATGAACTGACCCGTGCTAGCAATTTTTGCAGATGGACTTTGTAAGTGATAAAGGAAGGCAATAACTTATATGATGTATTGGTTTCTTAAAGTCTAGATCTTTTATAGAGAATTTGATTCATTATTGAAATGTACTGAAGGAATAAAAGTTGTATTCTTTAATGATCTTGATGTTGGTTGACATGAAATATGTCTAAAATTCTCGGTCTTACAAAATATGTATTTTACCATGATGAATTGAAAAATATTTGGAGTTACTTGAACTTATTATGTCATTTTCCTTGTGCATTATATGAAGGAAATTTGTAATCTTATTTTCAAGGTTTCCATTCTTACCTGATTTGATCCTTATTTCCAGTTGTCATTAAATGAGTTGGAGGGATGGGATTTAATTTCAATATCCCTTAAATTGAATGCAACTTGTTAAGTTGGCATGCATGGAAGTTCTTTTATCTAAACTATATGATTCACTAAGTGATGATAATGCAAGTATAAATTAACTATCATGAAGTGTGAAATGAAAAAAAAAGGGGTATAATAAACCCCAACACTTAAACAAGAAAGAGGAAGGTTATCACCTCTTGAGAAATACCTCCATAGGTTTAAAAAAATGTATGGTACATAAGATCGTTAATAAATCTGACTTCATCTCTATGAAGTCTACTTTAATGAAACCTATTTTGGATCTTAAGCACACTATAAAGGGTTGAGTTGTACTAAGTAAATCATATGATGGATGTTGTTTCTATTTTCAATTAACTAATGTTAAGAAAAAATTAATGAACATAAAAGTAATCCTAAGTTTATGAGTTACATATTAACTTAACAACTCAATTAGGTATGAAAAACTTAAGGGTTGTTGGAATTAAGGTTAAGCAGGGTGGCTGTAATTTGAATCTTAATTAAAATATAAATGGGTGAAAATGACCTCTTCTCGAGGTGTGTACATCAAGATGGGTAATTTTGTTAGATGTTGGCACACACCAACTACAGGATTGTACCTTCATGAAGGCTAGGGTCTTCATGAGGATATAATGTTGCAGTTGACATGTTGCAACACCCCTCAACATTGGTTCATCTAGATCTACTCAAACCTGGACTTGATCTTAGTTTCTCTCTAGGTCAGATTAGGAATGTGATTTAGTACAAGAAGTGATTCATGATGACTTAGGATAACTAGACACACCCAATTGACTTAGGTCGATTGAGTATGTCTATATACCCTTAGTCATCATGAATGGGTTCCTATACTAAATCATGTTGCTAACCAGATCTAGGGTCAAACCTTGAACAAGTGAACTAAATGAAAGTCAAGTAAAGACCATTCTAGATAACATATGAGTGGGGTGAAGGATGTATTCCATTAGATGAGTATGTCATCTAGGAATAGTAACATGAACAATATGTTGGAAATATTTGGCCAAAGTATCGCAAGTTGTTGGTTGCATTGTCCTATGTCACCTAGTTTAAGAAATGAGATTTCAGATGAATATTGGTAACAAACATTCAGATAGGTTTCTTAAACAGAACACTCAATACCCATAATAGGGTAAGAGAACCAAGTATACTTAGTATACATGTAGTATTCAATACTTTAAGTTAACATGAGAGATCGGTTGGAATACTTGAGTCATGAAATGAGAGATCGGTAGTTCACCGAGTCATTTACAATGAATATGGTTATTTGTTGTGAGATTGATTGGCATGGAATGTGTGTTCTAAATTATGATTATTTAGAACAGATAACATTATGTATAAAGTTTTTTCCCCTTGTTTCTAAAGTCTTAAAATGGGAATGTTACAAACAAAACTATGTAAACAAAGTAAATTTAAACTACTTTTTTTTAAGTTTCTAATATACGAATGAATAAAGGTAATAAAACAACTAATCTAATAAATAAAATCTTTTTATTATTTTCTAGTATTTTTAACAAATCTTTCTAATCTAATAAATGAATCTAAAACAAGCAATTAGTCGATGTAGCTAAATGTTTGTGCAAATGATGTTAATATAAACCCTAAAAAATTAACTAATTGAAATATTTCAAATGAAATATTCGATTTTACCTCAAACAGAGAGAATAAATCACAACCTCAATGATTCTATTATTCCTATAACCTCCTTAGTGGTATTAAAGAAAAAAATTCTAATTTTATCTGATCTACTGATTAACTTGATAATTGAAACAATGAAAGGATTTATCTATTGTATTTGATATGAATTTTGGAATGATAACTTCAGAATTGATAATTTGCATAAATGAATCAAACAAAACCTCTAAGTTGGATATTTTAAGAACTTTGGAAAATCTGGTTACAAGAGTATTGTCCCCTAAGTTTATCCTTTCAATCTTCATTTCCACGTGAGTCTAATAGGTGGGAGTGCAAAGTGAAAATAGAAGAAGAAGGATGCGGGAGTGAAAAAAATGTAATTGGCGGACTAGGTAAAAATGCAAGTGGAATAATGTAAGCACAATTGAACAACGATTGGCTTTGGGAATTTCCAATAAGAAGGAAACAATTTTACAATACGAAGAATACATTATTTTTCTAGTTTTTTCTTAAACACAAACATGATATTTATAGGAATTTAGTTAGGCAATGGTTGAAGGCATTTGGAAGCCAAAAGAGAACATAAAATAATTGAAGAGTGATTTCAAACTATTAATAACCATCAATCATAAATAGAAGTGCAAGAATAGATTTCCGAAGGCGGTTAGGCCTTGGAATCATCTAAAACTTACAAACATCACGTCTAAAAATTGAAGTTGAGTGAGAGAATTTTGTGACAAAACACGAGCGAACTCTCTGGAATATTCACACATGACCGCTACCCTGCGGGGTAGTGGTTTTAGGATTGTTTCCTTACCAAATGTTGTGATGGATGAACCTCCACCCTTCCTAGATGACAGTCACAATATAGCCACTCACGAAGGGTGGCATTTTTGACGTTAAAGGTTAAAACTACTCTAAAAATAAGTGAGAAGCTAAGAAAAATAATTCAAAGGCTAAATAATGATGTCCGTTATAAATATACACTGGGAATGGGGTTTAGAGCTCAAACATCTTTTGAAATGATATGAATCATCATTGGGGAATTTTATAACCATTTTCTATCAATGTAGCACATGTAATTTTTGGTGCATACATATTTTCCCCTTGGAGAAGCATCTTATCCATGAAGAGGCATAAAAGGTAGAGTCTAAGTATGGAATTCTTGAAATGGGGTTAGAAGTTATACCTAACACACTCGTGTGTCAAAAAATTTCCATATGAACTCCCACTACCTGCAAGAGGAAGAGAAGACTCAAGTGCAGATAGATAAGATATAGAAAAATAAATGTTAAACTAAAATGACAAGAAAACTTACCATTTTTGTGGGGATATAGAAGTATACTTGTTCCAATGCTCCATCCCTATAGACACACACTCAAAAGAAGGTTCAAAAATCATATATTTATCAAAACAAAGTCATTTTTCAATTCATCTGTGCATATTCATTTAGCGATTTTTGAGCTTTGGAAACACGGTGACCATTTTCAACAAGAGTACAACAAAAATGTTTGTTATGATTTCATGATCATGCCTCTGCAAGCGAGAGATCAAGCTGCATGGTCTCAAGTTACTTTTCCTCATTTGTTTTTTTAAAACCTAAAATGTCAAAATGTCAAAATATTTTTCTAGGAGGGGTCATTTTTGAAATTTCTTATTTTAAACTAGTCTCTAGGGGGCACCGATAGGGTAGTCATTTACTTCATGAAAAATGGTTAATTTGATCATTTATAGGAGTTTTTAGGGCCATGTAACTATACAAAAACTAGTTCGAGAATCACCTCCCTATGCAGGGTGGTAGTTACAGGACCGCCAAATTTAGAAGGTGACACTCACAAAACTACTGCCTTGCACATGGCAACAATTTTGAATAGAATTCCAAAACTATGTGTTGAATCTATTTTTTTTGGATTTTTTATGTTTACAATGTTTTGATGAGCTTTCCTATTGAAAATGTTACTAACTTTCTCTTTTTGTGTTGTTTTGGTGGATTTAGAAGGAGTAAATTCGATGGAGGCATGAGTGGGAGTGTTATTGGCTCCCGGATTTCCTTGATAAGATCACTCAAGCTAAGATTGATAGATTATAGAGAGAAGAAATATGGAGGATTTCATGGGTACCACATCTTACTCTTACAAGTCATATTATTTATGACCTATTTTCTTATTAGGATGTAGACCGAGAACACTTTCTAGTTTTCGAGTTATAGGGGTGAGTTGACTATTACATTGGAGGATGTGTACCGATACTTAGAATCTTGATACTTGTGAGGAGGATGGCCCTTGAAACAACGGGTTTTGGAGCCATGAATCCGTTATAGGATACTTATATTTGTTATGTCATGGTGTCGATTGCTTTGGAGAATGGTATGAAGGTATTATCTATTGTCACTTCTCCCATACCCACTATCTGTAAGGCCATCATGGTTATTCTAGCCTCGTGGTTTATAGTGGATAAGGAGGTTATACATTGGTATACAAATGGGCTTCCATTATCACATATATTGAGGTACATGTCCATAATTATGCTTAGGTAGTTGAGATCCTTGGGACTACTTACCACAATTTGTATCCAGTGGTTCGTTTTGCAAGGTCGAGTCACTTAGCCATCCCACACTTGTGATGAGTTCGGTGTATGAGAGTATTATCCCCTATTAGAAAGGATTTCTAGTACAAGATCTAGGGACCATCTGGACCAAAAAATGGATATAAATTTTAGTGCTTAGATGGCAACATCAGCTAGTGGCTTCATTGGCTACTGATGACCTAGTTGCTACTCCTTATTATGCTATGGAAGGAGTTTGAGGATAGGGCGATCTTTGCGGTGGTGACGTGTACCACTACTAGCTAGTTAGTTGATATGAAAAGGAAGGTGGAGGTACATCCATTCATCTAATTTCCTCAGTTTGGTCTTCCTTACATTTATATGCTTCCCCCAATGGAACCCATATATAAGAGTCTCAAGGAGTCCCGTCAGGGATCCCTAGTAAAGATCCTAGCTAGACAATAGTGAATCCGAAGTTCTTCTTGTAGTCGGGTGAGCTGGTCATTCCCGACAGGTAGTTGGTTCCATTTAGGAACCTTTACTTCAGATTAAGATTTCCTACTTATAGTGGGAAGGAGGATGATTCCATAGATGTGGAATTTGATTTTGAAGAGAAGACAAGGGATGATACTAGAGAGGATTCATGTGATGAAGAGACTAATGATGGATCGGATAATGAGCATTTAGGTGGTGAGACTAGTGGTAGTTCACATTAAGGAGGAGGAAGAGTGGCCTTGAGTGGAATGACACCTAGGATATGTTAAGAGTGGAGCAGGAGGAAAAATATGTGGAGATGAAGACCTTAGTCTCAGAGGATCCACTTCCATGAAATGAGACATGAGATGCGAGGCTGTCATGGGACAATGCATAGCCTCAGAAAGAGAGGAGGAACACCAAGTACCTACAGCAGTAGCTCCAGTTGTACTAGATGAACCCACCTAGATGCATGGAGATTTGAGTTTTTAAATACTCCTTTCTTGACTTTGTTAGAGAGAACTATGAATCCCGCATCTAACATTTCTCTCTATTTTGTTTTTGTTTTTGTTTTGTAATTTTCCAACTCACCATTGTCTCTTTATTTTACAACATCTATGGAGGGATGGAAAGATATTATTCATCGGGTTTACATGGACACCTTGTTTATCCCCTTAGGGAATACCCAAGCCAAGTAGACCAAGGACATGGGAAAACCGTTATTAGCCAACGAGACACACTTATGTTTTTGTACCTATCCGGAGGCGAAAATATCATGACTTATCTCCACACTCATGTTGTTCCATACAAGACAACCGAGGGGTTGATGAGGTAGATCCATTCTCATAGTGAGACCTTAGCCAATGACCTCCACTACAAGCATTCCCACCATTACATGCATACTTGATTCCATAGCTATAGTAGGGGTCTTGGGCACGATCATTCACCGTCTCAGGGATCTCACAGGGATTGATAAGACATTGGGTATTTTATTATTTAGCTTCCATTTTGTGGGGCATTTATATGATTTTTTTTTTTTTAGGCTCCATGCAAGTTTTTTTACCATGCCTAGTGTGTGATGGCATTGTATAAAATTGACTTATTATGATATACATAAAGATGTACCTCTTTTTAGTTTAGTTATTCCTTTTAATAGAGTTGAATTACATTCATGGTCTAATTCATGTGTGTACTCTAGATGTTTATAATTTTTGTTTTGTATACTTTTTAGAATGTATGCGATGGATATGAATGCTAACAAAATGATTTCTTTTTGTTGTTTTTTTCCATGCTAATATATGATGATGTAAGTATAATGTAATGATAAAATTTAGTTTCCTTAAGAAATATTTGATAGTTCTTATTATTTTGGGAAAACATGATGAAAATTTCATAACATAATGGAATGAACTTACCCCACTCCCAACCCCACACAACTAGCGATATGTGAGGGTCAACATCAAGAGCTAGAAGGTACACATGTTATAAAAATGTTTTTATTGGTAATGATGAGAGAAAGACAAGGATTTGACAACACCCAAATTGAGAACCTACAACATCATTCTACTCAAATTTTCTACATAGTTTAGAGTGTGAATTACTTTATAGTTTATCTATAATTAGATCCATAGATGGCCATTTAGTTGAAAAAATCAGGATTGAGGTTTTTAACTCTTTTGGAATTTTGAACATCTAACTCACTTTTCTTTGATTTCATGATTTTACAATTTCCTTTATTGAGCGAATTGATTTTATATTTATAATTAATTTATAAATACCCCTACACCTTGCCCCATGCTACTAGTAAGAATAATGGGCTCATTACCAAGGACAAAGGAATAGGCGAGCAAAGGCACTTGACTCCTTTCCCAACCTCATGCCACTAGTAAAATACGCGAGTTCAACACCAAAGGTTGGTGGGGAAAAGAAGTGTGTAAATAAATATTTTTGTTGATTTGTGTTGGACATATATGTCTAGATAAAAATTTTAGAGTGTTCTTATTTCCAAAGAGGTACATATGGGATAGATGTGACACCATGAAGCTTCTAGAACAAACTATAGGTAAAAAAACCTCATCTAGAAGAAGATCATTAGTAGAACCAAGTATGCAGGCCTTGGTATGATTATTGTCAAAAAAGTGTCTTATCTTATTCAAAATGATGAAATGATTAAAAAAATGATGATAATATCAAAATTTGAAGAGATATGATTTGAATTTTTCCCAATATTTTCATAAGCTTTTAGGAATGTTGTAAGAATAAGTCTCTTGATTAAAAATTTTATGAAATGAACTGGTAGATGAAAATGCAATACAAAAGTAGTAATATACACGTGTAAATGCAGGTGAATCACATGTAATAATACCTTTTAAGATGCGAGAGAATTGTAACACCCTGAACTATTGTTACTTCCTCCTGAGCATTCAAGTGTTGATATATGATTTCTTCTATATAAGGACGTGTTCCTTTGATTTTTGAAGTCATGCTTGATATGGATTGTATCTTCTTTATTCTTGAAGATCTTTGACTGAGTCAGAATATGCTTGGACTCTTTTATTTCTTTCATTTTTAGCACCTGAGTTCAATTTGATTTCGGGATGAATTGTGGATTTATCCATCTTTATGACTTAGCCTTAGATCACCAGCATTCATCCAAGAGATGTTTTAACCTTATTCAGGATGAACAAAAATTATTGACCTTATGAAAGTTGCAAGGTCTGAATGAGTTGAATGAGCAATTCCGGAGTTTAACTCAGGCTGATCGTGTTAAATGAATTTGGTTCCAGATATCGTAATATCGGGAAGGCCTAGACCTTAAGCCAGGTAAGATGTTCTTGGGTATACCGTAAGCTTAATTTAGCTATTCCCGATAGGATCCTTTACAGGAATGTTTTACCCTGTTTGGTTCTAATACTGAATGGTCCTACTTGGGAGACCTAGACTGGATTCATTAAGATTAATAACCTTAACCTAAACTATAACCTATTGGTTAAATAATTGCTAATCTAACCTAGCCCTAAACTATAAGCTTAATGCTCCTAAGGTTAGCTACACCTAGCACTATGGAAGTAAGACTAATGTCTTACCTTATGATCTACCCTATGATCTAACCTATCTTAACTAATGATAAGGATGGAGGGGGACCTATGAAGGGGCATGAGTCATGGGCGATGGTTTGTATGGTATTTATGAGGTAGATAAGGATGGAAAGACTTGGGATGCTGTCAAATTTGGTAGAGGTTGCAAACGGCTATATGACCTGACGTGGCAATATCACCAAATATGGGAATGGTTGTTTGTTTTCATTTGGCAATCACCAACTTTGGCGGTCGGTGGCAATGGAGAATAGGTGGGAATATGGGAGTTAATGTAATTGATGAACTTCGGTTCCCTAGCACGGATTGCTTAGGAAGGCATGCAACTAGAAAATTGTTCTGTTGTTTGGTTTTCCATGCACTCCATTTTTCACTCTGCTTGAGCACTGGTTCTTCGAACCAGTCGTCTACTCTGTGTTGCATGGAAACTTTGAGAATTTTTAGCTCCTTTCTTTGTTGGGGAAAGTTTATAAGGCATGAAGGTAACAATTTATTGTTGTTTAATTTATCATGGAAGAAGAAGAGAAGGTGCGAGCACATTCAGAGGTCTTCTTCGTATTTTTAAGCAACACTATCAGGCATGATAGGCCCTAAATTTTAAAAATATTGCTTTCCTTCAAATGCTTTCATTAAAACAACTCTGTTCAGGTGATCTTAGCACAGTTGGTTTGAAGTAATGTATTGGGTTCTTCTTTTCTTGTGGATTTAGGAATCTCTGGTTATGCGAAGACTCTGTTGAAATATTTTGCTGTATTTATTTTTTTCTATGGATTCATCTTGGTGAAGACCCGTGTTAGCTTGTTGTTGAACTTTTTTGAATTTTTGTGGGGTATACTTAAACTTTTGATTCAAATTCTTGATGTGTTTACATTTGGTTCGATCTCTTTCTTTGGGTATACTTAAAGATTTTGAATTTTTTTGGAATGCTTGTTGTTTGCATTTGGTTTGACTCTGTTGAATCTTTGTTGGGTATACTTAAAGATTTTGACTTCTGTTGGAATGCTTGTTGTGTTTGCATTTGGTTCGACTCTGTTGAAATGTGTGCTGGGTTTACATATGAACACGACTTCTGTTGAAGTCCTTACTGTGTTTTCATTTTGGTTAGACTCCGTTGAAATGTTTGCAAGGATTATATATGAAAATGACTCTGTTGGAGCTCTTGCAATGTTTTCATATGATTTCAACTTCTGTCAAAGCTTTGTTGTGAATACTTGTTGGAAATGACTCTGTTAGAGTCCTTGCAATGTTTTCATATGATTTCAACTTCTGTCGAAGCTTTGTTGTGAATACTTGTTGGAAATGACTCTGTTGGAGTCCTTGCAATGTTTTCGTATGATTTCGACTTCTATCGAAGCCTGGTTGTGAGTACTTGTTGGAAACGACTCTGTTGGAGTCCTTGCAGTATTCTCATGTGAATGTGACTCCTGTTGAAGTCCTTGATGTGTTTGCATGTTGGCTCGACTTCTGATGTAAGTCCTCGCTATGCATACATATTGATTCGACTCTGTCGAAATGTTGTTGTGTTTGTATATGGGTTCGACTTTTGTTTTGATGTTACCTAGTCTCTTGTTCGACTGAGGTAATGAGTTCCTAACTGTGCCATGACAGTGATGGCATTGGGTAATTTCATGTTTGAGGAATGACATGGAAAGAATTGTTGGGTTTAATTTGATTGTTTTATAGATTATTACTTGGTCACAAGAACTCTTGTATTACTTAATAGCTACAGGTGAGTTTTATAATTGAATTTTGATGAAATTGTAGTTTCTTCTTTTGATCTCGACTGATTTAGTCGCAAGCATATAATGTAAGTTATATTTGAGCCTGCACCTCTGTAAAAAGGCTCTGGATGGTCAATGAATATAGATTCTGTATATGATGAAAAATTAATGTGATTATGGTTTTCTTTACAACCTTGCTTGGTTAATGGGAACACATCCTGACCGAGATAAATCTTGCTTGAGGAACTCTGATTTTAAAAAAATGTATGTGTAATCCTGGACCTGCATGGATGGAAATCAGGTTTGTATTTGGAAGGAATGGGTGTTGATTTTCTTTCCTTCTCTTTTCCCTTATTGAATTCAAGCTTGAATGTATATGCGTTATTCTTGAGAAGTCGATGCGATGACCCGAACATGATTGGAATGGAAATCTGATTGCCTTTGTTTCTTTCTCCTAAGCTGTAAAGTATATCTAGATATATAACTATAGGAATAAGAAAACATTCTCTCCTTGTCTAGAAACTTTGAGCACTTTCTTCTTTGTATCCTTATGTGAACTCTACGGTACGGGCTTAAGAAGAAAAGACGGTTAAATTGTATGGAGATACTGGTAAAATTGTATTGCAGTATAAGTTGGTGTATTTGTCAATACCATTGAAATAATGTAATGTTTATAAAGGAATCTCATCAGTTGAACTTGCTGGATGTTATAATCTGCCTTTGCGGAATTGTTAAAAACATACCTGTTGGATACACGAATTGATAGGATATTCATTTTTGAATGGAATAATTTGTTGGATTATTGTTGTTCTTGGGATTCAGATGGATGGATGTTTTGGATTCATTTTGTGCTTCTTAGTCTCTAATATATATGATGAATCATCCAAAAATATTTAGGTTTAATTAGCAGCTATAATATGAGTCATGCGTTAAAGTCATGTTAGAATTGTAGAAAGTGATTAGCCTGATTCATGTATAAGGATTTGAAGAAATGATTTCATTTAAACAGGTTGTTTAATGAGAGAAATTGGTAGAATGCAATTGTTTTAAGAATTAGTGCTTATCATGCTCAGTTCACATAACTGACCTGTGCTAGCAAATTTTGCAGATGGACATTGTAAGTAATAAAGGCACGCGGATCTGATATGATGCTCAGATTGTTTAATCTGGTTTTATGATGAATTCCTATTTGATATCTCTAATTGTACTATAGTAAGAAAGTTTTTCTTTTGCTGTTGAGTATTGTATCCAATATGCCGAAGTGCATAAGTTGTAATTGTATGGCTTGGAAATAAATGAAAAGGGAAAATTGTTACTTATGTGGCTGCATTTTTAATTGATGGAATTGATCTTCTTAGGTTCGATTGATTTTAAGTGCATTTTTATTATTTTATACCATAGAGTTATTGGATTCTCTAAGTAGGCCTTGTAAAGATTATGTGACTGAATACTTCGTGAATGATTAGTAATTCTTTTATGTTTTGAATAAGGCTAAATTGTAAAATTAGTCCACTGTTACGGGAAGTTAAGGTTAAACTACATCTCTATAGGTAGCTGAAACAGGAAGAGTAATCTATTACTTCCTATCCATGATCTAAGTCAAGACAACGTAACTGATGATTTTAAATCACTATATCTTAATAACAATAAGTAAGATATATTTCAGTTTTGAGAACTGATATAAACTCATATGGGTATAGTTAGCATCCTTATGAGAGGACTTAGGGCTACTACCCAATTTCGTTGATTAAGATTATTTTGAATCAATGATCTCCTTGACGAGATCTCAAATTTATTAAACTTCTCTCTGTGAAATGGATCTTAAATAAGTAAGGCAACTCAAAGGTGAGGAACCCAGGGGTTGGGAAAAGACTACCCAGATAGGAGAGTCTTAAATTATAATTTCAACTCAACGTAAGTAACACCTTGAAGTTAAGTAAATCTTTCCGAGGTGGTTTTGTAGGATGACGGCACATGTCAACTGCAGGGTTGTACCTTCGAGAAGATTAGGATCTTCTCGAGGATACAACAATGTAGGTGACTTATGGTGACACCCTTTGCATTGATCGTTAATATTTACACCTTAAACTCGAACAAGTTTTTACTCGGGATCGGTTAGGAACATGGTCATGTTATGAGGCTGCCTTGGAGACTCGGGGTACCTTGACACACAGGTTAACTAGGGTTGACCCAAAGATGTCAGCTTACCCTAGTCCTCAAGAGCATCCTTATAACGTGTTTCATGTTATTAATCCATTCCTGAGTGAATGACTTGGGACAAGGGAGGCCGATGGTGTCAAGTATAAGACATTCTAATTAACATCGGAGTGGGGTGAAGGACGTATTCCAGATTGACAAGTATGCCGTCAAGGAATACGAGATATGAACAATATGTTTCAAATCTTTGGCCAAAGTATCGCAAGCTACTGATTGCGTTGTCCTATGTCACCTAGTCTGAGGGACATGATGCCGATGAATAGTGGTAACAATTATTCAGATAGGTTCCTTGGACAGAGCATTCTGAAATCCCAGATTAGGGAAGAGAACCGCAAGAGTGAAGTGTTAAAATAAAAACGCCAACTCTATGATACCCATGAATAGATCGGTAGATCACCGAGTCATGGAATGAATAGATCGGTGGTACACCGAGTCATTACAGCTGCATATGGTTATCTGTTATAAGAATGATTGTTATGATCTATGAGTTCTAAATTATGTATTTAGAACTAGGAAGCACTTATCAAAAAAAAAAAAAAATCTTGTTCTAATGTACTAAATTGGGAATGTTACATCTTGGTATCAGAGCTGAAGGTTGCAGCTCTTGGACCTATTGTGTCCATAATCTGATAAAAACCTGAATTTTCTTGTAACAGAAAATGGTTAGAACAAGAGGGAACATTGCGAATAATGCTCCACCAGAAGGAGGGGCAAACAACCCAAAAACTTGATGAGATCCTTGCTGCCCTATCGACACAAGAGATCGTTTGGTCACATACTTGAACAACAAGTAATGGGAAATGAGGAGGATGATGAAGCTGGTAACAACAATCAGCTACCTCCTGAGGACAACCCCGATATGGGTGTTGATAATAACACTAGAAATGTACCTGTCCAACCAGAAAACAAAAAGGCCAGGTTGGCAGTGAACTCACTAATGATATAAAAAGGATAAGTCCACCTAAATATGATGGCACCACATTAGGAGATGGAGCTGAGAACTGGCTCAGCGAAATGGAAAAGTATTTTGCAATAAGAAACTTCTCTGAGGAAACCAAAGCTATTTGGGGAGCCTATCAGCTTTCCCACGAAGCATCTTCGTGGTGGGACAGCCGTAAAGCTGAGCTAAATATTGATGAGACCAATATCACTTGGGATCAATTTAAGGGCTATTTTAGGCAACGTTGGCTGCCACAACTTTTCTATGATCAGAAAATGATAGAATTCTAGAACTTAGCTCAAGGGAAGCTAACGGTAACTGAATACTGGGAGCAGTTTACGAAACTCCTCAAGTACGTACCGTAATATCAAACTGACGAGAAGTTCAGAATATGAAAATTTATCATGGGACTAAATCCCGTGATAGGAGGAGAGGTCGATGTTCACAGCCCAACCACTATGGAAGGGGTTGTTGAAAAGGCCATAAGGCAAGAACAAAAATTAAAGGCTATTTCTGCTCATAAAGAGGAAGTGCGGAAGAAGATTGCAAACCCTTCTTCAACTTCACTTGCACCCAAGAAGGGGCCATGGAAAAATTTTGGAAACAAAAGTAAGTTTCTAGTGGATAATAGTAAGAAAACAATAGTGAATAAGCCTGCTGGAAATGTAAGGGATAGTTTTTCCAAAAATTATAACAATGGGTAGAAGTCCTATGGAGGACAACGTGATAATTTTAAGGCTGGAAGTAATTTTGAGCCTAAAAAGGGACCTGTAGGAGGCTGCTACAATTTTGGCAAAGACCACTACGTAAATCAATTCCCTTTGAAGAAGGATGATCGTAATCAACAACATAAGATACATGCCGCAAAGAGCAGATAAGCAAGTCAAAAGTAAGTGACACTTATAGAAGTTCCGGTAAGTTATTCGGCATACCCGCACTATTATTTTTGATACAGGAGCTACTGAATGTTTTATTTCTAGTAAACTTGCTTCTAAACTTAAAAGAAAAGCTAGAAAAATGGATAAATCTTGGACTGTATAGTATGGTAATAACTCTATTCATACAGTGAGTATGTGTCTTTTTGGGGTAGTCCTTGACTTACCTAACTTTTCCACTGGAAGTTGACCTCTATGTTACACCTTTGGGATCCTATGACATTGTCATCGGTGTCAATTGGTTAGCTGACCATAAAGCAAAAGTAGACTGCTTTGAAAAGAATATAAGATGTTTAGATGATCGGCTGAAAGCAGCAGAGATTCAAGGTGTGAAACGGGAAATTTTAGTTAGGAAACTGTCAGCTATGCAACTTAAAAAGGCTAAAAACAAAGGATGTACCTTATATGTAGTAAAGATATCTAAATTTTCAGAAGAAGATGGTGATTCCATGAAATGATTCCCACTGTTGCAAAGTTTCAAGGATGTATTTCCTGGAGGAATTACCAGGTTTACCACCCAAGAGGGAATTTGATTTCACCATTGAAATCAAACCAGGATGGAACCTATTTCTAAGGCACCTTATCGATGACTACTACAGAGTTAGTCGAGCTTAAGGCACAATTGCAAGAACTTTTGTCTAAGGGCTTGATTAGACCAAGTGTTTCACCTTGGGGAGCGCCAGTAATATTTGTAAAAAAGAAAGACGGAACACTTAGGCTATGTATTAACTATCGGATGTTAAACAAAGCAACAATTAAGAACATATACCCACTTCCAAGGATTGACGATCTATTTGATCAGATGCGTGGGGAAGCGGTTTATTCCAAGATAGATCTTCGATCTGGTTATCATCAATTAAGGATTAGAGAAGAAGATATTCATAAAACAACTTTCCGAACTAGGTAAAAACATTATGAGTTCATGGTTTTACCCTTTGGATTAACTAATGCACCCGCAACTTTTATGAACTTAATGAATAATATCTTTCAAGAATATTTGGACAAATTTGTGCTTGTATTCTTGGACGATATTCTCATATATTCTAAAAGTGTCAAAGAGCACAATGAGCATTTGAAGATAGTTTTGGAAATATTGAGAAAAAGAAAGTTGTACGGTAAGTTATCCAAATGTTCTTTCTTTGATACTGAAGTTCACTATTTGGGTCATGTTATTAGTAAAGAGGGAATTGCAGTAGATCCTTCAAAAATAGTGGCAATAACCGAGTGGCCTGCACCAAAGAATGTACATGAAGTAAGAAGCTTCATGGGCCTTGCTGGTTATTATAGAAAATTTGTTAAGGATTTTTCTAAAGTGGCTGCACCGATAACTTCATTGCAGAAGAAGGATAAGAAATTTATTTGGAATGATAGGTGCGAAACTACTTTCAAAATTTTGAAAATCCAGTTGACTTCAACACCTATATTAGCTGTACCAGACCCTAATGGAAGCTTTACTGTTGTAACAGATGCTTTTGGGGAAGGCCTTGGAGGTGTTTTGTTACAAAATGATCAAGTCATAGCATATGAAAGTAGAAAACTTAAGTTACATGAGCTGAATTATGCCCCTCATGATTTAGAGCTTGCTGCAATTGTTCATGCGCTTCAAGTTTGGAGACACTATTTACTTGGGAAACCTTTTGAGTTGAAAACTGATCATTTAGGGCTGAAATATATTTTCACTCAGCCCAACCTAAATGCAAGACAACGAAGGTGGTTAGAGTTTTTATCTCAATATGATTTTGATATTAGCTACATCAAAGGGAAAGAGAATAGAGTAGTGGATGCTCTAAGTCGTAGGAAGCACATTTCTGCTCTTATAACATTAAGAACTTAGTTTAAAGATGAGGTAAAAAGTGCCTCAGAATCTGATATATACTTTCAGCAAGTAAAAACAGCACTTACTATAGAACCAAAGGATGAAAGGTATAAAGGTTTTCATTTTGATAATGAAGGAATCTTACGTTATGAAAACAGGGTATATGTACCTTTGTTAAACGACTTGAGAAAGAAATTGTTAGTTGAATTTCATAATTCACCCTTCTCTGGACACCCGGGTATCACAAAAATGCTTGCTGATCTAAAACAACAATACTTTTGGAAGGGTATGAAAAAGGATGTTATTGGTTTTGTGACTCATTGTCTGGAATGTCAATGGTTAAGGCGAACACATGCACCCCGCTAGACTATTATATCCCCATAGCATACCGCAAAGTATAAATGGCAAGTAATAAGCATGGAACTTTGTACAAGGGTTGCCTATGTCAAGGAATAAACATGATGTTATCTTGGTAGTGGTAGATAAACTAACTAAGATAGCTCATTTCATCGCTGGAAATCTAAAGGATGATTCACCAATGTTAGCCAAAAGGTTTGTACACGAAATTTTCAGGTTGCATGGAGTGCCTGAATTAATTATATCTGACAGGGATCCTAGAATGACATCAAGATTTTGGCAAACACTTAATGCAGCGCTAGGAACGAAACTAAACTTCAGTTCTGCATATCATCCGGAAACGGATGGACAAACTGAGAGAGTAAATCAAGTGTTGGAAGATATGTTGCGAATGTATTACATGGATCAACAATATAAATGGGAAGAGTATCTTCCATTAGTTGAGTTCACATACAACAACACTTATCACTCATCTCTTAAAATGGCACCTTTTGAAGCACTTTATGGAAGAAAGTGCAAAACCTCTCGTTAGTTGGGATAGTATTGAGGATAGAGTGGTAATTGGGCCGTAAAATCCTCACCGAAATGGAACAACAAGTTAAAATGATTCGTGAATGATTGAAAGAAGCAATGACAGAAGAAGAGCTATGCTTGACCTAAAGCGGTTGATCGAAGGTTTGAACTTGGTGAAAAAGTTTTTCTTCGTGTTAAACCCAGAAAGAGTTCTATAACTTTTTCCAAGTCTACTAAGTTGTCACCTCATTACGTGGGACCTTTCAAAATTTTGAAATAATCAATCTTGTAGCTTATCGATTAGCATTACCACCTACTTTGTCTCGCATGCATGATGTTTTCCATATTTCTTTGCTTAAGAAATATGTTTCAGACTTGTCACATGTTTTAAATTGGAATTCCTTGCAGGTCCAAGACCTAGGAATAATCATGGTTAAACCCACACGAGTGCTGGAAACTCACCAATTGCATTTGAGAAATCATGAAATACAACAATGTAAGGTCCAGTGGGACCAGTTTAATGAAGAAAGTGCAACTTGGGAAAATCGGAAGAGATGAAAATTGTTTTTCCCTTTCTTTTTGAACAAAATAGAATCTGTTGACAAAAAAAATGATTATGAACTTATCTTTTTCATGTCTTTATGAAAGCCAGCTTGAGGCAAACATTATTCAGGTTGAATAAATTATATCATGACATTGATTTAAGAAATAATTCATGTTGGAATTGGTCTCTTGTATTGTGAACTAATAAATTGGTTGACCTGAAGGTAAATCAAAATATGTAATCATCGGGACGATGAATCTTTTAGGAGGGAAGCATGTAACACCCTGAACTATTGTTACTTCCTCCTGAGCATTCAAGTGTTG
The DNA here is from genome assembly GCA_018340775.1 of Taxus wallichiana var. yunnanensis. Taxonomy (NCBI): domain Eukaryota; kingdom Viridiplantae; phylum Streptophyta; class Pinopsida; order Cupressales; family Taxaceae; genus Taxus; species Taxus wallichiana. The sequence continues at coordinate 419,856,487 of CM031233.1, forward strand.
ATATATGATTTCTTCTGTATAAGGACGTGTTCCTTTGATTTGTGAAGTCATGCTTGATATGGATTGTATCTTCTTTGTTCTTGAAGATCTTTGACTGAGTCAGAATATGCTTGGACTCTTTTATTTCTTTCATTTTTAGCACCTGAGTTCAATTTGATTTCGGGATGAATTGTGGATTTATCCATCTTTATGACTCAGCCTTGGATCAGTTGCATTGATCCAAGAGATGTTTTAAGCTTATTCAGGATGAACAAAAATTATTGACCTTACGAAAAGTGTAAGGTCTGAATGAGTTGAATGAGCAATTCTGGAGTTTAACTCAGGCTGATCGTGTTAAATGAATTTGGTTCCAGATATCGTAATATCGGGAAGGCCTAGACCTTAAGCCAGGTAAGATGTTCTTGGGTATACCGTAAGCTTAATTTAGCTATTCCCGATAGGATCCTTTACAGGAATGTTTTACCCTATTTGGTTCTAATACTGAATGGTCCTACTTGGGAGACCTAGACTAGATTCATTAAGATTAATAACCTTAACCTAAACTATAACCTATTGGTTAAATAATTGCTAATCTAACCTAGCCCTAAACTATAAGCTTAATGCTCCTAAGGTTAGCTACACCTAGCACTATGGAAGTAAGACTAATGTCTTACCTTATGATCTACCCTATGATTTAACCTATCTTAACTAATGATAAGGATGGAGGGGGACCTATGAAGGGGCGTGAGTCATGGGCGGTGGTTTCCATGGCATTTATGAGGTAGATAAGGATGGAAAGACTTGGGATGTTGTCAGATTTGGCGGAGGTTGCAAACGGCTATATGACCTGACGTGGCAGTATCACCAAATATGGGAATGGTTGTTTGTTTTCATTTGGCAATCACCAACTTTGGTGGTCGGTGGCAATGGAGAATAGGCGGGAATATGGGAGTTAATGCAATTGATGAACTTCGGTTCCCGAGCGCGGATTGCTTGGGAAGGCATGCAACCGGAAAATTGTTCGGTTGTTTGGTTTTCCATGCACTCCATTTTTCTTCACTGCTTGAGCATTTCTTCAAACCACTGCTCTACTCTGTGTCAATGGCAACTTTGAGAATAGTAGCTCCTTTCTCGTCGGGAAAGTTTATAAGGCATGAAGGTAACAATTTATTGTTGTTTAATTTATCATGGAAGAAGAAGAGAAGGTGCGAGCACATTCAGAGGTCTTCTTTGGATTTTTAAGCGACACTATCAGGCATGATAGGCCCTAACTTTTAAAAATCTTGCTTTCCTTCAAATGCTTTCATTAAAACAACTCTGTTCAGGTGATCTTAGCAAAGTTTCAAGCAATGTATTGGGTTCTTCTTTTCTTGTGGATTTAGGAATCTCTGGTTATGCGAAGACTCTGTTGAAATATTTTGCTGTATTTATTTTTTTCTATGGATTCATCTTCGGCTGAAGACCCGGCTGTGTTAGCATGTTGTTGAACTTTTGTTGAATTTTTGCTGGGTATACTTAAAGATTCTTCTGATTAGAATGCTTGTTGTGTTTACATTTGGTTCGACTCTATTGAATCTTTGCTGGGTATACTTAAAGATTTTGACTTCTGTTGGAATGCTTGTTGTGTTTGCATTTGGTTCGAATGCTTTCTGGGTATACTTAAAGATTTTGACATTATGGAATTCGACTCATGTGTTTGCATTTGGTTCGAAATGAAATGTGTCTTTGGGTTTACATATGAACACGACTTCTATTGAAGTCCTTACTATGTTTTCATTTTGGTTAGACTCCGTTGAAATGTTTGCAAGGATTATATATGAAAATGACTCTGTTGGAGCTCTTGCAATGTTTTCATATGATTTCGACTTCATGCTAAGCTTTGTTGTGAATACTTGTTGGAAATGACTCTATTAGAGTCCTTACAATGTTTTCGTATGATTTCGATTTCTGTCGAAGCTTTGTTGTGAATACTTGTTGGAAATGACTCGTTGGAGTCCTTGTATGTTTTCGTATGATTTCAACTTCTATCGAAGCCCTAGTTGTGAGTACTTATTGGAAATGACTGTTGGATTCCTTGCAGTATTCTCATGTGAATGTGACTCCTGTTGAAGTCCCTGATGTGTTTGTGTGTTGGATCGACTTCTGCTGTAAGTCCTCGCTGTGCGTACATATTGATTCGACTATGTTGAAATGTTGTTGTGTTTGTATATGGGTTCGACTTTTGTTTTGATGTTACCTAGTCTCTTGTTTGACTGAGGTAATGAGTTCCTAACTGTGCCATGACAGTGATGGCGTTGGGTAATTTCATGTTTGAGGAATGACATGGAAAGAATTGTTGGGTTTAATTTGATTGTTTTATAGATTATTACTTGGTCGCAAGAACTCTTGTATTGCTTAATAGCTACAGGTGATTTTTATAATTGAATTTTGATGAAACTGTAGTTTCTTCTTTTGATCTCGACTGATTTAGTCGCAAGCGTATAATGTAAGTTATATTTGAGCCTGCACCTCTGTAAAAAGGGTCTGGATGGTCAATGAATATAGATTCTGTATATGATGAAAAATTAATGTGATTATTGTTTTCTTTACGACCTTGCTTGGTTAATGGGAACACATCCTGACCGAGAGAAATCTTGCTTGAGGAACTCTGATTTTAAAAAACGTATGTGTAATCCTGGACCTGCATGGATGGAAATCAGGTTTGTATTTGGAAGGAATGGGTGTTGATTTTCTTTCCTTTTCTTTTCCTTATTGAATTCAAGCTTGAATGTATATGCATTATTCTTAAGAAGTCGGTACAGTCCTGAACATGATTGGAATGGAAATTTGATTGCCTCTATTTCTTTCTCCTAAGCTATAAAGTATATGTAGATATATAACTGTAGGAATAAGAAAATATTCTCTCCTTGTCTAGAAAATTTGAGCGCTTTCTTCTTTGTATCCTTATGTGAACTCTACGGTACGGGCTTAAGAAGAAAAGACAGTTAAATTTTATGGAGAGACTGGTAAAATTGTATTGTAGTATAAGTTGGTGTATTTGTCAATACCATTGAAATAATGTAATGTTTATAAAGGAATCTCATCAGTTGAACTTGTTGGATGTTATAATATGCCTTTGCGGAATTGTTAAAAACATACCTGTTGGATACACGAATTGATAGGATATTCATTTTTGAATGGAATAATTTGTTGGATTATTGTTGTTCTTGGGATTCAGATGGATGGATGTTTTGGATTCATTTTGTGCTTCTTAGTCTCTAATATATATGATGAATCATCTGAAAAATATTTAGGTTTAATTGGCAGCTATAATATGAGTCATGCGTTAAAGTCATGTTAGAATTGTAGAAAGCTGATTAGCCTGATTCATGTATAAGGATTTGAAGAAATGATTTCATTTAAACAGGTTGTTTAATGAGAGAAATTGGTAGAATGCAATTGTTTTAAGAATTAGTGCTTATCATGCTCAGTTCACAGAACTAACCTATGCTAGCAAATTTTAGATGGACATTGTAAGTAATAAAGGCATGCGGATCTGATATGATGCTCAGATTGTTTAATCTGGTTTTATGATGAATTCCTATTTGATATCTCTAATTGTACTATAGTAAGAAAGTTTTTCTTTTACTGTTGAGTATTGTATCCAATATGCCGAAGTGCATAAGTTGTAATTGTATGGCTTGGAAATAAATGAAAAGGGGAAAATTGTTACTTATGTGGCTGCATTTTTAATTGATGGAATTGATCTTCTTAGGTTCGATTGATTTTAAGTGCATTTTTATTATTTTATACCATAGAGTTATTGGATTCTCTAAGTAGGCCTTGTAAAGATTATGTGACTGAATACTTCGTGAATGATTAGTAATTCTTTTATGTTTTGAATAAGGCTAAATTGTAAAATTAGTCCACTGTTAACGGGAAGTTAAGGTTAAACTACATCTCTATAGGTAGCTGAAACAGGAAGAGTAATCTATTACTTCCTATCCATGATCTAAGTCAAGACAACGTAACTGATGATTTTAAATCACTATATCTTAATAACAATAAGTAAGATATATTTCAGTTTTGAGAACTGATATAAACTCATATGGGTATAATTAGCATCCTTATGAGAGGACTTAGGGCTACTACCCAATTTCGTTGATTAAGATTATTTTGAATCAATGATCTCCTTGACGAGATCTCAAATTTATTAAAATTCTCTCTGAAATGGATCTTAAATAAGTAAGGCAACTCAAAGGTGAGGAACCCAGGGGTTGGGAAAAGACTACCCAGATATAGAGAGTCTTAACTTATAATTTCAACTCAACGTAAGTAACACCTTGAAGTTAAGTAAATCTTTCCGAGGTAGTTTTGTAGGATGACGGCACATGTCACTACAGGGGTTGTACCTTCGAGAAGATTAGGATCTTCTCGAGGATACAAAAATGCAGGTGACTTATGGCGACACCCTTTGCATTGATCGTTAATATTTACACCTTAAACTCGAACAATTTTTACTCGGGATCGGTTAGTTAGAACATGGTCATGTTATGAGGCTGCCCTTGGAGACTCGGGTACCTTGACACACAGGGTTAACTAGGGTTGACCCAGTATGTCAGCTTACCCTAGTCCTCGAGAGCATCCTTATAACGTTGTCATGTTATTAATCCATTCCTGAGTGAATGACTTGGGACAGGGGAGGCTGACAGAAGTCAGTATAAGACATTCTAATTAACATCGAGTAGGGTGAAGGACGTATTCTAGATTGATGAGTATGCCGTCAAGGAATACGAGATATGAACAATATGTTTCAAATCTTTGGCCAAAGTATCGCAAGCTACTAATTGCGTTGTCCTATGTCACCTAGTCTAAGGGACATGATGCCGATGAATAGTGGTAACAATTATTCAGATAGGTTCCTTGGACAGAGCATTCTGAAATCCCAGATTAGGGAAGAGAACCGCAAGAGTGAAGTGTTAAAATAAAAACGCCAACTCTATGATACCCATGAATAGATCGGTAGATCACCGAGTCATGGAATGAATAGATCGGTGGTACACCGATTCATTACAGCTGCATATGGTTATCTGTTATAAGAATGATTGTTATGATCTGTGAGTTCTAAATTATGTATTTAGAACTAGGAAGCACTTATCAAAAATAAAAATAAAAAAATCTTGTTCTAATGTACTAAATTGGGAATGTTACAAGAGTTGATGGATTCACCAAAATCCTCACCTTCAAGTGTACATAGGTGAAATGCCCCATTTTTATAGTCTTCTATTACTTGATATGGACCCAACCATTTGGGCCAAAATTTCCTTCCTTTATTGTTCTTTTCGAATATTTAGTTGTCAAGTCTTAAAACCAAATCTCCCTCATATATCTCATGCTTGTATACTTTCTTGTTATATTTCGATCACCATAAAAATTATTTCGTTATTCAGCATTGAACCTAGCCTCATCAAGGATTTCTAATTGAGAAATTTATGCCTCTCGATAGGCTTGTTCTCCCAAAATTTCATGTAATGAGATGCAGAGACTTGGTATTTCAACCCCGAGTGGTAAAACCTCTTATACACTGAATACCAAAGAAAAAGGGGTTTCCCCTGTTGGTGTTCTTATGGATGTTCGATATTCCTATAAGGTTGGGCATAACTTTGAATTCCAATACCATTTGTTCTCCTTGACATTTTTAAGGAGAATGGATTTTAATGTCTTGTTTGTTGCCTCAACCTATCCATTGGCTTGAGGGTAATAGAGAGAAGTTATGTGATGATTTATTTTTAACTTCTCCCACACTTCACGAACTTCCTCATTTTTGAAAGATGTGCCATTATCAAAGATAATAACTTGTGGGACCTTGTACCTACAAATACTTTGGTTTAGAATGAATTTAGCAATTATGCATCTAGGAATGGTGGTAAGAGGCATTTCCTCTACCCACTTAGTAAAATATTATGTGGCTGTGATTATGAAATTGTTGTTGTCAGTTGATGAGGGAGAGAATTTACCTATCAAATCTAGGCCCCACTTGGAAAAGGGCCATGGTTTTGTAATCAGTTGTAGAGCCTGTAATGGTATGTGGATCTCATTAGAGAACTCTTGACATTTATGGAACTTACGCAAAAACTCAACCGCATCATGTTCTAATGTGGGCCAAAAGTAGCCCATTCGATGTATCTTTTGAGTAGTGGCATGGCCTCCAAAGTGACCTCCACATACTCCACTATGAGATTCATAAAGAATCTTCTTGGATTCTTCTTCATGAACACATCTTAACAACATTCCATCGAAGGATTTGTGATAGAGAACTTATTCTAAGATAACATACTTAGTGGTTATGATGCGTAGTTGCCTCCTCTATCATGATGTTTCCCCTTCATGGTACATATGGTCCATAATAAAATTAATGATATCATAATACCATGTACACTCAAAAATGGGAGGCCTAGTTTCAACAACATACAAACATTCATAAGGGAAGTCTAAATTAACTAGATCACCTCCATCTAATGGGTTATCAGCCAACCAGTTTGCAATGATTTTTCCTTTGACAAACTTTTGATTAACAAATGTTAGCTTGAATTCGGTCATCGAGTTATAAAAATTCCAACTTTTTTAGATAAGGACCCTTATGTGAGAAACATCCATAAATGATCTATCTTGAAAATAACTCTTGGTTTTTTGTTATGCATGTAGTGCCTTAAATTTTTTTTGTGAAAATATGGCCAAACATTCCTTTTCTTCCGATTATAATGGGTCTCATATTCGAGCAACATTTGACTAATAAAGTAGACTACACTCTCTTTTATCATCATCCTCTTGAACTAGCATGCAAGCCAATGAGACACCCGTAGCCCATGAATAAATAATTAATGTGTTGTCAAACATAGGTGGAATGAGTGTGGGAGGAGACAATAACAATCATTTGACTGAATCAAACCTCATTGCAATATTATATCCATATAATGCAGAAATCCTTCTTTAATAAATTGTTTATTGGGTGAATAGCGAAGGTGAAATCAGAGATGAACCTTTGGATTACACTAAGCTTCCCGAGGAAAGACCTAATAATAGACTCATCCAATGGTGGGATCATGTCTAATACATCTTGGATGTTGGATAGATCCACATCAATTCCTCATAAGGAAATAATGTATCCTAGTAATTTGCCTCCCATCACACCGAACATGCATTTTCTAGATTTAGTGTGACACCATATTCAATTAGACAAGAAATGATGACTCGAAGAACTTTAGGGTGATCGGAGCGCTTTATATCCTTAGCTATAAAGTAATCAACATAGTATTCCACAATCTTATCAATAAGATCATGGAATATGTAATCCATAGCCCATTAGTAAGTTGTTCCTACATTCTTAAGTCCAAACGACATGATGAAATAATATTACAATCCCAAAGGAGTAATAAACATGGTTTTCATCTGATCTTCCACATATATTTTAATTTGGTTATATACATAAAACCCATCCATAAGGAACAAAAACCCATAACTAGTTGTTGTGTCGATAATAACATCAATGGATAGTAGTGGGAAATCATCCTTGGGATAGGGCTTGTTTATATCCTAAAATTCTAGGTCAGTAACATTCCAAAAATAAATTCCATAATGTTCTCTATTATAAATAATCATAATTTAGAATATACATTCTAAATCCAATTAATCTTATGAGAGAAAACCATATGCAACTGTAAATGACTCGGTGCAATATCGATCTCTCATTTCATGTCTTGGTGTAATGCCAATCTCTCATGTTAACTTCATAATTTGTATACTATGTATAGTTCATTCCCTTACCCTTTATGGGGTATTAAGTGTTCTGTTTAAAAGGATAATTTGAATATTTGTTACCGATATTCATCCGAAATCTCACTTCTTAAACTAGGTGACATTAGACAATGCAACTAGCACTTGCGATACTTTGGCCAAATATTTTAACAAATTGTTCATGTTTATATTCCTAGGTAGCATACATGTCTATTGGAATACATCCTTCACCCCACTTGATCTATTATCTAGAATGGTCTTCATTGACTCCTATCAGTCCACTTGTTCAAGGTTTAACCCTAGTCAAGGTTAGTAATATAGTTTAGTGTGGAGGATTGCTCATGGTCACTAAGGGTACATAGACATACTCAATCAACCTAATTCGATTGCATGTGTCTAGTTATCCTAATTCATCATGAGTTGACCTCGACACTAGATCATGCCCCTAACTCTACCTAGGGCAGAACTATGATCAAGTCATAATTTATGTAGATCTAGATGATTAAACTCTGAAGGGTGTTGCAACATGTCAACTGCAACACAATATCCTCATGAAGACCCAAGTCTTCATGAAGGTATTACACTGCAGTTGGTGTGTGCCAACATCCAATTGAGTTCTCCTCATCTGGATGAACATACCTTAGAAAGAAGTTAATGACTTATTAATTTTCCTTATTAAGGATTAATTGTAGTAGTCCTAATGAACAACTAGGTTCATTAACCATTAGGGTTATAAGTTAAAAATATAATTGGAGTGGGTATGTGCCTCCTAACCATTTCATAAGTTCTATTTTTATTCCATTAACATTCTAATTTATGTTTTACATAATAGATTCAACATACATGACAGTGTTGTTGCTTACTCACCTACTCAAGCCTTAGCTTACATAAGTTCAGAGCAAGTTCTTTTTATATTAGACTTCAATGGAATGAAGTCTATTTCCATTTATTTCCCTTTTCTTCATTCCTATTCTGGTTAAGGAACTAATCAAGAGGAATCACCTTCCACTATCCAAGGATAACATTCGGATTCATTCCCAAAAGGTCTTAAAACAAGTCTATGTTTTATTGCATGGAAGTTGTCTTCCCTTTTTCTTATAAAGGGTAAATGTTCATTTATAACCCCATAGTATATTATAAGTTATTATCATAGTTTTATTCACCCACAAACATTTGTTTTAATATAGCCATAGTGATCTAGTTGAATATCCATGCACAAATGTCAACTTTAATAAGTATTGTTTCATTACGGAGAGGGTAGTACATCTAGTATGCTTGACCTCTATTCAATTTAATCCAACCCAAGAGGGTATATTACTAATAGAAAAATTAGAGAAAAAATATCATTTCCATTCACATAATACCTAAAAAGATTACACATCAAGTTTAAACAAGTCCACAAATCTTTCATTCATCAAGGGGATTCATACATTATAATTCCAAACACTTTTGACATTTCTAATGTCAAACATCAATAACAAGATCAATTACAAGTACAAATTTATTTTGTAACAAATACATTTCAATAATGATCCATATTTCATCATAAAAGATCTAGTCTCTTTGGTAAAAAATGTAACTTCTTATAAATATTTTCTCCTTTCATCACTTACGAAGTCCATCTATAAAATTTCTAGCATGGGTTAGTTCATTAAACTGAGCATGATAAGCACTAAACATTAAAATGATGTGCTTTTAGCTAACTATTTCATAAAGAGAACTTTGTTGTTATGAAATAGTCCTGAGCAATATAGAAAGACATACCAAAAGGAGTTACTATTCACAAATGAGAGAGAGAGAGAAAAAGTGATAAACCATAACATAAGTAAGAATAGATCATGATGTAAAAAACTTCAACTTTCATACTATTGTCTTACATAAAAACAATTATGAACGGAACACAACACAACAATCCATCCAATCATACACTACTTCAGCAATACTACCCTAGCACAACCTGAACTCAATCTTATCAAATAGGTCCAAAATTTTTATGAACGGAACAAATCCAAGAAGGAAAACACCTTCATCAATTTTGATACAGAAATAAGATTAAAGGAAAGAGAGAGAGAGAGAGAGAGAGAGAAATTACTTCCTCAAAGTTCTAAGCACGATTGGGAAGAGACCAAAAGATAGTCATGAACAAATTATTGACCAACTCAGTCTATATTGTCCCAAACCAAAATCCTAACAGAGAATTAATCAGGGATCAAATAGAATGTACAAAAATCTAGGAGAAGAAAGAACGATGAACAACATTAAAGGAAATGATAGTAGTAGCTTCAATATCCAAAGCTAGAAAGTAATTCATTTCCCCTAGTTCTCAAAAAGAAAAGAAGGAGATGATTAGGAGGATAAGTCTACAACAGACTTCCAAAACTTAGATGCTTAAAAAGAAGATAATAATGTATAAAAATATTGCTAAGCCAAGAATAGCCATTTCTTTTCAATGGAGCTACCCTTTCCTTAGTCCATAACCAAAATGAACCGAGTTTGATAGCCCATGGACCAAAAGTAGGTTAACATAAAATAACCACTTGATGACAAGGAGCTTTCATGAAGTTTAAGATGACAACAAAACCCATTACACAGATAATTAATACTCTAGAGAGGTTTCCATTCTTAGCATCAAATGCCTACATTTCAGAGGTTACCCAAATACTCAAAAGAATAGAAGACAAAATAACACTTCCTTTAAATTACACTTTCACAAGAATTAATTCCTTTCAAGGAGCTAACATAGTTATTCTTTCCAGATCCTCCATTGATGAACAAAAATATCTAACAAGTCTTAATATATGAAAAACTCCTTTCCAAGCAAAACCCATAACAATGTAACTTTCCTTAATACTCACAGAAGAGACGAATGAAATAGGAAGGTTAAAACAAAACCCAAAATCACAACCACATAAGTGATAAAATTCACACATGATTTCAAAATTTAAATCCTTCCATCAAAACTAAAAATAATATGCTAAAGCCAGAGTTGCAGAAGTTTAATCCCCAAAAGGATTCAAGCAAGATCTAGCAATAGTAGAGATATTTAAATGGTTTAACACTTGAAGATTTTCCTAGTGGTGAAACAAGGTATTCTAACCAAGTTCCACATGTTAAGCAACTAAGTTATTACCACATTTACACAACTCAAAAAGATTACCTACAATATCAACTTCATCTCAAGCTCTGAAAGCTTAAAGCATAATCCAACGAAACCAAATCAAGAAAATTGAAACCCATATCATTATTTCAACATGGTCGATAAAGCATACGCAATAAAAATCACAAAATCACAAGAAGAGAGATCATATCAACTAAGAAAATCCATATTATTTCCAAGATCAGATTTCTTTTAATGAATCAATTAAGTAAAAGCAAAACAACTTAATGAGTAGAGCATATCATGCCTGATAGAGCTTCTTCTTAACAAATTTACATAATATCTTCCTTTCCAAGAAAACATCATTAAAAATTTAAACACTTCCACTTTCTTCTAATATTTTACACAAAGTGTCCATTAATAACTCTTTGTTATGCAAGAATAACAGATCATGCAATAATTAAACTAAAGGCTTGAAGGACTGAAACAACACCATAAAGAGCCCAAGCTCGAAACAACAAAAGATCAAAACAACTAAACCCCTCATGTATCTTCCTAGGTATTTTTTTCCAAGCTCAAAAAAATTAAATGAAAATGAATGTCGGTTCCCGAAAAATTCCATACCACTCCCATATCTATATTTAGTGAAGACTGAATTAAAATTTGCATGCAACCAAATTTGGTGGAGGTTCCAACTCAACCTCCCCTACATTTTCAAATTTCCATGCCAAATTTCACGAGGGAAGAGATACAAAAGAACTAAATCTCATTAAATATCTAGAAACCAATGCCACCAACCACCCAATGTCCATGTCATTCCATAGGCCCCCTCTAGGTTAGCCATACTTTAAGTTAGGTTAACATTAGTTTAGGAAATCAACATAGGTCCATAGGTAGGTCTCTAGTTTAAGTCACAACATCTTAATTTCAAAAGATTACAAAGACATAGGTTAGACTTAGCTTTAAGCTATAGTCACTTAGCATTAAAACATATAGTTAAAATAGGTTACCATTCAAAGCAAGCATTGTAATCTAATAAACGAAGAAGAACCAACCAAATATCAAAATTCAAATATGTAGTAGGGTCTAAGGACTTCATTCTCTCCTTAGCACAATCATAATATAGAGATCACCTGATCTAACTGACTTGGTTGAATTAAAATAATACCTTGGATCAATGGAATTAATCAATGGTAATGTTGTTCTTGAAAGAAGAGTTTAAGAAAATAGAAACTAAATTTCTCAATTCAAGCAGTGAATTAATTTTGCATAAGGAAGTGGATTGCTCCAGTGAATTTAACAAAAGCACAACATAATGTACCTATTCCATAGATGAATTATTTTCTACTACAAACATGATTTCCAAATTCATAAGAGTACACCATCATAATGAAAAAATCACCTATCAACGTTTGTACCTTCTAAAGTATAAATCATCGTAGGTACTAGTCATGTTTGGAGGTGTTACATAGGAAAATAAAGTTTTTTCCATTCTTCTTTAGAAATGGGATGATGTTAGATTCCCAATGTGATTAATCCACTTTTTTAATGATCCCCACTTGTAGGAATTTCATCACTTCTTATTTTTCCATGAGAGCCACCTTGGGATTCACGGGCCTTGAATTTTTCTTAATAGGTTTAGCATCTAGTTTAGTGACGAGATTATGGACTGAAATGTGAGAAGTAATCCTTTTCATTTCCTTGTAGAAAAACAAAAAATATTTTGAGTGTTATTTGAGAATTCGTGTGTGTATCTCTATTTCCTCCAAAGTTAGAGAAGATCCTAGATTTAAATGTTTTGGTTCCTCCTCCATCCCAATGTTTATATCAATTGTTCCTTAAATTAAAGGGCGTTACCCTATTCAAATTGAGTTGGGGCTAGAGGTAGCTCTAAGTTCCCCTCTTCTCTTATCTCATAGACCTCAAGAACTTATATTGAGGAAGGTTCCATTATAATATCACCAAAGTACAAGGAAGATCTTGGGATGAGAGAGAAACTAATCTTATGGTGAGAAGGATGCATGTCTATGTAGGCATTCATGTACCCTAGGATGGCCTCATCATTTTTAGTGTAGTATAGGGTGATAGGGTTTTTTTAATTTTCTACGTATTCTAGAATTGTATTAGTTGGTATCTTGCAAACTAAAGGCTTGGCATGAATCGACACCGTAAAGATTGTATCTTCTAACTCTTTTCTTGGAGTGAAGTGAGATGCAGAGGTTGCAATAGAATCAACCAAGAGATTTTGTTCTTGAGGTATGGCTTTAATAGAAATGAAGTAAAACCTTTTTTATATTAATTACCATGGATTTGTAGATTTTTAGATGTTTGGATATAGTCTCATATACTTTGGACACTTGATTTGTGACTAGTTGTGAATCACCTAACACCCGAATGTTACAAACACCCATCCTTTTGGCTACAATGAGACCAAAAAGGAGATATTTATATTATTATCTATTATTTGTATATTCAAAGTTCATCTTAAAGGTGAAAGGTATGGCTTTCCCCTTATGGAAGTTAAGAATCATGCCTTCCCCAACACCAAAGTGAAAATTTGCTTCATCGAAACGGAGAGTCAAACAGGTTATTTGGAAAGATATTTTCTCGAATCATTATTTGTGTCCTCTTCCTTTACTTCTGTTACTTCTACCATGAAAAATTCATCTTCTAGAAGAGAGCCAAGTCCTAGTGCATGTCTAATGCCCATAGAATCAAATGGGTGGAGAATAGGTAGATCATTCTCCAACAACTCGACAATATTTTCCGTAGTTTCTAATGAGAATATTTCTACAATAACAATTTCATATTTTATTGTGGGAACTCCTTCAGTTAAACCCATAGTTTATAACTCCGTTGTGGGAACTAGACTTGATTTAGGTACTAAGTCATTTGGCTTGTTTAGCTGGTTTCCAGGAAGCTAAAAGTCAAAATGAACTCCTGGTCTCTTTTTTATATTGGCTAGATGTATGTCGAATGGTTTGGGATCACCTTGTGCAATAAAGACCTTCCCTAAATGTAGGAATCTTACTCTCTCAAACAAAGTAGAGGGAATCAACTTCATGCAATGTATCCATGGATGACCGAGGATCATATTATAGTTAGTTTTCCCATCTATAATATAAAATTCAGTTAGGATCATCTAGGGACTAAGGGTGACCGAGTAATACTATTATTCCAATTGACGTTGCTTTGAGGATTTCATAGGCTCTTAGCATGTTTCATGTTGAGGAGAAATTTCTTTCCTATAGCCTAAATTCTTGAGGAAAGAGAAAGGTACAATATTGATTATTTCCCCATCATTAATCAATGCATTCTTTAGATATTTATTATAGATCCAAACTTGTAAAAAAAAGGCCAATCACCTCGACAAGTTATTTCAACGTCCATTGACATCTTACGATGTCAAATACGAATCCAAAAAATCTTTTAGGTTTCCCTATAGGATATACATTAAACTATATGTGGTTTATCTATACTTCGGAGGAGGTGTTATATTAATAAAATGCCCAAGACCTAGTGCTTCTAATAAAGCAACTTTGTGAGCAAGGGAATTCTTTAACAGATCCAAGAAGGAAATGTGAGAAAATGTCTTGGTTAGATCATTGATAAAGTCATAAGCTTCTATTGGTTTATCAAGTGTTTCAGAATGTCATCTGATATAGTCAGGTAGATTAAGATAGGATTTGAAGATTAGTCTTTGGTTCTAGTGGTCACATTTATTTGAGGCTTAGTATCCAGCTCTACAAGACCCACTATTTTAGTCTATTGATGCCCATCTAATGGAGGTGCGATGGATGTTTTGATAAATTCTAAGCTTCATGATTATTAGTTTCTACCATTATACCCTTGTTTGATCCATTGGGATCTAATTTATCATTGTTGGGTCGATTCAAGAGAGGATCATTGAAAATCCTAAGTGGAATATTTTGAGGGACATTGGTCATGTGTTGGTGTTTTGACTAAGTGCGGTAGGATTTTCGAGAAACATGTCGATGAAAAGTTACTTTTGGTCTTCCGGTAGATTTTGTAGAAACTTGTTGCAGTCCCGAAATGTTCTAGCATCGTGACCTCGACTCTTTTGCAACCACAATACAAGTCAAGGTTGTAATCCTAGGATCTTTGGTTTGTATTCTATTATAGTCTCAAGATTCAATTATTATTCAACTATTGATTGTTATAATCAAAGTTTGGGCCTAGGTATTGGCTAGGACCTTAGGACTGCATTTGTTAAACTTTTTTTGTTGTTTTTGTTGTTGTTGTTGTTGTTGAGGACGATTGAAGTCCACAACATTGATTGTAGGCATAAAATTGTTATTTATTTTGCTATTGTCATTTATGTTGTTTTTAGTAGTGTTTTCATTGGGGGTGTTAATAATGGGTGGCTTATTTTCCTGATATGTAACACCATCAATCATAAATCCATGATTCTTGTTGAGGGATTTTGGCCCTTAATTTTTGTTCATGTTATTAGGGTAACCTGAGTTACCTTGGTTAGGAGTGATCAGTATCCCATTTTTCCTAAAGGTCTTGCAACCACCGTCTATTACTACTTGGTCTATTCTTAGAGCACCCTCTAATAATTTTTCTTAGCTCCTAAGTGGGAAATTCTGGACCTCCTCCTGTGTCTCTATGTTGAGAGAGTGAAGGAACAAGTCATAGATCTTCATTTGATCCATGTTAGGAGTGTTGAATAAGGAGTAGAGAAAACATCACCATATCTATATGTAATTTATGGTAGAATCATTGTGCTCTTGTTTGATATGGAGGAATTATCTTATTCATGTTCTCAAAATTTTGTTCATGTCAAAATCTTTAATAAAATCTGACACAAGTTGCTTGAAATAATGTATCAAAGCCTTTGGTATTCTATAATACCAGTTGAGAGCAATACCTTCTAACGTCTTATGGAATATTTTTGCAACAACTGCATCCCATGGGAGCAAATCTCAAATGGTGGTTGTATATGCCTTGATGTGTGAATTAGGATCTCCTTCCCCTTTAAATTTTGGAAGGTCTGAAAGAGGTCTTGGGAGCATGACATTCCATATGGAAAAATATAGAGTATCTTTTAAATATTTTGAGTAGGTGCCACTTTGCGTAAGACTCAACCATTGATGGAATTTATTGGGGAAGTGTAGGAAAAAAATTTATTGGAATGGTTCGGTGTATACATTTGTCTGCGGAATAAGGCATCCCCCGTGTGGTGACCATAGGGGCACAGGTAAGAATACATCTCCCTTATGATGTCTTAGCATACATGTGTACATAAAATGGAGGATAAATTTGATATGAATGTTGAGGTACAAATATATGGAATGCTGTATTTCCGGATGGTATGGCGTTTGAGAACACACTTTTAGCTAGTTCCTATGGAGGGTTTATATATATAGTAGGAGGAGCCATACCCAAGGTACCCACCAAGTTAAAATGTCCCCACGACTAAGAACACCCATGTAAATAGAAGGAATTATCACAATAGGAACTTGGCCATAGTTATGTTAGTAGTGAGAAACCTTCCCTTGCCCAGTATACGAAATCTAAGTATTTTGGAAATTCCCAACTCCTTGACCTTATCCACCAATGTTGAGATGAATTCTCCCGTTGATGGCGTGGTGTTCTTCTTTAGCATATGTTGTTGAACCTTTGTAGATTATTGAGGAGTATGATATCCTACTATAAAGCTGCTCATTGTTTTTCCACCCTCTTTAGCAATATTTTCTCGCCACAGGATGGGTAGTGGTATTGTTTTGAATAAAGACATCAATATGTCCTTGTGGCCTAGCAAAAGGTTAATTCATTATCTTTTGGAAGCGTTTCTCACTTCTAGCATAATGTGCTAAATAATCCTCATCTAAATATGGGAGTTCGTTAGATTGCATGCCGATAGGCGTCGAACAAAAATTGAGGAGATGATCCTTACTCTCTTATCATATTCATATTGTTAGAGTTTGAGATCTTAGGCTATTGTGTTTATGTAATTTGGTCAATCTACTTTATCCTTACTGAAGAACAAATATTTTTCCCTTGAAGAGGAGGATTTTGAAGATGGGCGGTTGAATAGTTGTCTGCCCATGTAGAAAGTGAGGGTGACTATTGTTTTCTACCCATCTAGTGGTTATATGCTTCAAGAAACAAAATAGGTCAGTCGTATCCATCATATCTTGATATATTTAGGGGGTATATGAACACCTAAAGAATAATTGGAGAAATTAAGATGGATGAAGAAAGTGAAAATGATTAAAGACTAGCTCTTCAATTCAGGTTCACCAATTTATACGAGATGAAAATTAACACGTGACCTTGATTGCACTCAACTCCCGAGGTCATGTTGAGGTGACTAATGTAGAGAATGTGGATGGATAAGTGATAGCAAATACGGTAATGGAAGAAAGTTATGTGAAAATTTTAAGTGAAGGTGGTCAAGGCAATATGATGTTTCTTGACTTGTGATTGTGGAATATGCTCATCAAGCACTACAAAATCATATCTAGCTTTGGTGACTCAAATGGAGAAATTGGAAAGGATGGCGATAAAGAGGCTCCATTCTATATCAAGATTCATAGATATCTAGTTTATTGGTTGTGGAACTCATGGGAAAATAAACGGGGCCTCGTAATTCTATCTAGATAAGGTCATGGAACAATTAAGTGTGAGAGGCGTGATCCCATTTCGCTCTATGGATGGTTAGCAGGTTCTTTCCAAAATGAGAGGGCCTAGTGAGATTGCTTGTTTAGGACATCTAACTACCTAATGATATCTGGTGGGAGTGGTGATAACCTAAATACCAATTCTCTAACTCCAAGATCTATATTTGATTGGGTATCGGTTGCGTTCGATTAAGGAACTATAGGATCACAATCAGTAAACTCTCTCTTTTATCATGGCCGTGTTATGGTCATGCGGTGTGATGTGAAATATATTCCCAAGGGCGTTTAGGTAATCTATGCATGGGAGCGTTCCAATAAACATAAGCCTGATTATCTACAATTTTTAGAATGTTGAGTTTGTCTATCTTCATGGTATATCAAACAAGATTCCGGATAAGAAGATGGAGTCCAATATCTATGTCCATAATAAAATTTGGCCCGTTTGGTTGTGGAACCAATGGATCAAAACCATAGGTTTTCTTTTGTTTTAGAAAATTTATGGTCATGTATGTGCTCAAGGTAATCAGAAATTTGTTTTCTTACCAAAACTCAAATGTTTTATCATCTTCAATATTTAATGCATCTAATTGTCTATTGATTCTATGTATGTCCCTAGTTGATTTGAAAACATTGTACCTAAGGCCTTGATCTATGTCAGCTAATGGTACTGCTAAATTCGGTTGAGGTACTATTGGTTTGAAAAAAAAAGGCTCTCTTAGTCGTATTATTGTCATGCATAGAATTATTGAACTAAATAACAAAGAAAACTATGTAAGCAAAGTAAATTTAAACTATGTTTTTGGTATTTTCTAATATATGAATGAACAAAAGCAATAAAACAACTAATCTAGTAAAGAAAATCTTTTTGATTGTTTTCTGGTATTTTTAACAAAGCTTTCTAATCTAATAAATGAATCTAAAATAAGTAATTACCCAGATGTAACTAAATGTTTGTGTAAATTATGTTAATTTATACTGTAGATATTGAAATATTTCAAATAAAATCTTCAATTTTACCTCAAAAATAGAGAATAAATCATAGCTTCAAAGAAGCTATTATTCGATGAAACCTCCCTTTGCGGTATTGCAAAAAAATTCTACGTAGATCTAATCAATTGATTAACTTGATAATTGAAACAATGAAAGGATTTATCTATTGTATTTGATATGAATTTTGAAATGATAACTTCAGAATTGATAATTTTCATGAATGAATCAAACAACACCTCTAACCTAGATATTGCAAGAACTGTGGAAAATATGGTTGCAAGAGTATTGTCCCCTCAGTTTATCCTTTCAATATTCATGTCCACATGAGTCCAATAGGTAGGAGTGTAGAAAAATGAAAGAAGAAGGATGCAGGGAGCAACAATAGCTTCAATGGATGGACTAGGTAGCAATGCAAGTGGAAGAATGTAAGAACAATTGAATATAGATTGACTTTGGCAATTTCTAGCAAGAAGGCAGTAGCTTTGTAATAACAAGAATATAAATTTTCTCCAATTTTTTCTTACACACAAGCATGGTATTGATAGGAATTTAGTTAGGAAATGGTTGAATCCATTTGACATCCAAAGGAGGACATAAAAAAATTGAAGAGGGAGTTCAAATTATTAACAACCATCAATCACAAATAGAAGTACAAGAATAGATTGACACAAGGCGGTTAAGAGCATCGAATCATCTAAATCTGGAAAAGCATCTCATCTAAAAAAGATGATACAGGTCTCCTCGCAAGGTGTTTGGGATCCAAAAAAGATTTCCAAGTGTGTGTTAACATCCCGCATGCCCCACTTAGCCCTCGCATGCTTTGTTTTTCCCTTTTCCCCTCTTTTCTTGGCCTTTTATTCTTTATTCTGAAACCACCGCCCTACCTAGGTGGAGGTCTCGTGACCACCGCCAACAGAACAGGCACGGTCTGAACCGCCGTGCGCTTTGCTGGTGGTGGTCCTTTACGCATTTTCCAAAAAGCTCTTTTAACATGACTCATGTTATTTCAACGTTTTACCAGCTTTCTTTCACCGCCATAAGCTTGCATTTATGATTCTAGTTCCCTAGAATAGTGTTTTTCCATTGTTTATAGTTTAAGAGTTCTATTTGGTTTTTACCTTGGGTAAATGCAAATGCTATAAATAGTTGGCTTGTGCTCAAGCAAATGGCCCCTCAAATTTGCCTCTGAATTTCTCATTGCAATAGATTAGTCTCTTTTTTTGTAGATTCTTAGTTTCTTTCATTGCATGCCTAGTTAGTGTTGTTTTGTTGTTAGGAAGCCACATATCTATCTTGTGCAGATGTTGTTATCATTTAATCCAATCCATTGGAGTAGAATAGTTTGTTTTCAATAGGAAGCCATTAAAGTTGTAGGTTTTGTTCTTCAAATAGGATAGTTTTAGGTTCTGGACGTTTCATGTTGCATGACTCATAATAAATCCCGCTAGGAATTGCATAAGGCAAGGTCTATACTCTTGTGCTATCCCTCTCCTACTCGCATTGTATTCAGTCTGTATCTTGAGCTGCCTTTGTCCCAATATCTACTTCTGTTGATGCTAGCATTACACACTTTTCTGGATCCACGTGAACGCAAAGGAACGAGGAGATCACACTGAGGGGACAAGATCACACACACCATCGATTCACCACTGTTTTGTGGAATCTAGGTTCTAGCTTTCAAAGTTCTAAATTAGAATCATATCAAATAGAGTAGTTAATTGCTTTATTTCAGTTAATTTTACTTTCGATATTGCCGGGGAAGTTATGGGGATTGATAGTTTTTGAGAAACTATGATTCATTCCTCACTTCTGAGGTAGGATTGACAGTCTTGCAAATAGATTAGATCAATTATTTCATTATTCAGAATAGGCTCACAGTTGCACATACAAATAGCTATACTCGGTTATCTTGTTTGTTTTAAATTCTTATTTTTAGCCATCAATTCTAGATATGTTAAACATTTACACTTATATTTATTCGAATAGTTCATCAAAAATACAAAAATAGAGAAATCATATATGCTATAGATATATTCAAAGTAGGTAAATTTCACTTTGTTGTAGTTAATTTATATTGTTGCTTCTGTATGACAATCACGAGACCTAGGGAGCCCAGAGAATACATATTCGAGCCAATCGTGTCTCAACCCAATCTCATTACAGAAATAACTGATATAGATCAGAATCTTAGAATCCAAGTCTTCCAAACAACAACAAACTTACAACAGATCAGCTCTCAGTTGAGGGGATTAAACATAGAAGACAATCAAGCACACACGTTTTGGTCAAATCAGCCAACTTACAGTTACCCTAGAAAAATATCCACATGAATGTAGAAGGGATTAAAAGAGAGAAAACGTTTGGTTGTGATCCTTTGGTCCCACAACCAGACACAGGAGACATTCTCACAGACATAAATACTAGCCTAAGAATTCAGGTTGCGAACACTGTGAGATACTCTGAGAAGATCACACAACTATTAATTTTGAATATAGAGGCTAAGAAAGCATATGATTATTGGATACTAGGGATCAAGGACTAAATTCGTATATGACCATAGCAGGACCGCAACAACCAAGGGTCTACGGTTGCGATCCAAAATCCTGCAACCCAACGAATCCGTAAGTGAATCAGACATAGACACTAGCCTACGCACACTAGTATTCAGATCCACTCCACTTCCACCTATCATCATCAAATAGTTATCCTTGCTAGGCACAGTAGCTAATGAAGCTAAGGAGTTCTTGACTAGGCCAGAGAATCACCCATAGAGTCAATTATACTTACCATCCACCCTATGACCTTATCTGGAGACATACACGAAACTATCCCAGGTCATTTTCCATGTATTCCACAACCTATAGACCGAATCACGCTAGAACTTGATATTGATTGGATCCTTCAAGTAGTAATCCTTGTTGATCGATCTATCACACCAGTTAAGGTTAGGAGGGCCTTCTTTACCTTAGATTCACAATTTCCACTAGTGCATGTAGAAGACATTAGATTGCCTAACTAGTTTGTCTGTATCCCACACATATTCCATCCCCATTGGCTATCTCGGCACAACCTCGAGAGGTCGGGTGCAAGGAAGAGTTACTTAAAGGTTCCCACACTCATTTGTCACCTTTCCATCGTACAAAATTGGTGAACCCAATGTGAACTTCCTACTTTATTGTTCGAGTCATATTTTTACTTTCTCTTTCAAATAACATTTATTTCATCTTATCTACCTCATTAGCTTTCTCTACCACACTTTTGTTCCTTCCCATTATTCTGCGGGTACTCATATACCCCCAAATATATCGGGATTCCATGTATATGACAGACCCCTCTTGGGCCTTGAGGCATACTACGCCCAACAAAATAGGGAATCATCACCCTCACTCTCGGTATGGGGTGACAACTACTCAACTAACCAGATTTTCAACACAAACTCCAAGAATCGGATATAACTCATCTTTTCAAACCGAGGATTTAGATCAGCTCGCTCAAACACATGAGAATCAATATGACACTCACGGAGAATAAAGTTCATCTCCTCGTACTACTTAGACCAAAAACTAGTAGACAATCGACTCATACAGGTTTAGGTGATGAACATTCGGTATGTTATGCCAAGAATGAACAACGAATGTACCCACCTATAGGAGGTTCACAAACACAACCTAAAATCTCTTTCCAAGAAAATACCTCCATACCACGTCATATAGGAAATGCCCTTGGGGAAACTTGGCAGGGCAGTGATTAGTTCATAGTAGGATATCACATGCCTAAACAACACCCTAATATACAACAAACACCATCAAGGCAAAGTATTTTGACTTCACCAAATGAAGTCATTTCAGCTCTAGTAGAAAAGGTTAGGGAGTTAGAACTTACCCAAGCAAGCCAAACTTCGTAATTTATGTAGGCAGGAAGTTCCAATCCTCCACACCATCCTAGCTAAGTAGACCTCCTCACCGGAGTAGGCACGTTAGGCATGACTCCTCAGTATTCACAACAAACCCCAACAAGAGCTACCATTTCTAACACCACTCCTCCCGGTCTAATACAAAATAACCCATTCTTGGACAATACCCCCACATACTTAAACATGTACTCCAAATCATCACAAGGGGATTTGTTCTCCTCTCCTGGCATGGTTCCTCAAACACAGGGGTTTCCTTACACCCCCACTAACATGTACGCTATGCCATGTCAACAACTTATTCCACCACCACTCCCTCAATAGGCACCATCAATGGTCGAAACCTATGCGATAGGGACCTACTCAAAATATTTAAAAGATCCCTTAGATTTCACCATACGAAGTGTCATGCTTCCAAGACCACTTCCCGACTTACCCAAATACAAAGGTGAGGGAGATCCGAACACACATATCAAGGCTTACACTACAACCATTCGAGAACTACTCCCATGGGATGGGGTTGTTGCTAAAATATTCCCAAAAACCTTGGAAGGCATCACTCTCGATTGGTATTATAGAATACCTGAGGCTTCCATCCATTCATTCAAGCAACTCGTGTCAGAATTCATCAAGGCCTTTGACATGAACAAATTATTAAGGATAGGAATCGAGAATTTTTACACATCAAGCAAGAACACAATGAATCATCGCCCATTTCATCCAAAGGTGGTGTACAATTCTTTATTCTTTGGCAAGTGCTC
This sequence comes from Taxus wallichiana var. yunnanensis, assembly GCA_018340775.1. NCBI lineage: Eukaryota > Viridiplantae > Streptophyta > Pinopsida > Cupressales > Taxaceae > Taxus > Taxus wallichiana. Next base: position 419,879,647 of record CM031233.1, read on the forward strand.
CAAACATGGATCAGATGGAACTATGTGATTTATTCCTTCATTCTCTTAGCAGAGAGGTGAAGGAAGAAGTCTAGAAGTTCCCATTAAGAACTTACGATGAAGTACTTGAGAGTGCTCTTTGAATAGATCAAGCGGCAATTGATAGTGGTCACAAAACATATGGAGCAAATGGGAGGTTAATCACCTCCAACCAAAACACTACAACTTATCCTACTACCACAAACGTCAATCAAGGACCTAAAATCCTTAATAAAAATCGGGGTGTAACAATAGATGGAGTAACCGACCAGCCTAAGAAGGTAAATGTTGTCAATACTCCATCACAAATAAACAACCAACGAAACAACAACTTTACCCCGACAATCAATACAATGGATTTTAATCATCCACAACAACAACAACAATAACGGAAAAATCCCACACAGGGTCCAAGCTAAAATTCAACTAGGTACCAAAACCAGAATTCAAACCAAAGACAATAAACACAAAATTTTAATCCTAATAGGCAACGGTTTGATCAAAATTTTGGGCCACAATACACACCAAACCAAAAACTAGGAATCACAATCCTAATTCGTATTGTGGTTTCCACAAAATTCGGGGCCATGACGTGCTAGAACGTGTCATGACTACAATAAATTCATGCAACGCTTGCCGGATGAACAAAGATAACTTTTCATGGATATGTTCTTGGCAGATCCTACATCACTAAAGCATCAAATACTTTTTCTAGGCGGTTTCCCCTCAAAACACACCCCTAAAGATCTTTAATGATCCACTCCCAAATCACGATAACAACAAGATAAATCTAACTGGGACAAACAAAAGCATAATGATAGGAAACAATGATCATGAAGCTCGACTTCGCTAAATCCATTAGTTGCACCACAACTAGGAAGTCAGCCATGACCTAAGATAGTTGGTTTAGTAGAGTTAGACGCCGAACTACCCATCGAAGCTGTAACAAGGACGTGAGAGTATTTCTCTCAGCCAAGTCCAAGCCACCTGCCAGGGACAGATAAATTCCAACAAATAATAGTAAATCCTATGGGTGCCTATGATTTAATTAATGACCTAACAAAAACCTTCTCGCACATTTCATTTTTAGACTTATTAAAGAACCCTCCTTACAGGGTTTCTCTTTTAGAAGCATTAGGTTTAGGTCATTTAATTAACATCACTCCACCTCCGAAACATAGGTAAATCATATAGACTTTGATGTTCATCCTCAGAGGCAGGTGGATAGGGATGTCGAATTCGTATTCGAGATAAACAAAATGCCGATAGATGCTGAGATCACACGCTAAGGTGATCCAACCTTACATTTACAACTATGGGTTTATAACAACTATGTAAAGTGTATAATGATAGATGATGGGGCAGCGGTCAACATAGTCCCCTTCTCTTTCCTTCAAAATCTAGGGTATGGAGAAACCAATTGTTCCACAACTCGAAACACACTAAGGGGCTATGATAGCCTTAAAGCCACCTCGGTTAGAACTATAATATTACCGGTCACCTTAGGACCCAAAACCATCTTGACTGAGTTTTATATTATAGATCGGGAAAATAACTATAATATGATCCTCAGCCGACCATGGATACACCGCATGAAGGCAATCCCTTCTACGATATTTAAAGAAGTAAGGTTTTTACACTTAGGAAAGATATTTGTAGCCAAAGGTGATCCAAAACCATTCGATGTACACCTAGCTGACTTAAAGAAAAGACCGGGCGTGCACTCGGAGTTTTAACTCCCAACAAACCAACTTAATAAACCTACTGACACAAAACCAAAAGAAAATTTGGTACCTACGAAAAATCTTGAAGCTATGAGCCTAGCCAAGGCTACCCTATCCCGTAAAGTTGAGGCTAACACTATAGAAATAGTATCATTAGGAACTACTACAAAAATCATTGAATTGATAGAACAAGATCTACCAATGTTCTTACCATTTGATTTTGTAGGCGTGGGATATTCCCTGGGTGTCGGTTCTCTCCCAGTGTAGATCTCTACATGGTAGAGGTAGAAGATGTTAACACAACAAATATCCCCACATCTATACTCCTAGCTAAATATTGGACTCTCCATTTTGATGGGGCTAGATGTCATTATGGAGCTGGGGTAGGTATAATCCTTACTTCTCCCGAGGGGAAAGTCCTACCATTTCCCTTTAAACTAAATTTCAAATGCAAAAACAACGTCACTGAGTACGAAGCCCTCCTCCTTGGCCTCATCTTAGCTAAGAGAATCGGTGTTGATAACATCAGAGTCTTAGGAGACTCACAATTGGTAGCAAACCAAGTCTCTGAGATATATGAAACCAAAGCCGAGCACTTACAACTTTACAAAACAACTGTATTGAATTTAAGCAAGGAGTTTGACTTCATATCAATTGAAGCAATCCCACGAGAGAAAAATCTTCTCGCTGATTCAATAGCAACTTCAGCATCATGTTTTACTCCAAACAGTAAGTTAGAGGATACCCATTTCATAGTATCCCTTCGTGATGAACCATTGATAAAAACAATGAAAAATTCTCTTTTAAATGGAAATGAAAACAAATCTACTATCCTAGACCAAATTGATAGTGATATGGCCACTCTGAATTACTTAAATGCCTATGCGGCATTACATCTCTCCTATCATATGGTAGATTTGTCTTTAATCCCACATTCATCTTCCTATTACGGGAACCCCATGATGGAGCTTCTCCCACAAAAGGAACTTAGCATATACTCGGTTGAGAATGGATATGATTTAGATTTACCTCCAGCCCCACCTCGAGTTTGAAGAAGGTAACGCCTCTCGATCAAAGAAACAATTGATATTAACATCGGAATGGAAGATGAACCAAGGATATTAAAGTTAGGATCCTCGTTAACTCCATTAGAAGTAGAAATACACACTCGGATCGTCAAATAACATCGAAGGCATTTGCATTTAATTATAAGGAAATGATAGGAGTTGCACCCCACATTTTCGTGCACAACCTCGTCACTAAATCAGATGCAAAATGAATTAACTAAAAATTGAGACCAATGAAACCCAAAGTAGCTCTCATGGTAAAAGAGGAGGTAATGAAACTCCTCAAGTAGGATTCATCAAGCCCGATCGATTACTCTCAATGGGTATCTAATATCGTTCCCGTTCTAAAAAAATGGAAAGATACGCATCTACATAGACTTCCAAGACATTAACAAAGCATGTCCTAAAGACGACTTACCATTACCATCCATTGATGTCATTTTTGACATGACAACTGGATTTGAACTTTTGTCTCTCATGGATGGATTCTTGGGATACAATCAAATCAGAATATCTGAACAAGATCAAGCTAAAACCACGTTTATAACTCCTTGGGGAACTTATTGCTATGTTGTTATGCCATTTGGTCTCAAGAACGCTGGTGCTACATACCAGTGAGTTATGACATATATATTTCACGATCTAGTTCATAAAATCATGGAATCCTATGTAGATGACTTGTTAGCTAAGGCCAAGAAGTGTTGTGACCATCTGGAATTACTTCACATCATTCTTTCACGTCTGATAGAATACGGAGTCACGCTAAATCCAGAAAAATGCGTCTTTGGTGTAACAGGAGGGAAGCTCCTAGGTTACATCATATCGTCACAAGGATAGATGTTGACCTAACCAAAATTGGGCTGTCCTCGAAATGTCCCACATTCGGATGAATCGAATCGGGTATTTTCTCGAAAGCTTGGTGCAATCCGAGATTCATCCTGGACTTAAGTTTCGCCATTCATCCAATCAACAATCTATTCAAGAAAGATTATAGCATTGATTGGACTAAAGATTGCAATAAAGCTTTCGACGTAGTTAAGCATTTCTTGTTATCACCACCTACTTTAATGCCACCTAAGCTAGATCGCTCGTTAATTTTATACTCGCGAGCTACCAATATCTCGCTAGCCTTTATATGCTTTGGCTCAAGAGGACGATGACAAGAGGGAATGTGTGATTTATTTCATTAGCCAAATGTTGCTCGACTATGAAACACATTATACACAAGCAAAATGAGAATGTCTCTAAATAGTATTTACAACCAAATGCTTAAGACATTATATGCTAAATCAAGAAACAAGGGTCATGGTAAAAATAGACCATTTATGAACTCTACTCTCGCAAGGGTCCTTGTCTAAAAAGGCTGGACATTTTATAACCTTAATGGGAGAATTCAAATTAACATTTGTAAATCAAAAGTCAGTTAAAGGAGAAATCATCATGGATTGGTTAGCTAATAACCCATTAGACGGAGGTGATCTAGTAGATCTGGACTTTCCAGATGAGTACGTATACTACATCAAAACCTGACCTTCTATCTCTGAGTGTTTTTGGTACACTGATATCATTAATTATATCGTGGACCATACGTATCCAGAAGGGGCTACACCACAACAAAGAAGGTGATTACACATTATCATAGCTAAATACATCATCATAGAACAAGTTCTCTATCGAAAGGCATTCGATGGAATGCTTCTAAGATGTGTCGACACAGAAGAATCCAAGAAGATTCTCCATGAATCTCATAGTGGAATGTGTGGAGGCCACTTCGGTGGCCATGCCACCGCTCGTAAAATACATCGAATGGGCTATTTTGGCCCACTCTAGAACACGATGCAGTAGAGTTTGTACGCAGGTGTCATAAGTGCCAAGAGTTCTCCCATGAGATCCACATGCTGGCACAAGCTCTATAACCAATCGCGACTCCATGGCCCTTTTCTATGTGGGGCCTAGATTTAATAGGGAAATTCTCTCCCTCATCTACAGACGACCATAATTTTATATTCACGGCCACTGAATATTTTACCAAGTGGGTAGAGGCTATGCCTCTAACTACTTTATCTTAGGGTTCTGTAATCACCAAGTTCATTTTGAACCAAATCATTTACAGGTATGGTATCCCACAAATCATTATCTCAGATAATGGAACTTCTTTTAAGAATGAGGAAGTTCGTGAATTGTGCAATAAATTTAAAATAAGCCATCATACGGCTTCATTATATTACCCTCAAGAAAATGGACAGTGAGGCGACAAACAAAACATTAAAATCCATTCTCCTTAAAATGGTGAAAGAAAACAAATGAGATTGGCACTTGAATTTATATCCGGCCTTATGGGCCCACCAAACCTCAATAATAACACCAAAGGAGTGACTCCTTTCTCACTAGTATTCAGGCGACGGTTCTCCCGCTCGAGGTTGAAATACCCGGTCTCCACATTTCATTACAAGGATTCTAGATGAAGACGCTTATAGAGAAGTACATTTTCCCCAACTAGAAAGCCTAGATGAAGCTAGGTTAGATGCTGAACAATGGCACATGGTCTATGCTGACCGATGTGCCGGTAGTATAACAAGAAAGTCTATGAATGTGACATATATGAAGGTGATCTAGTTCTAAGGCTAGACAGCCGGATCGACAAGAAGACCGGCGAAGGAAGGAAGTTCCGGCCCAAATGGTTGGGCCCATACCGAGTCATGAAGGACTATGGAAATGGTGCATACCTCTTATGTACACTGGAAGGTGAGGAATTTGGCAAAACAGTCAATTCCCTACACCTCAAGTGGTTCTATGCGTAAGCAACTAGCACTATTTATAGCTATATCTATATTGCATCTTCATAGAGATTAAGATCATTTTGTCCACTTGTTTCATACAAAAATTGTGATCAAGGAATTTTGTTCTCAAAGCAATTCATTACAAACTCATGATGTTGTTGGCATAAACACTCTAATCATACTTCTCCATTTCCATGATAGCATCAAATTATCTCGAAATCATTTTATCAAGTAAAGCTAGATATGACAAAGTCTTAACAGTAACCATGCCAAGATCTGCAGGTTTATTCTCACTTTTGGTTTCTTCTTAGGATAGGTTTCTTGCCTATGATCTATTCTAGAAGCTTCATGGTGTCACATCTATCCCATATGTATATCTCTTTGGAAATAAGAACATACTGACATTTTACTCAAGTAAACAAGTCAAATATTGATCAAACAGAAAATTTTAATTTTCCACATTTCCTTGCCTCACCAACCTTTGGTGATGAGCTTGCATTTCTTTCTAGTGACATAGGGTTGGGAAAGGATGGAAATTCCCTTACTCATCTATGCTTTGCCCGGGTGATAAACTCACGCTTCTTACTAGTAGCATGGGGCAAAGTGTAGGGGTCCTCTTGACAAACAAATGCAAAAGGTCATACACAAACAATTCAAATATCGAAGTCTTTGAGTCAAAAACAAATGAATTGGATGTCTGAAATTCCAAGAGAGTTCAAAATCCAAAAAGCCCATATTTTTTCTACCATATGGCCATCTACAGATCTAATTCAAGATAAATTGCAAAGCAAGTTGCATCCAAAACTATGAAGTCACTCGAGTGGAGTAAGCTTGTGGCATCCTAATTTGGTTCCACCAAAGCTTTGTCTATCTTTCATCAATATCATTTCAACACATTTCATATCTTGTGCTCTTCCCAACTCTCAGTGATGAGCCCTCGCATCTTACTAGTTGCATGGAGTTAGGAGTAGGGGTAGGTTTATCTACTCATCATATCAGTTTATCTTCACCACTTTGCCAAAAAAAAAATGAAGTATCCAAAATTGCTTACAGAAACTAAGATTCAAAGTCACATTGTATCTACATTATCATATATCAGCATCATGAAATACAAAAGGAAAATAAACACTTGCATCATTTGTTCTCCATTGCATACATTCTAAAGAGCATACATGCATAACATCATAACTCACATGAAGAAACAGAAATGGAAAGTAAGCCATAGATACCAAGGGTTTTGATCCAAAAGAGAATATATATATATGAATGATCAAATTTTCTATGCAATGCCATCATGCACTAAGCATGGTCAAAACGCTCAAAGAGCCCGGGATATACAAAAGAATGTATCATACAAAATCTAGGAGAGCCAAGTGGCTTCTCAATCCCTACGAGACCCCTCTAAAGGTGCACACCCATGCCTAGGACTCTGGCTACGCCGGCACTCTGAGTGCACGGAGGACTCCAGATCCCGAGGGGCAGCCACAGTCTTACCATGAGAATGACTCCTCATCAAGCACTCGACCGTCCTATACCCCGCTAGCTCGGTGCACGAAGAGTCGATACTATCCATGCCACATGCCGATGGGAAAATACATCGGTATGTCTACGAGTTCTTGAGGGCTCCCAAAGCATCCACGAAAACTCTGCGGGTCCTCCCCATGGGGATCATCAGGGTATCAGTGCATACCCTGTGAATCAAGTCTCACCACTCATCGGCGGTCTCTGCAAACAAAGGAGAAAACAAATTAAAAACAAAACAAGAGATTAGAAATACAAGATAAAACAAAAACAAACATTAAAAGGAAGGATGGTAACTTACTCGGATCACTAGGCCTCCAGGATGGATCGCTAGGGTCAGCACCTACCACGGATGCCGCCATTGACTGAGGGGCTGCTCCTGTGACTGGAGCAATGTAGCACCCCCGTGACGCGTCATGGACACGAGAGAGTGGCTCCTCTAAAACCAGAGTAACTCTCTCTGCACTCTGCTCGGCCCTCGCTGCCTGCATAATATCTTGAGTGTCATGCCACTCAGGATCGCTGTCCTCCTCTGTCTCTCCCCCTGTAAACTCCTCGGACTCGGAGTCTATGTCAATAGGGTCATCACTGCTATGGGCAGGACCCACGGTAATCTGAAGCAAGGGTGCTTGAGGTGCACCGACTCTCCCTCTGGCACGTACTACCCTCCTGGCCGCAATAGGAATGCCAGGAGTAACCACTGTCCAACCCCAACCTCTAGGACCCCCTCTGGCCTCTCTGACTGACCTGTATACTAGCACTACCGGGGGAAGCATGCCCATGTAAGGTAGGCCAAACTACTGAGGAACTCGGCCAAAGGGGTGTATCTCCACTCACCCCACTCTATCAATAAGCTACCCTGTGGTGGAGCAGGAGATCAAAGTAAGAGCCTCCTCGCCCCATATACCTGCCATAGTCTGATACGGTGTGGCCTCCATGTCGAAGGTGGTCAGAGAAGCAACTGGCTGATGAGGTGCTCGGAGCACCGACATATCTATCCATCTAGCTGCCCTCACAGCTCCGGGATTTGTCACCTCTACACCTCTGCCATAGGGGATGAAGTGCTCATAGACCCAACTCATGACCAGGGTCGGGTGGCTCAAGGATCGCCATCAGAAATCAACTACCATGTATAAATCATGGTAGGTGGTCCCAGGATGTCTGCTCCCGGGCATATATCGTGCCATGTCCCTCTATCTGTAATAATGGGGGACTAGAAATATAACAATGTGTCTCCTCCCTTGTCCCCGATCAGTATCAAGGCAAGGATCCCCATAATAGCCTAGCGAAGTAGGGGGATGGGCAAGCTGGGAATAGATCGAACTCTGACCCCCTTCTTCGAACCCGTGGAGATGACTACATCTCCCATATAAGTGGCCCACTGTGCTATCTGGGCCCGTGAACCTGTTGTCTCTAGGGTGAGTCGTCTCTCGATGATCGGGACCCCCAGGATATGGTAAACATCCTCTAAAGTGATGGTCCACTCACCGCAGACCCCTGGTAATCGGAAGGTGTTCCAATCAGCATCCCAATATGAGAACAAGTCACAAAGAATGTGACTGGAAGGAGCAACGTGGGGCACGCGCGATATACGTAATATACCAGCCCGCTGAAGAGTATCCTCCTCATCCTGTGAGAGGGCATCTAACACTGCTGGGATCCAGTCACACTCTCTCTCTCTCGGCTCCACCGAATGTACTCCTCTCTCGCTTGCATACACCCAAAAACACACAAAATAGAGCAAGTTAGCATCCAAGTGATATTAGAAAAATCATGAAAACACGTAGAAATGCTAAAAATGCAAAAACAACTTCAAACAAGTACTCTTTTGACATTCTGTGAAGAACCGCCGCCCTGAGCGAGGGTGGCGGTTTTATAGAACCGCCACCTTAACGGTAGCAGTCGTGTAACTACCACCCCATGAACATGGCGGGCGGTCATGGCCCAAAAACCCACACGGTTTTTGTAGCTTAAAAAGCCTAAAACACTAAAAATAACCATTTTAGCTAAAAACAAATCCTACCCAAAGAGGTGCCCCCTAGATAGACCTTTTGAACCTAACATTTTCAAAAACTATCCCCCCATGACAAAGATTTTAGCATTTTAAAATTGAGGGGGAAAAAGTGGTAAATTGAAGAAAACCAACCTGTGATCTCATGGGTCGATGTTCTACTTGCGGAGGCATGATCACTATCTCGTCATAGACGTTTTGACTCTACTCACGCAAGAAACCATCACCGTGGGTCCCAGAGCTCAGAATCAATCAAATCAACACGTGCAAATGAATAGGAAAATGGGCCCACTTTCATATATATAGCAACCTAACTGGTTTAAATGCCTTTTTCGCAGTTTGAAGTGCCGACAGAGGTAATTTTTTTATCCTCACACAAATGGTACGTCCTCATTTCCTATTATTTTAAGTGTTTATTTTTCAAATTATTATGTCTATCTCGCACTTGAGTTCTCTTTTCATTTTATTGGGAACAAGAAATTTGATGGCGTTATTTCAACACACGGACGTATCGTATAACTTCTAACTTCCCATTTTGGGACCGCCATACTCAGACCCACCATTTTGCGCCTCTTCATGGCTAAAACGCTTCTCTCGAGAGGGCAATATGTACATACCCAAAATTTTAAGGTATGCGATGCCGGAACAACGTAACACGTGCCCCGGTGATGATACGGAGTCTTCTCGCATGAGGTGTTCGGGATCTAGAAAAGATGTCCAAGTGTGTGTTAACATCCGCATGCCCCGCTTAGACCCTGTGTGCTTTGTTTTCCCTTTTCCCCTCTTTTCTTGGCCTTTTGCTCTTTATTTAGGAAACCACCACCTGCACTGGCGGCGGTCTCGTGACCGCAGCCACCGAACAGGGCGGCGGTCCTATAACCGCCGTGATGCTCGGGCGGTGATCCTTTACACATTTTCTAGAAATCTCTTTTAACATGACTCACATAATTTCAATGTTTTACCAGCTTTCTTTCACCGCCATAAGCTTGCATTTATGATTCTGGTTCCCTAGAATAGTGTTTTTCCATTGTTTATAGTTTAAGAGTTCTATTTAGTTTTTACCTTGGGTAAATGCAAATGCTATAAATAGTTGGCTTGTGCTCAAGAAAATGCCCCCTAAATTTGCCTCTGAATTTCTCATTAATAGATTAGTCTTTTTTTTTTTGTAGATTCTTAGTTTCTTTCATTACATGCTTAGTTAGTGTTGTTTTTCTTTTTAGGAAGCCATATATCCATCTTGTGTAGGTGCTGTTATCATTTTATCCAATCCATTGGAGTAGAATAGTTTGTTTTCAATAGGAAGCCATTAAAGTTGTAGGTTTTGTTCTTCAAACAGGATAGTTTCAGGTTCTTGACATTTCATATTGCATGACTCACAATAAATCCCGCTAGGAATTGCATAAGCCAAGCTCGTACTCTTGTGCTATCCCTCTCCTACTCGCATTATATTTAGTCTATATATTAAGCTGCCTTTGTCCCAATATCTACTTCGTTGATGCTAGCATTACACATTTTCTGGATCCACATGAATGTGAAGGAACGGGGATCACACTAAGGGGACAAGATCTCACACACCATCGGATTCGCCACTGCTTACATGGAATCCGTGTTCTAGCTTTCAAAGTTCTAAATTAGAATCATATCAAATAGAGTAGTTAATTGCTTTATTTCAGTTAATTTTACTTTCGATATTGCCGGGAAGTTGTGGGGATTGATAGTTTCTGAGAAACTATGATTCATTCCTCACTTCTGAGGTAGGATCGACAGTCTTGCAAATAGATTAGATCAATTATTTCATTATTCAGAATAGGCTCACAGTTGCACAGACAAATAGCTATACTCGGTTATCTTGTTTGTTTTAAATTCTTATTTTTAGCCGTCAATTCTAGATATGTTAAACAGTTACTCTTTTAGATTCATTCGAATAGTTCATCAGAAAATACAAAAATAGAGAAATCATATATGCTATAGATATATTCAAAGTAGTTAAATTTCACTTTGTTGTAGTTAATTTATATTGTTGCTTATGTATGACAATCACGGGACCTAGGGAGCCCAGAGAATATGTATTCGAGCCAATTGTGTCTCAACCCAATCTCATTACAGCAATAACTGATATAGATCAGAATCTTAGAATCCAAGTCTTCCAAACAACAACAGACTTACAACAGATCAGCTCTCAGTTGAGGGGATTAAACATAGAAGACAATCAAGCGCACATGTTTTGGTCAAATCAGCCAAATTACAGGTTACCCTAGAAAAATATCCACATGACTGTAGAAGGGCTTGAAAGAGAGAAAACGTTCGGTTGTGATCCTTTGGTCCCACAACCAGATGCAGGAGACATTCTCATAGACATAGATACTAGCCTAAGAATTCAGGTTGCAAGAACGCCTGTGAGATACTCTGAGAAGATCGCACAGCTATTAATTTTGAATATAGAGGCTGAGAAAGCATATGATTATTGGATACTAGGGATCAGGGACTGAATTCGTACATGACCATAGTAGGACCGCAACAACCAAGAGTCTACGGTTGCGATCCACAAATCCCGCAACCCAACGAATCCATAAGTGAATCAGACATAGACATTGGCCTACACACACTAGTATTCAACTCCACTCCACTTCCACCTATCATCATCGAATAGTTATCCTTGCTAGACACAACAGCTAATGAAGCTAAGGAGTTCTGGACTAGGCCAGAGAATCACCCATAGAGTCAATTAGACTTACCATCCACCCTATGACATTATCTCGGAGACATACACGAAACTATCCCATGCCATTTTCCACGTATTCCACAACCTATAGACCGAATCATGCCAGAGCTCGATATTGATTGGAGCCTTCGAGTAGTCATCCTTGTTGATCGATCTATCACACCAGTTCAGGTTAGGATGGACTTCTTTGCCTTAGATTCACAATTTCCACTAGTGCGTGTAGAAGACATTAGATTGCCTAACTATTTTGTCTATATCCCACACATATTCCATCCCCACCGGCTATCTCGGCACGACCTCGGGAGGTCCGGTGTGAGGAAGAGTTACTTTGATTCCCATGCTTGCTTGTCACCTTTCCGTCATACAAGTCACCCATCCAAGTAAAAAAATATCATCTCATACCATTTTTATCTAACGGTTTGTCCCTAAAAATAACTCAAAAAAAGTAGGCAAGAGTTCATATCCCATTCCATCCACTTCTATCCCTTCCTATCGAGTTCCAAGACATCACGTATACTTGGTACAAGACTAGAATAGTCAATCAAACCCCCTCCTCTACATACATTACTTTATTTTTGAGTTCTCATTATAATCCGTAAGAATGATAGAGTGTTTTCTCTAGATCTCTAATCAAGCACCCTCGTTTTATATATATATATATAGATTGATGGAGATCAAGATATAGATAGATCCGGGAAGCTACTACTCATCTTTATATATCCATCTATATAGTGTAAAGATATTAGTATTCCATAGCCAACCTTAAATTTTCGGTCATAGGTTGATGATCGGTTGGGGATAGGAATAAGATACCGACAAGATTTTGAGGTTGGCTAATTGGGCACTCAAAAATGGACATTGATTCGTAGTTTAATTTTTTAGACACCGAGAAAATAAATAAACAAGACACATTTGGGTCGACTATATAATCTCCAGCTTGTTACATCTAAGAATCACTATCATTCCCTCCTCTTTCGATCTGTGTTCCCCTCCTCGAGGCCTCTAGAGAGATGGATATTATTATGGATTATATATCAAGGTTATTTAGGATCTCTCCTATATGTATTTATGGTCCAAAACCTACTTACTACATAGAAAATAACATGGAGTCGAGGCTCCCAATATGTCAATCCGGACTCGATTTCCATAAGGGAGTTTCGTTTATCAATATTATTGTCCAAGTTTCTTCGATTGTACTCAAATTAATAAGCTAGATACTAAAATAAACTATAAACTCATAATATAGAGGGTTTATAGTACATCAGAAGTGTGATAAATATGGATGGATGAGTGTCATGTAATTGATCCTTTCTAAAACTAATAAACCTACAAATAAGTATGTCCAAATAGAAGAATGATTACATAAGATATGTTGGAGTCGATATGTAGAAGAAGTATAAGGGAGAAGAAACTATAAAATCGAAGGAAACAAGGATTGGAAAAGGATAGATTGAGAATTAGGACCCTGGTCGAGTCGATGTAGATAAAGTTATTTTAATGTTGAGGGAGAGACATAACACATGTAGATGTTGGCTCTAGAAGTTGGAAACACAGTTGAAGATGGTCGATTTAATAGTGACTTGAGTTGGGTGATGATGACTATAAAAGACTTAGAGTAAGGCCAAAGAAAAAAAAGTTGAAAAGGTAAGTGCAAGTAAGGAATATGGAAGAGAAGGATGATATGGTCCTTTAAAACATTATACATGATAAAATTAATAATAATATGATAATAATTAAGTAAAAAAACACAAAAATGATAATAATCTCACAAAGGATGATTTTGAGTGATGTAAGCACATTCTAAGGAGGTTAATTCACAAGTCACAAGAAAGCTCCAAATTTTGCATGCATCTGATGATTATGGAAATAAATAACTCATTTTTATAGGGTTGATGGCAACTAGGCTAGGTTGCTATTAACCATGGGGAAAGTTTCCTAATGGGGTGGATTTTGTGCTTTAGGTCGGGATTTCATGTTTTTAAGGAGGGAAAAAGTGCTTTAAAGCTTATGTGTGGGATTAGGTTGTTTAGGGATGAATCATGGGTAGTTAGAAGATATGAATGGGTAGAAAAAGCATAGGGATTTATATTTAGGATAAAAGAATCCTAAATAGAAAGTCCATTAGGGAAAGTTAAGGGATATGGATATTAATTAATTAATTAATGGGAATTAATTAATTAATGGAGAAAGAAATGTTGAAGATGAAGGAGATCATTCTATAGATTAGGGATGTCCACATTCTCAATGTTAAGAGCACCATTCACCATCTTAAACTCTTGGCAGAAATGATACACTCCATGGAAATTGCCAAGAAAATGGAAAAGGAAGGAACTGGGCCTAAAGTGGAGATTGTTGAACCTGATTATCAATACTGGAAGTCCACCATTGCCAGCTTGGTCAAGGAATGGAATGGTTTCATGCATATAGTGGGAGATCTAATAAAATAATGAATGGTTTCTGTTCTCTTTGGTGGCATGGCCCTCTTTTTTGTTTTGTTGTTAGTTCTCTAGCTCTTGTTGTTAGTTTGGTATAGTTGGACTGTTAGTATGGATAGTATGATCACTAGCTTGTAGTTTTTTTGGGGGTTCTAATGGGTATACCCTTGGCCTCTTTTTTTGTGCTATATCTTCATATTTTGTATGGGGTAGGGTCCCCTCAACCCTTTTTACCTCTAATAAAAAAATTAGTGAATAAATAAAAATTTATAAGAATTAAATTATGATAGCATAATGAGTGGAAATTTTTATAAATATTGAAGTGGTTAGATTTAATTAAAGGAGGACCTAGATAGGATCATAGAAAAATATGTGCACACGGTAGACAAGGGTAGAGATATTGATTTTAGGTGTCTACATTTTCCCCTTTTTGTTAAGTGGTTTGTGCTAGCAATCCATTAGACAAAAATAGTGAGAGAAGAGGATTATGATGAAGATTGACAAAAATTTGATGATGAGATCCCTCTCATGATGACACCATAGGAAATCAATGATGTGTTTGAAAAAGGTAGATGATAAAGGGTGGGTGGGTGAAGAAAAATGGGTAAAAGGATTCTGTAAGGAAATATATATCAAACAAAAAGGATCGCAATAAAAATAAAAACTATTTCAAAGTGACTCCAATATCACATGGTTATAGAGAAAATTACAGGTCTCAAAGAGATGGGTGACAATTTAGTGAAGGCCAATGAGTGGGTGAAAATAACTGCAAAAAGGAGAGAATCCAATGGGAAAGATCTCAAATGGATGTAATCCATAATGATCACGGGGTTATAGGAAAGTATCAAAGTATGCATAACTAAATCAGAAATTATGTGAAATCCTTCGTACACAAGGAATCAAGCAAAAATTATGCATCCACAAGGGACGAGGATGAAAATAAAAGTGCCCTAGCATAGGACACTAAAAAGGCCAAAAAGGTGAGTAGTGAAATATTATGCCCCAAGGGAGAGAGAAGTATGGCCACGAGGTGGACTTTGTGCGCAAATTAGATAGGATTGTAAAATAAAATGCCCAAAGAAGGAATAAGTATGGCCACGAAGGTGGAAGTTGAGATCACAAAAGGATAAGATCAAAGTATTGAAATAGAATGCCCTAAAGGAAAAATAAATATGGCCACAAAGGTGGAATTTGAAGAATTCCCAAGAAGAGGTCATAAAAAGGATCAGGAATCCAAAACAAAGGCTACCAAGGTAATTCAACAATGATGAAGGCCAATCGATGGTGACCTAAGAATGTCGACAGAGACCAGTGTGTCGGTGGCTATATAATCCCGAGGGTGGCTAAAGATCATTCTCACTCATAAAATTGATGAGAGAGATTAGAGTGATTAAAGAGAAGATTGAGAAATGGAGGTTGTAAGAGTTGTAAGGAAACATGAGAGGGTGTGGAGGATGCTGAGTAACAAAACTCAAGCTTGTTTTTAGTTTAATTTTGTATTTTTATGTATTTTTAGAAAAAATGATGATGTTAGGGGTGGTTGGTGGCAAACCATCTAGGTTTACATCGACCGACCTCTAAGGCACATTGATTGACCCTTAAACATGTCGACCCAACTTGGGTCAGCGTCGACTAGGGTTAGATTGGATATGTTTAGGATTAAATTGGATTTTTAATGAAATTTAATGGATTTTGATCAGATTTTTTATTTTTGATTTGATGTTTTCTGTTTTGTTTATGATTACAAGCTAGAGAGACCCTATATTTTTGAGACCGAGTGTCTATTCTATACGAGTAGATTAGAGGAGATGTGACAAATGTCGAGTGGGATCATCTATTTGTAGTGGGGTTAGGGGATTCAAATATTATCATAGGATCCCATGAGATGTGGGATTGATGATTGCATTGGTGGAGAGATGGTATAGAAAACGTGGACATTTTGGTTTAGGACAGGTGAGATGACCATCACGTTGGAGGATGTGTATAGAATTATGAGATTTCCTATACATGGGGAGCAGATAGTCCCCATTATAGTTGATAGTAGGCTTGCAGCTTTTGACACATCTATTTGAAGCCAATGTGCCTCATCTCATATTTTATTTAGGGGTATTTTATTATGAGATGAGGTACAAGGTAGGCATACCTCATAGTCGGTTGATCTTCTTAGTGATTATGACAAAGTGTATTGTTATAATTTCATAAACTTGGGTAGAGCTCAATTTCTATGGCCACTAGGTGGTTTAGTTGCAGATAGAGTCAACCACCAGATAGTGCTATCTTTTGGTACTACCTTACTAGCTCATGTGTACCATGATCTATCAATGTACAAGGTAGGAAGGATATTAGGTTATATATAGGCTTCTTTCTTCACTATTGTTCCTATGAGAACATTATTGTTATTTTTCCATCGTGGATTCTATGGGTAATAGTAGACCATATAGATATTTCCCACATTGCTTAAGGTGGATACAGAGTTAGATGAGATGAGGAAACCACAGGGGGTTTAGGGAGATGGTTGGAGATAATAAAGGCCATGAAGTTTGATTGAGTGTGATGACATTTTGAGGTCATCCAGATGATGTTTAGGGATCCTATTTTATATAAGAGGGAGGGGCTAGACAGGAGCTACCAAAGGCCTAACATGGAATATACATTGGAGGAGACAATAGTGCTTTAGGATGATGATGATGATGATGATGTGGAAATTGGAGAAGGATTTGGTGATTGGATGACCACATCTTGGGCAGATCTGGTTGTTGGGGAGATAGGAGATGAGGAGGAGGAGATATAGGAGATGGAGGCCCACATAGAGGTAGCTTTGAGCAGTGAGATGGAGATGAAGATGGAGGAGAGCCCATCGAGGTGGTTCAATTACATATATAGCTAGAATATATGTGCATTGAGAGAGATACTATGATCAAACATAGGGACAAAGTTACGCTAGATAAGGACCGGTACCGAGATAGAGGGAGACCTATATGACTCATTTTGTATATCTTAATACCATATTGGCTACACGAGGCTACATGTGGAGTATAGGAAACATCGCATGGAGGAGAGATGAGACCTCCCGTATGATTTCTATAAATAGATACATAGCCTTACTTATAGAGGATAAGTATTATGAGGGGATTGTGATCAAGAAGCTTCTGGGGATGATGCTTTAATGAGAACATCTACATAGGAGAGTGAAAAGTGGAGCTGGGTTGTTTGAGAGCATAGCGATTGTGGCATAGCCACGTCAAGGAGAGGGACATGGTGGAGGTGATGAGACCGATAGATAGAAGAGGGACTTTCCTCATAGGGGAAATATTTTAGGCTCTCTGATGTCAAATTTACTATTTTTTATAGTATATCTATTTTGAGAGAGCCCCATTAGAGGGCGATATATTATTACACTTAATGATATATATATATATATATATATATATATATATATATATATATATATAATATGATTGTTTCGTGTTTTGGTATACATATATTGTGTAATGTTAATTATTTAATTTATGATGTTGATGATGATGTGGATATGTGATTATGTGAGTTTGTTGTATGGTTGATGAGGATTAGAATTACATGCTAGTTTTGAATTTTATCTTGGTAATGAGTTGAATTGATAGAATGTGATTTGGATGGAAAATTAATGTGGAAGTGATTATAGATTAATATAAGTAAAGGTTGATGTGTTTGGGATAGATAGATAGATTGATAGGTGATTGAGATAACAAAAATGTGTTTAAATATGGATGAGAGTATATGTGAAAAGTATTGAGGAAAGAATGCAACCAAATGATGGTGACCTATATGTATGAATTCCATTACATGGTATCATGGCATGTATGAATAAAATATGCCTTTGATTTCATTGGAGGTAAATAAGATGGGATCCAAATAATACAAGTCACATGCATCCAAAACATGTGTTAGAACATAACCAATGATAGTTAGTTATACCAAAAACAAAAATAAACATGGATGGCATGGACTCATAAACCTGATGTTGACTTGACAAATGTGTTTGATATATATCTTTTACGTGGGTAGAGGGTTCTCCATAAGTGGCATTCCCTAAGTCTATGCCCCAACTCTGGGAAGGGGAAAGAGTAAACTAATCAATGGGGAATTTTGCTAGAATAAATTTAATCAATACAAGAAGCTTTATGAAGATGTGAATAAAATGAAAGGCTAACAAATGTAGGAAGCCTTCAATTTCCATGATAAAAATAGTATCCATCCTTTGAGGGTATAGTCTAATTTTTACATATGTAATATAGATGATAAAATATAATAGATATAATAGATATCCTTCAAGGATCATTCTATTAATTTGATTTGAATTTGATTTTGATTTTTTTTTACATGAACAACTATCCTTTGAGGGATTAGTCTATTTTTAATTCTATGACTATTGATCATTACATCCTTTAATTTTGATTTTGACATGGGGAAGAGCTAGGAATAGCTAATTAGACCAATTAGGAGGGACGATGAATGTATAAGAGACACCCCGGACCCTTTACATGGTTCCAATAGAAAAATCAAAGGGTGGTGGATGTAATGATTGTGGATTTCTCACCAAGATTAGAGAACCTATCCATAAGGAATATTCTAGGAGTAGAGTTGTGGTGCTCATATTTAAGGTCACATCAAAAGTGATGGATGACCACATAATTCCAAATCACTACGAAAAAATATGGAAGAGTCTAATGATGGAGGGATGATCTAAGGATATGAATAAGTAGTCACTAGAAGACATACTAATGATAAAATGTTTTACCCTTAAGGGAGGATAATTTATAGGCTCCCAACCGATACTTGTGCCGATAATGTATGGTATAATTTAGGTAGGGGAAATTTTTTTACGTTGGTTCATTTCTAGAGTAGTGACATTTTGATTTTCTTTGAGATTGAGATCACTGACACTAAAGTCACATTATTTAATGTGATTTTAGTAATGTCATTTGATGCACTCTTGATAAACATGATGGTGTTCAAGAGTGAAAAGGTTAATCTCATCTAATAACTCAAGTTATGCTAGACGTGCTTTGTCATAGTCTCCATCAAAATGAAGTTGTGAAGGGACACACAAAGATGCAATTTGAGCTTTGAGAGGAAGAAAGACTTCAAAACCATACACAAGTGAAAAGAGAGTAGCCCTGGAAGTGGAAGTACAAATGCTAGTTTGATAAACCCATAAAGTAAAAGGGAGACGAAGATGCCAATCACAACTAAATTGATCAACAATTTTGTAAAAATGTTTTAAAGAGTTTTATTAGTGGCTTCATCTTAGCCATTAGCCTGATGATAGTATGAAGAGGATAATATGAGTGAGATATTAAATGATTCACAAATATTCTTAAGATATTTATTTTTAAAGGACTTTCCATTGTCCCTGATGATTTTTTAAGGAATGCCAAAGTGGCAAATGATGTGTTGGTAGATAAAGTTAATGATTAGATTAGATTTGGTCAAGTAAGGGGAATTAACTCTACCCACTTAGTGAAATATTCAGTTGCAATGATAATAGAGTGATGTTGTTGTGAATATCGAGGATTAATAAGGCTGATAATATTGAGGTCCCAATATGAGAAGGGTAGGAAGACAAACGAGATTGGAATGATGTTGACATTTTTCACATTTCTTAACATATTCACAACATTCATGATTGAGGGAAGGCCAATAATAGCCAAGATGAAGAATGCACTTAGTGACAACTAAGCCATTAAAGTTTCCACCATAAATTCCATAATGTATTCCTAGATAGCATGAAGAGATTCATGGGATTTAAGGCATAGAAGGAGAATACCATAAAATCTTTACTTATAGAGAATGCCATCTAATATAACGTAATGGTTAGTATGTCAAAGGAAATAACTCATATTGTTCTTTGAAATATTAGGGGAAATAATGGATTTGGATAAATAATCAAATATTTGGGAGTACCAAAGATCTGATGAACTAGATTCAACAAGATTAACTTGGGGTAACTCATGAAATGGTCAATCACTACGATGAAAGATAATAGAAATCTTGGATTCCTCAGTTTTCTAAGGAATGAGAGATACAATAGATGTCATTGTATTAGAATTTTTTTGGACAATCTAGGGACATATAGGATAGTGTAAGAATCAAAGGCTTCAAGGAGAAGATGAAAAATTTCACAATATTTTTGAAGAGTATCATTTTTACACTGATACTCACATGTGACTTGTTTGATGATAAGTTTAGAATCTCCATAGATGTCAAGAATTTGAACTCCTAGAAAGAGAGTGGTTTCAAGGCCTAAGATAAGGGCTTCATACTTTACCATATTATTTGTACACTCAAAATTGAGTTTGTTGGAGAGAGGAATAGGAGTATCCCAAGGAGGAATGAGAATGATGTCCATGCCTCCCCCTTGTTGATACTTAGAACCATCGAAGAAGAGGGTCATCTTAAGGATGTCATACTCATGATGGAAGTGATTAATTGATTTGTCTAGGAATTTTTCATGAGGAAGATGCAAACTAGGAAGAGGGGCTTCCACTAATTAGTCTTCAATAGATTTTCAAGAAATAAAATTGAAGTCAAATTCAGTCATGAGCATGATCCATCAAGTAATGTGATCACTATGATAAGGTTTAGAATGAATTATATTAAGAAGATGAAATCTAGTAATGATATAATTCTTGTGATGGAGAAGATAGTGTCGAATATTAGAGGTGGAAAAGAAGACAAGACAACATATATTTTTATCTTCACTTAGTGAGTCTTGTAGTCCTAAAGGGTGCGACTAATGTAAAAATTAGCCTTCTCCCAAATTTGGTCATCATGATGTGCTAGCATAGCCCCTAGAGCATGACCAGTAGTAGAGATGTATAGGTAAAAGGCATCCCCTCACGGGGAGGGTGTAAGCAATGGTTAAGAAAAATATCTTGATTAAGGTCATCAGAGGCTTTCTAGCAATCATGATCCCAATTAAATTCTATGTCTTTATGAAGAATATAATGAAAGGGTTGAAAATGATCTAAAATTTACCAGAAGAAATGATGGGATGATTAAAGTTGACCTTGAAGAATATTAATTTGCTTAAGGTTGCAAAGGAGGTAACATGTATTTATGCTTTTCATTGATGAAATCATTTAAGATATGCATTGAAATTCAACTTAACATTTTAAGTAAGGTAAAAAAAAAAATTGGTTTCTCATAGAAATTTGGTCATCTATTCAATTTTTTTCTCATCAATGTTCAATTTCCGAATAGGAGAAACATAGACCGTAATTATTTCAATTGAAGGTTTTGCACTTTCATGAGGATTGCTATAATTTTTTATGGTCAACTTCAATACCCCTAATAGATGCACTAAAACTAAGGAGTTTTCTAGTTATCACTCCAAACACACACTTGACTAGATTAAGGAAAAGGTATAAGTGGATAAGGTTCTCAAAAAATACCTCAATAACATAAATATGTTCATGTCGATGTTTATATTTACCTAAAATATCATCGACATAATCTTCTATTGTTTTATGGATGAGATCATGAAATATATAAGTCATGACCCACTGATAGGTGGCTCTGGCATTCTTTAGACCAAAAGGCATAACACAAGAGCAAAAGGTTCCCAAAGATGTGATGAAGGAATTCTTATATTGCTCTTATTATGTGATGAGGATTTTATTATAACCAGAAAACCTATCCATAAGGGAAAACATTTCATGACATGTGGTGATTATACAAGTTGATCGATGTTGGGAAGTGGGAAGTCATCTTTAGGGAAAACGAGATTAAGATCTCAAAATTTTGTATGTATAATAATATTTCCCGATTCTTTAGAGATGAGAACAACATTGGAAACCCATTATAGATATTCAATGAGGATGAAGAAGTTATAAGAAAGAAGATGTTACAAATCCTCTTTGACAAGGAGGGAAACTCAAGGATGCATGCGGAAAAGCTTCCGCTTTACCAGCTTTAGCATTTGGAAAGGTGACGATATTATGGATGATGATGGAAGGGTCAATACCTGGCATGTCGAGTATAACCATGAAAATTATTGGTTATGATGAGAGAAAAATGTAGTGAAAGACTCAAGCTCATGTGGATCAAGAGATTGACCCACCTTGAGGATGCGAGGCTCTTGAGGAGTCACGATATTGAATTTGATGGTGGATTCATTAAGAAGAGTGGATGTGTTATATGTTAAGGTCTTATGAATATAAGAATCCTTTTCCCCATGTAGGAAATAATGTCATTGTCGTCATCACACTAAAGAATGTTAATGGTAGAAGATTCTTCTTCTATCATCTCTAGATGGTAGAATGGAAGGGCCTAGTCTTATTCTCGACACTAATAGGTGACCAATCCTAAAGTTATGGTGAAGAATAAAATATAAAGAGGAAATATCCATGGTATCATTTATATCTATGGACTCATGGGATGGAGAATACAGAGAAGGATTTTCCATGCACAACTTATATGGTGGGATGGGGTCAAAAGATTGCTTATGATAACTAAGTCAATAAAATTTGTGAGGTTTTTGGCACTCATCAATAAATAGGTGATGTGGCCCTCTGCTCATAGCATCCCATGTTGAATCCCTTCTATGTGCAACAATGGAGATAGGTATGGGTAAAGGGTAGTTTGTTAGGGAAGATGAAACCACCGGTATAAGGTTTTGTATGTGGAAGATCGGTGATATGTGAAGAAGGGGTGTTGAAACCACATAGAGAGGTTGTTTCAAAGATGTGGCTGACCGAAAGGAATGATATCCCTAACATTGTGTTGGTACATCGGAGATTTTTGGGTCTACTAAGACGTTAAGGAGTGGGAAATGTGTTGAGTGTAAGAAAGTGATACTCCTCGACGTAAGCTTATTCATTATGTTTTTATGGAATCATCATTGGGAAGTTTGGAAGAAGGGATAAATGAACTAGTGAATGGTATCGATGGATCATAATTGGTAACAAGGACATCATTAGGTCAATAATTCATGTTGCACATCCAAAATGGAGAAGCATCCTCAAAATATTCAAAATCTTCCCCTCATGCTCATATTTAAGGGAATAATGGAGTGTAGAAGGGACGCAACACATAGCACGGATCCAAGGTCACCCAAGGATAACATTGTATTGAAATTCCCCTTCTATGATGTAGAATACCTCATGGAGGATCTTCTCACCAATGTGGATAGGAAGAATGACCATTCCTAAGGCAAGAGTGATAACATCATTAAAAGTGTGAAGGATTATGGGTGTTTGGGAAATAGAGGCCTTTGGTATCTTAAGTTGATAAAAACTATGTAATGGGAGGATATTGATGCTATTTTAACTATCAATCATGGACCATTGATCTACGTGTCATTAATCCTAACCATGATAAATAGGGAATATCATGTTCCTCTCGACGAGATATCCGGAATCTCAACATCATCAAATGAGATGGTAGAAGAAGATGTGAGTTCTCCTACAAAGGATGCAAAGGGTTGAGCCTCATCACCGCATGTTAGAATTCACTTTAAGGATTCAACGAGAGCCCGTATCCGGTATGTGGGAAATATAATGGATTGAGAGGGGGTGAATCGATCCTCAGTAAAAAAATTAATTAACTTTCAGAATTAAAACTCAAATTTCTTTTATCAAACAACCATAATAATCACTTATTCAAATTTTAATGTATGTATACCATAAACCATTAGTAACGCATGAAACCATGAAAGAAATAAAACACCATAAGAACACAAGATATAAGCAAAGAAACCCTCGAGGGAAAAAAAAACCACCGAAACACATTCTTAGATTGATATGTGTCAAATTTAGTGAGGCACCAACCCCACAAGGATCCCCAACCCCTAATTTATTTAATTACTAAATCCATAAAGAGGCTACAACCCCCAATCTAATCAAGGATGCACTCAACTACCTTACGATGTGTATATCTCTTATTTGTTGCTACCACAACTAATGGAGATCCAATTTCTAGCTCACACTTCTTCACTCAAACCATTGCTCTCATGTTCTCTTATTTTTCTCAACCTACAACACACTTATTTTAGCTTCAAATAATTCTCAATAATCTGCAATCACACTTCACCTAGGTCACTTCACCTCGCACACACTCCACTAGTCAATAAAAGCACCCAAATTATGCTTTTTATATGAAATTCATCACTTAGACTTAGGCCCAAGATTTTCCTTCCAATTTTCTCAACTAATACATTAAGGAAAAAAATATTAAATTTTAAATATAACAGCTACATATGACCTAATCAGGTTGGCACTCAAAAATCATCATTTCATGTGCCAAAATTGCTCAAAACCCCATGTGAACAACCTTAAAATTGCCCTAACATGAGTACAATCATTTTCATGACCCATGAAACCCTACATATGAGTAAAAACCTTTAAACATTCATACATGGTCACACATTTAATCAACCAATAAAAATATTTTAGCCACTGGGCCCAGCTTCCTTTATAATTCTCAAAACATTTGTTTCCTTCAATCTTCACCACCATGGAAATTTCACACAGACACCAAATGACTTAAACTGAACCAAAACATTACATGTGACTAATAAATAGAAATTTAATAACTTTTAGAACATGTGGAAGAATGTTATAAGTCATGAAACATCTTTCTCTTCAAACCACAACAAGATTTGCCTTCACTAAATCAACCTGCCAAAATAGTTGTCTCCAAAGGTTAGCTCATAAAACCATTTATAAAAACATTCAAGAATTAAAATTTGATTCATTAGATGCCTGATTCATCCTTATTCACATTCCAGATGATAACAATCATCACATAATCCATCTCATACTTTAAACATTGTCAAACTTTCACAAAAATAGATGTTGTCTTGAATCGCAAAACCTTCTTACCGAAAGAATTCCCGAAGTCCTATCATATGACCTCATCATGATGTAATAAATATACTATAAATATCTCTTAATCTTATTTCCATCATAACTTTAATTATTTGAGGAATCAACATGTAACTCATGATATGACCAAAACACTAAACCTTGCTATTTGAGATCCCAAAATTACCCTTTGACTACTCAACTTGTTTGGACCTCAAAACCTCATGCGACAAGATGAAATATATCTAAAAATTCTGTACATCTATAAAATCTCACATACATCATGCAACATTGTTTCACTATTTTCTTTACCTTTTTGAAATGATGAAACATATAAGGGTAAGGGCCAAGGAGGAATACTTGTTTATGCTTGGTTGATAGATGGTCACGTGCGTTGCTACTTCTTGATCAAATGCCTATCGCAAGAGCTTCCCTTTGGCTAGGAAAAGCTACCTATGATAGAAAACAATACCACAAAAAGATACTTAAAGGATACATGACAAAAGGACTACCTAGCATGTGCTAGATCCAGAAAATATGATACTCCTTATATGGCTATCAATCCACTATTTAAAACCAATTAATGTGAGAAATAAACAAATTCCTACTATAGTTGATATGATTTAGGTATCTCATTCAAGGAAAAGAAGAAAATCTAATATAATAGGATAGGTTATAGTCAGATCTAAATAATAAGTAGGTGTCAAAGTTGTTGAACCGGTCGGGTCGGTCGTTCTAGGTTGTTTAGGTCAACTAGTGATATGATTGTTGGGTTTTTTCTTGGTCAAGGTATAAAACAAAGAGATCGATGTTGGTCAGGTATGAACGATGCCGGTTTAGAGAGAACCAAAGATGGTTGTACATAACGGCCTCAGATGCTTGAGGTAAAATAAAATCAAATAGATCAAATGGTAAGGGTTGATCTAAGGTCAAATGAGGTTGGGAGAATGGATGAGAAGGTTTGTGGAGATCTCAAGTATGCTCAGAAATGAATATTAGGTCAGAATGTTGATTTGGTGTTGTGGGTAATGGAAATGGTTGAATTACAAGCTAATAAGTAATGGAGGAATGAACATGAAAAGTACAAACTAATGACAGGAATGAAAAAAGTTAACTATGCTAAAATAGACAATGTTGGTAGAGATGTACTTACTGTGATGCAGGTTTTGATGGCTAAATGGAGGTGGTTGTTGATCAGAAGAATAGTGTTGGATATCATAGCAGTGGCTCCCAGAATGATTTTGTGAGTGCAATGCTTCAAAAAAATTCTCGATGGCTCTAGATGTCTATATGCATGAAAGGATGATCGCTTTTTCTTGCATGCAACTCTAATTTCTCTCCCTTACTCTCGTAATGTGCCAACCCAAAAACAAGGTTACTTAAGTTCATAAATGGTAACCGATGATAGTTCCTTCTTGATCGGCATTGGTTTAGTTCTAACCGATGTTGGTTAAGGTGGGATTCCCTAGGTTTACTAAAATGGGCAGATCTTTCTAATTTCTTAGACCAAGTTGGTTTGTTGTAATGGATTAAAACAGAAGCTCCCTTTTAATAAGCAAGAATGTGGTTAGAGAAATATTAGGCATTGATTTTAGGGTCGGACCAAATCTTAGCTCATTCAAGCAAGTAAGATTAGGTCTTAGCTAGCTATGGAAACATGTCAAGAATAGGTTTAGGGTGAGGTGGCTGGATGAGGTGTCTAGGTGAGGTGGAAATTAGGTTAATTAATGTAATTAAATGATGAATATTGTGAGGATGGGTATTAATTAAATAACATTAATATTAATGTGGTGTGGAGGGGGTGGTGGTTAAGTGAATATGTCCTGGGTTGGTTATTCGATGGGGTGCTAAGGGGATTGTGACCCAATTTTGGTGTCTACATTTTTCCCTTTTGTGGTATTGCTTATATTGGTAAGTGATGCTAACAAAAAGAAGATGTGGTTGCCCCATGTGTGGGTGAAGGTGACCCCTCAAACCATGAAATGGTGAGGTAGAAGATGGAAGTTGTGAGTGGTTTGATAAAAGGTGGATGTGGTGAAGAGGAAGTTAGACAATGGGGGTAATGGGGTAAAGTTCCAATTGGGTAATCAAGGTAATGGGCCGTGGTCAAAGGTAGCGGCATACAAATGCACACACACATATAAACCGTAAGAAGGTACCGTGTTAAAGAGCATGAAAACTCTACATCGTCTAAGGTTGGTATGTTTATCCAAAAAATGTTGAGGCGATTCAGTATCCAAGGTATAGGATATGGTGCGAAGCACATCGCAAGTCGTGTGCAGAACATTTAGGTATGTTCTGATACACCAAAGGTTGGGTCAAGATAAATGGAATGGTAATAGGTAAGGTAAGGTCATTATGTCAAACAACACAGGTAACAATGTCGTAAGGTATAGCGAGAACATGAGTTCATAGGTCATTAACAATGTTCCAGTCCAGGTAGTGAGGTCACAGAATGGGTAGGGCTGAGGTATAGGTAAAATAAAAGGTCCCTAAATGAAATAAAGGACACATATAGGTAGTCTAGGTTTGGAGGTATGTTCCGATAAGGGTGGGTAAGGTCAAATAGTTGTGGGGAGGGGGGTAAATGGTGGTCGAAATAGGGAAAGGGTATGGACAAGAGTATGGCAGGTAACCGATGTCGATCATATGCGACCGATGACATGATCTAGGTAAGACAATCACAATTTATTAGGGTAGATGACCGATGTCAGTTTGTGTACAACCGACCATGGTTTGCTAGGGCACATGACCGATGTCGATTTAGGTATAACAAATGTCGATCAGGTCGACATGGGTATATAAAAAGAAAAAATCCATACAATATGGATTCATTTATATGTTTTGGATTTTTTTAAATGACATAAAGACCGAATGAGTTGTGCTTTGTCGAGGAAAGCATGAAGGATGATATCCCGCTTAGGTGGAGAGATCCAGTTGGTCAGAGGGGCTAGGTAGATAGGTCCATGAGATCAGGTAGAGTGAAGTGATTGGTAGAGAGGTTGGAGATTGATTTGGACATGGCAGAGGTGGGAGAGGGTTTGGGTGGACCACCGACACAAGTTGTCCGACGTGCCACCATGGAGGTGATATCGAGATGAGGTAAAATCTAATCTTATTCATGTTGTTTGATATAAGAAGAAGGGAATGGGTAGGTCAGTTTGGGTAGGGTAGAGAATTTGAAATTTGGTGGTTAAAATGGGTGAAAGAGGGGGTGGGAAAGGTCATTGGTAGAGGAAATAGGGTTGGGGAGTAATTTGGGGTAGGTTTGGGTAGGTGTGTAGGGGAAATGGGAAAGAAATGGAGGAAGAAAATTTAGGTTTTGGGCTTAGGCACGGTAATGTGATGACCGATGTCGATTAAGGTATGACCGACATCAGTCTTGTTCTACCGAAATTAGTTAGGGATAGGGGAACTCGATGTCGATTATAATGGACCGATGATGGTCGGAGTAACTAGTGCCGATTAGGGTAAAAAAGACTAGAATTTGAGGAAGGGTAAGGGGAAAAAATAGATAAAGTGGGTAAAATAGATAGCGGGTAAGGGGAAGGGAAGAAGGTCAATGTTGGGTAAAAGAAAGTTTTAATAATGTGTGTGATTGGTTAAATACGGCCATGGACCAATTACTGAGATCGAAATAGGTTACCTCCCTTTCTCATGGAGGTATGAGGGTGTGCGATAGTTGATGACTGGTGCCATGTTGCAGAGGTTGGATTGATTAGGGTCAGACACTATCGACATATAGTCCGGGAGCCAAGTTTGATGGTCACTCTCATCAACAGATGGGACTTAGTGACCAATACCTTCCATTTTTGATGGGTGAGATCACAGTCACCCTGGAGGATGTGTACAGGATCTTACAAAATGCCTACCGATAGTGGGGATGTAGGTGTATTCTATCTCCTCAGAGGCCTCTGAGGAGTTGATGCTTGACCGTGTTTGGTGAGGGGCTGGTAGAGATGAGGTTCCATAGCACTAGTATGAGCTATGGAGATATGTATCGGGCCCATCCAGAGGAGATGAGGTTGGTAGTGTTGTTGATGGAGGTAGTCTGCTGCTTTGCACTACCAGATGCGGAGGGTGGGAGATTCCCACGATCATTGATGGGGGTTATGCATGACATGGTGGAGGACATGACCCATTTTACATGGGCACCTGCATTCCTAGTACAATTATACATAGAGCTATGGGATTATGGGTGGCTATGGAGGTTTAACCTTTGTTGTACTTTCCTACTTCATTATTGGGGATATGAGTACACTATATGTGTGTGTCTAGTCGGTATGCCCCGGATGATGCATTCGAGCCAAGTTTTGTTCGAGTGGGCTTCAGGAGATGGGTGCTTGCGATTGGGGAGCACCAAGCTACTAGAGCTACACATGATGTATCCTATTATAGGTGATTGTGAGCTATACATTATGTAGCCTTATGTGGGTTTTCCACAATATGGGTGGATGGAAGAGGAGCTATGGGAGCTATATCTACTCTGAGGGATAGAGGTGCAACGTGCCAAAGAGCACGAGATGATACCTATGGATAGGGTCAGACAGTATTTTGGGCTACTTTAGGATATACCCCGTCCCTTCTTGTAGTATAGGAGGGATGACATAGAGAGGCCTCTACCTCTACCACAACCAACCATATCGACAGGGGCAAGAGGAGTAGTTGATATACCGGTAGATTGATGATGTCGGGGTGACTAATAGATATAGGTAGTTGTGGGCTACACATTTACGATCGAATGCCAAGGCTAGGGCATACATTTTAGCCACCATCACAATGCAAAGGGATACCCTACAGGGGAAGGTGGCAACCCTGATTACACAATTAGGTATAGTGCAGGGGTAACTTACAAGATCGAGGCATAGGTTACTATTTTATAGGCACAAGTGGTGACTCTATAGGCCCAGGTAGCGCAGGGACATGTACCCGCATAGGGTGGAGATGGGGATGGGGTACAAGTGGCCACCTTATAGGTGTAGAGTGTGGCCCTTCAGTGCCCAAATATAGGCACGCTTAAAGGTTCCCTCAAGATAGGCACAGTATAGGGATAGGGTCCGGAGAGATGCATTACACGTGGGCCGAGACTCGATGGTTCCACCCCAAACAATACTTATAGGTAGGTTGAGGGATGCCTTAGGTGAGGTTAGGTATTATTAGGATATTTTGATGGTCACCGAGATAGATTTTCTATCCTATGGAGAGTATAGAGCACAACAGACCTCGAGTGAGAGGACCAGGTCACACACCCATAGTGTGGAGAGCACAGGGGGCCATCGAGCCCTGAGACAGGGTCATGGGTGAGGCCACTAGTTCATGAAGGCCAGCCCTAGGTGAGGTACCGGTAGAGATCTAGACAAGACCGATGATGGGTGGTGAGATGCTAACTATACGTTGTGTGGGGGTAGAGAATGAGGAGGATACATGTGAGACAGATATGGAGGATATCTAGTAGGGTGATGTCTGATAGCCATATGTACCTCTTGTTTTGTATAGTCGTATATTTTTATATAGACCGCCTACATGCTAAAGAGAGTGAGGATGTACATGAGATTTTTTGAGATTTTTAATGATATACCGACTGCAGCGAGAGATGGTGAGGATGTATCCGAGTGATTTGAGATGATTGTGATTACTATTAAGATATATATTCATATGTATTTTTATACGACTATCTTATTTATAGAGGATGGTGTTTATGTTATTGATGGTGTACATGTTTTGATTTGCATTACTGTAATTTCACAAATAGGGACGGAAGCCTGTATATTTTATTAATGTGAAATTGATTAACCATTACAATGGAGTGCTGCAATATTTATACATATTGGACAGCAATGTGCAGACAAACAAATATGTTGCACAGGTAAAACCATACTTACAACTGCTTCCAATAATACATCCGGGAAGCATATACATTGTTATAATAAATGTAACAATTATCCCTGTGAAACAAAAAGACAAGTATGGTTTAAAACCATATAACAACTTACAATTATTTTATGGTTTATAATATAACCAATTAATAAAATAAATTAAATAATAAATCATATAATGCATAATTAATATTTTATCCTAACATTCCCCCCCTTAATTGTGCATTGTCTGAAGAGATGAGGAGAGGAACTCTCTGAACAACTTGAACTTGTCACGTGTAAGTGACTTTGTGAAAATATCTGCTCGTTGTTTAGCAGTTGGACAAAATTGAAGTTGGATGTTGTGCTTCAACACATGTTCGCGTATGAAATGAACTTGAACCTCAATGTGCTTTGTTCTCTCATGAAAAATGGATTGCGAACAAGTTTGAGAACACCTTCATTGTCAACATACATGGTGGTCGGTTTGTCCTATGGTATTCCAAGTCCTTCCAGTATGCGACGTAGCCAAATCGCTTCACAGACAACTTCTCCTGCAGAATGATACTCATCTTTAGTGGAAGAGTGAGAAACAAAGTGTTGTTTATTACTTCCCCATGATATTGGTCCAGATCCCATAAAGAATACAAATCAATAAGTGGATTTTCTATCATCAATGTTACCTGAATGATCTGAATCTGAATATCTAGTCAAGAAAAAGTTTTCCTTCTTCGTATTCTAGACCAAGATCCTCTGATCCTTTGAGATATCTCAAAATGCACTTTGCTGCTTTCCAATGAAAAACTTTGGGTTCCTGCATGAACTTGGATAGAGAGCTCACTGCAAAGTTGATATCTGGTCTAGTGTAGGTCAGGTAAATGAGACTCCTAATCAGCTACCAATAGAGAGTGGCACTTACCTCAGGAGATGGATCTGAATGAGATAATTGTAATGTGTTCTCCATAGGTGTAGAAATTGGTGTGTAATCCATCATCCTAAAATTCTCAAGCGTAGTCTTGGTATATTTCATCTCAGAAACAAAAATATGATTCTCTTTCTGCCACACTTCTAATCTAAGACAATAGTGCATCAGCTCGAGATTAGTCATGTTGAACGATCAATTAAGATCTTTCTTCGTTGCATCGACCATCCTCACTCGAACTACCAAAGTGATGACTAGATCATCAATATAGATAACAACAATCACCATATCCCCCTTTATTTTTGAGGTAGAGATTGGGATCGTATGGATTTCTAATAAATCCATGTTGTACGAGATGCTCATCAATCTTGATGTACCATGCCCGGGGTGCCTGTTTGAGGCCATATAGATATTTCCTGAGTCTGCATACCTTTGTTTCTTGACCAGATACAACATATCCCTCAAGTTGAGTCATGTAGACTTATTCTTGTAAATATCCATTTAGGAAGGCACTTTTTACGTCCATTTGGTGAAATTTCCATCCAAACTAAGCAACTAGAGCAAAGATCATCCTGATCATTTTGATCTTAGTTGTGGGAGCAAATGTCTCCTCATAGTCAATGCCTTCTTTTTGTGCATACCCCTTTTCTACAAGTCTTACTTTGTACTTGTCCACTGTCCCATCTAGCTTTGTACTTCGTTTTGAATATCCATCTACATCCAATGGGTTTCTTTCCTGGTGGAAGATCAACAAGCTGCCAACTGTTATTCTTCATTACTGATTGATATTTAGAATCCATGGCATCTTTCCAAGCTTTTGATTGTAGGGCTTCCTAGACTGTAGAGGGCTCATCTAATTCAATAACTCTACTCATCAGAGAAAAGTTAACTTCTTCTCTTGATTTATTGTGAGTCCATGGTCCAGGAGTGGATGTATCCGGTGGAGCATCCAATCTTGCATCTTGTTATGTACTTGTACACCATTTAGGCATACGTTGAACTATTCCCATGGGTTGTGGTTCTATTTGATCAAGACCATCATCCCCATCATCACTTTCATCTTCGGAGGGAACATTAGCTACAATTTTTACAATAGGTGAAAAATCTACATCTTGCGAGTCCAGAGGAGGAGACTCTACTTCCTTCTTCTCAAAAAACTCAACATCTTCGCTGGTGTAAACTTTTCTGGTCTTAGGATGCATCAATCTATACCCAAGAGTCTCTTCACTATACCCAATGAAGATGAGTTTTTGTGACTTCATGTCCAATTTCTTTCTGTTCTGTTTGGGTATGTGCATGCTTGCTTTGCACCCGAATACTTTGAGGTGTGTAATGGATGGTTTCCTTTTTGACCATGCTTCTTGTGGTGTAATTCCATCAAGAGTAGTTGTGGGCACTCTGTTCAAAAAATACACTATTGTTTTTGCTGCTTCTGCCCAAAATGTCTTTGCAAGTCTAGAATCATCGATCATGCATTGCACCATTTCCATGATAGTATGATTTCTTCTCTCAACAACACCATTTTTCTGCGGTGTGTGTGGAGGAGGCATTTATCGACAAATCCCATGAGTTTGTAGGTAGTCTATGAACTCATCACTGGTGAATTCCCCCTCAATCTGAGCAGAGGGTTCTGATGTGATGACCCGTTTCTTTCTCAACTAGAACTTTAAACTTTTTGAAGGTTTCAAATGCTTCACTTTTCTTGTGAAGACAGAAAATCCACATTTTCCTCGAATATTCGTCAACACAAAGCATGAAGTACTGGAACCCAGAATGACTTGGCTGCATTGGACCACAAAGATCAGTATGAACCAAGTCAAGTTTACCATGAGCTCAAAATGTACTCTTTTAGAATGAAGCTCTGTGTTGTTTTCCTACTAGGCAGTGAGGACACTTGTCTGTATCCTTCTGAAGAGAAGGTAGCCCATGTACCATATTACGCCGGCAAAGTGTTTCGAGATATTTGAAACTAACATGACCAAATATACGATGCCACAACTACACTGAGGTGGAATTTTTAGACACAAGTGCCTGATCATCTCTATAAAAATCAAGTTGGAACATGCGTCCCACATTGGAGGCTTTTGCAATTATTTTTGAGCCTCTTGATTTATCTCAAATCAAACACATTTTCTTGCGGATTGACTATCAAAGTCAATTTTTAGGTTGTGATCTAGGAGTTGACTAACTGAAAGAAGATTCTTTGTCAACCCAGGGACATATAGGACATCTGATAGTTTGCATTTGCGTGAACCAAGGGGTAGAGAGATGTTCCCAATCCCCTAAACTGTATATGAAGAATCATCTCCCAACGAAACATGATTTTTTGATGGCGTGTCCTTCATTGAAATAAACCAGTCTCTATGGCCGGTCATGTGTCGAGTGGCTCCCAAATCAACATACCAGACATCACTAGATGACATGGATGGTTCACTTGATCAAGCAGTGAACAAGAAGTCTTCATTATCTGACTGTTCTTGTTGCTCAACAATATTACCTTGCTAGTGGGGTCTTCTTTTCTAGTTCCCCTTTTCTCCCGTGATAGTTGTTAGAATGTCCCTTGTAAGATTGTTGTTTTTGTGGTCCAGAGTTACTTGATGAACCTTTTATATATAAGTGTTATACCAACGATATTTTAAGTCATGTCCTCTTTTACAAATTGGACATTGCTTCTTCATTGATTGTCCCCATGATAATGATTCTGATGTTGGGATTTCTGATAGGATTTAGGTTTTCCTTTACCTTTTCCTTTCCATTTTTGATGTGAAGACAGTGCCTGCTCCTCTTCATCATCCTTATTGTGCATTGCTTCCTCTTGTTGCAGCAGTTAACCACTTGTCAAAACTAATTGTCGTATCTCGATAAGTTTAGAGTTATGACAAAAATGTGGTAAGAAGAAGGGAGACTCTTAGAACAATGGGAATGAGAGATTCATCTTTGACCTCTTCTCCTTGGGCTAGAAGTGAATCCCTCAACTCTCAGTAACTCTTCTTAAGAAAGCTTCAATTTTATCATTCGCTTGAACTTCAATATATGTAATTGACTCGCAAATTTAGTATGACATTCTTGTTCTTGGCCTCATATATTATGCTCACTTATCCCATGCTTCTTTTGATGTTGTGGCATCTCAAATGTGGAATTGCACATCTTCGGACACTCCAAACAAGATGATGAGTTTTGCTTTCTGATCTGCTCTATCAAACTATCGTTGTTGTGTTGTATCGCTTGTTGATCCGGTTAGAGTACCACCACAACAGCGATTTCTTCAAACTCAAGTCATGTCTTTATTTTTATCTTCCATGCAAAGATAGTTGTTTCCTCCGAGTAGTTGTGAATCTGGAAGAAAAATTTGGGGCATTGTGCCCATTTTTAGAGATCACCGATGGGTTTGGCTCTTATCACTCTAGGTATTAGGTCTCCCAATCTATATACCATCAGTCCGATATACCAAACCTTTCTATATACGCACCCTTCCGATATACCCGTCGGTACATGGAAGAAGCTCGCCCTTTCTATATACCCGGCGGTATGTGAAAGAGGCATTAACGTACGTGAAAGAATTCAATACGTGGTACCAAGATAGTATTGATGGGGTCTATGCGATTATTGACACCAGCTCAAAGAAATATCCTCATACGCATGTGTAACTTCACTATATACCGGATAATTTCTCAGTCCGGATTTATGTCGTGCAATCGTTCACAGATGGATGGGATGGTTCATAGTGTGTGCATGTGACCTTATTACTCCCCGTTGATTTATAGGGACGATGCCCAGATGAAATTGTTGCAGCTATATTAGGCATTAAGTGTAGTAGTAGTCATGATAGATTTACTCGTAAGTGCTTCCCAGAGGCACCGTATATACCAAACGCTACGAATGAGATCTAGGATCTCGTGAGTGTTACAGAACCAATTTTTTTTTATTACAATTCTCCCAGTTTTTGAGCAGCTACAAAGTTTGCAGTTGACTATGGCAACTTTCAAATTAGTACAATATGTAGCAGTATACAATTTACATTAAAAAAACTAGAAAATTTGAATGGCAGCAAAAAATTTGTTTCACGGATCCCGTGGCCTCCCGAGCCCAATACAACCCAAAATGCTAAAAATTGCAAAAAAAGCTGAAAATGTAGTTTTTAGATGCGTCTCCTTTTGCAAAAAATGTCCGAAATGAAAAACCAAAGTTGAATGGGAGAAAAACAAATTTTTACCCTAAATTAGGGATTCCTCCACTAAATTTAGTTAGTTATAACTAAATTCAAATTTTTCCACTAAATTTGGTAAATTTGCCAAATCTGCTAAAAATTTCAAAAAATGGATTTTTGTGTGTTGGGGCAGGATTCGAACCCCACACCTCTCATTCCCAAGGCGCTTTCACTATCCAACTTGGCTCACATGGGCGCTTGGTAAACAAATGAAGCAAATAATATTTAATGAGTAAAATAAACGATCTGACCTGTTAAAAAAGAGGTGATTTGGAACAACTGAGTTGGAGTCCACATAGTCTAGGTGTTTTAGGGTTCCATTTGCTCACAAGTCAGATCTGAAACTTAATATTTTCTTTAGCCGCTCCATATCTCCTTATTTCTTTGACTTGTTTTGCACGTAGGTTCAACTGGAGTTTCCATGCCTTTTTTTATACTTTCTCACTTATATCTTTGTGCAGCCGCTTATATATTTTTGCACGCAAGTTCGACTGGAGTAGGATGGAGATGGCCATTTTTTCTTGTGTTGCAGTTGTGGTTGCGCCTTCTATATTGTTGGCCTTTATTTGCAGCTCATGAGGACGCAGGGGTCTCCAGGGGTCTCCAAACAATGTGCAAACTATGTGCAGGTCGAGCCGCTTCTGATTGTATTTCCGTTGCTGTTGTTGCATGCATGCAAATTCTATGCAAATGTTGATTGAATAAACTTGCCAATGCTCAACAATATAGGGAACAATCACAACAAATGCATTTGAAAAACTTGATCTTGGAAGAACAAATGCACAGACCTCCAAATATAGCAGCCTGCTAAAACTAGCAGAGACTAATTGCTTCTTTTTTTTTTTTTTAATTTAGAGACAAAACCCCTATTGGGGAATATTTTTCTTTGTTTAAATTTCTATACCTGCAACAAATTTTTCCTGGTGCTGAGTGCACCAGTGCAAAAAAAATTGTGTTCCAAACACCTGGAATGAACTGGGGGATGTGGGAAGGCAGAGATGAGGCTGGGAGGTTACAGGAGGCTGCACAGGCTCTCTATTGCTGCATACTCTTCTCCAATCTTCTCTATCTCTACTGCATTCTCTTTCCACTCCTTCACAGGTCCAGATTCTCGCTCTGGTACCAAATGTAATTTCACAAATAGGGACGGAAGCCTGTATATTTTATTAATGTGAAATTGATTAACCATTACAATGGAGTGCTGCAATATTTATACATATTGGACAGCAATGTGCAGACAAACAAATATGTTGCACAGGTAAAACCATACTTACAACTGCTTCCAATAATACATCCGGGAAGCATATACATTGTTATAATAAATGTAACAATTATCCCTGTGAAACAAAAAGACAAGTATGGTTTAAAACCATATAACAACTTACAATTATTTTATGGTTTATAATATAACCAATTAATAAAATAAAATAAATAATAAATCATATAATGCATAATTAATATTTTATCCTAACAATTGCTATATGTAGATAGGTGGAAATCAAGTGGATTAGGCCTAATAAAGTCAAGGTCATGTAGGAATGGCGAGTCAGTCTATTTAGGCATGGATGGAGTCAAGTCATAGGCATGGATGCAAATAAGTTAGTTTAGGTATGATTGAGTTAGGTCATAGGCATGGATTAAATCAAAGGTTAGTTTAGGTATGATTGAGTTAGGTTGATTTAGGCATGGTGGAGTTAGGTTGGTTTAGGCATGGATCGAGTCAGGTTGATTTAGACCTGGTAGAGTCAACTTAGTTTAGGCATGGTGGAATCAAAATGGTTTAGGCATGGATCGATTCAATTTGGTTATGTATGGTTAAGTTTCAAAGCCATTAATTTGTGTAATTAATGATGATGTGGATTGTGTTAAGATGTAGGAAAATGTTTGATTATGGTAAAGAAATTATAAACAAGATGAAATAAATGTGTAAATTATGATGGTAAAGATGTGTAACTATTGTTGCTTGTTGGGTGTAATTTCCAATTATCGATATAGAAAGGAAAATAACTAGGGTATAATGTGAATAGGAAAGGGAAAGAGAGAATTAGTTAGGGTAAAGAGTGTCCGAGCTAACCTCCAAGGGCCCCATGCCCTCGAAGTGTTGCCTATATAGTCCCAATGAAAAGGGACCTCAGGCCAATGTAGTTCTCCCATAAGCTAGGGAAGATTAGGATGAAGTAGAGGAATGGATTGATAGGTGTTAGGCATGGGTGAATGTAGGTCATAGGCATGGTTGAGTTCAGGTCATATGCATGATGGATTTATTTGAAATATAAGTTTGGATGAGTTGGTCCCATTATAGGAGAATCAATAGGTGATGAAGAAGGTAGAAAGGTAAGAGGTGGCATGATTGAGTTGAGGTCGTAGGCATGGTTGAGTTGTTGTAAATAGAGGTGTTGATGATCTATCCCTATATAGGATAATAAATAAGCAATGAGGAAGGTGAAAGGGAAGAGGTGGTAAAAGAACCGCCTAATTGATAAGAACCATACCAAGTCTACCATACCTCGGATGGGCTTATGAACGTAAGACCCTACAGGCCTTACATAATGGACTATTCTAAGGGTGAAGAAAATTCACCTGATAATGGAATTTTGTAGTTGTGGTGAGTCCCTTGAGTAGAGAGGGAGTTAGGATAAGAAGGTAAATGAGGTGAGAATGGGTGGTTTAGCGTAACTTAGTGTATGATAGGATGTTATTCTTAGCAAGAAACCCAAGATCAAAAATAGGCAAGTCCATGATGAAAATTTCATTTTTTCTTCATTTTTTTCTTTTTTGTAATAGACTCGGTCAATGTGAGAAGTCTAGATGGGATGAATATATTATCTTCTTGAGTTCTTCATGAAGTTGATCGATGCAGAAGCTTCAATATTTATTATATTTTTGTAATGACTTTATATAGTTGTCCTTCAAGGGATCTCCATTGATAGTGTTATATAATAAAGAAGACATGTCCCTTTTAAGGGAGTTATCTTTTGCTGGAAGTTTGACTCAAGGAGTGGTATCCCTTTTTGTTTTTAGACGTTTAAGTCATGGACAAGATGATAGAAGATGATTAGGCTCTTGTTTAGAAGACAAGACTCAGTAGCACACAAAGATTAACTGTGGAAGAGGTTATTTCAAGTGATGAATGGCCATGGGGTTCGATCATGAAGAAGATGAAAATTATCCATGAGAATCATGCTATGAGTAGAGCTGTGATACTCATATCAAGACAAGGCTAAAATGTGATGGGTAATCACATGATTCTTGTTTAGTCGTGGATCCTCAAAATGGGTAATATGGAAGGGGAACAACACTCAAAGGATGAGTGATCAATGGACAGAAGTGATATAGGACTTGATATCAACAATAAAATGGTGAAAGATGTAAGGAATTAAGGGGCTCAGTGTTTGGGTTTACCTTCGATCAAGACAAATGATAAGCACCGATCCATAGGCATGGGTAGCGCTATAGGGTCCAAGTCAATTAGGAGAAAATTTTCCCATTTACTTTTCTCCTCTTTGGTTACATGTTGATTTTCCTTCAAGATGCGAGGTAACCAACCCGAAAGGTCCATTCATGAACATATTTTTCATAGAGACGCGTTTGATATGTTTTGGTACATTTGCAGATGATCAAGAGTATTGAGACAACGCTCATCTAATAATTCAAGTTGCGCCAAACGATCCTCGGTGAAAGTCATTGTCATGGATCATGTCTTGTAGTGAGATGTAGAGAGATGGAATCTAGACTTCAAGAGGTAAGAAAACCTCGATACTATAGACTAGATAAAAGGGGGTGATAGTAGTCGAAGTGCAAATGCTAGTGCGATAAGCCCACAAAGCGAAAGGAATGTGTGTATGCCAATATTTCCCAGTATCATTGAATACCTTCATAAGAATTTTGTTCAATGTTTTATTGGTTAATTTGGCTTGACCATTGGTTTGTAGGTAATAAGGTGATGAGGAATCGAGTTGGATGCTAAAAGCATCACCTAGTTTGTGTAGGATTTTGTTTTTGAATTATTTTCCATTATCAGCGATAATGCGGTGAGGGACACCAAAATGAAAAATGATGTGATGGTTGATGAATTCACATATTTTTTTGGCTTTGGTGGAAATGAGGGGAATGGATTCTACCCATTTATTGTAATATTCAGTAGCAGTTATGATCCATTGGTGGCGTTGTGAAGAATGGGGGTTGATCTCACCGATAAGATCCAAACCCCATTGAGAGAAAGGACAAATATCTCGCGCGACCTATAAGGCATGACTAGGTGTGTGATGAAGATTAGAATATTTTTGGAATTTTATGTAACATTTGACATAATGACAACATTCATGGTTTAAGGTTGGCAATAATAATAGCGTAGGAAAAGAATGCGCTTTGCATGATGGCTAAACCACTAAAGTTACCTCCAAAAATTCCATCATGGACTTCCTTAATGGTGTAGGGAATTTTAGAACTCATAAGGCATCATAAGAAAATGTTGTCGAAGCCACACTTGTAAAGAATACCACCCATGAGGACATAACGGGAGAAATTTTTGAGAAAGGCACGCTATCTATTACGAGTGAGATCATCGGGTAGAATGGAAAGGGAAAGATAGTCTGCATATTGCTTTTACCAAAGGTCATGGGGGTCAAGGGAAATGGTTACAATGGAGTAAACTTCATGGGGTAAATAAGAGGGTGATTGTAGCCTTTATATGGTGACAAAGATTTTGGAGTCAGCGGGTGAAGTAGGTATTTGAGAAGCCAAGCAGGACATGGTATTCACAAATTTATTAGTAGAACGTGGGGTGGTTTGAATCACGTAATGGTCAAAGGTGGTCAAAAATATGTCTACGTGATGTTTATACTTTTGAATTAGCTCATTACGACACTAGTATATACCATTGACTTGGTTTATGACCAATTGAGAATCACCAAAGATGTTGATTGACTTAACATCTAAGGCATAAGTATCTTGGAGACCCAATACAAGTGCTTCATATTCAGCAATAATGTTTTTACAATCAAAATCGACTTTGAATGATAAAGGCATATGTTCACCATGAAGAGGAATGAGGAAAACATCAGCCCCATCCCCACACTTAGAGCCATCAAATAATAGTGTCATTTTGTAAGCGGGTTCATCTAGGGAAAGGGTAGGTATAGACTCATCTAGGAAGTCAAAGTTAGAGGGTTGATTCCCATAAATAGGTGTGTCAGCCAATTTCTCAGCAATAGCTTGGCCCTTGATCGAATTTTGATGGATGAATTCAAGTTAAAGATTGGATAGAATCATAAGCCAAAGTGTGGCACGTTGATGTTGGTAAGGTTTGGCATACATATAGTGTAATGGGTCAGTATTAGTAATGACGAAGGTTTTACGGTTGAGTAGGTAATGACAGAGTTTGGTGGTGATAAAAATAATGCTAGGAAAAGTTTTTCGGCATGGGTATATGTAGTTTTGTATTCAAGAAGGGTATGGATTATGTGATAAACAACTTTCTCTTGGTGTTAGTCATCGCAATAATTGAGCATGAAACCTAGAGAATGGTTAGTGGCGGAAATATATAGGTAGAAGGGCTCGTCATCCTTAGGAGGAATGAGCAATGGTGATTGAAGGAGGTATTGTTTCAAGGATTTGAAGGATTTATGGAATTCATCATCCCATTTGAATGAAACATATTTCTTGAGAATATGACGGAATGGTTGATAGCGAAAAAAACGCTACAAGATAAATCGACAAATTGATTATCACTTTCCTCAGTAGGCCAAAAAGTTGACAGAGATTAGTGGGTGGCAGCATTCCAAACATAGCCTTGACTTTAGTAGTATCAACTTCTATTCCTTGCAAATAAATGATGAAACCTAGGAGTTTTCTGGAAAGTACCGCAAAGATGCACTTCTTTGGTTGAAGACAAACACAATACTTGATGAGGTGGTCAAAGATAACTTTAAGAATGGGTAAGTGTTCAGTTTGATGCTTGGATTTGGCAAGCAGATCATCAACATAATCTTCCAATATGCAATGCATGATGTCATGACGATGTAAGTCATGGCTTACTCGATATGTAGCACCATCATTTTTGAGGCTAAAGGGCATGAATTGATAGCAGAAAGTCCCCAAGGGGTGATGAAGGTAGTCTTGTGATGATCCTTTGGGGCTAGTAATATTTGATTTTAGACCAAGAAACCATTCATGAGTGACAACATTTCATGGCCAATGGTGAGATCGACTAGTTGGTCAATGCCTAGTCATGGGAAATCATCTTTGGGACAGAGAGGTTGAGGTCATGGAAATCTACCCAAATGCGGAGTCCCCCTGTCACTTTTGTGACAGGAATGATGTTATAAATCCATTAGGGATAATCAATGGGTAGAATGAAGGAAATTAAGAGAAGGCGTTGAATCTCTTCTTTGACCAAAGAGCAATGCAATTATGCTTTTTACGCAGCTTTTTGTCGATGGGTTGGGCATCGTGAATGGTTACAATATTGTGAACCATGATTTTTGGGTCAATACTAGAATATCGACATAGGACCAGGAAAATGCATTGATATGGTCCCAAAGGAAAGAGGTAAAGGCTTCATGTTCAATAGTGTTTAAGGATTAGCTGATATTTCAAATGTGTGGGTTGTCCCTAAGTATTAATGTTAATTTTAATGGTCGATTCATTTAACATGGTTTGCATCATAGAGGGTGATGACCGATGAATATAAGAGTTGTTTACACCAAGGTAGGTGAGGATGGACTCATCATCCTGTCATTAAACAATGTTAATCAAAGGTATATCACCATTAATCATGTTAGATATAGGAATGGGAGAGAAGAAGGAGCCTTGCCATTGTGTTGATAGGTCGCGAGTCCCAGGAAATGGTTTTTACAAAAAAAAAAAGTTAGGAGGAATAGATTCAAGATCTATGGACTTCATGGGTGAAGATGGTAATGTGGGTGAATGAGAGGGGGAAGATTTTCCATCTTGGATAAGGTCAACATGAACCTTCTTGGAGGGTGGAGCGTCAAAACCAAATCCACTACGGTTAGTGTGTTTACGAGAGGTATAGGAAACAATAGTATGGCGAACTTGTTCATAAAAACCAAAGCCAAATCCTTTCCACACGCATCGATGGAGGAAATTTTGAGCGAAGAGGTGGTTAATGAGGGAGTGTAGGTCCGATGAAAATGGTTAGGTTTTGGATGGAGGTTTGGGTTTATAGATGGCCATATCATGTCCCCCATATGCTAGGTTGGTGTGAAGGTGGGTAGGGCCATAAGTGAAAATGTCACCGATGTGGATGTCAAAACCGGGGTATTGATAGAGGTTCCCATACTCTTGCGCGGTGAGGAAGGTGTCAATATTGTATAGGCGGTATTCCCCCAGAGTGAGGCATTGAAAAACACCTTCTAAGGGATCAATAGTTGGTATTTGGATAGCGGGCATAGATGGCTCACTAGATGTTGGGGAAACAGAGTGTCAATGAGAGGCTACAACTATAGTGGAGATAACAAGGTTAGATGCCACGTAAGTAGTGGTAGTTTTGGTGGATGGACTCATGGGTGAAGGTGAAGTGGTGACGCTGGTAGATTCCTTGACCAATATAAGCACATCATTGGGCCGATATAGCATGTTACAGGTCTTGAAAGTTGATTGGTTAGCGGGGATGGTGTAATTATGCCCCTCATGTTCAAATTTGAGGCATCGATGTAAATTTAAAGGGACAGGACCCATGGCAGATCCAAGGTTGGGTGAGTAGTAATTTATATTGGAACTCCCCTTCTAGAACATATAAAATTTATGAGACAAAGTGCAGGGGCCCATGCGGACATGGAGAACAATGATACCCAGGGTAGAGGTCATGGTGTCATTGAAGGAATGTAGCATAATAGGGTTACCATGCATGCAATGGCAGGTATCTACATTTGGTCATATGTAGGGTAGGAAATGATGTTAATGCTAGCACCACCATCAATAATAACATGTTGTATGTGTATATTATCGATAAAGACAGAGATGAAAAGAGTGGGGTTAGGGTCGTCGGACTAGAAGGGAGAAATATCTTCATCTGAAAAGCTAAGGGAAGCCACTTGGCGAGTAGGTGGAGGTGTAGAGGAAGGCGAAGACCTAGTGAGAGAGGCTATGTGGTGAGGGGTAATGATGGAGGCTACGGGTGTGCGGTCATTTGGTAAGACTTCAATAGATTGAAGGACCTCCATGAGGGAT
The DNA here is from genome assembly GCA_018340775.1 of Taxus wallichiana var. yunnanensis. Lineage (NCBI taxonomy): Eukaryota > Viridiplantae > Streptophyta > Pinopsida > Cupressales > Taxaceae > Taxus > Taxus wallichiana. The sequence goes on from CM031233.1 coordinate 419,923,949, forward strand.
TGACGATGTGACTCCAAGGTTTAGATGAGGTCATATAAAGATATTTTGAGGTGGGATTGGTGTAGTTATTTTAGCATTGTGCGATGTGTGACCCCATCAGAAACAAGATATGTAGGACATCGAGTGATGACTTTGGGTATAGGTGTAGATGTTATGTCGAGCACGTGGTTGGTTAATGGGCCATTGCCTTTTTCTTGCCTTTGTCTTTGTGGGCACAGGTGGTAATGTGAACCATGTTAATTTTGAATCTCGGGGATCAAAGGACTATGGGGATGGAGATTTTGGTCGCTGAGTAGGTAATGGAAGGATATCTAGGGAAAGTGGTGACGGTGAAATGGGGTCCTCATTAATAAGATCATCGTTGTTGAATTTTTCTTAGGGAGGACATAATTAGACTAGGGCAGTTTTTAAGGCCTTACAGTTCTCTACATCATGTCTTGGCACATGATGGTTGGCACAAAAAAAATTTTTTCAAACCCTTTTGGTTTGAGTTTGAGTAGGTATTAAGGTATAAGAGGTGGTAATGTGATGACATAATTTTCAAGCAGATTGGTTAAGATTTTGGCGTAGGACCCTACTAGCAGATCATAATGGGAGGTGAATGTGGGTTTGGGTAGAGGTGTGGCTGATTGTAGAGAAGAGAATTTATAGGAAGGGGAATGGTTTGGTCCACTATTTTTGTGTGTGGTGTGGTCTTAGGTTTTGGTCGTATCTGCTTGGGTAGGGGCATGGTAGAAGAGCTAGCGATAGAAGGATTGGTTGGTTTAACTACCTTATTGGAAGGTAGTGGATTCTTAGCTTTAGGTTACACCTTTTTAGGCAAAGGTGACACATGTGTATGAGATGTAGAGGGAAAAGAAGATAGTGGAAGAGGACGGGTTACCCATGGGGGTAATTGAGTTGTTGTGGAGGTGGTTGGTAGAGGTTGAGAAGAAGGTGTGAGTGAAAGAGAGGGAAATGTCATTGGTAATGAAGTAGTTATGGATGGTAGTGGTGGTATGGTTGGTTAGAAGGTTACGAGTGATGGCAAAGGTTGTGTGGGTCTCTTAGGTACATTAGAGGTTCGTGATGAGGAGGTGGGTTGTTTTGTTCTTGGTTTACTAGTGGACAGGGGTTGTTTTTCCAGGGTCAAGGGGTGAGGTCCTAGGATGGATGGTAGGGGTGAAGGTGATAATGGTGTGGTAGGAGAGGTAGGTGTATGAGGTTTAGGAGGTTGGGTCTTCTTTTTAGGGGCCGGGGTGAGTTTAGTGTCAGTTTTGGAGGATGTGGCTAAATCTAATTTGATGGGTGGGTGAGTAAGGCTAGTTGTCGGTATGACCCCTAAGGTAGTGATAGGTTTAGGTAAGGGAGATGAAATAGGTGTGGGTAGGTGTTTGGGTGTAGATTTATGTTGGGCTATGGGTAGAGGTGTGAGTTGGGCCATGGGTAGTGATGTGGAAGGTATTTCCATAGTTTTAGTTGTGTTTGGTTTGGTTTCTCAAAACACTTTTGGATAGATAGTGGAGGTGTCAGCGAGCGACAACTCCATTTGAGTTGAAACATGAAGTAGAAGGCATCCCTAAAGTAAGGATCTATCAACATATTCCATGACATCAGCCAAGTATGAGAATGGTACTGACATAGGTAGGGTCAACATGGATCAAGTGGCAATCCCCATAAAATGTGTTTGAGATATAGGGAAATGGCTAGCCTCGACTCTGTGGGTAAGAGAGCCGAAAGATCAACAGGATCTTGAAATTCTGATGGTGAATGGTCATCTAAAGGTAGTGGTACTTCTATAGTATCCTCCATGGGTAGAGGAGAGGATGGGCCAGTCGAAGTGGACTCTTCTTGTGTTGGTGTAGGTGGTGGACTTGCATCTTCTATGAGTAGGAGAGGTGTCACTGACAACTGCTCAGAATTTTGAGGGGTCAAAGGTGGTGTGCTAATTATGGGATCTTCCATGGATGAAGAAGAAAATGAAGGGGGTGCCTTTGTGGGTGGAGGAGTAGATGAAATAGGCTCTTGTGTAGGTAAGGGAGCTCAGGCTAAGATTTCATCTATGGAAGGCACATGAGGCAATTGGGAAGAAACTGGTATGTCATCAAAAATAGCATGGACCACGCAAACATTGCTATCACTATTTAAAGTGTCGCCAACTTGGCTAGAAGATGCGGCATGATTAGGGAATGGCTTCTTGAAGATGTGTAGGTTTTGGTTAGTGGGTGTATTCATGCTATCCAAGACTAGATCTCTTTTGTCTAACATTTCTTGGATGATATTCTTGAAGGTGATGTAGTTATTTTCGCTATGACCTTTGACATGATGATAGTTTCAAAATTCATGTTCCTTATGCCATGCAGCATGGGGTACTCGTGGTCAAAACCAATATGTGGTTTTATATGTGGAAGGATAATGGTACCATCCTTAACAAGCTTTTCTAAAACAAAATAATAAGGTTCTCCTATGGAAGTGTACTTTCATTGTTCTCGTCTAAACTTGAAAGATTGGACAAGAGAGAGATTAGAAGGGGATTTGGTTAGGTTTTATTGATGAAGGGGTCCATATTTGAGAATTACGGCATTGCGAGACCCTTTTTGTTTTGAATAGTTGTTTTTGGGGTTTCAAAAATGAAGAAGCATCATTGGATAAGAACGCGATGTTCTTGTTATGAAGTTGAATCTTCTTTTCTTCGATATCACAAATTTCCAATTTCCATGCCATGGTGAATGCCTCATCAAAAGTGTGAAAGGTTTACACTTGTAGGGTTGGTGAGATGTGTCTAGAATAATCCTGAGTAGATATCTCTATAAGCTCAGTCTAAGGTAGCTACAATGTTAGCTAATTAATTAAACTATGCCAACAAGCGACAAAGTCAGCGATAGACTCGTCGTCGTACTATCGAGTGGAATAAAGATCATTCATGGTAACCTTCATGACATTATTAATTGAGAACTGGTATAATAAGTCTCGGGATAGTTAATTAAATGAGTATATGGAATGTCTTAGTAGCTAACTATACTAGTCTAATGTAGGTCCCGTAAGGGACATTGGGAAACTCCTAAGAAGTAGAGTGTCCTCATGGGTAATTAGGTAACAACCATGTTTAAAGGACCGCAAATGTTGTTGTGGATCCTCTTTACTTTGTTGAAGCGGTTGAATTTTGGCATTTCCCAATGTATGGGGTATGGTCGAATAGGAATGGACAGGTGAATAGGCTCATTAAAAATTTCATCATAGGTGAGGGAATTACGTGAGGCGAAAACCGATGCTTCTAGTGTCTGCATCTTTTCCATCATCAACTTGATGAGGTCATTAGTAGGTTGTGATAGAGGGACACCTCTTATGGCATAAGGGGGTGGATATTGAACTTGATAGGGAGGTTGAGAATAGGGCACCGAAATAGAAGGCACATATCCCGAATGGGTGACAGATGAATTAGGGGTGGTTGATAGTATGTGTATGTAGGTGGGACGGTCGTGGTGACTCTAGTAGTGATTGGGAATAATGTTTATGGGATGGAGAGGACAAGATTCTGGAATGGAGTAGGGGTCACCGACACCACGGGCGGTTGTGTTATAATGGGTATTTGTGAGACAATGGGTGTAGACTGGGCTATGGTCTGAAATGTCGATAAGGGGACAATAGATATGAAATGTGTGAGTGATACAACAGACGTAATGGTCATGACGGGTATGAGGCCTAGCTACAAAACTATTGGGGTGAAGTAGCTAAGGGCAACCGTGCATTATTAAGGGCTAATGCAGTAAGTGAGAATAAGGGTAAGAGAGATGGATACCGGCATGTTGTATATCAACTAACCCGAGGAGTCTCAAGTGGAGGAGTGGGAAAGGTATAATTGTAAGGTCATGGGATTTTGATCAAGTATTCATGCAAATATTTTGTCACATGTGGAAATGGAGATAGGCTACGTTGGATCCATGGGTGACAAGATGGAAGGCGCGCAGACTAGGTTGGAGTGGTTGATTTACTAGCATGAAATATGAGGGTGATAGTATGGCTACGAGTGAGCACCATGTGAACAAGTGCTAACTCCGTTAATATTGTATTCTATAGATGACACGAGAAAAACACTACGAAGAGCGAATAATGGGATCCAAAAGGTGAATTTTGTCATTTTCTAGATTTGAAAATCAAACACGAAATCGACGATGGTCGGGTTGACCAATGAAATTTGAGGAAAACCAATGACGGTTATCAAACTAATACCGTCATCATGTGGAAGAAAACCAAGTGTCAAAGTATGAAACAAGAATGTTAGATGTGTATACGGAAACTGTATGACAATAGGTATAAAAAGGGGAGAAATATGATGATTTTCCTATAAACCTTAAGAAGAACAAAAAGAGTGATGATGGTTATTCTAGGTAATGTAACTAGAAAGTAAGAAGACGTCACCGGTTAGGGTTTAACTGATGACGGTTAGATGTGAACTGGAAATAGTTGTTGGACTAACGTTGGTGACTGTGAAATTAGAAAGAAATGAAGAAATTAGGTTTTGTGAATTAAATTAAGTGGAGAATCAAACTCAAAAACTTGAGAATGAGGAGATGGGGCCCTGACACACTCAGACAAAGTTAGAATACTCCAACAATGATGGTGGCATGTGTAAGGAAGAAAAAAATGGAGATTCATAGTCTCACACCTCAAAACACAAGTTAAGAAGAACACTAAGAAAAAGAATGATCCTAATAGTTATTTTCTTACCTTTGTTTAGATTATGCTATTTAGAACTAACTGTGTTTATTTAGAACATAATTTTTTTGGTTAGGAAGGCGTCTGTACGTACCCAAAATTTTGGGGTACTGCACCATTGGAACAACGTAACACGTGCCCCAATGATGATACAAGTCTCCTTGCAAGGTGTTTAGGATCCGGAAAAGCTCTCTAAACATGAGTTAACATCCCACATGCCCCGCTTAGCCCCTGCGTCCTTTGTTTTTCTCTTTTTCCTCTTTTCTTGACCTTTTTCTCTTCATTTAAAACCTCCACCCCGTGCTCTGGGAGGAGGTCTCATGACCGTCGCCCGAATAGGGCAACGTTCTCGTAACCACTACCCCGCTCAGGGTGGCGGTCCTTTACGCGTTTTCTAGAAAGATCTTTTAACATGACTCACGTAATTTCAATGTTTTACCAAGATTCTTTCACCGCCATAAGCTTGCATTTATGATTCTCGGTTCCCTGAACAGTGTTTTACCATTGTTTATAGTTTAAGAGTTCTATTTGTTTTTTACCTTGGGTAAATGTAAATACTATAAATAGTTGGCTTGTGCTCAAGCAAATGGCCCCTCAAATTTTCCTCTGAATCTCTCATTGCAATAGATTAGTCTCTTTTTTTTGTAGATTCTTAGTTTCTTTCATTGCATGCCTAGTTAGTGTTATTTTGCTATTAGGAAGCCACATATCCCTCTTATGGAGGTGCTGTTATCATTTTATCCAATCCATTAGAGTAGAATAGTTTGTTTTCAATAGGAAGCCATTAAAGTTACAGGTTTTTTTCTTTCAAACAGGATAGTTTCAGGTTCTAGACATTTCATGTTGCATGACTCGCAATAAATCCCGCTAGGAATTACATACGCCAAACTATGTACTCTTGCGCTATCCCTCTCCTACTCACATTGTATTCAGTCTATATCTTGAGCTTCCTTTGTCCCAATATCTACTTTTGTTGATGCTAGCATTACACGCTTTTCTAAATCCATGATAACATGAAGGAATGAGGAGATCACACTGAGGGTACAAGATCACACACACCATCAGATTTGCCACTATTCTCAGTAGAATCCAGTTCTATCTTTCAAAGTTCTAAATTAGAATCATATCAAATAGAGTAGTTAATTGCTTTATTTCAGTTAATTTTACTTTTGATATTGCCGGGGAAGTTGTGGGGATTGATAGTTTCTAAGAAACTATGATTCATTCCTCACTTCTGAGGTAGGATTGATAGTCTTGCAAATAGATTAGATTAGTTATTTCATTATTCAGAATAGGCTCACAAACAGAAACAAATAGCTATACTCGGTTATCTTGTTTGTTTTAATTTCTTATTTTTAGCCGTCAATTCTAGATATGTTAAACAGTTACTCTTTTAGATTCATTCGAATAGTTCATCAGAAAATACAAAAATAGAGAAATCATATATGCTATAGATATATTCAAAGTAGTTAAATTTCACTTTTCTGTAGTTAATTTATATTGTTGCTTCTGTATGACAATCACGGGACCTAGGGAGCCCAGAGAATACATATTCAAGCCAATCGTGTCTTAACCCAATCTCATTACAGCAATAACTGATATAGATCAAAATCTCAAGATCCAAGTCTTCCGAACAACGGTGAACTTGCAATAAATCGGTTTTTAATGCACGGTTAAACATAGAAGATGACCAAGCACACATATTTTGGTCAAGTCACCCAAACTACTACATTACCTTAGATACATGCCTGCATGACTGTGGAGGGTTTGAAAGAGAGAAAACGTATGGTTATGACCCACAAATCCCACACCCAACGAATCCACGTGTGAATCATACATGGATACTAGACTACATACACTAGTATTCAGATCCACTCCACTTCCACCTATCATCATCGAACAGTTATCCTTGCTAGACACAACAGCTAACAAAGCTAAGGAGTTCTGGACTAGGCCAGAGAATCGCCCATAGAGTCAATTATACTTACCATCCACCTTATGACCTTATCTTGAGACAAACACGAAACTATCCCAGGTCATTTTCCACGTATTCCACAACCTATAGACTGAATCACACCAGAGCTCGATATTGATTGGAGCCTTCAAGAAATCATCCTTGTTGATCGATCTATCACACCAGTTCAGGTTAGGAGGGCCTTCTTTGCCTTAGATTCACAATTTCCACTAGTGCGTGTAGAAGACATTAGATTGCCTAACTAGTTTGTCTATATCCCACACATATTCCATCCCCACCGGCTATCTCGGCACGACCTCGGGAGGTCGGGTGCGAGGAAGAGTTACTTGTAGATTCCCATGCTTGCTTGTCACTTTTCCATCGTACAAAATTGGTGAACCCAACGTGAAATTTTCTACTTTCTAGTCCGGAGTCATATTTCTACTAGTTCTTTCAAATTAAACGAATATTTCATCTTTTTTACCTCATTAGCTTTCACCACCCCTTCGCTCCTTCCCATTATTCTACAGTATTCATATACCCCGAATATGTCGGATTCGATGCATATGGCAAACCCCTCTTGGACCTTGAGGCATACTATGCCCAACAAAATAGGCAATCATCACCCTCACTCTCAGTATGGGGTGACAACTACTCAAATAACTAGTTTTCAACACAAACTTCAAGGATTAGATATAGCTCACCTTCCAAATAGAGGAATTGGATCAGTTCGCTCAAACATGGCAAACAAAGCCTTCAGGCTCGAACAATATGACGCTCACAGGAGAATCAAGTTCGTCTCCTCAGGTACTACTTAGACCACAAATTAGTAGACAATCAGACTCATACCTGGGTTTAGATGATGAACATTCGGTACGTTATGCCAGGAATGAATGACGTTCTCAAAGAATGTACCCACCTATAGGAGGTTTACAAACACAACCTGAAATCTCTTTCCAAGAAAATACCTCCATACCACATCATATAGGAAATTCCCTCGGGGAAACTTGGCAGGGCAGCGAATCGGTTCATAGCGAGGATATCACATGCCTAAACAACAACATGATATACAACAAACACCGTCAAGGAAAAGTATTGTGACTTCACCAAATGAAGTCATTTCAGCTCTAGTAGAAAAGATTAGGGAGTTAGAACTTACCCAAGCAAGCCAAAATTCACAATTTATGTAGGCAGGAAGTTTCAATCCTCCACACCATCCTAGCCAATTAGAATTCCTCACCGAGTAGGCACGTTAGGCATGACTCCTCGGTATTCACAACAAACCCCAACAAGAGCTACCATTTCTAACACCACTCCTCCCGATCTAACACAAAGTAATCCATTCTTGGAAAATACCCCCACATACTTAAACATATACTCCAAATCACCACAAGGATTTGTTCTCCTCTCTTGGCATGGTTCCTCAAACACAGGGGTTTCCTTATGCCCCACTAACATGTATGCTATGCCATGTCAACAACCCATTCCACCGCCACTCCCTCAACAGGCACCATCAATGGTCAAAATCTATGCGATAGGGACCTACTCAGAATATTTGAAAGAGCCCTTAGATTTCACCATACAAAGCGTCATGCTTCCAAGACCTCTTCTTGACTTGCCCAAATACAAAGGAGAGGGAGATCCGAATGCACATATCAAGGCTTACGCAATAGCCATCTGAGAACTACTCCCATGGGATGGGGTTGTTGCTAAAATATTCCCAAAAACCTTGGAAGGCATCGCTCTCGATTGGTATTATAGAATACTTGAGGCTTCCATCCATTCGTTCAAGCAACTCATGTCAGAATTCATCAAGGCCTTTGACATAAAAAAATTATTTTTTTTTTAGGACAGGAATCAGGGAATTCTTACACATCAAGAAAGAACACAACGAATCTGTCACCCATTTCATCCAAAGGTGGCGTACAGTTCTTTATTCTTCGGCAAGTGCTCCAAACATGGATCAGATGGAACTATGCAATTTATTCCTTCATTCTCTTAGTAGAGAGGTGAAGGAAGAAGTCCAGAAGTTCCCACTAAGAACTTATAATGAAGTACTTGAGAGTGCTCTTCGAATAGATCAATCGGCAATTGATAGTGGTCGCAAAACATATGGAGCAAATGGGAGGTTAATCACCTCCAACCGAACACTACAACTTAGCCTACTACCACAAAACATCGATCAAGACCTAAAATCCTTAATAAAAATCGGGTTGTAACAACAGATGCGATGTGCAGTAATCGACCAGCCTAAGAAGGTAAATGTTGTCAATACTCCATCACAAATGAACAATCAACGAAACAACAATTTTACCCTTACAATCAATATAGTGGATTTTAATTATCCACAACAACAACAACAATGGTGAATCCCTACATAGGGCCCAAGCCAAAATTCAACTAGGTACCAAAACTAGAATTCAAACCAAAGACAACAAATGCAAAATTTTAATCCTAATAGGCAACGGTTTGATCAAAATTTTGGGCCACAATACGCACCAAACCAACAAACTAGGAATTACAATCCTAATTTGTATTGTGGTTTCCACAAAATTTGGGGCCATGATACTAGAATGTGTCGTGACTACAATAAATTCATGCAACGCTTGCCAGATGAACAAAGACAACTTTTCATGGATATGTTCTTCGCAGATCCTACGTCACCAAAGATCAAATACTTTTTCGTGCGGTTTCCCTCAAAATGCACCCACAAAGATCTTTAATGATTCACTCCCAAATCACAATAACAACAGGCTAAATCTAACTAGGACAAACAAGGTTATAATTGTAGGAAACAATGATCATGAAGCTTCAACTTCACTAAGTCCTTTAGTTGCGCCACAACTAGGAAGTCAACCACAACCTAAGATAGTCGGTTTAGTAGAGTTAGACGCCGAACTACCCATCGAAGCTGTAACAAGGACACGAGAGTATTTCTCTCAGCCAAGTCCAAGCCACCTACTAGGGATAGATAACTTCCAACAAATAGTAGTAAAACCTATGGGTGCCTATGATTTAATTAATGACCTAACAAAAACCTTCTCGCACATTTCATTTTTAGACTTACTAAAGAACTCTCCTACCCATAGGGCTGCTCTTTTAGAAGCATTAGGTTTAGGTCATTTAATTAACATCACTCCACCTCCTAAAACACAGGTAAATCATATAGAATTTGATGTTCATCCTCCGGGGTAGGCGGATAGGGATGTCGAATTCATATTCGAGATAAAAAAATGTTGATAGATGTTGAGATCACACACCGAGGTGATCCAGCCTTACATTTGCAAGTATGGGTTTATAACAACTATGTAAAGTGTGCAATGATAGACGATGGGGCAGTGGTCAATATAGTCCCCTTCTCTTTCCTTCAAAAGCTAGGGTATGGAGAAACCAATTGTTCCACAACTCGAAACACACTAAGGGGCTATGATAGCCTTAAAGCCACCTCGGTTGGAACTATAATATTACCGGTCACCTTAGGACCCAAAACCATCTTGACCGAGTTTTATATTATAGATCAGAAACTAACTATAATATGATCCTCGTACCGACCATGGATACACCGCATGAAGGCAATCCCTTCTACGCTTTTTCAAGAAGTAAGGTTTTTACACTTAGGAAATATATTTGTAGCCAAAGGTGATCCAAAACCATTCGATGTACACCTAGCTGACTTAAAAAAAGACCATGCATGCACTCGGAGTTTGAACTCCCAACAAACCAACTTATTAAACCTACCAATGCAAAACCGTAAAGAAAAGTTGGTACCTATGACAAATCTTGAAGCTATGAGCCTAGCCAAGGCAACCCTAGCCCCCAAAGATGAGGCTAACACTTTGTAGAAATAGTATCATTAATAACTATTGAAAAAATTGTTGAATTGATAGAACAAGATCTACCAATGTTCTTACCATTTGATTCTCGTAGGCATAGGATATTCCATAGGTGTTGGTTCTCTTCCAGCAGGATCTCTGTATGGTGGAAGTAGAATGCGCAAACACAAAAAATATCCCAACATCTCTACTCCCAGCTAAATATTGGACCCTCCATTTTGATGGAGCTAGATGTCATTATGGACATGGGGCAGGTGTAATCTTTACTTCCCGAAGGAAAAGTCCTACCGTTCACCTTCAAACTAAATTTCAAATGTACAAACAACGGTGCTGAGTAAAAATCCCTCCTTCTTGGCCTCATTTTGGCCAAGAGGATCAGTGTTAATAACATCGGGTGTTAGGAGACTCACAATTGGTAGCGAACCAAGTCTCTGAGATATATGAAAAAAATTCGAGCATTTACAGCTCTACAAAACAACTGTATTAGATTTAAGCAAGGAATTTGATTTCATATCAATTGAAGCAATCTCGCGAGAGAAAAATCTTCTCGCTGATTCAATAGTAACTTCAGCATCACGCTTCACTCCAAACAGTAAGTTAGAGGATACCCGTTTTATGGTATCCCTTCGTGATGAACCATTGATAAAAACAATACCAAAACCTCTTTTAAACGGAAGTGAAAACAAATCTACTATCCTAGACCACATTGATAGTGATACAACCACTCTTGATTACTTAAACGCTTATGCAGTGTTACATCTCTCCCATCACATGATAGATTTGTCCTTAATCCCACATTCGTCTTCCTACTTCGGGAATCCTATGATGGAGCTTCCCTCACAAATGGAGCCTAGCATAAACACAGTAGAAAATGGGGATGATTTGGACTTACCTCTAGCCCCGCCTGAGTTTGAAGAAGGTAACGCCTCTTTAATCGAAGAAACGATCGATGTTAACATCGGAACGGAGGATGAACCAAAGATCTTAAAACTAGGATCCTCGTTAACCCCAGAAGAAGTAGAAATACACACTCGAATCCTCAAAGAACATCAGAAGGATTTTGCGTTTAATTATAAGGAAATGACAGTGTTACACCACACATTGCAGATTCATAACCTCATCACTAAATCGATGCAAAAGCCAATTAAACAAAAATTGAGACCAATGAAATCTAAGGTAGCTCTCATGGTGAAAGAGGAGGTAATAAAGTTCCTCCAAGTAGGATTCATCAAACCAGTCGATTACTCTCAATGGGTATCTAATATCATTCCCGTTCTAAAAAAAATGGAAAGATATGCATTTGCATAGACTTCAAAGATATTAACAAAGCATGTCCTAAAGATGACTTCCCATTACCATCCATTGACGTCATTGTTGATGCGACAGCTGGATTTGAAATTTTGTCTCTCATGGATGGATTCTTGAGATACAATCAAATCAGAATATCTAAACAAGATCAAGCTAAAACCACGTTTATAACTCCTTGGGGAACTTATTGCTATGTTATTATGCCATTTGGTCTCAAGAATGCTGGTGCTACATATGACATATATATTTCACGATGTAATTCATAAAATCATGAAATCCTACGTAGATGACTTGTTGGCTAAGGCCAAGAAGTTTTGTGACCATCCGGAAGTACTTCACATCATTCTTTCACGTCTAATAGAATACAGAGTCACGCTAAATCTAGAAAAATGCATCTTTGGTGTAACAGGAGGGAAGCTCCTAGGTTACATCATATTGTCATGAGGGATAGATGTTGACCCAACCAAAATTTGGGTTGTCCTCGAAATGGTCCCACCTTCGGATGAATCTGGAATCAGGTATTTTCTCGGAAAGCTTGGTGCAATCCGGAGATTCATCCTGGACTAAAGTTTCGCCATTCATCCAATCAACAATCTACTCAAGAAAGATTATAGCATTGATTAGACTGAAGATTACAATAAATCTTTTGACGCAGTTAAGAATTTCTTGTTATCACCACCTACCCTAATGCCACCTAAGCTAGATCGCTTGTTAATTTTATACTCACGAGCTACCAATATCTCGCTAGCCTATATGTTGGCTCAAGAAGACGATGACAAGAGAGAACGTGTGATTTATTTCATTAGCCAAACATTGCTCGACTATGAAACATGTTATACACAAGCAGAATGAGAATGCCTTGCCATAGTCTTTGCAACCAAATGCTTAAGACATTATATGCTAAATCAAGAAACAAGGGTCATGGTAAAAATAGACCATTTACGAACTCTACTCAAGTAAGGGTCCTTGTCTAAAAAGGTTGGACGTTTTATAACCTTAATGGGAGAATTTGAATTAACATTTGTAAATCAGAAGTCAGTTAAAGGACAAATCATCGTGGATTGGTTAGCTGATAACCCATTAGACGGAGGCAATCTAGTACATTTGGACTTTCTAGATGAGTGCGTATACTACATCGAAACCCGACCTTCTATCTCTCGAGTGTTTTTGGTACACTTGGTATCATTAATTATATCATGGACCATACGTATCCAGAAGGGGCTACACCGTAACAAAGAAGGCGGTTACGCATTATCATAGCTAAATACGTCATCATAGAACAAGTGCTCTATCGAAAGGCGTTCGATGGAATGCTTCTAAGATGTGTCGACACAGAAGAATCCAAGAAGATTCTCCATGAATCTCATAGTGGAATGTGTGGAGGCCACTTCGGTGGCCATGCCACCACTCGTAAAATACATCGAATGGGCTATTTCTAGCCCACTCTAGAACATGACGCAGTAGAGTTTGTATGCAGGTGTCATAAGTGCCAAGAGTTCTCCCATGAGATCCACATGCCGGCACAAGCTCTACAACCAATTGTGACTCCATGGCCCTTTTCTACGTGGGGCCTAGATTTAATAGGGAAATTCTCTCCCTCATCTACAAACAGCCATAATTTTATAATCACGGCCACCAAATATTTTACCAAGTGGGTAGAGTCTATGCCTCTTACTACTGTACCGGGTTCTATAATCGCCAAGTTCATTTTGAACCAAATCATTTGCAGGTATGGTATCCCGCAAATCATTATCTCGATAATGGAGCTTCTTTTAAGAATGACAAAGTTCACGAATTGGTGTAATAAATTTAAAATAAGCCATCATACGGCTTCATTTTATTACCCTCAAGCCAATGGATAGGCGAGGCGACAAACAAAACATTAAAATCCATTCTCCTTAAAATGGTGAAAGAAAACAAATGAGATTAACACTTGAAGTTATATCCGGCCTTATGGGCCCACCAAACCTCAATAAGAACACCAACAAGAGTGACTCCTTTCTCGCTAGTATTTGGGGTAGAAGCAGTTCTCCCGCTCGAGGTTGAAATACCCAGTCTCCGCATTTCATTACATGGGATTCTAGATGATGCTTATAGAGAAGCACGTCTTTCCCAACTAGAAAGCCTAGATGAAGCTAGGTTATATGTTGAATAGTGGCATAGGTTCTATGCTAACCGGATGTGCCAGCAGTATAACAAGAAAGTCTATGAACGTGAAATATATGAAGGTGATCTAGTTCTAAGGCTAGACAGCCGGATCGACAAGAAGACCGGTGAAGAAAGGAAGTTCCGGCCCAAATGGTTGGGCCCATACCGATTCATGAAGGACTATGGAAATGGTTCATACCTCTTATGTACGCTAAAAGGTGAGGAATTTGGTGAAATAGTCAATTCCCTACACCTCAAGCAGTTCTACGCATAAGCAACTAACACTATTTATAGCTATATCTACATTGCATCTTCATATAGATTAAGATCATTTTGTCCGCTTGTTTCGTACAAAAATTGTGATCAAGGAATTTTGTTCTCAAAGCAATTCATTACAAACTCATGATGTTGCTGGCATAAACACTCTAATCATACTTCTCCATTTCCATGATAGCATCAAATTATCTTAGAATCATTTTATCAAATAAAGTTAGATATGACAAAGTCTTAATGGTAACCATGCCAAGATCTGCAGGTTTATTCTCACTTTTGGTTTCTTCTTAGGATAGGTGTCTTGCCTATGGTCTATTCTAGAAGCTTCATGGTGTCACATCTATCCCATATGTATATCTCTTTGGAAATAAGCACATACTGACATTTTACTCAAGTAAACAAGTCAAATATTGATCAAACAGAAAATTTTAATTTTACACATTTCCTTGCCTCAAAAACCTTTGGTGATAAGCTTGTGTCTCTTACTAGTGACGTAGGGTTGGGAAAGGATGGAAATTCCCTTACTCGTCTATGCTTTGCCCACGGTGATAAACCCACGCTTCTTACTAGTAGCATGGGGCAAAGTGTAGGGGGTCATCTTGACAAACAAATGTAAAAGGTCATACACAAACAATTCAAATCTCAAGTCTTTGAGTAAAAACAAATGAATCGGATGTCTGAAATTCCAAGAGAGTTCAAAATCCTAAAATCCTAGATTTTGTCTACAATATGGCCATCTACGGATCTAAGTCTAGATAAACCAAAAGCAAGTTACATCCAAAACTATGAAGTCACTCGAGTGGAGTAAGCTTGTGGCATCCTAATTTGGTTCTCGCTAAAGCTTTTTCTATCTTTCATCACTATCATTTCAACACATTTCATAACTTGTGCCCTTCCCAACTCTCGGTGATGAGCCCTCACATCTTACTAGTTTCATGGAGTTAGGAGTAGGGGTAGGTTTATCTCGCTCATCATATCAGTTTATCTTCACCACTTTGCCAAAAAAATATGAAGTATCCAAAATTGCTTACAAAAACTAAGATTTAAAGTCACATTGTATCTACACTATCATATATCAAAGCATCATGAAATACAAAAGGAAAATAAAAACTTGCATCATTTGTTCTCCATTGCATACATTCTAAAGAGCATACATGCATAACATCATAACTCACATGAAGAAATAAAAATGGAAAGTAAGCCATGAATGCCAAGGGTTTGATCCAAAACGAATATATATATATATATAAATGATCAAAGTTTCGTATAATGCCATCATGCACTAAGCATGGTCAAAATGCTCAAAGAGCCCGGATATACAAAATAATGTATCATACAAAATCTAGGAGAGCCAAGTGGCTTTTTAATCCCTATAAGACCCCTCGAAGGTGCACTCCCACGCCTAGGACTCCGGCTACGCCGGTGCTCTGAGTGCACAGAGGGCTCAGAATGCTAGGAGTAACCGTCGTCCAACCCCGGCCTCTAGGACCCCCTCTAGCCTCTCTCGAATGACCTATATATTGGTGATACCGGGGAAGCATGCCCATGTAAGGTAGGCCAAACTACTGAGGAACTCGGCCAAAGGGGTGTATCTCCACTCACCCCACTCTATCAATAAGTTTCCCTGTGGTGGAGTAGGAGATCAAAGTAAGAGCGTCCTCGCCCCATATACCTGCCATAGTCTGATACTATGTGGCCTCCATGTCAGCAGTGGTCAGAGAAGCAATTGGTTGATGAGGTGCTCAGAGCACCGACATATCTATCCATCTAGCTACCCTCACAACTCCGGATCTGTCACCTCTACACCTCTGCCATAGGGGATGAAGTGCTCATAGACCCAACTCATGACCAGGGTCGGGTGGCTCAAGGACTACCCCTGTAAACAGACTACCTTGTATAAATCATGGTAGGTGGTCCCAAGTATGTCTGCTCCCCAGGCATATATCCAGCCATGTCCCTCTATCTGTGCAATAATGGGGGACCAGCAATATAACAATGTGTCTCCTCCCTTGTCCCCGATCAGTCTCGAGGCAAGGATCCCCATAATAGCCTAGCGAAGTAGGGGGATGGGAAAACTGGGAATAGATCGAACTCGACCCCTTCTTCGAACCCATGGAGATGACTCCATCTCCTATGCATGTGGCCCACTGTGTGTATCTAGGCCCCCATGAGCCTGCTGTCTCAAGGGTTAGAAATCTCCCAATGATGGGGACCCCGTGATGCGATAAACATCCTCCAAAGTGATGGTCCACTCACCGCGGACCCCTGGTAATCAGAAGGTGTTCCGATCAGCATCCTAATATGAGAATAAGTCACAAAGAATGTGACTGGAAGGAGCAACATGGGGCATGCACGATATACGCAGTATACCAGCTCGCTGAAGAGTATCCTCCTCATCCTGTGAGAGGGCATCTAACACTACGCGTCACACTCTCTCTCTCGGCTCCATCGAATTTACTCCTCTCTCACTTGCATACACCCAAAAACACACAAAATAGAGCAAGTTAGCATCCAAGTGATACTAAAAAAATCATGAAAACACATAGAAATGCTAAAAATGTAAAAACAACTTCAAACAAGTAGTCTTTTGACATTTTGAAGAACCGCCACCCTACCTAGGGCGGCGGTCGTGGCCTGAAAACCCACGCGGGTTTTGTAATTTAAAAAGCCTAAAAACACTAAAAACAACCATTTTAGCTAAAAACAAAGCCTACCCATAGGGCACACCCCTAGATAGACCTTTTGAACCTAACATTTTCAAAAACTATCCCCCACGACAAAATATTTTAGCATTTTAAAATTGAGGGGAAAAAGTGGTAAATTGAAGAAAACCAACTTGTGATCTCGTGGGTCGATGTTCACTCACGCGAGGCATGATCACTATCTCGTCACGACGTTTTGACTCTACTCTTGCAAGAAACCATCACCGTGGGTTCCAGAGCTCGAAATCAATCAAATCAACGCGCAAATGAATAGGAAAATGGGCCCACTTTCATATATATATAGAACCCGACTAGTTTAAATACCTTTTTCACGGTTTGGAGCACCGATGGAGGTACATTTTTATCCTTGCACAAATGGTATGTCCTCATTTCCTATTATTTTAGTGTTTATTTTCCAAATTATTGTGTCTATCTGCACTTGAGTTCTCTTTTCATTTTGCAGGTAACGGAAATTTGGATGGCATCATTTCAACACACGACGTATCGGTATAGCTTCTACCTTCCCATTTCGGGACCACCATACTGAGACCCACTGTTTTACGCATCTTCATGGCTAAAAACTTCTCCGAGGGGGCAATATGTATGTACCAAAATTGTGGGGTACTTTGCACCGCCAGTAATAACATAACACATGCCCCAATGATGATACAAGTCTCCTCATAAGGTGTTCGGGATCTGGAAAATCTCTCTAAACATGCGTTAACATCCCGCATGCCACACTTAGGTCCCCGCATCCTTTGTTTCTTTTTTCCTCTTTTCTTGACCTTTTTCTCTTGATTCTGAAACCTCCGCCCTACCTCGGCACGCGGTCTCGCACCGCCACCATGAAAAGGGCGGCGGACTGTAACCACCACCCCGCTCGGGGTGGCGGTCCTTTACGCGTTTTCCGAAATCTCTTTTAACACAACTCACGTAATTTCAATGTTTTACCAGCTTTCTTTCACCGCCATAAGCTCGCATTTATGATTCTAGTTCCTGGAATAATGTTTTGCCATTTTTATAGTTTAAGAGTTATATTTGGTTTTTACCTTGGGTAAATGCAAATGCTATAAATAGTTGGCTTGTGCTCAAGAAAATGGCCCCTCAAATTTGCCTCTGAATTTCTCATTGCAATAGATTAGTCTCTCTTTTTGTAGATTCTTAGTTTCTTTCATTGCATGCCTAGTTAGTGTTGTTTTGTTGTTAGGAAGCCACATATCCATCTTGTGCAGGTGTTGTTATCATTTTATCCAATCCATTGGAGTAGAATAGTTTGTTTTCAATAGGAAGCCATTAAATTTGTAGGTTTTGTTCTTCAAACAGGATAGTTTCAGGTTTTGGACATTTCATGTTGCATGACTCGCAATAAATCCTAATAGGAATTGCATAAGCCAAGCTTTGTACTCTTTCGCTATCCCTCTCCTACTCGCATTGTATTCAGTCTGTATCTTGAGCTACCTTTGTCCCAATATATACTTCTATTGATGCTAGTACTACACGCTTTTCTCGGATCCACGTGAACACGAAGGAACGAGGAGATCACACTAAACGGACAAGATCACACACACCATCGATTCACCACCGTTCTCTACGGAATCCGTGTTCTAGCTTTTAAAGTTCTAAATTAGAATCGTATCAAATAGAGTAGTTAATTACTTTATTTCAATTAATTTTACTTTCGATATTGCTTTGGGAAGTTGTGGGGATTGATAGTTTCTGAGAAACTATGATTCATTCCTCACTTTTGAGGTAGGATCGACAGTCTTGCAAATAGATTAGATCAGTTATTTCATTATTCAGAATAGGCTCACAGTTGCAGAGACAAATAACTATACTCGGTTATCTTGTTTGTTTTAATTTCTTATTTTTAGCCATCAATTCTAGATATGTTAAACAATTACTCTTTTAGATTCATTCGAATAGTTCATCAGAAAATACAAAAATAGAGAAATCATATATGCTATAGATATATTCAAAGTAGTTAAATTTCACTTTGTTGTAGTTAATTTATATTGTTGCTTCTGTATGACAATCACGGGACCTAGGGAGCCCAGAGAATACGTATTCAAGCCAATCATGTCTCAACCCAATCTCATTACAGCAATAACTGATATAGATCAAAATCTTAGGATCCAAGTCTTCCGAACAATGGTGAACTTGCAACAAATCAGTTTCCAACTGCACGGGTTAAACATAGAAGACGACCAAGCACACATATTTTGGTCAAGTCAACCAAACTACATATTACCCTAGATACATGCCCACATGACTGTGGAGGTGTTTGAAAGAGAGCAAACGTATGGTTGTGACACACAAATCCCACAGCCCAACGAATCCATGGGTGAATCAGACATAGATACTAGCCTACGTACACTAGTATTTAGATCCACTCCACTTCCACCTATCATCATCGAATAGTTATCCTTGCTAGACATAGTAGCTAACGAAGCTAAGGAGTTCTAGACTAGGCTAGAGAATCACCCATAGAGTCAATTATACTTACCATCCACCCTATGACCTTATCTAGAGACATACACGAAACTATCCCAAGTCATTTTCCATGTATTCCACAACCTATAGACCGAATCATGCCAAAGCTTGATATTGATTGGAGCCTTCGAGAAATCATCCTTGCTGATCGATCTATCACACCAGTTTAGGTTAAGAGGGCCTTCTTTGCCTTAGATTTGCAATTTCCACTAGTGCATGTAGAAGACATTAGATTTCCTAACTAGTTTGTCTTTATCCCACACATATTCCATCCCCACCAGCTGTCTCAGCACGACCTCGGGAGGTCGGGTGTGAGGAAGAGTTACTTGTAGATTCCCATGCTCGCTTGTCACTTTTCCATCGTACAGCGTCCTACGAAGAAGGATATCTAAAAGGAGAGGTTTTAGGTATGTTATGGCGGTGTCGGGCCATCCTCTGAGATGATGACTCGATAGAGGCAACGACATGGGGAGTACCTTCCAATCTGATCATGTGATCGTGGACAGGTGTTCCTAGGTAAGATGTTTAAGAAAGATGTGTATATTTTAATTTTGTGCAAGTTTGGTAAGACACAGAGAGAGAGAGAACGTGCTTTCTATGATTCTTTGTGTCAACCATCATCGGGCATGACTTCCAGCATATAGGTTGCCCTCATTTTAATGTGAGCTAAATGTAGCAAATCAGAATGTAATGCAACCAATTTTAAGCCCAAATCGAAAGATTATGTTTGATGACACAAAAAGATGAATAGGAGAGGGTATGCTCTTTCACTAAATGCAAAAATCAAGAAGAATGGTTCTTTTAAATGCACCAAAAGAAAATCTATCCTTCGAGAGAAATTAGAAAGAAGAGAAGATTACCAAGGAAGAAGATTAATGTGTAAGCCTTTTGAAGCAAAACAAACACACAACTTTTTCCCAGGAATGAAGAAAATAAAATAGAACCCCGATGGGTCCAATGGGTGTACCAAAATGTTTCACCATTTTCTTTACCTTTTTGAAATGACAAAACAAATAAGTGTAAGGGCTAATGAGGAATACTTGTTTATGTTGGTCGGTAGATGGTTATTACGCACGTTCTGACTTCTTGATCCAATGCTAATTGCAAGAGATTCCCTTTGGCTAGGAGGAACTACCTATAATAGAAAAAAATACCATAAAAAGATAATTAAATGATATATGACAGTGGACTGCCTAGCATGTGCTAGATCTAGGAAGTGTCATACTCCCTAGATAGCTGTCAATCCATTGTTTAAAACAAATTAATGTGAGAAGTAAAAATTCCTACTATAGTCTATAATAAGTAAATCTAATATAACAGGCTAGGTTATAGTCAGATCTAAATAATAAGTAGGTGTCAGGTTGTTGGAACTAGTCAGGGTCAAGTTCGGGTTGTTTAGGTCAACTGGTGAGATGATTGTTGGGTCTATTCTTGGTCAAGGTATAAAACACAAAGATTGACATCGGTCGGGTATGACCAATGTCGGTTTAGGTAGAACCGATGACGGTTGTGGATAACGACATCGGTATGGTCGAGGTAAAAGAAACTCAAATAGATCAAATGGAAGGGGCTGATATGAGGTCAAATGAGGTTGGGAGAGTGGATGAGAAGGTCTATGGAGATCTCAGGTATACTCAGAAATGGATATTAGGTCAGAATGGTGATTTTGTGGTGTGGGTAAGGGAAATGGTTGAATTACAAGCTAATAAGAAATGGAGGAATGAACATGTAAAGTACAAACTAATGACAGAATGACAAAAGTTAACTATGCTGAAATAGACAATGCTTTGGTAGAGATGTACTTACTTGTGATGTAGGTTTTGATGGCTGAATGGAGGTGGCTATTGATCAGAAGAATAGTGTTGGATATCATAGCAGTGGCTCCCAGAATGATTCTATGAGTGCAATGCTTCCAAAATTTTTCCTAGTGATGGCTTTGTATGTCTGGATGCGTGAATGGAACTCATTTTGCTTGCATGCAACTCGATTTCTCTCCTTGCTCTCGAATGTGCCAACCCAAAAATAAGGTTTCTTATGTCCATAAATGGTAACCAACAACGCTTCCTTCTTAACCAATGTTGGTTTACGTTTGACCGGTGTCAGTTAAGGTGGGATTCCCTAGGTTTACTAAAATGGGTATATCTTTCTAATTTCTTGGACTAAGTTGGTTTGTCATCACGTATTAGAACGGAATATTCCTTTCTAATAAGTGGGAATGTGGTTAGAGAAATATTAGACATTGATTTTAGGGTTGGACCAAATCTTAGCTCATTAAGGCAAGTAATATTAGTTCGTAGTTAGTTATGGAAACATGCTAAGAATAGGTTTAGGGTGAGGTGGAAATTAAGTCAATTAATGTAATTAAATGATGAATATTGTGAGGATGGGTATTAATTTAATTTAATTAATATTAATATTGTGTGGAGGGGGGCTGTGGTTAAGTGAAGATGTTTGGGTAGGTTATTTGATGGGGTGCCAAGGGGAGTGTGACCCAAGTTTGGTGTCTATAAACATCAATTTTGCATAAACTTATCCTAGATTGAAACTCGTTATAAATGACTATTTTTATGTGGGGCCCACTCATCACAATGAACTCAAACTTACATTTATAGATAGATATAAGAGTCATATACAAAATCCAATCATCAAATTTTATTAATCGATTAAAATTTCATCACAATTCACCTTATTCTCGACAACTTCTCCTAGCTAGGGTTTAACAAGGGTTTTCCCTTTCTTACCTTCTTAGCATTCTTTCATAAAAACTTGAAAATGAAATGACCTCATTATTATTTTGAAATATCATATAATCATCTTAGGAAAATATTTGAAATCCAAAAGATCCCATGTAAAGCACATCATTCACAACAAGGATCTAAAGTTTCATTTCGAGATTGATTTCACTTGTTCTTGACCCTGTCTTACCAAACCTGACATAACTTTCAAAATTCACATCATAGGCACCTGAACATTTTTGGAGAGAACTATAACACATCCCTATAACATCTCCAATAATCATAAAGTCGATTAAATTTCTCAAATTTCAATTCAATCTCATTTGCATAGTGTTTCCTTTGGGATTCTCGATGTAACAATTATGAACAACTTAAACAATGCAAGAAATGAACAAGAAACTTATGAAAATGGCCAAAAAATACCTCATATGACATGATACACCTGATATCACACATCTATGATCTCAAACAACCACAATACATTCTATTACACCTCCTAGCTAGCATACCTACTCCTAATGAGCACATGTAACATGGAGATGTATCTATATCTATACCATATAACTACTATGAGTGCTCAAACACCCTAAAATCCTTTTATAAAGGATGTCAACATGCTTCTCCAACATTCAAGAAGCTCTCACTATCAAACTAAACCTTTTAGGCACCTGTATAGGCTTTTTAGAGTAAGCATACCTCATTGAATCTCCCCGTAGTAGCTGAAACATGTTTGAACCTATATGTTAGCATATCAAACATCATCATACCATCATCCTAAAATATCTGATTTTTCATTAATGTGGTTTTTCATTAATGACAACAACTATTAGGCCAAAATGCCAACATGGTCTTGTGAAGTTTTTATGAGCTTATATAACAACATCTTGACTAGGGCTTGGTGGATTTGTTTGACTATACTTTGTTCAATAGGCCTAGGTGTTACGAAGATGGAAACCTTAGGTCTTAATGATGTGGTTAACTCCTTAGGAGGAGGAATGGTGATGAACATTTTATCTTTTGGTTGATCTATTTATTTCGGTTAATGTTGGTCGACCAAGTGTTACATGAACAATGTCGATGAACAAGAAGGATTCATTTCAAGAGATCTCTTAGAAATTACAGGTGGAAAATACATGGCGAATATCCTCGGAACCAGTTTCGTGGGAAGGAAAACTTTTTGGGGGTCCGATAACAAAATTTTCACTTGATTTTTAAGTAGTGTGACAGAAGGCTGCAGACACACGACAAGAGATTTGTTGTCGTGTGTCAACAAGGTTTATGATGCACATCAACAAACCTCATAACATGTGTCAATAACCTTGTTGACACACAACAACAAATATTCTATCTCACGTCTACATCCTCCACTCGGTCGCGCGGTAACCAAATCTCTCGTGTCGTACGTCAACAAGGTTGTTGTCGCACATCAATGAACCTTCCGACACACATCAACAAGGTTGTTTACGCACGATAGAAATTTTTCTATTATGCATCTATAAGGTTTTTGATGCACATCAACGAGGTTTTTTCACATGTGTCAACAATCTTATTGATGTGTGACAATAAATCTTCTGTCATGCATCTACAACCTCCACCCTCTAGTCATGCGACAACAAAATCTCCATGTCACACGTCAACAAACTCTCTATCACACGTATACTTCCTCCACACTTCTGTAGCACATTAACAAACTCTCCTTATCGCATGTCAACAAACTCTCCTGTCATGTGTCAACAAACTCTCTATTGTGCGTTTGTAGCCTCCACCCTCCTATCATGCATTTATTATACCTAATAATACATATGCCCCTAGGTGGTATGAGTGAGCTACTAGTATTCTACCTGGTGAATAATCTAGGCTTATATAGGAGATAATTTCAAGGGTAGGTGAATCTAACCCCTAAAAAACATTAAACTATAATTTTTAGGTGAAAAGGTCATAGACCTGCGCACTTAAAAATTCAGCTTTTCAAATTTTTCAAAAATGTAATATTCATCATATTATGAATATTCACCACTAAAATTATCCCTATGAACAAGGGGGATATCATCAAAAGAATTTTCATCTAGATGTGGGATGGATGTTAAATTTTATGAAGAACTCCAGGTAATTTTTCATTTTGATAGATGAGATCAAAAGAACAAATGTCGAGTGGAAGAAAGAGATTTATTTGGTTTGGGGAGAAGGTATTATTCCTCAATTAAGTCACGAATGATGTTTTGGAATGATCTTCAATGCTCAAAGGTCATGTCTAAGGGTATGGTGATATACACAGATGAGGTTTGTATTAAATCATAATGGCTTCTTGTTATTTAGGTCAAACACCCTAATAGGTGGAAGTGTGATCATGGAAAATTGTATTAAGTGTTGGAAAATGTCTGCATATGATTCAACCAACACAATAGGAGGTAATTTTTCCTTGCATAATGTCTTGTATTTTAAGAAAAGTGGATGTATGAGATGATAAATTTAAATTATGTTGATGTTTTGATGGTTTGGGTTTAGTTTTGGCATAGGTTAATGTCTTAGTGTTGAATGGTTTTAGTTTGAGTTGATAAAATGTTCTTGATGAAGAGGTTGTGTTGAATGGTTTAGAGGTGGGAATGTAATTTTTCTTGTAGGAATGTGCAAGGGATTTTTGAGGTAATTTTCTAATGGTTATATATTTTTTATAAGGATGTGTCCTTAGGAGGAGTGACAAAATTTCCACCGCAGAATCTGGAGGTGACGTCCACAGTGGTATAGGCGTAGGAAGCAATATTAGTTTGAATGAATCTAAGGAAAGTGAAGATTGATTTGATTGCATTGATTAGGTAGAAGAATAATTTGAATTTATTTGAATTTGATGTGTTTTCAAAAATTCTTCAAATGATAAACCTGGTGTTGAGGAAGAAAGTGGTGTAGATATAGTTTTAATAGTTTACGTGGGTGTAGGTAAAAGCTCAGAAAGAGGAAAAAAATTATTTCTTATGATGGTAGAACAAGTAAAAGTGGAATAGATGTAGGTAAGGTATTCAGATCTGATGAAATGAATTTGGTGAAACTTATATAATAGGTAACGTAGTAGATGTGGAACCAATGTAAACTATAGAAGTAGGTGGGAATGGTTGTTTCATAAATACTTCTAGGGGCAAGAATGATATGTTTGCGAATGGGGTCCTAGTAGTAGGAATGGATGTTGAAGTAGATGTTGATACGATTGTTACAATTGTGGGGACAAATTTTAATGGGTTTATAGATTAGCGATGAAGGAGGGGAAGTTGTAGGTTCTTGATCAATAGTGTCTAAGCTATTTATAGTATGAGCATTAGGTGATTGGGTTGTGGAAGTGGTGGCATCTTGGCGTCTTGGTGTATGATTTAGAAAAAATTTCTTGAATATGTGATGTGGTTGATTAGGTGAAGCATTAGGATTGTCAACCTGAAGGTCACCCTAGTCAATGAGCCTTTGAACCAAATCCTTGAAATTTCAACATTTCTCTATGTCGTGACCTCGGGTTTGGTGGTATTTGCAATAATGGTCTTCATAATACCACACGGGTTTTGGTATTGACTCATCAACTAGTCAGATAGGTGGTAGTGTGATTATATTTTCCACTATCAACTTGTCAAAGATAGATCCATATGATTCCCGAGGGAGTGTAGTTGGGTGTCAGCCGTGGGGCTCATTGTTGAGTCCACATGTTAGATGTTAGTGTAGGAGAATATTTGACAACCACAACATTGGTTGCTCCCTTAGATTTCTTATTATGTGCAGATGTTTTAGTGAATTCATGTTTAGGTTTGTTTAATTTTAGTTTTAAATGGCCCTACTCAAGGGCATGTGTTTCAAGCTTGTGAGCCATGGTGAAGGCTTCATCAAAGGTTTGGAAGGATTGGATTTGTAGGGTAGAGGATATATGTTTTATGCATGAATGTGAGAAGAGATCAATGATTTCAGTTTATAGAAGGGTAAATGATAGTTGGTTTATAATGTCGCACCAACGTATGAAAAATTCTTTGATGGAATTGTTTTCGAAAATTTGGATGGCATATAGATCAGTGATGGTTATTTAACGCACAATTTGGATCAAAAATGTTCTAAAAATGATTACTCGAGCTAAGTGAAGGAACATATCAAATATTGAGGGATGTTATTATACTAGTCTAATGTTGGGCCAGCCAAATACATGGGGAAAATGTGGTTCATCAAGTCCTAATCATGTGCAATAAGGTAGCACGCATGTCTGAATACCCAAAGGTGTTGTTTTGGATCCTCCTTCTTACCGTTAAAATTATAAATTTTTAGTAATTCCCAATGTGGAGGATACGTCTTAATTAGTACAAATGGATGAATTAGCTTGTTGCATGTTTGTATGTATAATAATAAAACTTTGGGACATAGAGTGGTGGCCTCAAGGTTGATAACCTCTTTATGAGAGTATGCATAAGATCATTTGATATAGTTATAATGGGTTATGGCGGTGGTTGAAAAACTTACGAGGTAGTTAGATAAAAATTTTGGTGAGATTGAATGTGTGTTTGGGGGATTATTTGATGAATGTGAGTTAAAGGTTGAGTTTAGAATCTTTGGTGTTGTTTCATGGGGATGTTATATGATTGTTGAGACTAGGTAGGAACTTGATGAGTATAGGTGGGCTAATTTTTTTGTTGAAAGGGGTTAGACATTAAATAAGGTAGAGA
This sequence comes from Taxus wallichiana var. yunnanensis, assembly GCA_018340775.1. Classification (NCBI taxonomy): domain Eukaryota; kingdom Viridiplantae; phylum Streptophyta; class Pinopsida; order Cupressales; family Taxaceae; genus Taxus; species Taxus wallichiana. Next base: position 419,950,769 of record CM031233.1, read on the forward strand.
ACCTATAAGAGGAGGTTGGGAAGCAATGTTATAATTATGTGATATGAGGTGATCTTGTTGTTAAAATAGGGTACACAAAACTCAAATTATTTTTATAAAATAGCCATAATAATCGGTGATTCAAATTTTAATGTGTGCATACCATAAACCATCAACAATGCATGAAACCATGAAAGCATAAAAACATCATAAGAACACAAGATATAAGTGGGAAATTTTCAAGGGGAAGAAAACCCAATGAAACACATTCTTATACTGATATGTTTCAAATTTAGTGAGGCACCAACCCAACAAGGAGCACTAACCCCTACTTTAGTAGAACATCAATCTTATAAGGAGCACAAACCCTTAATTTTTCAATCTCCAACTCCAAAAGGAGGCTACAACTTCCTAAGATGATAAAGCACCCACTCAACCACCTTATAATTTTTATATCTCTAATTTGTTGCTGCCACAACCGATTAAGATCTAATTTTCAGCTCATACTTTCAAACCCTTGCTCTCATGTTCTCTAATTTGTCTTAAACCGTAACACACTTGTTTCAACATTAAATCATCCTTAATAAATTATAATCACACTTCACCTAGGTCTTGGAAATATAGAGGAAATTATGGTAAATGATTGTCTTAATCTAGTTCTCAAGGATCAATAACAAAATCTCCGGATGATTACCATGGTATTTTGGCTAAAGAAGAGGTGTATTGGAGACAAAAATCCAGGTCAAATGGCTTAAAGAAGGGGATAGGAATACCAAATTATTTCATTTCTCTACTACCTTGAGAGCCAATTTCCTTAAGATTAATGAAATAAGAGGAGAAAATGGTGAGTCTCTCACGGATAGTAGGGATATCAATGCCTCCATAATTAATTACTTCAAGGAGCTCTTCATTCAGGGGAAGAGGCCGGAGGAGTTGGTCCAGAATAGAGTCTTGGATCTTTTTCAGGAAGTTATCACTCCCCTTGAAAATAGAGATATTTTAAAGATCCCCTCGAGAGGAGGAAATCCATTTCATGATCTTTGATATGGAACCTGATAAATCTCCCAAGCTAGATGGATTCCCTACCTTTTTATTTCAAAAATTATGGGAGGTGATAAAACATGAGGTCATTAAAATGGTCCAAGATTTTTTAACAATGGTCATCTATTGAGGTATATGAATAACACTTTTATTGTCTTGGTGCCAAAAATTGTTGGGGCCAAGGAGGTTAAGAACTTTAGACCTATAAGCTTGTGCAACACCAGTTATTAAACTTTCACTAAAATCATAGCCGGGAGGATTAGGATGGTTCTTCCTAACTTCATCTCTGGGAATCAGGAGGCTTTTGGTCTGGGTAGACAAATTACTGACAAAGATCATCGTGATACAAGATGCCATCCATTCCATTGAAACCTCAGGTAGGTCAGCCATGTTTCTTAAACTGGATATGTATAAAGCCTTTGATAGGATATATTGGTCTTTTTCTCACCATCCTGCTAAAGTTGGGGTTTGATATTTCCTTGGTTAATATGATATGCATTTCTACTACTAGTTTCTCAATCTTGGTCAATGGTAAACCGAAGACTTCTTTCAAGTTGGAAGAGGGATGAGACAAGGTGACTAGCTTTCCCATTTCCTCTATGTCATAATGGTGAATATCTAAATAGAATCTATCATCGTGCCATGGTTTCCAACCATATCCAGGAGTCAAAATTACAAATGGTCTCCCTCTATCTATCTCAATCGCTTTTTTTATGATAATTTTATGATGGGAAAGGCCTCTATCCATGAAGCCTCAAATCTCAAGGAGGCTCTTAATGATTATGAAAATGTTTCCAGTCAGATGGTTAATTTCCATAAAAGTGTTGTCTTCTTCATTAATGTGGATAATCAGGTTCAAGCTAGATTAGCTCGTATCTTGGGTTGCAGAATCAAACATTTTCCAGATTCTTATCTGGGAATGCCCCTGATCCTTAAGAAGCCTAACCTCACAATTTGGAATGCTCTGTTGGAAAGAGTTAATAATAAACTCTCATCTTGGAAGGGTCTCTTGCTCTCTCAAGCTGGTAAGATTCAACTGCTCCAAATCTCCCTTCAAGGCATTCCCATTTATGTTATGTCTCTTTTCATGCTCCCTATTAGAATTAGGGAAGCCTTAGAGAAAATCCAAAAGAGGTTCCTTTGGATGGGAGTTGGTGATAAATTCAAATTTCCTCTTGTGGCCTGGGATAAGGTTACTAAACCAAAGCTATGTGGTGGATTGGGGCTCAAAAACATTTCTCTCACGAATAAGGCTTTAATAGCCAAAGCTAGTTAGAGGATCGCTAGAGAGGAAGGTATTTGGATAAAAATCATAAAGATGAAATATTTTTGGAGTATAGGAAGATTGGAATCCTTTTTAACCAAACAAACTCCCTAAAGGGTCTTATTTCTCGAACTCCTTTGTAGACTCAAAATAAATTTTATCCAAAGGTATGATTTGGGAAATTGGTAAGGGCTCTAGAATCAGGTTCTGGTATGATAATTGGCTTGGGAGTCCCCTTTAGCAAACTTAGACCTCTGGAAAGATGTGGCTTAATACTATAAGGATTCTAGGTAATTTTGGATTTGGGACTTTTGGATCCAAGAAGATACTCGGATGGGAGACCATAATTCCTCCCCTAGATTTTGATGATGACATTAAACCTTTCCGTGATCTCAACATTCAACTTAAGTCTTTCCACATCCTCTTGTTCCAAACCAAGGAGGACTCCATCAAATGGAGAGAAGAAGTATCTAGAAATTTTTCGGTTGAATCTACCTATATTTCTAACTTCAAGAATGATGTGCTCAAGGAATATTGGGGAAAATTTGGGTCAAAGATATCATCCCAAAGATTAATATCTTTTTCTGGTTGGCCACCCAGAATAAAAATTTGATTGTGGACAATCTCAGGAAAAGGGGGATGAAGATTCCCAATAGATGTTCCCTCTATAAGAAAGAGGAGGAAAATGTCAATCATCTCCTCCTTCATTGCTCCTTCTCCCACATTGTCTTTTCTACTATTCTAGATCTATTCAATATCCAATGGATCCTGCCCTCGATGATTGAAGACTGTTGCTTTCAATGGGTGAGCCCCTTCCATTTTCCTATCTTGACCTGGGCCTAGAACATTTCCCTTCCACATTTTTTTGGGGTTTATGGAAAGCCAAAAATGATGGTATCTTCTGCGATTAGAAATCTCTTTTATCAAAAGTTAGGAGGAAAACCTTGAGTTCCATTAAGGAAAACATTAAACTCTTTAAAGGTAAAGTCAAGAAACCCTATCTAAAAAGTGAGCAGAAAGTTCTTGACAAGTTCACCCTTGGTCCAGTGGATTACCACACTCCTATATAGAACTCCAAATAGAAAAATCTTAGAGGAAATGTTGTAAAGTTAAAATTTGATAGAGCCTCAAAAGGGAACCTGGGTTCTTGCTAGTGGAGGAGGAATTCTTAGGAAAAGTGATGGTGATTGGTTGTTTTCCTACATGGGTCCTTTAGGTCATCAAACAAATAACATGGCGAAGCCGATCTCTTCTTTAGGATGTCTTGCTTGTTAAAGATAAAGGCCTCAAGGACATCTAGATAAAAGGTGACTCTCTCCTCATTATTAATGCCCTTAATAAAAAATGTTCCATTAATTGGGCCATTAGAAATATCCTCAATGATGTTAAGGAAATATCTAATTATTTTTATACCATTTCTTATAATCATACCCTTTGTCAAGGTAACAAATGTGCGCATAAGATGGCCAATTACGACATCCATTGTAAGGATTATAAACTGTGGTGTAAAGTTGATATATTACCCCTGGATATTAATGAGTCCATCAGTAGAGATAGAGGGCACTAAGTTCTATAATTTTGGCACAAGTGAAAATGGTGGCAATGATAACTTACTTAATATCTTGCCTTCAAATATTTTTTCCAATGCGAAAGAAGGTATCTTGTTGAATTTCCGTACCAAGTAGAAGAAGCTCAGTTTGGTGAACATGGGGGGTGATAGGATTCATGTTGATGTTGCTAGCCATAACATTGATGTGTGAAATCAAACTCTGTGGAACAGGCTTAGGAATGGGGGTTTCAACAATTTCATTGCCAAATTACATGGTCATGGTCCCTCGTTGTCTAAGGATTTTGGAAAAAATTGGAAATTGGATAAGTTTGTTATTAGAGGAATGGAAATTTAGGTGTCTGAGTCCTCCATCACTCGGATCACGTACATGAAAATGGATGGGCTTAAAATTTTGAAGGATATAACCCGCAGAGAACAGAAATTAATCGTTTCTTTGTTGGCAAGGAAAGATGTTCCTACTTTACGGATGGTATTGCCAAGTCGTGCATTCTAGGTATTTGGAGAGAGGTGTGCCTTGATATTATGAATTACATCAATCTAGAGGGTAAATACAAAAAAATTTAGACTCACCATTTGACCCTTATGAACATGTTATGTAATAAGGTCATGGTGAGCATCCCCTTCTTTCTCGTATATATCACCGATGAACTCCTTAGAGGATTTCAAACAAGAGAAAGTGGATTCACCTCTAAATGAAGGGCTCATTATTTTGATGTATGAAAATGGGAAAACTACTCTATGTTCTCCACTGAAAGATCATACAGATGAGGATGACCTCACTCTTGATGAATGCCTCACTAAGATGAAGGACGGAAATTGTAAATTTTACGGGTGAGGTTTCTCGGTAAAGATATAGGTGAGGTAGGTCATGGGGGAGTGAGCACTTTGAGAAAATGGGATAGGGATTGTAATCTAAATGGTTTTGAGGAGTTGAGAAGTAAGGTCTAGTACTTATAAGGGTTTCTCCATGTAATGGGAGAAACCAATGCGAGCCAAAGGGATTCAATGATGGATGTCATCAATGCTTCCAAGAAAACTATCACCGCACAGGTGAAATCTAGGAAGAACTTCTTGAGGTGGAGGACCCGGTCAAAAATCTCAGTGATAAGATGGAAAGAATGGAGTAGGGCACCAAAAGAAGGATTTTTGACTTGTGCATCAGCAGCTCTGAGGATGATATTAATGATAAAGGTGCTAAGAGTGGTGGGAACAAAGATAGCCATGATGGTAACAATGGGGGATCCCAGAATAATTAACATTTTTTCCCAGTCTATTGGTAGAATTTGGGAAAACTTCTATTGTTTTTCCTCTCTTGAGACTATTTCTCCTTCTCACGGGTTTACCCACCTTGATGAAAAGTCTGGTCCTTCTCTATATGAGTTAAGCATGTTTAACTCCCTTCTGGGACTTTCTTGTTTCTTTTTTTCTAGTTTTTTATTCTCCTTTTGTAATGGCCTCTAGTAGCTGATCCCTATTGTTACCATATCTAATGAAAAACACTTCACCTAGGTCCCTTCACCTTGCACACACTCCACTAGTCAATAAAAACACCCAAAACATGTTTTTTATATGCAATTCATCTCTCAAACTTAAGCCAAAGATTTTCCTCAATTTTTTTACCATCACATCAAGGAAACATTTAAAATTTTAAATATAACAACTACATATGAACCAATTAGGCCATCCTAGATAAAATAATCATTTCATGTGCCAAAATGGCTCAAAACCCCATGGGCACAATCTTAAAATTTCCCTAACATGAGTACCATACTTTTTCATGACCCATGAACCATTACATATGAGTAAAAAATAATTAAAAATTCATACATGGTCACACATTTAATCAACCAATCAAAATATTTCATTTATCTGGACCCGGCCTCCTTTACAATTCTCAAAACAGAAGTTTCTTTCATCCTTTAACACCGTAGAAACTTCATACTACCACAAAATGACTTAAACTAAACAACAAATGCAATGAGAAAACAAAAACGAAATTTAGAGAACTTTTAATCATGTTATAAGTCATAATACATCAATCTATTCAAACCACAACAAGATTTTCCTTCACCAAATCATCCTACCAAAAAAGGTGTCTCTAAAGGTTAACTCGTAAAACCATTTATGCAAACATTCAAGACTTAAAAGTTGATTCATTGGATGTCGATTCATTCCTATTAACATTCCAGGTGATATAAAGCATCACCTAATCCATCTCATGCTGCAAAAATGTCAAACTTTTGTTTCACCAATAAGTTTACTCTTTCTAGGATTAAAAAATAAGGTAAAAGGTCAAGGAGGAATACCTGTGAAACTAAGGTGGAAGGTAGAATGCACATGTTGTTGAGTTTTTATAAGCTGATCATAGAGAACTCCTTTTTTTCTGGGAAGGACTACCTATAGATACAAAACAAGATTGCAAACTAATATTGAATGATATATAACAGGGGACTACCTAGCATATGTTAGATCTAGGAAGTCGGGTGCTTCCTAGAGAGGATGTCAACCCACTGTTTAATAACATTTTAATGTAAGAAATAATGGTTCCTATTATAGTTGATGGGATTTAGGTATCTCCTATTAACATAAAACAAGTGAATTTAACTTAATAGCAATCATTAAAATTAAATTTGATGATTAAAGGGTTATTTTGGGTCCGTAGGTGTAGCAAATGGTGTGAATTGAGGTCAGGTGAAATTAGGTAAGGTTATGGGTTGCTTTGGGGAATTTTTAACTCATTGTTACATGTAAAATTACCAGTCTCGAGAGATCAAGATTGGTTTGTTGGTGATGCCAGATAGGAAATAAAATGATGACAATTAGATAACTAGTGTCAATAGCAGAAATTTGGTTAAAATATGATAAATGGGAGTTTGGGCCTCTCTAATTGTATAGAGAGATGAGGAGTTTTGGGGAAGGATGAAAAGGTGTTAATTAAGACTCAACAAGGTACAAAGGGTGATGGGATAGGTGAAAAGGCTATGGTTAGTAGAAAAGGTGATAAATGGGTAGAATTTGGTGATGAGACAAAGAGAAAGTGTATAGAAGCAATAAATTTAATGATAAATATTATAAACAAAAAAATCAAACTTGGGAACAATGGAACTCTCCTTACAAACATTGTGTGGTGTGGAGATTATGGAAACTAGTTTTACCCCACACCATGTGGCGAGTTTGGAAAGCTCGTAATGATGTCATTTTCAGGAATACTAGAAAGTTATGTAACAAAGTCTACAAAGAAATTATCATTGATGTGAAGGAAAACATTGAAAGATTTAAACCTCCTAAAAATATACTTTACCCTGAGGAAGAAGAGCACATTTTGGCTACTTGGAATATAGGCACTATTTTGCATAAGAATAATAATAGTATTGATAGATCCACTGTCGATGGATTAAGCCTCCCAGTGCTTGGCATAAATTGAATTTTGATGGGGCCTCAAAAGGAAATCCTGGAGATTTTGGAGGTGGGGGAGTCATTAGAGATCACAGAGGTTGTTTTGTTGCTACCTTTTCTAGAAAAATGGGTAGGAAAACTAACCACTACTCTGAAGCTCTTGCTGCTCTTTGGGGTATAAGGCTAGCCAGAGATTGTAATATTTCAAATATTATAATTGAGGGTGATTCGCTGAACATTATCAATCTCCTAAATCAAAAACAATCCCCCAGTTGGTCAATCAGAGACTTCATTGCTGAAGCTACTGATATTTGCAAGAGTTTTGAAAATTTTGAAATCAAACATACCTACCAGAAGGCGATAGGGTGGCAAATGATTTGGAAAATTTTGGGGTTAATAATACATTTTAGAAACTTGGCTAAGAGGTGACATTCTTCCCACTAAAGTTAATGAAGACATCATCAATGATTTACATGGCTTGGAACGTAATCACTAAAGGCTATAGTGTTGATGCTAAGGAGCAGATTTTTAAGTATAGTGTGATGACATCATCAAAGATTTGCGTGACTTGGAGCATCATCATTAATAGGCATAGGGTGGATGCTAAGGAGTGGTTAAATAATTACAAAGTAAAGTCTAATAATTACATCTATTCACATGATTGGGAGGGATTCAAAAATAGAGCTGAGGCTGATCCGCATAGTTTTCAATTTTTTACCGTTGCGGGTAGAGACATAGGAAAAATGGGGGGACCACCTTGCAAGACTGAGCCCACCCATAATCCAGCTTGGAAAGATGATACAGTTCTTTGGAACTACCTTCAAAAAGGGGGTCTCACGAACTTCATTGAAAAAATTCAAGGTTTTGACCAAGATCTTTCAATTAAATTTGCTTTAGAAATGGAGGAATCGCGTGGTTAAGTACAACAACGTTGAGGTTGAGATATCAGAGGAGCTTATTGCCCAAGTCACCGGGCTTAGTCTAGATGGCACCAAATTCTTTAACAAGTGGGTGGACAGAGAGGTAGAAGCTAAGAAGTTTCTTGATGAGGGGGAAAATCTTGAATTTGTGATGGCTGGCATCAAGCTTGCCTCTGTTCCCAAGCCGTTTGTTGAGATTGCAAGGATGGTAGTAAGGTATGTTACTTTAGAGGGGAGATTTTTCACTATTCCCCAAAATCATTTGATATTTCTTAATCACTTTTGTAGAGACATCATCATCAACTTCCCTCATTACTTGTTGAACTCTTTGGAGAAATCAGTTCTGGAAGTTCAAAATCACACTAGGGCGGTTCCCCTTCATCAAGGGTTAATACTACTTATTCACAGCCATTGCTCAGCCTATCCCCACTTGGATTCTTCTCCTCCCTCTACCTTCATTCCTCCCCCTTCCCCGCCTCCATTCTCGCCCTTACCCGAAAGGAAGCTTGACACTGCTTCAACTAGCAAGAAAAGGAAGGAGATGAAAACAAAGGTCCCTGCTTCTCAGAGGGTTCTTAGAAGTCATAAAGACCTAGAGCTTGCCGCGAATCTGTTGCACATTAGTAATCTGGTGGAGGAGCCTAAGGATGAGGACTTGTTGGTCAGAATGGGTAAGATGGAAAAGGAAATTCAAGAACTTAAGAGTGTTATTAGAGATATGGATAAAGCTAAGGGAAAAAGGAAACTACAAAATGATGATGAGGAGGATATCACTACTGAAATTTTCAAGAAGCTCCAATCTTTGGATGGTAGACTTGGAAATGCAAAAGGACGTAATGACTATATCCTCTCTGCCCTTAAAAGTATCTACAATTTCATCAAACAACATGTTTGTAGTATTTGCAGTCTCAGCGAGTATTACTGAGGACATTTGGGGCTCCAAGGAGAAAAGAGATATTGCAATTGCTCAGGCAGATTTGAAAGACCCTTCCCAGGCCACCACCATTACATTCTTTGTCTCACTTCAAATGATCAAAGCCAAGATTGACCGGGCTATCAAGTGATGCGAGTTCTGTTTCTATTTATTGGCTTCAAATTGTTGTTGACTGGTGGTTTTGGTGCTATCTTTTGGCTGAGATGTCCAGTGATGGTTATCTCTTGTTCATTTTTTGTCTCTTTTGCTTTTGTTCGATCACTGTACGTCTTGATCCTGTTTTATATTACTGTTTTGTATTATCTAGCTATTGAGCCCTCTGATGTTGGACGTTTTGCTCTTTTTGGGCTATTTTTACCTCTTTTGATATTTGGCTTTTGAGCCTTCTGTATACAGGGTATAGTCCCTTCAAAACTATTTACCCATAATAAAAAAACAAAAATCAAAAGGTAAGAAATGATTTACTTATCTTATAAACCTTGTATATCCAAATGTGATAGGAATTATTGGTTATTTGGAGTAGGAGCTTATAGTTTCCATTACAATGTTAGAATTTCTGGTGTTCTCTATCACATCACATCGGGGTTGTTGAAGTGATGATCAGGTCCCGATGGAGGTATGATGTGCTCTAGTTTGTCATCGGGAATCCTAATTGCTATGGACTCAAATTCCAAAGCTAGGTGTGTGAATGAATTTGGTGAACCTAGGAAAAGACTTGGAAACTCATATGTAAGGGTAACTAATGGCGGTTAGGGAATGAACATCGACCAAGGGAAAACTTGCGTGGTTATGGAGAATTAGTTCAAGTTACAAAAATAGCTTGATATTTACTATTTTTGGTGGGAACTTGATTGCTAATTCGGGTCTCGAATGAGGTCCGTCGCTTAGATAAGTGAGAGTGTTATTGGAGAAGTACTAGGACTTTAATTTTAGGGTTTGAAAGAGTCCTAGTTGATTAAGATAAGTAGAGAATTAGTCTCAATTAATCAATAACTTGGGAATATGTCCATGGTGAGGTAGCTAGGTGATGTAGCTAGGTGAGGTGTAAATTATCTTAATTAAAATAAGTGAATTAATTAATCACATGAGGATGAAGATTAAGTCAACTATAAGTGATTAAATTAATGTCTAGATGTGAAAGGGGAGAATGGCTAGGTGTATATAGTGCGTTGATTAATTAAATGGAACCAAGGGGAGTGTGATCTAAATTTAGTGTCTACATTTTTCCCCTTTTTATCGGTAACTTATTTTGGTAAGTGAGGTTGACAAAAACGAGGTCATTGCCCCGTGTATGAGTGAAGGTTAGGTTTCCCCTAGTATGGGTGAAAGTGATCCCCCTTAAACTAGGAAATGATGAGGTGATTAATGGATTTATTAAGTGGTTTAATAAATGTGCAAGTGATTAAAAATGAGGCATAGGTGGAGTATAGGTAATGGTGATATCGTTGTGGGTAATAGGTAGTGGAATTGTAACACAAAAACATGTATAAAGTGTGATAAGCTACTAGGTTTAAGAGCTTGTAAAATATAGTTCTTCAAAGGTCAATAAATTTATCCAAACAAGGTTGATGTGGTTCAAGTATCCAAGGTATAGGATACGGTCCTAAAACACAACTAGACTAGGTGCAGGAACTGGTATTAGGTATGTTCCAAAGAACAAAAGGTTTGGTTAAGATAAACACCACAACATTAGGCAAGGAAAGGTCATTAGGCTGGTCAACACTAGTAGTTTCACTGCAAGGCATATTGAGTAGGGAAATTCAAGTGTCAAATAGGTGTGGACCAATTGGGTAATTAAGTAAGGTCATAGGCAAGGCCAAGGGAGAGGAAAAAAACTACACCAACTGAAAAGGTGGTTGGGTTATGAGGTAATAAGGTCATTAGGTGGTGTGGGAAGGTTGGGTGCAAATGTCGGTTTTGGAAAATAGGGTATTTGGAAATCAAATGTGGTGATAAACTAACCATGGTATGCTAGTGCACATGACCGATACCAAGAAATCTAATCCAATTTTGTTCAAGTCAATGGTAGGGTAAAAAAGTAAAAATCCATATGTTACGGATTCATTATAACTTTTCCGTTCATAGAAAATAACATAGATAATATTGTTCAACTCTTTTTCATTAAGGAAAGTAAAAGGTCTTGTTTTAGGATGAGTTAGAGGTATCGAGTTGCTTGAGGAGGTAGGTTAAGAGGTCTAATATGGGGTGATGTACGACGATAGGTGATATGAATTTTTGATTTTGATATATATATACCATCCTACATTCCAAAGATGTGAGATTGTACATGAGATTTTTTAAGATACTTGTATTATTTATTCCTATATATATTGATACACAGACACTCATTGTTATATAGTTTATGATGATATTGGACTAATGATGTAATTGGTTTTATTTCTATTGTTTGATTATTTAAACTAGGTGAGTTAGTCATGATTAAGTCATGGTGTTTAGGCATGATGGAGTCTAGGTTATTTAGGCATGGTTGAGTCGGGTTGTTTAGGTGTGGTTGAGTTAGGTTGTCTAGGCATGGTGGAGTCAGGTTGTCTAGGCATGGTGGAATCAGGTTGTCTAGGCATAGTGTAGTCAAGTTGTCTAGGCATGGTAGAGTCAAAAATTTCCAAGTTACTTGTTTTAATGGAAACTATGTGTTGTTCATTATGGTGTGGTTTTTAATTTCCAAGTAATTGATATGATGGAAATATATATGATTCTTTTATAATGTAATGAATGTTTTTACTATGGTAAGTATGATGAAATGATGTATGTTTAGTTTGCTCACACATTAATTTCTAGGTTAATGTGTAGATGGAAACTAACTAGGCTATGATGTATGTGTAAAAAGGGGGAGATGGTTAGGGAAAATAGTGACCAAGCTAACCTCTAAGGGCCCCATGCCCTTGAATTGCTTCCTACATAGCCCTCGCAAAAAGGGGTCGTAGGTGATGTAGTTCTTCCATAGGATAGGGGAAAATGATGAGGTAGATGAATGGGTTCATCATATTTATGCATGATTGAGTCTAGCTCATTTAGGTATGGTTGAGTCTAGTTTGTTTAGGAATTGTTGAGTCTAGGTTAGTTAGGTATAGTTGAGTTGAGGTTATTTAGGCATGGTTGAGTCTAGGTTATTTAGGCATGGTTGATTCTAGAATGTTTAGGCATGGTTCAATTGATTATGAGTTGATGAAATTAGATGAGAAATGTTGGGATAGGTGAAAGGAGGAGAAATCCCAGAATGTATGTGTCAAAATTCTAGTCTTATGTAGGAAAATCAATAAGTAAGACAAGAGGTGAATGATAAAAGAGGTGACTTCTTTTTAATTGATAAGGAATGTGATGAGCATACGTAGGATGAAATTATGATCTTAAAACCCTAAAATAATTTCATGATTAAAATTCCTAAGGGTGAATGAAGTTACACGGTCATGAAATCTCACATTTTTGTCACGTCCCTGAAATAGGTGAAAAAACAAGAGGTTTTGGAAGATGATGTGGTTTGGTTTGATTAGCATAACCTTATTGTGAGACATCATTCCTCTTCTGCAAGATACCCAAAACAAAAATAGGCAATTCCATGATGAAAAAGTTGTAGTTTTATTTATTTTTTTGTATTTTATTTTTTTCTATAGATTTTGCATAGATCGATGTGGTAAGTCTATGCGGGATGAATATAATGACTCTTTGAGGTCTTCATGAAGATGATCAATGTGGGAAGTTTTATAATGTATTAATATTTTTAACGAAATAGTCTTCTTTTTGGATAGACTATATGTAATAGGGATAACTTTTTATAGTTGTCCTTCATGAGAGTAGTCTATTTTAGTAGCCAAACAGAAAGATATATGTCCTTTTTGAGGGATTCACCTATTTAGAAGAATTTTGACTCAAGGAGTTAAATTTTAATATCCCATATATTATTTTTGAACATTTTGGCCTTTTAGATCATGGAAAAGACTATAAAGGAGTATAGAATATTGTTATGAAGGAAAACACCATAACACACAAAAATTAACTATGAAAGAGAGGTTTAAGTGACGAATGACCATTGGATCTCATCCCAAAAATTAAAAAAGGTATGCATGGGAACCATGTCATGAGTAGATCAATGATACTCATATTGAAGATAAAGTGAAAGGTATTGGTTAATCACACGATTCTTGTTTAGTCATTGGTCCTTAAAATGGGTAAGTTGAAGGTGAATGTTTCTCAAGGGGAAAGCATTTAATAGATAGAATGTGATATTGTACTTGATTCAACAATATAAAGGTCAACGATGCAAGGTATTGAGGGGATTAGGTTTGGGTTTACCTTCGAGAGAAGCTAAACGATTAGCACCCAATCCATAAGCATGATTAACGATATAGGGTCCAAGACAATTAGGAGCAAAATTTCCCTTTTAATTTTCTCATCTTTGGTTACATGTTGATTTTCATTCAGAAAAGATCACTTATCTTGAAGGTGTATTTGTGGAAATATTTTCTCATAGGCATGTTTGATACATTTTTATATATTTTAAGGTAATCAAGAGCATTTGAATAGTGTTCATCTAGGAGCTCAAGTTGTGCCAAATGGTCTTGGAAAAATTCATCATCTTTGAGAATATATTTCAGTGAGATACGCAGAGAGGGAATTTGGACTTTGAGAGGTAACACAACTTTGGTGTCATAAACCAAAGAGAAAGGTGTAGAAGCACTAAAGGTATGAATGCTGGTACGATAAGCCCATAAGGTGAAAGAAATATGTGTGTGTCAATCCTTACCAATATTGTCAACCACTTTCATAAGAATTTTGTTAATAGTTTTGTTAGTGTAGTTGGCTTGTCCATTGGTTTGATGGTAATAAGGTGAAGAAAAATAAGTTGAATACCGAAGTTATCACATAGTTTTCGTAGAGTTTTTTTTTGAATTATTTCCATTATCAATGATGAGGTGATGAGGAACACCAAAGTGACAAATGATGTGATGGTTGATGAATTCACATATTTATTCAGATTTGGTAGAAATAAGAGGGATGGATTCCACCCATTAATTACAATATTGGGCGGTGATGATCCATTGATGGCGTTGAGAATAATGAGGATTAATCTATCCGACGAGATCCAAACCCCATTAATAGAAAGGCCAAACGTCCCTAGTAACTGTAAGGCGTGACTAGGGATATGATGAAGGTTAGAATGTTGTTGTCATTTCACACAACATTTGACATAGTCAAAACATTCTTGATTCATTTTTTTCTAGTAATAGCCAAGGTGAAGAATGCATTTAGTGATGGTGAAGCCACTAAAATGACATCCATCAATCCCATCATGAATTTCCTTAATGGTGTATGGGCTTTGAGAACTTGTATGAAATTGTAGGGATATACCGCCAAAGCCATGTTTGTAGAGAAGACACCCCCATTATGACATAAATGCGAGAGACACTTTTGAGAATGGATCAATGTCCATCATGCGAGTGAGGTTGAGAGGTAGAATTGAAAGGGAAAGGTAGTCAAAAAACTACTTATATAAAATGCCACATGGGTTTGTTTCAATTTTTTCCACAAATTTAATGTCTCGGAATAGATAAGAGGGTGATTGCAATATTTTTATTGTGACAAATATTTTTGAGTCTAAAGGTGAAGCGAGTATTTGAGAGGCAAGGCAAGCCATGGTATCCATGAATTTTTTAGTGGATCAAGGAATAGTTTGAATGTTGTAGTTATCAAAGGTGGTCAAAATCATGTCGACATGATGTTTATAATTTTAAAGTATTTCATTATGACATTGGTATAGACCATTGAATTTGTTGACAACCAGTTGAGAATCACCAAATATATTAATGGTCTTAACATCTAAGGAAATATCAGTTTAGAGACCTAACATGAGTGTTTCGTATTCCAAAATTTTATTATTATAGTCGAAACCCAGCTTTAAAAGAAAAATGCATGGGCTCACCATTTAAAGGAATAAGGATGACCCCTATGCCACCCCCATGTTGACATTTAGAACCATCTAAGAATAATGTCATCTGATAAATGGTGTCATTGAGGGAGAGAGTATCGATGGATTCATTAGGGAAATCTAAGTTAGAAAATTGATTTCCGGAAATAGGTGCATCTACAAGTCTGGTCGGTGATGGTTTATTTTTTGAAATAATTTTGATGGATGAATTCAAGGTCTAGGTCTAAAAGGAGGAAGAGCCAATGAGAAGCACATTGATGTTGGTCGGTGATGGTTTATTTTTTTGAAATAATTTTGATGGATGAATTCAAGGTCTAGGTCTAAAAGGAGGAAGAGCCAATGAGAAGCACATTGATGTTGATAGGGCTTAACATACATGTAGTGTAGAGGGTCAAGTGGTTGTGATGATAAAGGTCTTGTGGCTAAGCAAATAGTGGTGAAGTTTAGTGGTGAAGAATACTAGGGACAAGAAAATGTTTTCGGCATGGGTATATCTAGTTTCATAGTCTAAAAGAGTATGGATTATGTACTAAATCGCTTGCTCCTTGTGCTGATCATTGCGATGAGAGAGAATGACACCCAAGGAATGGTCAGTGGCAGAAATGTAAAGGTAGAATGGTTTGGTACCTTGAGGTGGAATGAGTACAGTGGTTGGAAAAGGTATTATTTTAAGGTGTTGAAGTCATTGTGGTATTCATCATCCCATTTAAAGAGACATCCTTTTTTAGAAGATGATGAAATGGATGACAATAATTGAAAAGTTGGGAAATGAAGTGATGAATAGATTGTAACTTGCCTTGTAAACTATGAAGTTGGTGAAGATTATTCGGTGGTATAATTTCAAGAATTGACTTGATCTTAATAGGATCAACCTCAATGCCACGCAAAGAAAAGATAAAACCAAGGACCTTTCCCAAGAGAACAACGAAAACATACTCCTTTGGTTGAAGGTGAATGTAGTATTTGAAGAGATAGGAAAAGACCAATTTAAGGACAACAAGATGTTTTGTTCGATGTTTTTATTTGGAAATAATATCATTGACATAATCTTCCAATATTCTATACATGATATCGTGAAAGATATAAGTGTAGACACCAAATTTGGGTTTTACGACACCCTATGCACCGTAACTCGTCTCTCACCTCACCACCTAAACCTTACACACTTAATTATTTATTAATTACCTTATAATTAATAAATCCACATCTCCAACCCTGCCACCTCACCTCACCACCTCACCATGACCTAGCCCTAACCCTAAACTAACCTAATTAAGACCTATAACTTGGTCTAGACCCACACCCATGACTCATCACCCCTCACCCACACCAAAATGAACCTAATAATGACTTGACCAAGCCCACAACTGACCCCTCGGGAGAAAAGGAGGGAAAGTTGGCTATTTTACTAAAAATAGCCAACTTTGACCTAACCGACATCGGTCCCTACTCGACCGGCATCGAGTTAGGTAACCGCCATCGGTTCCCTGTAAATGACCTCCCCCAACCAAAACCAAAGGATCCAAATTCATTTGCAGGATCCGAATTCATTTGCAAGAGAGAGATAAGTGAGAGAGAAAGAAGAGGTTGCAAAGAGGAGTATTGAGCCCAAGACTGTAACTGAGCAACTAGATCACTGTCACACTCATCCAAACATTGGGAGAGTCGGAGGATAGCTTCATCAGCTCACTTCCGATTGCGGATCATCCCAACTGAGCCTTTCCTTCGCCACTGCATTCCTTGGACCTGCATCTACATAAAAAACTAGTAAGTAGTCTCTTTTATTACCTTGTATGCTTCTAGACACTACTTTGTGAACTTTTGATTCATAGTGATTATAAGCTCACTCCTGGATCTACCACCCGGTAGCACCCTGCACCTAACCTTCATTCATCCATCTCTATATTGCCCCAAAGATAGCTTTCTCACTCTCTGAGTCTTCTCTATCACCCTACTACTCCCCTCAACCATCTACCAACCTTCTAAACCCCATAACCACCTTACAACCAACCTCCATTTAAAATCCCCTAAATCACTTGCCCCTACCAATATCGGTTATCCCCTACTGGTATCGGTTTATAACCGTGGTCGGTTATCCAGTGACCGGCATCGGTCACTGTGACTTATACCAAAAACCAACCTTTCACCTATTTACCTCCAAACAATCTCATATCTAGCCTTGTCTATCCCTGTAACTTGATCTGAACGTATCAATAACTAGTGACCAAACAAACAACATGACATTTTATTATTGGTAGTTTAGTCTCTATTGCTTTTAGTAATGAGGTACCTAAATCATGATTTCGCAATAGCTTCTTTATTATCATTTGCATTAATTTGTATTAAAAGGGAACTGACCACCTTTGAAAGGAAGTCTAATATTTCCTGGGCCCAAGGTAGTTCCCTCACTTATTGTTTAACAAAATCTGTGGTCTTGCATTCTTATTTATAGGTAGTCCTTCCCAGACAAAAAGGAGCTCTTCACAATCGGTCTGATCTCTCTACGGTACGCACACACCTTCCCAACACTCAACAAGTATTCCTCCTAGCCCTAACCCTTATCTGTTTCTCAAGAGAATGAAAAGATAGAAATAACTCTATTCTGGAACAAAATTATGTGTGAAACATTTTGGCATGCCCGGTGGGACCCTTCTCGGGTTTCTTTCTTTCTTGCTTGTTTTCATATAGGGAGCACACTTGTTGTTTCTTTCTTCTAAATATTCACAAAATATTTTGTCATTTTGGTAAAAGAACTTGTCTTTCTTTCACATCTTTGCATTAGTGAAAGTCATCTTCTTAACCTCTTCTCTTTCTTTGCTTCATCGAATATCATTTTTGATTTGGGTTTAAAACACGTGCATCACATTCTTGCTTGTTGTTTTTAATTCTAGTGAACGTAGATTAAGTAACAGGTCGTACACGTGGGGGTGATATCCACGGTATTGATGAGAAATTAATCTTACTCTCACTACACAACACATACCAAATCACATCATAATCTACACAACATCTCAAACATCCCCCTTCCCATGGTATTCCTCCACCCGATTGAGGTAGTCTTACAAGCCAAAACAAACTTGACATCTCCCTTAGGTCTTTTGTTTAGGATTGACATCATCTTGCGTCTAAGGCATAAGCCCAAAGTGATTAAAACTAATCCTAGGGTTAGTCTCTTGATTTGCTTGTGTATCTTGCTTTTTTTTTTTTCTTTCAGTTCTTTTTCTTTGTTATACCCTATCTCAGTGATCACTTCAGATAGTTTGGTGGGTATACTAAGCCTTGTTATCCCCAAACCAGTAGCCTCTTACATTCTCTCTTTTCCTTCATAGTGACCGACACCGGTCCTCTTCTACCGACATCGGTTACACTGACCGATGCCGGCTACCGTCGACGACATCATCGTTACGGACCGATATCGGTTATTGTGTTTCACAGTTCCTGACAAACCAACAACCTACCAATTCCAACATTTTGTTGTTGTTTCTATTCCTGATTGACTAATTCCCTACTATATCCTCTTGTCCATGGTTGTTATCACCCGGAAACAAGCCACAGCCATGGTTTCACATGCTTGTTCCATGTCTTTTCCTGAGTCACCCCCTTCGCATCCTATGGGGAATCCTACGGACACCAGTGCTTTTCCCAAGATCCCTGTAGGAGATCCGGACTTTGCCAAATTTTTGGATGCTAATCCTAGCGCCGTACAGTATTATTTGTCTCATACCCCTGACCATACACCCAACGGTCAGCTCCTCTTTGGTATGCCTATTAGTATAGCCGCTCACTTAGCCCCTTCCCCACCTAATAACTCCACCTCACCATCTTCATCCTTAGCCCCGTCTCCCAGCTCAGTGGCTTCGGTGGTTCATACTGCACCAATTGGCCTTCCTTTGGTTAATCTGGGGCCCCACATATCACTACCATCCACTGCCCCTACCTCATCTCTCCCACAGATTGCCTCTTTCATAACTCGCTCTCTACCATCTATTCACATGAGCTTTCCCTCTCAGGCTCCGCCCACCTTTTCATTTCCACAGACTCATCCGGTGGCCTCAACATCTTATATAGGACACCCTTATTCGGCCACCCCAACACATTCATCATCGTTACCTTATCAACATTCAACCCCACCATTGTCTAGTAGCGGCTCTTGGCCCAATCCTCCTCCGTTTACGATGACAACACCATCATCTAACCCAACCAATGATTTAATCAAACAGATGATGGACAAGATGCAAAATCTTGAGGCTTCTGTTTCAGGAAGCCGTAACACCCTGACATATGAGCAAGTTTGTCAGGAGCCTATTCATCCTTCTGTCCCCCTTCATACATATCCTCCTCAATGGGAATTACCAAATTTACTCGCTTTAGTAGTAAGGAGGACCCTCAACAACACTTGCGATCGTTTAGACATGCCTACTATCTGATTGCTCATGACGATGCCTTACTACTCCATACCTTCCCCATGTCCTTATCAGGACCTACCTTGGAGTGGTACAGTGCTTTAGCCCAGCACTCAATCTTCTCCTTTAACTAGTTAGCCCAATCTTTCTTGGATCACTTCTCCATCAATATTGCCAAGAAAGTATCCATTACCGACCTCTATGCCATCCGACAATTTGAAGATGAGTCTATCGCAGATTTCGTTGGACGATGGCGGGGCCTCATCAACCAACTTACTTATGCCTTACCTCAAGCTGAGCTCATCAAACTCTTTATGTGGGCTGCACACTAAACACATTTCTCCCACCCTCCAAATTCAAACTTTCCACACCTTTGATGAGGCCTTTACTATGGCTCGAAAAACTAGAGATTCGAGCCTTAGAGGAGGAGAAATTGAAGTTGCGCAACAAAAACTCAAATTTCCAAATCCAAGACTCCACCAACAAACCCAACACCACCAACTCTCACGCATCGGTGCTTCTTGAAATCAAAAGGATCCATACACGCGGTGATGGTCAAATCTCAAGCACCATCTAATACCCAGCCAAAATCCACCTATAAGTATAAAGCCGAGCCCATCAAGTACACTCCCTTGGGAGAAACTTATGATGTGATCTTGGAAAAATTGCTTAAAGCAGGAGCTATCACCTTGCCTCCTGTTAAACCTCACTCTGGGTTTGATTCCGCCCATGCTATACCTTCTTGGTATAAAGAAAATGACTTCTGTAACTTCCATCGCGTGAAGGGACACAGCCACGAAAACTACAAGATGTTGAAAAACATAGTGCAGGAAATGGTTGATGCAGGGGATATAACCCTCGATAATCCTAATGCCCCTGCTAATAAAATTTAAAAATCTTCAACAAACCATTTCCAAACCATTCATCTAACAGTAACACAAACCAAGAAACCTCAGCCGAGGAGAAGAGTGTGCATGAGATCCATGCGGTTTTCAACTCCCAACCAAGGGCTTCCATCGAGGAAATTCTGAATCGAGCCTCTTCACCAATGCAGGGGTCCTCGCCCCCTTCTCCTTCATCAGGACAAGAGGACAGCCCCGCTATTCCTTTACCCATAAAGGAATCAACCACCCAGAGTTCTCTTCTCACAGAAGAGCCTTCTTACACCACATCCCTGCAAGACTGAGTGGATGTTATCCAACCTATCTATTTCCCAAACATCTCCTTCCACCACTCTTGCTGCAAAAGAAGAAGGATCGCCACTTTTTTTGTCGTCCTTAGAGGAGAAACCCCTCGAGCCTACATCACCAAACTCCTTAACCATGACGGATCCTCTAGAACATGCCCTCCTCCCTATCAGTTCTTCATCGCCTAAATCTTTCCAGTGACCGGTTGACCTCTTAACACCCATTGATACAGCGCCTCATTCGCCCCCTGTATCACACCCACAGTGGACCGAATCACAGCCCACTTCTCTTCCATACCAAAATTCCCATCCACACATGAAGATTGTCATCCCCCAGAAGATAGACGAGTCTTATGGGAACGTTTGAGTACACCATGCTCTACTCAAATGCAGATGACTAATCCAGACACCTCTACCATATGCCCGAAGTTTTTACAAAAGCTCAAAATGCCTATGTCCTCACCTTCACCCCCCTCATCTCTACCAAATACCTCATCCACCTCTATCAACCTAACCAAACCTTCCCCTATGCTTGGGACTTCACCAATACCCAGCCTGACGCACCCACCTAAATGGTTAGATTTATCCAAAAATAAAGCCATCAATCCACCTAGGAGATAGACCCAATCTCCTCGAGTCCAATCTATGCCTCCGCCACAACTAAAACCCTCACCCCCGATCACACCGGTACAGTACAGGCACGGTTTCAACCCTCACCATCACACCTACCTTCTATATTGGGGCCTCACCCCTCCACCTTGCCTCAATACACCATGCCTCCCATGTCTTCTTTAACATGACCTGCACCTTCTGCACCCATACAGAAATCCACGGGTGTCTCAACACCATCGCCCCAAGTATCCTACCTACCTACCAACCCTAAGAAAACTCGATCATCGAAGGACTTGTTTGTTGTCACTCCTCTTTCCCATGGTTGTTTCCTGCCACCACGTCATCTGTGGCCTCATCATCTAACCAGCTAAACATGACTTCTGCGAAAGAAGCCACGCCTAGTTAAACCCAATCATCAAAATCCCTTGCCTAAACCACCACCCGTACGAACCACTCATACCCAACCATTACCAAAACAATCAATAATCTCACCCACTCAATCAATAGCCTCATCTTCATCTAAATTTGACCCGCTCAAAGGATCTTACGCCAAGATCCTTGATATGTTGGTAGGGGATGCGACCATTTCCCTACCCCCACTCAGACCCTATGATCCATCTAAACCTCGACCTATAGGTTATGATGAATCTAAAATATGTGCCTACCACCACACACTAGGACACAATGTAGAAGGATGCAAAGCTTTGAAAGCCATCCTTCGCCAGTTGCCTATCTCGGATGGAAAATCTAAGAAAGACAACTTACGGAGGGAAAATCCCTTAGCTTCGATCCCTTCTCCTATACCACTTGTCCCCACCTCACCAAAATCTATCATCATTGCAACCCCACCTCTCGAAAAATGACTTATCCCTACCATCTTCCTCATCTCGTATTCACGAGATCAACATGATTAGCATTGCTACTCGAGGTCAGAAAAACAATGGAAAAGCTAAAGAGAGCACACCTGCGGCCTCTCTTTCTCCTTCCATCATCCGATCACACCACCACCTAAAGTGGTTATTCATGGACCTACCTATCCAGTCTCTGATGGAGTTTCCCATCACACCATGATCAAACAACTTCACCAATCTCCTGTAAAAATGACACTCTATGATCTCATTCAAACATCTGAATCTCATCGACAAGCTCTAATTGAGATCCTCCAAGGGATAGAGGTCCTACCTAATGAAACCCTTCCCATCACCTCCATCTTAACACCCAACCATGTCACTTCTCTCACCAAACAACCTACCTCCACAACCACCTCTGTCCCTGTGCATGAAGAAGCCACTTTTGTCGAGTTTTCAAGAAGAAATTGTCGTCTTTGGTGCAGAAGATCCTGACCCGCTCTTTTCATCTCGGCTTACATCCAGACATCCAGGTACGTCGTGTTATGATCGGGGGTCTAGCCTAAACATCATCTCTTCCAAATCCTTCCAATAGATGAATATCCCTCCTAGCTGCATGTGTGCCAACCCCACCATGTTGCGTTCATTCAATGATGCTATTACTTCTACCCTAGGCACCATGATCCTTAACATTCATGTAGGGCCACGTACCTTGCCCAAACTCTTCTATGTCCTTGAGGGAGAGTTCCAATACAACATGTTGTTAGGCCGCCCTTGGATCCGGGCTATGGGATGTGTTCCCTCCACCTTACATAGATGCATAAAATTTGAGTATGAGGGGAAGTCATACACCATCGCATAGCTGACGCTTCCCCCTTCAAAACCTACAATATGTTATATCACCCTAATGATGTGCTTGTACCAGTCAAGGCACCCATTGATCCGACCCAACCATCTACTTCAACCACGCCTCAACCATCCACCTTAGCCACACCCACACCTTTGACCAATGAAACCACCGCGCGAAATACCTCTTCCTTCCCCGCGGACAACATCCCAACCTCGGATCCCTTGATAGGTGTTTTTCAACACCTTACACTGGGGGAGTACCACCTATACAACATTAGCACCTTCCATACCCCACAAGAGTATGGACAGTTACATGCGCATCCTACCTATGACGTCGTGTGGGGGAGGTGATCTCCTACGGACCACCTAATTGCCGACACCAACCTAACATATGGGGGTGTCGACACATCCTCTGTCACCCCTGAACCTCCCCTTGGTGTGGTTCCCTTCCAATCTGATTTTCAATATCTAACCAACCATCATTTCACCCTCACCTTCCTGACTCATTGTGCTTGGAAAGGTTTTGGTTTCGGTCTTTATGAACAAGGCCGACATACGATCATTCCCATGACTACACGCAAACACAAAGATCGTAGTGGTCTTGGATTTTCTGAACCACCTACACCGAAGAAACCTCGTGTCAATTGTATCCAGGAAGATGATGAAGTCACCCCTTCCGAACCATCATCGCCCATTTTTCCATCTTCACCCACGGAGTCGATAGACCCGAATCTATCCCTCCTAACTTTTTTTTTTTTCGTGAATGCTATCTTCCTAGGTCCTCTCACTTATCAACGCGATGGTGAAGACCCATCTTCTCTCCCCCTTTTGTATCCAGACATGATCGAAGAAGACTCACCTTTGATTAATGTTGTGGAGTGCCAGGATGATGACTCCATCCTCACCTACCTTAGTGCGGATGACTCTTATATTCAACGCGCCTTACCATCTGAAACCCAAACCATGTTGAATGAGTCGACTATAGAAATCAACATCCACATGGAGGATGATCCTCACATTGTAAAGATCGGACAATCTCTCGACACATCATCAAAACAAGCCGCCTTCACTACCTTCCTCCGTGCCCATGCAATCAAGCTTTCGCTTGGTCCTACACCGACATGCTAGGAATCGATCCTGACATTGTTGTCCATAACATCACTCTGAAACTAGACTCCAAACCAGTTAAATAAAAACTAAGAAAAATGCATCCACGCATTTCCCTCTTGGTTAAAGAAGAGCTTCAATGACTCCTTTCTGTTTCTTTCATCTTACCTATTGACTATCCTCAATGGATTTCTAATGTCTCAGAATATCTCTCCAGGATATTCTCACCAATGATGACTTCCACCAAGAGCGGTTAGCCCAATTGGAGCTTCTTGACGAGCGTCATCTTACAGCTCTTGACCACCTTCAAATTTATCAAAAGCGCATCAAGCGTGCTTATGATAAGTGAATTCATGAGCGTACCTTTAAGATTGGTGATCTTGTCCTCAAAGAGAATCAACATGTAACCAAACTAGAAAAGAGAAAATGTGGAAAATTTGCTCCTAATTGGATTGGGCCTTACATTATCACTCACACTTATGGATCAGGTACTTATCATTTAGCTTCACTTAATGGTAAACCTGAGCTTAAACCCCTTAATGCCTTGCATCTCCGACCATTCTACTTTGTTGAATTTAGTGTTACATCACTTCTTATCTACCTTGTGCTCGTCCCTTGAGCTCATTTACCACCTCATACACCTTGTTTCATGCATCTCAAAGTAGAATCAAACTCACGTGGTTTGATCATCACCTCCTCTTAAAGATGCCTTCCCCTTTTTAGTCTGGTCCATGACTTAAAAGTATCAAAATAACAAGTTCTCAATTATACAATTACGGATATTCTTGAGTCAAACTTCCTGCAAAACTAGATGCTTCATGCCAAACAGACATCTAGACCTCTAAGCTATAAACTAGACTGCTCCCTCGAAGGACAGCTATGTGCAAAGCCACATCTGCTACTATAAGTAGACTACTCCCTTGAAGGACAGCTATACAAATTCAGCCTCTATCAGAAGCTTCTCGCATTGATCAGCTTCATGAAGACCTCAAGAACAACAAAATGCATATCCCATATAGACTTCCCGCATCGATCAGTCTATATCCAGAAAAATAAAAGTAGTATTCAAAAGCACTTTTGAGTCATGGACTTGTCTATTTAGGTTTGGTTCTCTTTCATCAGAATAATCACCTTATAACAAGTTCTCTGCCCCAGCTATACCATCCACCTCACCTCACCATTCTTCAAAACAACAAAACTCAAGGGACGTGACGTATATCCGATATATTGTGATTATACAACTCTTTTCACCTATCGACTTCTCACCTATGCAAGGTACCTAGGGATTCAAGCTCATCCTACGATAATACATGGTTTGTTTAGCTCTTTCCAACTATGGGACACTTTTGCCTCTTTTACCCGAATCTAGGATTATGTGTTGACCTTAATCAGGACACGGTTTCCTATGCTTGGGTAAGCTAACCCTCGCTTCACCTATACCCACACCAACACCAACAACATTACCCTACCAACATCAAAATTTTACCAACCAACAAATTGCCTAACCACAACCAAATTGCCTGAATTCACCTCTCCCTGGTCCTAAGGGAGAACTACATCGGTCTGAGGCCCCTCCTTGCTTTGTGTAATGGGCTATGTAGGCAGCACTTAGGAGACATGGGGTCTCCCAAGGTTAGCTCGACCATCCCCTACCATAACCTATCATGTGTTGTGTTTTCCTTAAAAATATAAATATTTTTGATATCGGTTACCTGCTTATTTTAACCTAACTCCTGCCCTTATCCATCCATCTCCATTTTTCACCACATCACCTACCCCGGCTTTGCTAAATAGCCTTATTTTGAATTCATCGGCCCGACCTAAGGCCACAACCAATCAATTGGCCCGACCCAAGGCCGTAACTCACCACTCACCCCGACCCAAGGCCGCAACCAACCCATCGGCTCCGCCCCAAGGCCATAACCAACCAATCAGCCGACCCAAGGCCGTAACCAATCAATCGGCCTGACCCAAGGCCCAACCAATCAATCGGCCCAACCCAAGGCCAAGGCCCAACCAATCGCCCAACCCGAGGCCACCCAATCAATCGGCTAACCCAGGCCGCGCACCAACCAATCGGCCCGACCCAGGCCGACCAACCAATCGGCCTTCGACCCAAGGCCATCCAATGAATCGGCCCGACCCAAGGCCGCAACCAACCAATCGGCCCACCCAAGGCCACACCACCAATCGGCCCGACCCAAGGCCAGCAACCGGCCAATCGGCCGACCCAAGGCCACCAATCCGATCGGCCCGACCCAAGGCCGCACCAATTAAGTACCTCGACCGAGGCCCGCAAATTACGATTCTATCCACCCATCATGTAGTTGTTTGTTCAATCGAGCTCACCTGTTCATGTTTTAGCATGACTAGGATACTTGAATTGATCAGCCGACCAGCTTTTCCTAGACCGAGACCGTGACGTTTATCTCAACCAAACCAACCATTTGGTACTGCCAAACATGCCTAAACGTTCTGGTACCTTACCCATTATATCCCTGGAGCTACTTCCTATGCCTTGGATACCAGGATTATATCAACCTTGTTTGGATAAACTATCGACCTTTGCCTATGAATTGCTTGTTTTCTCTTCAAATCATGTACCCTGGTCACACTACTACATTTCAACGTGCGTCTGCTTCCTTGAACTTACCCCACCATCTTAACATCATCTCATCATCATTCACCCTTTATCAACCCTATCCCTAATTTCACGTCACCTCAATCTGTGATAGATTTGAGGGGGATTACCTATACCCTTAACTGGGGCAACCACTTCTTATTATTGTCGGTGCAACTTTACAAGACAAGCTACACGACAACAAGGGGCAAATGTAGACACCAAATTTGGGTCTTACGACACCTGTGCCCCGCATCTCATCTCACAACCTAACCCTACCTCACCACCTAAACCTTACACACTTAATTATTTATTAATTACCTTATAATTAATAAATCCACATCTCTACCACCCCACCTCACCACCGCCACCTCACCATGACCTAGCCCTAACCCTAAACTAACCTAATTAAGACCTATAACTTGGTCCAGACCCACACCCATGACTCATCACCCCTCACCCACACCAAAATGAACCTAATAATGACTTGACCAAGCCCACAACTGACCCCTCGGGAGAAAAGGAGGGAAAGTTGGCTATTTTACTAAAAATAGCCAACTTTGACCTAACCGACATCGGTCCCTACTCGACCGTCGGTTAGGTAACCACCATCGGTTCCCTGTAAATGACCTCCCCCAACCAAAACCAAAGGATCCAAATTCATTTGCAAGGATCCGAATTCATTTGCAAGAGAGAGACAAGTGAGAGAGAGAGAAGAGGTTGCAGAGAGGAGTATTGAGCCCAAGACTGTAACTGAGCAACTAGATCACTGTCACACTCATCCAAACATTGGGAGAGTCGGAGGATAGCTTCATCAGCTCACTTCCGATTGCGGATCATCCCAACTGAGCCTTGCCTTCGCCACTGCATTCCTTGGACCTGCATCCACATCAAAAACTAGTAAGTAGTCTCTTTTATTACCTTGTATGCTTCTAGACACTACTTTGTGAACTTTTGATTCATAGTGATTATAAGCTCACTCCTGGATCTACCACCCGCACCCTGCACCTAACCTTCATTCATCCATCTCTATATTGCCCCAAAGACAACTTTCTCACTCTCTGAGTCTTCTCTATCACCCTACTACTCCCCTCAACCATCTACCAACCTTCTAAACCCCATAACCACCTTACAACCAACCTCCATTTAAAATCCCCTAAATCACTGCCCCTACCGATATCGGTTATCCCCTACTGGTATCGGTTTTATAACCGCGATCGGTTATCCAATGACCATCATCAGTCACTGTGACTTATACCAAAAACCAACCTTTCACCTATTTACCTCCAAACAATCTCATATCCAGCCTTGTCTATCCCTGTAACTTGATCTAAACGTATCAATAACCAGTGACCAAACAAACAACATGACATTTTATTATTGGTAGTTTAGTCTCTATTGCTTTTAGTAACGAGGTACCTAAATCATGATTTTGCAATAGCTTCTTTATTATCATTTGCATTAATTTGTATTAAAAGGGAACTGACCACCTTCGAAAGGAAGTCTAATATTTCCTGGGCCCAAGGTAGTTCCCTCACTTATTGTTTAACGAAAATCTGGTGGTCTTGCATTCTTATTTACAGGTAGTCCTTCCCAGAAAAAAAGGAGCTCTTCACAATCGGTCAATCTCTCTATGGTACGCACACACCTTCCCAACACTCAACAGCCCTATTCCTCCTAGCCCTAACCCTTATCTATTTCTCAAGAGAATGAAAAGATAGAAATAACAATAGACTCATTGTCTGACATTGAATGACATTGATAGAATGTGTGTCATTGTTGATAATATATATATGTAAGAATGGAAGGAAAGAGGGAGCCTTGCCATCACGCCGATAGGTCGAGGTCCCGTGGAAACAATGTTTAAGAAAAAAATGTTAGGAGGAATAGATTATGGATCCATAGACTTCACAGTGAAGGTGGTGAGGTAGGTGAATGGGATGGAGAAGGTTTACCTTCCTAAATGAGTTTGACTCTAGCCTTCTTTGAAGGTGGTTCAGAAATCCAATACCACTATGGTTTTTGTGCTTATGGGTGGTGTAAGGAATGATGGTATGAAGGCCTTATTCATAGAGGCCAAAGACAAAACCCTTCCACACACAAAAGTGAAGGAAGGTGTGGGAGAAATGGTGATTGGTGAGACAAAGGGAGATCGGATGAAAATGGTTGAGTTTGGGAAGGTGGATTAGGTGAGTAGGTTTAAATATCAAGTCCCCCATATGTTAGGTTAGTGTGAAGGTGGGGAGAACCATAGGGAATAACTTTTCCTACTTGGTGATTATAGTGTGGGTGTTAATGTAATTTTTCATACTCCTAAGGAGTAAGGAATGTGTCAATTTAGGCGGTACTCCCCGCAGTGAGGCATCAAAACACCTTCTAAGGATCGTAATTGGTATGTTTGTAGCTAGAATAAATGAATCACCTGGATAGTTGTGAAGAAGAAGCATCATATGTTGGGAAGGTAGGTGGGTTAGTTGATGGGCCACGAGAAGTGGTAGATGTTGTGGGAATAGAGGAGTTTGATGTGGAATATGTAATGGAAGGAATAGTGGATGAGGTAGTGGTGGAAGAAGATGCAAAGAGTTGTAGTATATGCCTTAACTAGTATAAGAACATATTTAGGTTGATAGATCATGTTGCAAGTTTTGAAGGGTGAAGGACCTTCCAGGATAGTGTCGTTATGCCCTTTATGTTTAAATTTTAAACAATGATGTAACATTGAAGGAACACAACCCATGGTACAAATCTAGGATCGACAAGCAAAAAAATTTATTTAAATTCTCCTTATAAGACATAGAATAACTCTAGAATGGTATGTGGGCCCACGTGAATGTTGAGAATGATGGTACCGAGGGTGGAAGTTATGGCATCATAAAATGAACAAAACTTAATTGAGTTATTATGCATACAATTGGCATGGATGTGCGTTTTCTATATGCATGGGAGGAAATGATGTTGATATTAACACCTCCATTAATCATAACATGTCGAATGCATATATTATTAATGTAAAAAATATAAAGAGTGTTGGGTCAAGATCATCCGATTAGACAGTGCAATATCTTCATTAGAAAAATTAGAGTAGAGACTTGGTGAGTGGTAGTGGGAGTAGAAGATAGAGGAAAAGTGGTGAGAGTGATAGCCACATGATGAGGAGTGATAATAGCGGAAAAGGTGTGGGGTCATCAGTAGTCACTTAATAGATTACAAGACCTCAATGAGGGCATGTTGATGAGACTCGAGATTTGGATGAGGTCATACAAATACATTTTATAAGGTGACCGGTGAAATTATTTTATCATGGTACAATGTGTGACTCCATCGAAATGGGATATGCATGTCCACAAATGGTGATTTTGGATGAAGACATAGATGGAATGGTGGGTAAAGGTGTAGTAGATAAGGTGGTTTTCTTATCTTTACCTCTTTCCTTATGAGCTCGAGTGACAACTTGAACCATATTAATTTGAGGTGAAGAAGAAGGTATATCCTGAAAGGTGTGGCAACATGACGGGAAAATGAATGTTGAAGGAAAAGAGTCATATGTAAGGATTATGGCGTATTGGAAATTTGGTGGAGGTTTGGCTAGCTCTCTTATATATACCATCTTGATATCAAAGGTTAGAGGAGGGTAAAAGGGAAGTGGAGGTGGAGATGGAGGTTGGTGACTAGGTATGGGATAAGGCTATGTGGTGATTGGACAAAGGTGGAATATGGTCCTCTTCTAAAATATCATCATCATCAAATTTATCTTCAAGAGGACATAGTTTGAGAAGAATATTCTTAAGAAATTTATAGTTTTCTACATCATGCCCCGGCACATGATGGTAAGCGTAAATTTAGCTATCATCAAACCCTTCTCGCTTTAGGTTTTAGTGAGTTGTTAGGTTGAAACAAAGGATAATGTGATGTGTAGTGCCCACATTTTTATAGCTCCAATTATCTATTGGTTCCTTTATGCATAGACATGTTTTGATTGAGACTCTGATAGATTTTGGACATTTGATATGTTATCTTATCCTCATGGACATTATGGTATTTTGGGTGTGTAGCGCTAATTGGACTAGATTCGTATATTGATATATTTCTTGTGATGTTGATGACAATAACGAGGGGTAATACATGATAGTGATATTCATTGGTTAGATGTTGTTTATTCTCGGGTCAATTTGATTAATGATATAGTTTCCTGGATTTAATAATGGTAATCTCATGCTAGCCTTAAGTGTATGTTGTAATTTTATCTGTGGATGATTCATGGCAAACTATGTGTATAATTGTATGCATTGAACTATCAATTGTATAATAATGTTAGGACATTATAAGTTTGATTGAATTTGTGATGTATAGATGATGTTCATTATATTGGATGAGATATAGTTAATGTGTGCAATGAGTGTGCAGTGACAAGTATAGGGGAGCATGGGTTTCGTGGTGGCTACGCAATTGTGCACGATCGGACCACGTGCTGAGTCCTAACCATACTAAATGTTTGAGGCCTTATAATAGGTGTATTAATTGGGCACCATGGTTGAACCCTCAATTGTAATGTATTTGTCTTGTAAAATTAATTATGTTTAGGTGTGTTTTATTAAATAAAGTAGTTTAGGGGTTTAATGATCTCATCCTAATTTAAGTGATGGTTTTGGGTAAGTGTGTGTGTGTTGGTGAAGGGATTGGGGACCACATGTGAACCTTGGGTGGACCCCACACCTCTACCCTTGTGCCCAAGCATGCCAAACCTGAAATTGAGTTATTTTAGGCATTTTTAGGGACCCTTTTGAGTTTGGGACTTCCCTTAGCATGAAAATGGGCCCTTGAACCCTACCTATTAGGTAGGGGAATTATTTCCAAGGTTTGGAGGAGTTTCCCTCCCATTTTTCCCTCCTTAGTCAACATCCATGTAACATGGTTGGTTTGTGTGTAATTGTTAAAAGTTGCTCCACTTTGTTTTATTTTCATTTTTAGTATTTTGGGTGATAAGGGCTAAAAGGTGAGTTTACTTTTACTTTTTAGGTTTTTGTAATCTTTCACTCATGAGAGGAGAGGGGGGTGATACTTGTCACCTTCCCATTGGTGAGGAAACTTTTGAGTTCCTCTTCTTATTCTTCCTCATGTCGAAGGAAGGGGTCTTCTTTGCTCATTTTTTTAGGAGAACTTGGAGAATTTTGGGGCTTAGAAGTTTGCTTGGAAAAAGGAAAAATCTTAGAGTCTTGGAAAGAATTGTAGAGGTAGGATTATTAATCCTTTTCTTTCCTAGTTATGCCTATCTTGTTAACTATGCATTGTCAATAAAATGATGTCTCAGTGAAATGGTGTGTTCTAAAGTGGTATCATGAATGTAGTTTTTTTTTTTGTTACCTTGTTGTTTTCTTTCCACCATCTTTTGATTGATGGTTTTGGAGAATGTAGGGGAAGAGAGTGTGATTTCCTCTCAAACCTTATGGTTGTTGGTCAAGCCATGAAGGTCCCTTCTCATCCCCTCATATGGTTTGAGGTGAGAGAAATGTTCATATGGCTTGAACCTTTCCCCATTCTTGGTGAGGAAACTCTTTTGGATTTGAAAATCCTCCCAAGAAGGATTTCTATGACATAAAGGAGGAATAAGGAGGATGAATACTTAGGAGGAATAAGTTGTTTTGTAAACATGCTTTTGTTGGTGTTCCTATGGTGGGACACCTTTGATTTGGGCATCATTTTTCTTCTCTTCCCCTTTGTGAGGTTTACCTTGTTCTCCGATGTTGTTTTACCATGTGTAGTTTGTCTAAGTGTTAAATTGTCCTATGTATTTCTTGTTGTGTTTTATCCCCATTATACTTGTGCACATTGTGGAAGTTTGTTCCTCTCTCCCATGGGCTTGAGGGAGGCTAGCATGGATTCTAACCATGGAAAGGCATGTGATGATGCCTATTGGTTGGGTGGTAAACAAGCCTTGTCTCTTATTTCAGCATCCTTGGAAGAACACTCAAGTTTGGAGATAGTTGGAGCCTCTTGCCATCTTGGTCCTCTTGGTCATCTTCATCTTTTGAGGACATTACTTTCATTTTATCTCTTCAAATGTGGCTTTGTGAAGCTTTACCTTCTTGTAAATACCTATTTTTGTACTCTGATGCTACTTGTAAACTTTAGTCATTGCTAAGGAAGTTTTCCCTTCATTATTGCAAGAATCTTGTAAACAAAAAAAAAAGAAAGGAAAGATTACCATATTGAAATCATGAGTTTTCTTTTAGTTTACATGTCATCTTTTGAAGGTCTTGTTGTTTATAAATCTACAAAGTATGGTCATGCATTGTACATTAAATCTGTAATTTTTAGTTGTGTCTACTTTTCAAGTTTTGTATAAAAAATCTATGAAATGGCATATGTACATGTGTATTATATGTATATAAATATGAAATTTACAAGCTAAACATTCTTTTAAATCTAAATTTTTTTATGGCATTACATTTTGGTATCAGAGCCATGGTTCAAACACACGGACTCTTTGGGTAATTTCTGTTTTAGTTATCTTATTGCTTTGTTAAAATAATAATAATAATAAATAATTTTTGTAACTTTTTTTTTTTTGAAGGAAAGTTAGTGTTATAGAGTTGTAGGATTTATTGAAATGATTCTATTAGCTGATTTATAATAGTTTATCTTGCAGTTTGGTAGTATTAAACAAGGAAATGAAATCAGATTATATATATATACATTTTTATGTTCCTAACTTATGACTATATTTTTCCTAGAATAAACAAAATATATATATATATACCGATTTAGTTACAGAACAAATATTATACATATTATATAATATATATAATATATACTATATATTATGTAATATATATTATATATTATATATTTTATATATATATATATATATATATATATATATATTTTACATACTAAATAATATATATGGATTCAAAAATGTATATATATATATATATATATATGGTTGTTTTTATATTAAAAGTAAATAAAATAAAATAAAACAAAAAAATTATATAAAAATTTTTTTTTTTGGGGGCGAGGACCCCCAATCCCCCGACACACAGTTTTCCCGAACCCCCCCATTCCCCCACACACGCATCTACACCCCCTCACCCATCGCAGATCCCCTTTGCCTCTCCCCCAAGGTGACCCGTTGTTCCCCTTTCATGCATGGCCCTCCCTATACCACCCCGTGCTTGCACCTTCCTCCGCCGTGCCCCTAAGCGCATTACCTCCCCATGCCAGCCACCCTCCTTCTTAGCATAGCCGTTGTCCCACCCCTCAGGGCCATCTCCCCAAACCCCCACCACTTTCAAGACTTCCTTCCTCCAAAAAAATGTGGCCGACGCTTTGGGGTTTTTTAAAATATATATATATATATATATATGGATTAAACAAAAATACATGTTTATCTTCATTGTATGAATCTTCAAACAATACAATGCAAAATCAATAAAACTTCATAGCTCCTCCACCTGCAATGACAAAGAAAACAAAACAAGAGAAATAGAAAGGAAGAAGAAACAAAATGACAACCCTTCCATCCTTGCAAGAGGATGGACTCATTTTTTCGTAGCTGATCACATAGCTTTGAGGGACCATTTAGAGATACATGACCCCTTTCACCTATTAGACCACATCGTCAGGATCGAGACATAGGCAGTGTGATTCGAGACCTTCTTCACCTTTAGCCACCTACTTTTACTAGTTCAACAGATGGCTTTGGGTAGAGTCCTGCCTCTTTAGCCTAGATAGATGCTTTGGCTTGCACTCTCATGAAAGTAATTTCAAAGCCAAGTTCGTCATACACCTCCTTTGAGATGTAGCAGGCATTTTGTGGAGGAATGAGAGCAAAACTTCCATTTGACTTGAGATACAGTGACTTGGGAGTTATTCGAGGAGTGGTTTAGAGCCCAGTATATGTCAAAGCATTTTGTGTAGAAGAGGATCGATGAATTTCATGACTTATGACAGGGGCTCGACATAGTGGTGCAATATGAGAGTAGGTTCTTAGACCTCTTAGTGATGCAAACTATCTACAAGATGAGAAATTATAGGTAAATAGGTTCATTCGGGGCCCGAATGTAGATATAGCAGAGTTGTTAGGATGTTATCTCCTCTCATTCTTGAGAAGGCCTATTTGGCCGAGGAGAATAGGACCAAGGTGCAAGAACATCGAGATAGAAACAAGAGAAAGTTCCAAGATAGGATATAGGTCTTTTAGAGTCGGAGGGCATGGGGTGCAACACCACCCCCTAGAGGAGGATTCTAGTCTTCTCCAAAGAACATCGAGAGCTCCACCGCACCCACCGCAATGACATAGCATGTCACGGACATCAACATCGAGGGGTAGGTAGACTCGAGTGTTTAGCGAGGTAGATCTAGAGGTGGTTTTGGTGGATCTAGGGATAGGAGGCTAGGTACTCATCACTCATAGCTAACCTACTCGTAAAAGTATACTAGGGTTGGAATGGCGAGTTCGGTTGCCAAAGTATAGGAGGGACCCCATCTTAGAGGTGTATAGGAGGATGTTTTATTTATGGGGCTCTAGACCATTATGTGCATATGTGTATGCACAAGCCCACTACTATGGATATGCAAAGAGATCCTAGATCCAAGAAGACGATGGGTGACATGGGACACGCCCATCGTGTATATGCAGTGGTTGACAACCACCAGGTTGAGCATTAGGCCATAGTCATTGAGATAATAGGTACTATCAGGGGTATTTCTATCTCAAGGTACTTTTTGATTTAGGTGCTTTAGATTATTTTGTATCTCCTTCCTTAGAGACCGGTGTGGGCTAGTGGTGGCTAGGCAACCAAATAGTTGGCAGTTTAGTTTGCCTCTAGGGCTAACATCATCATAGACTCATATGTGGAGAGTTGTGTACTTGATTTAGGAGTCTTCTCCACTACACTTGACCTCTCGAGTTATTCCTTTAGGATCCTATCAGGTAGTGTTGGGTATGGATTGGCTCGAGGCTCATCGAGCCAAGGTGGATTGCGAAAAAGGTCATTAAGTGTCAGGATGATCTTGGCAAGTGTAGTTGTGATTTCAGGGATGCAGAGACCTATTTCCTTACATATGATCTCAGCTAAGCAACTCAAGCAGAGCATGCATAAGGGTTGCTAGTTTTTACTATCACTATCGGTGATCATTTAGACAAGACTCTAGAGCATTCACCCCTTGATGATCACGTAGTTTTGAGGAGTATACGAGATGTGTTTCAGAGAGATTCCGTGTTTACCCCTAGTAGGGAGGTGGATTTCACCATTGACTTAGTGCCCGGCCCACCACCAATTTCTAGAGAACCCTATCAAATGATGACTCCAGAGCTTCATGAGCTCAATATTTAGTTAGAGGATTTGTTAGAGAAGGGTCTCATTCAACCTAGTGTATCTCCTTGGGGAGTGCTAGTCATATTTGTGAAGAAGAATGATGGTTCTCTTAGGCTTTGTGTAGACTTCAGATAGCTCAACAAAGTCACAATAAAGAACCGTTATCCACTCTTCAAGATTGATGACTTGTTTGATCGGATACGAGGAGTTAGAGTGTTCTCCAAAATCGATATCAAGTCGTGTATCATCGGTTGTGTATATTAGATGCGAGATATTCATAAGACAACTTTTCACACTTGTTATGGGCATTATGAGTTCACTTTGTTGTCCCCTTTGGTTTGACCAATGCCCCAAATGTCTTCATGAGCCTCATGAATGGAGTATTCGTGGACCTTCCTAGATCGCTTTGTCATAGTGTTCCTCGATGATATTTTGATATATTCTCGATCCGATGAGGAACATGAGGAGCATTTGAGACAGTGCTTTAAATTTTGATAGAGAAGAAGTTGTTTGGGAACTTGGAAAAATGTAGTTTCTTTCGACAGTAGATTCGATTACTTGGGGCACATTATTTTAGGAAAGGGTATCTCTCAGTAGATCCCTCGAAGATTCACGCTATCATGGATTGGCGATCACCCACATCAGTCACTGAGGTGAGGAGCTTCATGGGTTTAGCAGGGTATTACCGTAGGTTTGTGTAGGACTTTTCTAGGATTGTTCACCCTATTACCTCCCTTCGAGGAAAGGGAAGAAGTTCAACTAGTCGAGAAGTGTGAGTATGCCTTTCAATTGCTTAAGGAAAGGTTAACCTTGCACCTATCTTAGTAGTTCCAGGACCCGATAGAGGATTTTTTTGTTTGCACTGATGCATCACTAGAGGGTTTAGGAGCAGTTCTTATGCAAGAGCATCGGGTGATTTCCTTTGAGTCACGTAAGCTCAAAGACTATGAGCTTAACTATCCTACTCATGACTTTGAGATTACAGTAGTTGTTCATGCACTTGTGATTTGGTGACATTTCCTTTTCGGTAGAACTTTCATCTTGAGGATAGATCATTGTAGCTTATAGCATATCTTCTCTCACCGAACCTCAATGCTCACCAATGGCATTGGATGGAGTTCCTTTGTGAGTATGACATGGAGGTACACTATATCAAAGGAAAGGAAAATTTTGTTGCAGATGCACTTAGTAGGTGACAACATGTGCTTGCTTCATCGACACCGCAGTCAGATTTGAGAGGCAGGATACTTGAGCATCTTCTAGAGGATAGGTTTTATGAGGGTGCTAAGTAGATGTTGGATTCTCAGGGTTCTTTTAAGGACAGATATTTAGGATGCATGTTAGAGTCTTATGGTTTTATTTGATTCCATAGGTGCATTTATGTGTTTAAGGTAGGCATTATACATAGTTTCATTCTTCCGAGGCTCATCAAGCCCCATACGCAGCACATCCGTAAGTGAAGAAGATGTATGCCGATTTGAGAGAGTTATATTATTGGCCGGGTCTTTTTCGAACATAGCATATTTTGTGGCACATTATCTTAAGTGTCGAGAGTCAAGGTAGAGAATTCTCATCCCGTAGGAATATTATACCCTCATGACATTACCAAGTGGAAATGGGATGTGATCTCTATGGATTTCATAGTAAGACTCCCTATGTCCTCTTATCGTCATGATGCCATTATGGTCACTTTGTGGATAAGATGACCAAGGTTGCACATTTATCGCCAACCAAGGTCACCTATAATATATAGGCCATTGTCAAAGTGTTTATAGAGGACATTGTTACATTGCATGGGATCCCGAAGACGATCATCAATGACAGAGAGATACCATCTACAAATTAGTTTTACGGACTTATTTTTAGGATGCTTTGGGTACACAGATTAATTTCAGTTTAGCATATCATCTAGAAACAGATGGGCAAACAAAGAGAGTTAATTAGGTTCTTGAGGACATGTTGAGGATATATGTGATGGACCAGCAAAAGAAGTGGGAAGTTTTGTTACAAATCAGCAGCACCCCTGGATGCAAATCAAGGTTCTGAATTGATGTTTTAGGCATCCAGTGTGATTGCACAACATGGAAACCTCTCTCCAAGTGTGGGACTTGTGAAAATGAGAGAGGAATCTCCAGATTAGAGGCTGGTTCCTCAAACTCCTCTGATTTAGATCTATATTTTGCACAACTACAGAGGTTCAGATCCTAATCCTACTCTAAATTGCAAGGGGACAGGGATAGAAATGCAAAAATTGAAACTAACTAATGATGGTGATGCACCAAAGGAGTGGTGAAACATTTTTTGCCATGTAAATAGACACAAATTCATGAAATGCAACAAGGGAAAACATACACAAGCTGATAGATGTAATTAGGGGTCTTAAAATGAAGTAAAACAATACAAACAGAGGACTGAAAGCATTCACAGAGTTTACACTGTCATTTCCATGTAAAATCTCTTGCATTCCACCCTCAAAGAGGTATAAACCTACTACAATACTTGAAAAAGGTCTGATTCTTGCAACAATCACTTGCTAGAGGTGAAATAAGAAGTTTTCTATGCCAAAAAGTGTTCAACCATGAAGAAATGAGCCAAATCTGGCTTTTACAGTACATGGGTCGAGCCCAGGAGAGAGAAAATATGAAAAACACATGGGAGCCATCCCTCAATGAATGAAAGTACATTAAAACAACATGGAGGTCCTTACAAACCCATGCTCGACATTTTTACCATACTGGAGAAGAATACGACCCATTTTGTATTAAATTTGGTTGTTGAAATGTCATTTCTGGCCATGGACACATACCAGAAGTGTTTTTGAATTTTCTCTCTCCAAACTAAACCAAAATTTAAAAATGACCATAGAATCATGTAGATAATTTCATAAGCTTTCCGTTGATATAAATAAATTGCAAATTTGAGCTCTGGATCGAAAGTTATGCTCGTTTGAAGATTTAGGGCAAAAACGGGCCAAAAACGGATCAGGGAAAAAATTCGAATTTTACCTTTTTTTTTGTCTTTGGAAAATTTTTCAAAAAAATCCCGTGCTCTGCTGGTTGGATGCCACATGTCAGCTTCTGATTCGCCACTGGAATTCTCTCTCCTTCCTCTCGCAGGTTTTCCTTTGAAAATTTTACCTTTTTATACTTTGGGAAAATTTCCCGATTTTCCCCCGCCCCGCCACTTGTGGACACGTGGCATGATTTGGTTGGTCGACAGGGGCGCGGGCTCATCCTTTGCCTTTGAATTTTTGACCGAAACTTTTTCCAAATTTCCTAAGTCCTCCCCGAGCTCCGAACTCCCCTTCCCCTTAGGACACGTGTCCTGTGTCTATTGGCTCGGGCCCTCTGTTCCATTTTCCCCTTTGAAACTTTTACCGACCACTTAGCAACTTTTTTCCTTTCTCCCCACGCCGTGAGCTCCTGCCACTTGTGCCACCTATCATGCCCCTATTGGCTGTGGGAAAATCCTTCCAAAATTTTCCTTTGAAAACTCGGCAAAATGCTTAGTATTTTCATTTTCTCCTCTTGGTTCGGGCTCCATTGGACACGTGGCCCATTTTCATTGGGCGCGGGCTACGCGGGACAAATGTTGCATTTGAAAATTTTACCAAAACTTAGAAAAAATTTCAATTTTAACCTCGATGCCCGCGACCCTCCTTGGCCACGTGGCGAGTTCCTATTGGCCGCGGGCCAAAATTCAAAATTTTTCCTGCTCAAACACTTAGCCAATTTTTTCACTATGCCTCCCCTTGTGACACGTGTCACACTGTGATTGGTCCGCGGGCCCCGCGGGCAAAATTTTCCATTTGAACCTTCGACCCAAACTTGGAAAATTTTCCAAGTTCACCTCCGACCTCCGAACTCCTTGCCACGTGGTAGCTTCCTATTGGCTGCGGGCCTCCAATGGGAAAATTTCCCACAAAAACTCTGTTGAGCCATAACTTGAAAAATATGAGGAGTTAGGAGGCAAACTTTACCTTTCTGGAAAGTTGAGAGAGAGCTCTATCTGATGGTGCCATCTCCAAAAAGATTTGAGTGCCTAAAAATCAAAAAATGAAGACTGAGGCACAAGAGAGGTAGGAACACAAGGAGTTAGCCACAAAAATGAGCAGGGGCACATTTTGGATAACAATTTTGGTGACTCAGAGGGGTCATCTACCTGCTAGATGAAAGTACCAATTGCTGAAGCAGTCCATTGGGCATGGAGTCATCAAATTTTCTATTTGGAACCCCAACCTGACTTAGAATGTTGCAAGGAGGAAGATGGAATATCACTTGATGGAAGCAAGGACTGCAAAACATCTCCATGGACAGCAAGTTGTGCCAAAGCACTTAGGGGAAACAAAACTAACCTACAAGAAACAATGTGCAAAGCACTTGGAGGAATGAAAATCTAATCTAATATTTACAAGGTGGAGAATTTCCCTCTAGAAGCAATGCTTGAGATAGATTCCATTGACTGGAATCTGCAGTTCTTCACCATCCAATGAGGCCAATTGGAAAGCATTGTTGTTCTTGCACTTCGTGACCATGTATGGGCCACTCCAAATGGCATCAAATTTTGAATGCCTTCCTGTTTTTCTCTATCCACATCCCATTTCAACACTAGATCTCCAACTTGAAAAGATTTATCCTTGGCCTTCCTATCAAAGGTCTTCTTGATCAAAGCTTGATTCTTCTCCATTGCTTGGGATGCCTCATTTCTAATCTCTTGTAGCTCCATCAACTCTGCATATCTCACTTCCATGGGCCCAAACTCTAGCAACTCTAACTGCTTCATGAGTTCCAATGTTGGCAACTCAAGTGACATGGGAAACATTGCCTCTCTTCCATAAACAAGC
Organism: Taxus wallichiana var. yunnanensis; assembly: GCA_018340775.1. NCBI lineage: Eukaryota > Viridiplantae > Streptophyta > Pinopsida > Cupressales > Taxaceae > Taxus > Taxus wallichiana. The sequence continues at coordinate 419,991,605 of CM031233.1, forward strand.
TTGAATGGAGAGTTACTGTGGATCTCTTGGGAGTTATCCTATCAGCCCATCGAGGCTGATTTCAGTTTGGTATGCCAAGACCTCTGGATTCTCATCAAGAGTCCTCCTAATGATCCTCAACAAGTTCTTGTTTGTAGACTCGACCCACCATTACCTTGAGGGTAATAGTTTGATGAAGTACTTAGGTAGATCCCGTTCTTGACAGCCCACTCAGTCACCTTGGATCCAATGAATGCCAATGCATTATCTGAGATTATTGTAGTAGGTATACCAAATCTGGTTGCTATCCCCTCATAAAAGTCTAAGATGCTGGACTCATTTTCTTCTTTGAGTGCTACTGCTTCAGTCCACTTGGTGAAGTAGTCCGTGGCTATCAAAATCCATTTGTGCCCTTGACTTGAATTGGGATTAATGACTCCAATGAAGTCCAAACCCCATTGCATGAATGGCTGGTCAACTGAGATTGGATGTAATGGAAGGGCAGCAAGTCTCTCTTTTCCTGTGAAGAATGCACAATTCTTACACCTCTTGATCCATGCATAGCAATCACTGAAAAATTTAGGCCAATAATAACCAGCCTTCATGATTTTTAGAGCTATCACTCTCGGTGCAAAATGACCACCAGCTGATCCACCATGGAACTCTTCCAACACCCTATGAATCTGATTTGTGCTAATGCATCTCAAAGAAAGACTCCATTCACATCTTTCTTGAACAAAACTCCATCAACAATGGCATATGGGATAGCCTACAATCTGAAGTGTCTTCTTTGGGTCTTGTTCATCTCCGAAGGGCATAGGCATGTGCTTAGGAAGTGCATTATACCTTGGGTCCAGCAAGGAGTGGGGGCAGCATTCTTTTTTCTTCTTGAGTGCCACATGGCTCATGGCTGTCTTGAACTGTCAAAACAGCCTCTCCTTCATTGCATGCTTCTTTTTGCTTCCCCAAAACTAGCTTCTCACACAATCCTTTTCCTCTTACCAGCTTGGTGATTTTGATCTCAATGTCATACTCCATGACACGGGTGATCCAACCTACTTTTTTCTCCTTCAAATCTTTGTTGAGGAGGAATCCTTAACTTGACATGTGAGACCAGCAACTGGACCTTGTTGTTTGAGACTAAATGCTTGAATTTCTTCAAGCTTCGATTCTTGCCAAAGACATTCTTCTCAATAAAAGAATACCTCACCTCATAGTCATATAGGCTCTGGCTAAGGAAAGCAATTGGCTGCTCATCGTTGTCCTTGTTCTACTTTGTACCAAAATGGCGAAATAGTATCATTACCTCCAAATCATAGAGGATGAAATCCTTGGAGAAATCTAGGTTGATGAGAGTTGGTGCTTGAGAGATAGCTTCTTTAATTGCTTCAAAACTCTCCTTGCCTTCTGCTATCCACTTGAAAGCCATGCTCTTCTTTAACATTTTGGTGATGGGCTTGAAAAGGGCTGCAAAATCTGGGACAAACCTCCGGACAAAGTTTATTCTCCCCAAGAAACTCTAAAGGGCCTTCTTGTGGCTTGGCAATGGTAGTGCTCTTATGGCTTCAACCCTCTCTGGATCAATTGCTAATCCTTCTTTGGAGACAATATGGCCAAGGAGCTTTCCTTCACGTGTAAGAAAGATACACTTCTTAGGATAAAAAGACACTCCAAATCTCCCGCACCTCGTGAAGACTTATCTCAAATGAGAGAGGTGGTCTCTGCATTCTTAGAAAAAATAGTGATATCATCAAGGTAAATCAGCACCATGTTATTAATCAAACCTTTGAACGCCATGTCCATTGCTCTTTGTAAAGTAGCACCAGCGTTGGACATCCCAAATGGCATTTTCTTGTATGCATAAGTTCCCCATTTGGTTGTTAAGGCTATCTTGAACTGGTCTTCTTCCTTCACCATAATCTGATTGTAGCCTGAGTAGCCATCAAGTAGTGAAAACCTCTCGAGCCAGCCACAACTTGCAATATTTGCTCCATGGAAGGGAGTGGGTAATGGTCCTTGAGAAATGCTCTATTCAATTCTCTAAAGTCAACACACAATCTGATCTCTCCACTCTTCTTTCTGACTGGAACCAAGTTGGCAACCCAACTAGAATGCTTGATTGGGAATATGATCATTGACTCAATCATCTTTTCAATTCTTTCCTCATGAGAGGCTCCATATGTGGAATTACTGGTCTTTGTTTACTGCCCATAGGCTTAGTATTTGGACCCAATTCAATGGTATGCTTTGAGCTAAGTTGGGATTGAAACCTTTCAAGTCTTCATAGCTCCAAGAAACACATCGAGAACTCTTGACACATCGGTATGAACTCATACCTTTCTTGTTCGGTTGTCATCTTTCCAATTTTTAATGGTTTGTTCTCTTCCACCAAGATGGATACCGAATCTTCTCTCTTGACTGAATGTTTGCTTTCTCTTGCTAAACTGATCATTGGGATTAAAAATGGACTCCAAAGTGATAAGTCCCTTGGGAAGATTGTTAGTTCTCAATTTGTACCACTTGGTCACCATATTGCTGTTCCAGCTTTTTCTTGATTCTTAGCCGAGAACTCAGCTTCTTCTTGCAAGAAATGGATGATTTGCTGGTCATTCTCAGATACTTGCCAAATGACATTGTTATCCGGCACCGAAGGCCTCACAATCACATGGATTTTTGGCTGTACCTTTTCTTTTGAATGCTTTTCACAATGTCAAAGTCTGCCTCCTACTGCTGTAAGCCTATTAAGACTTGATTCTCTTTCCTAGGAATGGATTTGATACCAAAACCCTCAAAATCTTCCATGAGGTTCCATACCCTGTTCTTGTAGCACTTGAGTAGATCATTCTTGGCAGCATGCTGTCCCTTGACCTAATTTACAATCAATTCACTGTCACCAAAGACTTGCAAGTTCTTTATTTTCTTCTTGATTGCCCAATGCATCCCTTGCACCAAGGCTTCATATTCAGCAGTGTTATTGGAGCATGTAAATTGAAATCTAAAAGCTGAATAGTACTTTACTCCTTGAGGTGAAACAAGCATAGCTCCACCTCCTGCACCTTATCTACTCCTTGATCCATCAAAAAACAGCTGCCATACCTCATTGTCATCCTTATGGTTTGGCTTGGTGATGCTAGGAATAGGCTGATTTTCTTCATGTATACAATAGACCCCTAGCTCAGATTCTTCTACTTCTTGATAAGGATCAAAAGCATGTACCTTGTTTTCCCATTCATCGAGAGTTAGATCCGGGATGCTCCCAACCTTGGTGTCAGCTTCATCAGTGCTTGGGTGATCTTATTGATCAAATGCTGAGCAATTGGCATTAATCTGACTTGGAGTGTAAGGGTCAACGTGGAAGTTTGTAATAGGTTCAAACTTGACTGTAGCTTTGGTTCCATACCTCATTAAAAAAGCATGTGTGACCAATTAGCAGACAAATATCCTCCAATCTTGGCTGTGAAGTCCTTGACAAGAAAAGGGCAAAGAGTGGTGGAAGGTCTATGACTGATACATCTTGTAAACAACAACATTTGGACATGCATAAAAGGTAAGACTCAAGTTTTTAATCACTCCAACTGTTGCTACTACTGTCCCATCTAGCTGCACTACCCCTTTGGATATTGTTTCATACTGGAGCCCTAGCTGATCAACTATTTGTTTAGGCATCACTGAGCTACTTGCCCCAGAGTCTATCATGCAATTGTGCACTAGCTGATTTCCAATGATTAATGAAACATAGAAGGGAGAGGGCTTCAACATTTTACCTTGCTTGTCCTCCATAATTCCCCTCAGGCTGGGCAGCATTTGTAAGCACTTTGTCTTGCATCTGAACTTGCTGATTCGAAGTTGGCCAGTCCTTCATGGAAGCTTGTAGCAAATCTCTTTGGCCTGGGATAGACAGGGATTCCCACATTGATATATTAACATTTGTCTTCTTCATCTGATCAATGATACTGAATGGTGATGAAGGATCTCTTTGCTATCCCTTTGTTTGCACATTCACTCCTTACACATGGGCAGCAACAACTGGTATTTGAGTTGGCCTAGGAGCTGTTCTTGGCTGTCCTTGTGCATTTACAACTGGATTTTGTTTGCCAACCATTTGTGGAGCCATAGAGGGTTGGAGATTAGTTGGAGCTAATGGCTGTTCTTCACCCAAATTCCTTCTTTTTGACCTTGTGTTGGCTGCCACACCTTGAGAGACCATTTGATTCATGCCACAAAAATCCTCTGCTTGCCAATTTACCAACGTGGTGTCATTTGGAGCTGATTGTTGTTGGAATGTTTCTTGTTGTTGGTTGTTTCCTTGACTTCCCTCACCCTCCATGCCAGTAGTTGTCACCATTAATGCTTGATTCAAAGCACCATTGAAGCACATGGATTGGTTATGAGGTTCATTGCATGGAAAGCACCAATCATACTCCTGAGCAATGTTGTTTTGTGTTGGCACTAATGCCTTAGAGGCAGATATGGCATTTGGATTATAGGGCTGAAATGGTCTATTGGCAGGAGGCCTTGTTTGATTTATATTTGCAGCTGGATTAGGAGGTCTTTGTGGTTGGTATGGCTGCCTGTTGGGCTGATCTTGGGGTTGGTAAGAAGGTCTAAAACCTTGGGCTTCTTTTCTTTGAGAATGACTAGCTCATTGCCTAGGTTTTACAATTGCTTCATGACTTCTTGAAGCTCATTTGGGTCACTTGGAGATGAAGTAGAAGCTTCATTTGAACTCTCATTTCTAGGAGTGGGAGAAGGAGCCAAATTAGGTGGTTGATTGGTGTTTGGACTCTCTAAACTTGGAAACAATGGCATGGGAGGTCTAGGGGCTAGTTTGCCAGCTTGGATCAAACAATTTTCAGCCCTAATGGCAATGCTATAAGCCATAGGGATAGTTATGGCTCCCATGGACTGAATCAACATAGAAATATCAGAATTTAGAGCTTTGAGATAGTAGAGAAAAGCACCTTCTGCTGCTGGTCTGACTGCCACTAGAATTCTCTCCCAAGTCTTTTGAAATCTGAAGTTGAAATCAATCAGCTGCTCATTGGGAGCTCTCTTGATGGTTGTCAGCTGCTCCAAAAGAGAAAAGTTGTCTCCCTTCTCTCCAAATTGCTCATGAAGTGCTATACATAACTAATTCCAATTTGTGATAGAACCAGCTCCAAGGCTTTTAAACCATTTCAATGCTTTCCCCTTGAATGAAGATGCCAACAATTGTACAGCCACTTGCATCTCATTGATTTCATGAATTACACAAAGATTGGCAATGTCTTTAACATGATCACCTGGAGTAGTCTTATTTTCTCCAGTGAAGTAGGGAATTTTCTTCAAGGCTAAAATTGGAATTGATGTTGTCCATTGAGGGCAAGTGGGCTGCTTCCTGTGAAGTTGACATAGGGGTTGTTTCGTGCCATTCTAATTGGTCTTAAAACTTTTGTTGACTGAATGAAAGGTCTACCAGGTGGAGGAGTTGAGAGAGTTCTGTTTGGTGGAGATGGAGACCTTTGAATCCTTCTTCCTCTTTGCCTTCTTCTTGGAGATAACTGCAGGTATTCAAATAGCACTTCTTCTTCTCCAACTCTTGACCTTGTGGTGATTCTTCTCATGAGTTTTCGGGCTGCCTTTCTTTGAAACCGATTGATTCTTCCCCTTGGAGTTGCCAGATATGCAAATTATAGCTCTTTTCAAGCAAGAAAATTGTAGCAGATGCACATCAACTTTTCTACAATAAAAATGAGACCTCTAAGGTCCCACCAGGCATGCCAAAACTGTTGTTGCAAATCAGCAGCACCCCTGGATGCAAATCAAGGTTTCTAATTGATGTTTTAGGCATCCAGTGTGATTGCACAACATGGAAACCTCTCTCCAAGTGTGGGACTTGTGAAAATGAGAGAGGTATCTCCAGATTAGAGGCTGGTTCCTCCAAAAATTCTGATTTAGATCTATATTTTACACAACTACAGAGGTTCAGATCCTAATCCTACTCTAAATTGCAAGGGGACAGGGATAGAAATGTAAAAATTGAAACTAACTAATGATGGTGATGCACCAAAGGAGTGGTGAAACATTTTTTGCCATGTAAATAGACACAAATTCATGAAATGCAACAAGGGAAAACATACACAAGCTGATATATGTAAATAGGGGTCTTAAAATGAAGTAAAACAATACAGAGGACTCGAAAACATTGACAGAGTTTGCACTATCATTTCCATGTAAAATCTCTTGCATTCCACCCTCAAGGAGGTATAAACCTGCTACAATACTTGAAAAAGGTCTCGATTCTTACAACAATCACTTCTGGAGGTGAAAGAAGAAGTTTTCTATGCCAAAAATGTGTTCAACCATGAAGAAATAAGCCAAATTTGGCTTTTACACTACATGGGTTGAGCGCTGAGAAAAAAACGTTAAACACACATGGGAGCCATCCTCAATGAATGAAACTACATTAAAATAGCATGGATGTCCTTAAAAACCCATCCTCGGACTTCACTTTTCAATCAATTCACCTGTCACCAAAGACTTGCAAGTTCTTTATTTTCTTCTTGATTTCCCAATGCATCCCTTGCACCAAGGATTCATATTCCAGCAGTGTTATTGGAGCATGCAAACTAAAATCTAAAAGATGAATAGTACTTTACTCCTTGAGGTGAAACAAGCATAGCTCCACCTCCTGCACCTTGTCTACTCCTTGATCCATCAAAAACAGCTGCCATACCTCATTGTCATCCTTGTGGTTTGGCTTGGTGATGCTAGGAATAGGCTGATTTTCTTCATGTATACAATAGACCCTAACTCGATTCTTCTACTTCTAGATAAGGATCAAAAGCATGTACCTTGTTTGCCAATTCATCAAGAGTTAGATCCGGGATGCTCCCAACCTTGGTGTCAGCTTCATCAGTGCTTGGGTGATCTTCTTGATCAAATGTTGAGCAATTGGCATTAATCTGACTTGGAGTGTAAGGCTCAATGTGGAAGTTTGCAATAGCTTCCAGACTTGACCTAGCTCAGTAGCTTTGGTTCCATACCTCGTTACAACAACATGTGTGACCAATCAATGACAAATATCCTCCAATCTTGGCCGTGAAGTCCATTAACAAGCAAAGGGCAAAGAGTGGTGGAAGGTCTATGACTAATACATTTGGACATGTATGCAAGGTAAGACTCAAGTTTTTAATCACTCCAACTGTTGCTACTGCTATCACATCTAGCCGCACTACCCCTTTGGATATTGTTTCATACTCGGAGCCCTAGCCGATTAGCTTTATTTATTTAGGCATCACCGAGCTACTTTCCTTTGAGTCTATCATGTAATTGTGCACTAGCTGATTTCCAATGATTAATGAAACATAGAAGGAGGGCTTCAAATTTTACCTCGCTATCCTCCATAATTCCCCTTAGGGGGTAGCATTTGTGTAAGCACTTTGTCTTGAATCAACTTGTGATTCGAAGTTGGCCATCTTCATGGAAGCTTGTAGCAAATCTCTTTGGCCTCGGGATAGACAGGATTCCCACATTGATATATTAACATTTGTCTTCTTCATCCATCAATGATACTTGATTGGTGATGAAGGATCTCTTTGCTGTCCCTTTGTTTACATTCACTCCTTGCACGTGGGCAGCAAATAACTAGTATTTGAGTTGGCCTAGGAGCTGTTCTTCTTGCTATCCTTGTGCATTTACAATCTGATTTTGTTTTCCAACCATTTGTGGAGCCATAGAGGGTTGGAGATTAGTTGGAGCTAATGGTTGTTCTTCACCCAAATTCCTTCTTTTTGACCTTGTGTTGGCTGCCACACCTTGAGAGACCGTTTGATTCATGCCACAAAAATCCTCTCGCTTGCCATTTACCAACGTGGTGTCATTTGGAGCTGATTGTTATTGGAATGTTTCTTGTTGTTGGTTGTTTCCTTGACTTCCCTCACCCTCCACGCCGGTAGTTGTCACCATTAATGCTTGATTCAAAGCACCATTGAAGAACATGGATTGGTTATGAGGTTCATTGCATGGAAAGCACCAATCATACTCCTAAGCAATTTTGTTTTGTGTTGGCACTAATGCCTTAGAGGTAGATATGGCATTTGGATTATAGGGCTGAAATGGTCTATTGGCAGGAGGCCTTGTTTGATTTATATTTGCAGCTGGATTAGGAGGTCTTTGTGGTTGGTATGGCTGCCTGTTGGGCTGAGCTTGGGGCTGGTAAGAAGGTCTAAAACCTTGGGCTTGTTGCCTCTTGAGAGTGACTAGCTAATTGCCTAGGTTTTGCAATTGCTTCATGACTTCTTGAAGCTCAGTTGAGCCACTTGGACATGAAGTAGAAGCTTCATTTGAACTCTCATTTCTAGGAGTGGGAGAAGGAGCCAAATTAGGTGGTTAATTGGTGTTTGGACTCTCTAAACTTGGAAACAATGGCATGAGAGGTCTAGGGGCTATTTTGCCACTTGGATCAAACAATTTTCAGCCCTAATGGCAATGCTATAAGCCATAGGGATAGTTATGGCTCCCATGGACTGAATCAACATAGAAATATCAGAATTTAGAGCTTTGAGATAGTAGAGAAAAGCACCTTCTCATTGTTGGTCCTGACCGCCACTTGAATTCTCTCCCAAGTCTTTTGAAATTTGAAGTTGAAATCAGTCACCGCTCATTGGGAGCTCTCTTGATGGTTGTCAATTGCTCCAAAAGAGACAAGTTGTCTCCCTTGTCTCCAAATTGCTCATGAAGTGCTATACATAGCTAATTCTAATTTGTGATAGAACTAGATCCAAGACATCTAAACCATTTCAATGCTTTCCCCTTGAATGAAGATGCCAACAATCAGTACGACCACTTGCATCTCATTGATTTCATGAATTACACAAAGATTGACAACATCTTTAACATGATCACCTGGAGTAGTCTTATTTTCTCCAGTGAAGTAGGGAATGTTCTTCAAGGCTAAAATTGGAATTGGGTGTTGTCCATTGAGGGCAAGTGGGCTCATTGCCTACTGTGAAGTTGACATAGGGGTTGTTTTGTGCCATTCTAATTGGTCTTAAAACCCTTGTTAATCGAATGAAAGGCCTACCAGGTGGAGGAGAGAGATGGAGACCTTTGAATCCTTCTTCCTCTTTGCCTTCTTCTTGAGATAACTGTAGGTATTCAAATAGCACTTCTTCTTCTCCAACTCTTGACCTTGTGGTGATTCTTCTCATGAGTTTCGTGCCTGCACCGCTGAAACCAGTTGATTCTTCCCCTTGGAGTTGCCAGATATGCAAATTATAGCTCTTTTCAAGCAAGAAAATTGTAGCAGACGCACATCAACTTTTCTACAATAAAAATGAGACCTCTAAGGTCCCACCAGGCGTGCCAAAACTGTTGTTGCAAATCAGCAACACCCCTGGATGCAAATCAAGGTTCTGAATTGATGTTTTAGGCATCCAGTGTGATTTCACAACATGGAAACCTCTCTCCAAGTGTGGGACTTGTGAAAATGAGAGAGGTATCTCCAGATTAGAGGCTGGTTCCTCAAAAAATTCTGATTTAGATCTATATTTTACACAACTACAGAGGTTCAGATCCTAATCCTACTCTAAATTGCAAGGGGACAGGGATAGAAATGTAAAAATTGAAACTAACTAATGATGGTGATGCACCAAAGGAGTGGTGAAACATTTTTTTCCATGTAAATAGACACAAATTCATGAAATGCAACAAGGGAAAACATACACAAGCTGATAGATGTAATTAGGGGTCTTAAAATGAAGTAAAACAATACAGAGGATCAAAACATTGATGAGTTTGCCTTGTCATTTCCATGTAAAATCTCTTGCATTCCACCCTCAAAGAGGTATAAACCTACTACAATACTTGAAAAAGGTCTGATTCTTGCAACAATCACTTGCTGGAGGTGAAAGAAGAAGTTTTCTATGCCAAAAAGTGTTCAACCATGAAGAAATGAGCCAAATTTGGCTTTTACACTACATGGGTTGAGCCTAGGAGAGAAAACGTTAAAACACATGGGAGCCATCCTCAATGAATGAAACTACATTAAAATAGCATGGATGTCCTTAAAAACCCATCCTCCGACATTTTTGACCATACTTGAGAAGAATGCGACCCATTTTGTATTAAATTTGGTTGTTGAAATGTCATTTCTGGCCATGGACACGTACAGAAAGTGTTTTTGAATTTTCTCTCTCCAAACTGAACCAAAATTCAAAATTGACCATGGAATCATGTAGAGAATTTCATAAGCTTTCCGTTGATATAAAGAACATGCAAATTCGAGCTCTGATCGAAAGTTATGCTTGTTTGAAGATTTAGGGCAAAAACGGGCCAAAAAGGATCGGCGGGAAAAAAATTCAAATTTTACCTTTTTTTGTCTTTGGAAATTTTTTTGAAAAAATCCCATGCTCTGCTGGTCAGATGCCATGTGTCAGCTTCTGATTCACCACTGGAATTCTCTCTCCTTCTTCCTCCGTGGGTTTTCCTTTGAAAATTTTACCTTTTTATACTTTGGGAAAATTTCCCGATTTTCCCGCGCCCGCCACTTGTGGACACGTGGCATGATTTGGTTGGTCGACAGGTGCAGGCTCATCCTTTGCCTTTGAATTTTTGACCGAAACTTTTGCCAAATTTCCCTAAGTCCTCCCCGAGCTCCGAACTCCCCTTCCCCTTAGGACACGTGTCCTGTGTCTATTGGCTCGGGCCCTCTATTCCATTTTCCCCTTTGAAACTTTTACCGACCACTTAGCAACTTTTTTCCTTTCTCCCCCATGTGCCATGAGCTCCCGCCACTTGTGCCACCTATCATGCCCCTATTGGCTGTGGGAAAATCCTTCCAAAATTTTCCTTTGAAAACTCGGCAAAACCCTTAGCATTTTTCATTTTCTCCTCCACTGGTTCGGGCTCCATTGGACACGTGGCCCATTTTCATTGGGCGCAGGCTACATGGGACAAATGTTGCATTTGAAACGTTTACCAAAACTTTGCAAAAATTTCAATTTTAACCCCGACGCCCGTGACCCTCCTTGGCCACGTGGCGAGTTCCTATTGGCCGTGGGCCAAAATTCAAAATTTTTCCTGCTCAAACACTTAGCCAATTTTTTCACTATGCCTCCCCTTGTGACACGTGTCACACTGTGATTGGTCCACGGGCCCCGCGGGAAAAATTTTCCATTTGAACCTTCGACCCAAACTTGGAAAATTTTCCAAGTTCACCTCCGACCTCCGAACTCCCTTGCCACGTGGCAGCTTCCTATTGGCTGCGGGCCTCCAATGGGAAAATTTCCCACAAAAACTCCACCGAGCCATAACTTGAAAAATACGAGGAGTTAGGAGGCAAACTTTACCTTTCTGGAAAGCTGAGAGAGAGCTCTATCTGATGGTGCCATCTCCAGAAAGATTTGAGTGCCTGAAAATAAAAAAATGAAGACTGAGGCACAAGAGAGGTAGGAACACAAGGAGTTAGCCACAAAAATGAGCAGGGGCACATTTTGGATAACAGAAGATTATTTGAATTTAATTGAATTTGCCTGCAACAATGCTTATCATAGCTCCATTGGCATGGCTCCTATCATGCTTTGTATGGATGACCTTGCGGGGACACCTTTTTGGGGCGGGACAGACTGGATGATAGGATTATTTTTAGGCTAGCTTATCTTTAGGATTTAGAGCAGCGGTTGTTACGATTAGACAATGTCTTGAGCAGGCTAGAGCACGCCGAAGGCATATGTGGACACCAAGAGGATCGATCATCACTTCTCGGTTGGTGACAAAGTATTCTTAAGGGTTCAACCTCATAAGATTCCAATCCATTATGGAAAGTGTTCTAAGCTATCACCTCATTTTTTGGGGCCTTTTGATATCCTTGAGGTCATCGGTCTAGTTTCTATCGCCTAGCTTTGCCACCACACCTTACATGGGCACACAATGTTTTTCATGTTTCTATACTTCGTAGATATGTACAAGATGTTTCTCATGTTTTAGATTGGTCGAATTATAGGTAGAGGATGGAGGGTAGTGGAGACTGGAGCCCGTACACATACTTTGGAGCACTAGAGGTTGCCCTTTGGGGCCAAGATTTGAACCAGGTTAGAGTATAGTGGGACCGATATGACGATTCATCACTACCCGGGAGGATGCTACACCACTAAGGGCTAGATACCCCTATCTCTTCCAATGACTTCAAGGAGGAAGTCTAATTCTAGGAGAGGGGGATATAGTGCCAACATTTTTATAGCTCTAGTTATCTATTGGTTCCTTTATGCATAGACATGTTTTGATTGAGACTCGATAAATTTTGGACATTTTCTATGTTATCTCATCCTAATGGACATTATGGTATTTTGGGCACATAGCACTAATTGGACTAGATTCGTATATTGATATATTTATTGTGATGTTGATGACACTAACATGGGTACATGATAGTGATATTCATTAGTTAGATGTTGTTTATTGTGGTCGATTTGATTAATGATATAGTTTCCTAGATTTAATAATGGTAATATCATGCTAGCCTAAGTGTATGTCATTGTAATTTTATCTGTGGATGATTCATGGCAAACTATGTGTATAATTGTATGCATTGCACTATCAATTGTATAATAATGTTAGGACATTATAATTTTGATTGAATTTTTGATGTGTAGATGATGTTTATTATATTGGATAGATGCGGTTAATGTGTGCAATGAGTGTGCAGATGACATGTATAGGAGAGCATGGGTTTCGGGACGTCTACGTAATTGTGCATGAGCAGCCCATGGGCTGAGTCCTAACCATACTAAATGTTTGAGGCCTTAGAATAGGTGTATTAATTGGGCACCATGGGTGAACCCTCAATTGTAATGTATTTATGTCTTGTAAAATTAGTTATGTTTAGGGTGTGTTTTATTAAGTAAACTAGTTTAGGGGTTTAATTATCTCATCCTAATTTAAGTGATAGTTTTGGGAAAGTGTGTGTGTGTGTGTTGGTAGAAGGGATTGGGGACCACATGTGAACCTTGGGTGGAACCCACACCCTCTACCCTTGTGCCCAAGCATGCCAAACCCGAAATTGGGTTATTTTAGGCATTTTTAGGGACTCGTTTTGAGTTTGGGAGTTCCCTTAGCATGAAAATGGGCCCTTGGAACCTACATATTAGGTAGGGGGCTTATTTCCAAGGTTTAGAGGAGTTTCCCTCCTTTTTTTCCATCCTTAGTCACCATCCATGTAAGATGGTTGGTTTGTGTGTAATTGTTAAAAGTTGCTCCACTTTGTTTTATTTTCATTTTTAGTATTTTGGGTAATAAGGGCTAAAAGGTGAGTTTACTTTTACTTTTTAGGTTTTTAGAATCTTTGACTCATGAGAGGAGAGGGGTTGACAGGTTTCACCTTCCCATTGGTGAGGAAACTTTTGCGTTCCTCTTCTTATTCTTCCTCATGTGGAAGGAAGGGGTCTTCTTTGCTCATTTTTTTGGGAGAACTTGGACAATTTTGGGAGCTTGGAAGTTTGCTTGGAATAAGGGAAAATCTTAGAGTCTTGGAAAGCATTGTAGAGGTAGGATTCTTAATACTTTTCTTTCCTAGTTGTGCTTATCTTGTTAACTATGCATTGGTCAATAAAATGATGTGAGTTAAATGATGTGTTCTAAAGTGGTATCGTGAATGTAGTTTTTGTTTTGTTACCTTGTCGTTTTCTTTTATTTTCTCTCCACCATCTTTTGGATTGATGGTTTTGGAGAATGTAGGGGAAGAGAGAGGGATTTCCCTCTCAAACATCATGGTTGTTGGTTAAGCCATGAAGGTCCCTTCTCATCCCCTCATATGGTTTGAGGTGGGAGAAAGGTTCATATGGCTTGAACCTTTCCCCATTCTTGGTGAGGAAATCCTTTTGGGTTTGAAAATCCTCCCATGAAGGATTTCTATGACATAAAGGAGGAATAACAAGGATGAAAGATTACGAGGAATAAGGAGTTTTGTAAACATGATTTTGTTGGTGTTCCTATGGTTGGACACCTTTGATTTGGGCATACTTTTTCTTCTTTTCCCCCTTTGTGAGGTTGACCTTGTTCTCCTCATGTTGTTTTACCATGTGTAGTTTGTCTAAGTGTTAAATGGTCCTATGTATTTCTTGTTGTGTTTTATCCCCATTATACTTGTGCATATTTTTGAAGTTTGTTCCTCTCTCCCATGGGCTTGGGGGAAGCTAGCATGGCTTCCAACCATGGAAAGGCATGTGATGATGCCTATTGGTTGGGTGGTAAACAAGCCTTGTCTCTTATTTCAGCATCCTTGGAAGGACACTCAAGTTTGGAGATAGTTGGAGCCTCTTTCCATATTGGTCGTCTTGGTCATCTTCATCTTTTGAGGACATTACTTTCATTTTATCTCTTCAGATGTGGCTTTGGGAAGCTTTACCTTCTTGTAAATACCTATTTTTGTATTTGATGCTACTTGTAAACTTTAGTCATTGCTATGGAAGTTTTCCCTTCATTATCGCAAGAATCTTGTAAACAAAAAAAAAAAAAAAAGGAAAGATTACCATATTGAAATCATGAGTTTTCTTTTAGTTACATGTCATATTTTGAAGGTCTTGTTGTTTATAAATCTGCAAAGTATGGTCATGCATTATACATTAAATCTGTAATTCTTAGTTGTGTCTAGTTTTCAAGTTTTGTATATAAAAAAAAGTTCTATGAAATGACATATGTACATGTGTATTCTATGTATATAAATATGAAATTTACAAGATAAAAATTCTTTTAAATATACAATTTTTTATGGCATTACATGATGATAGAGGTTTCTAAAACGTTAGCTAGAATGTTGGCATAAGACCCTACCAATAGATAACAATGTGAAGGGAGTGTGGGTTTGTATGGAATTTTTATGATTTCGGTGGGATAGGTGTCACTAGAGGTGGAATTGGAGATTGAGTTTGACTAACTTTTTAGTAGATAGTACAATTTTTGGGTTTGAGTTACACCTTCTTGGGTAAAGGTGTAGCTAGTGAGTTGGTTATTAGAGGCGGTATAGGTTTAACTACCTCTTTAGAAGCTAATGGGGCTTTGGATTTGGGTTTCACCTTCTTAGGTGAAGGTGTAGAAGGAGTGTGTGTTGTAGAAGGGAAGGCATATGGTGGAAGGGGATGGGTTAGCCAAGGCGATAGTGGAGGTGTGGTTAAGACTATGATAACATACAATGTGGTAGGGACTAGTTGAAAAGAAGGGAGTGATATGGGTAATGATGAGGATACGGACATGGTGTAGGTATGGGAGGTAAAAGGATGTAGGTAACAACAAAGGGTAGGTTGTGTAGGGAATCAGGTGAAACAAAATATCATGATGAGGAGGTGGGTTCTTTGTGTTTTTGGTTTTCCTTGGGTAGGAGGCGGCTCAGCCAAGGTTGATGGGTGCAGACCTAAGATAGATGAAGATGACATAGGGGTAGTGGGAAAATATGGTGTATGTAGCCTAAGAGGTTGGGTATTCCTTTTAAGCGGGGAATAGTCTTTACAATGGCTTGTGAGGACATGGTTAAATCGAGTTTGAAAAGTGGTTATACTAGTCTTGTTATTAGCATGACTCCTATGTGGTAATCGGTTTGGATGTGAGTAAAGGTATTGGTGCGAGATAGGGTTGTAGGTATAGGCGAAATTTTGGTTAGTGGTAATAGCATAAGTATGGGTGAGGATGATGAAGAAGAAGTGACTACTATGGGCATGGTGGGTTTATTCTTCTTAAACACGTTTGGATATATTGTGGAAGTGTTAGTGGACAATATCTGCATCTGAGTGGAGATAGGAAGCTTAAGTCATCCCTACAACATACGTAATTGTCAACATAATCCAAGCGGTCAGAAAAACATGAGAATGGCACAGAAGTGGAGGGGGATGATGTTTATTTATTAGTAATCCTCATAAAGATTTTCTCGTGAGATAGGAAATTGTTTGCTTTAGACGTTTTTGGTAAAATAGATGATAGAAAATCGATAGGGTCTTTAAAATCTAGTGGGGAATTATCACCAATACGAAGAGATGCCACTAGCAGGTCCTCTATGGGTAGAGGATGAGGCAAGGTTTCTTATATAGGTTCTACTTGTGCTAAAGAAGATAGTACACTAGGATCTTCCTTAGGTAGAAGAATGAGTAATGCAGGTTGCTCGGCAATGTGTGTGAGATGAGTGAATTAGATGCATATGAAGATATGGTAGAATTATCTATGGGTAAAGAAGAAGGTAAGGTGGACTCCTCCATGGGTAGAGAATAAGGTAAGGTAGAATCCTCTCGTGTGGGTAGACGAGTGAATCAAATAGGTGCCTCCATGGGTGGAGGAGCTTGTGTAATTATTTCCTCAATAGATGGGATGGGAGGAAACCGAGTGGAAGGAACCAAGATGATATCAAAAATGGTGTGGACCTCTCGAAATTTGTTGTCATTAGTTGAGATTTTTTTGTCTTGATTAGATGATTGCGTATGATTTGGGAACAACTTATTTAAGATATATAGGTTTTGGTTAGCTAGTGCATTGGGATTATCTAAGACAAGATCACCATTATCTAACATTTCCTAGACAATGTTTTTGAAAGTTATGCAATTACCATCATTATGATCTCTAACACGATGATAATTTTAATAATCTTTCTCCTTCTACCATGTAAACACAGGATGGGAAGGGTCAAAACCAAAGTATGTGATTTGATGGTTAGAAGATTTATGGCTCCAAATCTTACAAGATTTTCCAAAATTGAGTAGTAAGGTTTTCTCGATGAGAGTATATTTTCATTGTTCCCACTTGAATTGGAAAGTTTTAATAGGAGAAAGATTAGAAGAAGTATTTGATTGGTTTGATAGATGAGAAGGTCAAGATTTTAAAACCACTTTGCGTGGGTAGATCTTTTTACTTTGGAATAAGTATTTTTTTGTTTGAACAAAGAAGAAGAATCATTGGTTTTAAAAGGATCATTTTTGTTACGTAATTGTAACTTCTTCTCCTCGATAGTGTGGATTTCAAGTTTTCAAGACATTGTGAATGTGTCATTGAATGTGTGAAAATTTTGGAGTTGGAGAGTTGGAGAGTTGGCGAGATGTGTCTTGCAAAATCTCTGGTGAACAACTCTTTTAAATTAGTTTGATATGGTTGGAATGTGAGTTGGTTAATGAGGCCACTCCAACTAACGATAAAGTCTACAATAGAATTGTCCACATACCGACATGTTGCATACAAGTCGGTCATTGTAACCTTAATGAAAATATTAGTAAAAAAGTGGTCTAGAAAATCCTAAGCTACCTAATTTAATGAAAATATGGAGTGCCTAGGTAGAGTACTTTATCAATCTAAAGTGGGTCCCGTCAAGGACATTGGGAATGTTCGGATGAGAAAAATCATCATTGTGAGTGATAAGATAACACACATTTTTTAACGATCGCAAGTGTTGTTGTGGATCTTCTTTGCTATTGAACTGGTTGAATTTTGGAATTTATCAATGCATAGGGTATGGATGAATCGAACAAAAAGGGAATAGGATCATTATAAATCTTGTCATACATCGAGAGTTACGTGAACCGAGACAAATGCTTCTAATGTCTACATCTTATCCATCATCATTTTGATGAGATAATTTGTAGGTTGTGATGATGGAGCACCCCTGCGGTGTAAGGGGGTAGATAGGATGAGTATGATGTGGATGAAACTCCAGTATGTGGTGGTGCCAAATATGAGGACTGTGATGAGGGAATATGGGGTGGAATGGATGTTGAGGGGAAATACCCTAAATAAGCGGTAGATGAAATAGGTGGTTGTTGATGATAGGTGTAGGTAGGTGGGATGGACGTAAAGAATCTCATGGTGATTGGTGGAAGAGACTACGGGATGAAGAGGATAAGGTTTTGGAAGGGAGTGTGGGTTGCCGACACCAGAGGTGGCTGGGACATAAAAGGTACATAGGAAGTGGATGATGATATAGTTGACATTATAGGGGTGATGGATGTCGGGGACATAGTAGTGGCCATAGGTGCGATAGATACCAATAAGGTGTGCTCAAGTTGAGAAACCAAAGGTGATGAGGCAGAAGTGGGTAATGATGTACTAGTAGTAGCCGATGTAGAGGTGGGTTCCAAAGTAGTAGGAATGGATACGGGTATGTCATAAACTACCCTAAGGAATATTACGTGGATGAGTGAGTGAGGTAATTTTGTAAGGGGATTTTATCAAGGAGTATTGTGAACTCCTCATCATTGGTACTAATGGTAATAGGTAGGTTAGGGTCCATAGGTGATAAAATAAAATGTAGTGATGGGATACGTGGGAGTGGTTGGTGGCTAGCATGAAACACAAGAGTGTTGGCTTGTCTACAAGTCAGAACCATGTGACCGGTAGTAGAATTGGTAATTTGAGATTTGTTAATGATATAGAAACACATAAAGATGGAGAAAAATGGATCTAAAAGGTGGAATTATTCCGCTATTTTGATTAAAAAACAAAAAATAAGGAGAATAATGCCATTTAGGTAACGATGGCGGTATAGGACTAACCAATGTCGGTCGATGAACTGATGTTAATTCTTATGGATGAATATAATAATAAAATATGGAGATGAAAATGTATAAATGAGATTGATCTGAACTCTGTAAGTGATAACAGAACATAGAAAAGATGATAAGGTGACATAATAAGTCATAGAAAGAGCTAAAATGTAGCTTGAATGCTTCTTTCACAAAAATGACCAAAACAACACAAAACCAATGTCGGTTAGCTAACCGATGTTGGTGAGATGATATAACTGATGGTAGTTCTTTTGGACCAATACTGGTTACTATGAAATCTATGAAAAGATAGAAAAGGTGAATTTTGGTGATTCGGATCAAATAAAATGACCAACCCAGACTGGGTATGACATTGATAGACCTAACACACTCGAGGCAGTCAGAATACACCAAATCTTATTGTGGATTATGTAGGAGATAAAAATGGAGAAAAAAACACACCTTAAAATAATAATGAAGTAGAAGCTAATAAGTTGGAAATCCAATGTTGTATATTTTATGTTGTGGCTTATGCCATTTAGGACTGACTTTAAGTAGAATATAATTTTTAGTCAACAAATGTGCCCTATAGAAACTAACAACTATGGCTGGTTTTAGGTAAATTTTTTCTTGGGGTCTCCAATATATACTTGCAGTACATGAGGCCCTAATATGATATTATCACTGGCCAAAACACCAACTAGCTCCACCGCTAATCCAATTATTAGTCGTTAATGATAAATATAGGGAGTAAAGATGTTTAAGTAGTGAGTTTTTTGTTTCAGTGATTTGGTTAGAGAGCGTGTGCACAAAGTTAACGACGATTCAATTTTTCAACCATCACCTGGTCTTGACTTCCGAATATAGGTTTCCCACAATTTAAATGATCTAAAATGCAACAAAAAAAATGATATGCAAGGATTTTAAACCTAAATCCAAAAGTATATTTGATGAGAGCAATGATGAATACATAAGAATATGTCCTTGACTAATGTAATACAAAATAGAAATAATTATTCCTTTTAATCCAAAATATGAATTTCAAGTAAGACAATATAGAAGAAGAAGAAGAATGTTACCCAGAAGAAAATTTTAGTGTGAAAGATTTCAAGAAAAATGAAATAAACACACAATAATTAACTATGATTGAATCAATGTAAAAGTAACCCAAAGAAGGGTCCCACCAGTGCATGCCAAAATGTTTCACCAATAAGTTTACTCTTTTACAACAAAACATATAATATAAAAGGTTAAGGAGGAATACTTTTAAAATGAAGGTGGAAGGTAGAATGTGCACAATGTTGGCATTGTCCAAGTTGATCATAGATAAATATTTATCTAGGGAATGAGCACTGTAGATATAAATTAAGACCAAAAATAATATCAAATAGCACATGATAGTATACTTTAGCGTATGCTAGATCTAGGAAGCGGGGTTTTTCATAGAGAGGTTTTCAATCCACTATTTAATAACAATTTAATGTAAGAAATAATAGTACCTATTGTAGTTAATAGGATTTAGGTATCTCTTATTAGCATACAAAAAGTGAAGTTAAAATTAAATCAAGATTATTAAAGGTATGATTTAGAGTCCGTAGGTATAGGAGGGGCTATAAGTGAGGTCTGTGTGAAATTAGGTAAGGTTTTGGGTTATTTTGGGAAAGTTGTTAACTCACTGCTATAAGTAAATTTTTAACTCTCGAGACCAAGATGTCGATTTATCGATTGATGCCGGTATAGGAGATAGACTGACATTGGTTAGATAACTAGTGTTGGTATGGGAAATTTGGTTAAAATATGAAAAATGGGAGTTTGGGCCTCTCTATGATTACATAGAGAGTTAAGGAGGTTTGGGGAAGGATGGAAAGGTGTTGATTAAGACTTAGCAAGGTACAAAGGGTGATGGGATAGGTGAAATGGCTCTGGTTGGTAGAAAAGGTGATAAACGGGTAGAAGGTGGTAACGAGACAAAGAGAAATTAAATGAAAGTAGTAAATGAAATGATTAAGATCAAAAACACAAACTTAACAGGTAAGAATGATTTACTTATCTAATAAACCTTACAGATCTGAATGTGGTAGGAATGCTTGGTCATTTTGAGTAAGAGTGTATCATGTCTAGTTCAATATTAGCAGTACTTGTGGGCTCTGCCATGTTAATTTGGAGCTATGGAAGTGAAGATCGGGTGTTGTTGGGGGTATGATATGCTCTCATTCATCGTTAGGAAGCCTAATTGTTGGAGACTCAAATGCTAAATCTAGGTGTGTGAATGAATTTGGTGAACCTAGGTAAAGAGTTGGAAAATTTCTCATATTTAAGGGTAAGTGATGGTAGTTAGGGAACCAACACCGGCGAGGGAAAACCATAGTCGATTAGGGAGAATTAGTCCAAGTTACCAAAAATAGCCTACTCTTTACTATTTTTGGCGGGATCTTGATTGCTAATTTGGGTCTCAAGTGAGTGTTGACACTTAGATAAGTGGGAGTGTTATTATAGAAGTAACATGACTCTAATTGTAGAGTTTGAAAGAGTCCCGGTTGGTTAAGATAAGTAGATACTTAGTCTTAGTTAATCAATAGGTTTGGAATAGGTCCATGGTGAGGTAGCTAGGTGAGGTGTAAATTAACTTAAATAAAATAATTTAATTAATTAATAATGTGGGGATGAATATTAACTAAATTATAAGTGATTAAATTAATATCCATGTGTGAAAGGGGAGTATGGCTAGGTGTATGCATTACATTTATTAATTAAAGGGGTCCAAGGGGAGTGTGACCTAAATCTAGTGTCTACAACTTTCACAAAAATAGATGTTATCTTGAACTACCAAAAACTTTCTTGGTAAAATAATTCCCTAGAAGTCTTTTCATATGACCTCATCATGAGGAAATCCATATATCCCTAGAAAGCTCTCATAATCCTATTTCAAGAAGAATTTTAATCATCTGAGATCCCAAAATTTCCCTTTGACCAATCAACCTGTTTGGACCTCAAAACCTCATTAACCTACATGAACTTGATATGAAGCTTCCATATACATCTATAAAAACTCACATACATCATACAACATCAATTTGGCATATCACTTCTTTGGACCAACTTTTCCTAAATTGAAACTCTTCAATAGATGTTGTTTTCAAGTTGGGCCAACCAATAACCATGACCTCAAAATTATTTTTTTAGAAAAATATCATTCCTATACAACATCCAATCATCATATTTGATGAATTAATCAAAATTGGGTCACAATTCACCTTCTTCTGACAAATGCTCCCATCTAGGGTTTAACTAGGGTTTTTGACCTTCTTACCTTCTTAGCATTAATTCATAAAAACATGAAAATGAAACAACATTTCTTATTTTTAAATATTCTAGACTCACCTTAGGAACATCCCTAAAATACACAATGTCCCATGCAAATCACATCAATCACAATGAGCATATAAAGTTCCATTTCAAGCTTGATTTTCACCGTTCTCGACCTTCTCTCACCAAAATTGACATAACTTTTAAAATTGACATCATGGGAACCTAAAATTTTTCTTAGATCACTATGACATATCCCTCTAACATATAAAATCATCACAAATTTAATACCATTACTTAATCTTTCCAGACAATCTCATTTATATAGTCTTACCTTATAGATTCTCAATGTAGTAACTAGGACCAACTGAAACAATGCAAGAAATGAACAAGAAACTTATAAAAATGGCTGAAACATACCTCATATGACATGACACACCTGATATAGTGCATCTATTAGCTCAAATATCCCTAATACAATGTGTCACACCTCCTCACTACATTACTTGCTCCCAATAAGCACTGTAATATGGAGATGTACCTATATCTACACCATAAAACTATTGTGAGTGCTAAAAATCATCAAAACCTGATATGAATAATGTTAACATGCTTCTCAAACATCCAAGAATCTCTCACTATCAAACTATACCTTCTAGGAACATGTATAGGCTTCCTAGAGTTAGCATACCTCACTGAATCTCCTTAGCAATAAATAAAACATGTCTAAAATTTTATGTTAGCATCTCAAAAATTATCTTTTCATTATCGTACAACATCCAATTTGTCATTAATGTTGTTTTTCATCAATGATAACACCTATTAAGCCTACATATCAATAATCTCCCCTTTTTCATTGATGGAAAAAACCATGAACTTCTCCCCCTTTTTACATTAATGACAAATTCATACCTATATCTTACCTCATTCAGCTACATCAAATTCATACCTCCATTCTTTGGTTATAAATATCAACCAAAGGTCTCAATCAAGCCTCTTCTTCTTTATTTTCTCCAAAAATCTGATTCTTTCCTCAATTTAAGCTTGAAAGAGCTATCTCCTAGTGGAAAGAGAACTTCCTACATCTAAACATCATTAGAAAACATAAAAAGATCTTCATAGATTTCTTTTAGCCAAGAATTCATACTTTAACCTCTAGGTATGTAAAAAAATTCAATTTTCTCCTTAACCCTATTTTGACCTCCAAGAAACAACTATAGCAGTCATAAAATAGTGAAAACATTCCACTTATCATCATGCTAGCAATGCTAGTTTCATCATCAAATAGCATTATATCATCATTCTTAACCAAAATCCATTAATTCTAGGCCTAAAATAAGCTTAACATTGCATATATTTATGCTTCCTACCAGAGAAGTCATCAATTGCCCTAAACAATCAATTTAGTGCATTTTTACCAATTTTCACATACTCCTACTTGTAAAACAAGCTTTGACTTGACCAAGACGCACTCCCCTTGGGCCAAATGCCTCTATCTCTAGCTCCCAATCACAAATTAAGGCTATTAGACTTTCTTACATGCATTTAAATGAACTAGACAAATTTCTCAAGTCTTAAAGCAACTTTTGTAGTGTTCAATAGTCTTTCGAGTTAAGTTAGGTTATTGATACACCTTTGTATGCATAAATCTAGAAGAAAGCACCATACATACCTTGAATTTCCTTGAGAACACAATTTTACTCTCATGGAGGATAAAACACTCACTCCCCCTTTCTTATAGGCATTATATACATTTGAATCACTATTCCATACCTGTAGGTGCACTTTTTATGTTTGACAACATCTCAAAATTCAATTCACACCTAGGCCAAGGCACTAATCTGTCAAGAAGATATCTCCTTAGCACAAATGATCACATCTAGCATCATTTGAGATAAAGTATAGTCACTTCCTCTATTATTATAGGCATAACAAACAATCTTTTATTATTCTAACACATGTTTCACATCATTGTAGTGACTTCATGCAAAAAACAAGAATTTACAGGCCTATAGAATGTAATTTTAGGCTAAAAGTATGTTTTCACTATTTAAAAAGTGTTAGGATCACCATCCACTACACTTACTTGTAATATATATAAATATGAATCATTTATACCTCTCATAATGTGGATAATCCTTGAAACCAATAAGACATACCACCGAGATTATCAACCTCATCCTTCTAGATCACTGAGACACTTGTAAGACAACATTCCCTTAATGGTGTGCTAGGTGATTATTTGAAGTGTATACCAATCTTACAACAACCCCACATGCAATGTAGAAAATTTTGAGAACTCATAAATCTTTCAAGATGAAATAGAACCTCAAGATCATTATCATATCTTTGTCACAACTCAACACTTCCCTCTAGGCCTGTAGGTCATCATATTTCTCTCAAGAAGCATAATTTGTCTTAAGTAACCATAGAACACCTGATTTCTTAAACTTATTACCTTCCAAGAATCAAGAAACACCTTCTCAAGAAAAAAATTATCTTCAAGAAACCCATTTAAGAAGTAGAAAGTCATCTTTCATACCTGTAGGTAGGCATACTTTGCCTTATAAGCCTATACATGACCATCTTCTTTATGAAGCAATAAGAGAATTTCGTAAGCACATGATCGAGTGAGATGGAGAAAATTTTGATTTTCAAACACTTTGATAAGCTTCAAGAGAACCTTAGCAACATGAACACCACCATGAATGGTATAATATCATTATCCTTAATTTGAAAACAACACTATTGGCGTTGTACTATACAAAACAACCTTTTATAGGAACTAAGATGAAAAATCTACTCAAGATTCCTCTCATTCATTCCAAAGCATATGTCATACCTCACATATCATTTTTAGAACACCTCATATTGATATAATACCTTAAGACCCTTGATAAGTCATGAGAAGATCAGAGTTAGGTTTTGGGATTAAAACCTTCAACACTATGCTAATGAATTAAATCACAAACTCTATCATTCATAACTAGATATGTACACATATCTTGATCTCAAAAGCACTTGAATCCTTTAGCCACATGATTATTCATTAAAGGTACAAAATTTCATTCCAAAATTCTATCATTTGAGCACTCAAACTTGAGTTTCCATCAATCTTTTATACTTCTTGGGGACTTTGCATACCTAGTTAAGGCAATGAAATAGTATTTTTACTTTGTTTTAGCTCATAAAATATTCAAACTAGAATTCACACATTGGAGCAACATATTATACCATGTAGGTAACCTCCTAAAATGATTATTGAACATAAAAAACCATGTTACATACCTATAGCTCATCATTTTGTTTGCAAAGGTCATGATTTAGAGCACCTTTACTTCATAGTGATCCATTTTCACCATAAATATTGATCAAGTTGGAAATTTAGCATCTTCATAATTTTTATCATGATACTTTAGTTAGGTATATTTAGGTGGACTCTTGAGGAATACATTAATGTAGCACAAGAACCTTCACAGTCCTAGACTTAGACACAGACCTCTTAAAGACTGACTATACACACATTATGAATGAAATACATCATTGAATGAACTGAAACAACTTGTGACACTATGAATAGGAAGGAAATTATTTCACATCAATCAAGACCACTTATAGATTATGTCAACCTCATACAAGCATCTTATGACTCGAGATAAGACATAGAAGACTCGACACGGACTAGTGTTAGAACTAAGGTGAACATATGCATTTAAATGACTTGGTCATGAAACTTAATTCCAGTGACACCTTTAGACTCACATGGAGATATGTCAAGATGATAATAAACTATTCAAGACTCATCATAGATATAATACATACCTTGATAACTCATGCACATGTATCATAGACTACTTGCAATATTAACATAGGTATCTAAGACATAATGACAAAAAAGTTGAACAATACTCGTCATTATGACTCAAAACAAGATTGAGATGGGCAAGAACACTCATACCTAGACTCTAAAGTGATGAAACACATTACACAAATAGCTCCCTCACTTGGATGCTTCATTTGTAATGGTATACCTTCAAGAAGCATAGTGAAGGTATACATGATCCATGGAGACCTAAAATAAGGTCTTGAAGATGTCCCAAGCCTTCTTGGGCACCTACAATACTCCATATTCCTCTCTCCTCTGATCTGAACATTGAGATACAAATATCTTCTCAGTTTCAATTGTCTTTGTTGAGACAAAATTGTCCTTTCTTGGCTCCCATGCTCTTCTAGAGATATTACCTTGCATTCTAGCATCTTGGAAGTTGTTCTCATACACTCTAGGTCTTTGATTCATATATTCTTATCTTAAATGAGAACATACTCTTGACACATGACTAATATCATTATGGTAGTGGAAAGCAACATATTTCTTCCTTTTAAAACATTCGCTTTCACTAGGTCTATCATGCAAACAATTCCTAGTTGTGTGTCCTTGTTCATTGAAATTGTAGCATACAATCCTCTTAGCAAACTCAATCATATTATATCTCCAAGGAAGATCATATCTAGGATATATTCTACATTCTTTAGATCTATGACCAAAATTATTACAAGTAAAACAATGACCATTGAAAGTTATTTCATACCTTGAAGCTTGGGGTTGTCTAATGAACCTTGGTCTTTCATTGTTCTTGATAGGAGTCACCTTCCTTTCCTCTTTCACAGTGAGTTTATATAATTCCTTTCTTAGCACACTAGCTTCTAGCTCAACTTATTTTCCTTAGACTCTTGTTTGAAGCCCAAACCAGTCCTATCATCTGTAGCCCTTTGTTTTCTAAGTAGGTCATCTAGATCTTTAGTACTCTTTTCAAAAAAATTCCAAGACATTTTCTTCTTACTAATTTCTAGCATCTCAGCCCAAAAAAATCTATATCTTACTCATGTTTTGTGTATATATTCTCCTTATCCTATAGATTAGAGACAAGAAACTTTACCTTATCCTCTAACCCTTGTTTTCCTCAATTACCTTCATAGAAAAAATTGCATATTGCTCATCCATCTTTTGAAACTCATTTTTAAATTCTTTAATCTGTAAGGTCATTTTTTATTTTCTTTTTCATCTTGCTCAAGTTCCCTTTTTATACTTTGAATATCACCTATGTCCTCTTCACACTCATTATCAGAAAATTTACCATAACCAAAAATGAAATCACCTAGAAGAGAAGAACCATCACCTAAAGATCTCATAGCTTCTTTAGTCAAAAAAGATTCATTACCTAATCTTTCATACTCATTTTCAAATACATAATTTGATACACCACTACTAGCATATGAAATATCATCATCTTGATTTGAGTAAAAACTTATTTTCTCCTTTTTGTAATTAGGATTCTTAAAAATTTCTTACCTTTTCCAAACTTGTAGTTCTTCTTCTTGGGTTCTTCCTCTTGATCTTCATCATCATCATTTTATTTCTCATGCCTATGAGGACACTTAGCAGAAAAATGACCTACTCCACCACAAGTGAAACATTTGAAAGGTATTTCCTTTATACTTAATAGAACATTGTTTCAATCTTTGTGCTAACATAGCAAAAATCTCATCATATTCAATCTCTAGAGTAGTGTCAACCTTCTTTACCTCCTTGTCCTTTTTCTTCATTTAAGATTTGAAATAAATATTCTTTTGGGGTGATTTTTAGTCACCTATCCTCATTTCATAAGCAATAAAGGTACCATTCAACTCATCCAATGTAAACTTGGTTTGATCTTTAACTTCTTCTATAACTGACACTTTAGAATAAAAATTATAGGATAAGGACCTTAGAACCTTTTAAACTACAAATTATTCTTTTACTTCTTCACCTAATCCTTTCATATTTTTCACAATTTTATCAACTCTAAGACGATATGTAGCAATAGCTTCATTTTCATTCATTTTTAGAATTTCAAACTGATTTCTAAAACTTTGTAGTTTTACGATTTTTACCTTTGAATCACCTTCATAGGGAACTTAAATCTTGTCCCATGCCTCATTTTCATTCTTCTAATGCATTATCTTACCCATTTCTGATTCCCTAAGTCCACTTTGAATTGCACATAAAGCCTTTGAGTTGTTGGTATAATCAGCCTTCTCCTTTTTAGTCCTTGTAGGAGTGATAAGAGGATTATATATAATCTAGACTACTGTATAAACATAAAAACCTTGTGCCATTATGAATTTATTCATCCTTAATTTCTAGAATAAGTAATTTACTGCATCAAAGATAGGTGGATTTTCAATCACACTATTGCTTACCATTTTGTGCCTTAAGGATCTCCTTTCAAGTTGTTAAACTTCTACAAAAATTCCTTCTCGATACCAATTTTTAGAAGCACAATGTATTGAGGGGGTGAATTAGTCCTTATAAATTTTTAGTTACCTTTTAGATCTGAAGCTCAAATTACTTTTATCAAACAACCACAATAATCCCTTATTCAAATTTTAATGTGTGTATACCATAAATCATTAGCAATGCATGAAACCCTGAAAGAATAAAAATACAATTAGAACACAAGATATAACTGGGAAACTATCAATGGGAATGAAACCAACTGAAATACATTCTTATATTGATATGTTTCAAATTTAGTGAGGCAACAACCCCATTAGGAACACCAACCCCTAGTTTAGTAGAGCACCAACTCTACAAGGAGCACCAACCCCTCCTTATGTGAAGTACCAACTCCATAAGGAGGATAAAACCTCCCAAGATGATCAAGGGCCCACTCAAACACCTTATGATGTGTAGATATCTGATTTTTTTTCACCACAACTAATGGAGATCCAAATTTTTAGCTCACACTTCTTTACTCAAACCTTTTCTCTCATGTTCTCTACTTTTTCTCAACCCTCAATAGTTGTTTCATATCCAAATAATCCTAAATAACCTTCCATCACACTTCACCTAGGTTTCTCTTCCTTGCACACACTCCACTAGTCAATAAAAGCACCCACAACATATTTTTTATATGCAATTCATCTCTCAAACTCGGCCCAAGATTTTACTTACAATCCGTGCTACCAATACATCAAGAAAACATTTAAAATTTTAAATATAATAACTAATTATGACCCAATTAGGTCATCCTAGGTAAAATCATCAATTCATGTGCCAAAATGACTCAAAACCCCATGGGCACAATTGTTAAGTTTCCCTAACATGAGTACCATACTTTTTCAAAACCCATGAAACCTTACATATAAGTAAAAAATAATTAAAAATTGATACGAGCCATAAATTTAATCAATGAATCAAAATATTTTATTTACTAGGTTTAGTTCCCTTTACAATTCTCAAAATAGTTGTTTCCTTCATCCTTCAAAGACTCGGAAACTTCATACTGCCACTAAACGATTTAAATTGAATCCAAAATTCCATGTGACCACCAAAAATAAACGTAAAAACATTTATAAAACTTATAATAATGTTATAAGTCATAAAACATCTTTATATTCAAACCACAATAAGATTTTCCTTCACCAAATCAACATGCCAAAAAAGTGTCTTTAAAGGTTACCTCATAAAACCATTTATAAAAACATTAAATAATTAAAATTGGATTAATTGGATTTAAGATTCATCCCTCTTCACATTATAGTTTATAGGAATCATCACCCAATCCATATCATGCTTCAAACATGTCAAACTTTAACAAAAAAAAATGTTGTCTTGAATCGCCAAAACCTTCTTGTGTAAAAATTCCCTATATTTCCTATCATATGACCTCGTCATTAGGAAAACCATATATCACTTTAAATATCTCTATATAATATTTCAACACAACTTTTATCAATATGACCAAAACATTCAACTCTTCTATTTGAGATCCCAAGATTTCCCTTTGACTAGTTAACCTATTTGGAGCTTAAAACCCAATGAACCTACATGAAATCTATCTAAAAATCTATTTACATATATCAAAAGTCACATAAAATAGTCAACATTAATTTGGCATATCATTTCTTTAGACCAATTTGTCCTGGATGAAACTCTTCATAAAATGATGTTTTCATGTGGGGCATACTCATCACCATGACTTCAAACTTACATTTATATAAATATTTCGTAGTCCTATACAACATAAAATCATCGAATTTTATTAATCAATCAAAATTTGGTCACAATTCACCTTTTTCTCGATAACTACCGCTAGTTAGGGTTTAACTAGGGTTTTTGACCTTCTTACCTTCTCAAAATTTGTTGATAAAAACCTAATGATGAAACAAGATCATTATTCTTATAAAATATTTTAGACTCACCTTAGGAATATCCTTAAAATCCACAAGATACCATGAAAAGAACGTCATTCACAACAAGGATCTGAAGTTGCATTTTGAGCTTGATTTTCACCTGTTCTTGACCTCATCTCACCAAAACTGACATACCTTGTAAAATTCACATAATAGGCACCTGAAAGTTTTCTGAGAGAACTATGAAACATCCCTATAACAACTAAAATCATTATAAATTAAATATCATTACTCAATAATTCTATAAAATCTCATTTTCATAGTCTTACCTTAGCGATTCTCAATGTAGCAATTAGGACCAACAAAAACAATACAAGAACTGAACAAGAAACTTTGAAAAATGGACCAAAATTACCTCATATGACATGGTACACCTAATATCATGCATCCATGACCTCAAATATTCCCAATATATTTTGTTACACCTCTTAGATAACATATATTCTCCCAATGAGCACCTATAACATGGAGTTGTACCTATATCTCTACTAGAAAACTAGTATGAGTACTCAATCGCCCTCAAAACCTACTATGAATAATTTAAAAATGCTTCTCCAACATCCAAGAAGCTCTCACTATCAAACTATACCTTCCAGGGCACTTGTATAAGCTTACTTAGAGTAAGCATACCTTAATGAATCTCCTGTAGCACCTTAAACATTATCATACGATCATCATACAACATCCACTTTGTAATTAATGTGGTTTTACATCAACAAAAAAACGTATTAGGTCTACATGCCAACATGGTATGGTGAGTGTACGTACCCAAAATTCTATGGTAATGCACCGCTGAAAGAGGTTACACATACCCCAATGATGATACAGGTCTCCTCGCAAGGTGTTTAGAATCTAGAAAAGCTCACCAAGTATACATTTGTATCCTATATGCCTCATCCGGCCTCCACGTGCTTTTTTTCTACCCTCTCCCCCCTTTTTCCTTACATTTTGGTCTTAAGTGATGAGACCGCCACCCTGCCTGGGCGGCGGTCCCGTAACTTCACCACACAAGACAGGAGCGGTGGTCCTATAATCGCCACCCCTGCACAAGGTGGCAGTCCTATGTGCATTTTCTAGAAATTTTTTGACGATCTTGTAAAATGTAAAATTCAAATTTCTATCTGCATTCTTCAGCTACTTTGCTTTGCATTTATGTTTTGGCCGCCATGTGAATAGTGTTTTCTCTTTGTTTAATGGTAAAAGAGTTCCATTCCAAGTTACCTTCTAGTGAATGCATTTTTATAAATAGCCAGCTTGTTTTCAAACAAGAGGCCCCTCTCCTTCTCTGTTTAATCATTCAGTATTTTGAGTTTCTTGCTTAGAATTCCAATAGTTTCATGTTTTGCATCCATTGTTAGCTTTCTCTTGCTGTCTAGAGGTCATTTGATCTTCTTGTTTCAATCTTGCTTCATTGTTGTTCCATGCAAATCAGTTTAGAATAAGATAGTTTCATTCTTAGGTTGAAATCCATTTAGAGTTGTAGTTCTTGTTTCATCACAAAATATAGTTTCTAGAACTCTTGGTGTATTTGTGTTGTATTCCCACAATAAATCCCGCTTAGGAATTACATAGTTAAGCTCTATTAACTTTAACTATCCCTCTCTTACTCACATTATATTTGGTCTATATCGAAAGCTGCCATTCTTCGAGTACCTTCTCCTATTGATGTTATCATATACATGCTTTTTTGGATTCACGAGAACATCAAGGGGCGAGGAGATCACACTAAGGGGATAAAGTCACACATAACTAGATTTATCACTATTTTGTAAACTCTAGGTTTGAGTTGTGAAAATTCTAGTTATATCAAATAGAGTAGTAAATTATTTCATTTCAATCAAAGCTACAAAGATAAAAGAATACATGCATTTTCTTAATATATGAGAATAGATGCTCTTTGAATTCCTTTAAAACACTTCATCAAAAACACAAAGATAAAAGAATACATGCATAGTGTAGATACATCTTTCATAATTAGTTTACTAGTTTTAGTTAAAGTTGAATCATTTTTACATGACAATCACGGACCTAGGGAATTCAGGGAATATGTGTTTGAACCAATAGTGCCTCAACCAAATCTCCCCACAACACTAGCTGATATAGATCAAGACCTTAGGATTCAAGTTTTTTGAACAACGGTAGACCTACAAACAATTAGTGAACAATTGAGAGAGTTAAATATTGAAGATGACAAGGCATACACATTTTGGTCAAATCACCCTAATTACAGACTGCCTTGATAGGATGTCTGCATGACTGTACAAGGACTCGAAAGAGAACAAGTATTTGGTTGTGATCCTTTAGTTCCACAACCTAATACAGGAGACCTCCTCATTGACATAGATACTAGCTTATGCATTCAAGTTGCCAGAACACCTGCAAGGTATTTTGAGAAAATTACACAACTTCTAGTTCTAAACATAGAGGCTGAAAAGGTGTATGATTACTTGGATAATCGGAAGGAGAAATTAACTCCTCATATGACCATAGGAGGTCTGCCACAACCATGAACTTACGGTTGTGATCCACAGGTCCCACAACCCAACGGGCCTACTGATCAAATAGACATTGACACTAGTTTACGAACACTAATATTCAGGTCCTCACCACTCCCACCAGACATCATTACACAATTCTCCATATTAAACATAGCAACCAATCAAGCTAAGGATTTCTGGACTAGACCAGAGAATCATCCATAAAACCCCAGAGGATCCACTACACCTCCCATCACCATTTTCATGACCTTATCTAGGAAATATACACGAAGCACCTACAGGTCACTTCCCATGTATCCAACAACCAATAAATAGGATCTCGGTAGAGCTCGACATTGACTGGAGCCTCCGAACAACTATTATATCCAAGTAATCCATTACGCCAATTTAGGTTAGGAGGGCCTTCTATGCCTTAGATTCACAGATTCCACTATTGCGTGTTGAGGATATAAGATTTCCCAACTAGTTTGTCTGTATCCATACATATTCCACATTCACTAGCAATCTCTCGGCATGACCTCTGAGGTCGGGTATGAGGAAGATTTACTTGTAGATTCCCATGCTCGCATGTCACTGTTCCATCATACAAAATTGGTAAACCCAACATGAAACAAACAATTATTCCCCTTTCATTTTCATTTCTTTCATCCACCTTCACTCTTTTCCATTATTTTGCAGGTATTCATATACCCCCGAATATGCCAGGATACAATGCATATGGCAGGTCTCTCTTTGGTTTCGAATCAAATTATGGTCAAACAAATAAACAAGCTCACACCTTGCTTTTTACGCATGGGATGATAAATAGTCAAGTAAATACTTGTCATCTCAAACTCCCCTCAAATAACTAGTTCTAGTTCTTCGTTCCGAATTGAGGAGTTGGATCACTTGCACAAACACAACCAAAGCCCTCGTGTTCTAACAATATGACATTTAATGAAGAATCCACTTCATCTCCTTAGGTCTTATTCGGACCACGAGATATGTAGATAGTCTAGATCCACTCCCATTTTTGGATGAGGAGTACTTAGCATGCTATGCTTTGCGAACAACACTTCCAAAACATGTACCCACCTATAGGGAGTTTGCAAATACAATCCGATACCCTACTCCAAGAAAACACCCTCATTCCTCCACCTATGGGAAATATCCTCAATAAATCTTAAAGAAGGTAATGATCAATTCGTAGCAGGGTATCATACCCCTTTACAACCTCAAGGTATTAAAAAATACCGTTAAGGAAAAACATTGTGTCTTCACCAATAGAGGTCATTTCAGCCTTAGTTGAGAAGGTTAGAGGATTGGAACTTGCTCAAGCAAATCAAAATTCATATTTTGGGCAAGCAGGAATCCCCAACCCTCCACATCACCCTAGTTAGGTTGACCTCCTTACATGAATAGACACATTAGGTATGCATCCTCAACATTCATATAATTACCCATAGGAAACACTAAGGACCGTGTTTTCAAACGCTGCTCCAGATGAAAATATGATACCTCTTAGCTTGGCACCAAACAACCCATACTAGAACAATGCTCCTCCCTACTTAAACATTTATTCAAAATCACCACAAGGAGACATGTTCTCTTCTCTCGAGATGTTTGTTCAACCACAGGGATTCCTTTATGTCCCTACAAATACATATGCTATGTAATATCAACAAACCATGCCACCCCCACCCCCTGAGCAAGAACCATCAATGATAGAGGCCTATGCGGTAGGAACTTATTCGAGAATATTTAAAATAGCCCCTAGACTTCACCATACGAAGTGTTATCCTTCTAATACCTCTTCGCAATTTACCCAAATACAAAGGGGAAGGAGATCCAAATGCACACATTAAGGCCTATGCCACAGCCATATGGGAATTACTCCCTTAGGATGGGGTTGTTGCTAAGATATTCCCTAAAACCTTAGAGGGTATTGCCCTTGATTGTTATTATAGAATACCTGGAGCCTCGATACACTCATTTAAATAACTCATGTCAGAATTCATCAAATCTTTTGATATGAAAAAATTGTTAAAAATAGGAATCAGAGAATTCTTGCATATTAAACAAGAACATAATGAATCCGCTTACTCATTTTATTCAAATATGGCATACTATTCTCTACTCATCACCAAGTTCTCCAAACATGGAGAAGATGAAACTATGTGATTTATTCCGTCATTCTCTCAATAGAGAGATAAAGAAAGAAGTCTAGAAGTTCCCACTAAGAACTTACGATGAAGTACTCGAGAGTGCTCTCAATCGACCACGCAGCGATAAATAGTGGTCGTAAACATATGGAACAAACAAGAAATTAATCACTACCAATCAAAACACCACGGCCTATCCTAATACCAGGAATGCTAATCAAGGACCTAAGATCCTTAACAAGAACCATGGAGTTACAATAGATGGAGTAACTAACCAAGTTAAAAGAGAAAATGTTGTAAACATTTCACCACCTGTTAATAATAATAAAAAAAAAATTTTACTCAATCAACGCGGTGGATTTTAATCATCCACCTCGACCACAACAACAACAATAACAACGAAAAATCCAAACACAAGGTCTAAATCAAAACCCAACTAGATATCAGAGTCAAAACCAAAGGCAACAACCTCAAAATTTTAATTCTAACAACCAACAACCTTATCAAAATTTTGGGCCACAACAGGTTTCAAATCAAAACCTCATAATTATAATGCCAACTTGTATTGTGGTTTCCACAAAATTAAATTCCACGATACTAGGACTTGTTTGCGACTACTACGATAAATTCATGTAACATTTTCCAAAAGATCAAAAACAACTTTTTATAGATATGTTTTTAGCAAATTATATAGTACTTATGCCAAACACTTACACAGGGGTAGTTTCCCCTCAAAATGCACCCCTCAATATCTTTAATGATCCGCTCCCAAACCATTCTAACAATAACATGTTAGATCCAAGTGGAACAAACAAAGGTGTTGTAATAGGAAACAATGATCATGAAGCTTCAACTTCATTAAATCCACCGGTCACACCCCAATTAGGAACTCAACCACAAACCAAGATAGTTGTTCTGGTAGAGTTAGACATTGAGCTACCCATAGAAACCATAACAAGAACTCAAGATTATTCTTCTCAACCAACTCCATGTTATCCATTGGAACTAGACAACATTCAACAAATGTTGGTAAAACCCATAGGTTCCTATGATTTAACGAAAACCTTCTCTCACATCTCCTTCGTGGACTTGTTAAAGAACTCTCCTGCCCATAGGGGTACTCTCTTAGAAGCATTAGGCCTGTTTCATTTAATTAATATTACCCCTCCTTTGGAAATGTAAGTAAACCATGTAGACTTTGATGTTTACCCTCCAGGGCAGCCAAATAGGGATACTGAGTTTATATTTGATATAAGAAAAATGCCAACGGACGTTTAAATTACATAGAGGAAACCCAACTTTACATTTACAAGTATGGGTTTACAATAATTATGTTAAATGTGCAATGATTGACGATGGGGCAGTAGTTAACATAGTCCCCTTCACTTTTCTTCAAAAGTTAGGATATGGAGAAACAAATTGTTCCACAACACGAAATATGCTAAGAGGTTATGATAGCCTCAAGGACACCTCAATTGGAACCATAGTTTTACCAGTCACTTTAGGACCCAAGACGGTTCTCACTGAATTTTATATTATAGATCAGAAAACCAACTATAATATGATCCTCGATTGGCCATGGATACACCACATAAAGGCAATCCCTTCCATGTTATTCCAAGAAATAATATTTCTACACTTAGGGAAAATATTTGTGACACAAGGTGACCCAAAATCCTTCGATATACACCTTGCTGATTTGAAGAAAAGACCAGGCATTCATTCCAAGTTTGAACTCCCAACAAATTAACTTAGCAAACCAATTAATTCAAAACCAAAAGAGAAGTTGATACCCACCATAGAATTGGAAATTACAAATCTGGTCAAGGGCATTCCAACACTCAAAAATGAGACCAATGTCATAGAAACAATGTCACTAGGGACTACCACAAAATTTTTTGAGTTGCTAGAGAAATACCTATTATCCTACCATTTGATTCTATGAGTATGGGATACACCCTGGGAATTGCTTCTCTTCCATCATATGAAGTTTTTATGGTAGAAGTAACTGAGGAGAAAGAAAAAAATACAAAAATATCCCAACATCCATTTTTCCAAGCAGATACTGGACTTTCCACTTCGATGGAGCTATATGTCACTTTGGAGTTGGGGTAGGAGTGATCTTTACTTCACCTGAGGGAAAGATCCCACCTTTCACCTTTAAATTAAACTTTGAGTGTACAAACAATAGAGCTGAGTATGAAGCTCTCCTCCTTGGCCTCATCCTATCCAAAAGAATGGGTTTTGATAACATTAGAGTGCTAGGAGACTCGCAACTAGTTGCAAACTAAGTATCTGAGGTATATGAAACTAGGGCAGAACATTTACAACTCTACAAAACAACGGTATTAGATATAAGCATGGGATTCAACTTCATATCAATTAAATCAATCCCACGAGAGTAAACCTTCTCACGCATTCAATAAAGAACCTCGCTTCCTGTTTCACTCCAAACAGGTGAGTTGGAAGATACAAATTTCATAGTATCACTTCGTATTGAACCATTAATATGTAAAATACCAAAAACCCACTCCTGACTCATGGAGAAGTTAAGAATGATTTTCCTATCTTGGGTCACTTTGACGGTGATAGAGTCACTCTTAAATATCTAAATGCCTATGTGGAGCTATATCTTGCTCACCACATAGTGGATCTTTCCCTAATACCACATTCCTCTTCCTATTTTGGAAATCCCATGGTAGAGTCTCCTCCACAAAAGGATCTCGATATCTACAAGGTAGAAGATGGAGAAAGTTTGGAACTACCTCCAGCCCCACCTGAATTTGAAGAAGGTAACACTTCTTTAATAGAATAAACAATTGACATAAACATTGAAATAGAGGAAGAACCAAAAATTTTGAAGTTGGGATCCTCGTTAACTCTAGAGGAGATAGAAATACACACCCAAGTCCTCAAATAACATCAAAAGGCTTTCACATTTAGCTATAAAGAAATGATAGGCATTACACCACATATCATGGTACATAACCTTGTCACTAAACCAGATGAAAAACCAATTAAACAAAAGTCAAGACCAATGAAGCCAAAGGTGTCTCTCATGGTAAAAGAGGAAGTAATGAAACTTATCCAAGTGGGATTCATCAAACCCATCGACTATTCACAATGGGTATCTAATATTATCCTTGTTCTCAAAAAGAATGGGAAGATACGCATTTACATTGAATTTTAGGATATTAACAAAGCTTGTCCCAAAGATGACTTCTCATTACCATCCATTGATGTTATTGTTGATGCAATAGCTAGATTTGAATTGTTGTCCCTCATGGATGGATTCTCAGGGTATAATCAGATTAAAATATCTGAATAGGATCAAGCCAAAACCATGTTTATAACTCCCTGGGGAACTTATTGTTATGCTATCATGCCCTTCGGTCTTAAGAATGTCGGTGCTACATATCAGCAGGCAATGACATACATATTCCATAATCTTATCCACAAAATTGTGGAATCCTATGTGGATGACTTATTGGTCAAGTCCAAGAAGCATTGTGATCATGCAAAAGTACTCTATATCATCCTCTCACAATCGATTGAATATGGAATCACTTTAAACCCAGAGAAGTGCATGTTTGGTGTGACGAGAGGCAAACTTCTGGGTTTCATTATATCTTCACGAGGGATTGATTTTGATCTAATCAAAATCCAGGATGTTCTCGAAATGATTCCACCATCGACGAGTCTAGACTCAGTCATTTCTTGGGAAACTCAATGTAATTTGAAGGTTCATCCCAGATTTAAGTTTCACTATTCATCCAATCAACAATCTATTAAAGAAAAATTATAGCATTGATTGGATTGAAGAATGCAATGAGGCCTTCAAAGTAGTTAAACGCTTCTTGTTTTCTCCACCCACGCTAATGCCTCCCGCACTGCACCACCATTTGAAATCAGTTAGGTTGTGGAGCCTATTTTCATGTGTGAAAGTGTTGAAGACTGTACACTAAGAGTACTATACACTTTTCTCATATGGGCGAGTTTTTTGACCCATAGATTTATGGGACGGGTTTTTCCCATGGTTTTGATACCCACGCTTTGTAAAATTGCTTAAGTAGTTGTCTATTTATATGGTTTTATGCATATGATAGATGTACAAGCAAATGTATTGCAGATGTGTTTTGAATTTGGTCATGAATTTGTAGAGAGTTTGTTGAGCATAGCTCCAAACAGATTTGGGTATTATATTGAGAGAGTGGTGGCTTGTAATAAAATATGAGCAAGTGATTCTAGGTGGACATAGCCCAAATTAGGTGAACCATGTTAAATACTGTCTCTTTGTGTTGTGTTATTTTATTCTACAATTTTATTTGAGATCTGTAATAATTTCTACATATTATTTTCTACTGTTGCGATTCTGTGAGGGATTATTCCGCATATTTTATCCCTTATTTCCTAACAATTGGTATCAGAGCCTGGTTTGGTTTGTCAAGTGTTGAATCACAGGAAATTTTTAGCTTGAGTGCGAGCTATGGCGGATGAAGGAAGATCTAGGGTTGATAAATTCAATGGGAAGAATTTCAGTCTTTGGAAGATGCAGATGGAAGATTACCTTTATCGGGAAGGATCTTTATACTCCATTGTCTAAGAAGGTGAACAAAACCTCGAGTATGATAGATGCGGAATGGGATTTGTTGGATCGGAAGGCACTTGGAATGATCCGACTGAGTCTTGCATCTTCGATATTATTTAATGTTTCAAAGGAAAAGACTACAAAAGATCTAATGGATGCATTAGGGAAGTTGTATGAAAAACCCTCTGCCTCTAATAAGATATTTTTAATGAAAAAGTTGTTTAATATGAAGATGTCTGAGAATAGTTCAGTAGCAGATCATTTAAATGATTTCAATATGGTAGTGAATATGCTAGCTTTGGTTACAATAGAATTTGATGAAGAAGTTAGGGCTTTATTAATTCTGTGCTCTTTACCTGAGAGTTGGAATAGCCTGGTAATGGCGGTAAGTAACTCGGTTCCAACTAACTCGAAGTTGAAGTTTGAGGATGTTGTAGGGGTGATTCTAAGTGAGGAAATGTGAAGAAAAAGCTCAGGGAATCTTCTACTTCAGGGAATGCTTTGACAATGGAAACTAGAGGGAGACAGAAGAATAGAGGAAACCGTGGAAAATCAAAAGATTGGGCAAGGTCAAAATCCAAGAACAAGATTGTATGCTGGAATTGTGGAAAGCCTGGGCATGCAAAGAAGGACTGTTGGGAGCTTCGAGATAAGAAGAAACAACAAGAAGAAAACAAGGAGGCAAATGTGGCAATGGGTAATGTATGTCAGGATGCTTTGATTCTTTCTTTGCACAATATTACTGAATCTTGGGTTTTAGATTCAGGGGCTTCTTTCCATGCTTCTCCACATAGGCATTATTTTGTTGATTATGTTCAAGGAGATTTTGGGCATGTTTTTCTTGGTGATGATGAGCCTTGCAGCATAGTTGGAAAAGGTTCTATTCAGGTTAAGATGTAGAATGGGAATACTTGGCTATTGAAGGATGTCAGACATGTGCCTACATTAAGACAAAATTTGATATCGGCAGGGCAGTTGGGAAGTGATGGTTGTACTATGATATTTATAGCAGACTCTTGGAAGGTTACCAAGGGTGCTCTTGTGGTGGCAAGAGGTAAGAATGTTGGAACCTTGTATTTAACCACTGATAGTACTAATGATTGTAATCTTGTGGCTTCGATGCGATATACAACATTATGGCACTATAGGCTCGGTCATATGAGCCATAAGGGCATCAACATCATATAGAAGAATTTTCCTGGATATACGTAAACATGTTTGGATTTCGTGAGAACCGCATATATGGGAAACAGGCGAGTAAGGTTTCTCAAGGTTGACATACAAAGAAAGAGAGTAAGTTAGAGATGGTGCATTCTAATGTGTGGTGGGGCCACTGTATCATCTCTTGGGGTTCAAGTTATTATGTTACTTTTATTGATGATGCAACAAGGAAAGTTTGGGTTTATTGTATTAGAAACAAATTTGATGTATTTGACACTTTTCTTAAATGGAAAGCCTTGGTAGAGAATGAAACAGGTCTTAAGCTAAAATGTCTCAAAGTCGATAATGGAGGGGAGTATTGCATAAGAATGAATTTAATGATTATTGTTCTAAGAATGGAATCCAGAACTCCATAGAGAATGGGGTATCGAAAGGATGAATAGAAAAATAATGGAACGTGCTTTAGGAGCATGAGGTTACATGCAGGATCTGCCTCTTTCTTTTTAGGCGGCGGTGAGCACACTGTACTTGATAAACAGAGGACCCTCAAGTGCTCTTGATGGAGGCATACCCGAGGAGGCATGATATGGTAAGAAACTTGATTATTCATTTCTTAGAGTCTTTGGATGTGAATTGTTTGTTCATATAGACAAGGATGATAGGACTGCTAGACGCTAAATCAGAAAAATGTACTTTCATTGGTTATGGTGGTGATGACTTTGGGTTTAAATGTTGGAGTATTAAGGACAAGAAAATCATTCGGTCTAGGGATGTGGTCTTTAATGAGAAAGTCATGTATAAGCAACAGTTACAGGAAAATAGGGAAGAATCCAAGAAAGAATATGCAGTGGTAGAGGATCTTCCGGATGGGAAAGTGACCCATGAATTAGTTCAGGAACCTACTCAACAAGAACCCCAAACTCCTACAGTGAGGAGGTCTTCTAGGGTAAGAAAAGAACCTGAATGGTTTTCTCCTTCTCTTTATTATTTATTACTCACTGATAGTGGAGAGCCAGAGAGATTTGATGAAGCAATGCAGGTAGATGCCAGTAAGAAGTGGGAGCAAGCCATGGATGAGGAGCATAAGTCTCTCATGGAGAACCAGACTTGGGATTTGGTGAAGCTACCAGAAGGAAAAAAGAATTGCAAAACAAGTGGGTGTGCAGAGTTAAAGATTAAGAAGGAGGAAAGAAAAGATATAAGGCCCGTTGGTGGTCAAGGGGTTTGCATGAGAAAAAAGGTATAGATTTTGATGAGATTTTTTCTCCTGTAGTAAAAATGACTTCTATCGAATCGTTTTGGAATAGTGGCAGCAGAAGACTTGCACTTAGAATAGTTAGATGTAAAGACTGCATTTCTCCATGGTGATTTGGAGGAGGAGCTATATATGCAGCAGCCAGAAGGATATGAAGTCAAAGGTAAAGAGGAGATGGTGTGCAAACTAAAGAAGAGCTTGTATGGCCTAAAACAAGCTCCACATCAATGGTATAAGAAGTTTGATAGCTTCATGATGGAGCAAGGTTATATTAGATGTCATTCTGACCATTGTGTGTATACAAAGAAATTTGAGGATGGAATTTATATTATCCTGTGTTTGTATGTTGATGACATGTTGGTTGCAGGTAAAAACATGCAGGAAATAAAAGTACTCAAGAAATAGCTAAGTGAATCCTTTGATATGAAGGATTTGGGGGCAGCCAAACAAATCCTTGGTATGAGGATAACTAGGGATAGGAAGGAACAAAAGTTGACTTTATCTTAGGAAGAGTACATTAAGAAGGTATTAGATAGGTTTAACATGTAGGATGCTAAACCGGTTGGGAATCCTTTGGCAGGCCATTTCAAGTTATCAAAGGAGCAAGTGTCCCATGACAGTAAGAAAGAAACCAGATGTCCAAGGTAACTTACTCATCAGCAGCTTGGTAGTTTGATGTATGCTATGGTATGCACTAGGCCCGATATTTCCCATGCAAAGGGGAGTTGTGAGTAGATTTATGAGTGATCCGTAAAGAGCATTGGCAAGCAAGAAAGTGGATCCTTCGGTATTTGAGAGGGACCATGGGGACAGCTTTGTGCTACAAAGGATCAAACACCACTTTACATGGTTATGTATATTCGATATGGCTAGAGATGTAGACAAGCAGGAGGAGCACGACAAAGTTATATTTACACTGTAGGTGGGACAAAGCAGTGAGTGGATTTCAAGACTACGTGTGGTGGTGGCTTTGTCAACAATAGAGGCCGAGTATGTTGCTGCCACAGAGGAAAGCAAACAGATGATTTGGTTACAACAATTACTTGAGGATTTGGGGCATAAGCAGGAGGAATGTAAGTTACATAGTGATAGTCAGAGTGCTATACACCTAGCTAAGAACTCTACTTTCCACTCTAGGACGAAGCATATACAGTTAAGGTACCATTTCATCAGGACAACTTTGGAGGAAGAGAAGTTGAAGTTGGAGAAGATTCATACTAGTCAGAATCCTACAGACATGATGACCAAGGTGGTCACAAGGGAAAAACTAAAGTTGTGTTCAACTTTGGTTGGTCTTCACAGAAACTAGTGAAGGGTTGAGAAGCTTGCTCAAAGGAAAACTAGTCTCCAAGTGGGAGATTGTTAGGTTGTGGAGCCTGTTTTCATGTGTGAAAGTGTTGAAGACTATACACTAAGA
Source organism: Taxus wallichiana var. yunnanensis (assembly GCA_018340775.1). Lineage (NCBI taxonomy): Eukaryota > Viridiplantae > Streptophyta > Pinopsida > Cupressales > Taxaceae > Taxus > Taxus wallichiana. Next base: position 420,034,673 of record CM031233.1, read on the forward strand.
GTACTGTACACTTTTCATGTATCTCGCTAGGGTTCGGGGGCATAGCCCCCCAAAAAAAAAAAAAAATTTAGGTGTAAAATTTTTTGGCCTCGAAAAATGCACCCGACATATCGGGAAACGTGCTTTTCTCATATGGGAAAGTTTTTGACCCATAGGTTTATGGGATGGGTTTTTCCCATGGTTTTGATACCCACGGTTTTGTAAAACTGCTTAAGTAGTTGTCTATTTATATGGTCTTATGCATATGATAGATGTACAAGAAAATGTATTGCAGATGTGTTTTGAATTCGGCTATGAATTCTATAGAGTTTGTTGAGCATAGCTCCAAATGGATCTGGGTATTGTATTGAGAGAGCGGTGGCTTGTAATAAAATCTGAGCAAGTGATTCTTGGTGGACGTAGCCCAAATTAGGTGAACCACGTTAAATACTATCTCTTTGTGTTGTGTTATTTTATTCTGTAATTTTATTTGAGATCTATAATAATTATTCAAACACACGCTCAAGTTTTAATAATTGTTCTCCGCCCAAACAACACACGCTTTGATCACACAATTTCTTTTTAAAACGAATGTTCCCTGCGTCGCATATTTACAATATGGAACACACATTCAATGCCATTCAATCTTATAATGATTCTATATGCTGCAGTAAATGACTCGATGAACTCGCCGATCTTCCATTTTCATGGCTCGAGTTTCAACGATCCTTCATTTCATGACTCGCAACAACCGATCCTTCATGTTCATGACTCGCAACAACCGATCCTTCATGTTTGTTTATGCATAGTATATTATATATACCTTTCTCATAACCTTCCCCGCTATCGAAGTGATCCATTTAAGAAGCCTATCTCAATATCTCATATCGATATTCATCTCGACATCCCGCATCTTAAATTAAGTGATAAGGACAACGCAACCAAAGAATTGCGATACTTTGCCAAAGATTTTCACATGCTTTGCATGATCATATTCCCGGATGTGATACACATCTACGGAATACGCCCTTCACTTCACTTCACCTCGTTATCTAGAATGGTCTTTCCCGCTCCTACCAAATCCTCATCGCTTAAGGTCAGCTTTTAAACTTTCAATTCCAAATTTAGTAATATGAACGGGTATAGGAAGGCACTCCCGGTAACTAAAGATACGCAGACATACGGTGTCGTTACCCCACGACTCCGTGTGTCTATTTGTCTTTAGTATTCCGGAGTCACTCCGTATACCAGATCATACCCTATCCCCCGCTAAGATCTACACATTCAGCCTATGTATTCTAAATGTTTTAATTCGGGAGGGCATTGCTATATGTCAGCTGCAACATTGTGTCGTCATGAAGACCCCGTCTTCATGAAGACACCTTGCTGTAGCTGGCGTATGCCAATGTCCTGCAGAATCCACCCATCGAGAATACACATCCTGCTCAAGTGACTTAGCCACGAGTTAATAATTAAAATCAACTTTCAAAGATTCGTGCCGATCCTCGATCCTCGCTTCCGCTTGCAGCTTGTAGATATAACTAAGAGGGACTAAACCGTCCATTAGTTTGTTATGTATCTTCACCTTCGTATCGAAGGGCTACAATTCCTTACTTGGTTTATTTCTTAATCATTGGATTAAGCAGTCCGTACCGACGGACGTGATAAGTTTAACCTATTAAACTTAGCCAAGATTTTTCCAACTGCAACTAATTTCAGAATATTAACTTATTAGACGTCATTCAAACGAGGTCTAAACTTCGAGAAATGAATTCATTTGTTCTCCTTAACGTTATATAGTTAAGGTCCATTAGTTATGGATATATTTATCCTATATCCTTTATTCTGAATTTTATCAAACGGATCATTAATGGAGTTCGAAAACGAAGTTCGACATACTCCGGTTGAATTGATATTCCTTAGCTCCTAAGCTAATCCTGAATACCTTCTGATTATGGAATCATATTCTTCTTAATCCTTTCTAATGTCAATTAAAAATTCATCTTTACCCAAGTATGAACTAATTGCATTTTCAACTTAAAAGTCAGCATTTAAGTAAGAATGATATCGCTTCAATTCAAAGATCCATCCAAGGACAATGAAACAATTCCAAATCAAGAAATAACATCATATTTCCAATTTAACAACAATATCAAACTGATATAATTATCGAAAATATCACACTTGTAATTGTATTCAATATTTCAAGTCATAATTTGTACATTTGCCAATCCAACCGATCGGGCATAGTTTATACAAAACATCCATACAACTCATGGACAAAGAATATATTTTCTTCTTTTCACAATTCCTCAAGAGGAATAAAAGCAACAATTACAATTTATTATCAAATCAAAAGCATCGTAAAAACCAAGTCTTCATTCTAATCAAATTCCATCTCGCAAAATGAATTGCACGGGTCACTTCAATGAACTCGAGCATATTAAGCACTTATCCTTAAAATAGGGTGCTTCAACTAATCAAGCTTTCAATAAAAGAACCCTCGCTTTTGAAACGACAGCTAAACATCAATCACGAAATAGGCACAGAAGAAAGATCAGCATAACAACTGAACTATCAAAACTATCATCACAATCAGCCAAGGGACTGCTGTCCCGTTTCCACATAATCATTGCAAGTATCAATTTACAATATTTGTAAAGTTAGGAATACAAGTAGCTTGCTGCCTATAGCATCCAGTTATCCTTTCCACGCCTTTCATTAATAACAAATGCAAAGGATGAAACTAACTGAAATATAAATCCATTACTTTCCTTTCCGTTCATGAAGCATATTAAATTCAAAGCATTCAAGTACAGACAAGAAAGCGAACAACAATGCATATAGTTGCTCCCATCTAAGCACTATAAAATTCATTATTCACGAATTCCAGATTTCCAACTAAATGAAAGAAGAAAAGATCACTTTTCCAAGTCATTCATTCATATCTCTATTTCTTTCCACATAACTGTCCTAACAGGGAAACCAAACGAAAGACAATTCAAGATAACAGTTCAGAGTGAAACTTACAAAATCCATTCGGAATTCACTTTCCGGCAGCAAGGATAATTTCATTTATAATCAGCTTTAAATGAAAACAGGGAAGAATTCATCATCCATATCCATACTTCATTTGAATCAGACTCATATAAAGATCCGAAACAGGTTAGTACAACATTAGGTACATCCAAGATCAAACAATATAAGGCTGCATACCATATATTTACCATAATAAAAGAAACCATATTTCTTTCACTGCATACTAAATGTAAAACAAAAGATTTCAATCATGCAATTAATTAATCACATGATTATCTAATTCTAGAACGTACTCGCTCGTAATAACATTTATTCATTGCTGTTACCTACAGCAAGTCCATTATTCACATGACTATGAATTTCATCAAGTTAAAACAAAGTAAAGAAGAAGATTTCCTTCCAACAATGATTCTACCCAATCCATTTTCCAGTTCATAACAAAAATGCACAACTTCCGTAATGCAAAATCGACGTCATTACTTTAGCAAAATAACCGTTATAGATGGCAAAAATATGAACCTAGTTTCAAAAGGCAACTCCCATAGCATGACAAAATTTCATCAACATGTATTCCTTACCCAAAGAATTCAAACTAATTCGTAACCACCAAAACAGTCCATTCTCAAAGACCGTTCAGCATTGATCAACATAACTAATCTTCATACTTTCCTAGCAAGATCACCTTATTCATTACAATTTCAGAGGGAAAGCTATTTCTTTTCCAATTCCCATAAACACTCATATAAAAGTCTAATGCCCATTCCCTTTTAAAATACAAGATGCCATTTCCTCATAATTCAAAACAGCAGAAGGAAGAGGAAGTCTTATTTCCCTTTTAAGCAAGAAAGGAAAGAACAGTCAAAGACATATTATCATTTCTTTCTCCATGGCAATTTGTATGCTCAAACAAAAGAAACAATGTTGTATTCATCACAATCAACACAGCAGAGAGAGAGGAGGAAACTATTTCCTTCAAAGAAAGCTTCAGTAGAGAAACGACCTCAAGCCGTTCTTACAACCAATACAATCATATCGCAGTTCAGATGACAACAACAATAATACAGCAATAGAATAACCCATACTAGCTGTACAGTTTTACCTTCCATTCCACAAGAATAACCAGTTAAAATTTTCATACAATACCCATAACCAGCACCTCATGGAGGTATTTCCATTCAAGAAGAGCAAGACAGTTAGACACAGCAACGGGGAACGATTTTCCTATCATTTCCAAAAGAAAAGACAAAGAACTTCGATAAACCCAAATCATAAAACACAACTCATATAACATGCACAGACTTTTAAGATATATATGACGTTTTCCCATTATCAAGTTAAACATCTAAATCGACAGAAGGTATTTCATTCAATAAAATACAAGGACAATAACTCAAATAATTAATAACGATGATTCATATTATTTCCAAAATAACAGCAAGAGTCATCGGTTCCCAAATCACAGCAATATAATCACGACTGTATTTCCATCTTCTCTTTACATGCAATAGCAGTTCCAAGCACAACAAAGAAAGAAAATGATTACACTTAAGGAAAAATTTCACTATTAAAACGAAATTGCTCCACTTCAACAACATGTACAGAGGAAGAAAATCTATTTCAAACCACAATACAAATAACAACCCACCGCAAAAAATCATTTCCAACTTGATTCGAGCAAAAACAAACCAAAACCAAGCAACCAGAAACGTTCAACATATCATTTTCCAAGGAAAAGAGAAGCAAGAATCGATGAAATCCAAATCGAACCGATTTGACAACAGTCACAAAATCAAAACCCAAGAGCAGGGTTGTTTTAATGATACACTTAATCAAAGCAAAGATTTTTAAAGAGAAGGGCTTAACATGCCTGAAATCTCTTTTCCAGAGCTCGAAGAAAACCTTATTTGCCGCGTTTTTCCTTCCACAACGACAACACAAACTTCCCAGCACTCCTTTCTTCTTCAGGCTTAACAACAGCCTCCAAACTCCAAGAAAAATGTCAAATGCTAAGAGCTGGTTCGACTGAACCAGGACAAAAAAACCAAATGCAGAGCAACTTCGGCCAAAACCAAATCAAACAATGAAAAATCAAATTCCCTCATGCTGTTTCCAAGGCGAGCTGGTCGCGAGGACCGAAACAATCAATGCATTAAAGGCTCTGCCTTTTTCCTTACTTTCCACGCCACCGCCACTTGGGTTGGCAAACTCTAATTTTCAAAATTTCCATGCAAACTGAATTTGGCTCTATTTCTAAATAGATGCCTCTAATTCCTTACCTGCCCCGCCAAAACTGGCGCTGTCCACGTAGGGACAGTTCATTAAATGCCAATGAATGCCTCCTTCCCATCCTTATCCCTTTCCCTCCAAGGGTCTGCGCACCCCTTAGATTAGGATTAGTTTAGGTTGCAAGTAGTATTCAACCTAGGTCCTAGTTTAACCTTAGGTTTTAGAACTTAGGTTTATTTTCCCTTTTTTTTTTTTTTTTTAATTTAAAAATCCACTTAGGATAGTAGTGTAGGATGTATGTTAGGCCTTAGGGTTAGTTTAGGTTTAATTCACACTAACCACTAACACTAACAACTTCCATCCAAATCCCTTACTAACATTCACGTTAATGCGCAGCAGACGCCCGCCCTTCGATATTACGTGCCAAGGCCACCCGTGTCCAGGCATTTCTTGCCTCACGAGGTCCCAAATTCGACAGTACAGGGTTCAAGAATCGAACTCCTGTCGTTGGCATTTTCGTGCTAGCTGTTCACACCTGCAATCAGGCGCTGCACGCTCATAACAATCTCACCGGCTCAAGTGTGAATCGACACACGTAAATCACAAGAGGACTCAAGATACTTGAATCAATGGAATTGATTCAGTGGTATGTCATTAATCAAAGAACAAGAGCTAGCAAGTATACGACAATTTGTCGTCACATCAGCAAACACACAAGTACAATATTTGTTGTCCCATGTAATAAATCACAGTATGCAAGAATCCAAATTAGCAACACATTCTCTTAAGATCAAAACATATCTTAACATGTTTGCTTTCATTTCAAGCTATAACAGTATGTAAAACATTCACCAAGTTAACATACAAAATCAGAGTGTTACATTCTTCCCTCCTTAAAGAATCATCGTCCCGATGATCAGATTAACAAATCAAGGAGTTCCTAGGACAAAGTTCAGTTATTGTCCTTTCGTTCATAAGTTCATACCAAAAACAGATTCTCTCTTAAAAACAACGTTTTAAGACAACTGTACAATAGACTAATAATTGTCTAAATTTGGTAAAATTATCAGTTCTCTGAATTTCAAATTCAGTTAAACAGGTGTGGAAAAGTAGATCTCATTTCTTCGAGATTCTCCCAAGTTGCACTTTCTTCGCTGAACTGGTCCCACTGGACCTTACATTGGTTCACTTCGCGATTTCTCAAGTACAACCAAGTAGTTCCCAAAGACTCGAATGGGCTTAACCACGATTATTCCCGGTCTTGACCTGCAAGGAATTCCAATTTAGCACATGGGATAAATCAGTCACGTATTTCTTAAGCAAAGAAATATGAAAAACATCATGCATTTGAGACAAAGCAGGAGGTAATGCTAGACGATAAGCTACAGGGTTGATTATTTCAATAATTTCAAAAGGTCCCACGTAACGTGGCGACAACTTGGCAGCCTTGCCAAAAGTTATGGAGCTCTTTTTCGGCTTCACCCGAAGAAAGACCTTCTCTCCAAGTTTATAATGCCTGTCAACCCGCTTCAAGTCTGCATAGCTCTTTTGCCTATTGGCAGCCTCCTTTAGATGTTCCCGAATCATTTTGATTTGCTGTTCCATTTCCATAAGGATTTCTGGCCCAATTACCTCTCTGTCTTCAACGCTGTCCCAGCTGACAGGGGTTCTGCATTTTCTTCCATACAATGCTTCAAAGGGCGCCATTTTTAAAGAGGCATGATAGGTGTTATTGTAAGCAAATTCTACCAGCGGAAGGTATTCCTCCCATTTATACTACTGGTCCATGCAATACATCCTTAACATGTCCTCTAAAACCTGATTAACTCTCTCACCTGGCCCATCCGCTTCCTGGATGATATGCAGAATCAAGTTTAATTTAGTTCCCAAGGCCGCATTAAGCGCTTGCCAAAACCTTGATGTCATCCTCGATCCCTCGTCCGATATGATTAATTCCGTATTCCATGCAATCAAGATTTCATGTACAAATCTTCTTGCTAAGATCGTGTGCATCGTCCTTCAAATTACCAGCAATGAAGTGTGCCACTTTGGTCAATTTGTCGACTACAACCAGGATAATGTCATGTTTATTTCTTGACATAGGCAATCCTTGAACGAAATCCATCGTTATCACTTGCCATTTATACTGCGGAATGCTGTGGGGATACAATAATCCAGCAGGGTGCATATGTTCCGCTTTAACACGCTGACATTCCAAGCAGTGTGTTACAAACTCTACCACATCCTTTTTCATTCCCTTCCAAAAATATTGCTGCTTAAGATCAGCGAGCATTTTTGTAATGCCAGGGTGTCCAGAAAAAGGTGAATTATGGAATTCAGTTAACAATTTCCCTCTTAAGTCATTTGCCACAGGTACATATACCCTGTTTTCGAACCTCAGAACTCCTTCGTTATCAAAACGGAATCCTTTATACCTGATGTCCTCGGGTCTGCAGCAAGTGCTGATTTGACTTGCTGAAATAAGGATCTGATTCCAAGGCATCTTTTACCTCATCCTTAAACTGAGTTCTTAACGTTATAAGAGCAGAGATATGCTTCCTTCGACTCAGAGCATCTGCTACTCTATTTTCCTTGCCCTTAATGTAGCTTATTTCAAAATCATACTGAGACAGAAATTCTAACCATCTTCGCTGCCTTGCATTCAGATTTGGCTGAGTGAAAATATACTTCAGCCCCAGATGGTCTGTTTTTAATTCAAAGGGCTTGCCAAGAAGGTAATGCCTCCATATTTGAAGCGCATGAACAATGGCAGCGAGCTCAAGATCGTGTGGAGCATAGTTCTGTTCATGTAACTTAAGCTTTCTGCTTTCATAAGTGATAACATGGTTATTCTGTAACAGAATACCTCCAAGGCCTTCTCCTGAGGCGTCCGTTACAACCATAAAATCTCCATTTGGATCAGGTACAGTCAAAATAGGTGCTGTAGTTAACTGTTCCTTTAACTTTTTAAAGGCAGATTCACATTTGTCTGTCCAGACAAATTTCTTTTCTTTCTTTTGCAACGAAGTGATTGGGGCAGCAATTTTTGAAAAGTCCTTGACGAACTTTCGATAATATCCAGCCAAGCCCATGAAGCTCCTCACTTCGTGCACGTTCTTAGGCGCAGGCCACTCAGTTATAGCTGTGATCTTTGAAGGGTCAACAGCTATCCCGTCTTTGCTTATAACGTGTCCCAAATAATGCACCTCTGCATCATAAAAGGAACATTTGGACAGTTTGCCATACAACTTCCTCTTTCTTAAGATTTCCAGCACTATCCTGAGATGTTCTTGGTGCTCTTCGACATTTTTAGAGTATATAAGAATGTCGTCTAAGAATACAAGCACAAACTTGTCTAAGTATTCTTGAAAAATGTTATTCATTAGATTCATGAAGGCGGCAGGTGCATTAGTCAGCCCAAAAGGCAACACCGTGAACTCATAATGCCCATACCTTGTTCTAAAAGTTGTTTTATGAATATCTTCCTCTTTTATTCTCAGCTGATGGTACCCTGATCGCAGGTCTATTTTTGAATAGACTGATGCTCCTCGCATCTGATCAAACAGATCATCAATCCTAGGAAGTGGGTATCGATTTTTAATGGTTGCTTTGTTCAGCATTCTGTAATCAATGCACAGCCTCAAGGTGCCATCCTTTTTCTTTACGAAAATTACCGGCGCTCCCCAAGGTGAGACGCTCGGTCTGATCAGCCCCTTAGTCAGGAGTTCTTGTAACTGAGCCTTCAGCTCTACCAACTCAATGGTAGTCATTCTATAAGGTGCCTTAGATATGGGTTCCGTTCCTGGCTTGATCTCTATAGCGAAGTCAAACTCACGTTTGGGCGGAAGACCTGGCAATTCCTCCGGAAATACATCACGAAAATCCCTCAACAATGGATATCTTTCCATGAAATCATTATCTTCCTCTTCATTTTCTATCATTTTTACCGCATACAAGGTGCAGCCTCTGTTTTTAGCCCTCTTTAGTTGCATAGCCGCGCTTCTACCGCAACTTCCCGCTTTACACTTGAATGACTCACGCTTTCTCAGCAGTCATCAAGGCAATGATTTGTTTTTCATAATAATGACCACCTTGCCTTATGTTCAGCCAACCAGTTAACTCCAATAATGATATCATATGATCCTAGAGGAGTGACATACAAATCAACTTCGGTGGAGAAACCAGGCAGATCAAGAATTGCCCCAAAAAGGCACATTTCGACTGTATGGACAACATTATTCCCATAATGCACTGTCCATGTTTTATCCATTCTTGCAGCCTTTCTTTTTAATTTCAAGGCAAGTTTAGCAGAAATAAAACATTCTGTAGCTCCAGTATCAAAAAGTACAACTACAGGTTTACCGAATAACTTACCCGTAACTTCTATGGGCGTCACTTGCTTTTCAGCTTGTCTGTTAGCCACTGCAGCATGTATCCTATGCTACTGTCCGCGATCGTCCTTCTTCAGAGGACAATGATTCGCATAGTGGTCCTTTCCACAGTTGAAGCATCCTCCAGCTGGCCCTTTTCTAGGCTCAAATTTATTTCCAGCCTTAAAGTTATCATTCTGGCTTCCATAGGACTTCTGTCCAATGCCATTAACTTTTGGGAAGCTGTTCCGCACGCTATTTACAGGTCTGTTCATCACAGGTTTCTTGTTGTTATCTACAACAATTTTATTTTTCACACCAAACCTTTTCCAAGGTCCCCTTTTTGGTGCAAGAGACGAAGAAGGATTGGGAATCTTCTTCCTTATCTCTTCCCTGTGAGCAGATATTGCTCTCAATTTCTGCTCTCCTCTCGATTGCCTTTTCGACAACTCCATCCATGGTGGTCAGGCCGTGACATCCACTTCGCCACCAATGATGGGATTCACCCCATTATGAATTTCCGTATTCTCAACTTCTCGTCACTTGGTATCAAGGCACATACTTAAGGAGTTTAGTAAACCCTTCCCAAGATTCCGCTACCGACACCTTTCCTCACACTCGCTCTGAAATTCACCATTTTCCTATCAAAATAGAGTTGAGGCAGCCATCGTTGCCTAAAATAACCCTTAAATTGATCCCAAGTTATGTCTCGATTCGACAATATTCAACTCAACTCTGCGGTCGGTTGTCCCACCATGATGATGCTTCATGAGAAAGCCGATATGCTCCCATATCGCTTTAGTCTCTTCTGAGAAGTTTCTTATCGCAAAGTATTTCTCCATTTCACCGAGCTGCCACCTCCGTCCCCAAGAGTTGTTCCATCAAACTTTGGAGGACTTATTCTCTTTATATCATTTGTAAGTTCAGCTGCTAATCTTGCCCTCTTATTTTCAGGGGGATTAGGAGCAATTACATTATTATCATCAACACCCGGATTCCTCCGTTGATGTTGTCCACAGAGGCAAATGATCATTTATTTCAGCTTCATTCCCTCCTCTTCATTGCCCATTGACTGCTGTTCCAGTACAGTCAAACGATCCCTCGTTTCAAGTAGGGCAGCAAGGATTTCATCCAGCTTTTGGGCAGTTGCTGCTTCTCCACCCTGCAACGGGTTATTCGCAAAGATTCCTCTGTCCCCACCATTTTCTCTGCTCAATAAGAAAATGTAAACTTTATTAATATCGTGGACTCATTAGGTCCAAGAGTCAGAACCTTCACTTCGATACCAAGATGTAACATCCTCATTTCGTAACACCGTAACAAGGGAATTTTTTTTTTTTTTTGATAACGCTCACCGTTATGAATTATAAAATTCAAACACACGCTCAAGTTTTAATAATTGTTCTCTCCCCAAACAACACAGCTTGATCACACAATTTCTTTTAAAACGAATGTTCCCTGCTCGCATATTTACAATATGGAACACACATTCAATGCCATTCAATCTTATAATGCATTCTATATGCTGTAGAAATGACTCGATGAACTCCGATCTTCCATTTTCATGGCTCTGAGTTTCAACGATCCTTCATTTCATGACTCGCAACAACCGATCCTTCATGTTCATGACTCGCAACAACCGATCCTTCATGTTTGTTTATGCATAGTATATTATATATACCTGTTCTCATAACCTTCCCTGCTATCGAAGTGATCCATTTAAGAAGCCTATCTCAATATCTCATATCGATATTCATCTCGACATCCCGCATCTTAAATTAAGTGATAAGGACAACGCAACCAAAGAATCGCGATACTTTGGCCAAAGATTTTCACATGCTTTGCATGATCATATTCCCGGATGTGATACACATCTACTAATACGCCCTTCACTTCACTTCACCGTTATCTAGAATGGTCTTTCCCGGCTCCTACCAAATTCTCTCATCGCTTAAGGTCAGCTTTTAAACTTTCAATTCCAAATAGTAATATGAACGGGTATAGAAGGCACTCCCCAGAACTAAAGATACGCAGACATACGGTGTCGTTACCCCACGACTCCGTGTGTCTATTTGTCTTTAGTATTCCGGAGTCACTCCGTATACCAGATCATACCCTATCCCCTCGCTAAGATCTACACATTCAGCCTATGTATTCTAAATGTTTTAATTCGGGAGGGCATTGCTATATGTCAGCTGCAAACATTGTGTCGTCATGAAGACCCCGTCTTCATGAAGACACCTTGCTGTAGCTGGCGTATGCCAATGTCCTGCAGAATCCACCCATCGAGAATACACATCCTGCTCAAGTGACTTAGCCACGAGTTAATAATTAAAATCAACTTTCAAAGATTCGTGCCGATCCTCGATCCTCAAGCTTCACAGCAGCAGATATAACTAAGAGGGACTAAACCGTCCATTAGTTTGTTATGTATCTTCACCTTCGTATCGAAGGGCTACAATTCCTTACTTGGTTTATTTCTTAATCATTGGATTAAGCAGTCTGCATCGACGACGTGATAAGTTTAACCTATTAAACTTAGCCAAGATTTTTCCAACTGCAACTAATTTCAGAATATTAACTTATTAGACGTCATTCAAACGAGGTCTAAACTTCGAGAAATGAATTCATTTGTTCTCCTTAACGTTATATAGTTAAGGTCCATTAGTTGTGGATATATTTATCCTATATCCTTTATTCTGAATTTTATCAAACGGGATCATAAATGGAGTTCGAAAGCGAAGTTCGATTACTCCGAAGTTGAATTGATATTCCTTAGCTCCTAAGCTAATCCTGAATACCTTCTGATTATGGAATCATATTCTTCTTAATCCTTTCTAATGTCAATTAAAAATTCATCTTTACCCAAGTATGAACTAATTGCACTTTTCAACTTAAAAGTTGCATTTAAGTAAGAATAGATATCAGTTTCAATTCAGCATCCATCCAAGGACAATGAAACAATTCCAAATCAAGAAATAACATCATATTTCCAATTTAACAACAATATCAAACTGATATAATTATCGAAAATATCACACTTGTAATTGTATTCAATATTTCAAGTCATAATTTGTACATTTGCCAATCCAACTGATTGGGCATAGTTTATACAAAACATCCATACAACTCATGGACAGAAGAATATATTTTCTTCTTTTCACAATTCCTCGAAGAGGAATAAAAGCAACAATTACAATTCATTATCAAATCAAAAGCATCAGAAAACAGCCAAGTCTTCATTCTAATCAAATTCCATCTGCAAAATGAATTGCACGGGTCAGTTCAATGAACTGAGCATATTAAGCACTTATCCTTAAAATAGGGTGCTTCAACTAACTGTTTCAATAAAAGAACCCTGCTTTTATGAAACGACAGTTAAACATCAATCACGAAATAGGCACAGAAGAAAGATCAGCATAACAACTGAACTATCAAAACTATCATCACAATCAGCCAAGGGACTGCTGTCCCGTTCCCACATAATCATTGCAAGTATCAATTTACAATATTTGTAAAGTTAGGAATACAAGTAGCTTGCTGCCTATAGCATCCAGTTATCCTTTCCACGCCTTTCATTAATAGCAAATGCAAAGGATGAAACTAACTGAAATATAAATCCATTACTTTCCTTTCCGTTCATGAAGCATATTAAATTCAAAGCATTCAAGTACAGACAAGAAAGCGAACAGCAATGCATATAGTTGCTCCCATCTAAGCACTATAAAATTCATTATTCACGAATTCCAGATTTCCAACTAAATGAAAGAAGAAAAGATCACTTTTCCAAGTCATTCATTCATATCTCTATTTCCTTCCACATAACTGTCCTAACAGGGAACCCAAACGAAAATCAATTCAAGATAACAGTTCAGAGTGAAACTTACAAAATCCATTCGGAATTCACTTTCCGGCAGCAAGGATAATTTCATTTATAATCAGCTTTAAATGAAAACAGGGAAGAATTCACCATTCATATCCATACTTCATTTGAATCAGACTCATATAAAGATCCGAAACAGATTAGTACAACATTAGGTATATCCAAGATCAAACAATATAAGGCTGCATACCATGTATTTACCATAATAAAAGAAACCATATTTCTTTCGCTGCATACTAAACAGAAACAGTATTTCAATCATGCAGTCAGTTAATCACATGATTATCTAATTCTAGGAACGTACCCCGTTCAGAATAACATTTATTCATTGCTGTTACCTACAGCAAGTCCATTATTCACATGACTATGAATTTCATCAAGTTAAAACAGCAGGCAGAAGAAGGATTTCCTTCCAACAATGATTCTACCCAATCCATTTTCCAGTTTCATAACAGTATGCACAACTTCCAGAATGCAAAATCAGACGTCATTACCTTTAGCAAAATAACCGTACAGGATGGCAAAATATGAACCTAGTACAGTCAAGGCAACTCCCATTGCATGACAAAATTTCATTGCATGTATTCCTTGCCCAGCAATTCAAACTAATTCGTAACCACCAAAACAGTCCATTCTCAAAGACCGTTCAGCATTGATCAACATAACTAATCTTCATACTTTCCTAGCAAGATCACCTTATTCATTACAATTTCAGAGGGAAAGCTATTTCTTTTCCAATTCCCATAAACACTCATATAAAAGTCTAATGCCCATTCCCTTTTAAAATACAAGATGCCATTTCCTCATAATTCAAAACAGCAGAAGGAAGAGGAAGTCTTATTTCCCTTTTAAGCAAGAAAGGAAAGAACAGTCAAAGACATATTATCATTTCTTTCTCCATGGCAATTTGTATGCTCAAACAAAAGAAACAATGTTGTATTCATCACAATCAACACAACAGAGAGAGAGGAGGAAACTATTTCCTTCAAAGAAAGCTTCAAGAGAAAACGACTTTTCCGTTTACAACCAATACAATCATATCGCAGCTTCGTATGACAACAACAAATAATACAAAGAATAGAATAACCCATACTACCTGTACAGTTTTACCTTCCATTCCACAAGAATAACCAATTAAAATTTTCATACAATACCCATAACCAGCACCTCATGGAGGTATTTCCATTCAAGAAGAGCAAGACAGTTAGACACAGCAACGGGGAACGATTTTCCTATCATTTCCAAAAGAAAAGACAGCAAGGGTCGACAAACCCAAATCATAGCGACACAACTCATATAACATGCACAGTCTTAAGATATATATGACGTTTTCCCATTACTGTTAAACATCTAGCTCGACAGGAAGGTATTTCATTCAATAAAATACAAGGACAGTCGAACTCAGCGACCAATAACGATGATTCATATTATTTCCAAATAATAGCAAGAGTCATCGGTTCCCAATCATAGCAATATAATCACGACTGTATTTCCATTTTCCCTTTACATGCAATAGCAGTTCCAAGCACAACAGCAAAGAAAACGATTACACTGTAAGGAAAAGATTAAACAGTCTGTTCCACTTCATACAACATGTACAGAGGAAGAAAAGGTCTATTTTATCCCACAATACAGTCAACAACCACCGCAGTAAATCATTCCCAACTTGATTCGAGCAAAAACACACCGAAACCAAGCAACCAGAACGATTCATCATATCATTTTCCAACCAAAAAGCAACAAGAATCGATGAAACCCAATTCGAATCGACTCAACAGCAAATCACACAATCCAAACCCAAGAGCAGGGTTGTTTTAATGAAACACTTAATCAAAGCAAAGATTTTTAAAGAGAAGGGCTTAACATGCCTGAAATTCTTTTCCAGAGCTCAAGAAAACCTTATTTGCCGCGTTTTTCCTTCCACAACGACAACACAAACTTCCCAGCACTCCTTTCTTCTTCAGGCTTAGCAACAACCTCGAAACTCCAAGAAAAATGTCAAATGCTAAGAGCTGGTTCGACTGAACCAGACCAAAAAACCAAATGCAGAGCAACTTCGGCCAAAACCAAATCGAACAATGAAAAAAATCAAATTCCCTCATGCTGTTTCCAAGGCGAGCTGGTCGCGAGGACCGAAACAATCAATGCATTAAAGGCTCTGCCTTTTCCTTACTTTCCACGCCACCGCCACTTGGGTTGGCAAACTCTAATTTTCAAAATTTCCATGCAAACTGAATTTGGCTCTATTTCTAAATAGATGCCTCTAATTCCTTACCTGCCCCGCCAAAACTGGCGCTGTCCACGTAGGGACAGTTCATTAAATGCCAATGAATGCCTCCTTCCCATCCTTATCCCTTTCCCTCCAAGGGTCTCATGCACTTTTAGATTAGGATTAGTTTAGGTCATAGTAGTTTCAACCTAGGTCTTAGTTTAACCTTAGGTTTTAGAACTTAGGTTTATTTTCCCCTTTTTTTTTTAATTTAAAAATCCACTTAGGATAGTAGTGTAGGATGTATGTTAGGCCTTAGGGTTAGTTTAGGTTTAATTCACACTAACCACTAACACTAACAACTTCCATCCAAATTCTCCTACTAACATTCACGTTAATGCAGCAGCAGACGCCATTCCGCCCTTCGATTACGTGCCAAGGCCACCCGTGTCATTTTCGCCTCTCACGAGGTCCCAAATTCGACAAGACAGGTTCAAGAATCGAACCCCCGCCTTGTCATGGCATTTTCGTGCTAGCTGCTCACACTCGCAAAAAAGCGCTGCACGCTCATAACAATCTCATCAATCCACAAGCTCAAGTGTGAATCGACACGTAAAAATCACAAGAGGACTCCAAGATACTTGAATCAATGGAATTGATTCATGTTTGTTGTCATTTCATCAATCAACAATAAGAGCTAGCAAGTATACGACAATTTGTCGTCACATCAAGAAACACACAAGTACAATATTTGTCATGTCCCATGTAATAAATCACAAGATGCAAGAATCCAAATTAGCAACACATTCTCTTAAGATCAAAACATATCTTAACATGTTTGCTTTCATTTCAGATTCAGCCATATAACAAAGATGTAAAATATTCACCAAGTTAACATTAACAATTGTCAAGTTACTTTTGAACCAAATCATTTACAGGTATGGTGTCCCACAAGTCATTATCTCAGATAATGGCACATCCTTTAAAAATGATGAGGTCCATGAGTTATGCAGCAAATTCAAAATAAACCATCACATGGCCTCTCTTTACTACCCTCAAGCCAATGGACAAGCCGAAGCAACAAACAAAACATTAAAAGTTATTCTCCTCAAAATGGTTAAGGAAAACAAGTGAGATTGGCATCTAAAACTATATCCGGCCTTGTGGGCCCATCAAACCTCAATAAGAACACCAACAGAGCAACCCCTTTCTCATTGGTATTCGGGGCAGAAGTAGTTCTCCCACTTGAGGTTGAAATACCTAGTCTCTGCATCTCATTACAAGGAATTTTGGACGAAGAAGCTTACAGGGAGGCATGCCTCTCTCAACTAGAAAGCCTTAACGAGGCCAGGATACATGCCAAACAATGACACAGAGCCTAGGCTGACCGGATATGTTGGTATAAAAAAAAAATTCTATGAGCGAGATATAGTTCAAAGACTAGACATCCGGATTGATAAGAAAACTGGTGAAGGAAGGAAGTTCTGCCCAAGTGGTTGGGCCCATACCGAGTCGTGAAAGACTTTAGAAATGGTACATATCTCTTGTGCACACTAGAACGTGAGGAATTCAATGAAAACTCACAATTCCTTATATCTTAAATGATTTTATGCATAAGACATCGAATCGCCACTTGTACATTATAGCTACCTACATTGCATTAGTCATTTAGCTATTTCATTTTGTCCACTCATTTCATAAAAGTTGTAGTCAAGAAACTTAGTCTTAAGCAATCTATTACAAATTTATGAAAATATTGGCAAAATCATTCAAATCACATCTCTTCAAACATCATCAAGTAATTTCAAATCTTCTCATCAAGTTTGATAGACAAGTATTGACGAAAACCATACCAAGGCCTACATACTTGGTTTTTCTCTTTCTTTCTACTAGGTGAAGTTGTCCTTACCTACGGTCTATTCTAGAAGCTTCTTGGTGTCACATCTATCCCTCTTATGTCTCTTTGAAAGAAAGGATATCCCAAAGTCACATATCAAAAGTGTCAAAATCAAATAGAATAAAAATGCCAAGCAAACAGAATATTTTATTTTACACACTTCTTTACCCCACCAACCTTCGGTGATAATCCTACATCTCTTAATAGTGGTATGAGGTTGGGAAAGGAAATAAGTGCCCTTACTCACCTATATCTTGCCTTTGGTGACAAACCCATGCTTCTTACTAGTGGCATGAGGCAGGTGTGGGGGGTCCATTCACAAAAATTAACAAATCTTGGTATTCTAGAAATACAAATCAAATTATATTAAGTGAAAACAAGTGTCCAAATTCCAAAGAGATCAAATCCTCAAAACCAGATTTTGTCAACCAGGTTGCCATTTATAGATCTAAGTCTAGATAAACTAGAAAGTAAGTGGCCTTCTGAGCTTGGTGGTAGTTCTGAGTAGGGTAAGTGTGTAGGTCTAAGTTTGGTTTCTATCACTGGTTTGTCTATCTCTCATCATTCCATTCAGTCAAACTCATACAATTTTTGCCCTTCCCAACTCTTGGTGTTGAGCCCTCGCATCTTACTTGGTTGCGTGGAGTTGGGAATGGGGCAAGTTCATCTCTTTATCACTATACATTCATCACATTTTGCCAACATAAGAAGAAATCACAGACATTGCCCAAAGAGGCCAAAAGTTCAATACTACAACATGTTCATCATCACATATCAGCATTGCAAAAGAAAATAAAGTAAAAACATTTTGTTTAGTATTTATTATCATTTGTCATACATTGCATACATTCTGAAAAGCATGAAAACAAATACTCTAAAAACATCTAGTATACACATGGGAAACGAGTCACAAAATTCTAGACACCAGATAGTCTAGATCCAAATATATATATATATATATATATATATATATTGTTTCATTCATGTACAATGCCATCATGCACTAAGGCATGGTCAAAAACTCAATGAGCCCGGAAAATACAAAAATAATCTGTAGACACCTAAAATTGGTTATCCAATTTAGTGTCCCTTGTGCGCGTTTGCTCTCTCAGGTAACCTGGGGCATGTTTATATCACCACTATCCCCTTGGGGTATTATTCAATTTGTGATTTAAACACCTATCCTAAGTTTAATTCACCCCATTATGTTTTACCCGTGAGTAATTAAATATTAACTATTTAATTACACCTTTTTACATGTATCCTAACCACTTATCTACCCCATATCTATTCTATCCATATATCCCCCCTATTTCTCCTCCTCCCAAAGTGGGATATTTCCCATATTTGAGGTGGAGGGATCACTCTTATCTTTCTAGAAATCACTCCTTTTGGCTGTCTCGGGAGTCTGTTCCGTGATCGGCACCGACCGGTACTCGGTCGACGCCAATTTTTCGGAGCGGCGCCGATTATAAATAGAGGCCCAGAACTCAGTTCGGAGAGACACAGATGGTAAGAGAGGGACACAGATTGTAAGAGAGAGAGTGAGAGATCTTTGAGCATCAAGTGTGAACATTATCTATCGAATGAGAGCGGATCTTGTCCAAATCAATCCCTGAGAGGAGCACCGTTACTCTGCTCTTATCACATCAACATTGCACATCTCCATTGATTTTCTGGTGACTCTGTTCCTGCATCCAGCATAGGTGGAGCCTTGCCAGTATCTCTCCGGCTTTTGCAGATCCAGCAGACGTTGACGATCTTGCCTTCATTTTTCGATTCCCAAATCTTCTTGCACTTTGTCTCGGATCAACGCCGATCCGACTCAGCGACGCCGATCTGAACCAGTCGATGCCGATTCTACATAATCGACGCCGATCATCCTGTAGACAGGTAAAAAGACACAGGTAACATAAATCCAGCTTTGTTTTCACAGTTTCCTATTTTCTATTGCTTTCTATCTGCTGTTTAGATTTTGTTTATTACTTTGATCAGAAAATCTAGTCCTGTACGTACATCTTTTATCATGTATGCTTCTTTACTTAATTGGAAACGTGGACTGACATCCATCGAGGGAGCTTATCGCTTCTCGGATCTGCTTCTCGAGCAGTCCACCTAAATATATTTTAACGTGGTTTTTTTCAGTCAAGCATCTGTGTCTCACAGGTTACTCGGATCTACTCTACAGAATTACTCGTGTGCGCCCGTCTTATCTACATCGGCTTCCTTATCCGTCTACATCTTTAGATCTTGTCCATCAGGTATCAATTTCATTTGAGTTTTTCAAGGTTTTTGTGTTTAGTTTGGTACATTAACTTGGATAGGTAACAAGCGTGAAATTCTTGATCAACATTCTGGCACGCCCGGTGGGAGCCAACCAAAGTCCCTTATTGGTAAGTTCATCTTTTTTTTAGTTTTGAGCTTTGTTCTTTTTCTTCACTGATTTTTATTAGTTCTGCTTAAGCATTTCCTTTCATCATTTCAATCTTGCTCTTTATGCGAAATTTTTATTTCCTTGAAATTTTTCTAGTTCCTTAAAATAGGAATTTTCATTTCACCATTATCTAGATATATCTTTCTGGATTTTGTTTGGTGTTTGCTTAACCTTTTCCCATGGAGCACTTTGCTTGTTCGTGGGATTGTTCGAGGGGAAGAGCTCAACAACGCACTTTTTGAAGTCCACACACCTTGGAGAGCTAAATCTACAAGTATTTATTTTTATGGTGTTTGCTCCTTTTAAGGAACTAAAAAAAAAAAAAAAAACTTTGTTTGTGGTCTATCACATTCGAACATTTCAATTTTTGGTGCCTAAAAATAATTTAATCGCATTTGGGAAAGAATCTGTTTGACTTGTCTTCATCGAAATCAAACACTTCGTTTTTAAGTGCTTAAAAAAACTCTTTCTTTGTCATTTCTGCTGTATGTTTTTCATCTAGTTTTAATTAGGCTGGAAAATTGATCAAAATTGGTAGTGATAGTATTTGATTTTTATTTGTCACCCTTGCACATAAATCCAAAATCACTAGGTATAAAGCATTTAAACAAAAAAATTCTTTCCCTGGCCTCACCTACTTGGAAGTGACATCCAAGAGGAAGAGCCTACACAGTACTCGGGCCACGCTATAAATTCACGGAAGTTCTGGTATATATTGGCAAAGCACCCGACTCCCTTATCGCAGCGGTGTGTGAAGTGCGGGGGTAGGCCCCTATATCAAGCCACGTACTGGTCTTTTACTGAAGTGCCTTCGGGACTCCTCACCAAAACATCCCCCAAACCATCCTTAGTTTGGCTATCTGAGTAGTTCCTGTTCTAAAAGGCCTTCCCTAATATTTTCTTTCTTAAAAGCATAAAAACTTAAAAGAGATAATCACCTACGCTGCTTGAATTATCTGTGCATTAGTTAGGTCAATCTTCTTTTCTGCTTGTTTATGACGGTCATCACTCGGTTACAATCTAGAAGAATGGCTCAATTAGCCCCTTCTTCCTCCGAGATCACCACTAGTGTGGATGTTTCGGCACCCCCCAGGTCTTCCTCGGGACCACTGTTAGTTGGTTCCCCATCCTGGTCATATAATCCTTTCTATCAGGCCAAAGAAACCCCATCACGTCTAGCTTCCCCTAGTCCTTCAGAAATATCATCTACTTCTGACTCAGAGTATGTTCCTCGTGGGGATCCTGAATTTCAGGTGCTCCTTGATCGCAATCCGGTAGCCCTCATGGACTACCTAGTACACAAGTCTATTCAAATATCTGATCAGGGACCACCAATCCAGCAAGTGTACGATTATTCTCGTGAACCATCCCAGGATTTTGTAGAACAGTTAGCATCATTTTTCTTGCCTCGAGCCACGGAGGAGGGTGGCACACCTGTGCCTCCTTTTTCTCTTCCACCGACCATATCGACTAGTTCTCAAATAGTCTTACCTATTCCTAATGCCACAGTTACCTCAACTATTCCACAACCTACTTCTGAGAGGTCCTCTTCTCTGGCTATAATGAGTGCGTCTGTGCACCCGCATATTGCTGTTAATTCATCCATGCTGTCCATTGTGTCTCGTGGTCGCACCCCTTTATGAGTCAACCCCCTTTGACTAGTCAGTTGGTTCCTGCTTCTTGTCCTCTAGTGGGTTTTTCTTCCAATGTTCCAACAACAGTGACCTTCGCCCATCCTCTAGCATTGGCACCCTTAACAACTAATCCGGCAGTAAAAAGCCTCTTTCAGGTCTTGTTCCCCACCATGTCCAATCAAATCGGCACCCATGTTCCTCAATCTGTTCCAATTCAGTCAACAAGCATAGGAGTCCACCAATCACAGGCTCCGTCCGTCATCCAACCTTCATTTTCTCAACCACTTATTATCCCACAGCCTGCCTATACACAGGCTCCTTCATAGCAAATACCCCACCAGGGCGCACCTGAATGCCTGGTTACTCCTCTTATCATCCTATCAATCAACAAATGAATCCCCCGTTGACACCTCAACAACATCCACCATTTACTTCTTATGTAGGACATGCCAGTGTGCCTCCTCCTCAATCTGACGTGGTTCAAATTATTTTCAAGAAAATCGCAGACTTGGAAGCCTCCACCAAAGGGGCTCGTCCTTCATACTCTTTTGAAGAAGTGTGTAATGAACCCATTCACCCCTCAGTGGCTTTTAAGCCTTATCCTCCCCAATGGGAACTTCCTAAATTTTCAAAATTTCATAGTCGGGAGGACCCTCAATAGCATTTGTGAGCATTCAAACATGCTTGCTACCTCATAGTCCAGGATCAGGAGCTTATGCTCCATACTTTTCCTATGTCTCTAGCAGGTCCTACTTTAGACTGGTACAATAACATTCCTCAACATTCCTTGTTTTCTTTCTCTCAATTGGCTCAGATGTTTTTTGAAAAATTTTCAATAAATATCGCACATAATATCTCGATTACAGATCTTTATAACATTCGTCAATTCAATGATGAGTCTATTGCAGACTTTGTCACTCGTTGGAGAGGGATAATAAACCAATTGTCTTTCTCCCTTCCTCAATCCCAACAGATTGAGTTGTTTACTCGATCTTGTGCTAATCATATTTCTTCCACTTTAAGGATCTAGACCTTTCATACATTTGAAGAAGCCTTTACGATGGCACGTAAACTTGAGTCTCACGCCATTGAACAAGGGAAGTTAAAACTTTTCTCTAAATCTAAACTGGATTTTTCTCGGTTTATCAAATCAAATCCTTCCACTTCTAAAGACAAGAATCAGGGATCCACCAACGCTATTGTATTAAAAACATCACAAGCCGATACCACTTCTAATCAAACACCACGAAGAGACTCCTCATCTTCTCGAAAAGGGACCTCATCATCTCAATCTTTCACTTC
Source organism: Taxus wallichiana var. yunnanensis (assembly GCA_018340775.1). Classification (NCBI taxonomy): domain Eukaryota; kingdom Viridiplantae; phylum Streptophyta; class Pinopsida; order Cupressales; family Taxaceae; genus Taxus; species Taxus wallichiana. Next base: position 420,057,646 of record CM031233.1, read on the forward strand.
ATTGGGGAATTATATGCTTCTATCCTGGAAAAAATGTTGGAATTCCACATGATCGAACTTCCCCATCGGGAATATTGATGAAAGCCAAGAACGTCCATTCTAGTATAGGGAAAATGACTTCACATTATCATTATCATAGAACCAAACGTCATAACATCGAACGATGTCGACCTTCAAAAATCTTGTCCGAAATTCATTGATAAAGCGAGCTCATTCGATAACCTAAATGCTCCCCTAAATCAAGCGCTGGATGTCTTTAAACAACCTTTTCCCAATCATTCCCCGAACCATGATGCTTCAGAGTCTCAAAAACCAAACACTCATACTATCAGCTTCATCTCTACTAAAGAATCTTCTTCTAAAACTAAGCCATCTGCGAACACATCGACCGAATCAGAACCTCCTTCTACGCTTCGTTAATCGTTGGGATTCCACCATCTTCAGATAGCCCGTCTTTGAATATTCCAACATTGTTAGATACGGATTCACCTCTCTCTGCTTCTTTGTCTGATCTTCCATCCATACCCGAGACAGTGTCATCCTCATCTATCTCATCATCAGACATTATTTCAATGCTCGAGGCAATTACATCCCTTCGAGTTTCCACCACGGATACATCTACTTCTGTTTCTCCCATTTTTGCTGTGACTATGCCCTTGGTGAATGTACCTATAGTTGTGCCGACTTCGACGGAAGCATCTTTGATTTTGACTCTTCCTGTTTCCTTTCCTACAGTAGTTTCACCCATAATTACTATACCAGAAGTAGTTCCCTCGCAAGGAACTACTTCTTCATCACTCACTTCTTCCATCACCAATGCTACTTTGCCTATTAAGGGAAATCTAAAGAAGTAGCACCAACACCTATACGCTCGGTTCCTGAACTTAGACCGAGACAACCGAAATCTAACGTTGCGCCATCAGTACCTCCCCATTTGCTTCCCCCGAAAAGGTTACAATCACCTTATGTGGTTGAAATTGTCACCATCCCTGAAAAAGGAAAGCCCATATTTCGAACCATCAAGACTCTTGGTGCTTTCAGAAAAAATCTCTCTCGCCTCATAAAAGATTGGATTTGTCTGCTGAGAAGGTGTCTTCTTCTACAAACTTATCAAAACCATCATCTTCTTCTACAACACATTCTTCACCAGCACCTCGAAAAGTGGACTTACCTACTAAAAAGACATCACCTCTTTTATCAGAGTCATCATCTTCGTTACCAAAAACCAGGGCACCCTCTGTTCCTCCGATTATACCTACTTTGGAAGCTTCTCCCTCATCTAAATTGACATCATCTAAATCATCATTAGTTTTGACCAAGCAACCTCCCTTATCTCTGAAGACCACAACACTTGTCACATCTCCATCATCTTCAAAATCTATTTTAGGGGCTCCTCCTCCATCGAAATCAATCATGTCTCACTTACTTCCATCTCAAGTGCCCAAGGCTGCTCCTCCAGATGTCCAAAAAAATAAGATGATCCCTAAAAATACTGTCAAACCTAACATGCAGGTTCTTTTACCTCGGCAGTCTGTTAAAGTAAAAGAGGCACCTTCATCATCTCTGTCCTCATCTTTGTCTACCAGGGTTCTATACTGAAATCCTTCGCCAACTTATCCAATCTTCATCCATATCTCTTCCTCCGATTAAACCCTATAACCCTAAAGGAGTTAAACCTACCTAGTTTAACTCTGATTTGATTTGTGCTTACCACCGTACCCCGGGTCATGATACTGAGGGATGTAAAGCTCTTCAATCTGTCGTCAACAACCTTTTGGAAGAAAGTGATCTTTTGCTGGAGGAGGAGGAACAAGTATCTCCTGTCATCTTAGCTCCATCTGAGCCCCAACGATCTACTCAGACCTCTACTTCTAGTGATTCCACTCCAAATGATCTTCCACCTTCTCAAATCGACACAATTCATATCGCCACTAGAACCCAACAGTATGATAATCCATCCTCATCTACAGCATCTCGACCATGGGTTGTCATTTCTGCAGCCCCCGAAGGAGTTCCTCCTTCCTCATTAGCCCCGAGACCTCGGGTCTCTATTCGTGCTTGCACCTCGGCTCAAATTCCCATGTCAGTTGAGGAGAGTGTTATGAAACAACTCACCCAGGCTCCGGTCAAAATGTCTCTTTTTGACCTCATTCAATCCTCTCCGCAACATCGCTAGGCTCTGATTGATAATCTGCATCACATTGTAGTGAATTCAGATGAGCCCCAGCCCTTCGAGATGATTGTTGGATTGAATAGACCATCAACCACCATTTCTTTTGAAGATTCAGAAATTCCTTCCCTTTCTTCCGAGGATTTGGAGGCTCCCCTCTTTATCACAGTCCAAATCGACAACACTACATTAAAACGCATTATGATCGACAGTGGTGCTGCACTCAACGTCATCTCCTCGCACACATTCGAGCAACTTAAGTTACCAAAGAACGTAGTGTCACCCCTGCCTTTCACTCTTCGATCATTTAATGATCAGCTAGCAGTTACTTTAGGAACTGTGGTCTTACCCATTCGAGTAGGTAAGAAGCTGCTTCACGAACTCTTTTACATTGTTGAAGGGAAATTCCACTATAATATGATCCTCGGATGCTCCTAGATTTGTGTAATGCATTGTGTCCCATCCACCCTCCATCGATGCTTAAAATATCAATATGAGGGCAAAATCTATACTCATCCAGGAGATCCTTTTCCTTCCGCACAATGCGACATGACCACAGGGTCTGCCCCTCTAAAGGAAAATGCTTGTTCTCCTGATGGGGCCTCATCTTCTTCCATACCTACAACCAAACTACCGGATTTACAAAATTTAGAAGAGACATTGCAGCGTTTCTCACTGGGAGAGCTTCCTCTCCTTTCTTTTGACACCCATCTCAAACCTAGTGAGTATGGTAGACCAGACAAACAACCTGAATATCAGCCAGGTCTTGGTCACATCGTCACCATTGGTCTACCCAATCAATAGACTAATTTCATTTATGGTGGTCTTGATACACCTCACTATCACCCGGATTCTCCTCCTAGGACCAAACCTTATTTAACAGGGTTCGATTGTCTACAAAATCCCACGTTTGCAAAAACTTATTTATATCAATGCGTGTGGAAAGGATTTGGCTTGGGTAAATATGAACAAGGTGTGCATGACCTCACATCCATTCCAACTCTCAAGCCACATCAAAAATTTGGTTTAGGATTTAAACCTCTTTCAAAAGCCACCGTCACTGTTCTCGATGAGCCTCTTCCTATTGAGGAACCATCTTCTCCCGCTAAGTCAGAAGCATCACTCGATGTGGACGATGCCATTTCCATCCCGTCTAACTTTTTTTTAGTCAATACCATTTCCTTAGGGCCACTAGCCTATAAGACTAATGACAGGTCCACTTCCATACCGTTAATTTTCCCTGAAATAGTTGGAGACGACTCTCCTACTATCAACACTATCCACTATGCGGATGATGATTTTGTCCTCACCTATCTGGGGGCAGAGGATTCCTATCTTCCTAAAACCATTCCTTCTGACACATCTATGCTTCTCAATGAAGTCACTTTGTCGACCTTAATATAGGGACTTCTAAAGACCTTCGCATCATTAAGGTCAACCAATCCCTTAATCCACAGGAGTTAGGAGACTTTACCACTTTTCTTTCCAACCATCGTCAAGCCTTTGCTTGGTCATATGAGGATATGCCAGGACTCGATCCCGATATCGTGGTCCACAATATCGTTACTCTTCCCGACATCAAACTGGTTAAACAAAAATTACGTAAAATGCACCCTTGAGTAGCCCTTCTTATTAAAGAAGAATTGTAGCACTTGCTATCAGCTAACTTCATCCAACCCATCGATTATCCACAATGGGTTTCCAATGTAGTACTAGTAACTAAAGCTACTGGGAAAATTTGAATTTGTACTGACTTCCGGGATCTTAATCTTGCTTGTCCAAAAGATGATTTTCCTCTACCTAATATCGACCAACTCGTGGATTTAACTGCGGGTCATGAGATGCTTTCTCTTATGGATGGTTTCTCTGGGTATAATCAAATTCTCATCACACTAGAAGACCAACATAAGAATTCTTTCATAACTCCTTGGGGGACCTTTTGTTATCGTGTCATGCCTTTCGGTCTTAAGAACATAGGAGCAACCTATCAGCGAGCAATGACCTACATCTTCCATGATCTCTTACAAAAAACTGTGGAAGATTACGTCGATGATCTCCTCGGTAAATCCAAACGTCGTCAGGATCATCTTTTCATTCTTGCACCTCTCTTTGAGAGGCTTATTCACTTTTGTCTTTGTCTAAATCCATCTAAGTGCGTGTTTGGCATTCTCACTAGTAAACTTTTAGGTTTTATCATTTCCATTAGGGGTATTGAAGTAGACCCCACAAAAATAAAAGCTATCCTTGAGATGCCTCCCCCTTCTAACTTAAAGAAACTCCGCAGTCTCCAAGGACGTTTCAATCGATGCATCGTTTATCTCACAATTGTCGGACCTTTGTAAACTTTTTCATCATCTCCTCCGTAAGAATGTTCATTTTGAATGGGATGAACATTGCCAAAATGCCTTCAATGATCTCAAAGCTTATCTTCTTTCTCCACCTGTGCTTACACCTCCACGTGAGGGGGAGCCTTTCTATCTTTATATCTCTGTGACTGACCATGCTCTGGGAGCCATGATCTCGCATCGGGATGCTTGCGGTAAAGAACAAGCTGTCTATTACATCAGTCACACCCTCCATGAGTATGAAACACGTTATTCCGAAGCTGAAAAGCTGTGTTGTGCTCTCTTCTTCGCAACTTCTAAGCTTCGTCATTACCTCCTTAATCACAAAACTTACATTGTCACAAGTGTCAATCCACTCAAGACAATTCATGCGAAGCCTTATCACAATGATCGTATCACTCGTTGGCTCATGCTTATGACAGAATTTGATCTCGAGTTTATCCCGCAAAAGTCTATCAAGGGTCAGGTCATTGCAGATCAATTAGCTGATGCTCCTCTTCCAGACACTCAAGTCCCCCTTGCTCAATTCCCAGATGAATATATCCAACAAATTGATTTTGGTCTGTCTCCATTTAAAGTAAAGCTCTTCTTTGATGGATCCAAATGCCAGCAAGGGGGAGGTGCAGGTTTTGTGATGATTCCTCCTTGGGGTACGCCTATCCCAGTCGCACACAAATTGAACTTTGAGTGCACCAATAATATGGCTGAATATGAAGCTCTTGTCTTGGGTCTTCAAAATGCCATTAATCTCGCTCATCATATTGACATCTTCGGTGATTCTGAACTCATCGTTAATCAAGTCACGGGTGTCTATCAATGCAAGAATGATATCCTTCAAAAATATTGTGATATCATTCTCGTTCAACTCCAATATTTCGATAAATTCACTATCCAAGCTATTCCTCACACTACGAATCGATTCGCAGATACAATGGCTTTGTTAGCCTCACTTATCCCGCCCTTTACCGAGGACTCACGACTTTATGTGGCCATGTGCAACAATTAGATCAACCATCTCATCTTAGGCAATTAACTTCAATCCATGCTGTCACAACCCATACTCAGGATGAGTGGTATCAACAGATCGTTGATTATCTATCTCATTCGGTGCTTCCTCCTGATCTAACTTCCAATGGTAGAAGATCTTTTATCCTATGCACTAATCGCTATACTATTCTAGGTGGGATCCTCTACAAACGCGGCTTTGATGGTATTTTGCTTCGGTGCCTCAAAACCCTTGAATCATCTAAAGCTATCCAGGAGGTCCATGATGGTATCTATGGTGGCCATTTTAGTGGCTTGGCTGTAGCTAAATGCATCTTACGTTTGGGATATTATTAGCCTTCTCTTAATCGAGATTGTTGTGAATACACTAAGAAATCCGTCAAGTGTCAACAACATTCCAATCTCACACATATCCCTAGTCAAGCTTTACAACCTACAGCGGATTTGTGGCCTTTTTCACAATGGGGTCTTGATCTCATTGGTCTCATCAATCCCCATTCTTCACAGTGTCATCATTCTATCATTACTGCCACTGAATACTTTACTAAGTGGGTGGAAGCTATCCCTCTTTCTTTAACAAAAGCTAAACCCATAGTTGATTTTGTCTATCAACACATCATTTGTCGCTTTGGTGTTCCACACAAACTCATCACAGATAATGGTAAGTCTTTCAAGAACGTTGATTTATAGAACCTCTGCGACGCTTTCAATATCAAACTCAACTTTTCTTCTCCATACTATCCTCAAGCTAATGGCCAGGCTGAAGCTTCCAATAAAACTTTGCGTAATATCCTCGCAAAGGTAACTAGTCGAGCTGGTAGGGATTGGCATTTACATATCCCCTTTACTCTCTGGGCTTATTGGACTAGCATTCGTACTCCTACTGGTGCTACTCCCTTCTCTCTCGTCTATGGGTCTGAGGCTGTTCTTCCTTTGGAAGTCCAAATCCCATCTCTCCATGTTTCTCTTAGAGAATTTGTCTCTGATGAGGACTATCATCAAAATCGTCTAGCACAACTTGAATTATTAGATGAGCAGCGTCTCAACGCTCTTGAACATCATCAAGTCTATCTTGAGCGTGTCAAACGTGCTTATAACAAGCACTTGCAGCACCGTGACTTCAAAATTGGTGATCTTGTTCTTAAAGAAAATCAAAATGTCACTACACTCGAAAGGAGTCAGCGTGGTAAGTTTGCTCCCAACTGGATGGGTCCATACGTTATCACTCATAAATATGGGTCGAGGGCTTATCATCTATCTTCCATGGATGGTATACCCGAAGTGGAACCTCTTAATGCCTTGCATCTACGGCCCTTCTACTGTTAAAATCTATCTTACACAAATCTAGTCACAAGACAGATCTTTCATCCGTCTAACAACCAGTCATATACTTTCATGGTGATTCAAAATTATGTGGTTCTCCGCCTATTGTCTTTTTTACCTTAAATATGAGTATCGCGGCTCTACTCATAGCATTTTTCTTCTGGATATGTTTCTCCTCATGGTAGGAATACCTTAATCACCGCTTCATTTGTCCCAAGTGCTTATCTTAATCGGATCTACTCGGGGCATGAGTGTGTGCTCTTTATACATTTTCTTCCCCTCTATCTGATCTATCTAGGTCTAAACTCAGCTTCTTCCAAAAAAAAAAAAAAAAAAAAAAAAAAAAAAAGAAGAAGAAGAAGAAGATGCTATCCAAAAAAAAAAAAAAGATAGACTGATCCCTTGAAGGACAGCTATCCATACATTATCAAATGAATCAAAAGATATAGACCATGCCCTCGAAGGATGGCTATCATTAAAATTCAAAATACAGACCGCTCCCTTGAAGGACGGTTGTTTCTCAAAGGAATACTCAAGGCTTCTTGCATTGATCAGCCTTTCAGTCAGTTTATACACTTTTTAGCATCACTGAAAGACTTCCCGTATTGATCAGTCTTTCCATATCTAGCAAACTTCCCGCATTGATCAGTTTGCTTTTCCTTAAAAATCATGAAGCTGAGATATAAGACCTTTTGTCGATCATATGGAGAATCCTATTTTCCCAGTATGAACATGTATTCTGTCCCTTGTAAATTTTGACAAGATACCTACTTACTGCTCCTTCCATTTCCCTCCTAAATCGTGTGCACTAGTTAGTGTCGTTTTATTTTAATCTCATATAGGGCCTTGTATGCATGATCTTTGGTTTCTATCCAGATTCTATTTATGGTCAGTTGGGAGTCCAGCTTATCATTTTTCTTCTTATCTGGGTGTATTTCCTTTATTTCTAATCAAGGTCATTTTCATTACGTCCTTGACTCTCACAGAGAGTATTTCCAATTATTTCATCCAGTTAAATTAACATTTAACATGTTAATTTAATCAAACTCTATCATTTATCTAATTTCATCTGATCTATTTTGTCCAAAACACATCTCATCGCCTCTATTATAAATACATGTGGGTCGATCTATCTATTTTTATCAAAATTTAATTAAAAATCTCAAAAAAATCAAATCCATTTCAACTATCAACTCCCATCTAAGTAACATTACATCTATCTTTATCTATTTTCTCAATCAAGTTAAATCCACATATCAATCACATCAAATCACATCTATTTATGTCCTATACATCTATGTCTATCCAATTATCTATCGGTCTATGTCTATATCCATCATAATTATGCTACATCTATCCATGTATATCAAAATTAAAAGCATGAGAACAATTATATGACAAAGGAAATGATGAATCTATATATATACATGAGTGTCTGTACAACAAAAAATGGGTGGCTCTCAATCAAGCCATCTATAAAATGCCTTCCAATCGAGGCTACATCACTACACTGATACAAAATACATCAATCTCTATATCGTAAAATCTGATGCGTGGAAGACACTATCTCCTCCACCCTCCTCTGGACCAGGCTGTCTCTCCTAGCCGCCGCCTATCGAGCTAGACGCACCCTACTGTAGAGGCCTCTGCCCACCTCGGTCTCTCCCGGTGCTCCCTCCCTCTGATGCCCCGCTCATTGTCGCTGTCACTGATCTCCTCCTCACCCCATACCAAGGCACATCTGGGGCATGCTGCGCTAGGGCATCCTCATAGTATCTCACCTCAGCGAGGAGAGACTGATATGTACTCAAGCTCATGGTACCAGGTGCTCGTAGTGGTGCTACTGGTGCTGCTGGTGGTGCCCCTCCTATGGTCGTGCCCTATGTCCCAGACTCTGACATGGTACCTGTCTCACCATATTTGGCCCTGAGGGCCTCCCTATGTCGATGGTAGTGATCCCTCTGCTGGATCGCTGTATCTCACTCCTGGCGAGTGGTGTCTCTCTCCAAAATTAGGGCATCCCTCTCCACTGTCAGAGCTCTGATCTCCTCGAGAGCCACCTGGTGTGTATGTGTCAGGGTGGCATGCTCTCCCTCCAATCTCTCCAGCACTGTAGCCATATCCTCCTCATCGGCATCTATAGATGCTGGAAGGTGTCGTGGTAGCTCTGTCACATACCATGCCGCATAACCATCATCCACTCCAGCGTCATCATCACTATCTATGGAGGGTGGGGCCTCTCTCAATGGATCTACCAGGATCAAAATTGGCAGATTAGTCTCTGTTGTCTCGCCTATAAGGCCTGTAGGTGGTTGCACTCATACTAGGCCGAACTGTCTCAATACCCGTATAAACGGGACGCGCTCCCACATATCAGGCCTGTGGCCCCTAACCACCCTGCTCCGTCTCAATCCCACCAGGTGAGCATCCTGACCGGCCCATGTCGAAATACCCGATATGGTCTCCAGATGACCTGCTCTGGTGTCAGCGTCCTGAAATGCTCAGCATACCAATCTGTGGATCTCCCTGTATCTCCCGAGGCCATATCGGCCCGCCATCACCGGAATCCGTAATCAATAGCCCCCACTGCTGCTGGCATCCAAGGAAGCCCGGATGGCCTGATCACTGCTATATGCTCATATGCCCAGCAATGGAGCACAAAACTGACATCAATACCTGTCCTCCGGCCAGTGGTATACATCCATAACTCATAATATATCTGAGCTATCAAGGCATCAGCAAAGGTGAACACCTGTCTGAACTGCAGGATGTCACAAACGCAATCTAGTAACAACAATGGGAATCTCCCACCTCCTGAATCTGGTAGAGCAAAGTAGGAGATCGCCATCTGAATCAACACTATACGTCTACTCCTGGGAACATCCTGTCTGTACTGCGAGGCTATCCTCACTGCCCCGGACACTATCTCTGAATCATCTGCCCTGTCTCCATACAATCGACCTAGGGCCCTCTCTCTTTGCTCTCGTGGCGTAATCTCTATCGGGTCCCCAGTGATCGGCAGCCTCAAAATCCTGTATATGTCCTCGTGGGTGATGGTCATCTCACCCGTCCTGAACCAAAAAGTGCAAGTCTGGCTATCCCATCGTCGCACTAGTGCTCGCATCAACTCTACATCTCGCGGCACTCGTCTGTAGTACCAAAAGCCCCACCCCGGCTAACTCTAAGTGGTGCTAATTTGCGTCAATGATGTCAGGGAGAATGGTCTCCAGTAGCTTGGGAATCACATCCCTCATGTGTAGTACCTCTCATGCCTGCATCCATGACATCAAGAGCAATATTAGCTTCATATTTACCCAAATCCAAACATCCAAATTTTTTTTTATCATTTTCATCCAGATGTCTGTCCAATCGGCGTCGATTAAATACAATCGGCATCGATCTTATATAGTTGATGCCGATTGAACTCAATCGATGCCGCTTACATTACATCGACGTCGATTATACCAATCGACACCAATTTTCAGGCCAGAGGTAAAACACACTCTGGCCTCCCACCAAAAAACCAAAAAAATAATAATAAATATGATGGGTTCAAGAAGAACCACTTACCCCAGGTTGTGTCCTCCTCCACTTCTGACCGCTTCCAGAGGCTTCCATGGTGCTCAAATCCAATTTTTGACTCTCTCTGAATCAATCGTCATGGTGTAAATAAATCGTTCACGTTTTCCGTTCACATATTTATATGTGCTATGAACGGTCGGCGCTGATTTGTTTGGTCGGCGCCGTTTATTTAGGTCGGCGCCGATTAGTGTGATCACCGCCGATTTTCCATATCTCTTTTCCATAGTGTTGATGCTTGGCTTATTTATCTGGTCATTATTCTACAGTCTTTGAATGTTTCCTTTTAGCACATATTTTTGATATCACCGTCCATTTCGAGTTTGTTCCCTTTGCATGGGGCACTCATACTTTTGGTAGCTTAGAGTTAACGGGTCTGTAGGCACTAACGTCATCTGCTTTGCAGACCATCTAGTTGTCCCTACCAATGTGTCTCTCTTTAGATGCTGACTATTTTGCAGCCCTCCTTACACTCATGGGTCTGTAGGTACTAACATCATCTCATGAGGAGACCGTCTAGTCTGCCCTACCAATGTGAGTTCCTTAGGTGGCTACCTCTTTATTCATGTTTGTGCATCATTAATGATCAGATCTACTCCAGACATCTAGCTGGGGCATCCCGCGTTTTCATCTACCTTTTTCAAACTTGGGATCGTTTGTTCTATCACCCATCCCATCCCTAGTTTGAGGGGGATCACATCATCACTTTTTCTTCCTTTCTTCCACCTCCTTGTTTTTGTCTCATAACCTTGCTTATCGCAAGTTACTTGACAAAAAGGGGCAAAATGTAGACACCTAAAATTGGTTATCCAATTTAGTGTCCCTCGTGCGCGTTTTCTCTCTCAGGTAACCTGGGGCACGTTTATATCACCACTATCCCCTTGGGGTATTATTCAATTTGTGATTTAAACACCTATCCTAAGTTTAATTCACCCCATTATGTTTTACCCGTGAGTAATTAAATATTAACTATTTAATTACACCTTTTTACATGTATCCTAACCACTTATCTACCCCATATCTATTCTATCCATATATCCCCCCTATTTCTCCTCCTCCCAAAGTGGGATATTTCCCGTATTTGAGGTGGAGGGATCACTCTTATCTTTCCAGAAATCACTCCTTTTGGCCATCTTGGGAGTCTGTTCCATGATCGGCGCCGACGTACTCGGTCGACGCTGATTTTTAGAGCGGCACCGATTATAAATAGAGGCCCAAAACTTAGTTCGGAGAGACATAGATGGTAAGAGAGGGACACCGATTGTAAGAGAGAAAGAGAGAGATCTTTGAGCATCAAGTGTGAAGATTATCTATTGAATAAGAGCGGATCTTGTCCAAATCAATCCCTGAGAGGAGCACCGTTACTCTACTCTTATCACATCAACATCGCACGTCTCCATTGATTTTCTGGTGACTCTGTTCCTGCATCTAGCATAGGTGGAGCCTTGCCAGTATCTCTCCGGCTTTTGATCCAGCAGACATTGACGATCTTGCCTTTGTTTTTTGATTCCCGAATCTTCTCGCACTTTATCTTGGATCGACGCCATCTAGACCAGATTGACGCTTCATCTAAACCACGATCAATGCCGATTCTACATAATCGACTCCGATAATCTCGCAGACAGGTAAAAAGACACGGGTAAAAAAATCCATCTTTGTTTTCACAGCTCCTATTTTACTGTTGCTTTCAATCATTGTTTAGATTCTATTTATTATTTTGATCGAAAATCTACTTGTACGTACATATTTTATCATGTATGCTTCTTTACTTAATTGAAAACGTGGACTGACATCCGCAGAGGGAGCTTATCGCTTCTCAGATCCGCTTCTCGGGCAGTCTACCTAAATATCTTTTAACGTGGTCTTTTTCTGTCAAGCATCGGTGTCTCACAGGTTACTCGGATCTACTCTGCAGAATTACTCGTGTGCACCCATCTTATCTACATCGGCTTCCTTATCCATCTACATCTTTGGATCTTGTCCATCAGGTATCAATTTCATTTGAGTTTTTCAAGGTTTTTGTGTTTAGTTTGGTACATTAACTTGGACAGGTAACAAAGCGTGAAATTCTTGATCAACACAATCATACAAATATCTGACCAAAAGTCACTACAAAAGGACACTATGATCTCTCAATCTCTACGAGATCCCTCAAAAGGTGTATGACCATGCCTAGGACTCCTGCTGTGATGAAACTCTAAATGGATGAAGGGCTCACGATCACGGACAATAGCTGTGGTCTCACTATGAGAGTGACTCCTCCTCATCAAATGCTCAACAATCCTATATCCAACAAGCTCATTATATAGGGAGGTAATGATCTTTGCCACCTTCTAAACAAGGGCAAAGATGTCTATATGCCGACCAGTGCTGAGGGTTCCCAATGTCCTCGATAAGCTCAACACAAGTACCATTAGAGGGGAGCAATAGAGTGTCATGCACACCTGGAAAATCAAGTCTCACCATCCCTTAGAAGTCGCTGCAAATAAAAAGGAGAAGCGCACAAGTTAGAAAGTTGTCCAAAATAAAACCAAAGATAAAAAAACAAAAAAAGAAAAGGGGGAAATAACAACTAAACAATTCTAACTAAAACAAAGTCAAGAAAAGAGTGGTAACTCACTCGATCTCTAGGCCTCTAGGTGGGATTTCACGCCTACCACCGATGTTGCCACTAACTATCGTCCCTCTCCCACATTTGGAGCAATGTGATGGCCTGCCACAGACTTGTCATCTCCCCCTAAATCCTAAGAAGGTAACTCCTCCAAAATCAGAGTCACCTTCTATATGTTATGCTCTGTCCTCTCACCTACCGGATATCCTGAGTGTCATACCACTTAGAATCACTATCATCCTCCTCACCTGTCCCACCAGCTCCGGTCTCCACCTCCTCTATCTCCTCCTCTATCTCCCCAGTGAACTCCTCAAACTCAAAGTCCATGTCAATAGGCTTATCTTTGCTATGAGTAGGACTGATGCCAATATGAAGTAAAGTTGCTTGAGGAGCACTGACTACCCCTCGAGCATGAACAATCTTCCTAGATATGATGGGAACACCAAGAGTGACCGTAGTCCAATCCCATCCTCTAGGACCTCCCCGATCCTCTCGGACAAATCCATACATTGGCACTGCTGGAGGAAACATGTCAACATATGGGAGGTTGAATTGTTGTAGTACTCTGTTAAAGGGGTGGATCTCCAACTTCCCCGTCCTGTCTACCAGCTGACTGGTAGTGTGGCAAGTGATCAATGTGAGTGTCTCCTCTCCCCATAACCCTGTCATGGCCTGATAAGGAGTAGCCTCCATGTCTGCAGTAGTCAAAGAAGCCACTGGCTGGTGAGGCACTCTAAGAACGGTCATCCCTATCCACCTCGCTGCCCTGACGGCCCCAGGATCCTCTACACTGTACACCTCTCCCATACGAATGATGTGCTCATACACCCAACTCATGACAAGAGTAGGGTGGCTCAGTGACTATCCCTGTAGTCTGACCACCCTATATAAATCATGGTAGGTGGTCCCGAGGATGTCTGCTCCCCAAGCGTAAATGCAGCCATGGCCCTCAATCTATGCAATGATGGGAGCCCAACAATATAAGAGAGTGTCCCCTCCCTTGTCCCCAATCAATCTCAAAGCAAGGATGCCCATGATAGCCTTGCAGAGCACAGAATATCTAACTCAACAATGGAGCAGGACCTTCACCCCCTTCTTTGACCCCATGGAAACAATGACATCCCCCATATAAGTGGCCCACTAAACCAACTGAGATCTCGACACTACTATCTTGAGAGACAACCGCCTCCCAAGGATTGGAACCCCCAATATACGGTAGACATCCTCCAGGGTGATGGACCACTCACCCCTCACACCTGGTAATCGGAAAGTGTTCCGATCTATGTCCCAATATGAAAATAAGTCACATAATATGTGACTGGTAGGTGTGACATGAGGGACCTGTGTAATCCTCCAAATGTCAGCCCTCTGTAGAATGTCTCTCTCCGCCTGAGATAGTGCATCTAACACTACCGGGAGCCAATCACACTCCCTCTCTCTACTCCATCTAATATACTCCTCCTACATCCACCCAAAAACACGAAAAAGAGTAAGTTAGTAACAAAATTTGACTAGAAAAATTACCAAGAACATATAAAAATGCTAAAAATGCAAAGACAATCAAAATTTACATCCTTTTTTGCATTCTATTCAAAATCACTTCCCTGTGTAGAGCGGTGGTTTAACCGCCGCCTTCGAGGCAAGTCCACCCCATAACCACCGCCTTCATAGGGCGGCGGTCCCATGACCGCCGCCTGTGCAGGTGGCAGATCCTATCCCAAAATTTCAAATGGCTCGAAAGCCCTAAAAACACATTAAAAATGTAAGAAAACACCATTTTAAACAAAATAAAGACCTACCCTATGGGTGCCCCCTAGAGACTCATTTAAAACTAGCATTTTTGAAAATGATCCCCCCATGACAAATATTTCAACATTTCTATGTTTTGGATTTAAAAACGATAAATTGAGAAGAACTAACCTGAGACTTCACAGGCTAATGTTCCACTCTCGGAGGCATGATCACATTCTCGCAATAGATGTTTTGACTATACTCTCGTCGAAAATGGTCATGGGTCCCAGAGCTCAAAAACCACCAAATCGACCACGTGCAAATAGTAAAATGAGTTAATATATATATATATATATATATATATATATATATATATAAAAACCACCAAATCGAGTATATATATATATATATATATATATATATATATATAGCTTTCTAAAATTGATTTTGAATGTCTTTCACAGGGTTGGAGCATTGATGGAGGTAAGTTCTAAACCCCGCGTAGATGGTAAGTCCTCATTTCATATCAATTTAGTTTTGTTTCTCAAATTATTTTATCTATCTGCACTTGAGTCCCCTTTTTCATTTTATAGATAGCAGGAGTTTTGATGGGGACTCTCTGACACACGGGCGTGTCAGGTATGACTCCTAACTTCCCATTTCGGGACCACCATACTCAAATCCACCGTTTTAAACCTCTTCATGGCTAAGATGATTCTCCGAGGGGGCAATATGTATGTACCCACAATTGTAGGGTCTTGCACACTGAAAGAGGTTACACATACCCTAATGATGATACGGGTCTCCTCGAAAGATGTTTGAGATCTAGAAAATATTTCCATGTTTATCTTTGTATCCCATATGCTTCATCTAGCCTCCATGTGCTTTGTTCTTCCCTAAACCTAAGACAGGCGGTGGTCCTCAGTAACCACTACTACCAGCACGGGGTGGCGGTGTTGTGTGCATTTTGCGAATGTTCGAAAATCTCATCAAATGTAAAATTCAAACTTCTATCTACATTTTTCAGCTACTTTTCTTTGCATTTATGTTTTGGCCACCCTGTGAATACTATTTTCTCTTTGTTTAATGGTAAAAGAGTTCCATTCCAAGATACCTTCTAGTGAATGCATTTGTTATAAATAGTCACTTATTTTTAAAGAAGGGGTCACTCTCCTTATTTGTTTAATCATTTAGTCTTTTGAGTTTCTTGCTTAGAATTCCAATAGTTTCATGTTTTACATCCATTGTTAGCTTTCTCTTGCTTGTCTAGAGGTCATTTGATCTTCTTGTTTCAATCTTGCTTCATTGTTGTTCCATGCAAATCAGTTTAGAATAAGATAGTTTCATTCTTAGGTTGGAATCCATTTAGAGTTGCAGGTTTTGTTTGGTCACAAAAGATAGTTTCTAGAACTCTTAGCGTATTTGTGTTGTATTCCCACAATAAATCCGCTAGGAATTACATAGTCAAGCTCTGTTCACTTGCATTATCCCTCTCTTACTCACATTATATTCAGTCTATATCCAAAGATGCCATTGTTTGAGTACCTTCTTTTGTTGATGCTATCATATACATGATTTTTTTGATTCACAAGAATAGGAAGGGGCGAGGAGATCGCATTGAGGGGAAAAAGTCACACACAACTGGATTTACCACTATTCTGTAAACTCTAGGTTTGAGTTGTCAAAATTCTAGTTATAACATATCAAATAGAGTAGTAAATTATTTCATTTCAGTCAAAATTTCACTCTAGATATCACTAGGAAGTTTTGGGGATTGATAGTTTCTGAGAAACTATGATTCATTCCTCACTTCTGAGGTAGGATCGAGAGTCTTTCAATTTAAATTAATTAGTTGTTTAGATATTTAGGATAAATTCACAACTGCATAGGCAAATAGCTACACCAGGCTACTTTGTTTGTTTTGATTCTGTTACTAGATTAATTGTCCATTTTCTGAATATATTAGAATAGATGCTCTTTTAATTCCTTTAAAACACTTCATCAAAAATACAAAGATAAAAGAATACATGCATAGTGTAGATACATCTTTCATAATTAGTTTACTAGTTTTAGTTAAAGTTGAATCGTTTTTGCATGACAATCACGGGACCTAGGGAATTCAGGGAATATGTGTTTGAACCAATAGTGCCTCAACCAAATCTCCCCACAACACTAGCTGATATAGATCAAGACCTTAGGATTCAGGTTTTTCGAACAATGGTAGACCTACGAACAATTAGTGAACAATTGAGAGAGTTAAATATTGAAGACAACAAGGCATACACATTTTGGTCAAATCACCCTAATTACAGACTGCCTTGATAGGATGTCTACATGACTGTACAAGGACTTGAAAGAGAACAAGTATTTGGTTGTGATCCTTTAGTTCCACAACCTAATCTGAGACCTCCTCATTGATATAGATACTAGCTTACACATTCAAGTTTCTAGAACACCTACAAGGTATTCTAAGAAAATTACACAACTTCTAGTTCTAAACATAGAGGCTGAAAAGGCGTACGATTACTAGATAATCGAAAGGAGAAATTAACTCCTCATATGACCATAGGAGGTCCACCACAACCACAAACTTATGGTTGTGATCCATAGGTCCCATAACCCAATGGGCCTACTAATCAATCAAACATTGACACTGGTTTACGAACACTAATATTCAGGTCCTCACCACTCCCACCAGACATCATTACACAATTCTCTGTATTAAATGTAGTAGCCAATCAAGCTAAGAATTTCTGGACTAGACCAGAGAAGCATCCATAAAACCCGAGAGGATCCACTACACCTCCCATCACCATTTTCATGACCTTGCTTGGAAATATACATGAAACACATACATGTCACTTCCCATAACCAAATAAAACACAAAGAAGAGGGCCACAACAAATAACAACCCAATGCGAGTAAAATATATAGTTCTTATCTTCTTAGCCCATCCAAATTCTCTTACCGGTAAAGGGGAGGTGGGCCAAGGTTGGAAGCCTTATATCTATATATTTTTATGTGGCCCCGCTCAACTAAACCACACTAATAAAGGGGTGTTGTTAGCATGATAACCATGTGATAACCAAAATATATATAATCATATCAATATTACTGGTAGGATGGAGTTCCCATATCCCTAGCACACAAATATATAAATAGTGGCTATAGCGGAAGATATAACGGAGTTCCATCTTTATCCCATAACCAAATAAAACATAGCAGAAGAGGGCCACAAAAATAACAACCCAACGTGAGTAAAATATATAGTTCTTATCTTCTTAGCCCATCCAAATTCTCTTATCGGTAAAGGGAGGTGGGCCAAGGTTGGAAGCCTTATATCTATATCTTTTATGTGGCCTGCTCAACTAAACCACACTAATAAAGGGGTGTGGTTAGCATGATAACCATGTGATTACCAAAATATCTACAATCATATCAATATTACTGGTAGGACAGAGCTCCCATATCCCTAGCACACAAATATATAAATAGTGGCTATAGCGGAAGATATAGAGAGAGGGCTTACCAAACCCAAATAAAAGGGAAGGGTAGTTTGCGGTTAGGATTGAATCTAACCTTATCTAGATAATGTGGTGACTTGATCAAATAAAATAAAGGAAATTTCGATGCGGATGGAGAACTCCTCTCGCCTGATTCTCAAATTCCCCATATATAGATATTTGGGGCCCTTATATATATAATAAATAACTTACATCATGGTGTTTGTCGGTAGAGAGAGAATCCTGTCATCGACCTCTACTCCCATGCAAATATTTATGGAAGATATTAATCTATTATTTGGCCTAATGGTGGCTCTATATCTTACGGTCCATATCAAAATGAGAGATACGTGAGATAAAAAGGTTTGTCCCTTTCTCGATCTTTCTTCTATACCTTTTTCCCTCACCCTAGTATTATATTGGGTATTATCATATTAAATGAACAACCCATTATATATATTATTACAAGTTAGACCAGGAGCTATAGAAGAGTGAGAAGAAACAATATTCCAAGAAGGTGGTGATATATATATCATTTTATATGGGTCTCATCTATCATATACTTAAAGGTTATGTTATATACCACCATTTTCCTATGACAAATGATAGCCTAGTGGAAATATCAGCATGTCACTACCGATATCATCCTCTATTATGTGGTAGTGTAGAATCAATGATTCATACTATCCTAATCCCCCATTTAGATATCTCACTTGACCTTAGAAATGCAATTTAATGTGACTCCTTTAATATTAGATCAAGCCATCCTTAAAAATAGGAATATTTTCCAAAAGAGTTGTGTCTTGATTTGGAATCTTGGGTTATGTGACTACATCTCTTATATGTTATGATTTTCCACTCCATAGTCAATCATATAGGTCATTCCCCCTTCCATCTACAGATGAGGGCCATGAGTTGTGTTCTCAACATTCCTACTAGAAAATTGGAGAGTCAAACTCCTAACAAAAATATATAATATCTTACTTGTTACATTTCCTACCTTTCTCCTCTTATATGGTATAATCATGCCTAGGAGTATGCATCTTCCCCCAAACCCCTCTTCCCCCAAGGGTAGAAGGGTAAGAAATCATATCTATTAACAACAGGGAGTGGGATTATGTGAGTAAATGGGGCCCATACCAGACTAGCACAACTAAACTAGAGAGGGCTAATGGGGTGATTTGATTTCCGAGTTATGAGTGCAAGAGTGGTATTTTGCCTAGACAATAGATTATCATACCGATGGTGATGGTATATAGAGAATTGTGGTCATTTCATATAATTTCTATATAGGGGTCCACACGGGTATTAACTAAAGACAAACTACTTAGGGACCTTGATCATCTAATATATCTAAGGGGTCTCGGGAGTCCCCCAACTCATTGATTGAATTAGTTGATTAGTCAAGTGCCCCATATATAGATAAGGAGATATAGATTTTGATCTATTTTCCTTCCTATCTAGATATATGGGTGATTACCATGCCATCAACTATCTAATAAACACCAAATATATAGATATGGTTGGCCCAAAAAATCAATACTGGTGGTGTGCTCAAAATATAGAGTATAGGCCCTTCATCCGGTATCACCATTTGGTCCAACATCTATATCTAATAAGGGCCAGTGGTGCCACCTATTTATTACATGCCCTAAAAGAATCTATAGAGAATGCATGTGGTGTCATATCTATATAACTACCTTATCTATCTATCTATACATATGGAAATTACCACATGTATATGGGATCGATCGACATTTCAGATTATCTCTTATCTCACATAAATGTCATGCCCCTCTCTCGTATAATCTTGGGTTATGTAACTACAACTCCTATATGATATGATTTTTCACTCTGAGTCAATCATATAATTCATCTCCCCTTCCATCTATAGATGAGGGCCATCGTTGTGTTTGAAAAATTCCTAAAATAAAATGGGAGAGTCAAAATTCTAACAAAAAGAAAGAATATCTTACTTGTTATGCTTCCTAACTTTCTCCTCTTATACGGCATAATCATGCATAGGAGCATGTGTCTTCCCCGAACTTGTCTTCCCCCAAGGGTAAAAGGTTAATAAATAATATCTATTAAAAATAGGAGTGGGATTATGTGAGTAAAGGGAGCCCATCCCGATACTTTCCCAACTAAAATAAAGAGGGCCAATGGGGTGATTTCATTTCCAAAGTGAGGAGAGCAAGAGTGGTATTTGGCCTAGCCAATCAATTATCATACCGATGGTGATGATATATAGATAATTTTGGTCATTTAATATATGTTCTATAAAGACAAATTATTTAGGGACCTTGATCATATAATCTCTCCTAGGGGTCTTGGGGTGTCCCCCAACTCATTGATTGAATTAGTTGATTGGTAAAGTGCCCCATATATATAGATAGGGAGATATAGATTGTTGATCATTAAAACTTTAGTACTTAGTAAAGAAAATACATCAAGTTCATGTGGGAGAGCAGAGCACATTCAAATGCATGGAATTATCGAAAGGGCACGAAGAATAGAAACAGTTTCGGGACTTAGACATTTTGATGACAAGCATCTATTTTTGGAGATAGTGTGCGTAGCACTCAAACTAATTAGATACTTGAGCATCACACATTTGTTATTTTGGAGGACTAGCTACAAAGTGCTTTACATGGACACATGCCAGAAAATATCTCACTTATCGCTTAACTAACAATATTCTATTGTTAGCGCACTTGCATGTGTGGCTATTTTTGTAATGGAAGGTGGCCAAGTAATAACATGCGACCTATTTCGGGATTAGATAAGTGGTGAAGGGTAAGTCCCCACCCTTATATATATGTATTAAACTATGTGAGAATATAGAGATAGATAGATAGATGCATACATGGAGATAGAGAGAGAGAGAGAGTATATATGTGTGAGAACTAAAATTTATTACATGCATGAGCATACGCTACTATTCTTGTAATGAATCTTTTGTGTATTTATTGCAATTAATATAATGGAGGATATGGTCTAGATCAAGGTGTTATCATGTTTACAGTTCAGTATTACATGCTTGATTTCATCATGGTTATCTATTAAGTCTGTTATTTTATAGATCTAGATCTAACTATGCAGTGTATGAAAGACATGTTAATTATAGATCTGAAAGATTGAAGTCTACATCATGCTAACATCCTACAAAAACAACCCTAACGAGGGACCTAGTACCATTGTGAGATTCAGGTGAGCACTCACTCTAAGATGAGTGATGTGCTAGCATGCCTGGGTTTGTGTATCACTAAATTCTAGGCTACATCATTGGTTCAATTATTGGGATCTTTTTTTCAGTTGTTTTTAGGATGGTTCATAATGAGGACATACCGGTTGACCTTAGAAAGTGTTGAGGAGTGGATACAAGATCTGGAAGAAGAATACACATATATTTTCAACACTAGATCTAGTTTAACGCATGCATATGGGTGGAATAGAGCACATGTGATAGTTTATATGAGAGCTTCTTCGTTATTTTTCTAGTAGAATTTTTGGATTGGCTGATTGCTTATGCATCTAAGAAAAATTGGAGGTATCGCACACTTGTTTGGACATAGGAAGAAGTTTAGGCCCTTTATGATGCTTGATCGATTTGGACTTGAGCCGTAGATTTGGGTTTCGTGGTGTTTTAAATAGTAATATCTTTGAGTACTTAATTCCACTTATTCGTGTCCAAAGGTAGTTGAATTCTAGTTTTTACGATATCTAACAGAACTTACCCGCAAGGAATTCTACTAAAATCAAGATCCCGATGGTAACTTTAAATTTGGAGAGTAAACCAATGGCTAACTAAACCTCACCACGCATGGGGACATGAGCAGGTTTGGTGATGGATGGAATACCTTATGACCAAAAGGTAGAGAGAGGAAATGCAGATTAATTATAATGATGAATGCGAGAGGGAGATCGAGAAATAGTGGGAGGTTACAGAGCAAATGGCATTGTGGAGAAAGATAGTTCAAGAAGGAGTTGAAGTTCACATAGAATACATGGAACCCAAGCCTCAGGAACTCCCCCATTTGGGAAAACATGATATAGGAACCTTCCTCACCTCACATAAGATCACACCAGCAAAGACGACCTAGGTCATGGGCACACATCTTAATCCACCTAGCAACCTTGCACTTGCACTTGGTTTTATAACAAGTGGTCAACACTCTAATTACATTAGTAGAAGAGTAGGAGCAAGTATTATAAGAGGCACATTAATGGAAGTGCAAACAACATTGATGTTATATGGGAGTAATATTTTGGGTACATCATCAACACAAAATACAAGCGCACTGATTTTTGGACTGACTACTGGGAGTGGTAATGCTT
Source organism: Taxus wallichiana var. yunnanensis (assembly GCA_018340775.1). Taxonomy (NCBI): domain Eukaryota; kingdom Viridiplantae; phylum Streptophyta; class Pinopsida; order Cupressales; family Taxaceae; genus Taxus; species Taxus wallichiana. The sequence continues at coordinate 420,080,251 of CM031233.1, forward strand.
CACACGCACTTTCGGGTACACTTCAATTTTACTGTTGGGACACAAGGAAGTACATCTTCTGGTCTGACCTTAGCTATAGGTTTGGGATCAAGAGGCATAGGTAGCTCTGGTTTAGGTGGATTTGGAGGTTCTGAGGCAAGGGAAACACATGAGGTTCTGGATCAGGTGGGCAAGGTCTACACCAACCCCAGAATATTTACATGGAGATGTCTCTTCATCTTCTAGAGTATAGGGGCATAGAAGATGTTATTGAACATGTGCATATGTGTGAAATACTATGGCGTGTAAAAGGAATCATGGCTTTTGAGCGTAGGGCAAGCCAATTTTCTCTTTGCATTACAAGGGTGCTCACATAGTTGGTACAAATTTTTGACCCCGATCGACTTGTGTTGACTATTCAAATTTAAAATATGCATTCCTTAAAGAGTTTCACATCGATGAGTTTGAGCAAAAGAGTATATGTGTGCTCAAGGATATTAAGCAAGGCACTACTAAACGTGTTAGAGAGTATGATGCATGTTTTAAAACATTGTTATCTAAGCTTTCTTATGACATTCATGCAAGCCAACATGCACAATGGTTCGTTGGGGGCTTGATTACACCTTTAAGGAGGGAATTATCACATAAGAAATACACTAATCTACATGAATCATTTGAATCGCTTTATGTGCTGAGGTAGTTGGAAGCATAGACACTAGAGTGAGCCCATTTTTAGAAGCACAAATCACAACTATGGCAAAGAAGTTGGAGAAACTATTAGAAAATTTCACACATGAGACACACAAAGGGATTTGGTGTAAAATTTTTGAAGTAGAAGGTCACATAAAGGATAGTTTTCCTCATAGAATAGTACGATTGTTGCTGATGGATTATGAGATATGCCATTTAAGCCATGATGATATTAGTTTCCAATTATTACAATGCACGATAAAGAATAACGTTTCAAGCTATAGTAAAATATACAGTCCACGACTCATGACATGGAAGACTACCGAGTGATTAGATAGATGCATGATGATACAAATATTGGTGTATAACAAATGAAGTTTTAGATAACTCTAACGGAAAGAACGAGCATTAGGGCCTGGATCACAACTAGGTGTACTATGATCGGAATGAAGGGTGTTTTAAAGGATGTCGTGATAGAGGTCGAGGATATCATGATGGATTCAGAGGATAATGTTTTGGTGGTGGAAGAAGTGAGTTCCATCATGGAACATGTTAAACATGTGGATCTCCCGATCATTAAAGATGTAAATTTCCTCGAGATATTACATGTTCTTTCTACGAAATAACCATATCTATGAGGAGTGTGCCGAATTATATAAGCATCTGAGTAAGAAACATAAACAAGACAACAAAGGTACATGGATGGTTAGGATATAATGCATTGTGGAAAATAAATGGATGCCCAAGTTGGTGGTAGAGTCTAAAGAGTTGCAAGTGAATATCATGACCCACGCTAAGGTGGCATGTGCTAGGGAAACATTACAGCAGAAACCTACCATCACTAAAGAAGAATTTCTTCATGCATGGTACCTAGATCCTACCTATCAGAAGGAGGTTTATTAGGAAACCATGGAAGTTATAAGGAATCTTTAGGGTGAGATACAGTAATTAAAAGAGAAATCATGGAAGATAGAGAAAATAAAGTATCAGAGATAGTCCAAATTGATATAGATGACTTAAGGGAAGTGTGTAAAATGTTGCGCCAGGAAAATATCATTCCATTATTAGGGGATTGGCTAAAAGGAAACACTCTGTGCATAAGTACTGAGACTGGATGGAAGATCCTGGATGAAAATCTTCCCCCTCATAGCCTGGATTATGACAAGGAAATCACTCTGAATGTTGTTGTGGATGGGTGGCTATTGAGTAATATACTAATTCGTATAGGCATGGAAGTCAATGTTCATACCTTGGATGCATGGGTACAAATGGGAAGACCCCCGTTGTAGCCATCCTCTGATGTATTATTCATGGATAATAAGAGAAAGGCCACTCCCATCAGAGTCTTGAAAGATGCATCCATTACCATACAAAGAGCCAAGTTCACCGAGACTTTGAATTTTTACCACTGACAGAGTTAGATAGCTTCCCAACTCTATTGGGGTGTCCTTTAGTGCTATGAAAATAATTCGATCTTCGATTCAACAAGGGCTATATTAGTTTTGAAAACGAGGAGAGATTTATTATCCCTTTAACAGATGGAAAATTTTTGCCCTATGTTGAGACCTTAAGTGAAGAATATCTTAATAGGATTTATGTACACGCCATCTAAGATCCAGATATACTTGATCTAACTAAAGAAGGAATAATTTAGTGGGAGGATACACACAATCTATTAGTGATATTACAAGTGTTTCTTGTGATAATTGGAATCACAACACTTATGAGTTGGTAGGGCATGAATTAAAAATCATCTTGCCTTGAGGCACATAAGCTGCGTTATGTTAGGAGGATAGGTAACAACTAGGTACCTTGTTACATAGGAGAAGGGGATCCCATGTTATTTTTGTGTGCCATGTGTTGGTACCCAAATTTGTTCTCCTTTTCATTCTGAGCAGAAATATGGCATGAATCTTGAAGATAGATAGATCATGATGTATTTCATTTTGTAGCCGGGGATGTGATCTAACTGGCACTCAGATTTGTGGAGAGATGGATAGCACTCAAATAGGACTTGATCTTGTCCTAACTATTTTAGGTTGTGCCTTTCAACCAAGGTAAGAGAACCTATATTGCAGCCTCTATTTTGTGAAGGAGGTGAAGATATCCTTGTAATGTGCAGGTTGTATGGAGATGGCCTTGAGAAAACATGATCAATTTCCCATTATTCAAACTCAACAGAGTTGTCACTACTAAATGATGGAAATGCTTTCAAGACAAGGCTGAGGCTGCTAAAGACATGGTATGATCCTGATTTGCTTTATGCATTTTTGTAAATGGATTGTATTCTTTTGTTGACACACAATGCAATGTAGGGGTAGTATGGGGTAGTATTAGTTATTCTAAATGAATTTTTGGTGGGAGATTTTAGACAAGACTACTAGAATCTACCAAATTTTTGAGGACCTTTATAATAAATTTGTAAGACCTAAATAGTAGAATGCTTCAAAGGGGTTAAGGTACTCCTTCAACCAGGATATGTGCACCAAATGGAGGCCTAGATCTACACTCTTCCACACAATCTTTGACAACCTACCACAAAATCTTGAAGCAGATGAACCAAAAAGCATCCGAAACCTCTATTTTATCATGACCTAAGGTGCACCCAAAGGTTTAAAAAAATCTCTGAATTCAAGGAAGGTAATGATATTAAATTTGTTTATCTCTTTATCAGATGAAACCTCTTCTAAATGTGATATTGCAAATGCTAATAAACTATCAACAAGAAATGAGGCCATGTATGATCAAGAGAGATTTTAAACACAATACTACAACAGGAGCAAGAAACACAAATTGAAACATTTTGAAACATAAGTGTATGCAAATTTTGCCAAGAGACAACATGAAATAATCTAGAATGACCAAATTTATTAGCAGGGGAATGTTATAAGAACAATCTCAGAGCTTTTTGATGGATTTACAACTGAAACCAACTCAACATGATACAAATCTGATGTAAAAAGGAATTAGAAATGGTTCTTAGGTGGTTTCTCAGAGAATGGGATTCTTCCCAGATTTTCTAATGAAATTTTAAGTTTTATGACCTCTTACATGTCTCAAAACATGAATTATATAACTTTAAATTACATTTGATCCTTCTTTCCCAAGAAAATAATATGCCAAGCATCAAGTTTGTTACAAAATTCCAAGATGATTTGCGAGAAAGGGATGTTTAACGTATTTGCAACAAAAGTTGTCAAGTGTTTCAAAAAGGTGAATAATTACAAATCCTTCATCATTATCCATTGTGGAGGCACGTTTTTATTCTCTAAGCATGCAGACCCCTTTCATTTCATTATTTCATCCTTATCATTTCAAAATTTGATTTTGTAACCTGCTGATTTGATTTTTCACATTTTGCATGGGCTAGGGAAAAAATCATTTCAAAAACATCTCAAATATGCAAATTGGTCCTTAAAACCAAGTGCATTAGTCCTTGTAGGCACAAATGACATGAATTTTCCAAAAAATTGATGCAAAATTCACATCTCCAAGCTTCTTGGAATAACAAAGGTGGCCAAAATGAAAAATGTATAGTTACCATTGATTTTCCCTTTTCCCTTCAATATGAGCCCTCCATGTGTCATAATATGATTGGGGATGGATTTAGGATCACTGTTTGACTTTTTAACATTTTTGAAAAAATGGAAAAAATTAACTTTTTCTCCACCCCTCGGCCCTTGAATTTTGGTGGTGACACGTGGCATATGGTGGGTTTCATTGAAGTCATGACTTAATTCTGCACATTTCCACCCTTTTTGGAATTTTGAAAAAATTTCACTTTTTTCATAGCGGGCTTGTACCTCTACCTCTACCATTGAAACGTGTCCTCTTGTGGTTCATTTGGTGGACCCACGCTTCAAACTTTCACTCTAACTCCCTTTGCAAAAAAGGGAACAATTTCACTTTTGCCCCCAATGGCCTGCAATCTCCTCGGTGCCCGCCACATGTCTCCCCTTGCTCCATTGCAGACCCACACCCTTTCCTCACCCTTTTTCCCTTCACCAAAAATGTAAAACTTTCCTAAGTCCTCCGCTAGCCTCCCATTCCACCTTTGCATGAGAATGTGACACGTGTCCTCCTGCGGAGTTACGGGGGAAATTTTGAATTTTTGCCAAAACACCAAAAATGTTAAGTTTTCAAAGAAACCCGTTGATCCTTGACCAATGACAAATAACCACGTATGAGGGGATGTTTGAGCTTAATTTTGGGAAAATGACACCCGTATGACCGTAAAAAACATAGAATTTACCAGAGATGCCCGAATTTGATTTTTTCTTCGTGGGTGAAGGATTTTTGGTCAAGAAATAAAGGGAAATTTATTTTATGCAATTTTCAAGCATGGGGATAGATTTTTGAGGGAAAAAATCATAAAAAAAAAACCACGAGCTCCAAAGGCCGGGAAAAGTGGAAAAAATGACAGAGGCCCATAGATTTGGAAATTTAGGGCACAAAACAGGGCATGCATGTATTTTTTCTTTCACATGGGGCAAAATAATAAGTTTGTGAGCATTTCAAAGTATCCAATCTGGAGAAAAAAATTTGTAGACCACCAATTTCGAAGAAAAATGTTTTAGAGCACGTAGAACAAAGGAGAAAGATGGAAAAATAATAGAGAATCAAAATGGGCACTAACACCATGGAAGAACAATGGATAGACCCACTAGAAAGAAGAAATATGCTAGCATATACACTATGTGGGACAAAAACATACTAGTGGGTTGCTGGTCCACAGGGATAATCTTCTTGGATGGAATGAAATTAGAATTGCTCTTACTACTAGGTTCTTAAGGATAAACACACCTACTCAAATCTACACTTATCATGGTAATCAACATGTTTAACACCACGTTTAGAAGTGTGAGAGAATCTAAATAGAAGGGTAGGAAGCTTTACCACCTTCACTATGGCTGCACAAGTTTTATTCCACTTTACAAGGTTGCACACGCATGTTTGCTATGTGTATGCAGAACTCCATAGAGAAACTCGAAATTGGTAGAATTTAATTGGAGGAATGGCCTAGACATTTGACGTCTTCTCTACAAAGCATTTAGTGGGAGAAGCATTGAAATTCATAAAGTACTTAACTATGGGAGATAACACTAAGGCTAAAAAAATCCTTCAGGATTTATTAGATAAGGAAGACTCAGGAGCACATCTTGGTGAAGAACCGGAGGATGATGTAACATTACTTCAACATGTTTGCCTTGAGAAAGAGAGGAAAAATGGTCTACTTAGTGGATGACGAATAAGTAGAAAATCCTAATGTAAATCATTCAATAGGTAGGCATGAGTATTAGACAGTGCAGATAAGACCACACAATCTTATCATGAACCTATGAAGACAAAGAAGGTGAATATTGGAACAGATATTGAGCCTAAAGAAGCCATGATTGGAGATTATTGGTCAGAATATAAAGTGGCAAAAATCATAGAGTTACTAAGGGATTACCAAGACTTATTCCCTAGGGGTACCATGAACTTAAAGGTGTGCATGAATCATTAGGGGAGATGAAGATAAAAATTAAAGAGGGTGCATGCCTAGTTAGAAAGAGACCCTACAAGATGAACCCCGACTTGTGCGAAAACGTGAAAGAAGAGATTGATAAAATGTTAAATTCTAGGATTATCAGACCCCTTGATGAGTTAGAATGGGTTAGTCCAATGGTGATCGTATCAATAAGGATGAACGGATTAGAATATGTGTGGACTATAGGGATTTGAATGATACATGTGTAATTAATCCCTTTCCAATGCCATTCACCGAGGAAATACTAGAAGGTGTTGCACGGTGTGAAATTGATTCATTTATAGATGGGTTCTCTGGGTATCATTGGGTTCAAATTGCCCAAGAGGAATAGGATAAGACTAAATTTGATACTAAATTGGGTAGCTTCATCTATACTGTAATGCCTTTTGGTCTGAAAAATGCGCCTCTTGTATTTTCATGCATATTGTCCAATAATTTAAGGAATTTATTCACAACTTCTTACATGTATATTTAGATGATTGAACGGTGTATGGATTAGTTAAGGATCACTGTGACAATTTGTGCTTAATGTTTGAACGGTGTAGATAGTTGAGTATCTCTTTGAACATCAAGAAGTGCATATTTTCTACACTATTTGGAGTACTTTTAGGACACATAATTTTCAAAGAGGTTTATTTGTTGATCCAACAAAGGTTACAGATCATTATAAGCCTAAGGGAGCCTACCAATCAGAGTGAGGTGCATGGATATTTGGGTCATATAGGATATTACAGAAATTTTATCAAAGGATATGTCAAAGTTTCCAAACTATTGGAAGAGTTACTAAAAGGGAGAGGTACGTTGTACTTAGGGAAAATTGTAGCAACACACATTCATGACATTAAAGGAGAAACTAACTACCTTTCCTATCTTGTATTTTCCTTCATGGGACAAACCATTTCATGTACATGTTGATGCCTCTAGCACGACCATTGGTGCAGTGTTAGCTCAACCTAGAGAAGGTATTGTAGATCATCCTATCTATTTTTCTAGTAGAAATATGACTCATGCAGAGGAGAATTACAAAAATACAAAGCGTGAAGCTTTTTCAATGATATATGTGCTACATAAATTCTTGTAGTACTTACTAGCTACACCATTTGTATTTTATATAGATCACATGGCATTGAAGTATTTGGTAAATAAACCTGTTTTACAAGGGTGCATATGTCAATGGATGCTCTTATTTCAGGAATTTGAATTCACAGTTGTGGTAAAACCAGGGAAAAGTAATTTTATACTAGACCATATATCAATAATACAGCCAAGAGAAGAAGCACATGAGATTAAGATACCATGCCCGATGCACGCTTATATAGGTTACAATGAGTGCCCTCAAAACCAGAGGACACTGTTGTCTTTCTACAAATAAGGATGGCACCGAAAGGAATGAAATCTCGGGAGAAGTAATAGCTTGCTATACGCACCAGTACCTTATATGTTAATCAAAGGTGACTTGTACAAATTGGGATGAGATGAGTTATTGCGCCTTTGTAAACTGGAACATGAGCACACAAATATTATGGAATAGGCTCATGGTGGTATTGTAGGTGGCCACTATGTCGGTGACACCATTACATGCAAGATTCTACTTGTTGGATTATTGTGGGAGACCCTATATAAATATTGTAAGGAATTTTTTAAGGCATGTGCTCATTTTCAACATCTTGTAAAACCAGTCAATGAGATGAAATGCCTTTGAGACCTAATACTAGCACAAAACCATTTGAGAAATGGGATATAGATTTTGTGGGTCCCATTTCACCAATTACACGTAGAACTGAATCATGCTACATCATAACTTACACAGATTATCTGACAAGGCAGGAAAATGTAACACCTACAAAGGACTATACAGTGGCTACAACATCCAGGTTTCTTTAGTAAAATATTATTTCAAGGTATGGATGTGCTTTAATTTCAACCAAAGATAGGGGAACACATTTTCTTAATGAGATAATCTGAATTTTATTGGAGGAATTCATGATTGCACACCATAAGACTACACCCTATCATCCTCGGAAAATGGAACAACTAAGGCTTTCAATAAAATTTTGATTCAAACATTGACAAAAATATGTGATGTTGGAAGAAAGGATTGGGATGATAAAGTATCTGTAGTACTTTAGACATATCGAAAAACATATAAAAGGTTGAAAAAAGCCACACCATTTCATTTAGTGTTTGGCATAGAAGCCATTCTTCCTATGGAATTTTGGTTACCTTCTTTATGTATTGCGTGTGTTGAAGGTCTTGCTGATGAGAAAGCATTAGAAGAGCAGACTTAAAAGTTAAGTAAGATGGATGATCGATGAGCCATAGCAAGTTGGAGTCGAGAAGAAAGAAAATTCCAGGTAGAAAGCATGGCATGATAGAAACATAAGGGACAAGAAGTTTGAGATTGGAGAAATGGTGCTTCTCTATGACTCTAAGTTCTTGTGCCATCCAGAAAAAATTAAGGTACATTGGTTGGGGTCATATGTTATCACTTACGTCCTTGAAACATGTGCTTTCCAGCTTAGAAGCACTTGATGGAACACGGCTACCCGATTACTTCAATGGGAGTAAGGGTGAAGCCTAATATAAATAAGTCTTCATGGTGTTTGTAATAAGGCAGTATTTCCATTTAGATTAGGTTTCCAATTCTACATTCCCTTAATGCGTTTCTTCTTTGTTGCTATGATTTGTCAATTTAGTTGGTGTGTTGTGTAATAAGCGTGTTTACGTGCCAAAAGCTAATTACTATTTGAAGAATTTTTATGCACAAAGGACTACACATACTTTTAGTGTGGGGTGGATTGTTGGTATCTAGGTACAAGACTATTGGAATTAAACGATAGAAGGAATAAGCTACTACGGGTGCTATTCAAGTCAAAGGACTACTTCTAACAAGTTCCTAAAGCTGGAGATGGATGAAGGGATAGTATAATGTGAGGTAAGTGGAGTCCATAACAACTACCAGTGGAAGGTGCAGTGACAAGGTACTCGGGTGTAAGGAAGCATGCTGAAGAGAAGTTTGTGACCAAAGGGTAGGAAGGCAGACTAAAATTTTATAGGCTGAGGCATGAAGAGGTACCGCATGGAAAGAAAAAGTTGGTCAATAAATGAGAATACATTGGGTAGGTGAAGGAGCAATAAATGCATCAAAAAATTTAAAATCTATACAAGGATGGGATGCAAGTTCATTCTAACCATTGCAATTAATATAATTTGACAAGATCCAAGTGAAAAGAGCCGAGAAATCATGTTGAGGTGTGAAGAGTGTGAAACCAAACATGGAACGGAGGTTTGTGTGAAGAAGAAGCTTGTGTTCCCACATGAGGAGGGTTTGAGCGAAGAAGATGTGTTACAACCAAGATAGGGCACATGATTTCCACTAGGGCATGAATATTTTCAAGCTAGGGTTTGAGTTACACATTGCAAAAGTTAAAAGATGAGAATTTTCGAGGATTTTAGGGTAGAGATGGCACCAAAGAAGGCGGTTATAGTAGGAGTTAAGGGAAAGAATAAGGTGGTCATCGAGGAAGAATAAATGACCCCAAAGCAATTTTTCAGAGATGTAATATCGAAAGGGGGTTATAGTTGGCCGAGTGGGATTCCCACATTTGAAAAAATATATAAGTGAGTGCAACCATCGTACCATAGAAAAAAGGAGCTGGATGCACTTTGTTGAACACGAAGACAAATAAGCGCACAATGGAGGACATGTCGGTTTATGATGACATTGGGGAGAAGTTATTAAATAAGATTAGGGTATATCAATTATACAAGCTCCCTACTTTAGAAAATATGATCCCTTGTACCAATGACTCATGAGAAGAGTACACGAAGACTTATTCTACTTTGCAAGATGCAAAGTAAGGATTTCAGCTATGCTAATCTCAAAAGTTATAGGGTTAAAGGCCACAAGTGAAGACCTAAAGGAGGACTTAACGAGAAAGGCCGTAATTCTATATACTAAGAGGGAATTTGGGTACATAAAGGGTCCATGCGGCATGGACATAGAAAAGCTGAAAAAGTACCCAGTTGTGTAGGAAGCTACACACCTTGTGAAAAAGTTAAATGACCAAGAGAGGTTGTCACAAGTGAACACCATGTGGATGCATGTTTCTAAAAGGATGTCTAAGGAGTGATCTATAACATTTTAGGTTACATTGTGGAAACTATCATTGAAGAGGTACTATCAGGAGGAAAGATCAGTTTTGGGGTTGTTCTATTGTCTCTGGTATTCCTGGAGATTGGGGTGCCAAATGGACCAAAAGAGAGAGTCCAAAGTATCCTATGGAGAAAAAGTTACTTATAGAGTGATTCAGAAAGTACTTGTGTGAAGGATCGATGGCCAAACAAGTTAATCAAAGGGATGAGAAGTGGTACAATAGGCTCTGTGTTGTGTTTGAAGAAGAGTGACGTATACCAAGGGATTTACCATTGGTGGTGGGTAAGGTAGTTCAGTTTTCCGTATACTAACATTTTTGCATCATGTGATTTGTGATGAAGGATGGGGTTTGGAGCCCATGGTTCAAACTACCGTATGTGAAGTCATAGTAAGGTATTTTCAGGCATCAGTTCATAGGTTTTCAGACATGCTTTGACTAACATTCAATGTAGACAAGGTAGACTGCGACTAGTACACACTGATGAAAAAGTATGTATATCCAGGACGTAATACATATATTGAAAGGCTCATCTTAGATGTGTTGAGCATAAATCCAATAATTTTGGTTATTGGAGACATTGGAGCAGCACTGGTGTACCTCCAATTGAAGCCCAAGCTAGAAAACAACAAGTATGTGGAAGATGAGTTCATACTTCCAGAACCACCGAAGGGTAAGCATACCATGGAGAACATTCCAGTGCCTAAGCCCATAGAGACAATCAAAGTAGAGGATGAGGAGGATGAGCATGAGGATAGTGGTGGTTTGGAACATAGAGGTAGAATACATCCTATAAATAAGGATGAGGTTAAGCGTGCAACTATACCACCTCAGCCATAAGAGGGGGATGATGAGGACTTGGATGCGAGTCAATAAGAGCACTAATTTAAGAGAGTATTCAAGAGAACAAGGACCCAAGGTGCTATTCCAAAAATAGTGCGCATATCACCTCAACTCTCTCCACGAGAAGGAGATAGCCGAGAAAAGGATAAGAAAACTAAAATTGAATGAGGAAGTAGAAGAGTTAGATAAAAGCACACATAATTATCCTACACCTATAGATAACGTAGGACAACAAGATGAAGAAATAAAGGAATGAGAAGAGGAAGAAAAGGGAATGGATGAGACAACTATCAAGACTGCCTGAGGACATGGAAACACAAGTCCCAAATTTGGAAGCTCAAGTTCCTAAGCAGCCTAGGTCAAGAAGAACAAGTGGGGAGTACATTCCACAAGACATGGGTTATGCTTTGAGGACACAGGTAAAATTTTCCACACCTGTTTCTAGAGCACACTGACACAAAAGGAGTTATATGGCTATGAGTTAATAGATGAAGATATGGCAATAGTGCACGAAAGGAAGAAATTATCATGGCTAATGAGCACACACATGGATGAGTCATATTTTTATGTGTGTGAGGAGTCATGCATGTCAAGGAGGTTAAAAAAGACACCTCGGGCTAGACACATAATAGTAAAGCCTCTTTGTTATGTCGGATGAATAGGTGAACAATGCATTGGTAAAAGTCTCAATAGAGGTGGCAAGGTAGAATATGGTTTCCAAAATTAGGGTGCTAAGGGAAGAGATAAAAACTATGGATGAGGAGATATCATGTAACACATGAAATATACTTAGCACAAAAGAAGAACGTTTTATTTATCAACATCGTAGAGGAAATAAGTGATAGTTTCATCAAGGTTAGGCCACACTTAGAGCCGAGGTACTAAATATGTTTCCTTTGGTAATAAACTATGTAAGTACATTCGTGGACTTAGTGCTTGAAGATGAACCTCTGCACATGCCAATGCCGAAGGATCCAAAGATAAGATGTAGAGTGAGAAAAAGATTCATTAGTGCAAAAGAATGCATAATATGAAGGACTACTACAAGTCCTATGGGAAGAACTAAAGAAGGTAGACCAAGCCTTGAACATTTGTATAGCTCCAGAGGCACTCATCAAAATAAAAACCCTAGAGGAGAACAATGAGGTCCAGAAAGTGATGAGGGATGACACATTGGGCCATGCAGAAAGATTAACAATGGTTAAACAGTGCAGGCCCCGACAATGACCAAGAACCACACAAGGATTGGCTAGAGGAGCTTGGGAAACTCATTGCGTAGAAGATGGATTTTTAGAGGGAAGGATGACTGCAATGTCCAACATTGTGTTGGTCTTACAAAATGAGAAAGGAGAGATTGCGAAGGATTAAATGGAGTCCATTGCTATGGACATCCCAGAAAAAGTAGAGGAAGCACTCATTGAGTGGCAGACCTTAGAGGTTTAGATAAAGGAGGAATATCCTGAATTAATTTTTTAGGTTATAAAAGAAGAAAATAGGTTAAAAACATTCTTTCATTCATCCAAATTTTTTATATTCTTCTATTCTTTGATTCATTTTAGAGATAACCATTTCCGGGAAGCAATACAACTAGTATGGGGTAATTTTGATCAACCAGACCCTAGCTCTTATTAAATAAAATATATAAGGTTCACATGAGAGAGTATATTGCATTCAAAGGTGAGGAATTATCGAAATGATCACGCACGAAGAACATAAACAAGTTCAAGACTTAGCCATTTTCACGACAAGGATCTATTTTTGGAGATAGCGTGCAGAGAACTCAAATTGATTTGAGACTTACGCATCACGCATAGAATATTTTGGAGGACTATCTATGAAATGCTTTGCATGGACATGGACCGAGAGTATATTTTCTACTATTAATTAACTAACGATACTATATTATTAGCGCACTTACATGTGTGGCTATTTTTGTAATGGTGTGTGGCTAAGTAATATCATGCGACTTATTTTGGGATTAATAAGTGGTGAAGGGAAATTCCCCACCATTATAAGTATGTAGTAAACTATGTGATAATATATATATATATGCATACATGGAGATAGAGAGAGCATACAGGTGTGAGGTGTGAGAACTGAAATATAGTGAGATTATGTTGCTAAATCTGTTACGTGCATGAGCATATACTATTGTTCTTGTAATGAAGATTCTATGTACTTATTGTATTTAATATAATGGAGGTTATGGAATGAATCAAGGTGTTATCATGTTTACAGTTCAGTATTGCATGCTTGATTTCATTATGGGTATCTGTTAAGTCTGTTATTTTCTAGATCTAGATTTGACTATGCACTGTATGAAAGACATATTAATTATAGATCTAAATGATTGAAGTCTACATCATGCTAACGTCCTACAATAAAAACCCTAAGGAGGGACCTAGTACCATTACGTGCTTCAAGTGAGTGTTCAGGTCTATCCCGAGTGATGTGCCACCGCCCTTGGGTTTGTGTATCACCGAATTCTAGGATGCATCATAGATTTTGATCTATTTTACTTCCTATCTAGATATATGGTTGATTACCATCCCATCAACTATCTAATAAACACCAAATATATAGATATGGCTGGCCCAACAACAATCAATACGGGTGGTGTGCTTAATATAGAGAGTATAGGCCCATCATCTAGTATCACCATTTTGTCCAACATATATATTTGATAAGGGCTGGTGGTGCCACCTATTTATTAAATGCCCAAAAATAATCTATAGAGAATGCATGTAGTGTCATATCTATATAACTACCTTATCTATCTATCTTGATTATTAGCCCATATAAACTCCTAGTGTGGGGGTGGGTCGGAAGCCTTATATCTATATTTATGAGTGATTACCGGCCTATCCCAATCAGATATATAGAGAGGGACCCCTATAGAATCTATATATGGCAATTACCACATGCATTTGGGATCAATCATCATTTAATTTTCTCTTTTATCTCACATAAATGTCATGTCCATCTCCCATAGATATGGCGATCGGGGGCTTCTTATAGATATAGACTCTTACCCCTATCTATACTCAATCTAAATCTAAATATCCACATGGCCCCTATCTATTCTCTTAACACTATGAAAATTAAAATCTATATAGTGGGGGTAAAAGCTGTGAATGCCCTATATATATGGGCAGACTTGGGAATCAACCCATATATAGGCTTCCACAGATATACCCCTTATCCTTATATTATATATCTAATCTTTTGATCCAATCCATATCCCGAATGATTATAGAGTACTTTTCAAGATCATCACCTATCTATGCATCATATATATAAATATTTTTACTCGATTAGATATAAAGAGTTTGATATCTATAGTAGTCATAGACTCCCCTGACTCTATATAGATAGTTGTATTCTCCCCTCCTATTGATAGGATAAATATATAGATAGGACAACCCTATATAACAATGGGAGAGAAACCCTATATATCTATATGCCTATATATCAACCTCTATTTAGGGGTTCCTATTGATACTTATTCACTCACACACTCCCATATCTATATAAAGGGTGGGGTGCAATGAAACTCTCTATATACTTTGTGCTCACCCTATATATAGATATGGAAACTGGAGAGGCCATATATATATATATATATATATATATATATATGTATGTATGTATGTATCTGAAGAGGAAGTATAGGTTCCAACCTCCATATGACTTCATTCCCTTCATACACCCCTATAGATCCAAGGATGTCATCTATCTCTATTTCAGCCACCCATATATCGATAGGGCCCCCTCTACTCTATATAGTTGGTATCTCAATATAGAGAGATAATCCACCCCCTTTTACATGACTAGGATATATTAGATTCATTCTCTCTAGATGGATGGGGGTGGTGGCCATAGACTATAGAATTTATAGGGGGCCAACTATTTAGGTGGCTTCCCGGAGAGAACTATTGGCTAGATCCAACAAGATAGATAAGATAATTCAGCTCTGTTACCTCCCATAAGATCTATAGAGCCCAAAGGATCAAACCAAGAATCACCAATCCCCCTAAATATCTCTATAGAGTATCTTCACACAATTATTACACCCAACTTCAGTTCCATAATCTATCTAATATGGAGATGGAACTATAATATAGGACCTAAATATGGCCATGTGGTACAAATCCACTGCGATACATATAGATATATATATATATACATAATATATATATATATATATATATATATATATATTATAGTCATAGTCACTATCCATCCACCATCCACCATCTACCATCTATAGTTATTATCATTCATTTTTTATGCATGATCTATTCATGGTTATATGCTAGTAAATATATAAGGGGGTCCATACTAAATCATATATAAATGAGATGAGATGAAGAGTGATGGAAATATCTAAATAATTTGATAACCCATGGATCGAGTAGGGGACCATCATGCAATGGTGATCCAGACCATCATGGAAATCCTCCATAATCCTATTTGTAATATCCATCCCATCTAAAGATATATAAATAGGGTCCCTCCTTCAAATATATAGATAGGGGCCCATCTCTATATATAGATCCCTCTCCCTTCCACTCCTCCCTCTATGTCAATTGACCTATAGAGAGTCTTCATTGGGTCAACCATTGGGTTTTTGGTGGGATGAAAAAGGACCATAGAGATATGAGTATAGGTGTTTCTTAAATGTGAGAATGAAACATATAAGAAATGAGAACATAAAAACTTAGACGGGGATGGGGACAAAATCTTACATCTGATTCTATTTATCTAATAGCACTGATAGTAGCTTGGACATTTAAATGAAAAGACAACCAATTCTACATAGATAGTGAGATTTCTCTCTACATTAATAGAGTGTTCTTATTTAGGAAGGAAAATAATCTCTATATGGAGGGGGCCTGAATCAAGGGACAAATGATGGTCCTCTCTTATAGTAAAGCGAAATTTTTTGTTAGATCTTGGCCACACAAGATTGTTCAAAAGGGGCTAGCTGGAGCTTACACATAAGATTGTTCAAGATCATCGTTGAATGCCTACCCCATTTATATATTAATTCTATATAGGAAAAATATTATATCCTCTACTCCACTCTAATATATAGATGGGTCATATTTCTTCATCTCTTATATATTTCCTATATACTAGGTATCACATTTCATGATGATCTGAATCCTGTGTGTTTCTCTACATTGCACGTAAGATCACTATGTTGTATACATGAAAAATTTATTAGGAGATGGGCCCACCTCTCTTTATATAGTTAATAGTTGATGGTTACCCACTATCCATATATATTCATCATCATATATCAAATACATGTAGGGATCCTCCCCTTTATTTGATGGAGATGGATATTTTATATGGGCATCTAATCCTATATAAGACACTACAAATCACAAAAAAATTATTTCCATGTGGGGTGACTATCAAGTGAGTGAACCCATAAATAGAGAGGGCCTATAAAATTATAGTTTTCATATAAAAATAGGGCACCTCCCCTACCTATCGGAACCCCTATGTATATATGAGTTTAATATTGCTCACTCCTACCCTAGATAAGATGAGGTCCTTCAGATCCTTAACTCTATATGAGTTAGACTTCTATATAGATAGATAACCCCATATATTAGTTGTGGGTGGGCCATATAGAAATAGATGGTGGTTATCTACTCGTATATATGTATGGTCCTCCTATAACTATATATATCTATAGTATTCCCCAAGGGTTTCTCAATATATATTTTACCCATCCAAGAAATGATTATTTATATATATTCAGTCTACACTGCCTATGTGACTATCATAATATAGTAAAACATCAAACCCTCTATATAGATACGGAGATATGGATATCTATTAGATAGAACAAGATATCCCACCTATGGACTATAGATATAGGGTATGTGGTCCTTAGGGAATTTTATATATTTTTCCTTGTGGAGTTCTATATAGATATAGAAATTCAAATGTTGTATAACTCCTTTAGATAGTTTAGAATGCATTATCTGGATTGAATTTCAACTTGATGAACAAAAACCTAACAATGGTGTTTAATGTCCTATGTCAATGTAAACTATAATGAAAGAGTAGTAAATAAAAAAACTTTACTATGAATACAAATTAGCAAACTCCATGAGAGAGATGTATTCCAAGAGATATGTATCTTTATTCAAAAATCAAAAAAATTAAAGCTATACAAATAATATGAGGGGTTTCAGATGGGAACTAAAATTTCATGCTACATGGAGACCATTCATATCCACCTTAGGGGTGGATTCAAAAATATAAAAGTGAAAAAAACTAAATTATTTCCTATTATCACTTATTATTTTATTTAGTGTCCCTTGACGGGGCCATATCTCCTAGCATGTTGATCTATTTTGGGAACAAGATGATTCATTAGAAAGAAGAGTCATGTACAAATTTATACTATGGATCTAGTTAATAATTCTCTTGCCTAAAATTTTTGTAAGTCCAGAAAATGCTCTAAAAACTCTAAATATGCAAAATAAAAAGCTATTAAAAGTTGTAAAAAATAGACTTTCAGAATTTCCAGTGAAAACTACCTAAAATAGAAATTTTAGGACTTTCCATAAATAGACCTTTGGAATCCTTGTTATAGATCAATGAGGGATAAAAAGGATGGATAGAGGTAGGCCCTTATCCATCTAAAGAGTCTAGAGGAAGGGGAGTTCCATATAGTTCTATCTAGAGGCCCTATATGTATAGAGTATTTGGGGGTGCTTAGGCTACACTAGAACTTGTCATCCCTCTATATCGAACATATATAGGGAGGGGGTGACCTTCTACATATTTCTATATGCAATGGATCCTTCTATATATATATATTGGGCCAAGGGCCAACCAAAGATCCTATGTATCAATATAGATAGACCCTCATCTAATCCTCACCTTTATGGTCTATCTCACCGACTTTACTATAGACAGACTATAGCCAACTAAACCTAACTATCTTTTATCTTATCTATTATAGTTGGGCCCCCAACCCTGACTATGGTAGTTAGTTATGGATGTAGTTGGATCTAGGCTATCATATAGAAATAAGGCTCCTCCCTCCCCAGATTATAGTCTACCACTCCTTCCAAAATAGACAAGGCTACTCATTGCATGCATCCACCATACCCTATATAAAGATACTCTCCCTCCTTATGTTAGGTTGGGATAAACAAACCAACCTCTATTCTTCAAGTTAGTTCAAGTGTATCTCACCTCCCTACATATCGGATCGGATGGATTAAACCGTCTATATAGAAGGAGAAAAGGTGGGTGACCCCCTCTGTATTGACTATAAGGTTATCTAGAAGAGTATTATTCGTGTCTTGGTCACTATTGTATCCCTCCCCTACCCCTATATTTATGATATGATATGGAAATGTCCATTGTAGAAATATAAATAATAGCCTTTATAAAAAGAATAGGGGAAATTGGGAAAATTGGAATTCTCAACATGGGACAGAAAATATATCCCATGAACCAACACCAACATAGCATTAGCATATTTATTTGAAGCTATTGTGAAGAAAAATTAACATCAAGGAACATTTACATATTTATTCCATTGGATCCCCATCATCATTCATTATTTCCATTTCCATCCATATAGTATAGATCAACCACAACACTATACACTTAGATACTCTGTCGCCTACTAATACCAAATACCGAATAATCTAATATATATAGAATCCTATAGGAACCCATAACATAAAAATGAATGAAATGAGGGAGGTGGTGAATATTCAATATAAATGGGTGATAGGTCTCACATCCCACCCCTAGAAATTGAAATGGTGTGGGGTGCCCCATTCTATATATTTGGTTCTAGTTCATACCCTATTCTCCCTATCCATCCATCTATATATATAGTCATCAGCCCCAATCTATCTATATCTCTATTTGAACTTTGTATCTCTCTCTATTTGAACTTTATATCTCTATTTGAACTCTGAAATATGATTGACACTATTAAAACTATATATCTCTCTATATTTTTATCTATATCTCAATGAAAATATATCTCTGTATATTTATATCTCTCTATATATCTATATGTCTATATATATATATATCTATATCTCTCTCTATCTGAATGAGAATATATATATCTATATCTATATACAGGCGGGCCGACCGGGTAAGAAATAGTTGCCCCACGCTGCCTCATCTATTGTATTAGAGCCTCGAGAGTTGGGTCGGATATAGAGAGAGGGGCGGGGAAGGGGAGGTTCTTTAGATCGAGGGTCGGTCAGGCACCTTCATCAGCCCAACCCCCCCAGATGGAATAATCCCTGCCCCTCCCCTGAACTATCTTCTCTATATGGCTCTCGGGGATAGAGAATCGACTGCCCAACTCCAACCCCGTGAGGCCGACAACCCCGTGGGCCCGAGGCCTTGCTCCCCCATACCGGATATCGAATATTCAACTGCCCAACCCCATCTACCGAAATATATCTGAGAATACTCCATCCCCGCGGCCCTCTATACTATATATATCTGTCGGGGGCCTTATATGATATGAACCTTTCGTTCGGAATACTTGTCTAGCTATGCCGACTATGCCATGAGGAAGACGATGTCTCGTCCTCTCTCGTCTCCATCGTATCCATAGTCTCTTCTCGGGGGCTCTGCCTATCCATAGATAGCATAACTTCACTATGGCACGTCGGAGGTGGTAGGGTGATGCCCTATATCTATATATATAGAACTCGCCACAACTAATCAACTAATCTATAGATAGATAGATAAGATAGTCGACCTGATCCCCTTATCTTATCTTATCTTATATGGGTGACCCTTTTCTATGTATAGGGTATGTTTATGTATATTCCATATAGGGGTTCATTATCCATAGTTATTGCATAGTCTAGTTCCCATTGTCCATTTTCAAGAACTAATATATGGGTTATTTCCCCTATAACTATAAGCCATCACATCATCCTCCTCCTTCTATATGGGCCGCATGAGATTCTCATTACATATCTACATATAATGGGTTGGTGTCTATCTCCCATATGAAGAGAGAGATCCCAATTAATAGTAATATGCACTCAAACTAAATATCTCAATAGATAAGATAAGATAGTTGAAGGAGGGGGGATGAGGTAGAGGCTATATAGAAATAGTAGGCCGCCCTATCTGTATATATGCCTATCTACTATCCCTAGTAGACTCATCCCTACCCCAATTCTAAACTAGATCCTCATGAGAAAACCCAGATATATCTATAGGGGGCCCTATAGCCCTATAGATCTAAGGGGAGGGAAGGGGCTCCCTATCTATATTCTATCTGGGGTATTTTAATTCCCTAACTATATATATCCCATCTTCCCTACCCTAGAGAAAGTAGAGATAGCCCCCTTTAGATATATGGGTAGATATATCTCCCGAGAGAACTATAACTCTGTCGGCGCCCTATCTAGATATATACCCCATCTCTATATGTGGGTGGTAGGAAAGCATGATGGGACCCTCTCTATATGCGGGGTTGGGTTGGGGCCATCTATCCCATCTATCTATAATCGGTTAGTCGGAAGATTGGGACCAATCTATTGTCTAATCTGGTCAATTTTTCTATATAATATATATATATATATATAGATCTATATTCTCTGTCTAAGAAAGGTGATGCCCATATAGATCTATATGGCTCTCCGTTCTCTTAGAGAATAGATATAGGTTTCACATATCCTATATCTAACAACCCAAGTTCTCACACCCTCTCTATATGGGATCTAACGCTCCCCTATATATCATATCTATATGGCACCTAACCTACTCCCTTATAGATATGGGATAGTTTAGGATCCCACCCAACCCTAAATTACCCTACTCTATATTAGAATTGTAATCCCTGGAACCCTATTCTAGGGCTCCCTACCATAGAAGAACCCTATTCTAGAAAGGCTAGGGTCATTCGAGTCTACCATGAATGAAGTACTATATACTATTAATAATAGGGACCGAGGGGATCACTTTGTAGCATTTCACTTTAGATAGATATAGAGCTGGTATTTAATATCATGTATCATTTATTAATATAGGGGAGACTTGGGTCATTTAATAGTAGTGGGAGGGGATGATGAAATGAGTTTGTTTCATGAAAATATATATGGAAGGGTAGTTTTTGTTTCAATTATCTCTTATTGAAGATGAGGAGAAAAATAAAGAGTTTTATGAAGATTTGGTCACGTAGACCTCCCATTCCGCCAGAATTGGTTAATCTCACCATAGAAATTTATACTGGAAAAACTCTTGTTCATTGTAAGATCACCAAGGAAAGGTTGTTCATAAATTCAAAGAGTTTTTATTTTTATGGAAATGAAAACCTATGAGAATCGAGGGGAGAAGGAAAAAGGGAACCACTAGAATATGGCACAAAAATTTTATCTAATTTCAATGAGACTTCATCTGAATCGTAGTTCAGATCCAAGTCGGTTTAGTGATTATTATCATGGGAAACCGATGTATCAAGATGTCAATCCTAGAGAGTATTTCGGTTCGATACGTCCACCTACGAGAGAAACCTTTGGCTTCCGTCTCGGTAGGTGCATTCCTCATCATTCTCCCAAAAGGACATTCATTCATCTCTTTCCTCCCCGTCGACTCAAACAATCGAGATGACACAAAGGATCAAAACCCAAAAAGTAGTAGTGGGCTAGATCTCTATATAGGGGAAATTTTGGTTGATCAAGTGGCTTGAACCAGACCCATATAGATAAAGATCTCTGCCCTCTTGCTATTACCCCACCCCTTAGGGGCCCTTATATAGATATGGGGTTGGGTGGACGACTATCCTATACCTAGAATTATCTTCCCTATACCTAGAATGATTTAGATATGCCGATCACCATCGAGCGGTTCCCACAAATGCTACCCCCAGTTAATGGTTAGCTGGCCTTAAATCTATATACAAGGAAATTCCTAGGGGATCAACTATTTCAAGGAATTCCAATGACTAAGAAACCGAGTTCTTCAACGTCATTCTCCCATGAATTCACATTATACAAAATAATAGATATACTTCTATCTTATCGGGCCCGACGAGTAGGAGACTTCTACAGACCATCTCTGCTGTGCGTCCCTCCTCTAATTACTTGGTCATGCAATACTCCTCTCAGACGGAGAACCGGACTCTCTATAGCCTCAATCATTTCGCCTTGGATAAGAGAATACGTTTTTCCGTAGAGAGCTTGACCGCCAAGACTCGCTCTGCCGGTAGGGCCGGCCACCCACCCCACTCCCCACTATTTAGAGAGGACCCACTCCCACTCCCACTCCCATTCTTTAAAGAGGGAGATGGATATTTAGACAAGTCCTTGCTCTTGCCTCTCCTCGATGATACCCCTTTATCCATAAATGAAAATGGATCTATATGGAAGGGGCCTCTGTAGATTGATATGGGAAATCCCCTATCTCTATATACATGGGGTTTCCAATAAATTGATTCTTAGAAATAACTCCTCACAAAATTAGGAATGGTATTTAGGAACATCTTGGGTTACACAATGGGATTGGTAGGAAAAGACATAGACCTGGGAGGATTGATGAGAAGAATAGGGATGATGATAGGGGTAATACCGAAAAACAGAAGGATTCCGTACGGGTACAACTATTATTCAAAAAAAAGTGTGGAAAATGTGATCCCTATTATGTGGTAGAACAAACGTGAACACCTCAATTAGGTTGGTCTAAATCAAATCTATACATCAAGTGCTTCTCCAATTGCTCAGGACATCTCTTTCCAACTGAGGGACGGAACAAGATCATTTCGTTCCATTTTTGGTCGAATAGTTCGGGATATTCCATTAATCATGCCCAAAGGGGTGGGGGGGATCCGTATTTGTTGTCCGGGTCGATTGAAAGGTGCAGAAATCACTAGAACTGAATGCAGGGAGTATGGGAAAACCTCGTGTAATGCATTTCGCCATCAAATCGATTACGCTTATGCGAAAGTCTCTACTCGTTATGGAATCTTAGGTGTCAAAGTGTGGATCCCATTCCCATAGGAGAGAAGGGACGTGCTATATCCGAAACGTACGAGATATCGTAAATACCGGAAAGGCGTATGTAGTAGGGGTTGCAAAATAGGTTGTATCTAACTTGGTTTTGGAAGATATGGCATTAGAAGTTGTGGAGCCGGTCGTATCTCATATCGAGCCATTGAAGCAGCGCGTCGTGCTATAAGCGGACAATTTCGAAGAAATGGGAAAATCTGGGTAAGAGTATTCGCGGATCTCCCTATTACCGGTAAACCCACAGAAGTGAGAATGGGAAAAGGGAAAGGTAATCCTACGGGTTGGATTGCTCGTGCGTCCACGGGACAAATCCCATTCGAAATGGATGGTGTGAGTTTATGATTTAACATCTCGGACTCCATCTAGTTCATGTGTGTGTGTGTGTCTATAAATTTCTCCCTAGGAAGCTCTTGTGAAAGATGCACTTGATAACAAGTAATAGCTAGATGTAGTAATGTAGATAGATATGTGGATGAAAAAATGAACTTTCCTCTTCTGAAGTATGCAAAAATGTAGTCCCTTATCCCTTAAATGATATCTTTATGGATTCCTTTGATGCTCTTAGATGCCTTCAAATGCAACCTTAAGTGGTGATAATAGATGTTTGAAGCTTGGTCCTTTATTTTGGTCACATAGATTTGTATTTATATGATTCACTTGTTTGAATTTAGTAATTGAAAACTAAAGGCTGACCCATAAAAAAATATGCCCAAAAGTTAAAATATACCCAAAAGAGGTGATCAATATAAAAAGAGGTTGGGGGCACCCGGAGGGGATGAGAGTGCACGGGCCCTAACGTTATGGCTAGGTGCCCTAGTGTCTAGAGTCAATAAAGATAAAGAAATGAATATCGAATAGGATTTAGGGTGTGCAAGACCAAAGAGGAGACATTAAATATAGAAAAGAGGAAAAGGATAGATGTCAAATTACTATTTTTCCCACTCATAAATCATATGAATAGTAATATGTTATTAGGACCTAGAAATTTACCCAAGTGCATGATTTTATGTCTACAATTTTTCATATGCTTGATAAGATACTACATTAGGGAACATAAACTTTGTTTATATACCAATTTTTTTCATTGCTTTTAATCATTACCATATGTTTTATTTCTTATTTATTGCCCCTTATCTGAATGAGAGGGCCGATCTGGTGCAAATATATTGTGACCGGGTATAACACAACCGGTTATTATGAGATCGGTACAACATAACATATAAATATGATATGAAAAATTTTACATGGGCCATATATATATATATATATATTTATATATATTATATGATCTAATATCCAATAAAGGATTCTAATGTAGGGGGTCCCGTAAATCCATGCCACGGATTGCACTACGACAATTTTGGGCCTAACTCTTTATTGTTATCACTTTCCCAATGGTACGTAAGTGTCTTAATGAGTTTTGTGCATAAAATGAGATAATTAGATGCAAATGGCCATTTATAATGGATCAACTTGAATTCCCCTAGCATGAAAGTTCCATTCTAGGGAAGGATGACATACTATGATACTTTAAATTTCACTGAGCCCTATTTTTGTCCCTAGTTTGATGGTTATATGTGTCAATAATCTAGGACATCTCATTTTTTCCTCCATCCCAATATTTCACAAAAATTAGGTTTACCCATTTCGTTAGGTCCTGACCCCCCCGCCATGATCTCCCCGGTGGTTTATACAGGAGCTATTGCCGTTTCATCCTTACCCGTGGTTATGATGTCGAATATTCACATAGCGGAGATTCACGAAAAGGTATCGCGCTATCCACCAGTGAGCGGTATTATTGGACTGATCCTTCGGTGGGAAATATCCCCCATCCCAGATAATGATCACATTCCATTATTACCAACGAGCATAAGTACAAGCTCTCTTAGATATACAGTTCATGCTGGAGAGATACATGGTTAGACCGATTCTTAAAAATTAGGTAGTTCACTTCATACCTAGTATTTTGTTTGGATTTTTGTTTCTACCACCATTCCATCGTAGCCATGATTGGGGCTACAGTACTGACTATGCATAGGACTACTAGAGTGAAGAGACAGGACGTATTCCGACAAAATGCTATTGATTCCAAGAGGACTATGATGAGGAGGAGGATAGAATAATACCAACTAGATATTAGATTGATAGTTGGAGGGAGTGGAGTTTTATTATCGATCATGAATCATTTAGAACGAATAGATGGATGTGGTGCTGTATCGAACCGGAGCGGGGATGTGGGCTGCGCTTGCGCGGCATGCATGTCCGATCGGCCGGGATACTCCTGGAAACCTGGCGATCATAGATAAGATGAGATAAGATGGGATATATATAGAGTCTATAAGGGAGAGTGGGTCACCCTCATATTTAGATAGGGATATAGATAGACCTCACAATTATAGATATAGGTGACCTTCGGTCTTTTCAAATATATATATATATATATATATATATATATATATAATGTCCCCAAAATCAATAGTTAGTTACATGAATGAATGACCTCAATTCTCACCTGGGTTTGTGGTCTTCGGCTCCCTCTTTATAGAATAGTTCAAGATGGTGGTCCCATCCCATAGTTGTATGGATGGATTACCTCGACCATGTATATCTATTTTAGAGAGTTACTTATATTTTTCTGAGCCATGAATAAATTCACCATGAAGGTTAATATAGTGAGGTGGACCAATGAGTTATCCGAGAAATGGATGAACTATTCTTGATTCCTAGTTTGGGTTGTCATGGATAACGTAAGGATGAAAATAGAAACAACATGATTATAGCTAGATGGATAATATCAGGGTATGAATCATACTATATCATGTTGATTTCACCATTCTATGATAGGTTCGGGGGTTTGGTACTAATTTTACAAATAAATCAAATTGCTATACTATTACGGGCTATTCTAGTACTCTTAGAATTATCACATCCACATGCCTATTCCATAGCTCATCCTTAAAAGATCGGTTATGATATTCCATGTTTTTCCTTATGGGTTTTTTTGGTATTGAATGGTAACGGGAAGAGGAGCGACCATCTATATACCGAATGGCTTCAACTATATGGGGCCAATCCCGCCCCAATCCCAGCCAATCCCAAAATAGATCTAGGTGGGGGCAGCTCTCTCCCGCCATATATTCGATTCTACAGATGTTCGCCGGATATAGATAGGGGGCTCACCCCGACGCGCTATATATTTGAAAATATATAGAGATATTTCCCTATCCCCATGGGCTCCCAACCCTATGATGGTGGCTTCCATATCTATATTGGGGGCCTATATAACTATATAGATCTTGGGAAGCCTCCCCAGCTACCAGCTCTATAGAGAGCCCCAGATAGATCTGGGCCCCCATCTATATGGATATAGAGGGGGGGCCATATCCAGTCGCCCTCTCTCTATATGGGCCCGACTAACTAACTATATATATATAGCCGCCCACTCTATATATAGATATCTATATCTTATTGCTTAAGTTTTTTCCACCCTCCTTGGAAATTTAGATAGGGAGGGTTACTGAGATATTATACTCGATCAAGGATTGGAGGACTCGATCTCTAGTTGGAGGTTGGGTACTCACCCATATAGAGAGAGGGGGTTTCATAGTGAGACAATCCTTGATATTTAGCCATATTTTAAGTTTTTTCCTCTATCTCCTCCATATATGGATAGGGGAGTCCTCATCATACCCACATATAGAGAGAGGGGGGCTTCAGAGTGGGTATTAGGCTTGGAGGACTCGAGATAGGCCCATATCTATATAAATTTCCTCAATCTCCCATATATATATAGAGAGGGAAATCCTCATACCATCATTAAACAATTGGGTACTCACCTATATAGAGACTGGGGATTTCTGTCTAAAGTGAAGGCCTATCTATATGGGAGTGCCCCATGTATAGATAGGGGCATCCCTTATCCCTATCTCTTTATTATTTTGATGGATACATGATCTATATGAATCAAATTCTCCATCTAGTGCATAGATATAGAATATGTTGTGTTTACCCTCTCTATACTATATATCATTTACCCTAGTTAGCATGAAAGATCAGTAGATCACCAAGTCATGAAATGATAGGTTGGTAGTTCACCGAGTCAATTAAAGCTGCATATGATTTTCTATTATGAGATCGATTAACATGGAATGTGTGTTCTAAATTATGTTTATTTAGAACAAAGCACATTATGTATATAAAAAAATTTCACTTGTTTCTAAAGTCTTAAAATGGGAGTGTTACATCCTAGTATCAGAGATGAAGGTTACAGCTCTTGGACCTATTGTGTCCATAATCTGATAAAACTCAAATTTTCTTATTAACAAAAATGGTTAGAACAAGAGGAAATACTACAAATAACCCACCACCGGTGGAGAAAAAACAACTCGCCCAAAAACTTGGTGTGATCCTTGCTACCCTGTTGAACACAAGAGATCGTTTGGCTGTACTCGAACATCAAGTAATGGGAAATGAGGAGGAAGAAGATGCTGGTAATAAAATCAGCCACCTCCTGTGGACAACGCCAATTTGAGAAATTTGGGTGTTGATAATAACAATGTAAACATGCTTGGTCAGCCAGAAAATAAAAAGGTAATGCTGGCAGTTGAACTCACTAATGATATCAAAAGGATAATTCCACCTAAGTTTGATGGCACCACATTAGGATATGGAGCTAAGAATTGGCTCAACGAAATGGAGAAGTACTTTGCAATAAGGAACTTCTCAGAAGAAAAAAAGGCAATATGGGGAGCATATCAGCTTTCCCATGAAGCATCTTCATGGTGGGACAACCGTAAGGCTAAGTTGAACATTGATGAAACTAATATTACTTGGGATCAATTTAAAATTTATTTTAGGAAATGATGGCTGCCACAAATTTACTATGATAAAAAAATGACTGAATTTCAGAACTTAACCCAAGGAAAATTAATAGTAACAGAGTATTGGGAGTGGTTTACTAAACTCCTTAAGTATGTACCTCAGTATCAAACTGACGAGAAGTTCAGGATACAAAAATTTATCATGGGATTGAATCCCATTATAGGGGGAGAGGTAGATGTTCACAGCCCAACCACTATGGAAGGGGTTGTTGAAAAATCCATAAGGTAGGAACAAAAATTAAAGGTAATTTCTGCTCATAAGGAGGAAGTAAGAAAGAAAGTTCCAAACTCCTCTTCATCATCTCTGGCACCTAAGAAAGGACCATGGAAGAAGTTTGGTATGAAAAGTAAGTTCTCTGCTGATAATAATAAGAAAATAACAACAAATAAGCTTGCTACTAATGTATGCAATAACTTTTTCAAGAACAATAATAACGAGACAGAAGTCCTATGGAGGTCGAATGATAGCTTTAAGGTTGGGAATAAATTTGAGCCTAAAAAGGGACCTATAGGAGGCTGTTACAATTGTGGAAAGGATCATTATGTGAACCAATGTCCTTTGAAAAAGGATGACCGTAATCAGCAGCACAAGATACACGCTGCAGTAGCTGACAAACAAGATGAAAAGTAAGTCACACCCATAGAAGTTTTGGGTAAGTTATTTGGTATACCTGTAACTATTCTTTTTACTACAGAGCTACCGAATGTTTTATTTCTAGTAAATTTGCATCAAAATTAAAAAGAAAAGCTGTAAAAATGGATAAATCATGGACTATAAATTATGGGAATAATGTTTTTCATACGCTTAGTATGTGTCGTTTTGGAGCAAATCCTTAACCTACCTAGTTTTTCTACGAAGTTGATCTTTATGTTGCTCCTTTGGGGTCTTATGATGTAATCATAGGTGTTAATTGGTTAGCTGAGCATAAAGCAAAAGTGGACTATTTTGAAAAACATATTAGTTGTTTAGATGACCCGAAGAAAACAACGAGAGGGTAAGAGTGTTAAACGTGAAATTTCAGTTAGAAATTGTCAACTATGTAACTTAAAAGGCCAAAAATAAGGGTTATACCTTATATGTAGTAAAAATTTTAGAATCTACTAAGGAAAATAGTGATTTAATCTAACGTTTCCCTCATTCTTAAATTACAAAGTGATGTGTTTTTGGAAGAGTTACTAGGTCTTCCACCCAAAAGGGAATTTGACTTCACAATTGAAATCAAACCTGGAACTGAACCTATTTCTAACACACCTTATCGATGACTACTATTGAATTGGTAGATTTTAGGGCATAGTTGCAAGAAATTTTTTCTAAAGGTTTGATTAGACTAAGTGTTTCACCTTGGGGAGCACCAAAGATGTTTGTGAAAAAGAAAGATGGAACACTTAGATTGTTTATTGATTACAAAATGTTAAACAAGGAAGAAATTATGAATAGATACCCACTTCGTAGAATTGATGATCTGCTTTGATCGGATGCATGGAGCATCGGTATATTCTAAAATAGATCTTTGATTTGGGTATCATCATATACAAATTAAGGATAAGGAAATTCATAAAACAACTTTCGAACAAGGTATGGACATTATAAATTCATAGTTTTACCTTTTGGATTAACAAATGCACCTACAAATTTTATAAATTTAATGAAAAATATTTTTCAAGAATACTTGGAAAAATTGTGCTTGTATTCTTAGACGATATTCTCATATACTGTAAAATTATTGAGGAACACCACGAGCATTTGAAGATAGTTTTAAAAATCTTGAAAAAAATAAAGTTATTTGGTAAGTTATCTAAATGGGGAGATGAAATGAGTTTGTATCATTTATTTGGGTATTTAATAGTAGTGGGAGATGAAATGAGTTTGTTTCATGAAAATATATATGGAAGGGCAGTTTTGTCGATGCTCTCTTGTTGAAGATGAGGAGAAAAATAAAGAGTTTTATGAAGATTTGGTCACGTAGACCTCCCATTCCGCCAGAATTGGTTGATCGCTCCGTACAAATTTATAACGGAAAAACTCCCGTTCGTTGCAAGATCACTGAAGGAAAGGTTGTTCATAAATTCAAAGAGTTTTTATTTTTATGGAAATGAAAACCTATGAGAATCGAGGGGAGAAGGAAAAAGGGAACCACTAGAATATGGAACAAAAATTTTATCTAATTTCAATGAGACTTCATCTGAATCGTAGTTCAGATCCAAGTCGGTTTAGTGATTATTATCATGGGAAACCGATGTATCAAGATGTCAATCCTAGAGAGTATTTTAATATTATATGTCCACCTACAAGAGAAAACTTTCACTTCTATCTTGGCATGTGCATTCCTCATCATTCTCCCAAAAGGACATTCATTCATCTCTTTCCTCCCCATCGACTCAAACAACTCGAGATGACACAAAGGATCAAAACCCAAAAAGTAGTAGTGGGCTAGATCTCTATATAGGGGAAATTTTGGTTGATCAAGTGGCTTGAACCAGACCCATATAGATAAAGATCTCTGCCCCTCTTGCTATTACCCCACCCCTTAGGGGCCCTTATATAGATATGGGGTTGGCTGGACGACTATCCTATACCTAGAATTATCTTCCCTATACCTAGAATGATTTAGATATGCCGATCACCATCAAGCGGTTCCCATAAATTCTACCCCCAGATTAATGGTTGGCTGGCCTTAAATCTATATACAAGGAAATTCCTAGGGATCAACTATTTCAAGGAATTCCAATGACTAAGAAACTGAGTTCTTCAACGTCATTCTCCCATGCATTCACATTATACAAAATAATAGATATACTTCTATCTTATCGGGCCCAATGAATATGAGACTTCTATAGACCATATATATTGTATATCCCTCCTCTAATTACTTGGCCATGTGATACTCCTCTCGATGGAGAACTAAACTCTCTATAGCATCAATCATTTTATGGAGCCCTTAGATAAGAGAATACATTTTTCATAGAGAGCTTGACCACCAAGACTTACTCATCGCAGAGGGCTGCCCACTCACCCACTCCCCCATTTAGAGAGGACCCACTCCCACTACTACTAGCATTATTTAAAGAGGGAGATGGATATTTAGACAAGTCCTTGCTCTTGCCTCTCCTCAGTGATACCCCTTATCCATAAATGAAAATGGATCTATATGGAAGGGGCCTCTGTAGATTGATATGGGAAATCCCCTATCTCTATATACATGGGGTTTCCAATAAATTGATTCTTAGAAATAACTCCTCACAAAATTAGGAACGGTATTTAGGAACATCTTGGGTTACACAATGGGATTGGTAGGAAAAGACATAGACCTGGGAGGATTGATGAGAAGAATAGGGATGATGATAGGGGTAATACCGAAAAACAGAAGGATTCCGTACGGGTACAACTATTATTCGAACGAAGTGCGGAAAATGCGATCCCTGCTGTCTGGTGGAACAAACGTGAATACCTCCATTGGGTCGGTCAAAATCGAATCTGTCTATCAAAGTGCTTCTCCAATTGCTCAGGACATCTCTTTCCAACTGAGGGACGGAACAAGATCATTTCGTTCCATTTTTGGTCGAATAGTTCGGGATATTCCATTAATCATGCCCAAAGGGGTGGGGGGGATCCGTATTTGTTGTCCGGGTCGATTGAAAGGTGCAGAAATCGCTAGAACTGAATGCAGGGAGTATGGGAAAACCTCGTGTAATGCATTTCGCCATCAAATCGATTACGCTTATGCGAAAGTCTCTACTCGTTATGGAATCTTAGGTGTCAAAGTGTGGATCCCATTCCCATAGGAGAGAAGGGACGTGCTATATCCGAAACGTACGAGATATCGTAAATACCGAGAAAGGTGTATGTAGTAGTGGTTGAAAAATAGGTTGTATCTAACTTGGTTTTGGAAGATATGGCATTAGAAGTTGTGGAGCCGGTCGTATCTCATATCGAGCCATTGAAGAAACGCATCGTGCTATAAGCAGACAATTTCGAAGAAATGGGAAAATAGGGGTAAGAGTATTCAAGGATCTCCCTATTACCAGTAAACCCATAAATTAGAATGGGAAAAGAGAAAGAGAATCCTACGATTTGGATTTCTTGTGTGTCCATGGGATAGATCCCATTCTAAATGGATGGTGTGAGTTTATGATTTAACATCTCAGACTCCATCTAGTTCATGTGTGTGTGTGTGTCTATAAATTTCTCCCTAGGAAGCTCTTGTGAAAGATGCACTTGATAACAAGTAATAGCTAGATGTAGTAATGTAGATAGATATGTGGATGAAAAATGAACTTTCCCTCTTCTAAAGTATGCAAAAATGTAGTCCCTTATCCCTTAAATGATATCTTTATGGATTCCTTTGATGCTCTTAGATGCCTTCAAATGCAACCTTAAGTGGTGATAATAGATGTTTGAAGCTTGGTCCTTTATTTTGGTCACATAGATTTGTATTTATATGATTCACTTGTTTGAATTTAGTAATTGAAAACTAAAAGGCTGACCCATAAAAAAATATGCCCAAAAGTTAAAATATACCCAAAAGAGGTGATCAATATAAAAAGAGGTTGGGGGCACCAGAGGGGGATGAGAGTGCACGGCCCTAACGTTATGGCTAGGTGCCCTAGTGTCTAGAGTCAATAAAGATAAAGAAATGAATATCGAATAGGATTTAGGGTGTGCAAGACCAAAGAGGAGACATTAAATATAGAAAAGAGGAAAAGGATAGATGTCAATTACTATTTTTCCCACTCATAAATCATATGAATAGTAATATGTTATTAGGACCTAGAAATTTACCCAAGTGCATGATTTTATGTCTACAATTTTTCATATGCTTGATAAGATACTACATTAGGGGAACATAAACTTTGTTTATATACCAATTTTTTTCATTGCTTTTAATCATTACCATATGTTTTATTTCTTATTTATTGCCCCTTATCTGAATGAGAGGGCCGATCTGGTGCAAATATATCAGACCGGGTATAACACAACTGGTGTTATGTGAGATCGGCAACAACATAACATATAAATATGATATGAAAAATTTTACATGGGCCATATATATATATATATATATATTTATATATATTATATGATCTAATATCCAATAAAGGATTCTAATGTAGGGGGTCCCGTAAATCCATGCCACGGATTGCACTATCGACAATTTTGGGCCTAACTCTTTATTGTTATCACTTTCCCAATGGTACGTAAGTGTCTTAATGAGTTTTGTGCATAAAATGAGATAATGAGATGCGAATGGTCATTCATAATGGATCAACTTGAATGCCCCCGGCATGAAAGTTCCATTCTAGGGAAGGATGGCATACTATGATACTTTAAATTTCACTGAGCCCTATTTTTGTCCCTAGTTTGATGGTTATATGTGTCAATAATCTAGGACATCTCATTTTTTCCTCCATCCCAATATTTCACAAAAATTAGGTTTACCCATTTCGTTAGGTCCTGACCCCCCCGCCATGATCTCCCCGGTGGTTTATACAGGAGCTATTGCCGTTTCATCCTTACCCGTGGTTATGATGTCGAATATTCACAAAAAGGTATCATGATATCCACTAGTGAGCAGTATTATTGGATTGATCCTTTAGTGGGAAATACCCCTATCTTAGATAATGATCACATTCCATTATTACCAACGAGCATAAGTACAAGCTCTCTTAGATATACAGTTCATGCTGGAGAGATACAGGGTTGGACCAATTCGGAAAATCGGGCAATTCACTTCATACCTACTATTCCGTTCGGTTCTTGGTTTCTAGTCCCATTCCATCAGTAGCCATGATTGGGGCTACAGTACTGACTATGCATAGGACTACTAGAGTGAAGAGACAGGACGTATTCCGACAAAATGCTATTGATTCCAAGAGGACTATGATGAGGAGGAGGATAGAATAATACCAACTAGATATTAGATTGATAGTTGGAGGGAGTGGAGTTTTTATTATCGATCATGAATCATTTAGAATGAATAGATGGTTGTGGTGTTGTATCAAACTAGAGTGGGGATGTGGGCTACACTTGCATGGTATGCATGTCTGATCCATTATGGCCCGAGATAGTCCTGGATACCTAACAATTATAGATAAGATGAGATAAGATGGGATATATATAGAGTCTATAGGGGGAGAGGGGGGCCGCCCCCATATCGTCATAGGGATCTAGATAGGCCTCACAGTTATAGATATAGGCGACCTTCGGTCTTTTCAAATATATATATATATATATATATATATATATATATAATGTCCCCAAAAATCAATAGTTAGTTACATGAATGAATGACCTCAATTCTCACCCCGGGGTTTGTGGTCTTCGGCTCCCTCTTTATAGAATAGTTCGGGTTGGTGGTCCCGTCCCATAGTTGCATGGATGAATGACCTCGACCATGTATATCTATTTTAGAGAGTTACTTATATTTTTCTGAGCCATGAATAAATTCACCATGAAGGTTAATATAGTGAGGTGGACCAATGAGTTATCCGAGAAATGGATGAACTATTCTTGATTCCTAGTTTGGGTTGTCATGGATAACGTAAGGATGAAAATAGAAACAACATGATTATAGCTAGATGGATAATATCGGGTATGAATCATACTATATCATGTTGATTTCACCATTCTATGATAGGTTCGGGGTTTGGTACTAATTTTACAAATAAATCAAATTGCTATACTATTACGGGCTATTCTAGTACTCTTAGAATTATCACATCCACATGCCTATTCCATAGCTCATCCTTAAAAGATCGGGTTATGATATTCCATGTTTTTCCTTATGGGTTTTTTTGGTATTGAATGAGAATGGGAAGAGGAGTGACCATCTATTTATTGAATGGCTTCAAATATATGGGAAAATCCCACCACAATCCCATGAAAGTCTAATCCCAAAATATATCTAGGTTGGTTAGCTCTCTCCCATTATATATTTAATTTTATAGATGTTCACCAGATATAGATAGGTGGATCACCCCGATGGGCTATATATTTGAAAATATATAGAGATATTTCCCCTATCCCCATGGGCTCCCAACCCTATGATGGTGGCTTCCATATCTATATTGGGGGCCTATATAACTATATAGATCTTGGGAAGCCTCCCTAGCTACAAGCTATATAGAGAGCCTAGATAGATTTGGTAACCCATCTATATAGATATAGAGCGAGGCCATATCCAGTCACCCTCTCTCTATATGGGCCCGACTAACTAACTAACTATATATAACCACCCACTATATATATATATATATATCTTATTGCCAAGTTTTTCCACCCTCCTTGGAAATTTAGATAGGGAGGGTTACAGATATTATAATTGATAAATGATTGGAGGAATCAATCTATAGTTGGAGGTTGGGTACTCACCCATATATAGAGAGGGGGTTTCATAGTGAGACAATCCTTGATATTTAGCCATATTTTAAGTTTTTTCCTCTATCTCCTCCATATATGGATAGGGGAGTCCTCATCATACCCACATATAGAGAGAGGGGGGCTTCAGAGTGGGTATTAGGCTTGGAGGACTCGTGTTAGGCCCATATCTATATAAATTTCCTCAATCTCCCATATATATAGAGAGGGAAATCCTCATACCATCATTAAACAATTGGGTACTCACCTATATAGAGACTGGGGGATTTAGTCTAAAGTGAAGGCCTATCTATATGGGAGTGCCCCATATCTAGACAGGGGGGCTTCCCCTATCCCTATCTCTTTATTATTTTGATGGATACATGATCTATATGAATCAAATTCTCCATCTAGTGCATAGATATAGAATATGTTGTGTTTACCCTCTCTATACTATATATCATTTACCCTAGTTAGCATGAAAGATCGAAGATCACCAAGTCATGAAATGATAGGTTGGTAGTTCACCGAGTCAATTAAAGCTGCATATGATTTTCTATTATGAGATCGATTAACATGGAATGTGTGTTCTAAATTATGTTTATTTAGAACAAAGCACATTATGTATATAAAAAAATTTCACTTGTTTCTAAAGTCTTAAAATGGGAGTGTTACATCCTAGTATCGTAGAGATGAAGGTTACAGCTCTTGGACCTATTGTGTCCATAATCTGATAAAACTCAAATTTTCTTATTAACAAAAAATGGTTAGAACAAGAGGAAATACTACAAATAACCCACCACCTGGTGGAGAAAAAACAACTGCCCAAAAACTTGGTGTGATCCTTGCTACCCTGTTGAACACAAGAGATCGTTTGGCTGTACTTGAACAGCAAGTAATGGGAAATGAGGAGGAAGAAGATGCTGGTAATAACAATCAGCCACCTCCTGTGGACAATGCCAATTTGGGAAATTTGGGTGTTGATAATAACAATGTAAACATGCTTGGTCACCTTAAAATAAAAAGGTAATGCCGGGCATGAGTTGAACTCACTAATGATATAAAAAGGATAAGTCCACCTAAGTTTGATGGCACCACATTAGGATATGGAGCTAAGAATTGGCTCAACGAAATGGAGAAGTACTTTGCAATAAGGAACTTCTCTGAAGAAAAAAATGCAATATGGGGAGCATATCGCTTTCCCATGAAGCATCTTCATGGTGGGACAACCGTAAGGCTAAGTTGAACATAGATGAAACTAATATTACTTGAGATCAATTTAAAATTTATTTTAGGAAATGATGGCTGCCACAAATTTTCTATGATAAAAAAATGACTGAATTTCGAACTTAACGCAAGGAAAATTAATAGTAACAGTAGTATTGGGAGTGGTTTATTAAACTCCTTAAGTATGTACCTCAATATCAAACCGACGAGAAGTTCATGATACAATAATTTATCATGGGATTGAATCCCATTATAGGGGGAGAGGTATATGTTCACATCCCAACCACTATGGAAGGGGTTGTTAAAAATCCATAAGGTAGGAACAAAAATTAAAGGTAATTTCTGCTCATAAGGAGGAAGTAAGAAAGAAAGTTCCAAACTCCTCTTCATCATCTCTGGAACCTAAGAAAGGACCATGGAAGAAGTTTGGTATGAAAAGTAAGTTCTCTGCTGATAATAATAAGAAAATAACAACAAATAAGCCTGCTACTAATGTATGCAATAAATTTTTCAAGAACAATAATAATGAGACATAAGTCCTATGGAGGTCAGAATGATAACTTTAAGGTTGGGAATAAATTTGAGCCTAAAAAGGGACCTATAGGAGGCTGTTACAATTGTGGAAAGGATCATTATGTGA
The DNA here is from genome assembly GCA_018340775.1 of Taxus wallichiana var. yunnanensis. Classification (NCBI taxonomy): domain Eukaryota; kingdom Viridiplantae; phylum Streptophyta; class Pinopsida; order Cupressales; family Taxaceae; genus Taxus; species Taxus wallichiana. The sequence goes on from CM031233.1 coordinate 420,117,580, forward strand.
ACCAATGTCCTTTGAAAAAGGATGACCATAATCAGCAACACAAGATACACGCGCAAAGCGATGGTGACAAACAAGCTGAAAAGTAAGTCACACCCATAGAAGTTTTGGGTAAGTTATTTGGCATACCTGTAACTATTCTTTTTGATACAGAGCTACTGAATGTTTTATTTCTAGTAAATTAGCATCAAAATTAAAAAGAAAAGCTGGAAAAATGGATAAATCATGGACTATACATTATGGGAATAATGTTGTTCATACAGTTAGTATGTGTCTTTTTGGAGCAGTCCTTAACTTACCTAGTTTTTCCATAGAAGTTGATCTTTATGTTACTCCTTTGGGGTCTTATGATGTAATCATAGGTGTTAATTGGATAGCTGAGCATAAAGCAAAAGTGGACTATTTTGAAAAACATATTAGTTGTTTAGATGACCTGTAGAAAACAACAGAGATTCAGGGTGTTAAACGTGAAATTTCAGTTAGGAAATTGTCAACTATGTAACTTAAAAGGCCAAAAATAAGGGTTATACCTTATATGTAGTAAAAATTTTAGAATCTACTAAGGAAAATAGTGATTTAATCTAACGTTTCCCTCTGTTATTACGAAATTACAGTGATGTGTTTTTGGAAGAGTTACTAGGTCTTCCACCCAAAAGGGAATTTGACTTCACAATTGAAATCAAACCTGGAATCGAGCCTATTTCTAAGGCACCTTATCGGATGACTACTATTGAATTGGTAGATCTTAAGGCATAGTTGCAAGAAATTTTTTCTAAAGGTTTGATTAGACTAAGTGTTTCACCTTGGGAGCACCAAAGGTGATGTTTGTGAAAAAGAAAGATGGAACACTTAGATTGTTTATTGATTACAAAATGTTAAACAAGGAAGAAATTATGAATAGATACCCACTTCGTAGAATTGATGATCTGTTTGATCGGATGCATGGAGCATCGGTATATTCTAAAATAGATCTTTGATTTGGGTATCATCATATACAAATTAAGGATAAGGAAATTCATAAAACAACTTTCGTAACAAGGTATGGACATTATAAATTCATAGTTTTACCTTTTGGATTAACAAATGCACCTACAAATTTTATAAATTTAATGAAAATATTTTTCAAGAATACTTGGAAAAATTTGTGCTTGTATTCTTAGACGATATTCTCATATACTTGTAAAATTATTGAGGAACACCACGAGCATTTGAAGATAGTTTTAAAAATCTTGAAAAAATAAAGTTATTTGGTAAGTTATCTAAATGTTATTTCTTTGACATGGAAGTGCACTATTTGAGTCATGTTATAAGAAAAGATGGAATAGCTATAAACCCTTCTAAAATTATAGCTATAATTGAGTGGCCTACACAAAATAATGTACATGAAGTTAGAAGCTTCATGGGTCTTACTGAAGTTACTATAGGAAATTTGTTAAAGATTTATCCAAAGTTGTTACACCAATAACATCATTAAAAAAAGGATAAGAAATTTGTGTGGAATGAGAAATGTGAATCAGTATTTAAAAATTTAAAGGATCAATTAACTTAAGTACCTTTTTTTGCTATACCCGACCCTAATAGAGACTTTACTATTGTGACGGTTGCATCTAGAGAAGGTATTTGAGGTATTGTATTACAAAATGATCATGTCATAGCTTATGAAAGTAGAAAACTTATGTCACATGAGCTGAATTATGCTCCACATGATCTAGAGCTTACTACCATTGTTCATGCACTTCAAGTTTGGAGGCATTATCTACTTGGTAAACCTTTTGAACTAAAAACTAATCATCTTGGGTTGAAGTATATTTTCACTCAAAATTAATCTTAATGCAAGAAAATGAAGATGGTAAGAGTTTTTATCTCAATATGATTTTGACATAAGTTACATTAAAGGCAAGGAGAATAGGGTAGCTGATGCTCTAAGTCGCAGGGATCACAATTTTTCTCTTATAATTTTGAGAACATAGTTCAAAGATGAAGTAAAGAGTGTTATGGAATCTGATTCTTATTTTCAACAAGTAAGAACAACACTTGCTGCAGATCCAAATGATGAGAGATATAAAGGTTTTCACTTTGATAATGAAGGAATATTATGATTTGAAAACAGGGTATACATACCTTTTCTAAATGATTTAAGAAATAAATTATTAGTTGAATTTCACAATTCACCTTTTTTTAGACACCCTGGTATTACAAAGATGCTTGCTGATATAAAACAACAATATTTTTGGAAGGGGATGAAAAATGACGTAATTGAGTTTGTGACACATTACTTAGAATGTCAACGTGTTAAATATGAACATATGCATTGAGCTAGTTTATTATATCCTCGAGATCATACTGCAAGTATCAATGGCAAGTGATAAGCAAGGATTTTGTACAAGGGTTACCTATGTCAAGAAATAAACATAGCATTATTTTCGTTTTTGTTGATAAACAAAAGTAGCACACTTTATTGTTGGTAATCTTAAGGATGATTCACCCATTTTAGAAAAAAGTTTGTATATGAGATTTTCAGATTACATGGAGTACCTAAATTAATCATATCTCGATAGAGATCCTAGAATGAATTCAAGGTTTTGGAAAATGCTTAATGTAGCTTTAGGAACTAAGCTAAATTTTATTTTTGTGTATTAACTAGAAATGGATGGACGAGAATGAAAGAGTTAATCAAGTTTTAGAGGATATGTTACAAATGTATTGTATGGATCAGTAGTATAAATGGGAAGAGTATCTTCCATTAGTTGAGTTTACCTACAATAACACATATCACGCCTCTCTAAAGATGACACCTTTTGAAGCATTATATAGAAGGAAATGCAAAAAACATTAGTTGGGACAACATTGAGGATAAAGAGGTAATTGGACCTGAAATCCTTATGAAAATGGAACAACAAGTTAAAATTATTCGTGAATGCTTGAAAGAAGCAAAAGATAGGAAAATGAGTTATCTTGACTTAAAGCGGTTGATAGAAAATTTGAACTTGGTGAGAAGGACTTTTTCGGGTAAAACCAAAAAAGAGTTCTATAACTTTTGGCAAGGCTACCAAGTTATCACCTTGTTATGTGGGACCTTTTGAAATTGTTGAAGTAATCAAACGTGTAGCTTATCATTTAGCATTACCCCCTACTTTTTCACGAATGCATGATATTTTCCATATTTCTTTGCTTAAGAAATACGTTTTAGAATTATCACATGTATTAAATTTTAATTCCTTCCAAATCCAAGACCTAGGAATAATCGTGGTTAATCCTATATGAATGTTGGAGACTCACTAGTTTCACTTAAGAAATCATGAAATAAGTCAATGTAAGGTCTAGTGGGACCAGTTTAACGAGGAAAGTGCAACCTGGGAAAATATGGAAGATATGAAAACTACTTTTCCATATTTATTTGAATAGAATTGATTCTATTGACTGATAAAATTTGTGATTTTATTCTTTTATGACAATAAATCTGCCAGTTTTGGACAAATATTTCATTGTTTAAAATAAATAGCTACGTAAATGCTGATTTTGGAAATTTTAAATCCAGAAATGTTATGAACATGTGAAAATAAAGTTAATAAATGGATTTTCCTTGATGAAAATTTGTTTAAATAAGTTAATCATCGAGATGATGATTCTTTTTAGGAGGGAAGTATGTAACACCTTTGATAAAATCTGTTAACTTATCCTCTTTGCAATGCAAGTGCTGACATGTGATTTGTCCTAAGAAGTTGTATTTTTTTACTATTGAAATCATGCTTGCCATGGATAAATTATTTCTTTTCTTGGATTCAATTTCTAAAATGTTGTTGCTTGTAAAGAATCCATTTTGTTTAAAGTAAGGTTGTAAACTGGTAAAGTTGTTTGAAAATTTATCTCTATATAATAATGAAACCTTGGACCAATTCCATTGATCCAAGGTATGTTTTAATTCTTCCTACCTAATATGTATGGAAAAATGATATTTAGAGGTTAAAGGAAATGAAAGATTGAACATTTGTAGGTTTATAATTTCATTGATCTTCTTGGAAGTTCATGTTGTGCATTCTGCTATAAGTTGAGTGCTCGATCTTCTTGTCAACTTCTCTAGAACATTGAATGGCATAAGTTGGAAAGAGGTCTACTTCAGGACTATTGAGGGTAAAGCCTAAGTTTTAGATCTATAATATCTATCCTAACAGGATTCTAACCTAAGGTAAACTAGATCTACCATATATCTATGCCTACTCTTCTTGTTCATCTTAACCTAAGTTTCTCGTTTTCTAAGTTATGGATTTGGAAATATCCTAAGGTGATGATAGGTATATTTCTAACCTATTACCTAATACTATATTGGTATGAAGAATGACCTATCCTAAGGTGGAAAATTTACCTAAGGCAATATTAAGATAACCTAAGGTAAATATTTTCTAAAATAACCTAAGGTCATACCCTAAGCTAATGATATCTATCCTAAACTAATGCAAGGATAGAAGGGGACCTAAGGGGTCGTATGGCAAGTTGAAGGCATGGCGACGGTTCCTAAGTCATTTATTTGATTTGATTTTTGAATTTAAATCATTACGTATTATCAGTTTGATAGAGGCATGGAAATTGGAGGTGATCCTAGTTGGCACCATCTCTAAATTTAAACAATGCATGTTCTCTTTGAATTAAGACTCACCAATTTTGGATGGCGGTGGTGTGGAGATTTAGGCGGAGACTGAAATTAATGACATTAATTGTCATCATTTTTGGTAAGAAAACTTCCTTGGAAACCATGTGAGTAGATTTTTTGGGAGTTTTTTGGTCTTTCATGCATTCTGATTTTTACTCTACATAGAGCTATTTGGTTCTTCAAACCAGTAGTTATACTTACAATTTGTTGCTATTTTTAACTCCTTGACTATTTTTGATCCAATGGAAGTATAAGAAGGATTTTTTTGGTTTTTTATTTTGTTTGGATAAGAAGGAGTTGTGAAGGCTAGAAATCTTCTTTGAACTCACAGAAGCACTATCAGGCATGATAGGCTCTATCCATTAAGTTGATCTTCCTTTCTCTAAGTGTCTTCATTAAAACAACTTTTCTCTCTTGAGACAAATGAGTTTTTATTTCTGATATGGTTATTTTGTTTCCTTGCTTGAATATTTTCTGTATTCACTGAATGAGGAATCTCTTCTTGGAAAGGAATTCATTGAGTTGTTTTCCTATTTATTTGTTGTTGAAATTCCACCTTAAATCTTGTGGTGATTTGAGTAATGAAGTGCATGCGTGAATCTTTCTTATCTATTTAAAAATGGGTTTATGGAAATGATATGTGTCTTCAAGTTTTGAACCAGGTTGTAGTTTGGGTTGTTGGAAGGTAAATGAATACCCTTCATTGTCACTTCTTGGTTTTGTGGAAGTTATGTTACTCTTGTTGGAAGTTTATGTATATGCATGCTTAGATTTGGAGTTGTATAAACTTGAATTTGTTGGTGAAATAGTGAATGCATGCCTTCTTCTTGAACTCACTGAATACTCTATCAGTTCTTTAGATTTGGTATTCGATAGAAGTTGAGAATTTATTGAGTGTTGGGAATCTCTGTTTTATGGGTTCTCTTGTGAGGAAACAAGAGTGAATGTTTGTTATTTCCTTGAAACTTTTCAGTTTAAAATTGGGTTACTTGAATTAAGCTCTTTTATGGAACTTGTTGGTACCTATATTTAATCTCCTTCACAACTTGAGTAGCATCATAGATTCTAGAAGACACTCAGAGGTAGATAAATGATTTATATGTCATTTTTAGCTAGGAAGCAATTTATCTAAATTTTTAGCACTAAGGCTTTGAAGAAGTGGGTAGCACCTTAAAATGATTTGATCACATCCTAAATATTTTAGGTTGTGCCTTTTAACCAAGGTAAGAGAACCTATTTTGTAACCTCTGTTTATTGAAGGAGACACATATACTTTTCTTTTACAAAAATTTTATAGAGAAGACCTTGGGGAAAATATGATCAACACACCAAATTTGACTCTCGAGTTGTCACTTCCAGATTATGGAAATATTTTCAAACACAAGTCTAAGGTTATCAAGACATTTGGAATCCCGATCTTTCTACATACTTTAGCAAATTGATTTTGTTCTTATATGGATATACAAAGAAAATAGGGGTATTTTAGGGTAGGATTGGTTATTTGAATAATTTTTGGTGGGAGATGAAGAAGATAGATTTAACTTTGCCAAATCCTTGAGAAACTTCACAATAAACGAAGAACTCAATAACAGAAAGCTTCAAAATAGTTAAAATATTCCTTCAACCGAAAGGTGTACATCGATGAAGGCCCGGACATGCACTTTTTCACACAATCTTTGAGATTCTGGAATGAAGGATTGAGTTAGAAGACCCAATAAAACATCAAAATCTAAGATAAGTCATGCCTAAGGTACACCCAAAGGCTTATAAACAATCTCTATCAAAAATGAAATAAAAGTGATTTTAAATCATTTATTTCATTCCCATATGAAATCTCTTTTGAAAAATTAAATTACAGATGCCACTAAACTATCACAAGGATTGAGATTTGTGTGATTCAAAGATATTTTGATACAAGATTGCAATAGGAACAAGAAAAACTACTTGTAGACATTCTGAAAGTGAAATAAACACAAAATTTGCCAGATATTTGACACAAATTAACTCAAAATTTATCAGATTCATTAGTAGGGAGAGTTATTTAAACAATCTCAGAGATTTTTGATGGCTATACACTTGTAACCAACTCAACATGAATGAAAATCTAACACAGAGGAAGTTAACCTTGGCTTCTTAGAAAGTTTTCTCAGAGGATGAGCTTTTCTCAAAATTTTCTCGTGAAAATGAACCCACCATTTGCATGACAAATTCATGCAATATATAACTTTTACTCACTCACTCACTTTTCCCCTCAAATCTTCCCTCCAAAAGTGGAATATTCAAGCACCTTTGATTTGTAATATTTCTTGAAAATGACGGAAAAAAACTCACAAAATGTATCTAGTTGTTCTTTCAAAAGGTGAATCATTACAAAACTTTCATCATTCTTCAAAGTGGAAGCACGTTTTTCATTTCCCATGCATGTAGATCCCTTTCATTTCATCATTTCAACTTTTCCCTTCCCAATTTTTACTCTACAACTTTGGATCTGTAATTCATGTTTTTCATGAACCAGAGTAAAAATTCATTTGAAAAATGCCTTGGATTCACAAATTGAACCCCCAAATTGATTAATTCAGACCTTGCAGGCCAAAACGACACGAATTGGCAAAAATTTGATGAAGATTGATGCAAAAAATGCATCTCCAAACTTCTTGGAGCTCAAATGGTGGCCAAATTGGTGAAATGCATAACTACCATTAATCTGTTCCTCAACTTCAAATTTGAGCCCTTCACATGACAAATCCAGGATAAAAACGAGGCTCGGGACATCTTTTTACCTTTTACTAATTTTGGAAAATTTGCACAATTTCTTGATTTCCTCAGCCACTCCGCCGATGAGATTTGGGCCCAAACATGGTGCAATATGACTGGATACGGAGTTGCGACTCAATTTTACACATTTTGCATCTTTCTGGAAAAAAGGAAAAAAATTTCATTTTTCCTCCACGGCTCCACCCTTCTCGCTTCAAGTTTCTAAAGTGGGTCCCAGCTGGAACCCCGGGTCCCTTTATGCCTTTAACTCCCTTTTCCCTCAAAGGGAAAATTTTTCACTTTTCCTCCGCCAGCCCACACCTCCACTATTGACTTCTCAAATGAATTTTGAATTTTTACCCTTGGGCTTGTGGGTTAGTTTGATACTTTGAGTCATTTGAATATAAGAGGAAAAATTTCCAAGTTGCCCCCAATGGTCCACCTCCCCACCTCTTTGAATTTTCAAACTACCATGTGTCACCATGGCGCACCTTGAGGTGGTCCCAAAAATTTGATACCTTAAACGAGCGCAGGCTCACCACGTGTCCTATTTCGATGAGATTTGTCTGAATGCTTGAAGCTCAATGGAAGGCACCACATGTCATACTCGAGAAAGCCTCCTTTTGGCCATTGAAAAGTATAAGTAAAATGTAAAGAAAGTGGAGGCCTCCACGTGTCATCTTGGTGCTTCTGTAAGATGGTGCCCAAAGTGAAGACCATGAATGAGAGTGAGCTTGCCACGTGTCCTATTCTCGCCAAACCTGTTCCAACCGCATAATTCTTTTTTCCAAGTCCAGTCAATTAGTGGAAGCCTCCACATGTCCTCATGGTGGTACTCCAAGGCCAAACCAAAAAGTAAATCTTCAAACGAGCACCATTCACCCACATGGACAGATTTCTGAGTTGAGGCTTTTATAGAAAATTTTGAAGTGTTTAGCCATGTTGCGTCCAACCAAAAGGTGCCACATCCCTTGTAGATGCAAGGATGTAAATTTTACGAGGAGAAATGCCCATCAAATTGTAAAATACAAAAAAATGACCATTTGAGCCTAGAAATTAAATTTCCTTCAAGAACATAGAGTTTAGAAAGTTATAAGGCTCAAATACGCTCCTTAGGGACATATCAACTCATTTTTCTTCAAGTATTTCAAGGTAGAAATTTCAAGAACACAAATTCTATTAATGAAAATAGAGGGAATGGGAAAACGTGAGTTTTTGAAAGGACAGAGCACGGGGACTCAAAATATAGACCTTTCTAGAGGAACAAAGAAACTAGGAGACAAATATGGACCCATACATGATCTTTGACCGAGGGCGTACTAAAAATAGCAAAAAGGACTAGACGAGCACAACATGGGGAAGGATAAAATGATAGAGTCCATAAATCAATAAATTTCCAAGCACACAAATGGCGTGAGACAATTTTGAGCACCAACAAAGGCTCCGACTCGAGGATGGAAACTCCTTTGAGTGCCACAAGAAAAAAGTAGACCAAGTGCCAAAATATCCATTCGGAAAATGGAGTCATAGAACAAGCTAGCATAGCAGAACAACCACAACCATCCTCCAAAAAATGAACCAAGAAACCAACAAAACTAGGTCACCAAGGACCAGAACAAACAAAAAGACAAAAGTAGAACAAAACCAAAGAACTATACACTGTACAATGGTGAGCATCCTGATTCAAAGAAAATAATCAAGGAAAGGCCTCGAGTGCCTGCCATTCTAGATACGACCATGCTAAGTAGTTCTGATGTGTTTAACAACTAGTCATATGGTTGTTTTTCTTTTCCATCCGAGTTGCTATCTAACCATACTTTTTCAGGCTTACCCCTTGTGCATGTGTCAAGTTTTTCAACATCTTTCGGGCTGCATCAAACATCAAAGTCTCAGGAAAATCATCCTGCTCATGATACCTGCATTGACCAATTTCATATTCCTTGAAAGCAACATAGCTCACAGAGTTATCAATATCAATATCTACATGCAATACTTCATAAGAAGCATTGTTGGGGTCCTCAATAAGATATAACATTTTCTTTTCACCAGGTAACTTGACAAGGCTGCCCTCAATCAGGATGGTGGCATAGGACATATCCATTTGAACACTCCCACCAACATTTGTAGCCCATTTTCTAGACAACAACATACCCCATTTGGCAGGGCAATCCACAATAACAACATCAAGTTTCAGGTTCTTACCCAGATAAGCTACAAGTTGCACTATCAGAACCTTGACACATCCAACCACTAGAACCTCCATAGAATCCATGGTAGTACACTTCCCATAAGTTGTTGTTACTTTGAGATCCAACTCATTCATGACCTCAAGAGGCATAACATTGAAGGATGCTCTGGAATCAAACATATAGTTGTGTAAAAGCTTATCCTTAATAATCAAAGTAGTAAAAAATGGATCCACCTTCAGCTGAGACTCAACCAAGGATGTTCCCAAATATACTTTAGGTGGCTCACCTAGTTCTTCTAGTACTTGGGGTTTTTTCAACTCTGAAATGGTAGGAGGAGTCTCAACATTTTTACCTTGGGTGACCTTTTCTTCTCTAAATCCCAAATATTTGAATGCTCTGTCCCTATGCTTAGGGATTCTAAGCAATTCAACAACAGGAACATAAATCTTGATCTGACTCAACATTTGGGCTATGTCATATGGAACATACTTGGGAAAGGTAACATTGGGAGGGAGATTAAAAACTCATCAGATGGCACAAGATTTTTTATAGTCTGAGCATATGGAGGGACACAAGTTCCACTTGAGACAACAAGGCCTTTGCTAGATGTATCTTTCTTTGGAGTCTCTTTTGGGATACTAGTAAGCACTGAATTTTGGTTTGGCTTGAGGCCCTACCCCTTTGGCAACCTTACTTCTAGTATTATATTATTTTTCATGGCAAACCACAACATTCATTAACAACTAACTATCCTCCTCAGAAGGGATCCCTCCATCATACTTCTCAATAATCAGTGCCCTTAAGTATTCAAAATCATTATTAGGTAATTCAAAAGCTTACACCATATCAATTTCAAAAGTATGAGTTGGAGGTAGAGGTAATACTTGGTGATTGTAATCCCAAATTTTTTTAGCGCCTGCACTCATCACCTCGGGCTGAGAATTCTCCCTACTATGAACTCATAGAGGAATCCACCATGCATGCATCATCATCAGTACCATCATCATTATCAGCTTCTTCTTCTTGTTGATTTACTTCACATGGAGGATGGGGCAGAAAACATCTATCACACCAATCAATCTCATTGGCTTCATCAACAACAACAATCCAGTAGCAAGAGGATCAGGCACCATTCTACTTTCACATGCTTGGGGATGTCTATTTGCATATCCCATGGGTCCTTTACCTTTGTCATCTGACCTCTGATCACCCCTAGGATGATTTCCAAATATGTCATGATTTTGTGCCTTTTTCTGACCTTGTGAACTCTTCCCAATTCTTTTCTCTTCCTAGGCTAGTTTGTATGAGATTTCTTTGATAGCCTCGACCAAAGTTTTAATAGTCTCCTCAAGATCCACACACTTTCTTGCTTGAAGTTTTTCTGGGTTTATCAGTTTAACACCTTCCCTTTTAGGAGGCTTTCCAATAGCCTTGATATTGTTCTCAATTTGAAGTGACATGGTGAAGGACTGCCTTAAATTTACGAATTTTTGTCCCTCAAGTAATATGTACCCTTCTTGTCAAATGCATCAGAATATTTTATCAAATAATATTCATCACATGGTCTAAAATTTACCTGCAATCTCCTCAAGTTTTATTGAACCTTGTGTTGAAGTCATGGACTATTTCATTTGGGTTTTTCTTGATATTCTCAAACTCTAATAAAAGGAACCTGGGATCAGTCTTGTCATCATATTGCATCCTGAATGCAATTTTCATTTCAGCCCATAAATCAATAGAATTATTTGGCAAGGCCTTGTACCAATCCCTAGCATCCTCCTCTAAAGTGTGGATAAAAAAATTTAATGTACACATCCTCAAATCCAATTTCAAAATCCTCCATCATATTAATAAAGAGTTTCAAATGCTGATCACCTGTTATGGCATTATTCCCTTGGAACTTTGGCAATCTACTTCTAACATCTTGAGGCACAACATTAGGATAACCAGCCATTCCCCTAAAATTTATTGGGCCAAAGGTATTGACCACAAATGGAGGCCTAGGTGGAGGCTGAGCCATGTTTTTGGTGGAGGTGATCTTAGGGGTGACACAAGATAATGAGGAGTGCAAGGTCTTTGGGGCTCAAGAATGTGGTTCAAAAGATTGGTATTCTCTAGGTGCTGATTTTCTTGGAAAGTTTTACTAGAATTGAAACACATAGGTGCAGATTGAAAAAGGAACTCACCAGGTACAACAGAAGGACCTTCACTAGTTGAAGTAAACAAGTTTATGAGAATATTTCTTGAATCAGAATCACTGGAAGAGGAGTGATAATCCTCTATTAAAGGCTGATCTCTCTCACCAATGGATATACCTTTGCTTGATGTATGTCCTTCAACAACCTTCCAAAATTTTCTCTCTAAAATTATCTTTCCAAATTCTTGAAATAGCTTTCTACTTGGGTCCCTCCTAAAGAGATATCTTCTTCCTTCCAAGTTTACGAGATGCACTTCACTTAATGTATGATAAGGTACTGGTATTTATCAAAATATAATAGCCAGGAGTCACCAATAAGGACTTTCACCCTAGTTTTTGCAAATGCACTATGAATATCTATCAAATGACTACAAATATTAGCACTATGCAAAGCTTGAATAGATATGATTTTCTTTCACACAATTCATCAACTATTGTGCAAAGTTTGAAACAAAAAATTGGAGACACTTAAACATATCAAACTCATAATTCTACTATCATTCCTCAATATAAATATGATCAGAAACTGATGCTCAGCAATGTAGTTGCACATATAATACATGAGAAGTATTACGAGGGATTTTGAAAAATTGAAATACTAAAAATGTCCCCGACAATGGCGCCGAAGCATGTTGATGGGCTCAAAAGAATATGAACTAGAAGTAGATTAACAAATTAGTCTAGATATTGCATTCTTCATCCATGGTAATGGCACTAGAAGCGTGTTGGTACCCAGATTTAATCTCCTTCACAACTTGAGCAACATCATGGATTTTACAAGACATTCATAGGTAGATCAATTATTTATATGTCATTTTGTATCCTGGTAAGTAATTTATCTAACTTTTTAGCACTCAAGCTTTGAAGAAGTGGGTAGCACCTTAAAAGTATTTGATTACATCCTAACTATTTTAGGTTGTGCCTTTCAACCAAAGTAAGAGAACCTATTTTGTAACCTCTATTTATTGAAGGAGACGTAAATACCTTTCTTTTGCACAAATTTTATAGAGAAGACCTTGGGGAAAATATGATCAACACACCAAATCTGACTCTCATGAGTTGTCACTTCTAGATTATGGAGATATTTTCAAACACAAGGCTAAGGTTACTGAAGACATTTGGAATCTTGATCTATTTTGCATACTTTAGCAAATGGATTTTGTTCTTCTGTGGATATACAGAGTAAAATAGGGGTAGTTCAGGGTAGGATTGGTTATTTGAATAATTTTCTAGTGGGAGATCAAGAACATAGATTATACTTTGCCATATCCTTGAGAAACTTCACAACAAATAGAGAACTCAATAACAGAAAGATTCAAAATAGTTAAAACATTCCTTTAACTAGAAGGTGTGCATCAATGAAGGCCTAGACATGCACTTTTTCACACAATATTTGAGATTCTAGCACGAAGGCTTGAGTTAGAAGACCCAATAAAACATCAAAATATAAGATCAATCATGCCTGAGGTACACCCAGAGGCTTACAAACAATCTCTATCAACAAATGAAAGAAAAGTGATTTTAAATCGTTTATTTCATTCCCAGATGAAAGATCTTCTAAAAATGAAATTGTAGATGCCACTAAACTATCACAAGGATTGAGATCTATGTGATTAAAAGATATTTTGATACAAGATTGTAATAGGAACAATAAAAACTACTTCCAGACATTTTGAAAGTGAAATAAACACAAAATTTGTAAGATATTTGACACAAATTAACTCAAAATTCATTAGATTCATCAGCAAGGGAGAGTTATTTAAACAATCTCAGAGATTTTGATGGCTATACACTTGTAACCAACTCAACATGAATGAAAATCTAACACAGAGGAAGTTAACCTGGCTTCTTAGAAAGTTTTCTCAAAGGATAAGCTTTTCTCAAAATTTTCTCTTGAAAATGAACCCGACCATTTGCATGACAAATTCATGTAATATATAACTTTTTCTCACTCACTCACTTTGCCCCCAAAATTTTCCTCCAAAAGTGAAATATTCGAAGCACCTTTGCTTTGCAATATTTCTAGAAAATGACATTTAACAAACTCGTAAAAAGTTGCCAATTGTTCTTTCAAAAGGTGAATCATTACAAAAATTTCATCATTCTTCAAAGTGGAAGCATGTTTTTCATTTCCCATGCATGTAGATCCCTTTCATTTCATCATTTCAAATTTTCCCTTCCCAATTTTTACTCTGTAACTTTGGATCTGGTAATTCATGTTTTTCATGAACTAGAGTAAAAATTCATTTGAAAAATGCCTTGGATTCACAAATTGAACCCCCAAATTGATTAATTCGGACCCTGCAAGCCAAAATGAAACGAATTGGCAAAAAAAGTGAATAAGATTGATGCAAAAAATGCATCTCCAAACTTCCTGGAGCTCAAATGGTGGCCAAATTGGTGAAATGCATAGCTACCATCGATCTGTTCCTCAACTTCAAATTTGAGCCCTTCACATGGTAGATCCGGGTAAAAAGGGCCTCGGGATGTCTTTTTACCTTTTTATTACTTTTAGAAAATTTGCACAATTTCTTGATTTCCTTCGCCACTCCACCGATGAGATTTGGTCCTGACACATGGCGCAATATGAATAGATACGAGTCGTGGCTTAATTTTACACATTTTGTATCTTTCTGGAAAAAAGAAAAAAAATTCATTTTTCCTCAGCAGCTTTTCCTTCCACTTCATGTTTCTAAAGTGGGTCCCAGTGGAACCCCAGGTCTCTTTATGCCTTTAACTCCATTTTCCTCAAAGGGAAAGCTTTTCACTTCCTCCGCCAGCCCACACCTCCGCTATTGACTTCTCAAATGATGTTTGACTTTTTACCCTCAGGCTTGCATGTTAGTTTGATACTTTGAGACATTTGAATACAAGAAAAATTTCCAAGTTGCCCCCAATTTTCTGCCTCCCCACCTATTTGACTTTTCAAATTTCCACATGTCACCATGGTGCACCTTAAGGTGGTCCCAAAAATTTGATACCCTTAATGAGTGTGGGCTCGCCATGATTCCTATTCCAGCGAGATTTGTCTGAATGCTTGAAGCTCAGTGGAAGGAACCACATTTCATACTCTGAGGTAGTCTCATTTTGGCTGTTGAAAAGTCTAAGTAAAATTCAAAGAAATCGGAGGCCTCCATGTGTCATCCTGGTGCTTCTTTAAGATGGTGCCCAACCCGGAGACCTTAAATGAGCCCGAGCTCACCATGTGTCCTATTTCAACTACATAAATTTTTTCTCCAAGTCTAGGCCAAGCAGTAGAAGCCTCCACGTGTCCTCACAGTGCTACTCCAAGGCTAAACCAAAAAGTAAATCTTCAAACGAGCATCGTTCACCCACATGGATAGATTTCTGAGTTGAGGATTTTTATAGAAATTTTGAAGTGTTTAGTCGAGCCGTGTCCAACAAAAAGGTGCCACGTACCCTCTATATGCAAGGATGCAAATTTTACTAGGAAAAATGCCCGTCAAACCGTAAAATATAGAAAAATGATCATTTGAGCCTTGAAATGAAATTTCCTTCAAGGACATAGAGTTTAGAAAGTTACAATGCTCAAATACGTTCCTCAGGGACATATCAACTCATTTTTCTTCAACTTTTTCAAGGTAGAAATGTCAAGAACACAAATTCTGATAGTGGTAATAGAGGGAATGGGAAAACATGAGTTTTTTGAAAGGACAGAGCATGGGGGACTCAAAATACAGACCTTTCCAGAGGAATAAAGAAACTAGGATAGAAATATGGATCCATACATGATCTTTGACCAAAGGCAGACTAAAAATGGAAACAAAGACCTACTAAGCACACCATGGGGAGGGATAAAATGAAAAGGTCAGAAATCAATAAATTTCCAAGGGCACAAATAGGGCGAGACAATGTTGAGCACCAAATGTAAACTATGGGATAGTTGTTCTTAGACCCTTAGATTTTGATGTTACCTTGTTGGAAATAATTTTGTGTGAAATCTATACTTCTGATCTTATTTATACTGTGTTTTTTTTTAAGTCCTAGAGGAATGAACTAAAGGATAATTGATGAGGCCCTATCAGTTGGGGAAATTGTGATAGTCAACTTGTTTGAGTCGATATAGGGGTCATTCTCATAGTCCCGTTTGAGCTTTCATTAATTTAATCATGTTGTCTACTTCTCAGTTGAATTAGAAGTTGTTGATTTGATTACCTGTTCCTTATCTTGGTTAAGCACTTTGGGTAACTTGTTGGAGTAAACTTGTTAAAATCTGACTATTGTGACTTCTTGGTAATTTTTTTAATGGGTATTTAACTTTTGGAGATAACAGTTACTTAATTTAGAACTAACCAAATCAGCTTATTCTGATATATTTTCTAGATCCCTGTGGGTGTTGTAAATAAAATAATTTCTTGTCAATTTCTTATATGTGTGTAGTTAATTCTGTACATGGAATTGAAACAAAAGGAATTTCATCATTTCTTTTGCTGACTTGAGCACCTGTTGCTAATTCTTGTTGACCTTTTGTTTTGCATCTTCTTGAAATCTAATCTAGATGGATTCTACTTTGTACATTCTATTAAGGTTTTCTTTCAACTTGGAATGGTTATGATTATGATTCGATCATTCTACCATTTAATCTTCACTTGGAAGAAAAGAAAAAGATTGGTTTGCATGACTGTAACTTTGTCAATTTTTGAATGTCTATTGATGACTGTTATTTCATCTTATGGAAATTAACAACTTTGGTTAATGCACATCATTTTTGTTATGGGTTTATATCATTGTTGATGGTTGTCCATGATGGGAAACCATGCTTAAATTTGTTTCAACCACAACAGTCACACATTTTGTTGATATCTTCTTATATGTGTTTTCTTTTATAAAGGAGTTTGGGGATGTAGTGAACAGTTTGCATTGTCATTTACAAAATTCTTCCCATTTGATTGAATGTCAGAATTCCCTTCTGATCATGACATTTGACTCTTCTTTCGCCTCGAGGTGAAGTTTGACCACAACCCCTTGGAAATAATAGGAGTTTATGGGTTGTGTTCTCTTTTCAGAAGTTATGTATGGGGACTCGAGCTAACAAAATTATAAAGGAAGCTCTTACTATTCCATCACTGTCATCCTCCTTCGTTGGGTAAATATTTTATTAAAATTTATTTGGTTATGTTGCACTATTTTCTTTAATGCCTTGAGTAGTCGTCATTGCCAATTGCTTGTTCTCTTGACTTGTGTTAAAGGATTTTAATATTTGTGATAGAAGACTAACGTGAGATGTTGTACATTAAGTAAATTCTATCTTAATGTTGTTATATGGTCTAACTTGATAAATTAGGCTATGCCTTGGATTTGGGATTAGGATGCCACATCCGATGTGTGAGACTCTTATTTCCATTGTATTTCAAATTAAGATGAATTGTGAAGGAAATAATTAGAAGGTACTTTTATTTTGATATGGATAAGTGTATTGGATGGAACATTATTTACCTGATAACATGATGTAGATTGTTATTTACATCATGATATTTCCTTCAATGTTATTCAAATTGATTATTCTTCTTCTTTTATGGTTGTTATTGCTATGATTTATTTGTCTTCTTGACCTCATTGTTTCATTAATGTAAAGTTGGTTTAATGAAACAGCTTAGTTGAAAGCATTCTATTTTAATGGTTAGTTATTATCATGCTCGGTTCAATGAAGTGACCCATGCTAGCAATTTTCATAGATGGACTTCGTAAGTGATAAAGGGAAGAAATACATTTTATGATGTCTTGGTTGATTAAAAGTATGGACCATTTATAGAGAATTTTGATTTATTATTGAAATGTACTGAAGGAAGAAAAGTTGTATTCCTAAATGATCTTGATGTTGTTGACATGAAATATGTCAGTAATGCATAAGTTTTGTAAGAAGTGTATTTTATTTTGATGAATTGAAAAGACTAAAGTTACTTAAATTGATTAAGTTTATTCTCTTGTTCATAATAAGAAGGAAAATCTGTAATCATATCCTTGATGTTTTCATTCATATCTGATTGGATCCTTATTTCTGATGTCATTGAATTGGCTAGATGAATGGGAATTAGTACAATTTCCTTACTTGAATGCAACTTACTAAGTTGTATGTATTGATGTTCTTTACTTAATCTTGTATGGTTGATTATGATGTTATGAACGTATATTTATAATATCAGGATGTGTGAATTGGATATGGGTATAATAAATCCTAATACTTAACCATAATGAGGAAGGTTCTCCTCCTCTCAAAAGGATACAAAATAAATGAATGGTATATGAGTTTGATAACCATTTAGACTTCATATTTATGAAGTCTTTTATAACAAAACCTATTTTGGTTCTTATACATTCCTTGAATGGTTGAGACACATTAATTAAATCTTATGATAGATGTTGTTTCTATTTTTGATTAATTACACGTTAAGCAAAATTTAATGAACATAAAAGAAATCATTAGTCTATGAAGTTCCATATTAGTTAACCAACTCAAATAAGGATGGAAACCTTAAAGGTTGTTGGAATTAGGGTTATGTAAGGTTGTTGTAATCTGAATCTTAATCCTAAACTAATTAAGTGGAAATGACCTCTTTGAGGTGTGTACGTCGTGATGAAGTAGTTCTATCAGATGTTGGCACACACCAACTGCAGAACTATACCTTCATGAAAAATTGGGTCTTCACGAGGATACAAGGTTACAGTTGACATGTTATAACACCCTTCAACATTGGTTCATCTAGACCTACCCAAATTTGGACTTGAACTTAGTTTCTCTCTAGGTCAGATTAGAGTTATGATTTAGCATAGGAAGTGACTCACAATGACTTAGGGTAACTAGGCACATCCAATTGACTTAGAAATATTGGGTATGTCTATATACCCTAGGTCATCGTGAGTGATTCCCTATTCTAAATTATGTCACTAACCTACGTTAGGGTCAAACCTTGACAAGTGGACTGACTAAAGTCAATGAAGACCATTCTAGATAACATATGAGTGGGGTGAAGGATGTATTCCAATTAGACGAGTATGTCATCTAGGAATAGTAACATGAATAGTATGTTGGAAATATTTGGCCAAAGTATTACAAGTTGTCTGGTTACATTTTCCTATGTCACCTAGTTTAAGGAATGTGATTTTAGATGAATATTGGTAACAAATATTTAGATAGGTTTCTTAAACAGAACACTCAGTACCTAGAATAGGGTAAGAGAACCAAGTATACATGGTATACATTAAGTATTCAATACTTCTAGTTAGCATGATAGATCGGTAGATCACCAAGTCATGAAATGACAGATCGGTAGTTCACCGAGTCAATTATAGTTGCATATGGTTTTCTGTTATGAGATTGATTGGCATGGAATGTGTGTTCTAAATTATGTTTATTTAGAATAGAGCACATTATGTATAATTTTTTCCCTTGTTTCTAAAGTCTTAAAATGGGAATGTTACATATATAGATAGCCTGATGGATTGGTCCCCCATCTATATGGATATAGAGTGGGAGCCATATCCAGTCGCCCTCTCTCTATATGGGCCCTACTAACTAACTATATATAACCACCCAATCTATATATATCTTATTGCCAGTTTTCACCACCCTCCTTGAACTCTAGATAGGGGAGGGTTAAAGATATTATAATTGGTAAAGGATTGTAGGAATCAATCTATATTTGAGGTTAGGTACTCACCTATATATAGAGAGAGGATTTTCGAGTGATATTGAAGGATTTACATTGGGTATTCATCCCATATCTATATAACCATCCTTGATATTTAGCCATATTTTAAGTTATGTCCTCTATCTCCCTATATATCGATAGGGGACTCCTCAACATACCCACATAGTGATAGAGGGAGCTTGAGAGTGGGTATTATCCTTAGAGGACCCATGTTAGGCTGTATCTATATAAATTCCCTCAATCTTCCATATATATGGATAGGGGAGTCCTCATACCATCATTGAAGGATTGGGTCCCATATAGAGAGAGGGGGGCTTCAGTCTGAAGTGAAGGCCTATCTATATGGGAGTGCCCCATATCTAGACAGGGGGGCTTCCCCTATCCCTATCTCTCTATTATATGGATGGATACCTAATCGATATGAATCAAATTCTCCATCTAGTGCATAGATATAAAATAGGTTGAGTTTACCCTCTCTATATTATATATCCTTTACCCGCATTACAATCAGTGATGAAAATAACCAAGGTATAACTATGAGGGGGTAATGTTAGAGTCGTATCACGTATATAAGAGTCCCACTGCCTCTACTCTCTCTATATGGCATAATTTCTTATCTATGTTGAATTTTATTGGTTCCATGTTTGTTGGTTCTCCGAGCCAAGCCATATAGATCGATGGATTCCTGCCCCTTCCCCATATAGAAATTAAACAAAATCGATGTCCTCTATCTGCCCATAGATAGAGAGGGACACACCTTGATAAGGATATATGGGGAAATTAGGGACTATAGAAAGAGATTCTAAATAGATCTAATATTTATAGCCCATATATAGATCAATCTATACGGAGCTCAACGGTTTCACGCCCCTATATCCGATGGGGCCGGCCGGCCATATATAGATCTAGATAGGGGCCCATCATGAATTCTAGCTGTATCATTCCAGATCTCTATAGGGGCGGGAGAGTGGAGCGGGAGAGTGGAGTGCCACCTCGAGATTCTATCTTGTCTTGTTCTCGAGTGCCTATAGAACTAGATCTAGAATGGTAGTTGAGTCTAGAATGGATGGTAGTTGAGTTGTCACTTATCCCATCAGTAGAAATGATATGTTCATCTCATCTCGGTTAGGAAATCACTATAGTTTTATTTGGGGCAACATTATAGTTTATCGATACATTCAAAGAGTAGTTTTTAGCTTATATTCTTATCAAGGGGTTACCACTTACCACATAAATCAAGATATAAATATAGAGGTGCTTTGTTTAGATATGAGGGAATAGAAATATCTCTACGGAATACATATAGAATAGGGAGTTGGAGCCATATCTATATATCGATGATGGGGTGAGATCCAACCATACATATAGATGACAATGGGAGAGGATTCTAGATTCTATAGAAAATTGGGTGATGTAGGAGCATCCTCAAGAGAACCTTTGCAAAAGTTCAAAATATTTTAGAGTCAAGTGTGTTGTACAAGATCTCTAGAGGTGTTGAAGGGTCATATGATTCATTACAAGTCATTAGTAGATTTGAGAAAGTTAAATTGCTCTTTCCTTGTGTTTCCCTCAAAAGGGATTATTTGAATATTAAAATGAATGAAATTCTTGTAGAATTAAGTGATATTAGGTGTGTTAAGTATTATGTTAGTAAGTGTGATTCATTTTTGTGTTTATATTCCTTTCATAATGTGTGAGGAGAGTTACAAGTTTATGTAAGGGAAGTTCAATAATCACTACTAAATGGAAGTTCAAGAGTCACTAAGTTGGTAGGTTGAGTGATAATAGCATGTGTAAGAGAAGTTACATTTAGGAAAATGATATTCATGATGATAATTTCGAATTTAGGAGGAGATATAGATTTTTTTATATTCCATGTTGGGAGTGGAAGAAGGACATTGTTAGAATGGATAATGCCTTAAGTTACAATGTAATACAATGATAAGTAAGGAATTTATGGTTTTTAGAGTATGGATGACTTTTTGATAGAAAAATATCCTTTGTATTGTAATGCTAATGTATTCTAACACCCTCTTACAATATTTTTAGGACTGATAACAAAAGGAAATTTTTGGTGAATCTTGGTGTGTAAATGGAAGTTGAAATTTGCGCATGTCTTTCATATATAGTCTTGTTATGATTTGAACTATTAATCAATATTGAGCTTGTGTGCGTATAGTGTGTTAACAATTTTGGAGTATGGAGAGGTGTATTATGATGTTTTTACTGATTTGTAAATGTGGGAACTAATTCCTTGAACTTTTAAAGATCTCAATCAAAAACTAATTAGTGAAATCTTCATGAACTTGCATGTATGACTCGTGAAAACTTATATGTGCAAATGAGTCCGGGACAAGATTCATAACTTTTGCATACGAGCTCCAAACAATCTAAATTTTTAACATAAGAGTATAATATAATTTTTCATTTGTATTTAAAACGGTTTTAGTTTTTATTATTATTTATTGAGATATGACTTGTTTTAACTTTGTTGTTTTGAGGTTGCATGATACTTGTTTGACAAAATGTTTGCCATGTTTAAAGGAGTATATATCATCTGTTTTTAGGAGGTAAGGTCTGAAATTTGGAAGAAATCATGGTAGAGAAATATATTAAGAAATAAAAAAGGATTTTTTTATTGTTTATTTTTAATTTTTAATATATTTATGATAGTCTGAGAGCAGGTTCTGAAACACAGTTTAAGGCTAGTGACTTGTGAGATTGCAAACAGTCAAATATCATGAGTTGGAGATTAATTAAAGTTTTGAAAATATAGGAGAATATTTAAATAGTATAATGGAAACTAATGAATCTTACATATCCATCCGGGTTTCTTGGGAAGTGTGCAAGTGAGGTTGGAGTAAGAAGCATTGATTGAGACCTTTACAGGTAGTCTACAAAAGAAGAAGTAAATGAAGATTTTGTGGTTTTTGAATGCATTTATATATTGAATATAACAATGATGAAATTTTTGAATAAAGAATAAACGTCACGAATCCTTTAATATGTCAATAAGAGAGCTAAAGTAAGAAGATAACAAGGCACAGGTATGGTGAAGTGATGGCAGGTGAGTACAAGAATGATGTGGGAGGTGGTTTGAGGAGATTTAGGATCAGGGTATAAATGTCATAATCTCATTAAAGGCACTTATAGTGTTAAAATATCTTAATTTGAGAAAATTACACAAGTTTTTGCCCTTAGAGGCTTATAGAAAGATCCTATGTGTAGAGAGACTAGTTAGGAGTTTTGTTTTATTCCTCTTGAAATCAGTTATAAGCATGATTTTAATTTCTCTATACATCAATGGGGTTGGTTATGGTAAACTCTTGTATGACAAATCTCTCGAGTGATACTGGGGAAGATATAGATCTCTATATAGATCTATATAGATAGGGTCTGGGGATGGGGTTGCCCTGAACTATCCATATGGCAGTTCAGAGCCTACTGTATCGTATGAGTGATTGCCCATATCCATAGATAGATAGATAGATAGATATAGGGGATCGATCCCCTCCCCTCCAGATATAGAGGTAGAGGGGCCCGCCCCATACCCCGAACTAGTTATAGGGATATCTCTATACATCCATGTTTCTCCCTATCTATCTATATACCATTGAATGAGGAGTATATATAAATTAGATAGAGAACATAGATAGTCAACCACACCACATACTAGTCAGTCACGAGTTCGGAACTGAGAGTCAGTCACGTATATCACTTTATATATAAACTCTATATCTCTCTATATCTAAACTCTATATCTATATATAGGAAATAATGTTGAGGCCATATAGTTCTATCTGGGAGAGGACGGCAGCCCCTATATCTATATAGAACCTCATCCCACCCCCTAAACTCTATATGGCACCCCAACCTTCCCCATGGACTCTATATGAATATATGGCTATATGAAGTAGTCTCACCTCAAATATCTATGGATATATGACACTTGATTCCATATATATATATATGGAATTTGATATCAAGGAGGATTCCTATCTACATGATATGAATATGGAACAAGTATTATAGATGTTGTACAGAGAGTAAAACCCTTTATCTTTTGTATACGGAAAGGAAAGAAAGGGTGTTCATCTATTTACGAAATAAATTCAACCCCTCATATGGCATTTCTTATCTCTTTAGTTCCCACCCATTATTAGGTAGCCATAGAGGATGTGCCCACCCAGCTCTATTCTATCTAGACTCATATCTCATCTATCTAGTCCCACCCATTCACAACATATGTAATCTATCTAGATCTAGTCTCACTAGGAAACAAGGAACCCCACGCCAGGTAGATCTATAGGGCAACCACATAGGTTGGAACACCCACCCTTCTCTCTTCACTAGATAGATAAGCATATGGATTATTATTTCCTAAACACATACATAGATGAACCACTCTCATGATTGATATCTTTCCCAAAATCACTTGCACTATATATTTTTAGATGGGTTGCGCTCTAACCAAGAGAGAGAAGAGACCATCTTGTCCATATCAATCTATACTCTAAACTAACATTAATCTAGATCTATCTAGGCACTATTCTAGATCTGGATGGATAGTTATTAAATCTAATATGGAACTCTCGGATCTAGTATCTATATTCTATATTTCCATATAGAACTATAGTCATTTTCCATATCCAAAGTATATTTCATGGGGGAATGATCTGGTGGAATATCCCTAGACCAAATATACAATATAGATATAGTTGTCTTGGGATCCCCAATAGAATGGAGAGGCGGGCCCCCCTAGTCTCATTCGGGCCCATACGGCTATATAGGGAGGGAGAGGCGGGCCTCTATATCTATCTGGGTCCATATCTAGATAGGCCCTCGACTGATCCCCTATCCCTATCCCTATCCCTATAACTATTTGGGATATGGGGCGGGCCCCCATAGATATATGGATCTCTCTTGGGTAGGTACGAAGAGAGGCGGGTCCCTACATATAGATAGATGGGCCCATCTATAGAGAGGGAGAGGGTCATGCCCTATCTATATCCTATCCTATCCTATCCCATATAGAGAGATGGGAGATGGTTGATTGTAGATGGTAGATGAGAGAGAGACTCACACCCTTAAGAAATTAACTATCTCCATGGCGAATAGAATACATTTCTTCATGGCCCCATATAAATCTATTTGTGGCATGCCATAGTCTCTAGCAATAGTCGATAGTTCCTATCCCTATATAGATGGATTATTTTTGGGCTTTCCTCTCTATAAACATCCTCTACCCTCACTATATAAATAGATGGGGGACTAAGGGAGCTAAGATATAATACTTATGTAGGGTCTCAAACCCTATACTCAATCAGGGACCACTCTAGTTCTATGTAGATAAGGTTCGTTTCCCAATGTTCTCGCATATTATCTAGAATATAGTCACCCCATAAATTATCCATATAGACAAGGTATAGAGCCGACATACTATCTTATCCCTATAGCTAGGATGGGGAAAGAGGCCCTATAGATTTCTATCTCAAGTACACCTATCTATTTTATTGTTTTGTCTTACATGGGTGTCATATCCAAATATAGGGTGTTCAGGGGAACTTCCCTCTAACTGAGATCTAATAAGTATATGGGGGTTAGGAAATTAGGAAAGAAATACTTCTATTAGAGATAGATACATACATGGGTAAGAGGCTCGCCACATATCTCATATCTGGTGAGAAGAAGGATTGATTATTGATTAAAAGGTATAGATTACCCCACAAATGAATTCCCCCTACACATGGACATCATTCAAGAAAGAGGTTGAGTAGAGGTCAAAGGGGATTCCAATCACTTAAAATGAGATTCCCATATTCCCGGAGTGGGGACTTATTCTATATCATTCAAGGGCCTAAGAAAATAGAGAAGCACATGCTTTGAGTTGGTAGAGCCATGGAGATGGGGAGGCGTTTCACTTATAATATAATTCATAAGTTATTGTCCCCTAGTCACTATGAATCATTTAGTTCTTGTTATAGGGTAGACTAGATGGAAGGTTTCTCTACACTGGATGAAACTAAATTTGACAAAATCCTACTAAGATACTATCTATATATAGGAACTCAATGACTATGGTAGCTTACTATCCTTATAAGCTATTGGCTATAGGGGAGGAGTGCAAAAGATATATTGGGACAAAATACCCAACCCCATATATAGACATGAACCTTTACCAAAATCCTCGGATATATATAGATCTCGAGTGCCCCAGATAGCTCTAAGGTCTCTAGGTCTCTCTAGACATTTTTATCGCCCTAATATTTATTGTGACCGAACCCTATCTAAGAGATGGTACTAGCATTATAATCAACAAGATGAGTAGGATGGGATGATAAATAGATAGATGACATAGTTTAGATAGGGTGTGCCCCTATATAGAGAATATAGGGGGATGACATGTACCCCTCTCTATATATGGTATATGGATGATGATAGATGGATGCGATAGTTTAGATTGTGGGTACCTAAGTAGATGGATGATGTTTATTCCCTATTTATTTATTAGATAGGCACCAATTATCAATCCTATCTATAGTTAGAAACCCCCAAAACCTCCCCTCTAGATAGTTCAGGCCTCTCCTCTCCTATATAGATTGAGATGGGCCCGCCTCTCTCTATCCTTTCTATTCATATACGTGATACGACTGATTTCTATATCTATATAGAACTTATAACTCGGCCGCTCCCCGAGGTATATGGGGTAGGGGCGGGGCCTCCCCTACCTACTCTATATAGATAGCTATAGCTTCGAGAAGGAGATTAGCCTCTGATCCAATCATAGGTCTGCGCGATCCTATACTATAGGTATGTGTAAGCCATCTTCCTATGCTAATGCCTACTGGATACCCATTCTAGTAAGAAAATAGATGTTTTAGTCGGTGAGTAAATCGAGACAGAGATGGTGCCAAGGGATGTGGGAATATATATGTCTATATGGGTGCTAGGGACTATGGGTGATCTTGAAGTTTGGCTCAGGAGAAGGGTGAACTAGACCACCTATATATCTCATTCCATTTCTAGGAGATTTTGAATTGGGAGGGCCTATGATTCATTCATCCAGGATGGCCGTATAGTCCCTAGCTCATTTCTATTTGCTGGAAATCAAGATTATTCCGATTGGCCACCGATTCAATTGGTTGTTATGCTAGCTTACTATAATCATTGATATGTAGATAGGTTCTCTTATTCCTGAAGTCAACTAATTGATCGAGCGACGAGATCCATCCGCTCACTATTCTAAGGGATTTTGCATCGATATGTTGAGGTTCATATGGCATCAGTAGATGGAATTTTTGTATCGAAGGTCTCCCTATAGAGTAGAGTATAGAATAGGCCGTCTGGTTTCGAGTTGGTATAGAGTAGTTCTAGTTGCGAGAGGAAGAGGAGCGTTCGGGCCAATCGAATAGTTCAAGATCCGGTGCCCTTATATCTCTATCTCTATCTGGAGGGCGAGGCCTATCTATAGCTATCTATAGTAAATGTGCCCTTGAAATTTATTTATAGGGGCATGCCTAATTGATTCTTAATATATAAGATAAGGCATGAGATATTACATATATGGATTAGATCATTTTACTATTCACGATAGTAGGTGGAGTGGGAATGTCCAGAGAGTATCAAAGAGTATAGGGCCCTAGTACTCACCCATGGGTATTGACTCACTTCTCCTAATGCATAGAGAACTTTATTCATGTTATGATCATTCCCAATCCCCACTCACTTAACTAGAAACCATTAGAACCATTTTTCTAGATCCCTCCGTATCCCCATATAGTTAAAGATGAGATGATATGACATATAATACCTTTCAATTTACTCTATTCCATATAAGACTATAGAGAGTCTCGCTCAACCATAACTACTCACAAAGTGGACGAGTGAGCATATATAAAGAGAATATATGAGAACTCAACATCATCACTTATAAATAGAGGGATCTAACTTTTATAGATAGTGGTTAGGAGGGCCCTGTATTGAATAGTTCAGGGCCCTAGCCATATAGATCTATAGGCGATCTCATAATTGATCGCCTAGAAAGAATATATGGCGGGCCCCATATCTAGACCTAGACTATTACCATTTACATGTCCTTTCTACTCTTATATATACATTAATCATAGATCTAGTGACGAGATGAATGATGAAAGTGAGGAGAAGATAGAGGTTACATCATTAGGCCGGGACCTAATCCTAATTCCAATATAATAGGTTAGGGGATGGGTTTGTCGTCCCATATATATGGGTTGGGATTCACTCATGACTATAGAGTGGGGTTGTTTCTATATCTATATAGATATGGTTCTCCAAGACATATAAAACTAGAATGGGTTATGGGGAAAGCTATATATAATCAAGGTCATTATCTAGAATTCGAGGAGGGCCCCTATCCCTATATATATAGGCCAACGGGAGAGGATTCTATACCTATATAGTAGAGTGGCCCTCCCCCAACTCCGACCAGGCCGTCGGGAGAGGGCATGAAAAGAACTATAGGGGCCCGCCTCAACTGACGCCATATATAGATAGGGGCCCGACGGCCCCGGATGGATATATAGGCTACTATAGGATCCGAACTCCATATCTATATCTCTATAGACATATAGAGGGGGAGGGGCCCCCCCGATCGAGGGCCCCATAGATAGATATCTATATCTATAGATCTATATATGGATCTATACCTCCTAGAGAGAACTATGACTTTCTATAGTGAGAAATGAATAAAATATTTCCCTATCTCCATATCAGCCAACTAGAATGAGAACCCAAAACATATTGAATCAACGTAAATTTATAATACTTACCATATCTTTCCATTTCTCCCCGACCTTCAAAATCCAATGATAACAGTCTCTATATCTTCCCCTATCTATATGGAGTGAGTAGGTAGGTGAGTGAGTAACCGGGGTCCTATAGAGAATTGGGAGAATTGGGGCCCTATATCTTATCTTAAGATAGTTGGGGATATCTATCTATACTAGTCAGTGCGCTCATATCTATATTGGAATGGGAGAGACCAACCCTATCTTACCTATATATGGGGACCCCTCTCTATAGATTATATGATGATTGGGAAAGAGCCAAATGGAGGCCTATAGATATTGGATTAGATGGGATATGTGGCCACATAGATATAGGGTCTAGGGGTCTCTCTCCGAATGGAAAATCTCCCCTAAATAGAGAGATATGGGCTAGGGAAGCGAGCCAATAGTTCTGACCAAAACCAATATCTATATAGGGTAGATCTCTTTGATCCATTATATCTCCAGCGCTACTTGTATCTCTGGTTATGGCCATTTATATCATATTATATTTGGGATTATCCTATTATTTGATATGATGATAGTATCTCTATATAAGGCGGGTAGAGATCCATCCATATATTATATATAGATAAGGGGCCATAGATATATAGGTAGGGCTCACATATAGATAGATGTCCCCACTTTTTACTCTCTATATGAGGAGATATGGACCCCCTTATTTCTATATATAGGGCCTCACCCTACATAGATATATGGAGAGGAAATATGCATATGTCTATATCTATATAGATATTTATACATGGGAGGGGATCGATCAATCACTCATATCAAAAATGAAAAATTTATACTTGAACCGTGCATAAATGAATGACCTGATCGAAGCCATCGATCTATACTAGTGCACAACTCATTCCAACATATATAGATAGAGGCCCCAAGACCACCATATATATATATACTAGTGCAAAACTCATTCTTCCATATATAGATAAGGTCCCAATCTAGATAGATACCCTCTCCCCCCTACCCTCTATATGGGCATGAGCACCCTAGTTCTCTATTTTCCCCTATATATTCCTATATATAGAAGACGCCCTATCTATAAAGGGACACCCTATAGAATATATTTATATATACTTATATATTCATTTAACATCCTATCTATTCTAAATATGAACTATGGTGTAGGGGGTGGCACCCTATGCCTCTATATGCCTAACCTATCGCCTATAGAGAGAAGGGGTACATATATAAGCTAACTAGGATGGTATTGT
Source organism: Taxus wallichiana var. yunnanensis (assembly GCA_018340775.1). Classification (NCBI taxonomy): domain Eukaryota; kingdom Viridiplantae; phylum Streptophyta; class Pinopsida; order Cupressales; family Taxaceae; genus Taxus; species Taxus wallichiana. The sequence goes on from CM031233.1 coordinate 420,147,077, forward strand.
TATCCATATATATAAATGGCATGGGTTTCCCCAAATAAAATAATATATATACAGGGGGCCTATATATATATATTGAAACATAACCTATCACCATATATGTAGATGGGGACATGAATATATAGATAGTGTGCCCACCTATATAGAGAGATTAGGTAGTGTCCCATATAAATATAAATAGTAGTATAATATCTCATTCTCCCTTTTTATATATAATTAGAGGCACCCACCACATAAAAACTAGAGATAGGTCCGGATGGCACGCTTATCTAGGCTCGATGGAAAGTATAGGTTCAAACCACAGGAGTTCTCTATATATGGAGGGAGATCTAGCATAACCTTATATTTATCGAGGATGTATTTTTATATGTATGGTATGATGGAATGATTAGTATCACATATGTAATATATATAATTTGATCCTACGATATGATGTATCTTCACTCCACCCATTTCTCATATTGAGCCCTCGATATTATCTTATAGTTATAAATAGGGCTATATATTGGCCCCTCATTATATATATAGGGGAACCCTATCTTCTATTAGAGAGGGGTTGGGGCCCACCCCTCTATTCTATCTCGAGAGGAGACAAAACTATAGGGTGCTTAGCCCCCATATATAGATTTTTAGTAGGGGCCTTGAATGACCATATAAAGATATGGTTCCTAACATATATAGATAAGGGGTTGAGTGATTGCCCCATCCATATAATTTTAGATATCTACCCTATATAGGTATATATGTGTTCACATCAAGAAGAAAGATTGTGTCTCTCATATATATTAGATATTCTTGCTTCACTCTCATGTCCCTCTATATAGATTTTATTATATGAGTAAGATAGGGGTATCTCACCCATAGAATAGAATAAAATCTATAAAAATGGTGGATAGATAGGGTGACATCACCATAAAATATATGGGGAGGTGAATCTTCATTACCTATATTTCCCACTCAATCAAAGATGTTATTCTCTTTAATAGTTATACAAAGTATACCACCCGAGCAAATCTTGATCGATCTCTTCTAAAAAACTAAATGAATGAGTAAGTTTTAGTCAATTGAAAGAGCGTAGGGTCATGGTATATGACTTTCTATCTAATATATATTAGAGGTGGTGGAGGATGTCGGGATATAGAGGGTGTACAATAGAATCTAGATAGGTGGTCTCACTCCATATCTCGGGTTTGGTCTCCTATATATATTGGGTTACTACATGAACTAATAGGGCTACTTGCCCTAACCAAACCCAAGGGTCAAATGGAAATTATAATTCTCTATAGTAGAGAGGGAAAATATGGATCTTGACTATGAATTTCTATTATATAGATTCCCTTTACTCATATCTAATCTATCCGGGCACCTCCATATAGATATAGGAAGAACCAAAACTCTAGGTGGGGTGAGGTGTTGGTGCCTCAATCTACAGAAATGTCCATACTTCAACCCACCCCCGCCCTATCTAGATAGATTCTATCAATAAGATAGGGTTTGATCTCCTATCTATATGGATATAGATCATTGTGAAAATAACATATAGATGTGATGTTACGCCCTTACTCAATATCTTGAGTCTATAAATGAGTCGTCGACTATCTGTCTCTCTATATAGCTATCGGTAGCACAAAAGGATCTTCCCCGAGGTATGCCTATTACTACAAATCAGCAGCACCCCCTGGATGTTGATCAGCTTTCTAGTTTGATCATCCTCCGTGGGGTGCTACTGATTTGTAACAACAATTTTTGCACACCCAAAGTGGAACATAGAGGTCTTCACTTTCATTACAACAAAATTGATGTGCATTTTTGCAAGATTCTTGCTTAAAAGATCCCTAATTTTCACATCCGGTGACTCTAAGGAAGAAGAATCAGCTGGTTTTATTAGTACAGCTTGAAAACTCATGAGAAGAATCACCACAAGGTCAAGAGCTAGAGAAGAAGAGGTGTTGTTTGATTATCTACGCTTATCTCCAAGAAGAAGCAAAGAGGGAGGATAATTCAAAGGTCCCCATCTCCACCGAACAAAACTCTTTCAACTCCTCCACAGTAGGACTTTCATTCAATCAACAAGGGTTTTGAGGTCAATTAGAATGGCACAAAACAATCCCCTATGTCAATTTCACTGGTAGAAACCCACTTGCTCTCAATTCACAGAATCCAATCCCAGTTGTAGCATTGAAGAACATCCCATACTTTACTGGAGAAAATCAGACTACTCCTGGTGATCATGTCAAGGATATTGCTAACATTTGTGCAATCCATGAGATTAATGAGATGCAAGTTGCTATCAAACTACTGGCATCTTCATTCAAAGGGAAATCTTTGCAATGGTTCAGGAGTCTTGCCTCAAGATCTATCCAAAATTGGAATCAACTATGTATAGCCCTCCATGAGTAGTTTGGAGAAAAGGGAGACAACTTATCCCTCTTGGAGCAGCTGATAACCATCAAGAGAGCTCCTAATGAGCAGCTGACTGATTTTAACTTCAGATTTCAAAGGACTGGGGAGAGAATTCCAGTGGAATTCAGGCCAAAAGTAGAAGGTGCTTTCCTCTATTACCTTAAAGCTTTAAATTCTAATATTTATATGTTAATTCAGTCCATGGGAGGCACAACTATCCCTATTGCTTATAGCATTACTATTAGAGCTGAAAATTGTTTGATTCAAGCTGGCAAGCTAGTTCCTAGGCCTCCAATGCCACTGTTTCAAAGTTTAGAGAGCCCAAACACTAATCAAACACCTAATTTAGCTCCTATTCCCACTCCTAGAAATCAGAATTCAAGTGAAGCTTCTACTTCATCTTCTAGTACCTCAAATGAACTTTAAGAAGTCATGAAGCAATTGTAAAATCTAGGTAATGAGCTGGTTACACTCAAGAGGTAGCAAGCCCAAGGTTTTATACCTCCCTTCCAGCCTCAAGCTCAGCCTAACAGGCAGCCATATCAACCCCAAAGACCACCCAATCCAGCTGCAAATTTAAATCAAGCAAGGCCTCCTACCAATAGACCATTTCAGCCCTATAATCCCAATGCTACATTCTGCATCTAAAGCATTAGTGCCGGACAAAACAATATAGCTCAAGAGTATGATTGGTGTTTCCCATGCAATGAGCCTCATAACCAATCTATGTGTTTCAACGGTGCCTTGAATCAAGCATTAATCATGACAACAACTAATGTGGAGGGTGAAGGTAGTCAAGGAAATAACCAGCAATAAGAAACATTCTAGCAACATTAGCTCCAAATGATACCACACTTGTAAATGGCAAGGTAAGATTTTTGTGGCATGAACCAAATGGTTTCCCAAAGTGTTGCAGCCAACACAAGGTCAAAGAGGAGAAATTTAGGTGAAGAACAACCATTAGCCCCAAGAAATCCTCAACCTTCTATCCACCCGAAGTTATTGGCAAACAAAATTCAAACCCCAAACACGTAAGGGCTGCCTAAAACAGCTCCTAGGCCAACTCAAATACCAGTTGCTACTACCCATGTGCAAGGAATGAATGTGCAGGTCAAGGGATAGTAGAGAGATGCTTCATCTCCATTTAACATCATTGATCAGATGAAGAAGACAAATGTAAACATATCAATTTGGGAATCACTATCTATCCAAGGCCAAAGAGATTTGTTACAAGCTGCCATGAAGGAATGGTCAGCTTCAAATCAGCAAGTCCAAATGCAAGAGAAAGTGCTCACAAATGCTGCCCATCATGAAGGGAATCATGGAGGACAACGGGGTAAAATGTTGAAACCCCTCCATTCTATGTTTCATTGATAATTGGAAACCAATTAGTACACAATTGTATGATTGATTCCGGGCAAGCATTTAGTAATGCCCAAGCGAGATAGCTGATCGACTTGGGAATTCGGTATGAGGTCATATCCAAAGGGTAGTGCAATTGGATGGGACAGCGGTGTAGTGACAACTTGGAGTGATTAAAAACTTGAGTCTTACTTTGCATGCATGCCCCAATGTTGTTGCTTTACAAGATGTCTCCGTAATAGACCTTCCACCACTCTTTTCCCTATGTTTGTCAAGGATTTCATAGCCAAGATTGAGGCTACTTATCTATTGATTGGTCACACATGTTGTTCGAACAAGATATGGAACCAAGGCCACAATCAGTTATGAACCTATTGCAAACTTTCACATTGAGCCTTAAACTCCAAGCCAAATCAATACCAGTTGTTCAGCGTTTGATCAAGAAGATTATCCAAGCACTGATGAAACTAACACCAAGGTAGGAAGCATCCCGGATCTAACTCTTGATATTATCAAGAAATAGAAGAATCCGAGGTAGGAGTCTATTGCATACATGAAGAAAATCAGCCTATTCCTAGCATCACCAAGCCGGACCACAAGGATGAAAATGAGGTATGGTAGTTGTTTTTGATGGATCAAGGAGTAGACAAGGTACAAGAGGGGAGCTATGATAGTTTCCCCTCAAGGAGTGAAGTATTATTCAGCTTTTAGATTTTAGTTTGCATGCTCTAATAACACTGCTGAATATGAAGCTTTGATACAAGGATTGCATTGGTCAATCAAAAGAGGAATAAAGAACTTGCAGGTCTTTGGTGACGGTGAGTTGATTTTCAACCAAGTTAAGGGCAGCATGCTTTATCAAAAATGATTTGCTCAAGTGCTACAAGAACGGTGTGGGACCTCATTGAAGATTTTGAGGGCTTTGGCATAAAATCCATTCCTAGGAAAGAGAACCAAGTCTGGACAGGAGCTTGCATGAGTTAGGGCAGCCTTTGACATTGTTGAAAGCATTTAGAAATACAAGGTACAACCAAACATCCACATGATTGTGAGGCTTTTAGTACCGAGATAACAATGTAAGTTGGCGGTGTTTGAAAATTATCAAAGAAATCATTCATTTCTTGCAAGAAGAAGCTGAGTTCTCAGCTAAAAATCAGGAAAAGTTGGGACAGCAATATGGTGACCAAGTGGTGCAGCTGAGAACCAACAAACTACCCAAGGGACTTATTACTTTGGAGTCCATTTTCAATCCTAATGATCAGTTTAGGAAGGAGAAAGCAAACATCCAAGTTAAGGGAGAAGATTCAGTGTCCATCTTGGTGGAAGAAGGAAGATCATTGCAAGTTGGCAAGATGACAACCGAACAAGAAAGGTATGAGTTCATACAACTTTGTCAAGAATTCCCTGATGTGTTTGCTTGGAGCTATGAAGATTTGAAAGGTTTCAATCCTGAGTTAGCTCAACACACCATTGAATTGGACCCAAGTACTAAGCCCATTAGGCAAAAACAAAGGCCAGTCAATCCACACATGGAGCCTCTCATGAGAAAATAATTGAATAAGTTGATAGAATCAAGAATCATATTCCCAATCAAGCATTCTAGTTGGGTGGCCAACTTGGTTCCAGTGAGAAAGAAGAGTGGGGAAATCAGATTGTGTGTTGACTTCAGAGATTTGAATAGGGCATCTCTCAAGGATCATTACCCACTTCCTTCCATGGAGCAGATTTTACAAGTTGTTGCTAGCTCCGAGAGGTTTTCATTACTTGATGGCTATTTGGGGTACAATCAGATTATGGTGAAAGAAGAAGATCAGTTCAAGATAGCCTTTACAACTAAATGGGGAACTTATGCATACAAGAAAATGCCATTTGGTTGTCTAACGCTGTAGCTACTTTCCAAAGGGCAATGGACATGGTGTTCAAGGATTTGATTAATAACATAGTACTAATATATCTTGATGATATCACTTTGTTTTTTCAAAAATGTAGTAGACCACCTCTTTCATTTGAGACAAGTGTTCCAAAGGTGTAGAAGATTCGAGTATCCTTGAATCCTAAAAGTGTATTTTCTAGCCCATGAAGGAAAACTCCTTGGCCACATTGTCTCTAAAGAAGGATTGGCAATTGATCTAGAAAGAGGTGAAGCCATAAAAAGCACTACCATTGCCAAGCCACAAGAAGGCCCTTCAAAGTTTCTTGGGGAGAATAAATTTTCTTCGAGAGGTTTGTCCCAAATTTTGACAGCCTAGTCAAGCCTATCACCAAGATGTTAAAAAAGCATGGCTTTCAAATGGAAAGTAGAAGGCAAGGAGAGTTTTGAAGCAATCAAAGAAGCCATCTCTCAAGCCCCAACTCTCATCAACCCAGATTTCTCCAAGGATTTCATCCTCTATGCATTTGGGGGTGATGATACTATTTCTGTAAGTTTTGGTGCATAGAACAAAGACAATGAAGAGTATCCAATTACTTTCTTTAGCCAAATCCTGGATGACTATGATGTGAGATATTCTTTCATTGAGAGACATGTTCTTGTAGTAATCAGGAGCTTGAAGAAATTCAAGCATCTAGTTTCAAACAATAAGGTCCAATTGTTGATTTCTCACGTGGGAGTTAAAGACTTCCTCCTTAAAAAAGATTTGAAGGAAAAAAGGGTAGGTTGGATTACTCGTGTCATGGAGTATGACATAGAGATCAAATTCACAAAATTGTTCGAGAGGAAAATGACTATGTGAGAAGTTGATTTTGAGAAAACAAAAGGAAACATGCAATGAGAAGGAGCTTGTTTTGGCGTTGCAAGACACCTATGAGCAAGGAAGCACTCAAGAGGAGAATGATGATGTCCCCATTCCTTGCTAGACCCAAGGTATAATGAACTTCCTAAGCACAGGCCTATGCCCTCTAGAGATGAATAAGACCCAAAGAAGACACTTCAGATTGCAGGCTGTCCCATACACCCTTGTTGATGGTGTTTTGTTCAAAAGGGATGTGAATCGAGTAATGCTAAGATGCATTGGTACAAATCAGATTCATAGGGTGTTGGAAGAGTTCCATGGTGGACTAGCTGGTGGTCATTTTGCACCAAAAGTGACAGCTCTAAAGATCATGAGGGCTGGCTATTATTGGGCCAAGATTTTCAAAGTGATTGTTATGCATGTATCAAGAGGTGCAAGAATTGTGCATTTTCACAGGTAAAGAGAGGCTAGCTGCCCTTCCATTGCATGCAATTTTAGTTGACCAGCCATTCATGCAATGGGATTTAGACTTCATTGGAGTCATTAATCCCAATTCAAGCTAAGGGCACAAATGGATTCTAACAGCAACAAAATATTTCACCAAATGGACTGAAGCAGTAGCACTCAAGGAGGAAAATGAATCTAGCATCCTAGGCTTTTATGAGGGAATAACAACCAGATTTGGCATACCTACTAAAATAATATCAGATAATGCATTGGCATTCATTGGATCTAGGGTGACTGAATGGGCTGTCAAGAATGGGATCTACCTAAGTACTTCATCAAACTATTACCCTCAGGGTAATGGCTAGGCTGAGTCTCAAAAACAAGAACTTGTTGCGGATCATTAGGAGGAATCTTGATGAAAATCGGAGGTCTTGGCATACTAAGTTGAAATAAGCCTTATGGGCTGATAGGATAACTCCCAAGAGATCTACGGGTAACTCTCCATTTAAGCTTGGTTATGGGAGAGAGGCAATTTTACCCATGTCACTTGAGTTGCCAACATTGGAACTCATGAAACAACTAGAGTTGTTGGAGTTTGAACCCATGGAGGTTAGATATGTAGAGTTGATGGAGCTCCGGAAATCAAAATCGGCATCCCAAGCAATGGAGAAGGATCAAGATTTGATCAAGAAGACCTTTGATAGAAAGGCCAAGAATAGATCCTTCCAAGTTGGGGATCTAGTGCTAAAATGGGATGCGGATAGAGCAAAACCAAATTAGGCACTCAAAATTTGATGCCATTTGGAGTCACCTACACATGGTCACAAAGTGTAAGGACACCAATGCTTTCCAATTGTCTTCATTGGATGGTGAAGAACTGTAGATTCCAATCAATGGAATCCACCTAAAGCATTGTTACTATATAGGTTTCCATTCCTCCAAGTGCTTGTGCACATTGTTTTGTTGTAGGTTAGTTTGTTTTCCCTAGGTGCTTTGGCACAAGCTTGTTGTTCCTGGAAATATGTTTGCAGGCCTTGCTCCATCAGATGATATTCCATCTTCCTCCTTGCAGTGTTCTAGTCAGTTGGGGTAGAAAATAGAGAAAATGATGACTTCATGCCCAATGGATTGCTTCAGGAAACTTGTAACTTCATCCATCAGGTAGATGACCCCTCTAAGTCACCAAAATTGTTATCCAAAATGTGCCCCTTGCTCATTTTGTGGCTAAATCCTTCCATTCCTCCCTCTCTTGTACCTCAGACATAATTTTTTTCTTTTTAGGCACTCAAAAATTTCTAGAAATGACACCATTGGATAGATCTCTTTCTCATCTTTCCAGAAAGGTAAAGTTTTCCTCCTAACTCCATGTATTTTTGAAGTTATGGCTCAGTAGAGTTTTTGTGGGAAACTTTCTCCGAAAGGCCCGTAGCTAATGAGATGCCGCCAAGTGTCCAAGGAAGTGGTAGGGTTCTGAAGGGAACTTGGTTTTTTACCAAGTGTTTTGATGAATTTTCAAAAGGGAATATTTTTCCCCTCTGAGTTGGTGAATCAGGTGATGCTATGTGTCCAGGGGAGAAATTTGAAAAATTTGGCTAAGTGTTGGTGCATGGAAATTTTGGAAGGAAAGGTCACACCCAATAAAAATGTGCCACGTGTCCTATGGAGCCAGAATTTTGGGGGCGGAGGAGAAGTTGGAATTTTGGCAAAGTGTTTCGCCAAATTTCAAAGAAGAAAGTTTTGGCCCGCTGCCCCATCGACCAATCAGATCAGGCCATGTGTCACTGGAGCTTGGAAAGGTGGAGTGCGGGAGGAAATTGGGATTTTTTCCCAAAGTGTTTGTGTGAAAGTGAAGATTCTTGCGGAGGGCCCGCGACCAATGATATGCCGCCACGTGTCTCGGACCGGTGGGGGGGGAAAATTTGGGAAATTTTCCCAAAGGAAAAAACAAAGAAAATTTCAAGAAAAGACCGCAAGGAAAATTTTAAGGGGCAAGCTTGCATCCAATGGGGTTATACCATGTGTCCAAGTCAAAAATAGTCAAATTGGCCCTTGGAAAATTCAGGAAGGACAGGCCCGTGTCTAATCAGCGCATGCCACGTGTCCTCAGCTCATCGGCCCGGCGGGGATTTTTTGGAAAATTTCCCAGAGAGAAAAGTGATGGAAAATGAAGCATTGAAGACGTGCATCCAATCAAAGCATGGAACATGGCACCTAGGAAGGTGGAGTGTGGAAAAACTTTGGAAAATTTTCCAAATGCAAAAAGGTGAAAAATTTCAAATTTTCGCCCGCTAACCCGATTTGGCCCTGTTTTGCCCTAAAACTTCAAATGGCCATATCTTTCGATCCAGAGCTCAATTTTTCACGTTCTTGATATCAATGGAAAGATGGTAAAATTATCTACAATTATCTAGGGATATTTTTGAATTTTGATGGAGTTTGGAGAGATAAAATTGAAAAACTCCTCTTGCACGTGGTCATGGGCCAGAAATGATGTTTCAACCACTGTTTTTAATGAAGAATGGCTCGCATTCTCTCCCAGCATGGCCGAAAATGTCGGGGATGGGCCTATAAGGATTCCCACACTATTTTGAATGCATTTTGGTCAATGGTTGAATCCATCCCATGTTTTCCCACATTTCTCTCTCCTGGGCTCGTCCCTTGCACTGTAAAACCCAGTTTTGGCTCATTTTCAAAGTGGTTGAACATTTTTTGTGTATTTCAGGCTCCCTTCTTCACCTTGGAAGTGATTTTGTGGAATATCATACCTTTTTTCAAGAATGAAACCTATTTTTCCTCTCGGGTGTTGTAATGCAGTGATTTTTGATGTTAAAATAACAATACGAGGCCTGTGATTGAGTTTCCATCCTCTGCTTGTGTTGTTTGACTAATTTCGATCCTCCATTACAGTTATCCATTTGTGCATGAATTTTTGTTGCATTCCTATGAACTATGTCAATCTGTAGAAGTAAAAAATGCTCACCACTCCTTTGGTGCATCACCCTATTAGCATTAGTTTCAGTTTTTACATTTTCCATCTCTGTCTACTTTGGATTTTAGAGTAGGATTTTGAGTTTGAAACCTCTGTATAGCTTGCAAGTGATATATCTTATCAGAGGAGTTGAGGAACTAGCCTCTAATCTAGAGATTCCTCTCCCATTTTCAAGTCCCACACTTGGGGAGAGGATTCAATGTTGTGCAATCACACTGGATGCTTAGGATGATCAAACTAGAAAGCTGATCAACATCCGGGGTGCTTCTTGATTTCAACAACAATGCCATTGGGACCTCACTATATATATGTATATATATCTTATATCTCTCAAACTTGCATGCTTTCAGTATAGTCTATAACCATATCTAGAATTCTTGATTCTCTCTATAGAGGGGGATGGAGGACAAGAGTCGACACTGCCAAATCATATCAATCAATAGACAACTCCCATTGTCCTATACTCAACCCCATATTTAGATATCTCTAGGGAGAGGAGGAATATCTCTCTATATGGGTTTTCTAGATATAGATAGGGTGCTCATAGTGCCCCGATAAGATATAGGGTCTCAATGATTTTATTTATGTGATTATGAACTCAAATTCAATTTTGATGCAACTTATCCTTCTAGAGTTGATGTAAAAAACTGCATAAGCCTCCCAAGGAGCCAACAAAAATCCTATAGATCTGTCAATGGATTTATATGAGGAATAAAAGATAGCTTCATCATAGTGGTATACCATCCCCATGTTTTAAAAGCTCCAGTTAAAATAAAATGATATGTATCTATCAATGGATTTACATGTATAGCTGTTATAGTTATGATCCTTATTTCTTAAATGGAGAGAGAGTATCTCTTTTCTGGGAACATTTTCAACCAGAAAATCTTATGTCCTTGATTCCCTATATATGGGTAGGCCCACCATAATTTCATAGCATAAAATGATCCGGGATCTGGTTTTGGCAACATATCGATCATGGCACGAAGTGATTCATCATGCCCATTCATATGTAATCGCGAGAGCGAACCCGGTTTCGGTTTATAGATCATCAAATTCCCACAAATGGAATGAAAAGTGGGTCCATGCAGAGAATCGAGACCCCGCAAGCAACAACGCTCCTTCCCCATATGGAGTTCGGAACCCAAAGGCAATCGTTGAGTAAACTGTGTCTTTCTCGTGCTGGACAAGATAACACCTATAATGAAAATGCGAACTCCTCCATGCGAAAGATTCATATCCATTGGAGCTTTCCGGTAGCGATCGACGACCCCTACTCTATATAGCTGGTGGTGGGGCCCAATCGCTAACCGCCCATTCGAGTATGGTAGGAGAAGGGTGCGGGAGAATAGTAAACAGAGCACACCGCGGAAAGATTCTGGATATGACAAGTCTCCCATGAATCCGAGAAGGAGGAAATGGAGAAGGAGAACGGAGCAAAATGATGCCCCATATAGAACTATAGATAGGGCTCTAGTTTGGGAGCGAGATCTGTTTGGATCTGTTTGGTTGGTTGGTAATAGAAGAGGGAAAGAGGGGAAGAGGGGAAGAAGGCGGCTCGCTCCAACCAACACTCTACCGTCCATAGAGCGGAATCCTCTGGGGTGTAGATAGACTAGAGTGGAAAAGGAGATATGGGGATTGGGGTTATAATAAAACTAGAAGAAGAAAAACCTATGGGTACATCTTTAGAAAAAAACCATTTCAATAGCATGGGTTTTATCATGTGATGATGTACGACCATGAAAATAATGAAAAAAAATGAGTTATCTTGCTAGACCATCTTCTCTATTCATTCCAATCAACGAGTCCATATCGATTATGTTATAAATCGAAAGGTGGGCCATATAGATATAGGGGTCTTCCCCTCTCTAATCATTGGGCTTATCTAGATAAACGGGCCTCCCACTCTACCTTAACCCCTATATATATAACTATAAAGAGGGGGCATATCTATACTGGGGTAGGTGAGTGCTCCATATCTAGATAAGGCCCCGAATGAGGAGTTGGTTGTGTAGATATAGGGCCCTCCATATCTCTATATAGGGGCGGGCCTCTATATGGATAGGGGCCCTATCTAGATATGGGGGCCCCTATCTAGAGTTTAGGTATGATCCCATATATAGATAGTACCCATATCTTTATATAGGCATCTAGAAATAGAGGAATCCCAATTTATAGATAGGGAAGGCCTTAGAGAAATCACGGCTAGATCTATATGGGTGCTTGGGCTATATACGATCGGGAATAAGGGTCTAAAGGACCTCTAGAAACAATTATGTCCCCCTTATACATAAAGTATAGGAAGACATAGATAACGCCTCTCCCTCTTTATGGGCATGGGTATGTGGGATAACAACAATTGAACTATATATATGATGCTCACATTGTATAGAGATAGGCCCCCATATAGAGTATATAGATATCCCCCTCTATATCTTGGCTCTATATGGGGGATAGGGGTGACTATCTAGAAAGTGGGGGGGGTGCCAACTCTCTCTATATATAGCTACCCTCTTCCATGCTAATTGAACTATATATACTACGCTCACACCCCCACCCCTTCCTATCTTATCTTATAGTTCTAGTTCTAGATAGGCGCAGCTAGATATAGTGGGCCGTCGCCATATATCTATATAGGGGAGGGGAGCATGAATGAAATGCCCTATCCGTAAGAGCGCATAAATGACCTTCGGACCGTGAGGGGTTTAGAGAACAATGCTCTTTCTATGGACCGATGTCCGCGGATCTGGAAGAAGAGGATCGGGGATATGCCGGTAATGAGAGGGAGGAACCGCCATGGAAAGATTCCTCGTGTAGAATCCGTAGCAGGACTATGAACGGAAGCTGGCGATCCGGACCGTACCAAAAAAGTTCCCGAGACACGGCGTGAAAAAGTAACAATATTGGGAAACAAGGTCCAGAGATAAACTTTGGGTAGAATGACTGGATGAATACGAGCTGTGGCTAATACCCAACATGTGGGAGAAGAATTTTATATGGGATCCTGAAACAACTTTGACATCCCCAACCTAATCCATGATGAGGCCACGGTTGAAAACCATCGACATTTTAGGATCCAAATTTGAATTCATTCTGGTTCTTCCTCGGGTCAAAGACCACTATGTTCACATCAATGGTCCGACATAGAGATCCTTATTCCACCATCCCTATCTAGAGTATCTATATCTAAGGGCCATATGTACTAGTTGGGTGACTGAGTGCCTCGACCTCCCCCTCCCATATGAAGTAAGGTGATTCCGATAGGGGTCGCCATATATCTATATCTAGGGGCGCATGCTATATGTCTATAGTCCCGCTCTCCCGCCATATCTCTATATAGGGCACCAAATCTAGAGAGTTTCTCTTCAATCCTTATATCTAGAGGATTTCAAGTGTATGAATGACCTCCATAGATATAAAGGGGTTGTTTATGGAAAGAAGAGCACTCGACCACACCCCCACCTATTGGGACTCCAATGCATCGATGGAGTAAAGCACTTCATTCCCTTCCTTCTGCATTGGCGAGTAGAGTGCCACAATCCCATTCATCATTTTGTATATACATGGGCCAAAGCCCATAGCACTGGCGACGTCCCCGGCATAAATGCAAGGGGGTGTATAGCTAATACGGGATCTTGCGGAACGGGATTTGATTCTGCAGGCGATTCAGTACGAACGAATGAATTCCGAACAAAAGGATTGGAACTTTTAGATGGTAAAGAGGGGAAAACAAAGCAATGTCAATAGCTTTAGAAATCATTTGTTCATATCTCTTGAATCTCATGCCAATTATAATAAAAAGTTTCCTTTTTCCAAAATTAAGCTTGCAATCCACTCAAGTCCCCATGGTGAAGCGGTGGGCCTGGAGCTCCTTTTCTATATATTATCCCTACTGTTTATATGGGGGACAAGATACATAAAAAGAATGTTTAGATATCGGTTTCTTATGGGATGTGGAATGAAGTTTTCCTATTCAAAGTATTCCTCAACCTTGGGCACTCTATATAGCCATGATATGAAAGATAAAAAAATTCCATCCTTCTTACAATACATTATGGGGTTGGACCCGGTAACGAAAGGGGAATCCGTAAAAACTTGGGATCCGACACCGTGGTGGAATACTACCCTCGTGATTAGACCATGTCCCCGGGATTTGATAGGGCAAAGGTGCATTAGCATTGGAGTTGGTGAATACGTTGTAATTGGGAGAGTTGGAAGGAGTATGACGGAACGAAAGACCAAGGAGAGAAAGAAGAGTGCACAAAAAGTGAGGTGAAACACTAAACACAGTGGCTATTTCATGTGGTAGCGAATGTAACAAAAAGACCCAAAAGTAATGGATAAAGGTATAACTCATTTATTTATGTCATTCCTTATTCATTCCCAATCTATTATTCTTCTCAGATGATCGCAATCAAGGTAGTAAGATTTGAATCTATGAACAAGCCCCACCCCATCCCTTAGAACTAAATGACCGACATCAACCCCTCTCTATGTCCCCATCCCCTATCTCTCTATATATGGTTAGGGGAGAGGGGGCATATACACTAGAGAGAGAGAGGGGCTTCCCTTCCCCCAATGATGGCTCTTTATGGCAGAGAAAGAGCCATGAAGAGATAGGGTAGGATCCTCGATGAGGGTCATAAACCATAGATCTTTAAGGGTATTTCCATATCTATATAGAGGGATATAGATAGTGGTTCTCTATCCTTCACCTCAATATATAGGGATTTATTGATCTATCAATCACCTATCCCCCATAGCATTCTATCTAAGGGAATATATATGATATAGAGGGTGGGTGCGGACATCATGAGGCCATTCCCCAATTATAGAGAATTATCCTTAAATTAAATTTATTTCAGAAATGACCTCGACGCATATCTCTATAGTGGTAGCCGAGGTTCCCTTATATATCATATATATATAGGGTTCCCCATAACCCCTATATTAATAGACCCTCCCTCTCCATATAGATGGGATATTTTATTGATATTGACGATTGATATATGTATTCCCCCTTTCAATTTAGAGCCCCCTAAATCCCTATATAGGGCGATATTTCTATAAAGTGATAGGGGATCTACTCTACCTAGCTATAGAGATATGGGGGGTATACACCTTCCAAACAAATCCCATTGATTTAATTTAATTTTAATTAAATATAATATTAAAGAGTCACTACTAAACAAAATAATGTATAAATGTTGAAATATATGAATGACACAAGTATTCTAATATTTCAAATATGAAACCCTAAGAAAATAAGAAGGAGAGAGGACTTAGTTAATTTACACTCAATCTAGGACTGATCTGGACCGGGAAAAATGTTGAACAAGATGGGAAACATTTCTTAAATTCTCATTATACATTTTGAAATGCAAGAATGAGGTTGGACAAATATTCCTAGGATAGGTCAAGGGCGCCTGGGTACTTGAGATTGATTTTAGGAATTAGTTACAACACAGGAGCTCAAGAACTACTTTCGGTGTTTTACAAGGCCTTTGCTATTTTCCTCTAGTAATTTCTTGATAGTTAGGAAATGATCATTGAGGGTACCTATAAACTACAAAAGAAGAGTTCACCTGCATAAGCCCATAAACCATGTCAAACCTAAAAAAGTAAAATACATAATGGGGAGTCGGTGACCCTAGTGGTCACTCCGAGAGTGAACTTAAAATTAAGCATTGCACTACATCTCATACTCCAGAATGTTTTCATGAGTGTGTGTAGAAATGATGCCCTAGGATTCCCTTGTATAAGTTACACTTGATAGAGGGTTGCAGATAAAATGTAGAAATGTAGTAGTATGTTTAGATAGAATAGAATGAACTTCCCCCTCCTATGTAGTGTATATAGAGTTGATGTAACCCTTATCCCTTGAATGATGATTAATGGATGACTTCACTACTTTATGTGCATTTTAGATGAAATATTAGGTGATAATAGTAATGCTCGATTATTGGTCCTTTATTTTGAACACATAACTATGTTGATTAAGTTTAATATGTAAAATAAATGGCCAAATCTAATGCAATTTTGCAATAGTAAATAAATGAATAAAGAAATACTTAAACTAACCTAAGAAACTAAGTAAAAATATGAAAACCTTAACTATAAATAGGGTTAGAAGATCCTTAGTTGATTTGAATAGGTTGTTGGAATTTTCACGATGATGACCATTGAACAAAAATAGAGGACCATCACACAAGGGCCTGAAAAACATAGATCTAGAAAATTTAGCCATACTAGGGAACTTGGAAAGGGATGGGAGCACCTAGGGTGCTCTTATATGAGATATGGGTTCCATGGTATGTAGAAAAACTCTATAAACATCCTCCGAGGTATCCCAATATGCTTTACTATGTTCACCTTTTTGTCACGTGTATGTCACTACAAAATCGACGATGTACTTGTAAACTTGCAATGAAGAAAGAACCTATAAAGCCCTCAAATAGACATCAAATTCTAAGAGAATAAAGATACAAAATGAGGTGTCATATTTTCCTCATCCATCACAATGGTGTACTTACACAACTTAGTGTTACACTACATAATAAACTCAATGTAGTTATGTGTTCATGTGTGTGGAATTGCTCCCTAGGTTGGTCTTCTACATGTTAAACTTAAAGTAATAAGTAGGTAGATGTAGAATATAAATAATGTGTGTATGGAATAGTATATTCCCCTCCTCGAAATGTGATGCGAAAAACTAGTCTTTGTCCCTTGTGATGGAGCTAGATGGATTCAAATATAACTATAGATGCTTGATGGATGTAACCTTAAGTGGTGATATGTAATGCTTATATTTTGGTCCCTTATTATGATCACATAACTTCATATTTATATGATTCCCTTATTTGAATTTCATAATTAACCCCAAAAGTCTAACTACCAAGAATATAAGATTTTCAAACAACTATAAAGTACCCAAAAATTGTGAACAAAGTGTAAAGAGGAGAGGGGCACCTAGATTGGACAGGAGCGCTTGACACTCACTGTCGGATGGGTTCTTTTTCTAGGATGATAAATGTTGAAAGGTAAAAAAGCAGATGAGCAAGTAACAATGCAAGAATAAAATTAAAACCATAAAATAAAGAAAGATAGCCAAAGACATGGGTTAATCATTACTTTTCATACTCGGGAATCATATCAGTAGTAATATGTAATAAGAACTAGATGATTACCAAAAGTGGGTCATTTTGTGTCTACATTTTCCCTAAATTTATGTTGTCAAGAAGGATGTTTAGTAGCATAAAACACATAGATATACATACTGATATCATGTAGATTGATGTAGAAAGTGTTACGAGGGACTAGACAAAGTGTGGAGTGTTTAAAATGTGGAGCATGGAGAATAAAGATGCAAAAGTGTACAAATGTTAAAAGAGTGAACCTAGGGAAAAAGTGCATGTGTAAATTCTGATGTGTGTGATGTATTTATTTTCAATGTAGATGTTGATGATTTTGAGTTTGAGGTTGACTACCTTTTCTCATACGAGACAAATCTGTAAGGAGAAAATGATCAAGTAGTCAAATACGCATGTATATAATAAAAATGCATAGAAAGACACATGTATATGGTATGTAAAAAGTATGTAAAGAAAGTATGAAAATGTAAAAGGAACATGTGCACCTGATCCATTATGAGATGAAGGGTGTAGAAAGGATCCTGCCATGAAGTACAAGTATTTTATGAAATTTCACGTGAATTGAAAAAGAAGTATAATAGGGAAAGTTTGATTTATTCTCACACCTTTAACTATTTCCTAATACTCTATATATCTCTATACTGATTCGGTTTTCTAGGTGATCCGACTTCGTGACAAAATTAGTGTAGAGAGGAAGATCTTGTGTTATCCTCTAACCTTTAACTACTCCCTAGAATAAAACACCATTGCAAAAGGTGTGTACGAATAAAAATTCCAAGGATAAAATTCCCTCTAAAATAAATTTTGTATACTTTTCTGAACCCACTTGTTATGTAACTTCCCTCTAGTTATAGGTGCTTTAGGAATGGAATCACTTTATTAAAGACCCAAGTCTTTTACTCGAGCCTCAAATTGTTTAGTACGGGTACTATGGTATGTTATGTACTATATATATACTATTGTATAGGGTGACTAATTCACCCAAATGATTCCCCCTTTGGGGGTGCATGTGATGTCATTGTAGGAGTATGCAACCCAAAAGAGGACCAACTATTGAAACTATGCCCCTATAGGGGAAGGGGATGTGTTTTATAGAAACCAAGGCACATGGAAAAAAGTGGTTGGAGATCATTTTTGTGTCACTACTATGTTATATTGTGTACTCTATATAAACCATTTTATTGGGTAATTTATTCACCGAAATGATGCCCCCTTTGGGGGTGCATGCGACATCATTGTATGAGTGTAGCCCAAAAGAGGACCAACTACTCAAACTATTCCCTGTAAGGGTAAGGGTATGTGTTTGTTAGAAACTAAGGAACACACAAACAAGTGGATAAGAGACAAGTGTTAGTAAAATCAAAGACAAACATGCATGTATAAAATGAAATATAAGCTAAGTGGACTATGTGTAAGCTAACACATACAAGAAGTAATGTAGACCATGAAAAGAGGGTTATAAACATGGGACATCACTCATGATGTTGGGAGACACTCAAGGCCTCCGTGGCCATAAAATACATGTGTGCACCCAAAAAAAAGGTCTAAGCCTCGCATACTGATAACAAACGATGACAAGTAAATACAAGCAATGTAGTAGATAACCATGGTGGAAAGTGGTCCGATAAAAAAATGTTTTACATGAAGCACGCATTAGCATGTTAGAGGATAAAATGTCTTTCAAAGTCTTTATAATATAATAAATTAAAGTGATAAGTAAAAAATGAAACAATATCACATGTAGTGTACGAAATTGGATGCTCAGGAATCACTATGGGATTGAACTAGGTAATGTACCAAGCATCCATACTACGTGTAGTGGATCTATATAATCTATGATCAAAAATAGAAAGTAAGTGAATGTTCATGTGTGTATGATAAAGATAATGACATAAGATATATATCTATCATGTCTAATAAGATAAACATGAACAAGTAAATGTAAGAAAGAGTACACACAACCAAGATATGCAATACGTTGTGGATGATATGGAATGGAATACAATATGAATGATAGGAGCCACATGCTCCATGGGTGATAGGAATTATATACAGTAAGGTTCATTTATTTATGCCCCTAAGCATTCAAGAATGAATCGTAAATGAGAGTGTGTCATCGAGAAATGGTTTAACTATGTGTTGTGTGTAGTGTGGTGTGGTGAATGTGTATTGATGATATGCAACATAGAGATGAAGTGTGAGAATGTGTGATGATTTATCCTAAGACATATATCACTATAAGATGAGTAAAATAAGTGATGATTTATCCTAAAGCATATATCACTACAAGATTATATAAGAAGTGATGATTTACCTTGTAATTTAAGTCACTAATCTATGAATTCTATGTGAAAAAAAGGATGAATTATGAACATGTGGATGTGAAGAGTTGAATTTGTGATGCATACTTTGAATAGTCTAGTATGGACCATGGGACTATAGTAAATCATAGGGTACTAAGTTCAGCATGTATATGTAGATGATTTAGATGTGTGATATGTATAAAAAATGTATTGTCATGTAGTATGTAATGTAAGATGTATCGATGATATAAGTATGGTATTTTAAAGTGAATTAAAATATATAAGAGTATAGTGTGTATGTATAATGTGTAGATGTAGAAAGTAAAAATGTGAACAATGTATAAGATTTGTGGGATGTAAGATGTAGGAAGATGCATGTTGTGTGTAGTATGTGAGGTTCATGTGTATATGATGCCCTCAAGAGTCAAGTGTGAACTGAAGTACAAGAGTACCTAATTAGGTAATGTTGAAGCCAATGTGTATCAAAGTGTGAGAGTTGTGAGTGAATATTTAATTATAATGTAATGAAGTAAGTTCATTAGATTCTTCCTCTTCCTTTAGGATTTGTTTCTTCTCAAATATTTGAATTTTTTCTTCATAGTCTTTTGAAGGTACATCTCAACTTTTGATTCTTTCACCTACATAATTTCAGTTCTTCAAGAGCACAAACAAATTCATCTTCTAAGTTCACATTAGCCTCTTCTTCATTAGAATCATCATAAACAATTGTATTCTTTCCTTTGGTGCTTCTTTCCTCATGGATATCCATGGCCATAAACAAAGATTCAGAGTGAATTTCATCATTCTCATGATCAGAGTTACTTGAGTTACTTGATCTAGAATCACTTGATTTCTCCTTGGAGTAGAAGTTTCTCTTATTCTTGAAAAATCTCTTCTTACCATCCTTATTTTTGTAATTCTGATTTGGCTTGTTATTTTTGTGACCTTCTCTAGTTTGAGCTTCCTTATTCTTGTTCGGACATTTAGCAACAAAATGACCTACTTGACCATAATCAAAAAACTTGAATGGAAGTTTTCCTTTGTACTTACCCGATCCTTTGTCGAGTCTTCTTACAAATATTGCTTCAATATTCTCATCATATTATTCATCCTCCATATCTGAATATTATTTTTCTTTCTTGGATTGAGTCTCTTTCTTATCTTTGAAAGCTACTTCCTTCTTTGTAGACTTGGTTCCCATAGTCCTCATTTCATATGTTGACAGGATGATTTGAAGTTCATCAAGTGTTAAAGTTTTCATATCTTTAGCTTCTTCAATAGCTGAAACCTTTGCATCATACTTAGGAGTAAGAGATATTAGTACCTTTTGGACTATAACAGATTCTTTTTCTTTTCACCTAAACCCCTAATCATATTGATCACTTCATCAACCCTCTGCATGTAGGTTACAACATTCTCATCTTATTTCATCTTTAGGCTTTAAAATTGAGCTTTGTAGGTCTGCACTTTAGCTAGCTTAACCTTGTGATATCCTTCATAAATACGTTGAATTTTAGTCCAAATTTATCTGGCAAAGATATAGTGTATTACCTTTACAAATTTAGTCTTTTTCATCCCACAAAGAATAACATTCATAGATCTTTAATTTCTTTCATAATCTAACTTTTTCTGTAGTGCTGATTGGAGTAGGTGGAGGAGTATAGCCATGTTCAACACACTATCATGTATCAACACCTAGTGATGTCAAATAGGTCTTCATTCTTATCTTCTAGAATGCATAGTTTTTTCCAGTGAACAAAGGTGATCTTGACATAGATAATCCACCTTGTTCTTGGTTTGATGTCATGCTTGTGAAGAGAGGATCTCCTTGAAGATGTTAAGCTTCCACCAGAAGGACCTACTCGATACCAATTATTAGAAATCACAAACACTAAGAGGGGGTGAATCAAAGTGCAGATTAAAATTCCAATCACATCTAACCAGTTTAACTTGAATATGAGAAAGATATGTAACAACAACACACTATCAACCATATGCAAGAAATAGAGAACTCAAGAGGCGGAATTTATTGTGGGAAACCCATTAGGGACAAAAAACCACTTTCAAACAAAATTTTTATTAAGAACACCAATTCCTATGTTTACAAAATTTTGGCTCTGTTGAGCACCCACCCAATTACTGAAGCACCTACTCCATATTCTCCAATCATCCACTCAAAGTAAGCTAAGCACCCACTCAGCTGATTTAACAACCTACAACTTGCAAGGAGCACCCTAACCTAAGATCTAAGCATCCACTCAGATAAGATTTATAATTTTATTGATCACACATAATAATATTTCTTAATACAATATATCATGATCAATTTACTATTATATTCAAAACAAAATATTCATGTAATGGTATTTAGATCACTCTCGTAATCCCGAAAAATAGTTTTGGCTCTATCTTAGGTTTTCATGCATAATTATCTATTGACTCAAGAGATCAAGTGTTCATATTTAGGTACAACTCATGATGATTGAAAATAGGTATTCAAAACTCTCTATCTCATACTCACCTTCTCTCCTTGATCAACGCTATGATAATCATGAAACCTTGATTAAATAGACACGCTCTAGCTTTTGTTTTTTTTGTTTTAGTGTATTTTGAGTATGTATATAGGTCACTTTGAAATTATCCATTTTTAATACTCCTTTGTGTTTTAAAACATTGATTTATTACTTTCATTGGATGGAGGATGATCTTCCCTTTCCAAAAATTCCACCCACACACAAATCTGATTTTGGATCTCAAGTTATCTCCATTTTTAACACTCCTTTTTGTTTTAAAACATATCTTTTTACTTTAAAAATAACTTCTTGAATAAGAGATATATCTATTATATGATCTCTTTTTATAAAATAAAAAAGCACAGAAAAAAGAAAGCACTAAAAACTTTTGTACAAAATCACAAAAACATCGGCACCATGAAACTATTGTACAACAAAAAAATAACATCAAAATAATAGTAAAATCTTGTAGCTATCCGAGAAACCATGGAACATAACTTAAACACCTCATAAACTTTGGAGATACCAATTTCACATATTATTACACCTATTTGATCCTTTTCAAAATGTTTAACCATTTCCTTTATTGATATGATAAATCATATTTGTTACATATTGACAAGGTTCATCCTCTACATTGCATATCCACACTAGATTATTTACTTGTATCGCAGATTTTTTCTTTGATCTATATATTTTTTCTAGTTTTCCATAGATTTTCTAGTCTTTTATGGTTTTTCTAGTCTTCTCGTGTCTTTTTCTATTCTTTTGTGGCTTCTCTCGTTTACTGCGACTTCCTCTAGAATCCATTTTCTTTTGCAGTGTTTCTCTCTCATCTGCGGCTTTGTCCTCTTCACTGTTGCCTTTACTGGTCTATTACGTCTTTGCTTCTTTACCCATGACATTGTTTTTTTTCCCATTGCGTTGTGCTTTTACACTCGGCTTTTAATAATCCTTTGACTTCCTCTAGGATTTGGCGGATATCCTTAGAATTTGGTGACTATATTCTTATAACTATAGCTTATATAAAATATTATTAAGTCCCTTATAACTTATCAAGAATTCTTTGAGAGCTAAAACTACCAATCAAAATTCACATTCATAGACTTTCTAACATCTATTTAGTACATGGTTGATCTTTCTTGAGATACATGCACTATAATTTTTGCCACTTTTGCCTTGAATGACAACAAATATTAAAATGAAAAATATCCAACAAGATGCCCCCAGGAGCCTCAGTGGGACTAGAAAAGGATACAACATAATGAGGATAATTAGAATGTTTACAAATCTACAAGAGACATTCATTCACTCCAAAAGAAAAATGAATGCACATGTGTGTATATAGAAAGATAATGACATACCAATAATCGACTAACATAGTAAGAAAAGTGCATCATGTAAGTATTATAAGCAAGAAAGAATAAGTGCAACCAAGATATGTAAATGTTGTGAATGAGTGTGATGGAATGGTATTTAATGTGTGAATGGGATAATATCATTGTTCCCCGGTGGGTGTGTGTGAGATTAGGTTCATTTATAAAATACCCTCAATAATCAAGAATGAACCATAGAACAAGAATGTGTCATCAGAAAATGGTTTGAGAAAGTGTGCTAGAAAGATAGACCATGAAGCATAACATGTGAGAAGTGAATGTGGTGAGGTTCATTTCAGATTTAGATCCTAAGCGGTAGACTATGAACCATAAAACTAGAGTGCGTCATAGGGTAATGATGATACAAGGTGTGTATCAATATGTGAAAAATAGTGAGAAATATGAAATGTAAAACATGAAGCATGATAGTATATACTATAGAAAACTTGCAATGTTAGGAGGGGAAGAAATCATGATGCCCCCGAGTGTGAGCAGATAGAAGGCTATCTAGTGATAGTGAAGGGAAAGGTCCCTCCATCCCATATTCAAGGAGATAAAGGCATGTGATGATGTTGTAAGTTTGGAGGAGTATGAGAGTAACAATGTACATGTAATGGAGACATATGTGGTTAAGGATGAGGTGAACACTTATGTGAAGGGGTTTCTGAGTAGGGGAATTATACTAATGGGATGGGTTAGTGTACCTATGATGATGTGTGTGAATAGAAGAACTTGGTGTTGAATGTTCCTTAGATTTGAGAGGCTCTTGAGGTCTATATGTTATAACTAGTGTAAGGATATAATTAAGACTAGGTGTAGGAAATTGTATACATGGTGGGATGACTTTGATAGTGATAAATTGTTTAATTTGAATGAATTTGAGAAAAAATGTTCATGGAGGGAATATCTTGGTGACATAGAGCCAAGGAATACCTAAGATCATGTCAAAACATTTGATTAAAGACGTGATAATGAATGCAACCAATATGGTAAGAGGCCCAAATATAACAAGTAATCGATGTAGCCAAAATAATTAGGAACTAGATATGTTATTATAGATATTAGACATTTGATATCCATAAGAAGCACAATTCAACACACACTAATAGGATCCGCTCGATATATCATGGTATTTTTGATAATATATAAACCAATAGAAGCATTAATATGTACTTGAATCGAAGAAGAAATGTAGCATGGTAATCATGATCGGTAAATGAAATGGTTTTTGGGGATGCATTAGAAAAAGAAATAAAAATAAGGGGAATGAATGATTGGAAGAATGGATCAAGGTTCATTAAATATTTTTAACTTTTTGTTATCCTTGATTGAGTGAATTATTTTCTAAAATCTTGAATGAGATTCCTATTTTTGAAGCAATGATCGGTGAAGCTCTCTAGCTCGAAGACATGGAGCTCAAGTGAATTATTTTCAATAAAATCTTGAATGAGATTCCTATTTTGAAGCAATGATCAGGTAGAATTCATACATTTTTTTATTATTGGAAAATAGTTTTTGAAAGGGACTATACCCTTGAATACAAAAAGAAGGCAGAGCCGGGAATAAGAGTGAGAACGGAGAGAATGGATCAAGATCCAAGTGTTACAATGAAGCTCTAAGTAGCTCGAACAGCTACTCAAACGAGACAAAACAGCAAAACAACTAAAAACAAATACGAAAACCACGAGAGAAACAAAAAAAACAACTAAAAGCAGCAGAAGCATCCAGAACTACTTCTTGGCAGCTTTATCGATACTGATCTTGACTCTCTTCGAGGCATGAAACATACTCAAAGCAGTCATATGGGCAGCATCAGTCTTATCAAGCTCCTCAATGGTTCTTTTGCTTTCTTTTTCGTTGCCCCAAAGTGCAGCCGGGACACCGCTGAGGTTGGAAACACTTTTGGCATGACCCTCGATGAACTCCTCAATCGCCCTAAAGGCAGCAATGTTGTAATCATGTCTAGTCTTGGCCTTCCCTAAGCGGGAGTCTAAGGAGGTCAGCTTCTTGTATATGTCTTCAATCTGACTGCTATCAATGTTCCCCTCCTCCTCCATGCTTTTCTTGCCTTTCTGTTTAGCTAGGTTCTTGACCTCATCCTTCAGCAATTTCATCTCAGCCTCTAAGGCCTCCAACCTCTTAGAAGAGCTATCCATCCGCACTTCCCGGGGACTGGCACTACTGATATTCAGCAGGTCATGTGCAATCTCAAGTTCAAAAGGCTCCTTCTCCACAACAAGAGTCTCAAGGTTGAGCCTCCTGGAAGCCCTGGTGACTGGTCTTTTAGAGGTAGAGGCGAGGTGGGTGACGGGAGCAGCAGCAGGGGGAATGGAAGGAGAAGTTTGTGTAGCCGGCATGGGGGTGGCGGCATGGTGGTGGAGGGGCGGCGGCGGGCGCGCGGGAAAGCGGGGCGGCGCGGAGCCCATCAAAGGGGGAGCCGGGCTAGGAGAGGAAGGAAGACCAGGGTACTTAAGAAGGTAGCATTTATGAATCAACAAAATAAGTCCTTGATGCAAGGGAACCGCCCGGGTGTGCTTCTGAAACTCCAAAATGGAGCGTTCAAGGGAGTTCAGCAGATAATGGGGGAAGCAAACCAATCGATTCCTACGGAAGTGGTTTAAAAAGATAAGATGTTTAGCAGGGACAGTGACAAACCTACCTTCCAAGGAGATGAATCGAATCATCATGCGAGTGACCTCATCATAGGGTGGTGGAATTGAGCTGACAAGCAGGCCCGCTGTGCCAAATGTGAGCTTCTCAGTTCCCTCCACAAATCTTCTTTCTTCAGCATCTCTGTCAACCCTTTTGTTGAAGAAGCGGTACCCCTCCAAACTAAGGCCGGTCGCTTCAGCAATAAGATCTTCATTGACTAATATCTTCTGTCCCCCATAGTCGACAGTCCGCTCTTTCCACTCCTTAGCAAAGCGTACAGAAATGCTTTGGTCATGTCCCTGCACCTTATCAATGAAGTTGGTGAAGCCTCCTTTGCTGAGAGTGTTCCAAAGCTCTGTATTTTCCTTCCAGTCGGGGTCCGCGCATGGCTCAATTTGGCAGGGAGGTCCTCCCATCTTCTCTGTGATATACTGGTTACAACAATTTCTCAAATGTCTGTGAGTGTAGAGAACTGTCCACTTCTTGCTGTTGAAGGCCGCACAAAACTGGGAACTATAGCCATTGGTCTTCTCACGAACGGCTGCGTAACTGCTGAACTGAGCCTGCGGGAAGTCACGTGTGAGAGTAACCCTTTCCCTGTCAACAATCACATTACATCTATCATCGGTTTCCGAGGAGCTATGAATCTAGATATCAACAGCTGTAGTACATCCCGCATGCGTGATTTTCAAATCTAGATAACTCCACTTGAAGTTCCCCAAATAATTCTTACTATCATGTATATTTGATATTATTTGCCTCATCATATTCATTAAAGCAACACGTGTGAGAGTGTTATTGATGTTGATCTTCCTCCAAAGATTAGGACTCATCTCTAGGGATTGCTTGCATATGAAGGTCCGCATGAATGCTGTTGTGTAGCTGATTAGGGATACTGTTATTATCCCAGACGGTGAAATTTATATTAATGCCATAATTGGCCAGTGCATCCGCCAATTTATTGCCCTCCCTGTAAGTATGCATGATTCTGATGCTATTGAAGGTATGACTGATGCTTATGGATTCAGAGATAAAATCCTTAATACTCCAACTAGGAGATGAGGACTGATTAAGAAGTTTAATGATATTTAGGGAGTCCCCTTCAACAACAAGGTTCTGAATATTTTGAGCCCGTGCAACTCTCAAGCCCCAGAGAGCAGATAATGCTTCGGCAAAATGATTGGTTTGAATTCCCATTTTTCCAGCATATGCAGCAATCAAATTACCTTTGTGGTCCCGTATTGCTCCTCCTCCTGCTGCTGTCCCAGGGTTTCCCTTAGAGGCCCCATCAAAGTTCAGCTTGTACCAATTAGAATCAGGAGGATGCCATTTGATCGAAGATCTATCTATACTATTCCCAGGATTGCTCCAATTTCCAATCTGCCAATTGGATAAGATGTACTCTTCATTCTCAGGATAACTCTTGTTCTTGGGAGGTTTGAATCTGGCAATATCCTCTTTGATACCTTTAGAAATTTTGCCAATACTGAGTTTATAATTTTGTTTCTTATTTCTGAAAATGATATCATTTCTATCCTTCCAAATCCTCCAGATTAAATGTGGGATAGCCAATTTCCAGATCCTTTTGATAACACAATGCCTGAAGGGTGGGTTCCATTGATTCCATAGCTGATTAAGATCCTTCGGCAACACCCAGAGAGCTTCAAATTTAGAAAGGACAAAGTTCCAAATTCTATTGGCATAATCACAATGTATGAACAGGTGACTGATATCTTCATAGTCATTCCTACAAAGATGGCACCAATTAGGAATTATAAATCCTCTTCTCATCAAATTGTCAGTGGTGAGAATTCTACCTCTGATGGCCAGCCAAAGAAAGAAATTTATTTTGGGAGTTAATTCAGGCATCCAAATCTTGTTCCAATTAAAATCAGATTGATTACTATGAAAAAGATTGATATAACCAGATTTGACTGAGTACTTCCCATCATGGGAATTATTCCAAACCAGCTCATCCTTGGAATCCAGCTGACTTAAAGGAAAGAGATCTAAAAGATCCTGAAGGGAGGAAGTAATTTGTTTCAGATCAATTTGCTCCACAGTAAGTTTTTTCCAATTCTTGTTGGTGCCATTTCCTTCAATGTAGTCCTTGATTTTAGTACCATACTTGCTTATAAGGCTGTCCTTAGCCATCCCAAATCTATCCATTAGATTACCACTAAACCAGTTATCCTCCCAGAAGTTTATCTCCCTGCCATCCCCCACTTTCCATTTGCTACCCTGCTTGATGAAGTTTCTGCTCTTGACCAAATTATTCCAAAATATGGAGCCATAGGGGAGGTGTTCATCATGCAGATAGGAGTAAACAACTTGATGATTTAAGTATTTTGCTTTAATTAAATCAATCCAGGGTTGTTTCTCAGACAACATTCTCCAGCCCATCTTAGCAATGAGTGCCTCATTCATTTTCTCAATATTTTTTATGCCCAGCCCTCCCATAGACTTCGGGGTGCAGACCTTATCCCAGGCCACTAAGTGAAATTTGAACTTCTCTTCCATGCCTTGCCATAAAATTTTTTTCTGAGTCCTCTCAATTTTCTCTCTGAAGGAAGATGGGATTTTGAAAAGTGACATGATATAGATGGGCAGACTTTGGAGAGTACTTTTAATGAGTAGGCACTTACCAGCACTAGAAAGAGTGGCACCTTTCCAACCAGCCATTTTTTTCTGAAATCTCACCAATAATTCATCCCACACCTTGTGAGAGACTTTCTTAGTGCCGAGAGGGAGGCCTAAGTACGTGGCTGGAAGTGCACTTATTTGACAGCCCAGAATTTTAGCAATTTTGAGCTGTCTTTCCACAGGGGTGTTGAAAAAGAATATGGTGCTTTTATCATAATTAATCTCTTGCCCAGAAGCAGATTCATAGAGTTGTAATAGAGCCTTAATAGCCTTAGCTTCCACAACTGAAGCCAGAAGAAGAAGGATAGTGTCGTCCTCAAACTGTTGATGGGAAACAACTTGGCTGATGGAAGTGGGTTTAGATCCATTTAAAAGGCCGTCTTCAACCGCTTTGCCAATTGTTCTACTAAGGCTGTCAGCTAAAAGAATGAAGAGTAAGGGGGAGATGGGGTCTCCTTGTCTTAGACCTCTGCTGCTGGTGAAAAAACCCACAGGCTCCCCATTAACAACCACCGAGAACCTGGCTGTAGATATACAAGACTTAATAATTCTTCTAAATTTTTCCGTGAACCCAAATTTAGTTAAAACTTTGTCAAGGAAGACCCAAGATACCTTGTCAAAAGCTTTATTCATATCAAGCTTAAGGACCATATTTTCCTTTTTATTATTTTCCATGGAATGTATAGTCTCGTGAACCATAATCACTCCATCTTGTATTATCCTGCCTTTAATAAAGCCACTCTGCTGCCTTGAGATGAGATCATTCATTATGAGCTGTAGTCTAGTAGTAATGATTTTGGTAAAGATTCTAAAAATGGCATTAACAAGACTGATAGGTCTGAAGTCCTTGAAATCTTTTGCACCCATTTTTTTGGTGCCAAAGGCACAATGTGAGTGTTATTAAGCTCTTTTAGAAGATTTCCCGTTCTATAGAATTCATTCACCGCTTTGAGAAGATCCTCCAAGAAGATTTCCCAGAACTTCGAAAAAAATTAATAGAGAACCCATCCGGTCCAGGAGCCTTATCCCCCTCAAGAGAAAAAACAGCCTTTTGCAGTTCTTCAAGCGTGACAGCTTTAGTGATGTCTCTGAATTTCTGGTCCTCGATATTATTCTGAGGGATGGCCTCCAACATAAAGGAAATAGCTTCAGAGTTGCTGACATTTCTCTCTTCAAGAATTTTTTAGAAGTCAAGCGCTTCTTTCTTAATGTTGTTGGGATCTTTTATGATACTCCCGTTGTTTTTAGAAACCTCTAAGATCCTGTTACAGGCTCTGTGTTTCAAAGTAGTCATGTGAAAGAACTTCGTGTTCCTGTCTCCCTCTTTAAGCCAGATAGCTCTAGATTTAAGGCGCCATAAAGATTCTTCTCTACTGCAGATCGTATGCAACTCAGATAGAATATTCTTCTCATTTACTTCATCTTCAACCGATCTCCCCAAAGTATCCATTTTTAACTCCAGATCCTGAAGCTTCTGTTTTAACTCTTTCTTTTTTTCAAATACATTTCCAAAAACACTTTTATTCCAGATTTTGACTTGCTTTTTGACATTTTTGAGTTTTTGAATCAATCTAAATTGAGCAGTGCCTTCACCATTCCATTCCCACCATTCTTTTATCTTATCATAGATATTGTCATGCTCCATCCACATCTTTTCAAATTTGAATGAGCTTCTTGCGGGTTTAGTCCAATTGAGAAAGTTTAGAGCAATCGGATTATGATCCGATCCAATTCTGGGTAGGGAAGAGAGATGGAAGTCTTGACTGAGAATCCAGCTTGCTGAGATTAGAGCCCTATCCAATCTCACCTGAATGAACTCCTTTCCCAACCTTCTATTATTCCAAGTATACTTATTACCATGTAGATCCACATCTAAGAGGTTTTGTTCAGCAATAAAATCAGCAAAATCCTCCATTCCATTAGAGAAGGTGGAGGTACCTCCAAACTTCTCGCTTGGGTTTAGTGGGGAGTTGAAATCCCCCATGATAAGCCAGTTAGTAGAGCAATGTTGGTTTCTAAAGTTTTTAAGATCAGCCCAAAGTTTTCTTCTACCACTAGCAGAGTTAGGGGCATAAATGTTAGACAAGATCCATTCACTCTTATTCTCAATAGTGACAAATTTGATTGCAAGATGATTAATATTATCATTAAGAATCATACCAGTACAGTGCCTTCATCCCAAAGAGTAGCCAGCCCCCGGAAGCTCCCTGAGAGTCAACAGCCGCCATTTCAGAGTTATCCCAAAAAAAAATTTTAATATTTTCAATGGTCTTTGCTTTCATCTTAGTTTCTTGTAGAATCAAAATGCTGGGGTTACTGGAATCCCATAACTCCTTGATGGTTCTTTTCTTGGAGTTTCCATTTAGGCCTCTAATATTCCAAGATATAATCTTCATTTGGAATGATTGGTGGTTGGAATTGCTTGCTGGTTCAGCTGACGCTGAACACCATCTGCAATATCCCTCTCCGTCTTTTTAGATCTAAGAGTCTTTTTAGAAGGTCTTCCTCTTTTTGAACTTCCTCCAAAATCAGCTATTCGTCTAGCAGAAGACCTAGTTGTTCTGGAAGTAGAGGTGTCCCAATTGTCTATTTTCTTTTTTTTATCACTATATAATGATTCTGGGATCCTTTCAAAACCTTTCAATCTTTTTTTCTTTTTTGAAATGACCATTGTGAATCCAGAGTCTGGATCTTCCGTTTCCATGGTAGGCGTAACTTCCCCCTCTTCTCGTTCTTTATGAATCCTACCAGGCATGTGAACAGAAGCTGATCAGTTGCTGCAGCAGACGGCGAAGCCACTTTGTTGTAATGCTGGGACACGGCAGTAGATCCGCATTACCATTCTCCCCAGAAGAGAAAATATCCAAAGGCTCTTTTGTAGTCATATCTTCCTTGTTCCAAGCTTCCTCCCTAATGAATGACTGAATTTCTTTCTCCTCTGACATGTCAATATGAGAATGCCCAAGAGGGACTAAATTGACCTTCACTGA
This sequence comes from Taxus wallichiana var. yunnanensis, assembly GCA_018340775.1. NCBI lineage: Eukaryota > Viridiplantae > Streptophyta > Pinopsida > Cupressales > Taxaceae > Taxus > Taxus wallichiana. Next base: position 420,178,638 of record CM031233.1, read on the forward strand.
GCCATCTTGCTCGTTCACTTCCATGGATACCTTAACATAGTCTTCTTTATTAGATGCTTCAAAAGGTTTATCCAAGGATGCCTTCACAGATTTGTCCAAGACTTCTTTGTTAGGAGCTTCAGGAAAGCTAATGTTGTGGCTTTGGGGCGCCAGACGAGATGCTTCTTTATTTGAGTTCTAAAACCCCTTTTTTTTTACCTTTTCTATTTAGCTCCAAATCCTTCTGGCTAGGAGCTTTGTCATCAATCTTCCTATCCGTGCTTGGATCCCTGCTAACTTTGTTTAGATCTGTGCCTATCCCAGGCTGTTCAGTATCCAAAGGAGGGGTCTTCTTCTTGGAACAGTTTTTGTCAGAGTGACCAATGCTATGACATAGTTTACATCTTAAAGTTTCGACCTCAATTTTTTGGGTCCAAGACCCAAATCTAGTTTTCAAGATTATGTGCTCAAAACTCCTGATCCATAGCCGAAAAATGCGAGAACAGAAAAAACGTAAGCTGGATCTGTTTCTTGTGGGTCCATCCAGCCCAATAGGTGCACCTAGGGATTTTGCAATATTTAGCAGTATTTCATCATCCCATAAATGCAATGGCAGTCCTGGTAACCTACACCAGATTGGGATGGTGTTTATATTTTCAGTATTCGGATCAAAACCCGGATACCATTTTTTCAAAAAAAGACCCATATTACCCAGCCACCAGGGGCCTCCCAGTAGAGCACTGAATCCAAATCCTCTTGCTGATTAAATTTAGCCAGGAAGAAACCTTTTGGCATAATGGTAATATTTAGGGCTCCCTTAGGTTTCCATTTTCTCAAAGCCCATTTTCTAATGAAATCAATATTAGGTCTAGAGCCAAGAAACTTACCAACAAGGGAGAGATTCGCTTTGCTTAAGGCTCTATCAACAAATCCATCTGGGACCCTTAGACAGGTGGCACCCTCTTTGTCCATTTCCCATGTGAACTGATCAGTGATTTTCGGACCCACCTTGAGGTTAGGGCTTTGAAATAGCTTATTCCAGGCCATAGGTGTGGATCCCAGCATTTCCCCATTTTCATTTATAGCCATCCGATTGTGGCCTGAGATCTACTTTTCCTCAGTAAACTTTGTCATATTGCGCAGACTTTCCATAGCGAAGCTAGAAACCGCCGAGCGGTACCTCCAGCTTTTTCTGCGTTCGTACTCGTGCCCACAAGCATCTGATTCTGGCTATAGATCAGCCTTTCCTCAGCATTTTTAACCTTAGTTCGCAGACATTCTGCAGCCAAAACTGCAGAAACCGCGTCACCATAGTTTTCTCCATCGCTAGAATTCCCGATACATTGGTGATAGTCACATTTAACGTTTTCATCATTATTACATCCATGGGAGTGAGTTGGATCAAGATTCGGATGTGGTAGAAGAGTGATTAGATTTCTTTCGGTTATTTGAGGTAATAGAAATTGAGGTTCATATGGTAATTTGGTGAAAGCATGGTTTGGATGTTTCCATTAAATCTTTTCACATGAAGAGAATACATTAACAATTTCCTTTTCTTTTGTATGCTTGGGAGATTGTTTGAATGTTTATTTATCTTGAAACCTAATAAAAGATGATGAAGTATCTTGATATTTGAGTTTACCCATAGATAGAAGTTTGAAATCATGTGTTTTAAGCGTATGGAAAAATTGATCAAATGAAGGAGAGGTCTCAAAGATAACACTCTCCTAGAGTGGTTGTAATAGACTTTGAACAAAAAGATCTTGCAATTCAAAGTCGAAACCACATTGGTAATCTTAGCTAGATTGTTCTTGTATCGGAAAACATTCACATTTTTTCTCATTATATCTTTTTTATTTTATAAATTTTTACATAAGATATCTTGGTGTCGATATTGATTGAAAATTGAGAAATAAAAACATCGGATAGATATATAAAATAATTTAAATGAAAAGGTATATCATAAAACCAACACACGGTGTAATCTTAAAGACTCCTAAGAAATAACTTAGCTAGAAATGTATGATTATTTGTGTAATGAAGGCATGCCACATGAAAATCTCTCGAGATTATCTTAAGGGTCACCATGGCCATTGAAGGTGGGTAGACTATGGGTGATGGAGTTTACATGAAGTGAATAAGTAGAAATAATGGGTGCAATAAGAGTGTGAAGGAGGAATTAATAGATGGAGAGGGCATGAAGTATCCTACGTAAGTCATTAATTTCAACTTGTAAGTCCTAATATAAAGAAAATAGGTCAATGGGGGCGAGAATAAGAACTGGGTTGTGTATTAGAAGCATTCAGATGTAGGAGAGGAGTGGTAGAAATGGGAATGGAAGTAGGGATAGAAGAAGGAATGTTAAGTGGTTGGGTGGGGGCCATGGCAACCAAGGAAGAACCTACAAGAGGTATAAAAGTAACATGTGGAGAGTGTTTGGTAGCAAGTAAAGCATTGAGAACATGAAAAATATGTGAAGGATTAACGTGTAAAGATTGTTGGAAATAAGTGATCTTATCTAATTGTTCTTGATCATAATTAGTGTGCTCATCGTAAGATTATTCAAGATATCATAGGTTTCATTTTTTCTAGATTAGTATTTTTGAATTAGTAAAGGGGTTATCAAATTCAGCCATTGACTTAAAGGACTTGTGAATAAGGGAGGAAGATTAATGTATTCAAAGGAACCAAAATTATCACTACAAGTGACGTGCATAAAATGAAAATCCTAGAGTGAAGGTTGGATTCAAGAGATGGGTTCACTAAATAATTTTATTTAATTTGAATTAAATCTTAATATTATAGAGTCACTACTAAAATAAATAACATATAAATGTTTAAATAACGGAATGACTCAAGTAAGATAATATTTAAAATATGAAACACCGAGCAAAGAAAAAGGAGAGAGGACTTAGCTGATTTACGCTTGATCTCGAACTGATCTGGACCAGGAAAATGTTTAACATGCTAGGTAGTGTGTCATAAATGCTTATTATACATTGTGAAATGTATAAATGAGGCTGAAATGGATTCTTGGGATAGGTTAAGGGCATCTTGGTGGTGGAGACCACTTATTGTCACTGGTGACTACATAGGAGCTCGGATCTACTTCTAGTTTGTCGCATGATGCCTTCACTATTATCCTCTATTAATCACCTGATAGTCACACAATAATTGATGAGGGTACTTGTAACTTGTGAAAGAAGATATCACCTACACAAGACCATAAATCACATCAAACCTATAAAGGAAAATTTAGAATAGGACGTCAAAATGACCTCATCAGTCACCCCAAGAGTGAACTTATGATGAGCACTACACTACATATCAGATTCCATGTAGTTCTCATGAGTGTGCATAGAAAATATCCCTTATGATTCCTTTGTGTAAGTTTCACTGATATTAGGTTGTAGCTAGAATGTAGAAATGTAGTAGTGTGTTTGGATGAAATACAATGAACTTCCCCTTCCTATGTAGTGTATGCATAGTTGATGTATCCATTATCCCTTGAATGGATGTTAGATGGATGCTTTGGAGTACTTTAGGTACCTTTCAGATGTAAGCTTAGGTAATATTAGTAATTCTTAGTGTTTGGTCCTTTATTTTGAACACATAACTATGTATTTATATTATTTCCTTGGTTGATTTTCATAATTGACAATTGGAAGGCCAACCCATAACTGAAAAATATTGCTAAAAGATAAGATAGACCTAAAAGGAGTTAGGTAGCAAAGGGTCGGGGTGTGCATATGGAACATGGCCACTAGGTGCTCCTATCCTGGCTAGGAGTAGGTGTTCTAAGCCATGAAAGATAAACAAGTAAATTTTTGACTGGGTTGTAGGGTGTGAAAGAATGAATAGAAAACAAGAAACAAATAAAAGAGGCCAAGGATAGTTTTCAAAAACTAGTTTTATTTCTTATGAATTATATAAATGTTAGTATGATTTAAGACCTAAAAATGTACCCAAGTGTGTGATTTGTGTCTACACCCAACTATAACTATATGTGATGGATGAAAGGTTGGTTTTTTCCCTCCCCATATCCCCCATTTCTATATAGATTAGGAAAATGACTAATTAACCCTCCCGGATAGATAAGATATATAGAGAGGGGAGAGGGGGCTCAATTGTGTTGTTGTTCACTACTCATATAGAGATAAAGGGGATTCTCACTTGTATCCCCCTCTATCTTTAAATATACGAGCTAAGATAACCCAACCCATATCTAAATAGAGGGAGGTGCCCATATCTCTATATATAGGGAACCTCGGTTGTATCATGTATAAAATATATGGATGATGGTAGATGACGGTGGAGCAGATCATATATTAGATGAATATAGATCTAGTTATCTCCTAATATATATATATATATATATATATATATATATATAGTGAGATATATAGGGATTTGGGTCCTAGATAGATAAGATGAGATCGAGCCTCCCAAAATAGATATATTCCATTGAGGAGTGTCTTTTCCTTCCTTCCCATATTTAGAAATAAGATGTGGGTCAAGCGTCTATGCCTACTCCATACCTAGGCTTGGATATATAGAGAGTAGAGAGAGTAAAGTAAGCATAAGACCTATCTATGTATGGTTTGAGTGCATATAAAGAGGGAAGTTAGAGTGTTCTTAATCGATCGAGTGCTTCAATTAGAGTGCTCTCATATTTCACAAAGTTTGTAGCTCACAAATCCATATATATATATTGCATTGTAGGTTCTTATCTTAGCTCACTCACAACCAAATAAAGGGAGGGTCACCATATCTATATACATGGCTTGATAGATAGTCTCGTATTATGACTTGATCATCAAGCTCTCAAACTAAGGTATATATAGTTATAGTGAAACCACATTATGCCCTATAGACCTATCCCGAAGGCCCCTATTAGAACTATACGAGAGAGAGGGGTCAAGCTCTATATATTCTATCTTTGTTCTTCCATGTGCACCAACCAATCAATGTAAAGAGTGCTCGACCTATCAACTATTTTTTTATAGAACTCTCTTAATCATTTAGCTAGTAATGACCTCAATCAAGAATTACCCATCCCTAGACAAAACAATAGGGTCCTCGGCCTCCAAATAGAGATATAAAGAAATAGTATCAATTGATTGGATCTTTATGGTAGGTTCCAACCCCAATATAGATAGAGGACTATGACTCCATATACATATATCCTAAGCCTAGTATCCCCCAGTGCATAAGATGTCTAGGGGAAACATATATATATATATATATATATATAGGCATTTCCCACTTGAACTACCTCTTCTATCTACGTAATCATTTTATACAAAGAATGTAGAGAGGGTTGAGAAATTAGAAAATAACATCTCTACTTGGTGGGACACTTCCATATAGCTATAGGTTTTTAAAATGTCCTCCATTCATCACAATCCCCTCCTATAGATAGGACCCCACCAACTCAAGGGGATCCTCCTGGTATTCTAGATGAGATTCATTTTCCCATCTCCAGATCCCTAATATTACTATCTATATGTTACTTTGTTGGCTAGAGAACCATACCTTATAGGTATTGATGATGGATGCCTATACCCTATATACCAGGAAGGGACTACCAAAATTCTATACGATATGTCATCTCATTATTGTTATATATCTATTGCCTATCCGATCAGCCCTATCTAGTGGATCTACTATGGGGTGGGGGTCTAAATAATTATAGATGGTGATGGTACACTCAACCAAACAAAATTTTATGCCCCTCATCCTCCCAAGTATGACCCATATCTCTATATGTCCATATAATGCCTTCGGTATCCAAGATAGGGGTGAGTATGATCTGATATATTATAGTAATCTTGATAAGGACCTACCTACTTACCTACCTACCTATCTGTGTGTGTTTGTGTGTGTTCTACCCGCCCCTCCTCGATGGGATATTGGTCCTACCCCAATAGATATTGATATTATCTAAACTCCCAACTCTATAGGATAAAGATGACTCCTATATAAATGGGATATTGTATTGATATTTTCCTCGGATGGGGATGCCTAATGGAGATCGAACCCTATATAGAGTCTATATAGATTTACCAAGATAAAGAATATACTACTCGCACTATAGATATAGATCGATGTCTATATTTTTAAGCCATATAGATCTATATTTATAGGGAAACCAACCTTCACTTAAGTTGAGATATGCTTCAACCACCCTATCTAATATGTATAATCCCATAGTGTCACTACATTACATATGTGATATCAATGTTTTTATTAATCACCCTCCCATTTATTCTATTTGTAGGGTGAGGGCCCCATATCTAAACTATTCTATGGGGCACTCAATTTAGATGTAAGATAAGATAGTTCAGGGTGGGGAAATTGAATATATATATATATATATATATATAGATCTAACTTGGATATATCTACCTACCTAATGATGATGTGAACACTAGGATGATTCGATCATCCCGTCCTAGTGACTATATTCAAAACCGATGATAAATCGGATTGAGTCCCCCATCCCTAAATATCCATATGGGAAAGACAGGGAGTAGAGTATAGATAGGGCCCCATATCTCTATATAGGTATTCACATATATATATATAAAGGAGCAGATCTATTTTATCACCCCTTCTATAAAATATAAGGGAGATGAGATATAAAGGGACATATTTATTTAGTCTTCTCGATGGCGGATCCCCATTTATATAGAAGGGTGAGATATGAGGTTCACTTCATTATGCCCAGTCTCTACATATAGATCTCCTAAGCATGCATAACTTGACTATGACTTCCCTTTATATAACTATATATATGGTATGGAGGAGGTCCTACTATATAGAACTAGAACTAGAATTCTATATGGGTAGGGTTGGGGGTGGGTGGCCCCTCTCTATATATTGCATATTAGATTTCAAATCAAGTTGGTAGTCACCCGATGGCAATAACACTGTTGGGACCCTAAAATATTGACTAAGTACAAAAAGTAACGTTAGGGAATGCAAGGCCTATTTAAAGAAGGGTGCACAACGAGAAAGTGCACAAGACAAGGTTTTAGAATGGTTTAGAAGAAATAGTGGTGCCCGTGTGTAAGGTAGAGCTAAGGTTTTAGGAATTATCCATTTATGGAATATCGGGAAGAACATGAGGAAATCATGACCCGAAAGTGCATGCGGAATGGATAAGGTGTCATTTTTACAACTTGAAGCCCACACAAGGAATATACCTTACGCTAGAAGATTCCGAAGGTCATCATGATAAAGGATGGAGAGCTCACATTTTAAGGAGCATGATTCCATGGAGGACCACTTAGACACATGACATTTGATTTACAACTTTAGAAAGGCATGATAGTTCTTGCTAAGGCTATATCTACAAGACCGTAGTAGAAGAAAAGGAGACAGATGCATAGATAGAGAATGCAAAGAGGCAAAGCTATGCGCGAATACTTTGAGAGATCTATGGGTTGGGTTTAGAGGATATGAAGGAGCATGTTGTATCAAAGGGATGGATCTGAATATTTTTATTTGTGCTATGAAGGGCTTATGTCCATTTTTGATGCATGATAATGGTATGCACCATTATATGGACACAGGATTGCCTTAGTCAATGTAATATGGTTATCAACATACTTAATATGAATATATGTGTGGTTCCAATTTTACTTACATATATATGGATCATTTTTATAAATATTTCATCTGAGTGGGTGTAAGCCCCTATGCATTTCCTTTACTGTTATAATTCGGATATATGTTCTATATTGATTCTCTTATCTCGAATGCATACATTGGTCTAGAATATCGTTACGAGCTCTAAGATGAATGTATGGTTTGTTTTCATTCTCCTTGCTTAATTTTCTATCATAATTAATGCATTCTCACACAACTTGTATAAAGGAGGGGATCGGTGCACTGCTGCACGTGCCTCGGTGAGTTCCTCGCCGGGTGATAGGTCGACGCACATGGGATATCCTAATTCTTTTAAAAGGGCATGAAAATGAATAAATCTTGGTTCTTGTTCTTTGAGACCTCTTTTCAAAGTTGTTGTGAGAAATGGAAAGATTTTTGTCTTTGTGATGTGTGATGACAGAGGACCTAAATTTAGAAAGTGTTGAAACATGGTTCAAGAGCACGGAGGATGAGTTTTCTCAAAGATTAAACACTGGACCTAAGTTCAATACACGTGGATGGGTAGAAGAGAACCTATACCATGAGCTATATGAGACATTCTTTTGCTACTTCCTAGTAGAGCTATATGAATGGATTTTAGCATACGCATCTAGATCAAGCTAGTTCTATAGATCACATGTGTGGACCCAAGATGACTATCAGAGGTTGCAGGATGTAGATCTGACTTGGATGTGTGCTATTGATCACTTGTGGAAGGGAGTGCTAGCTAGTTACGCTTTAGAATATTCCATTTAGATGTATTATTGCCCAAAATTTGTTGAGTTTGAGTTTCTAAGGGATCTTAGAGGGTCATTTTTAAGTTTATTCCTCCGGATATGAAGATCTTGGTCGTTAATTTGGGTTTAGAAGCATTCCCCATGGCCGACTAAGCTACTATGAGGACTAGGAGAGGAAGCTAGGATGGAGGAAGAGGACATATGTTACGAGATAAAGAAGGAAAGGGGAGAGACGACTCAACTATAGTGAAGTGCGTGAAAGGGAGATGATTAAACAACATGAGCTTTCAAGTGTGATGGATTTATGGAGGTAGATTTTTCGAGAGGGTGTTGAAGTTTATGTGAAGGATGTGGAGCCTAAGAAATATGTCCTACCCCATCTTGGAAAGCATAGGAGAGAGGCCCCTTCATATTCTGATGAGATTTCATTACATGGAGAAAGAAGATTCATCAACGTACATCTGAACCCACCGATGACCAACCCTTATTGCTTGGTTTTCCAAATCAAAGGAGAAGTATTGATAACCTAGTTTTTATCAATGGGAGTGATCAATCAATGTCTATGAAATATAATTTTTCATTTGAAACATCCATGGCTGCACATACCATTTTGGTGTTTGGATTAATTTTTGCACAAAGTGAAAGTATGCAAGGTTTAGGAAATACATCTTGGAGTGGCACGAGATACACTTCTGGTAGTGGAGCAATCTCCCAGATCATTGTCACATAGTTCCGTGGGATGTTGAGGAAACTAGGCGTGACCACTTTAGACCCGTTTTCGCTACAGGATGATCTCGGAGGAGGAACCGGTGGATCTGGAGGCACAAGACATGGTGGATCTAATGGATCTAGCAGAGGGAACACTAGAGGAAACATTAGAGGAAACAAATGATATGGATCAAGAGGAAAAGGACCCCAACCACCTCCCCAAGTGTTTTTTGAAATATCTTTAGACTTACTATATTATAGTGGTATTGAGGATGCTCTAGCATGTGCACAAGTGTGAGTTACTATGGCGCATGAAGGGGATTACTACCCTAGAGCAGAAGGAAAGCCAATTTGCAACTACATTGCGGGGGTGCACACATAGATGGTATATGAAGTATGACACCTATCAGATGGTAGTAGACTATACCACATTGAAGAATGCTTTCATCATAGAGTTCCATATTCTAGAGTTTGAGTAGAATAGTATCAGAGCTATGAAGGAGATCTAGCAGGGAATGGAAAAGATTATGTAGGAGTATGGCACATGTTTTCAAGACTCTCTTGTCAAATCTCTCCTATGAAATTCACCCTTCACAAAGCATGATCAATAGTTTGTTAAAGGGTTGATCACTCCATTTAGGAGGGTATTGTCCCATAAAAATTTATTGACCCATGCGAGGCTCTAGAGGTTGCCTTACCTGCTGAAGTAGTTGGGAGATTTAATACTGGTGTGAGCCCTTTTTTAGAGTCTCAAATCACTACCATGGCCAAATAGTTAGAGATGTTTTCTACAAAATCTGCACATGAGACTTGTAGTGGTCTTTGGCACATGGATTTTTAAGTAGAGGGCATGCTAAGGATAGTTTCTCCCAAAAGTTAGTATGTGCCATAGTATTAGATTGTAAAATTCATCATGGGGACCATGATGCGAGTAGATGTCCTTGTTACCACATGCAATCCAAAAGAATGTCTGTCTTGCTACTACAAGATCAACACCTCTAAAACCCATGAAACTAAGGATTGTAGGCTTATTGACCAAATCCATGACGCCATTGATCATGGTGTACCCTTGACCAAGTTTACCACTAGTTCAAAGGAAGATGATCGTTGTTATGAAGGTGCGCAAATGGTGGGGCACATGGAAGGGGTTTTCATGGGAGATTTCATGGTTGTGGTAACCATAGCGGAGGGAGAAGTGAGTTCCCATGAGGAACATGTTATAATTGTGGATCTACAAATAATTATAAACGTAAGTGTCTTGTTATTTTACAATGTTCATGGTGTAGACACTAAAATTAGGTCACTACCGTTTGGTCCCTCGATGAATAAACACCGTTCATCATATTCACCTAGCCATGGCCACCTTCACCCCACTAATAGTAATTTAATTAAATTAATTAATTATCCTCACTATATCTATTATATTAATATATTATTTTAAATAATATCCACACATACAGATTCACTTAGACACCTCACTAAGCCAACTCAACCTAAGACCTGTTCTTAGTAAGTTGACATAACTAACTAAGACTTACCCAAACCCTAAAAATCAATGCCTACATTCCCTCTAACCACATTCCCATATGCTTACAAGAACCTCCCAGTCTAATCCGTGGGTTAATGACATGAGATCTGAGGAAATCAAGAGGATATCCCTAGTTTAGTAAACCTAGGAAATCCCACCTTGACCAACTCCGCTACCCCTAATCATCGCCGGTTAAGCCGGAACTACAGTCGGTTACCCTTTCAACCCCAAAACAACCTTATTCTCAAGTTTGGAGGCTAGAATTTGGAAGGAATAAGTAGAAGGTTGGTGAGCATTATCACATATTAAGAGAGTGAATTCCAGTTAGAATCACATGTAAGGAAGGAGATAAAACATCTTTTCCGGATAACCATGATCTGATCTAACCAAGCAAAGAGGAGTGCACATGCAACCCATGCAGAAGCTTTCCTTCGATTGGTGGTCACTTGCATCCTTTAAGCCTCTCATCAACACCTCCATATTTCACACACAGGCATCTAGGAATAGAATCCAAGTAGGTATAATGTCATACTTCTTTGGTTTATTTCATTTAATCATTATTCTATCATCCATTGTTTACCTAGCAACCTATTGACCTTCTCCAACATTTCCACCTCTCGTATACCCATTAAAAACCTCGTGAAAGCCTACCCGATTCACCCAATACCTCATCCCGACCAACCAAAGTTCTTTGTGTAATCACAAAGGGGACCCAAAGCTTGTTCTGTGGCATTTCCAGATTTCCATAAGAACCAAAGACTGATTACACTTGATTGTTGTCGGTTACCCTTAATCGACTTCGGTCTCTATATTTGCCCATACAGACCCATAATAGAGACCTACCCACAAAATTTCATCTCACCCTCATCAACATGTGATCTACTCGAGACCTCTGTCAAACCTACGTAACCCATAACCAATCATTTGACCTTTGGATTCTATTCTATCTTAGTCTGTTAGATTAGATCTATTTCTTATTGTGTTTAAAGTGAGATTACTAAATCATTTTAAATTACAATAGGATTTACTTTGTTTACAATATTTAATTGTTTAAAATAGTAGACTAGCATTCATCTAGGAAGTATCACACTTCCCGGATCTAGCATACATTAGGCGTTCACCGCCCTTATTGTTTAATTCCTCTGGTGGTTTTGCTTTGCATTACGGTAGTTCCTCCTAGCCAAAAGGATGCTCTCATAATCGATGTGGATTCGGAAGTCATACGCGTCCAACAACCCATCAATAGCATTTGAACATGTATTCCTCCTAAACCCGTTATCCTATTTGTTTCGTCAACACTTTAAAGAACCAATCTAAGAAAAAGGTGAAACATTTTGGCATGCCCAGATGGGACCTATATGGGGTTCCTTGCATTTCATTCATTCCTAGGAAAAATTGTGTGTTTGTTTCTCTGTTAAAAATCGTACACACTAATTTTCTTCCTTAGTAACCCACCTCTTCTTTCTATTTGCTCTAAAGGAAACTTTTCTTTTGGTGTAATTAAAACAAATCATTTCTTCATGTTTTCTACATTGTAGTGAAAGAGCATCCCTCTTCCTCTTCATCTTATTGTGTCATCCGATTTCACATCTTGATTTGGTCTGAAAAATAAGTGCATTGCATTCTAATTTATCACATTAGCTCACATTAATTGAGGGCAGCCTATACGCTGGAAGTCATGCCCAACTTATGGTTAACAAATGAATCATAGAAAAGCACTTATTTCCTTTTATCTTTCTCTAAGTCTTACCAAAACTCATAAAATTTCAAAATACACACATTCTCAAACAACATCTTACCTGGAAGAAGTTGTAGGTGATCACACGATCACATCATATTGGGCACCCATCTCTCTACTCTATCAATTCATACTTCATAGCGAATCTTGCCCCCACCATAACATACCCAAACCTCACCTTTTAGATCTCCTTCTTTGTAGGAAGCCATCCTCACCAAAAACTCTATTTCACAATTCATGTGTTAGTCCCTAAATAGCATAAGCTAAAAAAACATAATAGAAAAGGGCACTCCTAGGATCACATTTTTCTTAGTGTTTCTTCTTGGATTTCATTTTGAGGTGAGAGATCATGTTCTTCACTTTTTTACAATTGTGGATCTACAAAGAATTATAAACGTAAGTGTCCCGTTATTTTACAATGTTCATGGTGTAGACACTAAAATTTGGTCACACTACCCTTTGGTCCCTCGACGAATAAACACCGTTCATCATATTCACCTAGCCATGGCCACCTTCACCCCACTAATATTAATTTAATTAAATTAATTAATTATCCTCACTATATCTATTATATTGATATATTATTTTAAATAATATCCACACATACAATTCACTTAGACACCTCACTAAGCCAACTAAACCTAAGACCTGTTCTTGGTAAGTTGCCATAACTAACTAAGACTTACCCAAACCCTAAAAATCAATGCCTACATTCCCTCTAACCACATTCCCATATGC